>JAWZYU010000006.1:73803569-75242314 GCA_038380435.1 Ryuthela nishihirai
AAATAGATTTCACTTTCAGTAACATTTACCCATTCAATGCATATTTTAGAAGTTGTACAGCAAGGATAGCCGTCCTATGGCCGAGTGGTTAGCAGCTGTTCCAGTGGGTTCCCTCCCCAACCATCTCTGAGCCTTCGGGGTCCTTGTGACCTGGTCATTTAGTCCATGGTGTGCAAGAAAGTGTCGCTCAGAGCTAAAACAACCCAACCCCACCTTCTCTCAGCCTTCGGGGTCCTGGTGACCCGTGGTGTGCAAAAAAAGTGCGACTCAGAGGTAAAACAACCCAAATGGGACAGATTAGTGTTTTGAAACATTCCAGCTTCTCAAGCTCTTTAACACTGAACGAAACTGATATTTAAATAGATTTCACTTTCAGTAACATTTACCCATTCAATGCATATTTTAGAAGTTGTACAGCAAGGATAGCCGTCCTATGGCGAGTGGTTAGCACGCTTGGCTACTGATCTAAGTGACCTGGGTTCGAACCCTAGATTAAGGCATGGATGTTTGTGCTGAGGTCCTGCCATATTCACTAATCTGTTATGGCATAGAAACTGACAGGCTCTTGTCAGACCTTTGTGGCAAGCAGCTGCTTGAGGAGGTATTATTATAGATCAAGGATATTCTCTAATATTTTGGTATGATAATATAGTAGATTATATTCACATTTCTCCTACAAACAAATCATAATTTTGCTTTGTTCTAGTAACAGGAGAGCATTCCTTTGCTGATGAATTAGAAGCAGAGGCAACCTATTTCTAGCGGTGGCAATTTCAGAAGATTCTCTGGAATAAAATAAAAGAACCATTCACGATTGTAACTTTCAACTGTTGTATTGTGTTTAGGGTGTAATTATTCCTTGTGTTGTTATTAATGTGAAATAATAAAGACATTAACTTTCAGTATTAATGTGAAATAATAAAGACATTAGCATATCGCTTCTGCGTATCGGAATCTCGCTTTCAAAGAGAACGAAATTTTTTGTTCACCTGCTTTTTTTCACTCCTTTTAAATCGAACTAAGAGATGGCTGCCCCATACTTACCGTGGGAAAGGAATTTTGCGGGGATAAATTTCAACGCTGAAACAGCTGGGACTCGAACCTGGGAACTGCAGATTACAAGCCTGACGCGTGCTCCCAAGCGGGAGGGATAAAATAAGGTCGAATAAATAATCTATAAAATAAAGTAAAATAATTGGGCATTAGGTGGTTCAACTTTGTAACTAATGATGAGGTTAGGCAAAGGAGTTTGCAACCTCCTTTAAAGCAGCATATTGTGCAGAGAGAGACTCCGTTGGTTTGGCCATGTTGCCCGTATGAATAATTATAGATTGGCGAATAGGGTTATGAACAGTGTGCCTAGATACAGGAGGGGAGACCTAGGATGCGGTGGAGCAGACAATGTCAAACAGGACCTTGTTAGAATTGGTGTGCAGTGGCCAGATGTAGCTCAGGACTTGCTTGGAACAGACTTGCTTGGAGAACTAAATTGCACGGTCTGGTTCGACCTCCGTAGACCATGGCTGCTTGAGGAGGAGGAGGAAATCTCCACACTGACCCAGCTGGGACTCCAACCTGGGAATTGCAGATTTAGTAACAGTTGGAACAATGGGTAAACTACAAGTATTGTTTTATTAGTACTGATGCAGCAGAAAAAGTATTTGACATTTATCCTTCACTTTAAAGAGTTAATTGTTTTTCACCCCCTCTGAGAAAAGGGTACAGGTTGCTGCTGCTGCCAATGGAACTCTTTTATACTTTTCAGACTATGCAGGGGTCAGGGGCGGGGGTGGCTCAGTCGGTACGCGCCAGGCTCGTAATCTGCAGTTCCCAGGTTCGAGTCCGAGCTGGGACAGCGTTGAGATTTATCTCCGCAAAATTCCCCGCCCTGCCCACGGTCAGTAGGGGACACCGATGGGCTTGGAAAGGCTGCCGTCCGTCGGATGGGACATTAAGCCGTGGCCCAGTGTGCGGGAGAGAGCCATACCCTGTGCACGTTAAAGAACACGCTGGATGGCCTTGACGGGAGGCTATCATCTGTCTCCCAACAGCTGTTCCAGTGGGTCCCCTCCCCAACCTTCGGGGTCCATGTGACCTGACCATTTAGCCCATGGTGTGCAAAAAAGTGCCGCTCAGAGGTAAAACAACCCAACCCAGACTATGCAGAAATTCAAAATTTCGATCATAAGCAGATCATTTGCAACATTCGTTAAAAGATTTTCGGTTTCGATATTTAGGGACCTGGTAATGATGAAAATTTAATTTTAAGGATTTAAAAAAAATGGGAATTATTGAAACGAATTCAAACGGATAAAAACTAAGCGTGAGTTAAAAAAATATATAGTATTTATTAATTTTTTATACAAGAAGTGGGAATTTTAATATTGAACTAAATATGCTTGGGTTGTTTTACCTCTGAACGGCACTTTTCTTTTTGCACACCATGGGCTAAATGGCCAGATCACAAGGACCCCGAAGGTTCAGAGAAGGTTGGGGGAGGGGACCCACTGGAACAGCTGTTGGGAGACAGATGGTAGCCTCCCATCAAGGCCACCCAGCGTCCACCCAGCGTGTCCACCCAGTGTGGTTCTCCCGCACACGGGGCCACGGCTTGACGTCCCATCCGTCGGACGGCTGGGCAGAGCGGGGAATTTTGCGGAGATAAATCTCAACGCTGACCCAGCTGCGACTCGAACCTGGGAACTACAGATTACGAGCCTGGCGCGCTACCGACTGAGCCACCCCCGCCCCAAATAAATATGTTTAGGATTAATTATTCATATCTTCCAATGACAAATACTAATAGAACACAACTTTCCAATATCCTTAACATGACATTCAAATTAACAAGTTGAATTATCTTAATTGAGTAACAAGCACATTATCAAACGTTCCACAACAGGTTATATAAACCAATTACTAGTAAAAGCCACTTTGTTTACAAGAATACAAAGTATTTTCTTTAAATTATAATCTTATGTCTTATTTATACCACCTCTGTCCTCTATTCTTTGGGGCGGGGGTGGCTCAGTCGGTAGCGCGCTAGGCTCGTAATCTGTAGTTCCCAGGTTCGAGTCCCATCTGGGTCAGCGTTGACATTTATCTCCGCAAAAATTCCCCGCCCTGCCCACGGTCAGTAGGGGACACCGATGGGCTTGGAAAGGCCGCCGTCCGTCCGATGGGACGTTAAGCCGTGGCCCCGTGTGCAGGAGAGACATACCCTGTGCACGTTAAAGAACACGCTGGATGGCCTTGACGAGAGGCTACCATCTGTCTCCCAACAGCTGTTCCATTGGGTCTCCTCCCCCAACCTTCTCTGAGCTTTCGGGGTCAATGTGACCTGGCCATTTAGCCCATTGTGTGCAAAAAAGTGTTGCTCAGAGGAAAAACAGTTCAACCCATTAAAGAACACACTGAATGGCCATGACGGGAGGCTACCATCTGTCTCCCAACAGCTGTTCCAGTGGGTTTCCTCCCCCAACCTTCTGAGCCTTCGGGGTCCATGTGACCTGGCCATTTAGCCCATGGTGTGCAAAAAAGTGTTGCTCAGAGGAAAAACAGTTCAACCCATTAAAGAACACACTGAATGGCCATGACGGGAGGCTACCATCTGTCTCCCAACAGCTGTTCCAGTGGGTTTCCTCCCCCAACCTCTGAGCCTTCGGAGTCCATGTGACCTGGCCATTTAGCCCATGGTGTGCAAAAAAGTGCTGAGAGGTAAGACAACCCAACTAGTTTCTTCTTTTTAATTCACGGAACTCACACGAATATCTTAGTTAAATCGAAGTTCCGAGTCGTTCGCTCGTTAAAGCTAATTCGCTCATTGAAGCACACCCGAGGTTCATAACGATACCTCATATCACGAGTTCATTGCAGCTCGTTCGTATATCGTGACAATATTTCATTAGTGTTAATCCAAAAGAGTTTTCCAATAATCTCTTAAAAGTCGTGTTTGCCACCCACCCGGATGAAAGGGCAATCATATCTGCCAATCGAATCTTCATAATCTGCTACATTCCACAACTAAAATTATGGCGTAAATACATCATTTACGATATTCGTTTAAAATTTTCCACCATTAGAGCGCGCAATTACAGCTTTTGGGATACTCGAAAAGTGTAAATCTAAATCGTAACGTTTCATCAACACCTAGCCAACCAGAAAAGAATTTTTATCTCTTAAAACAAAAAAAATTTCTGTTTCCCACATTCCTGGGATCACGTTGGTTGGTTGGTTGTTTTACCTCTGATCGGCACTTTTTTTGCATGCCATGGGCTAAATGGCCAGGTCACAAGGACCCCGAGGCTGAGAGATGGTTGGGGGAGTACAACCACTGGAACAGATGTTGGGAGACAGATGGTAACCTCCAGTCAAGGCCATCCAGCGTGTTCTTTAACGTGCACAGGGTATGGCTCCCCGGTACACGGGGCCACGGATTAACGTCC
The DNA here is from genome assembly GCA_038380435.1 of Ryuthela nishihirai. Taxonomy (NCBI): domain Eukaryota; kingdom Metazoa; phylum Arthropoda; class Arachnida; order Araneae; family Heptathelidae; genus Ryuthela; species Ryuthela nishihirai. The sequence goes on from JAWZYU010000006.1 coordinate 73,808,015, forward strand.
CATCCGACGGACGGCGGCCTTTTCCAAGCCCATCGGTGTCCCCTACTGACCTTGGGCAGGGCGGGGAATTTTCCGGAGATAAATCTTTAACGCTGACCCAGCTGGGACTCGAACCTGGGAACTACAGATTACGAGCCTAGCACACTACCGGCTGAGCCACCCCCGCCCCCAAAATTTAAGGCAGTCGTACATGTAATAAGTATGATAATTTAAGGCAGTCGTAGTGTAATAAGTATGATGACGGAAATTCGTGGCCCTTTTATTTTACATAATGGGCTAAAGAGTCAGGTCACAAGGACCCTGAGATTTAGAGAAGATTGGGAAGGGGGCTCCACTGAACAGTTCTTAGGGGACAGATGGTAGCCTCCACTCAAGATCATCCATTTTGTCCTTTAACGTGACCAGGGTTTGGTTCTCCATAACACGGAGGACACTAGTTTAAGTATTATCTGATGGACAGTGTACCTTAGTGCACTAAGATACACTGTAAAATTAGGCACTTACCTAAAAGCGCAGAAAATTTGTCGTTTCACAAATTCACTCCATGGGTAATGTACTGCTATATTCATAAAGAAAAGAATCTGTTGATATAAGGTAAGGGATACGATAAGAGGGTTCAACCCATATTGAGAGGGAGAATTCCTGTGACCTTTATATAGTTTTACAAAGTTGTGTTTTCGAGATTTTTCGGCCAACACTCTCTGTAGTTCTCTAGGACCACCACATTCCAGAGGTTGCCGAAAATGTAGTATAGAACAAAATACGAGGAACTTAAATTTAAAATTCGATCTAATTCCAATATGAAAGTAATGTGATCAAACTTTCCAAAAAAGATGTTTAAAAAAATATTGCAACAAAAAAAAAGCCGTCCAACTGGTAACTCAGTTCCTCAAGCAAATAAACTTTAAAATAATTAAACAATGTTTCGTGATACACGATTTTCACAATTTACATTCCCAACCTGCTGTCTTCGTTTTGCTTTCTCCCTGTCTCTTACCCTAAATATGTTTTGTGTTGCAAATTCTTGGAACCGTAACAAATCCTATATACCTGATATTTCTATGTAATATGATTTATCCGCTTGGCCATTTTGTAACTGAACGAAAAAAAGTACGTTGAACTTCGTTAGTTTCAGATAAATCCTCGTAAGTGATAAATACCTTTTACTTGAAAACAGATTCTGAAACAGGCTTTATCATTTTAAAAGATTAGTATTCATCGAATGCAATACTACAGCTAAAAACGGAAGATTCATGTCAAAATAGTCAATCAAACCGCCCATCACCTCCTGAGTTGGTTTACTAAAGTTGCTTAAATGCAACTTCTCCATAACTACAATCTGAGATTACGTGTATGAAATCTATCATTTTCCCAAACTTATAAAAAATGTCTACATTTAAGGAATCATTTTTAAATATTTAATTAAATATATTAAACAAATATGGCAATAGGGTTGAAATTCTGGTAATCTAGTTTCCTAAGGCTATATGACAATGACAATTTCACACTTTTTCTCACTAACTAACCTAATCTACATTTTTTCAATCAGTGTATTGGAACCATTGATCAAAATGGCAATAGTTCGGCAATCTCTTTTAATGATATTAAAATGGGAAGAATCGCTTCCTTCCGAGGTATCTATCGTCTAGGACGCACTTCCGACCTTAAATATTTCTGTGAAAATCGCATATCACATTTTCCATCAAGATATGGAAAGGTTTTATACTACGTTATCTTTAAAATCGAATTAATTGAAAGGAAATAAATCCCTCTGTTAAAAGTGGACAAATTAACTTTTCTATTCGTTTGTAATGAGACCGTTGTAGTTGAAAAACGATAAAATATTAAATCTAAAGCTTTCTGAAATAATTTCTCACCTAATATCTGTTATATTGAAACGAGGAATAACCTTATTGGATGTAATTGACTGCAGAAGTTAAATGATGAGGTCAACATATAGGCTGAACTTATATCCTTACCTTACTCATCGAACACATTTTTCCTTCTGCTTTCTTTGATATTGGAAAAGCCTTTTATAAGAAACAACAACAATGATACTTAATTCTTACATCATTGCCAATTTGTAATTGTGTAACACTATTTTCAGTAGCCTTTGTTGCGATTAAAATCCATAGTCGATGAGCCATGTTCTACCTCCGTAATCGACGCTGTGCAGTTAAGCAGCTGCAACCAGACTGCCCGGTTGTTTTACCTCTTAGCACTTTTTTGCACACTATGGGCTAAATGGCCAGGTCACAAGGACCCCGAAGGCTCAGAAAAGGTTGGGGGAGATGACCCACTGGAACAGTTGTTGGGATACAGATGGTAGCCTCCCGTCAAGGCCATCCAACGTGTTTAACGTGCTCAATGTGACTCTCCCGCATATGGGGCGACGGCTTAACGTCCCATCCGACAGAGAGCGGCCTTTCCAAGCCCATCGGTGTCCCCTACTGACCTTGGGAGGGTGAGGAATTTTGCGGAGAAAAATCACACAACCCTGCCCCAGCTGGGACTCGACCTGGGTACTAGATTATTGGCGCGTTACTGACCTCGCAATAGCTGTCATTTTACGTTTTGTTTTCAGTATGTTACTTTCTTTCACGAGTTATATATTTTAAAAAAGTATATAACTCTCGTGAAATTTTGGACGAGGGAAGGGCATATATATGAGGGCGGTAATAAGGGTTGGGTTCTCGCAAATCAATTTTAAAAAATATATGACTCTCATTATAATAAATTTTATTTTCATTTAGTTGTTCGTTGAAATAAACTTTCTCGAAATAACCCTTTTGTTGGCTTCTACCAAAATGGGATAGCCTTCGCACACCTAACATCGACCCACATGTTGCAGGCGGTTCGTGGATTTTTCCCTCCTCAGACCTTTTTTGAAGGTACTATCCACGGCTGACCGTGAGAACCCCAGAAGCCTTGCCATCTCGGAAATGCTCCGACTCAGTCTGGCCATTACAATTTGGCTTTTGTCAAATCCACTTAAGTTCGCTGCCTTTCCCATCTGAAGAACAAGAATAACACTGATTAACAGAGCTCAGTATCATTTATTTATTCCGTTTCATTACCTTCACACGCGCCATCGTTTACCCGCATTTGCTTCAATTTGCATAAAGATGCGCTGGTCATAATGTTTTGGTTCTTCGGTGTAATAAGCAGCATATGTTCACCATAAACACTTTTCCTCAGAATTATTAAAATTACCCACTTTCCTAACATTTTAATAAAAACATTTTATTCGAAATAAATAACATAACTTTCGAAAACTATTTTAAAGTAAACTTTTCAGTTAATTCTTATGACTAACAAATGTTAATATTTTCAGCTTCATTATTCCTTAAAATAAATATTATTAGAAATCGAAATTTGTACTAATTTGATTCATGTCTTTTCTCCAGTGATTTTTTCATTGGGTTGGGTTGATTTACCTCTGATTGCACTTTTTTGCACACCATGGGCTAAATGGCCAGGTCACAAGGACCCCAAAGGCTCAGATAAAGTTAAGAGACCCACTGGACAGCTGTTGGGAGACAGATGGTAGCCTCCCGTCATGGCTATCCAGCTTGTTCTTTAACATTGGGTTGTTTTACCACTGAGCGGCACTTTTTTGCACACTATCACGAATATCCTGGTTATTCTTCGAAATCTGATTACTTTTAAGATGAAAAAAATTAATAAAAAAAAGAGTTTAAAAAAGAGCTTTAAATATATTACAGCTGTAACATTCATATTATGTTTGTGAGTGACTGACCGAATGAAGGCTTAAGGGTTGGGTTGTACGTACCTCTGAGCGGCACTTTTTTTGCACGCCATGGGCTAAATGGCCAGGTCACAAGGCCCCCGAAGGCTGAGAGATGGTTGTGGGGAGGGGACCCACTGGAACAGATGTTGGGAGACAGATGGTAACCTCCCGTCAAGGCCATCCAGCGTGTTCTTTAACGGGCACAGGGTATGGCTCTCCGGTACACGGGGCCACGGCTTTAAGGTCCCATCCGATGGACGGCGGCCTTTTCCAAGCCCATCGGTGTCCCCTACTGACCGTGGGCAGGGCGGGGAATTTTGTGGAGATAAATCTTTAACGCTGACCCAGCTGGGACTCGAACCTGGGAACTACAGATTACGAGCATAGCACACTACCGGCTGAGCCACCCCCGCCCCCAAAATTTAAGGCAGTCGTACTACAGTGTAATAAGTATGATGACGGAAATTCGTGGCCCTTTTATTTTACATAATGGGCTAAAGAGTCAGGTCACAAGGACCCTGAGATTTAGAGAAGATTGGGAAGGGGGCTCCACTGAACAGTTCTTAGGGGACAGATGGTAGCCTCCACTCAAGATCATCCATTTTGTCCTTTAACGTGACCAGGGTTTGGTTCTCCATAACACGGAGGACACTAGTTTAAGTATTATCTGATGGACAGTGTACCTTAGTGCACTAAGATACACTGTAAAATTAGGCACTTACCTAAAAGCGCAGAAAATTTGTCGTTTCACAAATTCACTCCATGGGTAATGTACTGCTATATTCATAAAGAAAAAAATCTGTTGATATAAGGTAAGGGATACGATAAGAGGGCTCAACCCATATTGAGAGGGAGAATTCCTGTGACCTTTATATAGTTTTACAAAGTTGTGTTTTCGAGATTTTTCGGCTAACACTCTCTGTAGTTCTCTAGGACCACCACATTCCAGAGGTTGCCGAATATGTAGTATAGAACAAAATACGAGGAACTTAAATTTAAAATTCGATCTAATTCCAATATGAAAGTAATGTGATCAAACTTTCCAAAAAAGATGTTTAAAAAAATATTGCAACAAAAAAAAAGCCGTCCAACTGGTAACTCAGTTCCTCAAGCAAATAAACTTTAAAATAATTAAACAATGTTTCGTGATACACGATTTTCACAAATTACATTCCTATCCTGCTGTCTTCCTTTTGCTTTCTCCCTGTCTCTTAGCCTAAATATGTTTTATGTTTCAAAAAATGTTATTGCAAATTCTTGGAACCGTAACAAATCCTATATACCTGATATTTCTATTTAATATGATTTATCCGCTTGGCCATTTTGTAACTGAACGAAAAAAAGTACGTTGAACTTCGTTAGTTTCAGATAAATCCTCGTAAGTGATAAATACCTTTTACTTGAAAACAGATTCTGAAACAGGCTTTATCATTTTAACAGATTAGTATTCATAGAATGCAATACTACAGCTAAAAACGGCAGATTCATCTCAAAATAGTCAATCAAACCGCCCATCACCTCCTGAGTTGGTTTACTAAAGTTGCTTAAATGCAACTTCTCCATAACTACAATCTGAGATTACGTGTATGAAATCTATCATTTTCCCAAACTTATAAAAAAAAGTCTACATTTAAGGAATCATTTTTAAATATTTAATTAAATATATTAAACAAATATGGCAATAGGGTTGAAATTCTGGTAATCTAGTTTCCTAAGGCTATATGACAATGACAATTTCACACTTTTTCTCACTAACTAACCTAATCTACATTTTTTCAATCAGTGCATTGGAACCATTGATCAAAATGGCAATAGTTCGGCAATGCTCTTTTAATGATATTAAAATGGGAAGAATCCCTTCTTTCCAAGGTATCTATCGTCTAGGACGCACTTCCGACCTTAAATATTTCTGTGAAAATCGCATATCACATTTTCCATCAAGATATGGAAAGGTTTTATACTACGTTATCTTTAACATCGAATTAATTGAAAGGAAATAAATCCCTCTGTTAAAAGTGGACAAATTAACTTTTCTATTCGTTTGTAATGAGACCGTTGTAGTTGAAAAACGATAAAATATTAAATCTAAAGCTTTCTGAAATAATTTCTCACCTATTATCTGTTATGTTGAAACGAGGAATAACCTTATTGGATATAATTGCCTGAATTTATATCCTTACCTTACTCATCGAACACATTTTTCCTTCTGCTTTCTTTGATATTGGAAAAGCCTTTTATAAGAAACATCAACAATGATACTTACTTCTTACATCATTGCCAATTTGTAATTGTGTAACACTATTTTCAGTAGCCTTTGTTGCGATTAAAATCCATAGTCGATGAGCCATGTGACAAAATTAACAATTTTGTCAAGTAAAAGGAACAATTTACTTGACAAAATTATCCTTTATTTAATTTTTGACAAAATTGTTAATTTTGTCAAGTAAAAGGAACAATTTACTTGACAAAATTATTAAACTTATATTTCTGAAGAAATGTTATATTGCATTGAAAATCCCGCTCTTTACTTACATGGGACGGGGTTGGCTCAGTCAGTAACGCGCCAATAATCTAGTACCCAGGTTCGAGTCCCAGCTGCGGCAGGGTTGTGTGATTTATCTCCGCAAAATTCCTCACCCTCCCAAGGTCAGTAGGGGACACCGATGGGCTTGGAAAGACCGCTGTCTGTCGGATGGGACGTTAAGCCGTCGCCCCATATGCGGGAGAGTCACATTGAGCACGTTAAACACGTTGGATGGCCTTGACGGGAGGCTACCATCTGTATCCCAACAACTGTTCCAGTGGGTCACCTCCCCCCAACCTTCTCTGAGCCTTCGGAGACCTTGTGACCTCGCCATTTATCCCATAGTGTGCAAAAAAGTGCTCAGAGGTAAAACAACCGGGCAGTCTGGTTGCAGCTGCTTAACTGCACAGCGTCGATTACGGAGCTAGAACATGGCTCATCGACTATGGATTTTAATCGCAACAAAGGCTACTGAAAATAGTGTTACACAATTACAAATTGGCAATGATGTAAGAAGTAAGTATCATTGTTGTTGTTTCTTATAAAAGGCTTTTCCAATATCAAAGAAAGCAGAAGGAAAAATGTGTTCGATGAGTAAGGTAAGGATATAAATTCAGGCAATTATATCCAATAAGGTTATTCCTCGTTTCAACATAACAGATAATAGGTGAGAAATTATTTCAGAAAGCTTTAGATTTAATATTTTATCGTTTTTCAACTACAACGGTCTCATTACAAACGAATAGAAAAGTTAATTTGTCCACTTTTAACAGAGGGATTTATTTCCTTTCAATTAATTCGATGTTAAAGATAACGTAGTATAAAACCTTTCCATATCTTGATGGAAAATGTGATATGCGATTTTCACAGAAATATTTAAGGTCGGAAGTGCGTCCTAGACGATAGATACCTTGGAAGAAGGGATTCTTCCCATTTTAATATCATTAAAAGAGCATTGCCGAACTATTGCCATTTTGATCAATGGTTCCAATGCACTGATTGAAAAAATGTAGATTAGGTTAGTTAGTGAGAAAAAGTGTGAAATTGTCATTGTCATATAGCCTTAGGAAACTAGATTACCAGAATTTCAACCCTATTGCCATATTTGTTTAATATATTTAATTAAATATTTAAAAATGATTCCTTAAATGTAGACATTTTTTTTTATAAGTTTGGGAAAATGATAGATTTCATACACGTAATCTCAGATTGTAGTTATGGAGAAGTTGCATTTAAGCAACTTTAGTAAACCAACTCAGGAGGTGATGGGCGGTTTGATTGACTATTTTGAGATGAATCTTCCGTTTTTAGCTGTAGTATTGCATTCTATGAATACTAATCTGTTGAAATGATAAAGCCTGTTTCAGAATCTGTTTTCAAGTAAAAGGTATTTATCACTTACGAGGATTTATCTGAAACTAACGAAGTTCAACGTACTTTTTTTCGTTCAGTTACAAAATGGCCAAGCGGATAAATCATATTAAATAGAAATATCAGGTATATAGGATTTGTTACGGTTCCAAGAATTTGCAATAACATTTTTTGAAACACAAAACATATTTAGGCTAAGAGACAGGGAGAAAGCAAAAGGAAGACAGCAGGATAGGAATGTAATTTGTGAAAATCGTGTATCACGAAACATTGTTTAATTATTTTAAAGTTTATTTGCTTGAGGAACTGAGTTACCAGTTGGACGGCTTTTTTTTTGTTGCAATATTTTTTTAAACATCTTTTTTGGAAAGTTTGATCACATTACTTTCATATTGGAATTAGATCGAATTTTAAATTTAAGTTCCTCGTATTTTGTTCTATACTACATATTCGGCAACCTCTGGAATGTGGTGGTCCTAGAGAACTACAGAGAGTGTTGGCCGAAAAATCTCGAAAACACAACTTTGTAAAACTATATAAAGGTCACAGGAATTCTCCCTCTCAATATGGGTTGAGCCCTCTTATCGTATCCCTTACCTTATATCAACAGATTTTTTTCTTTATGAATATAGCAGTACATTACCCATGGAGTGAATTTGTGAAACGACAAATTTTCTGCGCTTTTAGGTAAGTGCCTAATTTTACAGTGTATCTTAGTGCACTAAGGTACACTGTCCATCAGATAATACTTAAACTAGTGTCCTCCGTGTTATGGAGAACCAAACCCTGGTCACGTTAAAGGACAAAATGGATGATCTTGAGTGGAGGCTACCATCTGTCCCCTAAGAACTGTTCAGTGGAGCCCCCTTCCCAATCTTCTCTAAATCTCAGGGTCCTTGTGACCTGACTCTTTAGCCCATTATGTAAAATAAAAGGGCCACGAATTTCCGTCATCATACTTATTACACTGTTGTACGACTGCCTTAAATTTTGGGGGCGGGGGTGGCTCAGCCGGTAGTGTGCTAGGCTCGTAATCTGTAGCTCCCAGGTTCGAGTCCCAGCGGGGTCAGCGTTAAAGATTTATCTCCGCAAAATTCCCCGCCCTGCCCAAGGTCAGTAGGGGACACCGATGGGCTTGGAAAAGGCCGCCGTCCGTCGGATGGGACGTTAATCCGTGGCCCCGTGTACCGGGGAGCCATACCCTGTGCACGTTAAAGAACACGCTGGATGGCCTTGAAGGGAGGTTACCATCTGTCTCCCAACATCTGTTCCAGTGGGTGTACTCCCCCAACCATCTCTCAGCCTCGGGGTCCTTGTGACCTGGCCATTTAGCCCATGGCATGCAAAAAAAAGTGCCGATCAGAGGTAAAACAACCAACCAACCAACGTGATTCCAGGAATGTGGGAAACAGAAATTTTTTTTGTTTTAAGAGATAAAAATTCTTTTCTGGTTGGGTAGGTGTTGATGAAACGTTGCGATTTACACTTTTCGAGTATCCCAAAAGCTGTAATTGAGCGCTCTAATGGTGGAAAATTTTAAACGAATATCGTAAATGATGTATTTACGCCATAATTTTAGTTGTGGAATGTAGCAGATTATGAAGATTCGATTGGCAGATATGATTGCCCTTTCATCCGGGTGGGTGGCAAACACGACTTTTAAGAGATTATTGGAAAACTCTTTTGGATTAACACTAATGAAATATTGTCACGATATACGAACGAGCTGCAATGAACTCGTGATATGAGGTATCGTTATGAACCTCGGGTGTGCTTCAATGAGCGAATTAGCTTTAACGAGCGAACGACTCGGAACTTCGATTTAACTAAGATATTCCTGTGAGTTCCGTGAATTAAAAAGAAGAAACTAGTTGGGTTGTCTTACCTCTCAGCACTTTTTTGCACACCATGGGCTAAATGGCCAGGTCACATGGACTCCGAAGGCTCAGAGGTTGGGGGAGGAAACCCACTGGAACAGCTGTTGGGAGACAGATGGTAGCCTCCCGTCATGGCCATTCAGTGTGTTCTTTAATGGGTTGAACTGTTTTTCCTCTGAGCAACACTTTTTTGCACACAATGGGCTAAATGGCCAGGTCACATTGACCCCGAAAGCTCAGAGAAGGTTGGGGGAGGAGACCCAATGGAACAGCTGTTGGGAGACAGATGGTAGCCTCTCGTCAAGGCCATCCAGCGTGTTCTTTAACGTGCACAGGGTATGTCTCTCCTGCACACGGGGCCACGGCTTAACGTCCCATCGGACGGACGGCGGCCTTTCCAAGCCCATCGGTGTCCCCTACTGACCGTGGGCAGGGCGGGGAATTTTTGCGGAGAAAAATGTCAACGCTGACCCAGATGGGACTCGAACCTGGGAACTACAGATTACGAGCCTAGCGCGCTACCGACTGAGCCACCCCCGCCCCAAAGAATAGAGGACAGAGGTGGTATAAATAAGACATAAGATTATAATTTAAAGAAAATACTTTGTATTCTTGTAAACAAAGTGGCTTTTACTAGTAATTGGTTTATATAACCTGTTGTTGAACGTTTGATAATATGCTTGTTACTCAATTAAGATAATTCAACTTGTTAATTTGAATGTCATGTTAAGGATATTGGAAAGTTGTGTTCTATTAGTATTTGTCATTGGAAGATATGAATAATTAATCCTAAACATATTTATTTGGGGCGGGGGTGGCTCAGTCGGTAGCGCGCCAGGCTCGTAATCTGTAATTCCCAGGTTCGAGTCGCAGCTGGGTCAGCGTTGAGATTTATCTCCGCAAAATTCCCCGCTCTGCCCAGCCGTCCGACGGATGGGACGTCAAACCGTGGCCCCGTGTGCGGGAGAACCACACTGGGTGGACACGCTGGGTGGCCTTGATGGGAGGCTACCATCTGTCTCCCAACAGCTGTTCCAGTGGGTCCCCTCCCCCAACCTTCTCTGAACCTTCGGGGTCCTTGTGATCTGGCCATTTAGCCCATGGTGTGCAAAAAGAAAAGTGCCGTTCAGAGGTAAAACAACCCAAGCATATTTAGTTCAATATTAAAATTCCCACTTCTTGTATAAAAAATTAATAAATACTATATATTTTTTTAACTCACGCTTAGTTTTTATCCGTTTGAATTCGTTTCAATAATTCCCATTTTTTTTAAATCCTTAAAATTAAATTTTCGTCATTACCAGGTCCCTAAATATCGAAACCGAAAATCTTTTAACGAATGTTGCAAATGATCTGCTTATGATCGAAATTTGGAATTTCTGCATAGTCTGGGTTGGGTTGTTTTACCTCTGAGCGGCACTTTTTTGCACACCATGGGCTAAATGGTCAGGTCACATGGACCCCGAAGGTTGGGGAGGGGACCCACTGGAACAGCTGTTGGGAGACAGATGATAGCCTCCCGTCAAGGCCATCCAGCGTGTTCTTTAACGTGCACAGGGTATGGCTCTTGTTGTTGGGTTGTTTTACCTCTGAGCGGCACTTTTTTGCACACCATGGGCTAAATGGCCAGGTCACATGGACCCCGAAGGCTCAGAGAAGGTTGGGAGAGGGGACCCACTGGAACAGCTGTTGGGAGACAGATGGTAGCCTCCCGTCAAGGCCATCCAGCGTGTTCTTTAACGTGCGCAGGGTATGGCTCTCTCCCGCACACTGGGCCACGGCTTAATGTCCCATCCGACGGACGGCAGCCTTTCCAAGCCCATCGGTGTCCCCTACTGACCGTGGGCAGGGCGGGGAATTTTGCGGAGATAAATCTCAACGCTGACCCAGCTCGGACTCGAACCTGGGAACTGCAGATTACGAGCCTGGCGCGCTACCGACTGAATCACCCCCGCCCCTGATCCCTGCATAGTCTGAAAAGTATAAAAGAGTTCCATTGGCAGCAGCAGCAACCTGTACCATTTTCTCAGAGGGGGTGAAAAACAATTAACTCTTTAAAGTGAAGGATAAATGTCAAATACTTTTTCTGCTGCATCAGTACTAATAAAACAATACTTGTAGTTTACCCATTGTTCCAACTGTTACCCAATCTGCAATTCCCAGGTTGGAGTCCCAGCTGGGTCAGTGTGGAGATTTCATCCTCCTCCTCAAGCAGCCATGGTCTACGGAGGGCGAACCAGACCGTGCAATTTAGTTCTCCAAGCAAGTCTGTCCTGAGCTACATCTGGCCACTGCACACCAATTCTAACAAGGTCCTGTTTGACATTGTCTGCTCCACCGCATCCTAGGTCTCCCCTCCTGTATCTAGGCACACTGTTCATAACCCTATTCGCCAATCTATAATTATTCATACGGGCAACATGGCCAAACCAACGGAGTCTCTCTCTGCACAATATGCTGCTTTAAAGGAGGTTGCAAACTCCTTTGCCTAACCTCATCATTAGTTACAAAGTTGAACCACCTAATGCCCAATTATTTTACTTTATTTTATAGATTATTTATTCGACCTTATTTTATCCCTCCCGCTTGGGAGCACGCGTCAGGCTTGTAATCTGCAGTTCCCAGGTTCGAGTCCCAGCTGTTTCAGCGTTGAAATTTATCTCCGCAAAATTCCTTTCCCACGGTAAGTATGGGGCAGCCATCTCTTAGTTCGATTTAAAAGGAGTGAAAAAAAGCAGGTGAACAAAAAATTTCATTCTCTTTGAAAGCGAGATTCCGATACGCAGAAGCGATATGCTAATGTCTTTATTATTTCACATTAATACTGAAAGTTAATGTCTTTATTATTTCACATTAATAACAACACAAGGAATAATTACACCCTAAACACAATACAACAGTTGAAAGTTACAATCGTGAATGGTTCTTTTATTTTATTCCAGAGAATCTTCTGAAATTGCCACCGCTAGAAATAGGTTGCCTCTGCTTCTAATTCATCAGCAAAGGAATGCTCTCCTGTTACTAGAACAAAGCAAAATTATGATTTGTTTGTAGGAGAAATGTGAATATAATCTACTATACTATCATACCAAAATATTAGAGAATATCCTTGATCTATAATAATACCTCCTCAAGTAGCTGCTTGCCAAAAAGGTCTGACAAGAGCCTGTCAGTTTCTATGCCATAACAGATTAGTGAATATGGCAGGACCTCAGCACAAACATCCATGCCTTAATCTGGGGTTCGAACCCAGGTCACTTAGATCAGTAGCCAAGCGTGCTAACCACTCGGCCATAGGACGGCTATCCTTGCTGTACAACATCTAAAATATGCATTGAATGGGTAAATGTTACTGAAAGTGAAATCTATTTAAATATCAGTTTCGTTCAGTGTTAAAGAGCTTGAGAAGCTGGAATGTTTCAAAACACTAATCTGTCCCATTTGGGTTGTTTTACCTCTGAGTGGCACTTTTTTTGCACACCACGGGTCACAAGGACCCCGAAGGCTGAGCGGCAGTTTCTTGCACACCATGAGCTAAATGACCAGGTCACAAGGACCCCGAAGGCTCAGAGAAGGTTGGGGGAGGGAACCCACTGAAACAGCTGTTGGGAAATTTGTAATTGTGTAACACTATTTTCAGTAGCCTTTGTTGCGATTAAAATCCATAGTCGATGAGCCATGTTCTAGCTCCGTAATCGACGTTGTGCAGTTAAGCAGCTGCAACCAGACTGCCCGGTTGTTTTACCTCTGAGCACTTTTTTGCACACTATGGGCTAAATGGCCAGGTCACAAGGTCCCCGAAGGCTCAGAGAAGGTTGGGGGAGGTGACCCACTGGAACAGTTCTTGGGATACAGATGGTAGCCTCCCGTCAAGGCCATCCAACGTGTTTAACGTGCTCAATGTGACTCTCCCGCATATGGGGCGACGGCTTAACGTCGCCCCATATGCGGGAATATCCCTTTATATCCCCATATGCATCCCTTTCCAAGCCCATCGGTGTCCCGTACTGACCGTGGGGAGGGTGAGGAATTTTGCGGAGAAAAATCACACAACCCTGCCTCAGCTGGGACTCGTACCTGGGTACTAGATTATTGGCGCGTTACTGACTGAGCCAACCCCGTCCCATGTAAGTAAAGAGCGGGATTTTCAATGCAATATAACATATCCTCCACCGTTTTAGTCCTTTAAAATATTTCTTCAGAAATATAAGTTTAAAAATTTTGTTTCCCTATTACCGTAAGTGCAATAATAATTTAGCGATGCATAGCTCAATCAGAGGAATGCGTTTCTTTTTTTTCGACGGCTGGTAGCTCAGTGGTCAGAGCACTAGACGTTATCAGAAGGACGCGAGTTCAGATCCCACATAGCGAATGACAGTGTTATGTGGCTCAGTCAGTAGTACATCAGGATTGTAATCTGAAGTTCTCAGATCCTCCACCTTTCCCTCAGTCAGTAGGGAACACTGATGGGCTTGAAAAGGCTGCGGTCCGTCAGATTGGAAGATAGGCTGTGGCGCTGGGGAGCACACCCTTTGCACGTTAAAGATCGTGCTGGATGGCATTGATGGGAGGCTACTATTTGTCTCTCAACGCAATGGGTAGCTATTGAGACCCACCCCCGTACTTCTCCAAGCCCCCAGGGTCGTTGTGACGTGGGCATTTAGTCCGTGAGCAAAAAAGTGCCGCTCAGAAGTAAAACCCAACCTTTATTATCCCCCTTATACTTGCCCCCCTCTAGAATTAATATTCTGGATGGTGGGGGGGGCATGTTCCCTTGCTGCCATCCTCTCTTAGTTCTGGTATATATACACAAATCCTATTAGTTTCAATGAAACTGATTTGCGACTAATCCTTTTTATATTAGATGTTTAAGACACTCGTACTTTTGGACAGGAATAAACAAAAAAATGAAAATGCTGATATGTAAAGTCGTACTGTTAACACTTTGATATACATCTTAGTAAAGAAATAACGTTTTTATTCAATGCATTTTTTATAATCCAAAGAATTTCTAGCTTTTGCATTGCATACCATCTAAACCTCCTACGATGGATATAACCCTAAAATACTATAAATACGAGAATTTATAAAAAATGTTTAAATCGACCCAACCTACATTAATATTTGTTCTGGGTTCCATCTTCACCCCAAGCCGTCAACTCAATAATTCTGGATAGGTTTTCCTGTAAAAGTGATTGACTAATGATTAAAACAGCATTAGCCTCGCAATAGCTGCCATTTTACGTTTTGGGTTCAGTATCTGTTACTTTCTTTCACGAGTTATATATTTTAAAAAAGTATATAACTCTCGTGAAATTTTGGACGAGGGAAGGGCATATATATGAGGCGGTAATAAGGGTTGGGTTCTCGCAAATCAATTTTAAAAAATATATGACTCTCATTATAATAAACTTTATTTTCATTTAGTTGGGCGTTGAAATAAACTTTCTCGAAATAACCCTTTTGTTGGCTTCTACCAAAATGGGATAGCCTTCGCACACCTAACATCGACCCACATGTTGCAGGCGGTTCGTGGATTTTTCCCTCCTCAGACCTCTTTTTGAAGGTACTATCCACGGCTGACCGTGAGAACCCCAGAAGCCTTGCCATCTCGGAAATGCTCCGACTCAGTCTGGCCATTACAATTTGGCTTTTGTCAAATCCACTTAAGTTCGCTGCCTTTCCCATCTGAAGAACAAGAATAACACTGATTAACAGAGCTCAGTATCAGTTATTTATTCCGTTTCATTACCTTCACACACGCCGTCGTTTACCCGTATTTGCTTCAATTTGCATAAAGATGCGCTGGTCATAATGTTTTGGTTCTTCGGTGTATTAAGCAGCATATGCTCACCATAAACACTTTTCTTCAGAATTATTAAAATTACCCACTTTACTAACATTTTAATAAAAACATTTTATTCGAAATAAATAACATAACTTTCGAAAACTGTTTTAAAGTAAACTTTTCATTTAATTCTTATGACTAACAAATGTTAATATTTTCAGCTTCATTATTCCTTAAAATAAATATTATTAGAAATCGAAATTTGTACTAATTTGATTCATGTCTTCAATATATCTCCAGTGATTTTTTCATTGGGTTGGGTTGATTTACCTCTGATTGCCCTTTTTTGCACACCATGGGCTAAATGGCCAGGTCACAAGGACCCCAAAGGCTCAGATAAAGTTAGGAGACCCACTGGACAGCTGTTGGGAGACAGATGGTAGCCTCCCGTCATGGCTATCCAGCTTGTTCTTTAACATTGGGTTGTTTTACCACTGAGCGGCACTTTTTTGCACACCATCACGAATATCCTGGTTATTCTTCGAAATCTGATTACTTTTAAGATGAACAAAATTAATAAGAAAAAGAGTTTAAAAAAGAGCTTTAAATATATTACAGTTGTAACATTCATATTATGTTTGTGAGTGACTGACCGAATGAAGGCTTAAGGGTTGGGTTGTACTTACCTCTGAGCGGCAATTTTTTTGCACGCCATGGGCTAAATGGCCAGGTCACAAGGCCCCCGAAGGCTGAGAGATGGTTGTGGGGAGTACACCCACTGGAACAGATGTTGGGAGACAGATGGTAACCTCCCGTCAAGGCCATCCAGCGTGTTCTTTAACGTGCACAGGGTATGGCTCCCCGGTACACGGGGCCACGGATTAACGTCCCATCCGACGGACGGCGGCCTTTTCCAAGCCCATCGGTGTCCCCTACTGACCGTGGGCAGGGCGGGGAATTTTGCGGAGATAAATTTTTAACGCTGACCCAGCTGGGACTCGAACCTGGGAACTACAGATTACGAGCCTAGCACACTACCGGCTGAGCCACCCCCGCCCCCAAAATTTAAGGCAGTCGTACAACAGTGTAATAAGTATGATGACGGAAATTCGTGGCCCTTTTATTTTACATAATGGGCTAAAGAGTCAGGTCACAAGGACCCTGAGATTTAGAGAAGATTGGGAAGGGGGCTCCACTGAACAGTTCTTAGGGGACAGATGGTAGCCTCCACTCAAGATCATCCATTTTGTCCTTTAACGTGACCAGGGTTTGGTTCTCCATAACACGGAGGACACTAGTTTAAGTATTATCTGATGGACAGTGTACCTTAGTGCACTAAGATACACTGTAAAATTAGGCACTTACCTAAAAGCGCAGAAAATTTGTCGTTTCACAAATTCACTCCATGGGTAATGTACTGCTATATTCATAAAGAAAAAAATCTGTTGATATAAGGTAAGGGATACGATAAGAGGGCTCAACCCATATTGAGAGGGAGAATTCCTGTGACCTTTATATAGTTTTACAAAGTTGTGTTTTCGAGATTTTTCGGCCAACACTCTCTGTAGTTCTCTAGGACCACCACATTCCAGAGGTTGCCGAATATGTAGTATAGAACAAAATACGAGGAACTTAAATTTAAAATTCGATCTAATTCCAATATGAAAGTAATGTGATCAAACTTTCCAAAAAAGATGTTTAAAAAAATATTGCAACAAAAAAAAAGCCGTCCAACTGGTAACTCAGTTCCTCAAGCAAATAAACTTTAAAATAATTAAACAATGTTTCGTGATACACGATTTTCACAAATTACATTCCTAACCTGCTGTCTTCCTTTTGCTTTCTCCCTGTCTCTTAGCCTAAATATGTTTTGTGTTTCAAAAAATGTTATTGCAAATTCTTGGAACCGTAACAAATCCTATATACCTGATATTTCTATTTAATATGATTTATCCGCTTGGCCATTTTGTAACTGAACGAAAAAAAGTACGTTGAACTTCGTTAGTTTCAGATAAATCCTCGTAAGTGATAAATACCTTTTACTTGAAAACAGATTCTGAAACAGGCTTTATCATTTTAACAGATTAGTATTCATAGAATGCAATACTACAGCTAAAAACGGAAGATTCATCTCAAAATAGTCAATCAAACCGCCCATCACCTCCTGAGTTGGTTTACTAAAGTTGCTTAAATGCAACTTCTCCATAACTACAATCTGAGATTACGTGTATGAAATCTATCATTTTCTCAAACTTATAAAAAAAAAATGTCTACATTTAAGGAATCATTTTTAAATATTTAATTAAATATATTAAACAAATATGGCAATAGGGTTGAAATTCTGGTAATCTAGTTTCCTAAGGCTATATGACAATGACAATTTCACACTTTTTCTCACTAACTAACCTAATCTACATTTTTTCAATCAGTGCATTGGAACCATTGATCAAAATGGCAATAGTTCGGCAATGCTCTTTTAATGATATTAAAATGGGAAGAATCCCTTCTTTCCAAGGTATCTATCGTCTAGGACGCACTTCCGACCTTAAATATTTCTGTGAAAATCGCATATCACATTTTCCATCAAGATATGGAAAGGTTTTATACTACGTTATCTTTAACATCGAATTAATTGAAAGGAAATAAATCCCTCTGTTAAAAGTGGACAAATTAACTTTTCTATTCGTTTGTAATGAGACCGTTGTAGTTGAAAAACGATAAAATATTAAATCTAAAGCTTTCTGAAATAATTTCTCACCTATTATCTGTTATGTTGAAACGAGGAATAACCTTATTGGATATAATTGCCTGAATTTATATCCTTACCTTACTCATCGAACACATTTTTCCTTCTGCTTTCTTTGATATTGGAAAAGCCTTTTATAAGAAACAACAACAATGATACTTACTTCTTACATCATTGCCAATTTGTAATTGTGTAACACTATTTTCAGTAGCCTTTGTTGCGATTAAAATCCATAGTCGATGAGCCATGTTCTACCTCCGTAATCGACGCTGTGCAGTTAAGCAGCTGCAACCAGACTGCCCGGTTGTTTTACCTCTTAGCACTTTTTTGCACACTATGGGCTCAATGGCCAGGTCACAAGGACCCCGAAGGCTCAGAGAAGGTTGGGGGAGATGACGCACTGGAACAGTTGTTGGGATACAGATGGTAGCCTTCCGTCAAGGCCATCCAACGTGTTTAACGTGCTCAATGTGACTCTCCCGCATATGGGGCGACGGCTTAACGTCCCATCCGACAGAAAGCGGCCTTTCCAAGCCCATCGGTGTCCCCTACTGACCTTGGGAGGGTGAGGAATTTTGCGGAGAAAAATCACACAACCCTGCCCCAGCTGGGACTCGAACCTGGGTACTAGATTATTGGCGCGTTACTGACTGAGCCAACCCCGTCAGATGTAAGTAAAGAGCGGGATTTTCAATGCAATATAACATATCCTCCACCGTTTTAGTTCTTTAAAATATTTCTTCAGAAATATAAGTTTAATAATTTTGTTTCCCTCTTACCCTAACTGCAATAATAATTTAGCGATGCATAGCTCAATCAGAGAAATGCGTTTCTTTTTTTTTGACGGCTGGTAGCTCAGTAGACGTTATCAGAAGTCAGCTACGACGTTATCAGACGTCAGCTAGACGTTATCAGAAGGACGCGAGTTCAGATCCCACATAGCGAAGGACAGTGGGATGTGGCTCAGTCAGTAGCACATCAGGATTGTAATCTGAAGTTCTCCGATCCCCCACCTTGCCCTCAGTCAGTAGGGAACACTGATGGGCTTGAAAAGCCTGCCTGCCGTCCGTCAGATTGGAAGATAAGCTGTGGCGCTGTGCAGCATACACTTTGCACGTTAAAGATCGTGCTGGATGGCATTGATGGGAGGCTACTATTTGTCTCTCAACAGCTACCCAATGGGTGGCTGTTGAGACCCACCCCCGTACTTCTATAGCTAACCAATGGGTAGTTATTGAGACCCACCCCCGTACTTCTCCAAGCCCTCAGGGTCGTTGTGACCTGGGCATTTAGTCAGTGAGTAAAAAAGTGCCGCTCAGAAGTAAAACCCAACCTTTATTATCCCCCATATACTTGCCTCCACTCCAGAATTAATATTTTGGACGGTGGGGGGGGGGCATGTTCCCTTGCTGCCATCCCCTCTTAGTTCTGGTCCTGATTGCATACATATATACATAAATCCTATTAGTTTCAATGAAACTGAAATCCATTTTATATTAGATGTTTAAGACAGTCGTACTTTTGGACAGGAATAAACAAAAAAATGAAAATGCTGATATGTAAAGTCGTAGTGTTAACACTTTGATATACATCTTAGTAAAGAAATAACGTTTTTATTCAATGCATTTTTTATAATCCAAAGAATTTCTAGCTTTTGCATTGCATACCATCTAAACCTCCTACGATGGATATAACCCTAAAATACTATAAATACGAGAATATATAAAAAATGTTTAAATCGACCCAACCTACATTAATATTTGTTCTGGGTTCCATCTTCACCCCAAGCCGTCAACTCAATAATTCTGGATAGTTTTTCCTGTAAAAGTGATTGACTAATGATTAAAACAGCATTAGCCTCGCAATAGCTGCCATTTTACGTTTTGGGTTCAGTATCTGTTACTTTCTTTCACGAGTTATATATTTTAAAAAAGTATATAACTCTCGTGAAATTTTGGACGAGGGAAGGGCATATATATGAGGCGGTAATAAGGGTTGGGTTCTCGCAAATCAATTTTAAAAAATATATGACTCTCATTATAATAAACTTTATTTTCGTTTAGTTGGGCGTTGAAATAAACTTTCTCGAAATAACCCTTTTGTTGGCTTCTACCAAAATGGGATAGCCTTCGCACAGCTAACATCGACCCACATGTTGCAGGCGGTTCGTGGATATTTCCCTCCTCAGACCTATTTTTGAAGGTACTATCCACGGCTGACCGTGAGAACCCCAGAAGCCTTGCCATCTCGGAAATGCTCCGACTCAGTCTGGCCATTACAATTTGGCTTTTGTCAAATCCACTTAAGTTCGCTGCCTTTCCCATCTGAAGAACAAGAATAACACTGATTAACAGAGCTCAGTATCAGTTATTTATTCCGTTTCATTACCTTCACACGCGCCATCGTTTACCCGCATTTGCTTCAATTTGCATAAAGATGCGCTGGTCATAATGTTTTGGTTCTTCGGTGTATTAAGCAGCATATGTTCACCATAAACACTTTTCCTCAGAATTATTAAAATTACCCACTTTCCTAACATTTTAATAAAAACATTTTATTCGAAATAAATAACATAACTTTCGAAAACTGTTTTAAAGTAAACTTTTCAGTTAATTCTTATGACTAACAAATGTTAATATTTTCAGCTTCATTATTCCTTAAAATAAATATTATTAGAAATCGAAATTTGTACTAATTTGATTCATGTCTTATCTCCAGTGATTTTTTCATTGGGTTGGGTTGATTTACCTCTGATTGCACTTTTTTGCACACCATGGGCTAAATGGCCAGGTCACAAGGACCCCAAAGGCTCAGATAAAGTTAAGAGACCCACTTGACAGCTGTTGGGAGACAGATGGTAGTCTCCCGTCATGGCTATCCAGCTTGTTCTTTAACATTGGGTTGTTTTACCACTGAGCGGCACTTTTTTGCACACCATCACGAATATCCTGGTTATTCTTCGAAATCTGATTACTTTTAAGATGAAAAAAATTAATAAGAAAAAGAGTTTAAAAAAGAGCTTTAAATATATTACAGCTGTAACATTCATATTATGTTTGTGAGTGACTGACCGAATGAAGGCTTAAGGGTTGGGTTGTACTTACCTCTGAGCGGCACTTTTTTTGCACGCCATGGGCTAAATGGCCAGGTCACAAGGCCCCCGAAGGCTGAGAGATGGTTGTGGGGAGGGGACCCACTGGAACAGATGTTGGGAGACAGATGGTAACCTCCCGTCAAGGCCATCCAGCGTGTTCTTTAACGGGCACAGGGTATGGCTCTCCGGTACACGGGGCCACGGCTTTAAGGTCCCATCCGATGGACGGCGGCCTTTTCCAAGCCCATCGGTGTCCCCTACTGACCGTGGGCAGGGCGGGGAATTTTGCGGAGATAAATCTTTAACGCTGACCCCGCTGGGACTCGAACCTGGGAACTACAGATTACGAGCATAGCACACTACCGGCTGAGCCACCCCCGACCCCAAAATTTAAGGCAGTCGTACTACAGTGTAATAAGTATGATGACGGAAATTCGTGGCCCTTTTATTTTACATAATGGGCTAAAGAGTCAGGTCACAAGGACCCTGAGATTTAGAGAAGATTGGGAAGGGGGCTCCACTGAACAGTTCTTAGGGGACAGATGGTAGCCTCCACTCAAGATCATCCATTTTGTCCTTTAACGTGACCAGGGTTTGGTTCTCCATAACACGGTGGACACTAGTTTAAGTATTATCTGATGGACAGTGTACCTTAGTGCACTAAGATACACTGTAAAATTAGGCACTTACCTAAAAGCGCAGAAAATTTGT
The DNA here is from genome assembly GCA_038380435.1 of Ryuthela nishihirai. Lineage (NCBI taxonomy): Eukaryota > Metazoa > Arthropoda > Arachnida > Araneae > Heptathelidae > Ryuthela > Ryuthela nishihirai. The sequence continues at coordinate 73,829,877 of JAWZYU010000006.1, forward strand.
CGTTTCACAAATTCACTCCATGGGTAATGTACTGCTATATTCATAAAGAAAAAAATCTGTTGATATAAGGTAAGGGATACGATAAGAGGGCTCAACCCATATTGAGAGGGAGAATTCCTGTGACCTTTATATAGTTTTACAAAGTTGTGTTTTCGAGATTTTTCGGCTAACACTCTCTGTAGTTCTCTAGGACCACCACATTCCAGAGGTTGCCGAATATGTAGTATAGAACAAAATACGAGGAACTTAAATTTAAAATTCGATCTAATTCCAATATGAAAGTAATGTGATCAAACTTTCCAAAAAAGATGTTTAAAAAAATATTGCAACAAAAAAAAAGCCGTCCAACTGGTAACTCAGTTCCTGAAGCAAATAAACTTTAAAATAATTAAACAATGTTTCGTGATACACGATTTTCACAAATTACATTCCTAACCTGCTGTCTTCCTTTTGCTTTCTCCCTGTCTCTTAGCCTAAATATGTTTTATGTTTCAAAAAATGTTATTGCAAATTCTTGGAACCGTAACAAATCCTATATACCTGATATTTCTATTTAATATGATTTATCCGCTTGGCCATTTTGTAACTGAACGAAAAAAAGTACGTTGAACTTCGTTAGTTTCAGATAAATCCTCGTAAGTGATAAATACCTTTTACTTGAAAACAGATTCTGAAACAGGCTTTATCATTTTAACAGATTAGTATTCATAGAATGCAATACTACAGCTAAAAACAGAATGTTCATCTCAAAATAGTCAATCAAACCGCCCATCACCTCCTGAGTTGGTTTACTAAAGTTGCTTAAATGCAACTTCTCCATAACTACAATCTGAGATTACGTGTATGAAATCTATCATTTTCCCAAACTTATAAAAAAAAATGTCTACATTTAAGGAATCATTTTTAAATATTTAATTAAATATATTAAACAAATATGGCAATAGGGTTGAAATTCTGGTAATCTAGTTTCCTAAGGCTATATGACAATGACAATTTCACACTTTTTCTCACTAACTAACCTAATCTACATTTTTTCAATCAGTGCATTGGAACCATTGATCAAAATGGCAATAGTTCGGCAATGCTCTTTTAATGATATTAAAATGGGAAGAATCCCTTCTTCCAAGGTATCTATCGTCTAGGACGCACTTCCGACCTTAAATATTTCTGTGAAAATCGCATATCACATTTTCCATCAAGATATGGAAAGGTTTTATACTACGTTATCTTTAACATCGAATTAATTGAAAGGAAATAAATCCCTCTGTTAAAAGTGGACAAATTAACTTTTCTATTCGTTTGTAATGAGACCGTTGTAGTTGAAAAACGATAAAATATTAAATCTAAAGCTTTCTGAAATAATTTCTCACCTATTATCTGTTATGTTGAAACGAGGAATAACCTTATTGGATATAATTGCCTGAATTTATATCCTTACCTTACTGATCGAACACTTATTTCCTTCTGCTTTCTTTGATATTGGAAAAGCCTTTTATAAGAAACATCAACAATGTTACTTACTTCTTACATCATTGCCAATTTGTAATTGTGTAACACTATTTTCAGTAGCCTTTGTTGCGATTAAAATCCATAGTCGATGAGCCATGTTCTAGCTCCGTAATCGACGCTGTGCAGTTAAGCAGCTGCAACCAGACTGCCCGGTTGTTTTACCTCTGAGCACTTTTTTGCACACTATGGGCTAAATGGCCAGGTCACAAGGTCCCCGAAGGCTCAGAGAAGGTTGGGGGAGGTGACCCACTGGAACAGTTGTTGGGATACAGATGGTAGCCTAAAGGATAATTTTGTCAAGTAAATTGTTCCTTTATTTAATTTTTGACAAAATTGTTAATTTTGTCAAGTAAAAGGAACAATTTACTTGACAAAATTATCCTTTATTTAATTTTTGACAAAATTGTTAATTTTGTCAAGTAAAAGGAACAATTTACTTGACAAAATTATTAAACTTATATTTCTGAAGAAATGTTATATTGCATTGAAAATCCCGCTCTTTACTTACATGGGACGGGGTTGGCTCAGTCAGTAACGCGCCAATAATCTAGTACCCAGGTTCGAGTCCCAGCTGCGGCAGGGTTGTGTCATTTATCTCCGCAAAATTCCTCACCCTCCCAAGGTCAGTAGGGGACACCGATGGGCTTGGAAAGACCGCTGTCTGTCGGATGGGACGTTAAGCCGTCGCCCCATATGCGGGAGAGTCACATTGAGCACGTTAAACACGTTGGATGGCCTTGACGGGAGGCTACCATCTGTATCCCAACAACTGTTCCAGTGGGTCACCTCCCCCCAACCTTCTCTGAGCCTTCGGAGACCTTGTGACCTCGCCATTTATCCCATAGTGTGCAAAAAAGTGCTCAGAGGTAAAACAACCGGGCAGTCTGGTTGCAGCTGCTTAACTGCACAGCGTCGATTACGGAGCTAGAACATGGCTCATCGACTATGGATTTTAATCGCAACAAAGGCTACTGAAAATAGTGTTACAGAATTACAAATTGGCAATGATGTAAGAAGTAAGTATCATTGTTGTTGTTTCTTATAAAAGGCCTTTCCAATATCAAAGAAAGCAGAAGGAAAAATGTGTTCGATGAGTAAGGTAAGGATATAAATTCAGGCAATTATATCCAATAAGGTTATTCCTAGTTTCAACATAACAGATAATAGGTGAGAAATTATTTCAGAAAGCTTTAGATTTAATATTTTATCGTTTTTCAACTACAACGGTCTCATTACAAACGAATAGAAAAGTTAATTTGTCCACTTTTAACAGAGGGATTTATTTCCTTTCAATTAATTCGATGTTAAAGATAACGTAGTATAAAACCTTTCCATATCTTGATGGAAAATGTGATATGCGATTTTCACAGAAATATTTAAGGTCGGAAGTGCGTCCTAGACGATAGATACCTTGGAAGAAGGGATTCTTCCCATTTTAATATCATTAAAAGAGCATTGCCGAACTATTGCCATTTTGATCAATGGTTCCAATGCACTGATTGAAAAAATGTAGATTAGGTTAGTTAGTGAGAAAAAGTGTGAAATTATCATTGTCATATAGCCTTAGGAAACTAGATTACCAGAATTTCAACCCTATTGCCATATTTGTTTAATATATTTAATTAAATATTTAAAAATGATTCCTTAAATGTAAACATTTTTTTTTATAAGTTTGGGAAAATGATAGATTTCATACACGTAATCTCAGATTGTAGTTATGGAGAAGTTGCATTTAAGCAACTTTAGTAAACCAACTCAGGAGGTGATGGGCGGTTTGATTGACTATTTTGAGATGAATCTTCCGTTTTTAGCTGTAGTATTGCATTCTATGAATACTAATCTGTTAAAATGATAAAGCCTGTTTCAGAATCTGTTTTCAAGTAAAAGGTATTTATCACTTACGAGGATTTATCTGAAACTAACGAAGTTCAACGTACTTTTTTTCGTTCAGTTACAAAATGGCCAAGCGGATAAATCATATTAAATAGAAATATCAGGTATATAGGATTTGTTACGGTTCCAAGAATTTGCAATAACATTTTTTGAAACACAAAACATATTTAGGCTAAGAGACAGGGAGAAAGCAAAAGGAAGACAGCAGGTTAGGAATGTAATTTGTGAAAATCGTGTATCACGAAACATTGTTTAATTATTTTAAAGTTTATTTACTTGAGGAACTGAGTTACCAGTTGGACGGCTTTTTTTTTGTTGCAATATTTTTTTAAACATCTTTTTTGGAAAGTTTGATCACATTACTTTCATATTGGAATTAGATCGAATTTTAAATTTAAGTTCCTCGTATTTTGTTCTATACTACATATTCGGCAACCTCTGGAATGTGGTGGTCCTAGAGAACTACAGAGAGTGTTGGCCGAAAAATCTCGAAAACACAACTTTGTAAAACTATATAAAGGTCACAGGAATTCTCCCTCTCAATATGGGTTGAGCCCTCTTATCGTATCCCTTACCTTATATCAACAGATTTTTTTCTTTATGAATATAGCAGTACATTACCCATGGAGTGAATTTGTGAAACGACAAATTTTCTGCGCTTTTAGGTAAGTGCCTAATTTTACAGTGTATCTTAGTGCACTAAGGTACACTGTCCATCAGATAATACTTAAACTAGTGTCCTCCGTGTTATGGAGAACCAAACCCTGGTCACGTTAAAGGACAAAATGGATGATCTTGAGTGGAGGCTACCATCTGTCCCCTAAGAACTGTTCAGTGGAGCCCCCTTCCCAATCTTCTCTAAATCTCAGGGTCCTTGTGACCTGACTCTTTAGCCCATTATGTAAAATAAAAGGGCCACGAATTTCCGTCATCATACTTATTACACTGTTGTACGACTGCCTTAAATTTTGGGGGCGGGGGTGGCTCAGCCGGTAGTGTGCTAGGCTCGTAATCTGTAGTTCCCAGGTTCGAGTCCCAGCTGGGTCAGCGTTAAAGATTTATCTCCGCAAAATTCCCCGCCCTGCCCACGGTCAGTAGGGGACACCGATGGGCTTGGAAAAGGCCGCCGTCCGTCGGATGGGACGTTAATCCGTGGCCCCGTGTACCGGGGAGCCATACCCTGTGCACGTTAAAGAACACGCTGGATGGCCTTGACGGGAGGTTACCATCTGTCTCCCAACATCTGTTCCAGTGGGTGTACTCCCCCAACCATCTCTCAGCCTCGGGGTCCTTGTGACCTGGCCATTTAGCCCATGGCATGCAAAAAAAAGTGCCGATCAGAGGTAAAACAACCAACCAACCAACGTGATTCCAGGAATGTGGGAAACAGAAATTTTTATTGTTTTAAGAGATAAAAATTCTTTTCTGGTTGGGTAGGTGTTGATGAAACGTTGCGATTTACACTTTTCGAGTATCCCAAAAGCTGTAATTGCGCGCTCTAATGGTGGAAAATTTTAAACGAATATCGTAAATGATGTATTTACGCCATAATTTTAGTTGTGGAATGTAGCAGATTATGAAGATTCGATTGGCAGATATGATTGCCCTTTCATCCGGGTGGGTGGCAAACACGACTTTTAAGAGATTATTGGAAAACTCTTTTGGATTAACACTAATGAAATATTGTCACGATATACGAACGAGCTGCAATGAACTCGTGATATGAGGTATCGTTATGAACCTCGGGTGTGCTTCAATGAGCGAATTAGCTTTAACGAGCGAACGACTCGGAACTTCGATTTAACTAAGATATTCGTGTGAGTTCCGTGAATTAAAAAGAAGAAACTAGTTGGGTTGTCTTACCTCTCAGCACTTTTTTGCACACCATGGGCTAAATGGCCAGGTGACATGGACTCCGAAGGCTCAGAGGTTGGGGGAGGAAACCCACTGGAACAGCTGTTGGGAGACAGATGGTAGCCTCCCGTCATGGCCATTCAGTGTGTTCTTTAATGGGTTGAACTGTTTTTCCTCTGAGCAACACTTTTTTGCACACCATGGGCTAAATGGCCAGGTCACATGGACCACGAAGGCTCAGAAGGTTGGGGCAGGAAACCCACTGGAACAGCTGTTGGGATACAGATGGTAGCCTCCCGTCATGGCCATTCAGTGTGTTCTTTAATGGGTTGAACTGTTTTTCCTCTGAGCAACACTTTTTTGCACACAATGGGCTAAATGGCCAGGTCACATTGACCCCGAAAGCTCAGAGAAGGTTGGGGGAGGAGACCCAATGGAACAGCTGTTGGGAGACAGATGGTAGCCTCTCGTCAAGGCCATCCAGCGTGTTCTTTAACGTGCACAGGGTATGTCTCTCCTGCACACGGGGCCACGGCTTAACGTCCCATCGGACGGACGGCGGCCTTTCCAAGCCCATCGGTGTCCCCTACTGACCGTGGGCAGGGCGGGGAATTTTTGCGGAGATAAATGTCAACGCTGACCCAGATGGGACTCGAACCTGGGAACTACAGATTACGAGCCTAGCGCGCTACCGACTGAGCCACCCCCGCCCCAAAGAATAGAGGACAGAGGTGGTATAAATAAGACATAAGATTATAATTAAAGAAAATACTTTGTATTCTTGTAAACAAAGTGGCTTTTACTAGTAATTGGTTTATATAACCTGTTGTTGAACGTTTGATAATGTGCTTGTTACTCAATTAAGATAATTCAACTTGTTAATTTGAATGTCATGTTAAGGATATTGGAAAGTTGTGTTCTATTAGTATTTGTCATTGGAAGATATGAATAATTAATCCTAAACATATTTATTTGGGGCGGGGGTGGCTCAGTCGGTAGCGCGCCAGGCTCGTAATCTGTAGTTCCCAGGTTCGAGTCGCAGCTGGGTCAGCGTTGAGATTTATCTCCGCAAAATTCCCCGCTCTGCCCAGCCGTCCGACGGATGGGACGTCAAGCCGTGGCCCCGTGTGCGGGAGAACCACACTGGGTGGACACGCTGGGTGGCCTTGATGGGAGGCTACCATCTGTCTCCCAACAGCTGTTCCAGTGGGTCCCCTCCCCCAACCTTCTCTGAACCTTCGGGGTCCTTGTGATCTGGCCATTTAGCGCATGGTGTGCAAAAAGAAAAGTGCCGTTCAGAGGTAAAACAACCCAAGCATATTTAGTTCAATATTAAAATTCCCACTTCTTGTATAAAAAATTAATAAATACTATATATTTTTTTAACTCACGCTTAGTTTTTATCCGTTTGAATTCGTTTCAATAATTCCCATTTTTTTTAAATCCTTAAAATTAAATTTTCGTCATTACCACGTCCCTAAATATCGAAACCGAAAATCTTTTAACGAATGTTGCAAATGATCTGCTTATGATCGAAATTTGGAATTTCTGCATAGTCTGGGTTGGGTTGTTTTACCTCTGAGCGGCACTTTTTTGCACACCATGGGCTAAATGGTCAGGTCACATGGACCCCGAATGTTGGGGAGGGGACCCACTGGAACAGCTTTTGGGAGACAGATGATAGCCTCCCGTCAAGGCCATCCAGCGTGTTCTTTAACGTGCACAGGGTATGGCTCTCTCCCGCACCCTGGGCCACGGCTTAATGTCCCATCCGACGGACGGCAGCCTTTCCAAGCCCATCGGTGTCCCCTACTGACCGTGGGCAGGGCGGGGAATTTTGCGGAGATAAATCTCAACGCTGACCCAGCTCGGACTCGAACCTGGGAACTGCAGATTACGAGCCTGGCGCGCTACCGACTGAATCACCCCCGCCCCTGACCCCTGCATAGTCTGAAAAGTATAAAAGAGTTCCATTGGCAGCAGCAGCAACCTGTACCCTTTTCTCAGAGGGGGTGAAAAACAATTAACTCTTTAAAGTGAAGGATAAATGTCAAATACTTTTTCTGCTGCATCAGTACTAATAAAACAATACTTGTAGTTTACCCATTGTTCCAACTGTTACCCAATCTGCAATTCCCAGGTTGGAGTCCCAGCTGGGTCAGTGTGGAGATTTCATCCTCCTCCTCAAGCAGCCATGGTCTACGGAGGGCGAACCAGACCGTGCAATTTAGTTCTCCAAGCAAGTCTGTCCTGAGCTACATCTGGCCACTGCACACCAATTCTAACAAGGTCCTGTTTGACACTGCCTGCTCCACCGCATCCTAGGTCTCCCCTCCTGTATCTAGGCACACTGTTCATAACCCTATTCGCCAATCTATAATTATTCATACGGGCAACATGGCCAAACCAACGGAGTCTCTCTCTGCACAATATGCTGCTTTAAAGGAGGTTGCAAACTCCTTTGCCTAACCTCATCATTAGTTACAAAGTTGAACCACCTAATGCCCAATTATTTTACTTTATTTTATAGATTATTTATTCGACCTTATTTTATCCCTCCCGCTTGGGAGCACGCGTCAGGCTTGTAATCTGCAGTTCCCAGGTTCGAGTCCCAGCTGTTTCAGCGTTGAAATTTATCTCCGCAAAATTCCTTTCCCACGGTAAGTATGGGGCAGCCATCTCTTAGTTCGATTTAAAAGGAGTGAAAAAAAGCAGGTGAACAAAAAATTTCATTCTCTTTGAAAGCGAGATTCCGATACGCAGAAGCGATATGCTAATGTCTTTATTATTTCACATTAATACTGAAAGTTAATGTCTTTATTATTTCACATTAATAACAACACAAGGAATAATTACACCCTAAACACAATACAACAGTTGAAAGTTACAATCGTGAATGGTTCTTTTATTTTATTCCAGAGAATCTTCTGAAATTGCCACCGCTAGAAATAGGTTGCCTCTGCTTCTAATTCATCAGCAAAGGAATGCTCTCCTGTTACTAGAACAAAGCAAAATTATGATTTGTTTGTAGGAGAAATGTGAATATAATCTACTATACTATCATACCAAAATATTAGAGAATATCCTTGATCTATAATAATACCTCCTCAAGCAGCTGCTTGCCAAAAAGGTCTGACAAGAGCCTGTTAGTTTCTATGCCATAACAGATTAGTGAATATGGCAGGACCTCAGCACAAACATCCATGCCTTAATCTGGGGTTCGAACCCAGGTCACTTAGATCAGTAGCCAAGCGTGCTAACCACTCGGCCATAGGACGGCTATCCTTGCTGTACAACATCTAAAATATGCATTGAATGGGTAAATGTTACTGAAAGTGAAATCTATTTAAATATCAGTTTCGTTCAGTGTTAAAGAGCTTGAGAAGCTGGAATGTTTCAAAACACTAATCTGTCCCATTTGGGTTGTTTTACCTCTGAGTGGCACTTTTTTTGCACACCACGGGTCACAAGGACCCCGAAGGCTGAGCGGCAGTTTCTTGCACACCATGAGCTAAATGACCAGGTCACAAGGACCCCGAAGGCTCAGAGAAGGTTGGGGGAGGGAACCCACTGAAACAGCTGTTGGGAAATTTGTAATTGTGTAACACTATTTTCAGTAGCCTTTGTTGCGATTAAAATCCATAGTCGATGAGCCATGTTCTAGCTCCGTAATCGACGTTGTGCAGTTAAGCAGCTGCAACCAGACTGCCCGGTTGTTTTACCTCTGAGCACTTTTTTGCACACTATGGGCTAAATGGCCAGGTCACAAGGTCCCCGAAGGCTCAGAGAAGGTTGGGGGAGGTGACCCACTGGAACAGTTCTTGGGATACAGATGGTAGCCTCCCGTCAAGGCCATCCAACGTGTTTAACGTGCTCAATGTGACTCTCCCGCATATGGGGCGACGGCTTAACGTCGCCCCATATGCGGGAATATCCCTTTATATCCCCATATGCATCCCTTTCCAAGCCCATCGGTGTCCCCTACTGACCGTGGGGAGGGTGAGGAATTTTGCGGAGAAAAATCACACAACCCTGCCTCAGCTGGGACTCGAACCTGGGTACTAGATTATTGGCGCGTTACTGACTGAGCCAACCCCGTCCCATGTAAGTAAAGAGCGGGATTTTCAATGCAATATAACATATCCTCCACCGTTTTAGTCCTTTAAAATATTTCTTCAGAAATATAAGTTTAAAAATTTTGTTTCCCTATTACCGTAAGTGCAATAATAATTTAGCGATGCATAGCTCAATCAGAGGAATGCGTTTCTTTTTTTTCGACGGCTGGTAGCTCAGTGGTCAGAGCACTAGACGTTATCAGAAGGACGCGAGTTCAGATCCCACATAGCGAATGACAGTGTTATGTGGCTCAGTCAGTAGTACATCAGGATTGTAATCTGAAGTTCTCAGATCCTCCACCTTTCCCTCAGTCAGTAGGGAACACTGATGGGCTTGAAAAGGCTGCGGTCCGTCAGATTGGAAGATAGGCTGTGGCGCTGGGGAGCACACCCTTTGCACGTTAAAGATCGTGCTGGATGGCATTGATGGGAGGCTACTATTTGTCTCTCAACGCAATGGGTAGCTATTGAGACCCACCCCCGTACTTCTCCAAGCCCCCAGGGTCGTTGTGACGTGGGCATTTAGTCCGTGAGCAAAAAAGTGCCGCTCAGAAGTAAAACCCAACCTTTATTATCCCCCTTATACTTGCCCCCCTCTAGAATTAATATTCTGGATGGTGGGGGGGGGGGCATGTTCCCTTGCTGCCATCCTCTCTTAGTTCTGGTATATATACACAAATCCTATTAGTTTCAATGAAACTGATTTGCGACTAATCCTTTTTATATTAGATGTTTAAGACACTCGTACTTTTGGACAGGAATAAACAAAAAAATGAAAATGCTGCTATGTAAAGTCGTACTGTTAACACTTTGATATACATCTTAGTAAAGAAATAACGTTTTTATTCAATGCATTTTTTATAATCCAAAGAATTTCTAGCTTTTGCATTGCATACCATCTAAACCTCCTACGATGGATATAACCCTAAAATACTATAAATACGAGAATTCATAAAAAATGTTTAAATCGACCCAACCTACATTAATATTTGTTCTGGGTTCCATCTTCACCCCAAGCCGTCAACTCAATAATTCTGGATAGTTTTTCCTGTAAAAGTGATTGACTAATGATTAAAACAGCATTAGCCTCGCAATAGCTGCCATTTTACGTTTTGGGTTCAGTATCTGTTACTTTCTTTCACGAGTTATATATTTTAAAAAAGTATATAACTCTCGTGAAATTTTGGACGAGGGAAGGGCATATATATGAGGCGGTAATAAGGGTTGGGTTCTCGCAAATCAATTTTAAAAAATATATGACTCTCATTATAATAAACTTTATTTTCATTTAGTTGGGCGTTGAAATAAACTTTCTCGAAATAACCCTTTTGTTGGCTTCTACCAAAATGGGATAGCCTTCGCACACCTAACATCGACCCACATGTTGCAGGCGGTTCGTGGATTTTTCCCTCCTCAGACCTCTTTTTGAAGGTACTATCCACGGCTGACCGTGAGAACCCCAGAAGCCTTGCCATCTCGGAAATGCTCCGACTCAGTCTGGCCATTACAATTTGGCTTTTGTCAAATCCACTTAAGTTCGCTGCCTTTCCCATCTGAAGAACAAGAATAACACTGATTAACAGAGCTCAGTATCAGTTATTTATTCCGTTTCATTACCTTCACACACGCCGTCGTTTACCCGCATTTGCTTCAATTTGCATAAAGATGCGCTGGTCATAATGTTTTGGTTCTTCGGTGTATTAAGCAGCATATGCTCACCATAAACACTTTTCTTCAGAATTATTAAAATTACCCACTTTACTAACATTTTAATAAAAACATTTTATTCGAAATAAATAACATAACTTTCGAAAACTGTTTTAAAGTAAACTTTTCATTTAATTCTTATGACTAACAAATGTTAATATTTTCAGCTTCATTATTCCTTAAAATAAATATTATTAGAAATCGAAATTTGTACTAATTTGATTCATGTCTTCAATATATCTCCAGTGATTTTTTCATTGGGTTGGGTTGATTTACCTCTGATTGCCCTTTTTTGCACACCATGGGCTAAATGGCCAGGTCACAAGGACCCCAAAGGCTCAGATAAAGTTAGGAGACCCACTGGACAGCTGTTGGGAGACAGATGGTAGCCTCCCGTCATGGCTATCCAGCTTGTTCTTTAACATTGGGTTGTTTTACCACTGAGCGGCACTTTTTTGCACACCATCACGAATATCCTGGTTATTCTTCGAAATCTGATTACTTTTAAGATGAACAAACTTAATAAGAAAAAGAGTTTAAAAAAGAGCTTTAAATATATTACAGTTGTAACATTCATATTATGTTTGTGAGTGACTGACCGAATGAAGGCTTAAGGGTTGGGTTGTACTTACCTCTGAGCGGCAATTTTTTTGCACGCCATGGGCTAAATGGCCAGGTCACAAGGCCCCCGAAGGGTGAGAGATGGTTGTGGGGAGTACACCCACTGGAACAAATGTTGGGAGACAGATGGTAACCTCCCGTCAAGGCCATCCAGCGTGTTCTTTAACGTGCACAGGGTATGGCTCCCCGGTACACGGGGCCACGGATTAACGTCCCATCCGACGGACGGCGGCCTTTTCCAAGCCCATCGGTGTCCCCTACTGACCTTGGGCAGGGCGGGGAATTTTGCGGAGATAAATCTTTAACGCTGACCCCGCTGGGACTCGAACCTGCGAACTACAGATTACGAGCCTAGCACACTACCGGCTGAGCCACCCCCGCCCCCAAAATTTAAGGCAGTCGTACAACAGTGTAATAAGTATGATGACGGAAATTCGTGGCCCTTTTATTTTACATAATGGGCTAAAGAGTCAGGTCACAAGGACCCTGAGATTTAGAGAAGATTGGGAAGGGGGCTCCACTGAACAGTTCTTAGGGGACAGATGGTAGCCTCCACTCAAGATCATCCATTTTGTCCTTTAACGTGACCAGGGTTTGGTTCTCCATAACACGGAGGACACTAGTTTAAGTATTATCTGATGGACAGTGTACCTTAGTGCACTAAGATACACTGTAAAATTAGGCACTTACCTAAAAGCGCAGAAAATTTGTCGTTTCACAAATTCACTCCATGGGTAATGTACTGCTATATTCATAAAGAAAAAAATCTGTTGATATAAGGTAAGGGATACGATAAGAGGGCTCAACCCATATTGAGAGGGAGAATTCCTGTGACCTTTATATAGTTTTACAAAGTTGTGTTTTCGAGATTTTTCGGCCAACACTCTCTGTAGTTCTCTAGGACCACCACATTCCAGAGGTTGCCGAATATGTAGTATAGAACAAAATACGAGGAACTTAAATTTAAAATTCGATCTAATTCCAATATGAAAGTAATGTGATCAAACTTTCCAAAAAAGATGTTTAAAAAAATATTGCAACAAAAAAAAAGCCGTCCAACTGGTAACTCAGTTCCTCAAGCAAATAAACTTTAAAATAATTAAACAATGTTTCGTGATACACGATTTTCACAAATTACATTCCTACCCTGCTGTCTTCCTTTTGCTTTCTCCCTGTCTCTTAGCCTAAATATGTTTTATGTTTCAAAAAATGTTATTGCAAATTCTTGGAACCGTAACAAATCCTATATACCTGATATTTCTATTTAATATGATTTATCCGCTTGGCCATTTTGTAACTGAACGAAAAAAAGTACGTTGAACTTCGTTAGTTTCAGATAAATCCTCGTAAGTGATAAATACCTTTTACTTGAAAACAGATTCTGAAACAGGCTTTATCATTTTAACAGATTAGTATTCATAGAATGCAATACTACAGCTAAAAACGGAAGATTCATCTCAAAATAGTCAATCAAACCGCCCATCACCTCCTGAGTTGGTTTACTAAAGTTGCTTAAATGCAACTTCTCCATAACTACAATCTGAGATTACGTGTATGAAATCTATCATTTTCCCAAACTTATAAAAAAAAGTCTACATTTAAGGAATCATTTTTAAATATTTAATTAAATATATTAAACAAATATGGCAATAGGGTTGAAATTCTGGTAATCTAGTTTCCTAAGGCTATATGACAATGACAATTTCACACTTTTTCTCACTAACTAACCTAATCTACATTTTTTCAATCAGTGCATTGGAACCATTGATCAAAATGGCAATAGTTCGGCAATGCTCTTTTAATGATATTAAAATGGGAAGAATCCCTTCCTTCCAAGGTATCTATCGTCTAGGACGCACTTCCGACCTTAAATATTTCTGTGAAAATCGCATATCACATTTTCCATCAAGATATGGAAAGGTTTTATACTACGTTATCTTTAACATCGAATTAATTGAAAGGAAATAAATCCCTCTGTTAAAAGTGGACAAATTAACTTTTCTATTCGTTTGTAATGAGACCGTTGTAGTTGAAAAACGATAAAATATTAAATCTAAAGCTTTCTGAAATAATTTCTCACCTATTATCTGTTATGTTGAAACGAGGAATAACCTTATTGGAAATAATTGCCTGAATTTATATCCTTACCTTACTCATCGAACACATTTTTCCTTCTGCTTTCTTTGATATTGGAAAAGCCTTTTATAAGAAACAACAACAATGATACTTACTTCTTACATCATTGCCAATTTGTAATTGTGTAACACTATTTTCAGTAGCCTTTGTTGCGATTAAAATCCATAGTCGATGAGCCATGTTCTACCTCCGTAATCGACGCTGTGCAGTTAAGCAACTGCAACCAGACTGCCCGGTTGTTTTACCTCTTAGCACTTTTTTGCACACTATGGGCTAAATGGCCAGGTCACAAGGACCCCGAAGGCTCAGAGAAGGTTGGGGGAGATGACCCACTGGAACAGTTGTTGGGATACAGATGGTAGCCTCCCGTCAAGGCCATCCAACGTGTTTAACGTGCTCAATGTGACTCTCCCGCATATGGGGCGACGGCTTAACGTCCCATCCGACAGAAAGCGGCCTTTCCAAGCCCATCGGTGTCCCCTACTGACCTTGGGAGGGTGAGGAATTTTGCGGAGAAAAATCACACAACCCTGCCCCAGCTGGGACTCGAACCTGGGTACTAGATTATTGGCGCGTTACTGACTGAGCCAACCCCGTCAGATGTAAGTAAAGAGCGGGATTTTCAATGCAATATAACATATCCTCCACCGTTTTAGTCCTTTAAAATATTTCTTCAGAAATATAAGTTTAATAGTTTTGTTTCCCTCTTACCCTAACTGCAATAATAATTTAGCGATGCATAGCTCAATCAGAGAAATGCGTTTCTTTTTTTTTGACGGCTGGTAGCTCAGTAGACGTTATCAGAAGTCAGCTACGACGTTATCAGACGTCAGCTAGACGTTATCAGAAGGACGCGAGTTCAGATCCCACATAGCGAAGGACAGTGGGATGTGGCTCAGTCAGTAGCACATCAGGATTGTAATCTGAAGTTCTCCGATCCCCCACCTTGCCCTCAGTCAGTAGGGAACACTGATGGGCTTGAAAAGCCTGCCTGCCGTCCGTCAGATTGGAAGATAAGCTGTGGCGCTGTGCAGCATACACTTTGCACGTTAAAGATCGTGCTGGATGGCATTGATGGGAGGCTACTATTTGTCTCTCAACAGCTACCCAATGGGTGGCTGTTGAGACCCACCCCCGTACATCTATAGCTAACCAATGGGTAGTTATTGAGACCCACACCCGTACTTCTCCAAGCCCTCAGGGTCGTTGTGACCTGGGCATTTAGTCAGTGAGTAAAAAAGTGCCGCTCAGAAGTAAAACCCAACCTTTATTATCCCCCTTATACTTGCCTCCACTCCAGAATTAATATTTTGGACGGTGGGGGGGGGGGGGGGGCATGTTCCCTTGCTGCCATCCCCTCTTAGTTCTGGTCCTGATTGCATACATATATACATAAATCCTATTAGTTTCAATAAAACTGAAATCCATTTTATATTAGATGTTTAAGACAGTCGTACTTTTGGACAGGAATAAACAAAAAAATGAAAATGCTGATATGTAAAGTCGTACTGTTAACACTTTGATATACATCTTAGTAAAGAAATAACGTTTTTATTCAATGCATTTTTTATAATCCAAAGAATTTCTAGCTTTTGCATTGCATACCATCTAAACCTCCTACGATGGATATAACCCTAAAATACTATAAATACGAGAATTTATAAAAAATGTTTAAATCGACCCAACCTACATTAATATTTGTTCTGGGTTCCATCTTCACCCCAAGCCGTCAACTCAATAATTCTGGATAGTTTTTCCTGTAAAAGTGATTGACTAATGATTAAAACAGCATTAGCCTCGCAATAGCTGCCATTTTACGTTTTGGGTTCAGTATCTGTTACTTTCTTTCACGAGTTATATATTTTAAAAAAGTATATAACTCTCGTGAAATTTTGGACGAGGGAAGGGCATATATATGAGGCGGTAATAAGGGTTGGGTTCTCGCAAATCAATTTTAAAAAATATATGACTCTCATTATAATAAACTTTATTTTCATTTAGTTGGGCGTTGAAATAAACTTTCTCGAAATAACCCTTTAGTTGGCTTCTACCAAAATGGGATAGCCTTCGCACACCTAACATCGACCCACATGTTGCAGGCGGTTCGTGGATTTTTCCCTCCTCAGACCTCTTTTTGAAGGTACTATCCACGGCTGACCGTGAGAACCCCAGAAGCCTTGCCATCTCGGAAATGCTCCGACTCAGTCTGGCCATTACAATTTGGCTTTTGTCAAATCCACTTAAGTTCGCTGCCTTTCCCATCTGAAGAACAAGAATAACACTGATTAACAGAGCTCAGTATCATTTATTTATTCCGTTTCATTACCTTCACACGCGCCATCGTTTACCCGAATTTGCTTCAATTTGCATAAAGATGCGCTGGTCATAATGTTTTGGTTCTTCGGTGTATTAAGCAGCATATGTTCACCATAAACACTTTTCCTCAGAATTATTAAAATTACCCACTTTCCTAACATTTTAATAAAAACATTTTATTCGAAATAAATAACATAACTTTCGAAAACTATTTTAAAGTAAACTTTTCAGTTAATTCTTATGACTAACAAATGTTAATATTTTCAGCTTCATTATTCCTTAAAATAAATATTATTAGAAATCGAAATTTGTACTAATTTGATTCATGTCTTTTCTCCAGTGATTTTTTCATTGGGTTGGGTTGATTTACCTCTGATTGCACTTTTTTGCACACCATGGGCTAAATGGCCAGGTCACAAGGACCCCAAAGGCTCAGATAAAGTTAAGAGACCCACTGGACAGCTGTTGGGAGACAGATGGTAGCCTCCCGTCATGGCTATCCAGCTTGTTCTTTAACATTGGGTTGTTTTACCACTGAGCGGCACTTTTTTGCACACCATCACGAATATCCTGGTTATTCTTCGAAATCTGATTACTTTTAAGATGAAAAAAATTTATAAAAAAAAGAGTTTAAAAAAGAGCTTTAAATATATTACAGCTGTAACATTCATATTATGTTTGTGAGTGACTGACCGAATGAAGGCTTAAGGGTTGGGTTGTACTTACCTCTGAGCGGCACTTTTTTTGCACGCCATGGGCTAAATGGCCAGGTCACAAGGCCCCCGAAGGCTGAGAGATGGTTGTGGGGAGGGGACCCACTGGACCAGATGTTGGGAGACAGATGGTAACCTCCCGTCAAGGCCATCCAGCGTGTTCTTTAACGGGCACAGGGTATGGCTCTCCGGTACACGGGGCCACGGCTTTAAGGTCCCATCCGATGGACGGCGGCCTTTTCCAAGCCCATCGGTGTCCCCTACTGACCGTGGGCAGGGCGGGGAATTTTGCGGAGATAAATCTTTAACGCTGACCCAGCTGGGACTCGAACCTGGGAACTACAGATTACGAGCATAGCACACTACCGGCTGAGCCACCCCCGCCCCCAAAATTTAAGGCAGTCGTACTACAGTGTAATAAGTATGATGACGGAAATTCGTGGCCCTTTTATTTTACATAATAGGCTAAAGAGTCAGGTCACAAGGACCCTGAGATTTAGAGAAGATTGGGAAGGGGGCTCCACTGAACAGTTCTTAGGGGACAGATGGTAGCCTCCACTCAAGATCATCCATTTTGTCCTTTAACGTGACCAGGGTTTGGTTCTCCATAACACGGAGGACACTAGTTTAAGTATTATCTGATGGACAGTGTACCTTAGTGCACTAAGATACACTGTAAAATTAGGCACTTACCTAAAAGCGCAGAAAATTTGTCGTTTCACAAATTCACTCCATGGGTAATGTACTGCTATATTCATAAAGAAAAAAATCTGTTGATATAAGGTAAGGGATACGATAAGAGGGCTCAACCCATATTGAGAGGGAGAATTCCTGTGACCTTTATATAGTTTTACAAAGTTGTGTTTTCGAGATTTTTCGGCTAACACTCTCTGTAGTTCTCTAGGACCACCACATTCCAGAGGCTTTATCATTTAACAGATTAGTATTCATAGAATGCAATACTACAGCTAAAAACGGAAGATTCATCTCAAAATAGTCAATCAAACCGCCCATCACCTCCTGAGTTGGTTTACTAAAGTTGCTTAAATGCAACTTCTCCATAACTACAATCTGAGATTACGTGTATGAAATCTATCATTTTCCCAAACTTATAAAAAAAATGTATACATTTAAGGAATCATTTTTAAATATTTAATTAAATATATTAAACAAATATGGCAATAGGGTTGAAATTCTGGTAATCTAGTTTCCTAAGGCTATATGACAATGACAATTTCACACTTTTTCTCACTAACTAACCTAATCTACATTTTTTCAATCAGTGCATTGGAACCATTGATCAAAATGGCAATAGTTCGGCAATGCTCTTTTAATGATATTAAAATGGGAAGAATCCCTTCTTTCCAAGGTATCTATCGTCTAGGACGCACTTCCGACCTTAAATATTTCTGTGAAAATCGCATATCACATTTTCCATCAAGATATGGAAAGGTTTTATACTACGTTATCTTTAACATCGAATTAATTGAAAGGAAATAAATCCCTCTGTTAAAAGTGGACAAATTAACTTTTCTATTCGTTTGTAATGAGACCGTTGTAGTTGAAAAACGATAAAATATTAAATCTAAAGCTTTCTGAAATAATTTCTCACCTATTATCTGTTATGTTGAAACGAGGAATAACCTTATTGGATATAATTGCCTGAATTTATATCCTTACCTTACTCATCGAACACTTATTTCCTTCTGCTTTCTTTGATATTGGAAAAGCCTTTTATAAGAAACATCAACAATGATACTTACTTCTTACATCATTGCCAATTTGTAATTGTGTAACACTATTTTCAGTAGCCTTTGTTGCGATTAAAATCCATAGTCGATGAGCCATGTTCTAGCTCCGTAATCGACGCTGTGCAGTGAAGAAGCTGCAACCAGACTGCCCGGTTGTTTTACCTCTGAGCACTTTTTTGCACACTATGGGCTAAATGGCCAGGTCACAAGGTCCCCGAAGGCTCAGAGAAGGTTGGGGGAGGTGACCCACTGGAACAGTTGTTGGGATACAGATGGTAGCCTAAAGGATAATTTTGTCAAGTAAATTGTTCCTTTATTTAATTTTTGACAAAATTGTTAATTTTGTCAAGTAAAAGGAACAATTTACTTGACAAAATTATCCTTTATTTAATTTTTGACAAAATTGTTAATTTTGTCAAGTAAAAGGAACAATTTACTTGACAAAATTATTAAACTTATATTTCTGAAGAAATGTTATATTGCATTGAAAATCCCGCTCTTTACTTACATGGGACGGGGTTGGCTCAGTCAGTAACGCGCCAATAATCTAGTACCCAGGTTCGAGTCCCAGCTGCGGCAGGGTTGTGTGATTTATCTCCGCAAAATTCCTCACCCTCCCAAGGTCAGTAGGGGACACCGATGGGCTTGGAAAGACCGCTGTCTGTCGGATGGGACGTTAAGCCGTCGCCCCATATGCGGGAGAGTCACATTGAGCACGTTAAACACGTTGGATGGCCTTGACGGGAGGCTACCATCTGTATCCCAACAACTGTTCCAGTGGGTCACCTCCCCCCAACCTTCTCTGAGCCTTCGGAGACCTTGTGACCTCGCCATTTATCCCATAGTGTGCAAAAAAGTGCTCAGAGGTAAAACAACCGGGCAGTCTGGTTGCAGCTGCTTAACTGCACAGCGTCGATTACGGAGCTAGAACATGGCTCATCGACTATGGATTTTAATCGCAACAAAGGCTACTGAAAATAGTGTTACAGAATTACAAATTGGCAATGATGTAAGAAGTAAGTATCATTGTTGTTGTTTCTTATAAAAGGCTTTTCCAATATCAAAGAAAGCAGAAGGAAAAATGTGTTCGATGAGTAAGGTAAGGATATAAATTCAGGCAATTATATCCAATAAGATTATTCCTCGTTTCAACATAACAGATAATAGGTGAGAAATTATTTCAGAAAGCTTTAGATTTAATATTTTATCGTTTTTCAACTACAACGGTCTCATTACAAACGAATAGAAAAGTTAATTTGTCCACTTTTAACAGAGGGATTTATTTCCTTTCAATTAATTCGATGTTAAAGATAACGTAGTATAAAACCTTTCCATATCTTGATGGAAAATGTGATATGCGATTTTCACAGAAATATTTAAGGTCGGAAGTGCGTCCTAGACGATAGATACCTTGGAAGAAGGGATTCTTCCCATTTTAATATCATTAAAAGAGCATTGCCGAACTATTGCCATTTTGATCAATGGTTCCAATGCACTGATTGAAAAAATGTAGATTAGGTTAGTTAGTGAGAAGAAGTGTGAAATTGTCATTGTCATATAGCCTTAGGAAACTAGATTACCAGAATTTCAACCCTATTGCCATATTTGTTTAATATATTTAATTAAATATTTAAAAATGATTCCTTAAATGTAGACTTTTTTTATAAGTTTGGGAAAATGATAGATTTCATACACGTAATCTCAGATTGTAGTTATGGAGAAGTTGCATTTAAGCAACTTCAGTAAACCAACTCAGGAGGTGATGGGCGGTTTGATTGACTATTTTGAGATGAATCTTCCGTTTTTAGCTGTAGTATTGCATTCTATGAATACTAATCTGTTAAAATGATAAAGCCTGTTTCAGAATCTGTTTTCAAGTAAAAGGTATTTATCACTTACGAGGATTTATCTGAAACTAACGAAGTTCAACGTACTTTTTTTCGTTCAGTTACAAAATGGCCAAGCGGATAAATCATATTAAATAGAAATATCAGGTATATAGGATTTGTTACGGTTCCAAGAATTTGCAATAACATTTTTTGAAACACAAAACATATTTAGGCTAAGAGACAGGGAGAAAGCAAAAGGAAGACAGCAGGATAGGAATGTAATTTGTGAAAATCGTGTATCACGAAACATTGTTTAATTATTTTAAAGTTTATTTGCTTGAGTAACTGAGTTACCAGTTGGACGGCTTTTTTTTTGTTGCAATATTTTTTTAAACATCTTTTTTGGAAAGTTTGATCACATTACTTTCATATTGGAATTAGATCGAATTTTAAATTTAAGTTCCTCGTATTTTGTTCTATACTACATATTCGGCAACCTCTGGAATGTGGTGGTCCTAGAGAACTACAGAGAGTGTTGGCCGAAAAATCTCGAAAACACAACTTTGTAAAACTATATAAAGGTCACAGGAATTCTCCCTCTCAATATGGGTTGAGCCCTCTTATCGTATCCCTTACCTTATATCAACAGATTTTTTTCTTTATGAATATAGCAGTACATTACCCATGGAGTGAATTTGTGAAACGACAAATTTTCTGCGCTTTTAGGTAAGTGCCTAATTTTACAGTGTATCTTAGTGCACTAAGGTACACTGTCCATCAGATAATACTTAAACTAGTGTCCTCCGTGTTATGGAGAACCAAACCCTGGTCACGTTAAAGGACAAAATGGATGACCTTGAGTGGAGGCTACCATCTGTCCCCTAAGAACTGTTCAGTGGAGCCACCTTCCCAATCTTCTCTAAATCTCAGGGTCCTTGTGACCTGACTTTTTAGACCATTATGTAAAATAAAAGGGCCACGAATTTCCGTCATCATACTTATTACACTGTTGTACGACTGCCTTAAATTTTGGGGGCGGGGGTGGCTCAGCCGGTAGTGTGCTAGGCTCGTAATCTGTAGTTCCCAGGTTCGAGTCCCAGCTGGGTCAGCGTTAAAGATTTATCTCCGCAAAATTCCCCGCCCTGCCCACGGTCAGTAGGGGACACCGATGGGCTTGGAAAAGGCCGCCGTCCGTCGGATGGGACGTTAATCCGTGGCCCCGTGTACCGGGGAGCCATACCCTGTGCACGTTAAAGAACACGCTGGATGGCCTTGACGGGAGGTTACCATCTGTCTCCCAACATCTGTTCCAGTGGGTGTACTCCCCCAACCATCTCTCAGTCTCGCGGTTCTTGTGACCTGGCCATTTAGCCCATGGCATGCAAAAAAAAGTGCCGATCAGAGGTAAAACAACCAACCAACCAACGTGATTCCAGGAATGTGGGAAACAGAAATTTTTTTTGTTTTAAGAGATAAAAATTCTCTTCTGGTTAGGTAGGTGTTGATGAAACGTTGCGATTTACACTTTTCGAGTATCCCAAAAGCTGTAATTGCGCGCTCTAATGGTGGAAAATTTTAAACGAATATCGTAAATGATGTATTTACGCCATAATTTTAGTTGTGGAATGTAGCAGATTATGAAGATTCGATTGGCAGATATGATTGCCCTTTCATCCGGGTGGGTGGCAAACACGACGTTTAAGAGATTATTGGAAAACTCTTTTGGATTAACACTAATGAAATATTGTCACGATATACGAACGAGCTGCAATGAACTCGTGATATGAGGTATCGTTATGAACCTCGGGTGTGCTTCAATGAGCGAATTAGCTTTAACGAGCGAACGACTCGGAACTTCGATTTAACTAAGATATTCGTGTGAGTTCCGTGAATTAAAAAGAAGAAACTAGTTGGATTGTCTTACCTCTCAGCACTTTTTTGCACACCATGGGCTAAATGGCCAGGTCACATGGACCCCGAAGGCTCAGAAGGTTGGGGGAGGAAACCCACTGGAACAGCTGTTGGGAGACAGATGGTAGCCTCCCGTCATGGCCATTCAGTGTGTTCTTTAATGGGTTGAACTGTTTTTCTTCTGAGCAACACTTTTTTGCACACAATGGGCTAAATGGCCAGGTCACATTGACCCCGAAAGCTCAGAGAAGGTTGGGGGAGGAGACCCAATGGAACAGCTGTTGGGAGACAGATGGTAGCCTCTCGTCAAGGCCATCCAGCGTGTTCTTTAACGTGCACAGGGTATGTCTCTCCTGCACACGGGGCCACGGCTTAACGTCCCATCGGACGGACGGCGGCCTTTCCAAGCCCATCGGTGTCCCCTACTGACCGTGGGCAGGGCGGGGAATTTTTGCGGAGATAAATGTCAACGCTGACCCAGATGGGACTCGAACCTGGGAACTACAGATTACGAGCCTAGCGCGCTACCGACTGAGCCACCCCCGCCCCAAAGAATAGAGGACAGAGGTGGTATAAATAAGACATAAGATTATAATTTAAAGAAAATACTTTGTATTCTTGTAAACAAAGTGGCTTTTACTAGTAATTGGTTTATATAACCTGTTGTTGAACGTTTGATAATGTGCTTGTTACTCAATTAAGATAATTCAACTTGTTAATTTGAATGTCATGTTAAGGATATTGGAAAGTTGTGTTCTATTAGTATTTGTCATTGGAAGATATGAATAATTAATCCTAAACATATTTATTTGGGGCGGGGGTGGCTCAGTCGGTAGCGCGCCAGGCTCGTAATCTGTAGTTCCCAGGTTCGAGTCGCAGCTGGGTCAGCGTTGAGATTTATCTCCGCAAAATTCCCCGCTCTGCCCAGCCGTCCGACGGATGGGACGTCAAGCCGTGGCCCCGTGTGCGGGAGAACCACACTGGGTGGACACGCTGGGTGGCCTTGATGGGAGGCTACCATCTGTCTCCCAACAGCTGTTCCAGTGGGTCCCCTCCCCCAACCTTCTCTGAACCTTCGGGGTCCTTGTGATCTGGCCATTTAGCGCATGGTGTGCAAAAAGAAAAGTGCCGTTCAGAGGTAAAACAACCCAAGCATATTTAGTTCAATATTAAAATTCCCACTTCTTGTATAAAAAATTAATAAATACTATATATTTTTTTAACTCACGCTTAGTTTTTATCCGTTTGAATTCGTTTCAATAATTCCCATTTTTTTTAAATCCTTAAAATTAAATTTTCGTCATTACCAGGTCCCTAAATATCGAAACCGAAAATCTTTTAACGAATGTTGCAAATGATCTGCTTATGATCGAAATTTGGAATTTCTGCATAGTCTGGGTTGGGTTGTTTTACCTCTGAGCGGCACTTTTTTGCACACCATGGGCTAAATGGTCAGGTCACATGGACCCCGAAGGTTGGGGAGGGGACCCACTGGAACAGCTGTTGGGAGACAGATGATAGCCTCCCGTCAAGGCCATCCAGCGTGTTCTTTAACGTGCACAGGGTATGGCTCTCTCCCGCACACTGGGCCACGGCTTAATGTCCCATCCGACGGACGGCAGCCTTTCCAAGCCCATCGGTGTCCCCTACTGACCGTGGGCAGGGCGGGGAATTTTGCGGAGATAAATCTCAACGCTGACCCAGCTCGGACTCGAACCTGGGAACTGCAGATTACGAGCCTGGCGCTACCGACTGAATCACCCCCGCCCCTGACCCCTGCATAGTCTGAAAAGTATAAAAGCGTTCCATTGGCAGCAGCAGCAACCTGTACCCTTTTCTCAGAGGGGGTGAAAAACAATTAACTCTTTAAAGTGAAGGATAAATGTCAAATACTTTTTCTGCTGCATCAGTACTAATAAAACAAT
Organism: Ryuthela nishihirai; assembly: GCA_038380435.1. Taxonomy (NCBI): domain Eukaryota; kingdom Metazoa; phylum Arthropoda; class Arachnida; order Araneae; family Heptathelidae; genus Ryuthela; species Ryuthela nishihirai. The sequence continues at coordinate 73,854,157 of JAWZYU010000006.1, forward strand.
ACTTGTAGTTTACCCATTGTTCCAACTGTTACCCAATCTGCAATTCCCAGGTTGGAGTCCCAGCTGGGTCAGTGTGGAGATTTCATCCTCCTCCTCAAGCAGCCATGGTCTACGGAGGGCGAACCAGACCGTGCAATTTAGTTCTCCAAGCAAGTCTGTCCTGAGCTACATCTGGCCACTGCACACCAATTCTAACAAGGTCCTGTTTGACATTGTCTGCTCCACCGCATCCTAGGTCTCCCCTCCTGTATCTAGGCACACTGTTCATAACCCTATTCGCCAATCTATAATTATTCATACGAGCAACATGGCCAAACCAACGGAGTCTCTCTCTGCAGAATATGCTGCTTTAAAGGAGGTTGCAAACTCCATTGCCTAACCTCATCATTAGTTACAAAGTTGAACCACCTAATGCCCAATTATTTTACTTTATTTTATAGATTATTTATTCGACCTTATTTTATCCCTCCCGCTTGGGAGCACGCGTCAGGCTTGTAATCTGCAGTTCCCAGGTTCGAGTCCCAGCTGTTTCAGCGTTGAAATTTATCTCCGCAAAATTCCTTTCCCACGGTAAGTATGGGGCAGCCATCTCTTAGTTCGATTTAAAAGGAGTGAAAAAAAGCAGGTGAACAAAAAATTTCATTCTCTTTGAAAGCGAGATTCCGATACGCAGAAGCGATATGCTAATGTCTTTATTATTTCACATTAATACTGAAAGTTAATGTCTTTATTATTTCACATTAATAACAACACAAGGAATAATTACACCCTAAACACAATACAACAGTTGAAAGTTACAATCGTGAATGGTTCTTTTATTTTATTCCAGAGAATCTTCTGAAATTGCCACCGCTAGAAATAGGTTGCCTCTGCTTCTAATTCATCAGCAAAGGAATGCTCTCCTGTTACTAGAACAAAGCAAAATTATGATTTGTTTGTAGGAGAAATGTGAATATAATCTACTATACTATCATATCAAAATATTAGAGAATATCCTTGATCTATAATAATACCTCCTCAAGCAGCTGCTTGCCAAAAAGGTCTGACAAGAGCCTGTCAGTTTCTATGCCATAACAGATTAGTGAATATGGCAGGACCTCAGCACAAACATCCATGCCTTAATCTGGGGTTCGAACCCAGGTCACTTAGATCAGTAGCCAAGCGTGCTAACCACTCGGCCATAGGACGGCTATCCTTGCTGTACAACATCTAAAATATGCATTGAATGGGTAAATGTTACTGAAAGTGAAATCTATTTAAATATCAGTTTCGTTCAGTGTTAAAGAGCTTGAGAAGCTGGAATGTTTCAAAACACTAATCTGTCCCATTTGGGTTGTTTTACCTCTGAGTGGCACTTTTTTTGCACACCACGGGTCACAAGGACCCCGAAGGCTGAGCGGCAGTTTCTTGCACACCATGAGCTAAATGACCAGGTCACAAGGATCCCGAAGGCTCAGAGAAGGTTGGGGGAGGGAACCCACTGGAACAGCTGTTGGGAAATTTGTAATTGTGTAACACTATTTTCAGTAGCCTTTGTTGCGATTAAAATCCATAGTCGATGAGCCATGTTCTAGCTCCGTAATCGACGTTGTGCAGTTAAGCAGCTGCAACCAGACTGCCCGGTTGTTTTACCTCTGAGCACTTTTTTGCACACTATGGGCTAAATGGCCAGGTCACAAGGTCCCCGAAGGCTCAGAGAAGGTTGGGGGAGGTGACCCACTGGAACAGTTGTTGGGATACAGATGGTAGCCTCCCATCAAGGCCATCCAACGTGTTTAACGTGCTCAATGTGACTCTCCCGCATATGGGGCGACGGCTTAACGTCGCCCCATATGCGGGAATATCCCTTTATATCCCCATATGCATCCCTTTCCCAGCCCATCGGTGTCCCCTACTGACCGTGGGGAGGGTGAGGAATTTTGCGGAGAAAAATCACACAACCCTGCCTCAGCTGGGACTCGAACCTGGGTACTAGATTATTGGCGCGTTACTGACTGAGCCAACCCCGTCCCATGTAAGTAAAGAGCGGGATTTTCAATGCAATATAACATATCCTCCACCGTTTTAGTCCTTTAAAATATTTCTTCAGAAATATAAGTTTAATAATTTTGTTTCCCTATTACCGTAACTGCAATAATAATTTAGCGATGCATAGCTCAATCAGAGGAATGCGTTTCTTTTTTTTTGACGGCTGGTAGCTCAGTGGTCAGAGCACTAGACGTTATCAGAAGGACGCGAGTTCAGATCCCACATAGCGAATGACAGTGTTATGTGGCTCAGTCAGTAGTACATCAGGATTGTAATCTGAAGTTCTCAGATCCTCCACCTTTCCCTCAGTCAGTAGGGAACACTGATGGGCTTGAAAAGGCTGCGGTCCGTCAGATTGGAAGATAGGCTGTGGCGCTGGGGAGCACACCCTTTGCACGTTAAAGATCGTGCTGGATGGCATTGATGGGAGGCTACTATTTGTCTCTCAACCCAATGGGTAGCTATTGAGACCCACCCCCGTACTTCTCCAAGCCCCCAGGGTCGTTGTGACGTGGGCATTTAGTCCGTGAGCAAAAAAGTGCCGCTCAGAAGTAAAACCCAACCTTTATTATCCCCCTTATACTTGCCCCCCTCTAGAATTAATATTCTGGATGGTGGGGGGGGGGCATGTTCCCTTGCTGCCATCCTCTCTTAGTTCTGGTATATATACACAAATCCTATTAGTTTCAATGAAACTGATTTGCGACTAATCCTTTTTATATTAGATGTTTAAGACACTCGTACTTTTGGACAGGAATAAACAAAAAAATGAAAATGCTGATATGTAAAGTCGTACTGTTAACACTTTGATATACATCTTAGTAAAGAAATAACGTTTTTATTCAATGCATTTTTTATAATCCAAAGAATTTCTAGCTTTTGCATTGCATACCATCTAAACCTCCTACGATGGATATAACCCTAAAATACTGTAAATACGAGAATTTATAAAAAATGTTTAAATCGACCCAACCTACATTAATATTTGTTCTGGGTTCCATCTTCACCCCAAGCCGTCAACTCAATAATTCTGGATAGTTTTTCCTGTAAAAGTGATTGACTAATGATTAAAACAGCATTAGCCTCGCAATAGCTGCCATTTTACGTTTTGGGTTCAGTATCTGTTACTTTCTTTCACGAGTTATATATTTTAAAAAAGTATATAACTCTCGTGAAATTTTGGACGAGGGAAGGGCATATATATGAGGCGGTAATAAGGGTTGGGTTCTCGCAAATCAATTTTAAAAAATATATGACTCTCATTATAATAAATTTTATTTTCATTTAGTTGGGCGTTGAAATATACTTTCTCGAAATAACCCTTTTGTTGGCTTCTACCAAAATGGGATAGCCTTCGCACACCTAACATCGACCCACATGTTGCAGGCGGTTCGTGGATTTTTCCCTCCTCAGACCTCTTTTTGAAGGTACTATCCACGGCTGACCGTGAGAACCCCAGAAGCCTTGCCATCTCGGAAATGCTCCGACTCAGTCTGGCCATTACAATTTGGCGTTTGTCAAATCCACTTAAGTTCGCTGCCTTTCCCATCTGAAGAACAAGAATAACACTGATTAACAGAGCTCAGTATCAGTTATTTATTCCGTTTCATTACCTTCACACACGCAGTCGTTTACCCGCATTTGCTTCAATTTGCATAAAGATGCGCTGGTCATAATGATTTGGTTCTTCGGTGTATTAAGCAGCATATGCTCACCATAAACACTTTTCTTCAGAATTATTAAAATTACCCACTTTACTAACATTTTAATAAAAACATTTTATTCGAAATAAATAACATAACTTTCGAAAACTGTTTTAAAGTAAACTTTTCATTTAATTCTTATGACTAACAAATGTTAATATTTTCAGCTTCATTATTCCTTAAAATAAATATTATTAGAAATCGAAATTTGTACTAATTTGATTCATGTCTTCAATATATCTCCAGTGATTTTTTCATTGGGTTGGGTTGATTTACCTCTGATTGCCCTTTTTTGCACACCATGGGCTAAATGGCCAGGTCACAAGGACCCCAAAGGCTCAGATAAAGTTAGGAGACCCACTGGACAGCTGTTGGGAGACAGATGGTAGCCTCCCGTCATGGCTATCCAGCTTGTTCTTTAACATTGGGTTGTTTTACCACTGAGCGGCACTTCTTTGCACACCATCACGAATATCCTGGTTATTCTTCGAAATCTGATTACTTTTCAGATGAACAAAATTAATAAGAAAAAGAGTTTAAAAAAGAGCTTTAAATATATTACAGTTGTAACATTCATATTATGTTTGTGAGTGACTGACCGAATGAAGGCTTAAGGGTTGGGTTGTACTTACCTCTGAGCGGCAATTTTTTTGCACGCCATGGGCTAAATGGCCAGGTCACAAGGCCCCCGTAGGCTGAGAGATGGTTGTGGGGAGTACACCCACTGGAACAGATGTTGGGAGACAGATGGTAACCTCCCATCAAGGCCATCCAGCGTGTTCTTTAACGTGCACAGGGTATGGCTCCCCGGTACACGGGGCCACGGATTAACGTCCCATCCGACGGACGGCGGCCTTTTCCAAGCCCATCGGTGTCCCCTACTGACCTTGGGCAGGGCGGGGAATTTTGCGGAGATAAATCTTTAACGCTGACCCCGCTGGGACTCGAACCTGGGAACTACAGATTACGAGCCTAGCACACTACCGGCTGAGCCACCCCCGCCCCCAAAATTTAAGGCAGTCGTACAACAGTGTAATAAGTATGATGACGGAAATTCGTGGCCCTTTTATTTTACATAATGGGCTAAAGAGTCAGGTCACAAGGACCCTGAGATTTAGAGAAGATTGGGAAGGGGGCTCCACTGAACAGTTCTTAGGGGACAGATGGTAGCCTCCACTCAAGATCATCCATTTTGTCCTTTAACGTGACCAGGGTTTGGTTCTCCATAACACGGAGGACACTAGTTTAAGTATTATCTGATGGACAGTGTACCTTAGTGCACTAAGATACACTGTAAAATTAGGCACTTACCTAAAAGCGCAGAAAATTTGTCGTTTCACAAATTCACTCCATGGGTAATGTACTGCTATATTCATAAAGAAAAAAAATCTGTTGATATAAGGTAAGGGATACGATAAGAGGGCTCAACCCATATTGAGAGGGAGAATTCCTGTGACCTTTATATAGTTTTACAAAGTTGTGTTTTCGAGATTTTTCGGCCAACACTCTCTGTAGTTCTCTAGGACCACCACATTCCAGAGGTTGCCGAATATGTAGTATAGAACAAAATACGAGGAACTTAAATTTAAAATTCGATCTAATTCCAATATGAAAGTAATGTGATCAAACTTTCCAAAAAAGATGTTTAAAAAAATATTGCAACAAAAAAAAAGCCGTCCAACTGGTAACTCAGTTCCTCAAGCAAATAAACTTTAAAATAATTAAACAATGTTTCGTGATACACGATTTTCACAAATTACATTCCTAACCTGCTGTCTTCCTTTTGCTTTCTCCCTGTCTCTTAGCCTAAATATGTTTTGTGTTTCAAAAAATGTTATTGCAAATTCTTGGAACCGTAACAAATCCTATATACCTGATATTTCTATTTAATATGATTTATCCGCTTGGCCATTTTGTAACTGAACGAAAAAAAGTACGTTGAACTTCGTTAGTTTCAGATAAATCCTCGTAAGTGATAAATACCTTTTACTTGAAAACAGATTCTGAAACAGGCTTTATCATTTTAACAGATTAGTATTCATAGAATGCAATACTACAGCTAAAAACGGAAGATTCATCTCAAAATAGTCAATCAAACCGCCCATCACCTCCTGAGTTGGTTTACTAAAGTTGCTTAAATGCAACTTCTCCATAACTACAATCTGAGATTACGTGTATGAAATCTATCATTTTCCCAAACTTATAAAAAAAAAGTCTACATTTAAGGAATCATTTTTAAATATTTAATTAAATATATTAAACAAATATGGCAATAGGGTTGAAATTCTGGTAATCTAGTTTCCTAAGGCTATATGACAATGACAATTTCACACTTTTTCTCACTAACTAACCTAATCTACATTTTTTCAATCAGTGCATTGGAACCATTGATCAAAATGGCAATAGTTCGGCAATGCTCTTTTAATGATATTAAAATGGGAAGAATCCCTTCCTTCCAAGTTATCTATCGTCTAGGACGCACTTCCGACCTTAAATATTTCTGTGAAAATCGCATATCACATTTTCCATCAAGATATGGAAAGGTTTTATACTACGTTATCTTTAACATCGAATTAATTGAAAGGAAATAAATCCCTCTGTTAAAAGTGGACAAATTAACTTTTCTATTCGTTTGTAATGAGACCGTTGTAGTTGAAAAACGATAAAATATTAAATCTAAAGCTTTCTGAAATAATTTCTCACCTATTATCTGTTATGTTGAAACGAGGAATAACCTTATTCGAAATAATTGCCTGAATTTATATCCTTACCTTACTCATCGAACACATTTTTCCTTCTGCTTTCTTTGATATTGGAAAAGCCTTTTATAAGAAACAACAACAATGATACTTACTTCTTACATCATTGCCAATTTGTAATTGTGTAACACTATTTTCAGTAGCCTTTGTTGCGATTAAAATCCATAGTCGATGAGCCATGTTCTACCTCCGTAATCGACGCTGTGCAGTTAAGCAACTGCAACCAGACTGCCCGGTTGTTTTACCTCTTAGCACTTTTTTGCACACTATGGGCTAAATGGCCAGGTCACAAGGACCCCGAAGGCTCAGAGAAGGTTGGGGGAGATGACCCACTGGAACAGTTGTTGGGATACAGATGGTAGCCTCCCGTCAAGGCCATCCAACGTGTTTAACGTGCTCAATGTGACTCTCCCGCATATGGGGCGACGGCTTAACGTCCCATCCGACAGAAAGCGGCCTTTCCAAGCCCATCGGTGTCCCCTACTGACCTTGGGAGGGTGAGGAATTTTGCGGAGAAAAATCACACAACCCTGCCCCAGCTGGGACTCGAACCTGGGTACTAGATTATTGGCGCGTTACTGACTGAGCCAACCCCGTCAGATGTAAGTAAAGAGCGGGATTTTCAATGCAATATAACATATCCTCCACCGTTTTAGTCCTTTAAAATATTTCTTCAGAAATATAAGTTTAATAGTTTTGTTTCCCTCTTACCCTAACTGCAATAATAATTTAGCGATGCATAGCTCAATCAGAGAAATGCGTTTCTTTTTTTTTGACGGCTGGTAGCTCAGTAGACGTTATCAGAAGTCAGCTACGACGTTATCAGACGTCAGCTAGACGTTATCAGAAGGACGCGAGTTCAGATCCCACATAGCGAAGGACAGTGGGATGTGGCTCAGTCAGTAGCACATCAGGATTGTAATCTGAAGTTCTCCGATCCCCCACCTTGCCCTCAGTCAGTAGGGAACACTGATGGGCTTGAAAAGCCTGCCTGCCGTCCGTCAGATTGGAAGATAAGCTGTGGCGCTGTGCAGCATACACTTTGCACGTTAAAGATCGTGCTGGATGGCATTGATGGGAGGCTACTATTTGTCTCTCAACAGCTACCCAATGGGTGGCTGTTGAGACCCACCCCCGTACTTCTATAGCTAACCAATGGGTAGTTATTGAGACCCACCCCCGTACTTCTCCAAGCCCTCAGGGTCGTTGTGACCTGGGCATTTAGTCAGTGAGTAAAAAAGTGCCGCTCAGAAGTGAAACCCAACCTTTATTATCCCCCTTATACTTGCCTCCACTCCAGAATTAATATTTTGGACGGTGGGGGGGGGGGGGGGGGCATGTTCCCTTGCTGCCATCCCCTCTTAGTTCTGGTCCTGATTGCATACATATATACATAAATCCTATTAGTTTCAATAAAACTGAAATCCATTTTATATTAGATGTTTAAGACAGTCGTACTTTTGGACAGGAATAAACAAAAAAATGAAAATGCTGATATTAATAATTATTATAATATTGTAATATAATATAATATTATAATATTAATTTTAATATTAATATTATAGTCGTACTGTTAACACTTTGATATACATCTTAGTAAAGAAATAACGTTTTTATTCAATGCATTTTTTATAATCCAAAGAATTTCTAGCTTTTGCATTGCATACCATCTAAACCTCCTACGATGGATATAACCCTAAAATACTATAAATACGAGAATTTATAAAAAATGTTTAAATCGACCCAACCTACATTAATATTTGTTCTGGGTTCCATCTTCACCCCAAGCCGTCAACTCAATAATTCTGGATAGTTTTTCCTGTAAAAGTGATTGACTAATGATTAAAACAGCATTTGCCTCGCAATAGCTGCCATTTTACGTTTTGGGTTCAGTATCTGTTACTTTCTTTCACGAGTTATATATTTTAAAAAAGTATATAACTCTCGTGAAATTTTGGACGAGGGAAGGGCATATATATGAGGCGGTAATAAGGTTTGGGTTCTCGCAAATCAATTTTAAAAAATATATGACTCTCATTATAATAAACTTTATTTTCATTTAGTTGGGCGTTGAAATAAACTTTCTCGAAATAACCCTTTTGTTGGCTTCTACCAAAATGGGATAGCCTTCGCACACCTAACATCGACCCACATGTTGCAGGCGGTTCGTGGATTTTTCCCTCCTCAGACCTCTTTTTGAAGGTGCTATCCACGGCTGACAGTGAGAACCCTAGAAGCCTTGCCATCTCGGAAATGCTCCGACTCAGTCTGGCCATTACAATTTGGCTTTTGTCAAATCCACTTAAGTTCGCTGCCTTTCCCATCTGAAGAACAAGAATAACACTGATTAACAGAGCTCAGTATCATTTATTTATTCCGTTTCATTACCTTCACACGCGCCATCGTTTACCCGAATTTGCTTCAATTTGCATAAAGATGCGCTGGTCATAATGTTTTGGTTCTTTGGTGTATTAAGCAGCATATGTTCACCATAAACACTTTTCCTCAGAATTATTAAAATTACCCACTTTCCTAACATTTTAATAAAAACATTTTATTCGAAATAAATAACATAACTTTCGAAAACTATTTTAAAGTAAACTTTTCAGTTAATTCTTATGACTAACAAATGTTAATATTTTCAGCTTCATTATTCCTTAAAATAAATATTATTAGAAATCGAAATTTGTACTAATTTGATTCATGTCTTTTCTCCAGTGATTTTTTCATTGGGTTGGGTTGATTTACCTCTGATTGCACTTTTTTGCACACCATGGGCTAAATGGCCAGGTCACAAGGACCCCAAAGGCTCAGATAAAGTTAAGAGACCCACTGGACAGCTGTTGGGAGACAGATGGTAGCCTCCCGTCATGGCTATCCAGCTTGTTCTTTAACATTGAGTTGTTTTACCACTGAGCGGCACTTTTTTGCACACCATCACGAATATCCTGGTTATTCTTCGAAATCTGATTACTTTTAAGATGAAAAAAATTAATAAAAAAAAGAGTTTACAAAAGAGCTTTAAATATATTACAGCTGTAACATTCATATTATGTTTGTGAGTGACTGACCGAATGAAGGCTTAAGGGTTGGGTTGTACTTACCTCTGAGAGGCACTTTTTTTGCACGCCATGGGCTAAATGGCCAGGTCACAAGGCCCCCGAAGGCTGAGAGATGGTTGTGGGGAGGGGACCCACTGGAACAGATGTTGGGAGACAGATGGTAACCTCCCGTCAAGGCCATCCAGCGTGTTCTTTAACGGGCACAGGGTATGGCTCTCCGGTACACGGGGCCACGGCTTTAAGGTCCCATCCGATGGACGGCGGCCTTTTCCAAGCCCATCGGTGTCCCCTACTGACCGTGGGCAGGGCGGGGAATTTTGCGGAGATAAATCTTTAACGCTGACCCAGCTGGGACTCGAACCTGGGAACTACAGATTACGAGCATAGCACACTACCGGCTGAGCCACCCCCGCCCCCAAAATTTAAGGCTGTCGTACTACAGTGTAATAAGTATGATGACGGAAATTCGTGGCCCTTTTATTTTACATAATGGGCTAAAGAGTCAGGTCACAAGGACCCTGAGATTTAGAGAAGATTGGGAAGGGGGCTCCACTGAACAGTTCTTAGGGGACAGATGGTAGCCTCCACTCAAGATCATCCATTTTGTCCTTTAACGTGACCAGGGTTTGGTTCTCCATAACACGGAGGACACTAGTTTAAGTATTATCTGATGGACAGTGTACCTTAGTGCACTAAGATACACTGTAAAATTAGGCACTTACCTAAAAGCGCAGAAAATTTGTCGTTTCACAAATTCACTCCATGGGTAATGTACTGCTATATTCATAAAGAAAAAAATCTGTTGATATAAGGTAAGGGATACGATAAGAGGGCTCAACCCATATTGAGAGGGATAATTCCTGTGACCTTTATATAGTTTTACAAAGTTGTGTTTTCGAGATTTTTCGGCTAACACTCTCTGTAGTTCTCTAGGACCACCACATTCCAGAGGTTGCCGAATATGTAGTATAGAACAAAATACGAGGAACTTAAATTTAAAATTCGATCTAATTCCAATATGAAAGTAATGTGATCAAACTTTCCAAAAAAGATGTTTAAAAAAATATTGCAACAAAAAAAAAGCCGTCCAACTGGTAACTCAGTTCCTCAAGCAAATAAACTTTAAAATAATTAAACAATGTTTCGTGATACACGATTTTCACAAATTACATTCCTAACCTGCTGTCTTCCTTTTGCTTTCTCCCTGTCTCTTAGCCTAAATATGTTTTATGTTTCAAAAAATGTTATTGCAAATTCTTGGAACCGTAACAAATCCTATATACCTGATATTTCTATTTAATATGATTTATCCGCTTGGCCATTTTGTAACTGAACGAAAAAAAGTACGTTGAACTTCGTTAGTTTCGGATAAATCCTCGTAAGTGATAAATACCTTTTACTTGAAAACAGATTCTGAAACAGGCTTTATCATTTTAACAGATTAGTATTCATAGAATGCAATACTACAGCTAAAAACGGCAGATTCATCTCAAAATAGTCAATCAAACCGCCCATCACCTCCTGAGTTGGTTTACTAAAGTTGCTTAAATGCAACTTCTCCATAACTACAATCTGAGATTACGTGTATGAAATCTATCATTTTCCCAAACTTATAAAAAAAAGTCTACATTTAAGGAATCATTTTTAAATATTTAATTAAATATATTAAACAAATATGGCAATAGGGTTGAAATTCTGGTAATCTAGTTTCCTAAGGCTATATGACAATGACAATTTCACACTTTTTCTCACTAACTAACCTAATCTACATTTTTTCAATCAGTGCATTGGAACCATTGATCAAAATGGCAATAGTTCGGCAATGCTCTTTTAATGATATTAAAATGGGAAGAATCCCTTCTTTCCAAGGTATCTATCGTCTAGGACGCACTTCCGACCTTAAATATTTCTGTGAAAATCGCATATCACATTTTCCATCAAGATATGGAAAGGTTTTATACTACGTTATCTTTAACATCGAATTAATTGAAAGGAAATAAATCCCTCTGTTAAAAGTGGACAAATTAACTTTTCTATTCGTTTGTAATGAGACCGTTGTAGTTGAAAAACGATAAAATATTAAATCTAAAGCTTTCTGAAATAATTTCTCACCTATTATCTGTTATGTTGAAACGAGGAATAACCTTATTGGATATAATTGCCTGAATTTATATCCTTACCTTACTCATCGAACACATTTTTCCTTCTGCTTTCTTTGATATTGGAAAAGCCTTTTATAAGAATCAACAACAATGATACTTACTTCTTACATCATTGCCAATTTGTAATTGTGTAACACTATTTTCAGTAGCCTTTGTTGCGATTAAAATCCATAGTCGATGAGCCATGTTCTAGCTCCGTAATCGACGCTGTGCAGTTAAGCAGCTGCAACCAGACTGCCCGGTTGTTTTACCTCTGAACACTTTTTTGCACACTATGGGCTAAATGGCCAGGTCACAAGGTCCCCGAAGGCTCAGAGAAGGTTGGGGGAGGTGACCCACTGGAACAGTTGTTGGGATACAGATGGTAGCCTAAAGGATAATTTTGTCAAGTAAATTGTTCCTTTATTTAATTTTTGACAAAATTGTTAATTTTGTCAAGTAAAAGGAACAATTTACTTGACAAAATTATCCTTTATTTAATTTTTGACAAAATTGTTAATTTTGTCAAGTAAAAGGAACAATTTACTTGACAAAATTATTAAACTTATATTTCTGAAGAAATGTTATATTGCATTGAAAATCCCGCTCTTTACTTACATGGGACGGGGTTGGCTCAGTCAGTAACGCGCCAATAATCTAGTACCCAGGTTCGAGTCCCAGCTGCGGCAGGGTTGTGTGATTTATCTCCGCAAAATTCCTCACCCTCCCAAGGTCAGTAGGGGACACCGATGGGCTTGGAAAGACCGCTGTCTGTCGGATGGGACGTTAAGCCGTCGCCCCATATGTGGGAGAGTCACATTGAGCACGTTAAACACGTTGGATGGCCTTGACGGGAGGCTACCATCTGTATCCCAACAACTGTTCCAGTGGGTCACCTCCCCCCAACCTTCTCTGAGCCTTCGGAGACCTTGTGACCTCGCCATTTATCCCATAGTGTGCAAAAAAGTGCTCAGAGGTAAAACAACCGGGCAGTCTGGTTGCAGCTGCTTAACTGCACAGCGTCGATTACGGAGCTAGGACATGGCTCATCGACTATGGATTTTAATCGCAACAAAGGCTACTGAAAATAGTGTTACACAATTACAAATTGGCAATGATGTAAGAAGTAAGTATCATTGTTGTTGTTTCTTATAAAAGGCTTTTCCAATATCAAAGAAAGCAGAAGGAAAAATGTGTTCGATGAGTAAGGTAAGGATATAAATTCAGGCAATTATATCCAATAAGGTTATTCCTCGTTTCAACATAACAGATAATAGGTGAGAAATTATTTGAGAAAGCTTTAGATTTAATATTTTATCGTTTTTCAACTACAACGGTCTCATTACAAACGAATAGAAAAGTTAATTTGTCCACTTTTAACAGAGGGATTTATTTCCTTTCAATTAATTCGATGTTAAAGATAACGTAGTATAAAACCTTTCCATATCTTGATGGAAAATGTGATATGCGATTTTCACAGAAATATTTAAGGTCGGAAGTGCGTCCTAGACGATAGATACCTTGGAAGAAGGGATTCTTCCCATTTTAATATCATTAAAAGAGCATTGCCGAACTATTGCCATTTTGATCAATGGTTCCAATGCACTGATTGAAAAAATGTAGATTAGGTTAGTTAGTGAGAAAAAGTGTGAAATTGTCATTGTCATATAGCCTTAGGAAACTAGATTACCAGAATTTCAACCCTATTGCCATATTTGTTTAATATATTTAATTAAATATTTAAAAATGATTCCTTAAATGTAGACTTTTTTTTATAAGTTTGGGAAAATGATAGATTTCATACACGTAATCTCAGATTGTAGTTATGGAGAAGTTGCATTTAAGCAACTTTAGTAAACCAACTCAGGAGGTGATGGGCGGTTTGATTGACTATTTTGAGATGAATCTTCCGTTTTTAGCTGTAGTGTTGCATTCTATGAATACTAATCTGTTAAAATGATAAAGCCTGTTTCAGAATCTGTTTTCAAGTAAAAGGTATTTATCACTTACGAGGATTTATCTGAAACTACCGAAGTTCAACGTACTTTTTTTCGTTCAGTTACAAAATGGCCAAGCGGATAAATCATATTAAATAGAAATATCAGGTATATAGGATTTGTTACGGTTCCAAGAATTTGCAATAACATTTTTTGAAACACAAAACATATTTAGGCTAAGAGACAGGGAGAAAGCAAAAGGAAGACAGCAGGATAGGAATGTAATTTGTGAAAATCGTGTATCACGAAACATTGTTTAATTATTTTAAAATTTATTTGCTTGAGGAACTGAGTTACCAGTTGGACGGCTTTTTTTTTGTTGCAATATTTTTTTAAACATCTTTTTTGGAAAGTTTGATCACATTACTTTCATATTGGAATTAGATCGAATTTTAAATTTAAGTTCCTCGTATTTTGTTCTATACTACATATTCGGCAACCTCTGGAATGTGGTGGTCCTAGAGAACTACAGAGAGTGTTGGCCGAAAAATCTCGAAAACACAACTTTGTAAAACTATATAAAGGTCACAGGAATTCTCCCTCTCAATATGGGTTGAGCCCTCTTATCGTATCCCTTACCTTATATCAACAGATTTTTTTCTTTATGAATATAGCAGTACATTACCCATGGAGTGAATTTGTGAAACGACAAATTTTCTGCGCTTTTAGATAAGTGCCTAATTTTACAGTGTATCTTAGTGCACTAAGGTACACTGTCCATCAGATAATACTTAAACTAGTGTCCTCCGTGTTATGGAGAACCAAACCCTGGTCACGTTAAAGGACAAAATGGATGATCTTGAGTGGAGGCTACCATCTGTCCCCTAAGAACTGTTCAGTGGAGCCCCCTTCCCAATCTTCTCTAAATCTCAGGGTCCTTGTGATCTGACTCTTTAGCCCATTATGTAAAATAAAAGGGCCACGAATTTCCGTCATCATACTTATTACACTGTTGTACGACTGCCTTAAATTTTGGGGGCGGGGGTGGCTCAGCCGGTAGTGTGCTAGGCTCGTAATCTGTAGTTCCCAGGTTCGAGTCCCAGCTGGGTCAGCGTTAAAGATTTATCTCCGCAAAATTCCCCGCCCTGCCCACGGTCAGTAGGGGACACCGATGGGCTTGGAAAAGGCCGCCGTCCGTCGGATGGGACGTTAATCCGTGGCCCCGTGTACCGGTGAGCCATACCCTGTGCACGTTAAAGAACACGCTGGATGGCCTTGACGGGAGGTTACCATCTGTCTCCCAACATCTGTTCCAGTGGGTGTACTCCCCCAACCATCTCTCAGCCTCGGGGTCCTTGTGACCTGGCCATTTAGCCCATGGCAAGCAAAAAAAAGTGCCGATCAGAGGTAAAACAACCAACCAACCAACGTGATTCCAGGAATGTGGGAAAGAGAAATTTTTTTTGTTTTAAGAGATAAAAATTCTTTTCTGGTTGGGTAGGTGTTGATGAAACGTTGCGATTTACACTTTTCGAGTATCCCAAAAGCTGCAATTGCGCGCTCTAATGGTGGAAAATTTTAAACGAATATCGTAAATGATGTATTTACGCCATAATTTTAGTTGTGGAATGTAGCAGATTATGAAGATTCGATTGGCAGATATGATTGCCCTTTCATCCGGGTGGGTGGCAAACACGACTTTTAAGAGATTATTGGAAAACTCTTTTGGATTAACACTAATGAAATATTGTCACGATATACGAACGAGCTGCAATGAACTCGTGATATGAGGTATCGTTATGAACCTCGGGTGTGCTTCAATGAGCGAATTAGCTTTAACGAGCGAACGACTCGGAACTTCGATTTAACTAAGATATTCGTGTGAGTTCCGTGAATTAAAAAGAAGAAACTAGTTGGGTTGTCTTACCTCTCAGCACTTTTTTGCACACCATGGGCTAAAGGGCCAGGTCACATGGACTCCGAAGGCTCAGAGGTTGGGGGAGGAAACCCACTGGAACAGCTGTTGGGAGACAGATGGTAGCCTCCCGTCATGGCCATTCAGTGTGTTCTTTAATGGGTTGAACTGTTTTTCCTCTGAGCAACACTTTTTTGCACACCATGGGCTAAATGGCCAGGTCACATGGACCCCGAAGGCTCAGAAGGTTGGGGCAGGAAACCCACTGGAACAGCTGTTGGGAGACAGATGGTAGCCTCCCGTCATGGCCATTCAGTGTGTTCTTTAATGGGTTGAACTGTTTTTCCTCTGAGCAACACTTTTTTGCACACAATGGGCTAAATGGCCAGGTCACATTGACCCCGAAAGCTCAGAGAAGGTTGGGGGAGGAGACCCAATGGAACAGCTGTTGGGAGACAGATGGTAGCCTCTCGTCAAGGCCATCCAGCGTGTTCTTTAACGTGCACAGGGTATGTCTCTCCTGCACACGGGGCCACGGCTTAACGTCCCATCGGACGGACGGCGGCCTTTCCAAGCCCATCGGTGTCCCCTACTGACCGTGGGCAGGGCGGGGAATTTTTGCGGAGATAAATGTCAACGCTGACCCAGATGGGACTCGAACCTGGGAACTACAGATTACGAGCCTAGCGCGCTACCGACTGCCTACCGCGCTACCGAATAAATCCCTCTGTTAAAAGTGGACAAATTAACTTTTCTATTCGTTTGTAATGAGACCGTTGTAGTTGAAAAACGATAAAATATTAAATCTAAAGCTTTCTGAAATAATTTCTCACCTATTATCTGTTATGTTGAAACGAGGAATAACCTTTTTGGATATAATTGCCTGAATTTATATCCTTACCTTACTCATCGAACACATTTTTCCTTCTGCTTTCTTTGATATTGGAAAAGCCTTTTATAAGAATCAACAACAATGATACTTACTTCTTACATCATTGCCAATTTGTAATTGTGTAACACTATTTTCAGTAGCCTTTGTTGCGATTAAAATCCATAGTCGATGAGCCATGTTCTACCTCCGTAATCGACGCTGTGCAGTTAAGCAGCTGCAACCAGACTGCCCGGTTGTTTTACCTCTGAGCACCTTTTTGCACACTATGGGCTAAATGGCCAGGTCTCAAGGTCCCCGAAGGCTCAGAGAAGGTTGGGGGAGGTGACCCACTGGAACAGTTGTTGGGATACAGATGGTAGCCTCCCGTCAAGGCCATCCAACGTGTTTAACGTGCTCAATGTGACTCTCCCGCATATGGGGCGACGGCTTAACGTCCCATCCGACAGACAGCGGCCTTTCCAAGCCCATCGGTGTCCCCTACTGACCTTGGGAGGGTGAGGAATTTTGCGGAGAAAAATCACACAACCCTGCCCCAGCTGGGACTCGAACCTGGGTACTAGATTATTGGCGCGTTACTGACTGAGCCAACCCCGTCCCATGTAAGTAAAGAGCGGGATTTTCAATGCAATATAACAATTTCCTCGACCGTTTTAGTCCTTTAAAATATTTCTTCAGAAATATAAGTTTAATAATTTTGTCAAGTAAATTGTTCCTTTTCAGTTAATTCTTATTAAAATTATATTTCTTCAGAAATATAAGTTTAATAATTTTGTTTCCCTATTACCCTAACTGCAATAATAATTTAGCGATGCATAGCTCTGTCAGAGAAATGCGTTTCTTTTTTTTTGACGACTGGTAGCTCAGTGGTCAGAGCACTAGACGTTATCAGAAGGACGCGAGTTCAGATCCCACATAGCGAATGACAGTGGGATGTGGCTCAGTCAGTAGCACATCAGGATTGTAATCTGAAGTTCTCCGAACCCCCACCTTGCCCTCAGTCAGTAGGGAACACTGATGGGCTTGAAAAGCCTGCGTGCCGTCCGTCAGATTGGAAGATAAGCTGTGGCGCTGTGGAGCATACCCTTTGCACGTTAGAGATCGTGCTGGATGGCTTTGATGGGAGGCTACTATTTGTCTCAACAGCTACCCAATGGGTAGCTGTTGAGACCCACCCCCGTACTTCTATAGCTAACCAATGGGTAGTTATTGAGACCCACCCCCGTACTTCTCCAAGCCCTCAGGGTCGTTGTGACCTGGGCATTTAGTCAGTGAGCAAAAAAGTGCCGCTCAGAAGTAAAACCCAACATTTATTATCCCCCTTATACTTGCCCCCACTCCAGAATTAATATTTTGGACGGTGGGCGGACATGTTCCCTTGCTGCCATCCCCTCTTAGTTCTGGTCCTGATTGCTTACATATATACATAAATCCTATTAGTTTCAATGAAACTGAAATCCTTTTTATATTAGATGTTTAAGACAGTCGTACTTTTGGACAGGAATAAACAAAAAAAATGAAAATGCTGATATGTAAAGTCGTACTGTTAATACTTTGATATACATCTTAGTAAAGAAATAATGTTTTTATTCAATGCATTTTTCATAATCCAAATAATTTCTAGTTTTCGCATTGCATACCATCTAAACCTCCTACGATGGATATAACCCTAAAATACTATAAATACGAGAATTTATAAAAAAATAAATGTTTAAATCGACCCAACCTACATTAATATTTGTTCTGGGTTCCATCTTCACCCCAAGCCGTCAACTCAATAATTCTGGATAGTTTTTCCTGTAAAAGTGATTGACTAATGATTAAAACAGCATTAGCCTCGCAATAGCTGCCATTTTACGTTTTGGGTTCAGTATCTGTTACTTTCTTTCACGAGTTATAATTTTAAAAAAGTATATAACTCTCGTGAAATTTTGGACGAGGGAAGAGCATATATATGAGGCGGTAATAAGGGTTGGGTTCTCGCAAATCAATTTTAAAAAATATATGACTCTCATTATAATAAACTTTATTTTCATTTAGTTGGGCGTTGAAATAAACTTTCTCGAAATAACCCTTTTGTTGGCTTCTACCAAAATGGGATAGCCTTCGCACACCTAACATCGACCCACATGTTGCAGGCGGTTCGTGGATTTTTCCCTCCTCAGACCTCTTTTTGAAGGTACTATCCACGGCTGACCGTGAGAACCCCAGAAGCCTTGCCATCTCGGAAATGCTCCGACTCAGTCTGGCCATTACAATTTGGCTTTTGTCAAATCCACTTAAGTTCGCTGCCTTTCCCATCTGAAGAACAAGAATAACACTGATTAACAGAGCTCAGTATCAGTTATTTATTCCGTTTCATTACCTTCACACGCGCCGTCGTTTACCCGCATTTGCTTCAATTTGAATAAAGATGCGCTGGTCATAATGTTTTGGTTCTTCGGTGTATTAAGCAGCATATGCTCACCATAAACACTTTTCCTCAGAATTATTAAAATTACCCACTTTACTAACATTTTAATAAAAACATTTTATTCGAAATAAATAACATAACTTTCGAAAACTGTTTTAAAGTAAACTTTTCAGTTAATTCTTATGACTAACAAATGTTAATATTTTCAGCTTCATTATTCCTTAAAATAAATATTATTAGAAATCGAAATTTGTACTAATTTGATTCATGTCTTCAATATATCTCCAGTGATTTTTTCATTGGGTTGGGTTGATTTACCTCTGATTGCACTTTTTTGCACACCATGGGCTAAATGGCCAGGTCACAAGGACCCCAAAGGCTCAGATAAAGTTAAGAGGCCCACTGGACAGCTGTTGGGAGACAGATGGTAGCCTCCCGTCATGGCTATCCAGCTTGTTCTTTAACATTGGGTTGTTTTACCACTGAGCGGCACTTTTTTGCACACCATCACGAATATCCTGGTTATTCTTCGAAATAACCAGGATATTCGTGAATAGTTTTTCCTGTAAAAGTGATTGACTAATTATTAAAACAGCATTAGCCTCGCAATAGCTGTCATTTTATGTTTTGGTTTCAGTATCTGTTACTTTCTTTCACGAGTTATATATTTTAAAAAAGTATATAACTCTCGTGAAATTTTGGACGAGGGAAGGGCATGTATATGGGGGCGGTAATAAGGGTTGGGTTCTCGCAAATCAATTTTAAAAAATATATAACTCTCATTATAATAAACTTTATTTTCATTTAGTTGGGCGTTGAAATAAACTTTCTCGAAATAACCCTGCTGTTGGCTTCTACCATAATGGTACAAGCCAACAGAACGTTTTACAGAACTTTTTACAGTGTACCTTAGTGCACTAAAGTACACTGTAAAATTAGGCACTTCCTAAAGGCGCAGAAAATTTGTCATTTCATAACTCACTCCATGGGTAATGTACTGCTCCATTCATAAACAAAAAAATCAGTTGATATAAGGTAAGGGAACGATAAGAGGGTTCAACCCATATTGAGAAGGAGAATTCCTAACTGTAACCCTTATAGAGTTTATAAAGTTGTTTTCGAGATTTTACGGCCAACACTCTGTAGTTTTCTAGGACCACCACATTCCAGTTGGTTGGTTGTTTTACCTCTGAGCGGCAGTTTTTTGCACACCATGGGCTAAATGGCCAGGTCACATGACTCCGAAGGCTCAGAGAAGGTTATGGGAGGGGATCCACTGGAACAGTTGTCGGGAGACAGATGATAGCCCCCCATCAAGGTTATCCAGCGTGTTCTTTTAATGTGCGCAGGGTATGGCTCTCCCACACAGAGGTACAGGTTTTAACGTCTCATCCGATGGACGGCGGCCTTTCCAAGCCATCAGTTTCCCCTACTGCCGTTGGCAGGGTGGATCACTTCCCTTACTGACAGTGGGCAGGGCGGACCACATTCCAGAGTTTCTTCTACTGCCATGTTCAATTGCCGTGACACAATGGGTCACGGCATTGTGTCATGGCAATTGAACACGGCAGTAGGGGAAACTCTCCCCTACTGCCTTGTACGGTGAATAGGAGAAGTGGTTGGAAACTGACACTTCCCCTAGTGACTGTGCAGGGCGGACCATTTTCCAAGCCCATCGGTTTCCCCTACTGCCGTGGGCAGGTTAGACCTAGTAGTTTCCCCTAGTGCTGTGGGCAAGGTGGACCACTTCCCCTACTGACGATGGGCAGGGCGGACCACATTCCAGTTTCCCCTACTGCCGTGGACAGGGTGGACCACATTACAACCCATCGGTTTCCAGAGTTCCCCTACTGCCGTGGTGCAGGTGGACCACATTCCAGAGTTCCCTTACTGCCGTGGACCACTTACTGATTATGGGCAGGGCGGACCACATTCCAGAATTCCCCTACTGCCATGGGCATGGTGGTTCACTTCCCCTACTGACCATGGGCAAGGTGGATCACTTCCCCTACTGCATTCCAGAGTTCCCTACTGACCGCATTCCAGAGTTCCCTACTGACTGTGGGCAGGGTGGACCATTTTCCAAGCCCATCAGTTTCTCCTACTCCCATGGGCGGGGTGGACACATTCCAGAGTTCCCTACTGCTGTGGGCAGAGTTGACCACTTCCCCTACTGACTGTGGGCAGGGTGGACCATTTTCCAAGCCCATCGGTTTCTCCTACTCCCATGGGCAGGGTGGACACATTCCAGAGTTCCCTACTGCTGTGGGCAGAGTTGACCACTTCCCCTACTGACTGTGGGCAGGGTGGACCATTTTCCAAGCCCATCAGTTTCTCCTACTCCCATGGGCAGGGTGGACACATTCCAGAGTTCCCTACTGCTGTGGGCAGAGTTGACCACTTCCCCTACTGACTGTGGGCAGGGTGGACCATTTTCCAAGCCCATCGGTTTCTCCTACTCCAATGGGCAGGGTGGACCACATTCCAGAGTTTCCCCTACTGCCATGGGCAGGGTGGACCATTTTCTCCTACTGACCGTGGGCAGGGCGGACCACATTCCAGAGTTCCCTACTACTGTGGGCAGGTTGACCACTTCCCCTACTGACTGTGGGCAGGGCGGACCACATTCCATACTGCCATGGGCAGGGTGGACCATTTTCCAAGCCCATCGGTTTCCTCTACTCCCATGGGCAGTGTAGACCACATTCCAGAGTTTCCCCTACTGTCGTGGGCAGGGTGGACCACTTTCTCCTACTGACCATGGGCAGGGCGGACCACATTCCAGAGTTCCCTTACTGCCGTGGGCAGAGTGGACCACTTCCCCTACTGACTGTGGGCAGGGTGGACCATTTTCCAAGCCCATCAATTTCCCCTACTCCCATGGGCAGGGTGGACCACATTCCAGAGTTTCGCTCTATTGCCGTGGGCAGGGTGTACCACTTTCTCCTACTGACCATGGGCAGGTGGACCACTTCCTCCTACTAACCGTGGGCAGGGCGGACCACATTCCAGAGTTCCCCTACTGCCGTGGGCAGGATGGACCACTTCCCCTACTGCCGTGGGCAGGGCGGACCACATTCCAGAGATCGCGTAATATGTAGGATAGAGCAAATAACAAAACACGAGGAACTTAAATTTAAAATTCGATCTAATTCAAATACGAAAATAATGTGATCAAAATTTCTTCGGAAATGTACATCAAGAAAGATTATAGGGAAACTGGTGGCAGTAGTTTATCTACGATTCCAGGAGGTCGCATAAATTTATTACTGTTCCAGAGAGTCGTAGTATCAAAAAGTTTCAGAACCACTGATGTAAGTAATTAATTGGATTATTTAGTTTTTGTAGTTTTCACGTTGAGATAGGATCTTTGCTAACGGAATCACAAAAACCAGAATCTGTAGTTACTGCTCCTTCTTCGAGCTATGCAGAATTAGTAATTTCTGTGAAAATTCGTGTAACTACAATTTTTTTTTACATATCATAACTAAAGCCCGCGCGGATAGCGAAAGTCCTAACCGCATCCGCAAGCTCTTATCCGCAAACGTAAGCTCTTATCGGTAACCGCATTCGCAAGTCTTTACCGTCATCCGACAAGGGGCTGGCGGGTGGCTCAGTCGGTAGCGCGCCAGGCTCGTAATCTGTAGTTCCCAGGTTCGAGTCCCAGCTGGGTCAGCGTTGAGATGTATCTCCGAAAAATTCCTCGCCCTGCCGACAGACACCGACGGGGTTGGAAAAGCCGCCGTCCGTCGGATGGGACGTTACGCCGTGTCCACGTGTGCGGGTTGGGTTGTTTTACCTCTGAGCGGCACTTTTTTGCACACCATGGGCTAAATGACCAGGTCACATGGACCCCGAATGCTCACAGAAGGCTGGGGGAGGGGACCCACTGAAACAGCTGTTGGGAGACAGATGGTAGCCTCCCGTCAAGGCCATCCAGTGTGTTCTTTAACGTGCACAGGGTATGGCTCTCCTGCACACGGGGCCACGTCTTAACGTACCATCAGATGGACGGCGGCCTTTCCAAGCCCATCGGTGTCCCCTACTGACCGTGGACAGGGTAGGGAATTTTGTGGAGATAAATCTCAACTCTGAACCAGCTGGGACTCGAACCTGGGAACTACAGATTACGAACCTGGCGCGCTACCGACTGAGCCACCCCCGCCCTCACGTGTGCGGAAGAGCCATACTCTGTGCACGTTAAAGAACACGCTGGATGGCTTTTATTGGAGACTACCATCTGTCTCCCAACAGTGTTCCAGTAGGTCCCCTTCCCTAACCTTCTCTGAGCCATCGGGGTCCATGTGACCTGGCCATTTAGCCCATGGTGTGCAAAAAAAGTGACACTCAGAGGTAAAACAACCCAACCCATTAAAGAAAACGCTGGGATGGCCGTGACGGGAGGCTACCATCTGTCTCCCAACAGCTGTTCCAGTGGGTCCCAACTTTGTCGGGGTCCTTGTGACCTTGCCATTTAGCCCGTTATGTGCAAAAAACTGCTCCATTGCGAGTAAAACAACCAAACACTTCTTTTGTTTCGCAGTTTTCAAAATTTTCTTTATATTTTTCAATTATTTTAGTTAGTCGTATATAAGCCAAAACTGCAAATAGAAAGGAAACTGGAAAACCAAAACTGGAGAAAGAAAAAGATAAACCTTGCCGGATCTAGGGAGTGTGTGTGTAGGGGGCATTTGTTTTAGATTGTTTTACCTCTGAGAGGCACTTTTTTGAACATCATGGGCTAAATGGCTAGGTCATATGGACCCCGAAGGCTCAGAGATGATTGGAGGAGGGGACCCATTGGAACAGCTGTTGGGAGACAGATGGTAGCCTCCCGTCAAGGCCATCCAGCGTGTTCTTTAATCGATTGGACTGTTTTACCTCTGAGCGACACTTTTTTGCACACCATGGGTTAAATGGCCAGGTCACAAGGACCCCGAAGGTTCAGAGAAGGTTGGGGGAGGGGACCCACTGGAACAGCTGTTGGGAGACAGATGGTAGTTTCCCGTCAAGACCATCCAGCGTGTTCGTTAACGTGCACAGGGTATGACTCTCCCGCACACGGGGCAACGGCTTAACGTCCCATCCGACGGACGGCGGCCTTTTCAAGCCCATCTTTGTCCCCTACTGACCGTGGGCAGGGTGGGGAATTTTGCGGACATAAATCTCAACGCTGACCCAGCAGGGACTCGAACCTTACGAGCCTGGCGCGCTACCGACTGAGCCATTCCCGCCTCTTGTCGCTCCGAAACAGAACTGACAACATTTGACGAAACGCAAAAAAAAATTAATAAAAAAACTAGTGAAGGGCAATGAAATAATTTGCTTCAAAAATAAAAACGTTTGGCTTCGTCCTGAATGGAGTGGGACGAAAAAAAAATGTTTTTCAGAAAATTATTTCAAATGTTTCTTGTCAACAGAAACGTTTTCTGTGGTACTTTATTACTGAAGAGTACAAATATTTAACTTCACTTTGTCTTCATAGATGGCACCACTGGGCAGAGTCTCGTTACATTTCTGAATTTCTGCTGTGCATTTGTGTTGTATCTATGTACACCGAAGAGCCAAAACATTATGATCAACGTGTCTTTATGCAAATCGAAACAACTGCAGGTAAACGACGGCTCGTGAGAAGGTAATGAACGGTACAAATAACACCTGATATTGAGCTCTGTTAATCAGTGTTATCCTTGTTCTTCAGATGGGAAAGGCAGTGGACTTAAGTGAATTTGACAAAAGCCAAATTATAATGACCAGAATGAGTTCGAGCATTTCCGAGATGGCAAGGCTTCTGGGGTTCTCACAGTCAGCAGTGGTCAGGAACTTTAAAAAATGGTCCGAGGAGGGAAAATCCACGAACCGACGGTAACGTGTGGGCCAACCATAACTCATCGATGATAGAGGTGAGCGAGGCTATCCAGTATGGTACAGTCACTCAAAAAAGTATCCGAACACTATGGTTGACTACAGAATTAAAAAAAAAATATATCTGGCAACGGTTTTTTTAGAAATTAGTGATCTGGTAACCTTCGTGTCACGTGACACGAAGGTTGCCAAATCACTAATTTCTAAAAACGTCGTTGCCAGATATTTTTTCTGAATTCTGTAATCAATCATAGTGTTCGGATACTTTTTTGAGCGACTGTACACGAAGGTTGCCAGATCGCTAATTTCTAAAAACGTCGTTGCCAGATATTTTTTCTGAATTCTGTAATCAACCATAGTGTTCGGATACTTTTTTGAGCGACTGTACAAGCCAAAAACGGATACTATGGCGCCACTCGCCCGTAATTTGAATGCCGGTGGCGGAGTATTGGTTACAGTACATCGAACCCTGCTGAAAATGGGGCTGCGTAGGTGCACGCTGTTATGGGCCCAAGTGCCCATGTTACCTCGGTTCAGCGTAAAAAGCGACTACAATGGCCATGCAAGCATCAAAACTGGACCTTCAGTGATTGGAAGAGAGTCATTTGGTCCGATGAATCTCATTTCCTGTTCTGCCATGTGGACAGCTGGGTATGTGTGCGTCGTTTACCTGGAGAAGTTCCCCGCCCTGCCCACGGTCAGTAGGGGACACCGATGGGCTTGGAAAGGCCGCCGTCCATCGGATGGGACGTTAAGCCGTGGCTCCGTGTGTGGGAGAGCCATACGCTGTGCACGTTAAAGAACACATTGGATAACCTTGACGGGAGGCTACCATCTGCCTCCCAACAGCTGTTCCAGTTGGTCCCCTCCCCCAACCTTCTCTGAGCCTTCGGGGTCCATGTGACCTGGCCATTTAGCCCATGGTGTGCAAAAAAGTGCCGCTCAGAGGTAAAACAACCCAACAACAACCTGGGGAAGTGTTGGCACCAGGATGTACTGTGGGATGGAAACAAGCCGGTGGAGGAAGTGTAATGCTTTGGACAATGTTCTGCTGGGGAACCTGGGTCCAGTCATTCATGTGCAGGAAACTATGACTTCTATCACCTACCTGAACCTCATTGCAGACCAGGTACATCCTTTCATGGCAACGGTATTCCCTTCTAGTAGTGCCTTCTTTCAGCAGAATAATGCGCATACCACACAGCCCGGATTGTCTGGCCTCCAAATTCCCCAGACATCAATCCAATCGAGCATCTGTGGTTTGTGTTGGAACAGCATATCCGATCTGCGGCGGCTCAACCACGTAACTTACAAGAGTTAAAGGATCTGCTGGTAATGTGTTGGTACAGTCGCTCAAAAAAGTATCCGAACGCTACGGTTGATTGCAGAATTCAGAAAAAATATATGGGAAGGAATTTTTTAGAAGTTAGTGATCTGGCAACCTTCGTGTCACGTGATTACAGAATTCAGGAAAAATATCTGGAGCGTGTACAGCAACTGTACACAACGGTAACTGGAGCGTGTACAGCAACTGTACACGCTCCAGTTACCGTTCACAGCAAACTGGAGCGTGTGCAGTTACTGCACACGCTCCGGTTTGCTGTGAACGGTAACTGCACACGCTCAATATTTCCGTGAGTGAGCCCACACGATCTAGTATCAAAATAATATGACCACCTACAGTCGCTCAAAAAAGTATCCGAACACTACGGTTGATTACAGAATTCAGAAAAAATATCTGGCAACTATTTTTTTAGAAATTAGTGATCTGGCAACCTTCGTGTCACGTGACACGAAGGTTGCCAGTCACTAATTTCTAAAAAATTCCTTGCCATATATTTTTTCTGAATTCTGCAATCAACCGTAGCGTTCGGATACTTTTTTGAGCGACTGTATCAGATACCACAAGACACCTTTAGGAATCTTGTAGCGTCCATGCCTGTATGATTGAAGTTTTGTACTTTTGTACACAACAAAATACACGAAGAGTTTTGTACATTTTGCGATTTTGGATTATTTTATCTCTCGGCTTTGGGTTGTTTGGGTTGTTTTACCTCTGAGCGTCCGCAAAATTTCCCCGCCTTGCCCACGGTCAGTAGGGGACACCGATGGGCTTGAAAAGGCCGCCGTCCGTCGGATGGGGCGTTAAGCCGTGGCCTCGTGTGTGGGAGAGCCATACCCTGTGCACGTTAAAGAACACGCTGGATGGCCTTGATGGGAGGCTACCATCTGTCTCCCAACAGCTGTTCCAGTGGGTCCCCTCCCCCAACCTTCTCTGAGCCTTCGGGGTCCTTGTGACCTGGCCATTTAGCCCATGGTGTGCAAAAAAGTGCCGCTCAGAGGTAAAACAACCCAACCCAACCTCTGAGCGGCACTTTTTTGTACACCATGGGCTAAATGGCCAGGTCACATGGACCCCGAAGGCTCAGAGAAGGTTGGGGGAGGGGACCCATTGGAACAGCTGTTGGGAGACAGATGGTAACTTCCCATCAAGGCCATCCAGCGTGTTCTTTAACGTGCAAAGGGTATGGCTCTCCCGCACACGGAGCCACGGCTTAACGTCCCATCCGACGGACGGCGGCCTTTCCAAGCCCATCGGTGTCCCCTACTGACCGTGGGCAGAGCGGGGAATTTTGCGGAGATAAATCTCAACGCTGACCCAGCTGGGATTCGAACCTGGGAACTACATATTACGAGCCTGGCGCGCTACCGACTGAGCCACCCCCGCCCTAGACCTCTCGGCAGCTCTTGTGTTTGCACACAATGGGTGAAATGGCCATATCACACTCTTTTGGCAAAGGCAAACGCGATATTTGAGGCTCATTTTCATTATCACATCCCTTATAATAATTTTAAACGGGGAGGGGGGGGGCATATTTTATTTTTGCCAGGGTCCCAGGTACAGTCGCTCAAAAAAAATCCGAATATTATGGTTGTATACAGAATTCAGAAAAAATATCTGGCAACGATTTTTTTTTTATAAATTAGTGATCTGGCAATCGTCGTGTTAGGTAACACGAAGGCTGCCAGATCACTATTTTCTACAAAAAATTGTTGCCACATATTTTTTCTCCATTTCTGTAATCAACCATAGTGTTCGGATATTTTTTTGAGCAACTGTACGGCTTAAGATAGCTCTGGCTGTTAGAAGACAAATGGTAGCCTCCCGTCAAGGCCATCCAGTGTGTTTTTAACATGCACAGGGTATGGCTCTCCCTCACACTGATCTACGGCTTTAACGTCTCATCCAAAGGACGGCAGCCTTTCTTAGTCCATCGATGTCCCCTAATGTCTGAGGCAGGGCGGGGAGTTTTGCGGAGATAAATCTGAATGCTGACCCAGCTGGGACTCGAACCTGTGAACTAGTTAATTACGAACCTGGCGCACTACCAACTGAGCCCCCCCCCCCTAATTTATTGGGGCTAACGACGAATATTACTAAATATTTTATATAAAATGATTGAAATGAATTAAATATTAGTTATTTTACAGTAACTGAAAGTTTAATAATAAATTCATGTTTATTGATTTGTTTCTGATAACAAAAAAAAAGCATGGAACTCGGTCGGTAGTTCCTAGGTTCGAGTCCCAGCTGAGTCAGCGTCGAGACTTATCTCCACAAAACTCCCCACCGCCCTCGGTCACTAGGGGACACCGATGGGCTTAAAAAAGCCGCCGTCCGTCGGATGGGACGTTAAGCTGTGACCCCGTGTGCGGGAGAGCCATACTCTGTGCTGGTTAAAGAACACGCTGCGAGGCCTTGACGGGAGACTACCATCTGTCTCCCAACAGCTGTTCCAGTGGGTCCCTTCCTCCAACCTTCTCTGAGTCTTTGGGGTCCCTGTGACCTCGCCATTTAGTCCATTGTGTGCAAAAAAATGGAGCTCGGAGGTAAAACATTAAAGAACGTGGTGGATGACCTTGACAGAAGGTTACCATCTATCTTCTAACGGCTGTCCAGTGGGTGTCCTTCCCCCAACGTCCTCTGATCCCTCGGAGCCCTTACGACCTGGTCATTCAGCCCATTTTGTGCAAAAATAAGTGCCACTCATACGTAAAACAACTCAACAGTAAAGAACGCTGGATGGCCTTGACAGAAGCTACCATGTCTACCAATAGTTATTCCAGTGGATCCCCTCCCCCAACTTTCTCTGACTCCTCGGGATCCTTGTGTCCTACCAGTTTAGCCCATTGTGTGCAAAACAGTTCCACTTAGAGGTAAAACGACCCAACCCAATTAAAATCTGATGCTGAAATAAATTGTCAGTCATTCATTTCTGTCTAACATAAACACGTGGCTAAATAAACTTGGATTTGTCCGCACAATCTTCTTCCGTCACAAAAAATTGAGCCTGAAAAATACGCAAAAAATTTCCTACATTCGGTAAAAAAATAAAAATTCATATGACCATAGTGATTATTATGAAATACGAAAAATACGGTACAGTCGCTTAAAAAAATATCCGAACACTATGGTTAATTACAGAATTCAGAAAAAATATCTGGCAACGAATTTTTTGAAATTTGTGATCTGGCAACCTTCGTGTCACGTGACGCAAAGATTGCCAGATCACTAATTTCTAAAAAAATCGTTGCCAGATATTTTTCTGAATTCTGCAATTAACCATAGTGTTCGGATATTTCTTGAGCAACTGTACGTATCTAATAACGTGAATACGTTATTAGATACGTACAGTTGCTCAAGATTATTAGATTCATAACCCACGCAATGTCGATGATAGAAGTTTAATATAGCATTTTACAGAAATCTATGATAATAAAAGGTAATAAGCCATATATATAATAAAGCCATAACTCATTAGGAAATTGCAGTATATGCTTCAAATTTTCACAGAATGTTTCTGGTTGTGGTCTATTTTGCAGTGCCAAATTTCAAGACGGAAGTCCAAAAGGGAGACTTGCTAGAACCAAAAATACGTATTCACCACGCTTTTCCTACCAAACGCAATAATTGCTGTCAAATTTATTGTTGCCATTTACTGCTTTCTAACTGTGAATCTAAGAATCAAATAATATTTAAATCTGTTGTCGTTGCCAGATTCTCCACATTTCCAAAGGCATTATTATTTCAAGGCTTCCCATTGCAGCTAATGACCAGATTTTTTAATGTAGCAGGGGGTCAGGCCGGGGCAACCTTCCGATGAAATTTGGAACAGTTCCGTCAAGTACATCGGGAACCACAGAGTATTAAATTCTGTTGAAATAAATATCTCGATAGTTTGCGACGATGCCACGGACTATGAGAACAAGCTCTGACGTCCCAACTGATAGATGGCAGCCTTTCCAAACCTATCGGTGTCCCCTACTGACCGTGGGCAGGGCGGGGAATTTTACGGAAATAAATCTCAGCACTGACCCAGCTGGGACTCGAACCTGGGAACTGCAGAGTACAGGCCTGACGCGCTACTGACTAAGCCAGTCCATGACCATTCAGAAAGTTAAAAGTGTTCATCAGCTAGTAGAGAATCAAAGAAGAAAAAAGAGCCACGCGAAGGCTTTTTCTTTAAACTAGGGAGCCAAGGTGGCTCAGTCTGCTTGCACCAGACTCTCAATCTGTAGTACCCAGATGTCTCAATCTGCAGTACCCAGATGTCTCAATCTGCAGTACCCAGGTGTCTCAATCTGCAGTACCCAGATGCCTCAATCTGCAGTACCCAGATGTCTCAATCTGCAGTACCCAGGTGTCTCAATCTGCAATACCCAGATGCCTCAATCTGCAGTACCCAGGTGTCTCAATCTGCAGTAACCAGATGTCTCAATCTGCAGTACTCAGATGTCTCAATCTGCAGTACCCAGATGTTTCAATCTGCAGTACCCAGGTGTCTCAATCTGTAGTACCCAGATCTCTGAATCTGCAGTACCCAGGTGTCTGAATCTGCAGTACCCAGGTGTCTCAATCTCCAGTACCCAGATGCCTCAATCTGCAGTACCCAGATGTCTCAATCTGCAGTACCCAGATCTCTGAATCTGCAGTACCCAGGTGTCTCAATCTGCAGTATCCAGATGTTTCAATCTGCAGTACCCAGATGTCTCAATCTGCAGTACCCAGGTGTCTCAATCTGCAGTACCCAGATGTCTCAATCTGCAGTACCCAGATGCCTCAATCTGCAGTACCCAGATGTCTCAATCTGCAGTACCCAGGTGTCTCAATCTGCAGTACCCAGGTGTCTCAATCTGCAGTACCCAGATGTTTCAATCTGCAGTAACCAGATGTCTCAATCTGCAGTACCCAGGTGTCTCAATCTGCAGTACTCAGATGTCTCAATCTGCAATACCCAGATGTCTCAATCTGCAGTACCCAGGTGTCTCAATCTGTAGTACCCAGATGTCTCAATGTGTAGGTTCCAGCTTAGCTAGCGTTTAACTTTATCTTCGCAAAACTCTCCACCCTGCATCGGTCAAGAAGCAACACCAATGGCCGTGGAATGGCTGTTGAGTTTTGGCCCCGTGTGCAGGAGATAACCTTAACCTGTACACCCTAAAGAACATGCTGGATGACCTTTGTGGGAGGCTACTATCTGTCTCACAACAGCTGTTCCAGTACGATCCCTTCCCCAACCTTCTTTGATCCCTGAGGGTCTTTGTGACCTGGGCATTTAGCCCATTGTGTGCAAAAACGTGCCGCTCAGAGGTTAAACAGTCCAACACATTAAAGACACGCTGGATGGCGACGGGAGGCTACCATCTATCTACCAACAGCTGTTCCAGTGGGTCCCATCCCCAACCTTCTCTGAACTCTTGGGTTCCTTGTGATCTTGCCATTTAGCCCATTGTATGCAAAAAAAGTACCGCTCAGAAGTGAAACAACCCATTCCAACACTCAGCTTTGTCTGACCTTTGGAGTCCTTGTGATATGACCACAGCGGTGGAAAAAGATTTAAAAAAACGAAACCAAACTTTCAAAACTTTTAGGCATTAAGTAATACTAAGCACTTCATTTTAAACTCCTTAATTGCCATGTTAAACAAATCCGGACTACTGCAATAATCATTACACAAACTCACGAATCTTAACACAACACTTTCCATAACCGTAATCGAAAATTCGGCCATTTTGAAAAATCTTGAAGAAGACTATGAACGTACAACAACTGCCAGACAACAAGATATCGCATATATATTAATTAGGGTGGGTTGGGTTGTTTTACCTCTGAGCGGCAATTTTTTGCACACCATGGGCTAAATGGCCAGTTCACAAGGACCCCGAAGGCTCAGAGAAGGTTGGGGGAGGGGACCCACTGGAGCAGCTGTTGGGAGATAGATGGTAGCCTCCCGTCAAGGCCATCCAGCGTGTTCTTTAACGTGCACAGGGTATGACTCTCCCGCACACGGGGCCACGGCTTAACGTCCCATCCGACGGACGGCGGCCTTGTCCAAGCCCATCGGTGTCCCCTACTGACCGTGGGCAGGGCGGGGAATTTTGCGAGATAAATCTCAACGCTGACGCAGCTGGGACTCGAACCTGGGAACTACAGATTACGAGCCTGGCGCGCTACCGACTGAGCCACCCCCGCCCCTATTAATTAGGATTTAAACAGATTGGAATTTCTTTGTTGATACACAGTTAACTCTTTTAATACATAAAGAATTTTTCGAATCTATAATTAGATATGGACTATCAGTTTAATATTAAAAGAATACAAATTAGTCTACTAAAAGGATTATGTGATTCAGAAGTTTAAAATTCCTTTACAACAAAAGATGATATATTTTGTTTGTTCAAAATTTTACAGTGGCTCAAAAAAAATATCCGACCACTATGGTTGATTACAGAATTCAGAAAAAATACCTGCAAAGATTTTTTTAGAAATTAATGATGTGGCAACTTTCGTGTACAGTACACGGTTGCCAGATCCCCAATAAAAAAAATCGTGTACAGTACACGAAGGTTGCCAGATATCACCAATTTCTTTAAAAAATCGTGTACAGTACACAAAAGTTCCAGATCATTAATTTCTTTAAAAAAAATATCGTGTACAATACACGAAATTTGCCAGATCACTAATTTCTAAAAAAATCGTTGCCAGATATTTTTTATGAATTCTGTAACCAACCACAGTGTTCGGATACTTTTATGAACGACTGTAGGTGGTCATATTATTTTGATACTAGATCGCGTGGGCTCACTCACGGAAATATTGAGCGTGTGCAGTTACCGTTCACAGCAAACAGGAGCGTGTGCAGTTACTGCACACGCTCCAGTTTGCTGTGAACGGTAACTGGAGCGTGTACAGTTGCTGTACACGCTCCAGATATTTTTCCTGAATTCTGTAATCACGTGACACGAAGGTTGCCAATCACTAATTTCTAAAAAAATCGTTGCCAGATGTTTCTTATGAATTCTGTAACCAACCATAGTGTTCGGATTTTTTTTTGAGCGACTGTACCTATTGAAAGTTTACATGTCTTTGTTTCTATTATCAATAAGTTCTTTGATAGTAGAAACAAATAAATGCCTATAAGCAAAATATTGGCCACAATGAAGTTTACAAGAAAAATGGTTAAGGTTTTTTTGAAACAACCAAAATTTTATAATAATTACGGATGAAATTCCACAGAATATAAAATTCTCTAGCTATTTAATTTGCTTTCTAGAGAAATCGTTAACTTTAAAAAAAATTGGGATGTTAAAGAAAAATTTTTTCAGTGGTTAATGAAAAAGTAAGATGTTTTTATTCGGAAAAGTTCATCTTTTTATATATTCTGTTTTTTTTATCCTTCATTTTATGTCATTATTTTGATGTAATCTAGATCATATCTTTAAAACCAGATCAATTCGGGGGCGGGGGTGGCTCATTCGATAGCGCGCCAGGCTCGTAATCTGCAGTCTTCAGGTTCGAGAGTAGTCTGGGTCAGCGTTAAGACTTATCTCCGCAAAAGTCCCCGCCCTGCCCATGGTCAGTAGGGGACACCTATGGGCTTGAAAAGGCCGCCGTCCGTCAGATGGGATGTTAAGTTGTGGCCCCGTGTGTGGCAGAGCCGTACCCTACGCACGTTAAAGAATACGCTGGATGGCCTTGACGGGAGGCTACCACTGTCTCCCAACAACTGTTCCAGTGGGTCCCTTCCCCCAACATTCTCTTAGCATTTGGGGTCCATGTGACGTGGACATTTAGCCCCTTGTGTGCAAAAAATGCCCCTCTCAGAGGTAAAACAAACCAATGTTAAAGAACACACTGGACGGCCTTGACGATAGGCTACCATATGTCTCCTAACAGCTGTTCCAGTGGGTTCCCTCCCCCAACTTTCTCTGAGCCTTCGGGGTCCTTGTGACCTGACCATTTAGCCCACTGTGTGCATAAAAGTCCCGCTCAGAGGTAAAACAACCGAATTTTAAAGAACACACTGGATGGCCTTGACGGGAGGCTACCATCTGTCTCCCAACAGCTGTTCTAGTGGGTCCCCTCCCCCAACCTTCTCTGAGCCTTCGGGATCCTTGTGACCTGACCATTTAGCCCACTGTGTGTAAAAAAGTGCCGCTCAGAGGTAAAACAACCCAATGTTAAAGAACACACTGAATGGCCTTGACGAGAGGCTACCATCTGTCTCCCAACAGCTGTTCCAGTGGGTCCCCTCCCCCAACCTTCTCTCAGCCTTCGGGGTCCTTGTGACCTGATCATTTAGCCCATTGTGTTAAAAAAAGTGCAGAGAGAAAAAGCAATCCAAACCAATCTAATCAGCAGTGTGAATTCAAAGATTGTTAATTGAAAAAGACATTTGTAGCTAATTTGTTCTGCAGTTTACATACATTCCTTAAACCTCCGCAAGGTAGAGTAAACGACAACTTTACTACAGCGAAAATGCAAAAAGTAATACAGCCTGTTCCTAATTCCATTCGTAACACGAATGGCCGTCCCCTTTTCTTGGCACGCTGCCAGATCAATCAGCTTCGCGATGACGTAGGAAGGCGCGCGGCCCGAGAGCAGACGGACCATTCCTGCGGTTGTGGTTCATATAGAGGTACGGAAAATAAATAGAGATCGCAGATGTCGGTTGATGAGATGGGTTGATCAAAGG
The DNA here is from genome assembly GCA_038380435.1 of Ryuthela nishihirai. NCBI lineage: Eukaryota > Metazoa > Arthropoda > Arachnida > Araneae > Heptathelidae > Ryuthela > Ryuthela nishihirai. The sequence continues at coordinate 73,888,906 of JAWZYU010000006.1, forward strand.
CATTATTAATATCGATTAAAATGTGTCCGAAAGTTATTTATTATGAATTTATCTTTCACACAGGGAATAAGAAATATAGAAATGTAGACTAATTTAGGATCAATTGTAATCGAAGGGGTTTGGGTAGATTTGGCTGTCAGTAGTGCGCCAGGCTCGTAATCTGTCAGTTCCCAGGTTCGAGTCCCAGCTGGGTCAGCGTTGAGATTTATTTCCGCAAAACTCCTCGCCCTGCCCACGGTCAGTAGGGGACACCGCTGGGCTTGCAAAGGCCGTGATCCCGTGTGCTGGAGAGCCACACCTTTTCAACAACAGCTTTTCCAGTGGGTCTCCTCCCCCAACCTTCTCTGAGCCTTCGGGGTCCTTGTGACCTGACCATTTAGCCCATGGTGTGCAAAAAAAAATGCCTCTCAGAGGTAAAACAACCCAATGTTAAAGAACACGCTGGATGGCTTTGACGGGAGGCTACCATCTGTCTCCCAACAGCTTTTCCAGTGGGTCTCCTCCCCCAACCTTCTCTGAGCCTTCGGGGTCCTTGTGACCTGACCATTTAGCCCACTGTGTGCAAAAAAAGTGCCTCTCAGAGGTAAAATAACCCAATGTTAAAGAACACGCTGAATGGCTTTGACGAGAGACTACGTTCTGTCTCCCAACAGCTTTTCCAGTGGGTCCCCTCCCCCCAACCTTCTCTGAGCCTTCAGGGTCCTTGTGGCCTGGTCATTTAGCCCATGGTGTGCAAAAAAAGTGACGCTCAGAGGTAAAACAACCCAATCTAAAGCTCCCAGGTTCGAATACCAGTTGTACCAGTGTACAGATTTATCTCCATAAAACCCCCTGCCCTGCCGTCAGTCATCAGAGGACACCGCAGAGCTTGAAAAGGCTACATCGGATTGCATTGGGTTGTTTTACTGCTGAGCTGCAGGCTCGTAATCTGTAGTTCCCAGGTTCGAGTCCCAGCTGGGTCAGCGTTGAGATTTATCTCCGCAAAATTCCCCGCCCTGCCCATGGTCAGTAGGGAACACCGCTGGGCTTGGAAAGGCTGCCGTTCGTCGGATGGGACGTTAAGACGTGGCCCCGTGTGCGGGAGAGTCATACCCTGTGCACGTTAAAGAACACGCTTGATGGCCTTGACGGGAGGCTACCATCTGTCTCCCAACAGCTGTTCCAGTGGGTCCCCTCCCCCAACCTTCTCTGAGCCTTCGGGGTCCATGTGACCTGGCCATTTAGCCCATGGTGTGCAAAAAAGCGCCGCTCAGAGGTAAAACAACCCACAACCCGCTGAGCTGCACTTTTTTTGCACACTATGGGCTAAATGGCCAGGTCACATGGACCCCGAAGGCTCAGAGAAGGTTGGGGGAGGGGAACCACTGGAACAGCTGTTGGGAGACAGATGGTAGCCTCCCGTTAAGGCCATCCTGCGTGTTCTTTAACATTGGGTTGTTTTACCTCTGAGCGGCACTTTTTTGCACACCATGGGCTAAATAGCCAGGTCACAAGGACCCCGAAGGCTCAGAGAAGGTTGGGGGAGGGGACCCACTGGAAGAGCTGTTGGAAGACAGATGGTAGCCTCCCATCAAGGCCATCCAGCGTGTTCTTTAACATTGGGTTGTTTTACCTCTGAGCGGCACTTTTTTGCACACCATGGGCTAAATAGCCAGGTCACAAGGACCCCGAAGACTCAGAGAAAGTTGTGGGAGGGGACCCACTAGAACAGCTGTTGGGAGACAGATGGTAGCCTCCCTTCTAGGCCATCCAGCGTGCTCTTTAACATTGGGTTGTTTTACCTCTGAGCGGGACTTTTTTGCACACCATGGGCTAAATGGCCAGGTCGCTCAGAGAAGGTTGGGGGAAAGGACCCATTGGAACAGCTGTTAGGAGACAGACGGTAACCTCCCGTCAAGGCCATCCAGCGTGTATTTAATGCACACTGGGCTAACGTCCCATCCGACGGACGGCGGCCTTTCCAAGCCCATTGGTGTCCCCTACTGACCGTGAGCAGGGCGCGGAATTTTGAGATGAAATCTCAACTTTGGCCAAGGTGGGACTAATTTCAGAATACAAGTCTCAACAAGTTGTTTGTAGGACTGCAATTTAAAAAAAATTTAAGCATGCTAATTTTAGTGGTTGCCCCTCTCCATACAAAGTGGTTAGCGTGTTTGGCTACTGATCAAAGGGAACATGGGGTTCGAGTCCCGGATAAGGCATGGATGCTTTCTTGGGCTGTGTTTCTGCTGAAGTCTCGTTTTCCTCACAGGTCTTGAGTAGACCTCTGTGCGAAGTAGCTGCTTGAGTGGGAATTTTTTTCTTTATTAATGTAATAGGAAAGAGGTCGCGGGGAGGAGATTCGGATTAGTATGTACAGTCGCTCAAAAAAATATCCGAACACCATGGTCGATTACAGAATTCAGAAAAAAATATCTGGCAAAGATTTCTTTTTTTAGAAATTAGTTATCTGGCAACCTTCGTATACAGTCGCTGAAAAAAAATATACGAACACTATGGTTGATTAGAGAATTCAGAAAAAATATCTGGCAAAGATTTTTTTTTTAGAAATTAGTTATCTGGCAACCTTCGTATACAGTCGCTGAAAAAAAATATACGAACACTATGGTTGATTAGAGAATTCAGAAAAAATATCTGGCAAAGATTTTTTTTTTAGAAATTAGTTATCTGGCAAACCTTCGTATACAGTCGCTGGAAAAAAAATATCCGAACACTATGTTGATTAGAGAATTCAGAAAAAATATCTGGCAACGATTTTTTTTAGAAATTAGTTATCTGGCAACCTTCGTATACAGTCGCTGGAAAAAAATATCCGAACACTATGGTTGATTAGAGAATTCAGAAAAAATATCTGGCAACGATTTTTTTTTTTAGAAATTAGTTATCTGGCAACCTTCATGTACAGTCGCTCAAAAAATATCCGAACACTATAGTTGAATACAGAATTCAGAAAAAATATCTTGCAACGAATTTTTTGGAAATTAGTGATCTGGCAACCTTCATGTTGCAAAAAATATTAAACTTATTTAAATTTCATTTATTTTACCATATTTAAAAAAAAAACCGTAAAACGGGGGAGGACATTGTATACTACATTGTAAATCAATTGACATGCCCCCAACCCACCCAGAATTCTGCTATAGTGTCTAGCCCAATCCAAACCACAAAAAACGCTTCTAGCCCCCCGAAAATCACGTCCCCTTTTTTGGGGGAAAAGCTGCACAAGAGCTCAATACCACCTAAAGTGACTAGAACCAGCAAAAAAAAAAACGCCCAAGAAAGGCCGAATACAAAGAACAGAACAAAAAATTCACAATGAAGCAAAAAAAAAAACAGTCCGCCATTTGCATTCGTTCAAAGTGCAGAGAATCCTCAGTAAAAATGCTCAGTTGATCCGATCTCCAGCAGAAAGAATATCATCTTAACATTTCCTGTGCGCAGAGAATCCTCAGTAGAAATGCTCAGTTGACGCACCCGATCTCCACCAGAAAGAATATCATCTTAACATTTCCTGTGCGCAGAGAATCCTCAGTAGAAATGCTCAGTTGACGCACCCGATCTCCACCAGAAAGAATATCATCTTAACATTTCCTGTGCGCAGAGAATCCTCAGTAGAAATGCTCAGTTGACGCACCCGATCTGCACCAGAAAGAATATCATCTTAACATTTCCTGTGCGCAGAGAATCCTCAGTAGAAATGCTCAGTTGACGCACCCGATCTCCACCAGAAAGAATATCATCTTAACATTTCCTGTGCGCAGAGAATCCTCAGTAGAAATGCTCAGTTGACGCACCCGATCTGCACCAGAAAGAATATCATCTTAACATTTCCTGTGCGCAGAGAATCCTCAGTAGAAATGCTCAGTTGACGCACCCGATCTCCAACAGAAAGAATATCATCTTAACATTTCCTGTGCGCAGAGAATCCTCAGTAGAAATGCTCAGTTGACGCACCCGATCTCCACCAGAAAGAATATCATCTTAACATTTCCTGTGCGCAGAGAATCCTCAGTAGAAATGCTCAGTTGACGCACCCGATCTCCACCAGAAAGAATATCATCTTAACATTTCCTGTGCGCAGAGAATCCTCAGTAGAAATGCTCAGTTGACGCACCCGATCTCCACCAGAAAGAACATCATCTTAACTTTTCCTCCGCGGTGGAATATTTTAACAATTGGCAAATCCTATTCAAATTTCATTCTTAGACCCTTCCCGAAAATTAATCCCGAAACTAAATTCTTGGACACCAAGGAATTGAGTGCAATGAGACCATGCATTAACTTCACTGTATATTTCTTTATAGTGCCAAGTAAACAACATTACAAGGGAAATTTCGATTCACATTGATAACGCTGTTATTGTTTATATTTAGCGGTGGGGATAGCTCAGTCGGTAGCGCGCCAGCTCGTTATCTGCAGTTCCCAGATTGAACTGAATATAATATATTTATTCATCGTCATCTCACAAAACACAGATGTAGTGAGATTTTATACATTCGACCCGCAAAGCTAATAGCTTATCTGCAGGAAATATTGACGAGCATTGGTTTTCATGCATAAGTGAACATAGTAAAAAAAGAACATAAAAGTCACATAGATACAGGTTTTCTCAGGATTACCGATTAACAGACATTCTTTAAATAGTTTAGTAGTAGCATAAATGAGAGTTCTAGGCCAGTAAATGGGTCCAAAGAATTCCTCATCACCCATAACTTGGGGGCGGGGGTGCTCAGTCGGTAGCGCGCCAGGCTCGTAATCTGTAGTTCCCAGGTTCGAGCCCCAGCTGGGTGAGTGTTGAGATTTATCTCCGCAAAATTCCCCGCCCTGCCCACGGTCAGTAGGGGACACCGATGGGCTTGGAAAGGCCGCCGTCCGTCGGATGGGACGTTAAGCCGTGGCCCCGTGTGCGGGAGAGCCATACCCTGTGCACGTTAAAGAACACGCTGGATGGCCTTAACGGGAGGCTACCATCTGTCTCCCAACAGCTATTCCAGTGGGTCCCTTCCCCCAACCTTCTCTGAGCCTTCGGGGTCCATGTGACCTGGCCATTTAGCCCATGGTGTGCAAAAAAGTGCCGCTCAGAGGTAGAACAACCCAACCCAACCCCCATAACTTTTCCCATAGATTTTGACAGAATTCTTTGGACCCATTTACTGGCCCAGAACTCTCATTTACGCTACTACTTAGTTTTTAACCTTTAACTTAATCTTACTAAAATTAGTTAGATATATGATTTCTCTTGGTAACTGGTTAAAGATATCCGGCACTTTATACTCTTTAAGATTTTTACCGTAATTATTAACAAAATTCGGGATTTCAAAATAACCATTGGTCTGAAATGAATAGAAATATATAGTCTCTATTCTCATCATTTTCAGTTTAACTTAGTTGATTTAGTTGGAACTTAGCTGGTAAGAAGTGTGACCGATGTTAATGTCAAGTACTTCCACAAAAAGTAGCATTTCTGTTTTTTTTTTCATCACTGAACTAATCTTATGCTGAACTAATGTATACTGTACTTATTGAAGTCATTTTTTAATCCTAATCTGATTGCATAAACTTTAACCCCATAAGTAATTTGTTACTTCCCATTGTGAATACATTTGGAATACCTTTTACAATATTCTTTCGCACCTAATCTTTGCTGGGTATCAGTTTACATTTTGATCTTGTACTCCGTCGGGTGGGACGTCTCCCCTTTCTCCTCCAAAAACCATTTGGGTCAAAGTCACCACCATTTTTTTCCCTTAGTCAAAGTCACCACCATTTTTTTGGGTCAGTCACCACCAATTTTTGGGGTCAAGGTCACCACCATTTTTTTTTTCTTGGTCAAAGTCACCATTTTTTTTTGGTCAGTCACCACCAATTTTTGGGGTCAAAGCGGAGAGAACCATACCTTGTGCGCGTTAAAGAACACGCTGGATGGTTTTGACGGGAGGCTGCCATCTGTCTCCCAGTGGGTCCTGTCCCCGAATCTTCTCTGAGCCCTTGGGGTCCTTGTGACCTGGCCATTTAGCCCATTGTGAGCAAAAAGTCCCACTCACAGGTAAAACAACCCAAACCAACTGTTTATTTAACTATAAGAATATCATTCACTTCAGAGCGGGATATGGGAAGGAAGAAAACAATGCAACACAGAGGATGATCCTTCCATATTATTCAATCTTATTGGTTTCTGGGGTGGGGTGCGTCAGTTGCTAGTAATCTTTAGTTCCCAGGTTCGAGTGCCAGTAGCTGGACCAGCGTTGAGATTTATCTCCGCCGTATTATCTCCTCCTTATTCTCGGCTAGTAGGGAATCAAGTGTCTTAGCCGAGTTTCATGAACCGCTTGGGCATGGAAAAGACCGCTGTCCGTCGGATGGGACTGTAAGCCGTGGCCCTCTTGCGGGACGGAGCCGTACCTTCTGCACTTTAAAGAACACACTGGATGATATTGACGCGAGGTACCATCTGTTTCCTAACAACTATCCAGTGGGTCCCATTCCACCAACCGACGGGCTTAGAAGACCGCCGTCCGTCGGATGGGACGTTAAGCCATGGTTCCGTGTGTGGGAGAGCCATACCCTGTGCACGCTAAAGAACACGCTGGATGGCCTTGACGGGAGGCTACCATCTGTCTCCCAACAGCTGTCCCAGTGGGTCCCATCCCCCAACTTTCTCTGAGTCTTCGGGGTCCTTGTGACCTGGCCATTTAGCCCATGGTGTGCAAAAAATGCCTCTCAGAGGTAAAATAACCCAATGTTAAAGAACACGCTGGATGGCCTTGACGGGAGACTACCATCTGTCTCCCAACAGCTGTTCCAGTGGGTCCCCTACCCCCAACCTTCTCTAAGCCCTTCAGATCCTTGTGACCTGGACATTTAGCCCATTGTGTGCAAAAAAAGTGCCGCTCAGAGGTAAAACAACCCAACCCCTTCCACCAACCTGTTCTGAACCTTCGGGGTCCTTGAGACCTGGCTATTTAGCCCACTGTGTTTAAAAATTGCCGCTAAGAGGTAAAACTACCCAACCCAGCTCATTGTTTTCTACCTATTATATAACCACCGGTCGGGATTAAGGGGAGGAGGGACAAGGGGGACATGCCCCCCCCCCATTCACAATTCGAGTAAGAGTAACAGAAGCAAAAAAAATATTATACTTATTTAAATTTCATGATGAGTGATCTGGCAACCTTCGAGTATAGTACACGAAGGTTGCCAGATTACTAATTTCTAAAAAAATCGTTGCCGGATATATTTATATATATTTTAATTCTGTAATCAACCATAGTCTGAATTCTGTAATCAACCATAGTGTTCGGATATTTTTTGAGCGACTGTAAGTACCAAAAATCAGAATAATCGAGGTAACCCGTTCAACAGTTATCGTGGAACAAACAAAAGAACCAAACACAGAAAAGGAAATAAGTGCGGAAAGGTCAGAGAGGGAGAAACAAATACTTCGATGTCCTCTGTCAATACAACTCCACGAAAAAAACAACAGTTAATATTCTTGTCCAACATATCCTGAAGATATTTGACTTTATTTCAACCACAGCCAATTCCAACTAACAAAGCTGAAGGTTCAGCTCGTCTCTCCACTCATTTATTTCGGTGACGTACACACACACTCTCTCCGAAGAGGCGCATGCGCATTGCTGCGAAGCCAGTGGCGCCCATAACGCATCGAAGAGCAAACGTCTGCTAAGCATTCTCCAGACAGGTAGGCCGAAAGCATGGCTGGTGGGTTGATTGTGTTGCTCCTTACACAGTAAATCCTGGACGTGTTGGAGCGACAGGTTATGGACGCCTACACACCGTAGTCAACGGCATACCGGGACTGGCCATAGCGATGTATCACGGGAAGGAACTCGGGGTCACCGCCGCCTGTCCACCCCCAACAGACAACCGCGAACCGATTGCACTTCCCGGTCATGATCCTAGCAACACCGCTAGTTCATCAGGGACCACACTCGGCAGCTATGGTGAGTAGTAGTGCATATTTACTCTCTTGTGATTTGCCTTCCCTTCTTCTGTTGCTGCGTTCATCTTGTGAACTTCAGATTCAGACGACAATAGGTATTAGGCCTAAATTTAACTTGACTGTTTGGACAGACTCTTGGATAAAAATTGTTTAAAATTGCATGTTAATGCTCGAATGCTACGGTTTATATTTATGCAATTAATTAGTGCATCGAACGTTTAAGGAAAGAGGATTTATTTTTTCGGTTTTATTATCCGGTACTTGATTGATTTATCTGGCAACGTGTGAATGCTACAGGAAAATCTAGTCTTGAGCGAGACAATAATGGAACTGCTTCAACGAATTTCAAAACATGGCTGCCTTTAACTCCACTAAGTAAGAATAAAAAAAATGTTTTAGAAAAGGAGGATTGTTAGTTTTTTTCCTCTAAGTAATTAAATGATGAAAGGCAAATTAATTTTAATTTCTGACGAAATAGATATATGGGAAAATATATATTACTTTATTCACATTTTTTGTGACTGATTCTAATATAGATTTGCTTTAAAAAAACTTTTAACTTAAATAAACTTGTAGAAAATGCAAATATAAAAGATTATTTATTAGTTTCTCAAATTTTTATACTAATTCTCTCAAAGTAGACTGAAACTTTGTTTGATGATGTTAATTTCATATATATTTACATAATATACTTTATAAAAAAATTGAAGAATTAAAATTAAGTTGCAAATGATTATTTAAAAAAATAAAATTTCTTCAGTTTCAGTTTTTTGCCCGGATTATCATAAAAATAAATATAATTTCTTTTGATATAGCAGAATAGTTACTGAATTTGTTCTGTAATGTGTTTAATATAAATTTTTAAACACATGTGAATTTTAAATTCGCAAACTAGCAGTTTTGTATCTTAAGAGGTAAATAAAAAATAATAAAATATGCAAATATTTATTTTTATTTTTTTCTTTGTTTTATATAGTTAAACAATTTTATTTTGCTTTTGCAGCATTTTGGTCAAAATTCGATATATATATTTGACTAAAAGGTTTTGCATTAAAAGTTATTAAAAATTGTTTAACTCCTAAATAACATATATATATAAATTATTAATATTTTATTTACATATGAAAAATATATTAATACAGTTTTGCTAACATAGATGAAATGTTGTCTGACCTTTTAGGTCATTATACCATTTTCACATTTTCCTCATTATACATGGGCAGTATTATTCTTAATTTTAGCAATCCATTTCTCAGCTTTTAATTAAAGTAACAGGATTTGAGAATTTTTTTCTTTTTTCTTTTGTTAATGTTTCTGCTAATGGAAATTGATGAATCAATGATTTAAGAATAAAATTTTTCTAAAGCGAAGTTTAATGCACTCCCTCAGATTATGCCATTGATTACAAATGAGAACAAATTTTAATCTTCATTTATTTTATATATAAATATTAATGCTCAAAAAAGTATTAAAAGTTATGCAAAAATAAAATGTGAGTCGGTATTAAGAAGAAAAAAAATCGGTTTTTTTTGTAGTACTTAAAAATCACAACATAAAAATTAATTTAAATTAAAATGCTGAGAATAGATTCTTGAATCTCATGTTGATTGAACGATATTTTGAACTAATAATAATTTGAAAACTTATGTATTGAAAAGAAACCACATTTTGGGATTTTTGATAGAATAAACAATTTTCTTATTAGTAACATTCGAAGATTTGCAATAGTTGATTCTAAAATAAATTTCTGACTAAATAAAGACCAAAAGCATTTTATACTCAACAACCTGGCAACTTGTAAATAATAGCGAAAGGTAACCTTTCCGTTTTGTAACCATTATACCTTTAAAGTTTATTTGACACTGTTTTCTTTTAAAATATTAGTTGACCTTTGTTGCTAATTTTACCTAGTAACATAAAAAGATTAATATTAAGGTTTATTATTACGGCGCTTTAAATTTCAAAATCCTAACTTTTAACTACTGGAATTAAATTTACTAATTGCAAAGACGAATCGGTACAAAAAACAATTGCAAAAGCAGACGATTCGAGCACGCTTATAATCACTGTCTGGAGTGGCCTAATTGTTACCGTCTTGGATATCGATCGGTCGAATTGGAAGTTCGGTTTACGGCGTTTTAAAACCTCCATACTTGATGCGCTATAATAATCATAATGAAAAGCATTACCTGTTGTAGGTGGCCAGTGCTGTGGTCGGTTGCCTTCTCTTTTGTTCAGCAGTTAGGACCGTCAAAACACAGGTTCGGCGACCTGACCAATTATTATTAATGGCAAAGAATAAATTTTATGCAAGTTCGCAAGAAATTATTCAAATATCTGCCTTATTTTCGTTAGACTTTGATTTGTCCATAAGGATGCATTTATAGAGGTTGCGTAGATAAATAAAATACTCATAATTAAGAGATTTTTAATTTATTCTTAATCAACTTATTCTTAAATCACTGCTGTTGTTTGGGGCGGGGGGTGGCTCAGTCGGTAGCGCGCCAGGCTCGTAATCTGTAGTTCCCTGGTTCGAGTCCCAGCTGGGTCAGCGTTGAGATTTATCTCCGCAACATTCCCGCCCTGTCCATGGTCAGTAGGGGACATCGATGGGACTTGGTAAAGGCCGCCGTCCGTCGGATGGGACTTTAAGCCGTGGCTCCATATGCGGGAGAGAGTCATACCCTGCTGTGCACGTTACAGAACATACTGGATGGCGTTTGACGGAAGGCTACCATCCTCTCCCACAACTTTCTCTGAGCCTTCGGGGACCATGTCACCTGGCCATTTAGCCCATTGTGTGCAAAAAAAGTGCCGCTCAGAGGTAAAACAACCGCACCCACTGCTATTGTTTGAGCTTAGCATTCTGGAAGAGATTTGGGACAACCAAGATTCATTAAGAAAAAATCAATGTTGCTTAGATTGAATTTTGTAGAAGGTATCATGGGTGTCGGCAGGAATTTTCCAAGGGGGATGGTGGGGCGAAGTTTTTTCGGGGGAAGGGAAGCAAAATATAAATCAGTGTTTCAAATTAAAAGTATTTGGATCAAGCCTTTTATTAATGAGCGCCTTTTTTTTATTACAAACGTAACATAAAAAAACTCGAGATTCAACCCCCCCCCAAAAAAAAAAATATATCAATAAAAATTAAAAAAGAAATGCTTCTGAAAATGCACGAAAAAATGTTTTTTCATATCACTAAGTAAAAATAAATGATATGCTTCTGAAAACAGAACAAAGCGTAAAAAAAAAAATGGCTTACCTGATATAATTTAATATAAATTAATTTTTCGATGGTTTTTTCCGGGGGGGGGGGACTGCCTTTACTCCCACCCACCCGGGGCGGGGGTGGCTCAGTCGGTAGCGCGCCAGGCTCGTAATCTGTAGTTCCCAGGTTCGAGTCCCAACTGGGTCAGCGTTGAGATTTATCTCCGCAAAATTCCCCGCCCTGCCCACGGTCAGTAGGGGACACCGATGGGCTTGGAAAGGCCGCCGTCCGTCGGATGGGACGTTAAGCCGTGGCTCCGTGTGCGGGAGAGCCATACCTTGTGCACGTTAAAGAACACGCTGGATGGCCTTGACGGGAGGCTACCATCTGTCTCCCAACAGCTGTTCCAGTGGGTCCCCTCCCCCAACCTTCTCTGAGCCTTCGGGGTCCATGTGACCTGGCCATTTAGCCCATGGTGTGCAAATAAGTGCCGCTCAGAGGTAAAACAACCCAACCCAACCCAACTCCCACCCACGCTGAGACCCATGGACGGAATGGAAAGAATGATAATATGTGAAATTTCCTTAAATGGCTTACCTGATATAATTTAATATAAATTAATTTTTCGATGGTTTTCTCCGGGGGGGAGGGGACTGCTTTTACGCTGACACCCATGGACGGAATGGAAGGAATGATAATATGTAAAATTTCCTTAACGTTTCTGTTAAGTTACATTAAATTGATAAACTGTTATCAAGAAAAATAAAAATCCCCAAGTGGGAGGTTTTAAATCGCCATTTCCTCAACCGATCTCTGATTGTATTTCTTGTAAAATGGTAAAATGGGACATCGAATAATAGGAGTGACGTGCGATGTGGGTGTGCAAGGTGGGCAGCTGCCCACCATAAAGTTTTATAGAGTGGGAAAAAGCGTTTATGTTTTCAACCCACGAAATTTTGATTTCATTTTAACCTTGCAAATGACACCTACAGAAAAACGATTTCTGGTGTGATCATGGCAAGTCTGGATCTAAAACAAAATCTAGGAGTAGGTTGGAGTGGGACAAGAAACTGTAATTTTAATGCAGTATAACATCTCCTCCACCGTTTTACAGGTCTTTAAAAGGGGGCGAGGGTGACTCAGTCGGTAGCGCGCTAGCCTCCTAATGTGCAGTTCCCAGGTTCGAGTCCCAGATAGTGATTGTGTTGAGATTTATGATGAGATTTGAGAGTTGAGATTTATCTCCGCAAAATTGCCCGCCCTGCCCACGGCCAGTAGGGGACACGGATGGGCTTGGATAGGCCACCGTCCGTCGGATGGGACGTTAAGTCGTGACTCCGTATGCGGGAGAGCCATACCCTTTGCACGTTAAAGAACACCCTGGATGGCCTAGACGGGAGGCTACCATCTATCTCCCAACAAGCTCTTCCAGTGGGTCCCCTCCCCAACCTTCTCTGAGGCTTCGGGGTCCTTGTGACCTGGCCATTTAGCCCATTGTGTACAAAAAGAGCCGCTCAGAGGTAAAACAACACAACAGGTCTTTAAAAATTTCTTGAAACATGCACGAATATAACTTTAATTGTTTTTTCGCCGTTGTTATTCTTACTAACATTCTGAAAGGGGAGGAGGGGCATGGCCTCCTTGCCCCCCCCCCCCCCCCCCCCTCCAGATTCTGCCCTGAATCGTGGTATCCACTTTGATGGCAAACGCTTTGGTTCGAAGCTGTGACATTTACGTTCTACCCACCACGATTTTTTAAACTTCGCTGGTCTTTAGAAAGACTTTAGAAAAAGACTTTTCGCAAGACTTTAGAAAAGAAAAAGAGATTTCGGTGACAAAGCTTTCTTTATATATATAGTTATTTCATACAGAGTATCACCTGGGGGAAGGGTTTCGCTCAGTCGGTAGCGCGCCAGGCTCGTAATCTGCAGTTCCCAGGTTCGATTTCCAGCTGGGTCAGCGTTGAGATTTATCTCCGCCAAATTCCCCGCCCTGCCCACGGTCAGTAGGGGACACCGATGGGCTTGGAAAGGCCGCCGTCCGTCTGATGGGACGTTAAGCCGTGGCCCCGTGTGTGGGAGAGCCATACCTTGTGCACGTTAAAGAGCACACTGGATGGCCTACCATCTGTCTCCCAACAACTGTTTTAGTGGGTCCCCTCCCCCAACCTTCTCTGAGCTTTCAGGGTCCTTGTGACCTGATCATTTAGCCCTGGTGTACAAAAAAAAAAAAAATTGCCGTCCAGAGGTAAAACAACCTAATCCCAAAAAATCCTTAATGCTTTAAATGTTGAACAAATGCAATAAAAACTCAATTATTGAGATTAATTGTAGATGTAGGTAGTTCAAATAGTGGAAAATCCAGATAATCTATTTCAAATAAAATATGGGTATATATGTTACCGCTAAAGTGCAGAAATCAGTTATTCTACAGATTATCTAGGTATTGTGCAGATTAACTAGGGTGATCCGTTAACGTGCGGGAAATTGTTTCATTTCTCAAATTACCAAGGTAATCTGCAAATTACCTGGATAATCTGCACATTACCTACTAGGCACTCGTTAAAGTGAAACTAAGATATTTGCTGGAACAACAGGAACGTTTCTGTACGCTTAAATTAACATAATGTTATTTATCTAGTGTCCAAGAGTAGAGTTGAAACCAGGGTCATCCCTCTGTCAACATGAATCAGTCGTCCGAATTATAAAAAACGCCCCCAAAATGAGCAGGCCAAGTGAGAACGAATCATTTTAGTGATTCGTTATCAAGAATGAATCACTTTATCGATTCGTTCTCACTTGGCCTCCGCTCATCCGGGGTGTTTCTTATAATGCGGACGAGTGAATCACGTGACACGAAGATTCATATTCAAGAGATTCACCACTATGAGAGAAACAAACTTTTGAACTTTAACGATACGGAAGCCGTTAATGTGCACATTACCTAGGTAAAATGCGGAAAACTCTTGATTCCGCACGTTAACGGAACAAATCAGTTAATCTGCAGATTAGCTAGGTAATGTGCACATTAACGGCTTTCGAGCTTTAGCGGTAACAGATATAAATATAATATATTACATATAAAATTTTTGAGAATAATTAAATATGTATTACAACAAAAATTTTTGAACTAATAAAATTTTGATGGTATTATATCAATAGAGTGTAAAATTGTAAACAAAATTAACAAATAAACGCAAGGTGAAAACTTTTTCAAAATGTGCAGTGCAGTAGTAATCAAAAATCCTAATATTTGGGGTACGGATAAACAAGTTTCTAATGAATTTCTAAAAGTCGAAATTTGATTGAGATCTTGAAATTAATTTTTATCCATGAAAAGCTTATTTTTAATTCGAGAGTATCGTGAACGAGAATATTTCATCAGTTAAAGTAACTTATCTGAAAAGTTAATTCAAAATAGAGGTGATAATTATCACATTAGCGTCTTCATTTTTCCTATTTATCCCCATTTACATTCGCTCAAAAGAATATCCGAACACTACGGTTGATTACAGAATTCAGAAAAAATATCTGGCAACGATTTTTTTTAGAAAGTAGTGATCTGGAATCTTCGTGTACTATACACGAAGGTTGGCAGATCATTAATTTCGAAAACAATCTTTGTCAGGTATTTTTTCTGAATTCTGTAATCAACCATAGTTTTCGAATATTTTTTTGAGCGAATGTACATTAAAATATATAAAGGTACTTTTTATCAGTGTAGCAAATTAGCTGAAGAAAAGTTCTTATTAATTTTACAGCTTGCACAATTCTTTAAATATTACACAAATATTGTTGAAAATAGAGGTTTGGGACGTTTCCATTGAGATCTTTAATATGCTTCAATAATATTTCTCCATGAAAAATTTAAATATGAATCTGATTTACTATTGGCATAACATGGAACTAAACTACCGTAACAAATTAGAAAATTAACACAATGGACTAAATTACCAGGTCACAAGGACCCTGAAGGTTCAGAGAAGGTTGGGGGAGGGGACCCATTGTAACGGCTTTTGGGAGACAGATGATAGCCTCTCGTTAAGGCCATTCAGCGTGTTCTTTAATATGCACATAGTATGGCTTTCCCGCATATGGTGCCACGGCTTAACGTCCCATCCGACGGACGGCGTACTTTCCAAGCCCCATCGGTGTCCTCTAGATCGAGTGCAGGGCAGGGAGTTTTGTAGAGACAAATCTCAACGCTAACTCAACTGGACCTGTTGAGCTTCCTGGCATCTATGTTCATGGACATCTAACTTCTAAGTACACCTATCCCTCGATTTACACTGAAGATATTGATTGAAAGATATTGATTGAAGATATTGATTTACACTGATTATTGTGTAAATTATTGAAGATATTGATTTACACTGAAGATATTGATTTTGTGCGGAACCTATCGTCAGTGTAAATCGAGGGATAGGTGTACTCTAACATTTAAAATATACGTTTAATGGAAAGCTGTGACTGATGATAAATTAAAGATCATAATTGAAAGTATTTAAATCTCGATTTAAATTAATATTCGTTTAGCATTTTCAGAATTATGGAAGATGGAGTTATTTTACAATAGTAATGTGCCATTAGAACTTAATTCTAAAATTAATTAAACGTTAGATAATTTTAACGTTTAGATTATTTCGAACCATTTAATAAAATAAATATACATTTCACAAATTATTTCGAACCATTTAATAAAATAAATGTACATTTTTGCAAATTATTTCGAAGCATTTAATAAAATAAATATACATTTTACAAGTTTGAAAAATTATATTTCAATATTTGACAATATTGAATGATTTTTGAAGACAAAATTAATTTATTATTAATATTCCAACTTCCATAATTCTTTAAATACCGAAACGAATGTTGTTGAAAAATCAAAATTTACATAAATTTCATTGGTTTCTAATTTATCTTCAGCCACATTTTTTTCCCCCATTAAATGCATATTTCAGTACAGAGCTTCGAATTTCGATTCCCATTAACCTAACATGAAAATTCTAAATGAAATAATATTTTGCAAGGGTTTGTATTTGCAATTTTGCGTCCAGTATCATATGTTTACTTTCTATCGACTAAATTCGAATCATTAAAATTCTTTAGAACTTGAAAGAAATAGTATAATATATTATGCATATAAAATTTTTGAGAAGAATTAAATATGTATTACAACAAAAATTTCATTCCTATTTTTAAAAGTTAGGAGAAGGGAGCCCATCCCTTCTCCTAACTTTTAAAAAATAATATTAATAAGATGCTGCTTTTTAATCTGATAACCTTTGTCTTCTGACAAAAACTCCTGTTGCTTTGCTATGTATTCTTTTCCTTCATGTTTCATGCTAATAACTCAGTTGGACCAAACGATAACATAATAGGAACAAGAAAAGAATACTGGAAATAACGACTTCTTGTTGGTCACGGTCACGAAAACTAGGCCACCATCAATCAATACTATCTTTTGGTTGGTCAAAAATCGTAATCGCTGGCACACGGAAACGTCATTAATGCTGAGAGAAAGGAAATATAAAACTAAATAAAATAGTAGCTTTGAGGACATATAAATAGTTTTCCTAGGATTTTGGTTTGTTTATGTACTCTAATTTTTGTTCTGTAAGAGTTCTATTATAGCTTTTCAAACCAGACTATTTTTGGCCTACTGGGGAAAACTGATGGTGTGACGAAATATAGACACTCGCTGGGTTAAAAAAGACTCAAATTATGCAAATCGGACTAGGTAAAAAACATTTAAAATTTCGAAGCGCGGAAATTTACGTTGAAGCAAGTAAATGAGCTATTTCAATGGACAATTCTACATTTGACAGATTCTCGATTAATTTTGAACAGTTCGTAATGAAAGCTGAACACAATCAACTCTGCCATTGCCTCCAATGGAGGATCTTGTAGCTTCTTTGGGTTGGGTTGTTTTACCTCTGAGCGGCACTTTTTTGCACACCATGGGCTAAATGGACAGGTCACATGGACCCCGAAGGCTCAGAGAAGGTTGGGGGAGGGGACCCACTGGAACAAGCTGTTGGAGACAGATGGTAGCCTCCCGTCAAGGCCATCCAGCGTGTTCTTTAACGTGCACAGGGTATGGCTCTCCCGCACACGGGGCCACGGCTTATCGTACCATCTGACGGACGGAGGCCTTTCCAAGCCCATCGGTGTCCCCTACTGACCGTGGGCAGGGCGGGTAATTTTACGGAGATAAATCTCAACGCTGACCCAGCTGGGACTCGAACCTGGGAACTACAGATTACGAGCCTGGCGCGCTACCGACTGAGCCATCCCCGTCCCCTTGTAGCTTCGTTTTAAGCGCCATTCTCATTAAATTGTCATCTAATAATTAAGCCAGTAAAATACTACCTAGTTCCTTTTACATGAGCAAGATAATATTAGGAATAAATATAAGTAAAATTGAATTGTTTTTGGATTAATATTTACTCAGTTTAAAAAATGAAATTGTTTATTGTTTGTGTAAATTTTTTGCTGCCATTTACGAATTATATTAAAGGCATGTCAGAGATGCTAAATTATTTTTAATAGTTTGTTTGACGGTTTCTTTTAAGTAAAATTAATTATTTAATATAATACTAGCCGAACAGTACCCGGCAAGCCCGAGTCTCATTTTCAATCTGTATATTTTGCTTTTTGTTGCACTAAAAGTGGTGGGAGTGGCACAGTCAGTAGCGCGCCAGGCTTGTAATCTGCAGTTCCAGGTTCGAGTCCAGTTGGGTCAGCGTTGAGATTTATCTCCACAAAATCCCCCCCCCCCTGCCCACGGTCAGTAAGGGGCACCGATGGGCTTGGAAAGGCCGCCGTCGTCGGATGGTACGTTAAGCCGTGGCCCCGTGTGCGGGAGAGCCATACCCTGCGCATATTAAAGAACACGCTGGATGACCTTGACGGGAGGTTACCATCTGTCTCCCAGCAGCTGTTCAAATGGGTCCACTCCCCCAACCTTCTCTGAGCCATCGGGGTCCTTGTGACCTGGCCATTTAGCCCATGGTGTGCAAAAAAGTGCCGCTCAGAGGTAAAACAACACAACCCAACTGCACTAAAGATTAGTTTTTTTAATTACGCAACACACAGGCCTGCTTGGGCCCTGTGTGTTGCTGGAGGATGTACGATGGAAGAAGCCGCCAACCTTGTCGCCTTCGGACGCGTAAACGACCATCAGACACTCCTAAGCAGAATCGGCTTTCATCACTGAAGACCACAGACTGCCATTCTTCTCTTCAGTGAACTCATTCTTGATACCACTGGAAACTTGCTCGACAGTGATGAGGTCACAGTGGTAACCGTGCCAGTGGTCAGGGGGGGATGGGAGGGAGGCTCCCCACAAAGTAACTCGGAGTTGGCGAAATTCGAAGCGATTTCGTAAAATCTAGGAGAGTTGTGAAAATTTGTAATCTTTTCTTTTTTGGAAAATTAAGGAGAGTTAGCAAATTGTAGACAGCTTGGCAAATCTAGGGCAGTTGGAAAAATGGAGATGGCAAAATCTAGAGCAGTTGGTAAAATTCGAAGCCGCTTAGTAAAATACAGGTGAGTTGGCAAAATCGGGACAACTTGGAAAATTATTGGGGAGTTGGCAAAATTCGGAGTGACTTGGCAAAATGTTGGGGAGTTGACAAAATTCAGGCGAGATGTAAAAATTGTGATTTTTTTTTTCTGTAAAATTATGGCGAGTTGAAAAAAGCTAAGAGAGTTGGCAAATCTTGGGAAGTTGGCTAAATTCTGAGTGACTCTGAAAAAATCAGGTGAGATGTAAAAATTGGGTTTTTTTTTCTGTAAAATTATGGCGAGTTGACAAAAGCTAAGAGAGGTGGCAAATCTTGGGAAGTTGGCAAAATTCTGAGTGGCTTTGAAAAAATCAGATGAGATGTAAAAATTGGGTTTTCTTTTCTGTAAAATTATGGTGAGTTGATAAAATCGAGGAAACTTTGCAAAATCTAAGGCAGTTGGGAAAATTCGAATCGACTTGGTGAAATACGGGCGAGTTGTGATAATTGGAATTGGGTTTGTGAAATTAAGGAGAGTTGACAAAATCGAGACGATTTGGTAAAGTTTTGGGGAGTTTGAAAAATTTGCAGTGACTTGGGAAATTCAGGAGAGATGCAAAAATTTGTTTGTTTTTTTAAATTAAGGAGAGGTGGAAAAATCTAGGACAGTTGGCAAAATTGAAACCACTTTTCAAAATGCAGGTGAGTTGCTAGAATTGGCATTGGATTTAAGAAATTAAGGAGAGTTTGCAAAATCGAGAACTCTTGTCAAAATCTAGGGTAGTTCACAAAATTCGAATCCACTTGGTAAAATACAGGTGAGTTGGGGCGCGGGGGTGGCTCAGTCGGTAGCGCGCCAGGCTCGTTCGAGTCCCAGCTGGGTCAGCGTTGAGATTTATCTCCGCAAAATTTCCCAGCCCTGCCCACGGTCAGTAGGGGACACCGATGGGCTTGGTAAGGCCGCCGTCCGTCGGATGGGACGTTAAGCCGTGGCCCCGTGTGCGGGAGAGCCATACCCTGTGCACGTTAAAGAACACGCCGGATGGCCTAGACGAGACGCTATCATCCGTCTCCCAACAGCTGTTCCAGTGGGTCCCTTCCCCCAACTTTCTCTGAGCCTTCGGGGTCCATGTGACCTGGCCATTTAGCCCATGGCGTGGAAAAAAGTACCGCTCAGAGGTAAAACAACCCAACCCAACCCAGCTGGGTCAGCGTTGAGATTTAGCTCCGCAAAATTCCCCGCCCTGCTCAAGGTCAGTAGGGGGCACCGATGGGCTTGGTAAGGCCGCCGTCCGTCGGATGGAACGTTAGACCGTGGCTCCGTGTGCGGGAGAGCCATACCCTGTGCACGCTAAAGAACACGCTGGATGGCCTTGACGCGAGGCTACCCTCTGTCTCCCAACAGCTGTTCCAGTGGGTCCCCTCCCCCAACCTTCTCTGAGCCTTCGGGGTCCTTGTGGCCTGGCCATTTAGCCCATGGTGTGCAAAAAAGTGCCGCTCAGAGGTAAAACAATCCAATCCAATCCAATTCAGGTGAGTTGTGAAAATTTGGATTAATTTTGTGAAATTGAATTGAGTTCGACAAGTCGAGACAACTTGTCAAAATCTTGGGGAGTTTGAAAAATTCCAAGTGACTTGGCAAATTTATGAGAGATGTAAAGATTGGGACTGGTTTTGTGAAATTAAGTAGAGTTGGCCAAATCAAGGGGAGTTGGGAAAATTCACACTGACTTGCTACAATTCAGACGAAAGTCAAAAATATTGGGATTATTTCTCTGAAATTATAGCTAGTTGGAAAAATTGTAAAATACATGTCAAAATGCAGGAGAGTAGGGAAAATTGCTTGACACCCCCCCCCCCCGCACGGAGCAAAAATCTAGATACAGTCGCTCAAAAAAATATCCGAACACCATGGTTGATTACAGAATTCAGAAAAAATATCTGGCAACAATTTTTTCACGTGACACGAAGGTTGCCAGATCACTAATTTCTAAAAAAAAAAAAAAAAAAAATCGTTGCCAGATACTTTTCCTGAATTCTGTAATCAACCGTAGTGTTCGGATACTTTTTTGAGCGACTGGACACGAAGGTTGCCAAATCACTATTTTCTAAAAAAGAAATCTTTGCCAGATATTTTTCTGAATTCTGTAATCAACCGTAGTGTTTGTATACTTTTTTGACCGACTGTACACGAAGGTTGCCAGATCACTAATTTCAAAAAAAAAAACATTGCTGGATATTTTTTCTGTGAATTCTGTAATCAACCATAGTACTGGGATACTTTTTTGAGCGACTGGACACGAAGGTTGCCAAATCACTATTTTCTAAAAAAAAAAAATCTTTGCCAGATATTTTTCTGAATTCTGTAATCAACCGTAGTGTTCGGATACTTTTTTTGAGCGACTTTACGAACCCGACAGAGACATAATTTTCTTAGTTGGCAAAATTTGATTTTCGACCACCCCCAACCACAGTCCTTCGCTACACCCGCTGCCAGTGGCACGTGTGCCCATAGTCTTGCTTCGAAAAGACGAAAGTCTTCTGGGAAATCATCATTGACCTGTAAAACATCAATTTTATACTCCTCTGTGGGGTGATCTGATTTCTTTCCAATCAGCAGGATTTCAGTAGATATACACTGAGATGCTAGTTTATTTGGTACACCTACCTAGTAGCGTATCAGTAGCTCTTTCAAAACAGCCCAAATTCGTCAGGGCATGGAACTTACAAGATGCTGAATGCTTTGTTCAGGAATGTTGTACAGTCGCTCAAAAAATATCCGAAAATATCGTGACACGAAGGTTGCCAGATCACTAATTTCTAAAAAAAATCGTTGCCAGATATTTTTTATGAATTCTGTAATCAACCATGGTGTTCGGATACTTTTTTGAGCGACTGTAGGTGGTCATATTATTTTGATACTAGATCGTGTGGGCTCACTCACGGAAATATTGAGCGTGTGCAGTTACCGTTCACAGCAAACTGGAGCGTGTGCACACTCCAGTTTGCTGTGAACGGTAACTGGAGCGTGTACAGTTGCTGTACACGCTCCAGATATTTTTCTTGAATTCTGTAATCACGTGACACGAAGGTTGCCACATCACTAATTTCTAAAAAATATCGTTGCCAGATATTTTTTATGAATTCTGTAACCAACCATAATGTTCGGATTTTTTTTTTGAGCGACTGTAGGTGGTCATATTATTTTGATACTAGATCGTGTGGGCTCACTCACGGAAATATTGAGCGTGTGCAGTTACCGTTCACAGCAAACTGGAGCATGTGCAGTAACTGCACACGCTCCAGTTTGCTGTGAACGGTAACTGGAGCGTGTACAGTTGCTGTACACGCTCCAGATATTTTTCTTGAATTCTGTAATCACGTGACACGAAGGTTGCCACATCACTAATTTCTAAAAAAAGTCGTTGCCAGATATTTTTTATGAATTTTGTAATCAACCATAGTGTTCGGATACTTTTTTGAGCGACTGTAGGTGGTCATATTATTTTGATACTAGATCGTGTGGGCTCACTCACGGAAATATTGAGCGTGTGCAGTTAGCGTTCACAGCAAACTGGAGCATGTGCAGTAACTGCACACGCTCCAGTTTGCTGTGAACGGTAACTGGAGCGTGTACAGTTGCTGTACACGCTCCAGATATTTTTCTTGAATTCTGTAATCACGTGACACGAAGGTTGCCACATCACTAATTTCTAAAAAAAGTCGTTGCCAGATATTTTTTATGAATTTTGTAATCAACCATAGTGTTCGGATACTTTTTTGAGCGACTGTACATCTTGCTATTCTCGGCATTCGCGTTCTGGAAATATAGCTTTAGAATAGTTTCATATTCCAGCTGCATTTTAATTGTCGGCTACCTTAATTTTCTTGTGACGCCTCCAATGTCATTGGCTACCTCAAACAGGACTTTAAAAGGGGGTTTTACCTCCCTTTTGAAGTCCTGTTGCCACACTTTTGTACACACCAGGGGCTAAATGGCCAGGTCACACGGACCCCGAAGGCTCAGAGAAGGTTGGGGGAGGGGACCCACTGGAACAGCTGTTGGGAGACGGATGGTAGCCTCTCGTCAAGGCCATCCAGCGTGTTCTTTAACGTGCACAGCGTATGGTTTTCCCACACACGGAGACACGACTTAACGTCCCATCCGATGGACGGCGGCCTTTCCAAGCCCATCGGTGTCCCCTACTGACCTTGAGCAGGGCGGGGAATTTTGCGGAGATAAATCTCAACGCTGACCCAGCTAGGTTGGGTTGGGTTGTTTTACCTCTGAGCGGCACTTTTTTCCACACCATGGGCTAATGGCCAGGTCACGTGGACTCGAAGGCTCAGAGAAGGTTGGGGGAAGGGACCCACTGGAACAGCTGTTGGGAGACGGATGGACGCCTCTCGTCAATGCCATCCAGCGTGTTCTTTAACGTGCACAGGGTATGGCTCTCCCGCACACAGGGCCACGGTCTAACGTTCCATCCGACGGACGGCGGCCTTTCCAAGAATATCGGTGTCCCCTACTGACCTTGAGCAGGGCGGAGAATTTTGCGGAGATAAATAGATAAATCTCAACGCTGATCCAACTGGGACTGGAACCTGGAAACCACAGTTTACGAGCCTGGCGCGCTACCGACTGAGTCACCCCCTCCCCACACAATCTGCAGGCTACTTGAAGACGTCCGAGTGTTTACACACAACAATACGCCGTCGTGAAGTATTGTTGTATGAAAATAATAAAATTTATTAATAAATGCTGCACGATTGTTTGGTGACGTGGACTTTATAACATTTAACATAAATATATTAAAATCTTCCCGACCACCTGCTTTATAAAATGACTGAATGTACAGTAACAGAAACCCCTAAAAATGAAGAAAATGTGTAAATATAATTCGGAATGGGGAACACAATTATGTCGGATTTTGAATTATCCAGGTGGGTTAGGTTGGGTTGTTTTACCTCTGAGCGGCACTTTTTTTTTGCACACAATGGGCTAAATGGCCAAGTCACAAAGACCCCGAAGGCTCAGAGAAGGTTGGGGAAGGGACCCACTGGTACAGCTGTTGGGAGACAGATGGTAGCCTCCCGTCAAGGCCATCCATCGTGTTCTTTAACGTGCACAGGGTATGGCTCTCCCACACACGGGGCCACGGCTTAACGTCCCATCCGACCGACGGCGGCCTTTCGAAGCCCATCGGTGTCCCCTATTGACCGTGGGCAGGGCAGGGAATTTTGCGGAGATAAATCTCAACGCTGACCCAGCTGGGACTCGAACCTGGGAACTACAGATTACGAGCCTGGCGCGCTACCGACTGAGCCACACCCGCCCCCAGGTGGGTTAGGTTGGGTTGTTTTACCTCTGAGCGGCACTTTTTTTTTGTACACAATGGGCTAAATTTCCAGTCACAAGGACCCCGAGGCTCAGAGAAGATTGGGGGGAGGGAACCTACTGGAACAGCTGTTGGGAGACAGATGGTAACCTCCCGTCAAGGCCATCCAGCATGTTCTTTAAGTGCACAGGGTATGTGCGTCTCTCGCACACAGGACCACGGTTTAATGTCCCATCAGACGGACGGCGGCCTTTCCAAGCCAATTAGTGTTTACTACTAACCGAGGGCAGAGCGGGGAGTTTTGCAGAAAAAAAAAAATATGGCCCAGGTTCAAGAAACACGGCTCATTTACCATTCATAGTGCATGAAATATGGCTCATTTACCACCCATGGTAGATGTGCAGGAAACATGTCTCATTTACCACTCATGGTAGATGTGCATGAAATATGGCTCTTTTACCACTCATGGTAGATGTGCAGGAAACATGGCTCATTTACCACTCATGGTAGATGTGCATGAAATATGGCTCTTTTACCACTCATGGTAGATGTGCATGAAATATGGCTCATTTACCACTCACGGTAGATGTGCAGGAAACATGGCTCAGGTGAAAGAAACATGGGGCTCATTTACCATTCATGGTGCATGAAATATGGCTCCTTTACCACCCATGGTAGATGTGCAGGAAACATGGCTCATTTACCACTCATGGTAGATGTGCAGGAAACATGGCTCATTTACCACTCATGGTAGATGTGCACGTAATATGGCTCAGGTGAAAGAAACATGGGGCTCATTTACCATTCATGGTGCATGAAATATGGCTCCTTTACCACCCATGGTAGATGTGCAGGAAACATGGCTCATTTACCACTCATGGTAGATGTGCAGGAAACATGGCTCATTTACCACTCATGGTAGATGTGCACGTAATATGGCTCAGATGAAAGAATCACGGCTCATTTACTACTCATAGTAGTTGTGCATGAAATATGGCTCAGGTGAAAGAAACAGGGCTCATTTACCATTCATGGTGCATGAAATATGGCTTATTTACCACTCATGGTAGATGTGTAGGAAACATTGCTTATTTATCACTCATGGTAGATGTTCATGAAACGGCTCGATGTTCCCATAATTTTATTAATTCGATTTCCAACAATCTTCGATTAATATTTAAAGAGTCATTGAAGCGGAATCGTTTAACAGCAGACTACACTGTCATATTGCCTCCAAATTGATGAAATCTTAAAAAATCGTCACACAAACTACAGGTATTTATTTCAGTGAACAAATTGTTACAAGAGTTATGTTTTATCTATTGAAGTATTTTTTCACAAGTGTAAAAAGTTGAAGATAAATGCTTCAGCTTCCGTTCATTCTTAAAATATTAAACGAATATTGCGGAAAATATATGTAGAGAGATTTGAGTGGCTTCTACAATTTATAGCCAATAACAGTTTTTGCGTAAATGGTTTATTTTTAATGTTAGGGAGCTTTAAAACTGGCTTTTCATTTACATAACATGGAAGTGTCCGGACACTATTTTCAACATAGTGTACGTAGAATCACTTCTTATTTTAATAATTCACGGGCAAAATCAATTACTCTTCAATATACGTAAGATCACATCTTATTTTAATGATACAGGAGCCAAATCAATTACTTTTCAATATAAGTAGGATCACATCTTACTTTAATGATACAGATGCCAAATCAATTACTTTTCAATATAAGTAGGATCACATCTTATTCTAATGATACAGATGCCAAATCAATTACTTTTCAATATAAGTAGGATCACATCTTATTTTAATGATACAGATGCCAAATCAATTACTTTTCAATATAAGTAGGATCACTTCTTATTTTAATGATACAGATGCCAAATCAATTACTTTTCAATATAAGTAGCATCACATCTTATTTTAATGATACAGATGCCAAATCAATTACTTTTCAATATAAGTAGGATCACATCTTATTTTAATGATACAGATGCCAAATCAATTACTTTCCAATATAAGTAGGATCATATCTTATTTTAATGAAACAGATGCCAAATCAATTACTTCTCAATATAAGTAGGATCACTTCTTATTTTAATGATACAGATGCCAAATCAATTACTTTTCAATATAAGTAGGATCACTTCTTATTTTAATGATACAGATGCCAAATCAATTATTTTCAATATAAGTAAGATCACATCTTATTTTAATGATACAGATGCCAAATCAATTACTTTTCAACATAAGTAGGATCACTTCATATTTTAATGATACAGATGCCAAATCAATTACTTTTCAATATAAGTAGGATCACATCTTATTTTAATGATACAGATGCCAAATCAATTACTTTTCAATATAAGTAGGATCACATCTTATTTTAATGATACAGATGCCAAATCAATTACTTTTCAATATAAGTAGGATCACTTCTTATTTTAATGATACAGGGGCCAAATGAATCACTTTTCAATATAAGTAGGATCACATCTTATATTAATGAAACAGATGCCAAATCAATTACTTTTCAATATAAGTTGGACCACATCTTATTTTAATGATACAGATGCCAAATCAATTACTTCTCAATATAAGTAGGATGACTTCTTATTTTAATAATACAGATGCCAAATCAATTACTTTTCAATATAAGTAAGATCACTTCTTATTTTAATGATACAGATGCCAAATCAATTACTTTTCAATATAAGTAGGATCACATCTCATTTTAATGATACAGATGCCAAATCAATTACTTTTCAGTATAAGTAGGATCACATCTTATTTTAATGATACAGATGCCAAATCAATTACTTTTCAATATAAGTAGGACCACATCTTATTTTAATGATACAGATGCCAAATCAATTACTTCTCAATATAAGTAGAATCACTTCTTATTTTAATAATACAGATGTCAAATCAATTACTTTTCAATATAAGTAAGATCACTTCTTATTTTAATGATACAGATGCCAAATCAATTACTTTTCAATATAAGTAGGATCACATCTTATTTTAATGATACAGATGCCAAATCAATTACTTTTCAATATAAGTAGGACCACATCTTATTTTAATGATACAGATGCCAAATCAATTACTTCTCAATATAAGTAGGATCACTTCTTATTTTAATAATAGAGATGCCAAATCAATTACTTTTCAATATAAGTAGGATCACATCTTATTTTAATGATACAGATGCCAAATCAATTACTTTTCAATATAAGTAGGATCACTTCTTATTTTAATGATACAGATGCCAAATCAATTACTTTTCAATATAAGTAGCATCACATCTTATTTTAATGATAGAGATGCAAAATCAACTACTTTTCAATATAAGTAGGATCACTTTTTATTTTAATGATACAGATGCCAAATCAATTACTTTTCAATATAAGTAGGATCACTTCTTATTTTAATGATACAGATGCCAAATCAATTACTTTTCAATATAAGTAGGATCACATCAAATTTTAATGATACAGGGGCCAAATCAATCACTTTTCAATATAAGTAGGATCACTTCTTATTTTAATAATACAGATGCCAAATCAATTACTTTTCAATATAAGTAGGATCACATCTTATTTTAATGATACAGATGCCAAATCAATTACTTTTCAATATAAGTAGGATCACTTCTTATTTTAATGATACAGATGCCAAACCAATTACTTTTCAATATAAGTAGGACCACATCTTATTTTAATGATACAGATGCCAAATCAATTACTTCTCAATATAAGTAGGATCACTTCTTATTTTAATAATACAGATGCCAAATCAATTACTTTTCAATATAAGTAGGATCACATCTTATTTTAATGATAAAGATGCCAAATCAATTACTTTTCAATATAAGTAGGACCACATCTTATTTTAATGATACAGATGCCAAATTATTTACTTTTCAATATAAGTAGGATCACTTTTTATTTTAATGATACAGATGCCAAATCAATTACTTTTCAATATAAGTAGGACCACATCTTATTTTAATGATACAGATGCCAAATTAATTATTTTTCCATATATGTAGGATCTCATTTTAATGATACAGGTGCCATATCATTTACATTTCAATATATGTAAGATCACTTCTTATTTTAATGATACACAGGCCAAATCAATTACTTTTCAATATAAGTAGGATCACATCTTATTTTAATGATACAGATGCCAAATTATTTACTTTTCAATATAAGTAGGATCACTTTTCATTTTAATGATACAGGAGTCAAATCAATTAATTTTCAATATATGTACGATCACTTCTTATTTTAATGATACTGGTATCAAATCAATTACTTTTCAATATATATAGGATCGCATCTTTTTTTAAACATACACGGGCCAAATCAATTACTTTTCAATATATATAATCTCACATCTTATTTTAATAACACACGGGCCAAATCAATTACTTTCAATATATGTAGAATCCCATCTTATTTCAATGATACTGGTGCCAAATCAATTATTTTTCAATATAAGTAGGATCACATCTTATTCTAATGATACAGATGCCAAATCAATTACTTTTCAATATAAGTAGGATCACATCTTATTTTAATTATACATGTGCCAAATCAATTACTTTTCAATGTAAGTAGGATCACATCTTATTTTAATTATACAGGTGCCAAATCAATTACTTTTCAATATAAGTATGATCATATCTTATTTTAATGATGCAGATGCCAAATCAATTACTTTTCAATATAAGTAGGATCACTTCTTATTTTAATGATACGGGCCAAATCAATTACTTTTCAATATAAGTAGGATCACATCTTATTTAAATGATACAGGGGCCAAATCAATTACTTTTCAATATAAGTAGAATCACATCTTACTTTAATGATACAGATGCCAAATCAATTACTTCTCAATATAAGTAGGATCACTTCTTATTTTAATGATACAGATGCCAAATCAATTACTTTTCAATATAAGTAAGATCACATCTTATTTTAATGATACAGATGCCAAATCAATTACGTTTCAATATAAGTAGGACCACATCTTATTTTAATGGTACATATGCCAAATTATTTACTTTTCAATATAAGTAGGATCACTTTTTATTTTAATGATACAGATGCCAAATCAATTACTTTTCAATATAAGTAGGACCACATCTTATTTTAATGATACAGATGCCAAATCAATTACTTTTCAATATAAGTAGGATCACTTCTTATTTTAATGATACAGATGCCAAATCAATTACTTTTCAATATAAGTAGGACCACATCTTATTTTAATGATACAGATGCCAAATCAATTACTTTTCAATATAAGTAGGATCACATCTTATTTTAATGATACAGATGCCAAATCAATTACTTTTCAATATAAGTAGGATCACTTCTTATTTTAATGATACTGGTGCCAAATCAATTACTTTTCAATTATGTAGAATCACTTCTTATTTTAATGCTACTAGTGTCAAATCAATTACTTTCAATATATGTAGAATCACTTCTTATTTTAATGATACAGGAGCCAAAATAATTGCTTTTGAACATATGTAGGATCACTTCTTATTTCAATGATATAGATGTCAATTCAATTACTTTTTAATGTAAGTAGGATCACTTATTATTTTAATGATACATGGGCAAAATCAATTACTTTTTAATATATGTTGAATCACTTCTTATTTTGCTGATACAGGAGCCAAATCAATTACTTTTAAATATATGTAAGACCAGATCTTATTTGTATTACATAGAAGCCAAATTAATTATTTTTCCATATATGTAGGATCTCATTTTAATGATACAGGTGCCATATCAATTACATTTCAATATATGTAAGATCACTTCTTATTTTAATGATACACAGGCCAAATCAATTACTTTTCAATATAAGTAGGATCACTTCTTATTTTAATGATACAGATGCCAAATCAATTACTTTTCGATATAAGTAGGATCACTTCTTGTTTTATTGATACAGATGCCAAATCAATTACTTTTCAATATATATATAGGATTACTTCTTATTTTAATGATACTGGTGCCAAATCAATTACTTTAAATATATGTAGGATCACTTCTGATTTTAATGATAAAGGGGCAAAATCAATTGCATTTAAATATATGAAGAATCACTTCTTATTTTAATGATACACAGGCAAAATCAATTACTTTTCAATATATGTGGAATCACTTCTTATTTTAATGATACAAAATCAAAATGAATTATATTTAAATATATGAAGAATCACTTCTTATTTTAATGATACAGGGGCCAAATCAATTGCTTTTAATATATGTAAGATCACTTCTTATTTGAATGATACACAGGCCAAATTAATTACTTTTCAAAATATGTAGGATCTCCTCCCATTTTAATGAAACAGGATCAAAATGAATTATATTTAAATATATGAAGAATCACTTCTTATTTTAATGATACAGGGGCCAAATCAATTACTTTTCAATATATATATGCTTAATTCTTATTTTAATGATACACGTGCAAAATCATTGACTTTTCAAAATATGAAGGATCTCATTTCATTTTAATGACACAGGAGCAAATCAATTACTTTTAAATATATGTAGGATCTTAGATTTGAAATATAAGATCCTACATATATATAATGTGAGAAATAAATAATTTATCTTTTAAATATATTGTAGGATTAAATAGGTGCCAAATCAATCATTTCTCAATATATGTAGGATCACTTGTTATTTCAATGATACAAGTGCGAAATAAATTAGTTTTCAATATATGTAGAATCACATCGTAGTCTAATGAAACACAGGCCAAATCAATTACTTTTCAATATATGGCGGATCACAATTTATTTTAATTATGCAGGTACCAAATTAATTGCTTTTCAATATATAACTTGCTCAAATTTGTTTATGTTGTGCAGAGGACAAATCAATTAGTTTTCGATATGAGTTTGGAGGCATTGTGTTTTAATTTTGCAAGAGTCAAATTTATTGCTTTTGATTATATGTCAGGCCACATTTCATTTCAATTATACAGGGGTCAAATTAATTACTATTCACGATATTGTAGGCCGAATTTTATTTGAATTATGAGGAGCCAAATAAGTTATTTTTCGTTATTTTGCGGGTCGTATTTTATTTTAATTGTAGAAGGTACAAATTAATTTCTTTTCAATACATGTGGGGCCGCATTTTATTTGATTTATACAGGGGCCAAATCTATTAATGTTCATTGTATGGTAGGCCGAATTTAAATTATGAAAGCCAAATCAACTGGGTTTCATAATTGGTGGTCGTATGGTCAATGGGTGGTCAAATTGGTGGTCAATGGTGGGTCGTATTTCATTTTAAATTTTATTTTAATAATCATTTTAATTATACAAGGGCCAAATCAATTGTATTTCAATATTTATCAGGTTCCAATTAATTTGATATATACAGGGGCCAAATTAATTATTATTCAATATGTTGTAGGCCATATTTTATTCGAATTATACCGGGCCCAAATCAATTATTATTCAATATATGGTAGGCCGCATTTTTTTTTTTGAATTATACCGGGCCCAAATCAATTATTATTCAATATATCGTAGCTCGCATTTTTTTTTTTTTGAATTATACCGGGCCCAAATCAATTTTTATTCAATATATCGTAGGCCACATTTTTTTCTTTTTTTGAATTATACCGGGGTCAAATCAATTATTATTCAATATATCGTGGTCCGCATTTTTTATTTTTTTAAAAATTATACCGGGGCAAAAATCAATTATTATTCAATATATCGTAGGCCGCATCTCATTTGTTTTATACAGGGGGGACAAATCAATTATTATTCAATATATCGTAGGCCACATTGTTTTTTTTTTTTGGAATTATGCTGGGGCCAAATTTAATTATTATTCAATATATCGTAGGCCTCATTTTATTTGATTTAAACAGGAGCCAAATCAATTACTATTCAATATATGGCGGTTGTATTTCATATTAATTATGCAAGGGTCAAAATTAATTACTTTTTAATATATGGTAGGCAACATTTTATTTCAATTATAGAGAGTCATATCAATCACTTTTTAATATATGGCAGGCCATAATTTATTCTAATTATAGAGGCACCAAATGAATTGCTTTCCAATATATTGCTTGAATTTTATTTCTGTTCTGCAGAGGACAAACCAACTAGTTTTGCGACATATGTCGGGTCGCATTTCATTTGACATATACAGCCGCTCAAAAAAATATCCGAACACTATGGTTGATTACAGAATTCAGAAAAAATATCTGGGAACGATTTTTTTTAGAAATTAGTGATCTGGCACCCTTCGTGAAGGATGCCAGATCACTGATTTCACGAAGGTTGCCAATTTCACTAACCTTCACAAAGGTTGCCAGATCACTAATTTCTAAAAAATATCGTTGCCAGATATTTTTCCTGAATTCTGTAATCAACCATAATGTTCGGATATTTTATTTGAGCGAGACCGTACAAGGACCAAATCAATTTCTTTTCAACATATCGCAGGTCGAATTTCATTTTAATTTAAAAGGAGAGGAAACTTCAAGTATCTTCTGGTAACATAGGTCTCACAGTTGCCTGTCAGTTTGTACGCTGCGGTAGAACCCCCGTGGGGAGATGGCGGGACCTCAGTAGAAAAAAACTTCAACGGACATTCATGTATCACCTCCGGACTCGAACCCAGGTCCTTTTGATCAATACTCAACTACAAGAGTGAAATCGGTTACTTTTCAATATATCGCATCTCCCAATTTCTTTTAATTATAGAGGGACCAAATTAATTACTTTTCGGTATAATAGTGGGCTGCATTTTGTTCAGATTTTAGAGGTGTCATATCAATTACTTTTTATTATATGGCTGCCAGAAGATCATTTTATTTAAAGAGGGGATAAATCGAATACTTTGCAGAACGAGAATGCCGAGAGTAAAAGTTGGACGTTAAATGAAACCGTCTGATGTGGGGGAATGTCCTAGGGTATGAAAAATGATCCCCCATGCTCTCTTCCCCCCTAAAAAAAGAGGAAATATGAGAACTATTGTTAAGTTATATCTTCGGAACGCGAATGCCTGGAGTAAGAAATTGTGCGTCAAATGAAAGCTTCTGATGTAGGGAATGTCCTAGGCTATGAAAAAATGATCCCCCGTGCTTTCTTCCCCCCCTAAGAAAAGGGGAAATATGAGATCAATTGTTAAGTTATATCTTCGGAACACGAATGCCTGGAGTAAGAAAGTGTGCGTCAAATGAAAGCTTCTGATGTGGGGAATGTCCTAGGCAATGAAACAATGATCCCCCGTGCTCACTTCCTCCCTAAAAAAAGGGGGCATATGAGAAAAATTGTTAAGTTATATCTTCGGAACAAGAATGCCAGGAGTAAGAAAGTGTGCGTCAAATGAAAGCTTCTGATGTGGGGAATGTCCTAGGTTATGAAAAAATGATCCCCCGTGCTTTCTTCCCCCCTAAGAAAAGGGAAAATATGAGAACAATTTTTAAGTTATATCTTCGGAACACGAATGCCGGGAGTGAGAAATTGTGCGTTAAATGAAAGCTTCTGATGTGGGGAATGTCCTAGGCTATGAAAAAATGATCCCCCGTGCTTTCTTCCCACCTAAGAAAAGGGGAAATATGAGAACAATTGTTAAGTTATATCTTCGGAACGCGAATGCCTGGAGTAAGAAAGTGTGCATCAAATGAAAGATTCTGATGTGGGGAATGTCCTAGGCTATGAAAAAATGATCCCCCGTGCTTTCTTCCCCCCCTAAAAAAGGGGAAATATGAGAACAATTTTTAAGTTATATCTTCAGAACGCGAATGCCTGGAGTAAGAAAGTGTGCGTCAAATGAAAGCTTCTGATGTGGGGAATGTCCTAGGCAATGAAAAGAATGATCCTCCGTGCTTTCTTCCCCACTAAAAAAAGGGGGAATATGAGAACTATTGTTAAGTTTTATCTTCGGAACCCGAATACCGGAAGTAAGAAAGTGTGCGTCAAATGAAAGATTCTGATGTGGGGAATGCCCTAGGCAACGAAAAATTGATCCCCCGTGCTTTCTTCCCCCCTAAAAGAAGGGGGAATATGACAACTATTGCTAAGTTATATCTTCAGAACGCGAATGCCGGGAGAAAAAAGTGTGCATCAAATGAAAGCTTCTGATGTGGAGAATGTCCTAGGCAACGAAAAAATGATCCCCCGTGGTTTCTTCCCCCCTAAAAAAAGGGGGAATATGAGAATTATTGTTAAATTATATCTTCGGAACGCGATTGCCGGGAGTAAGAAAGTCTGCGTCAAATGAAAGCTTCGGACGTGGGGAATGTCCTAGGCAATGAAAAAATGATACCCCGTGCTTTCTTCCCCCTTAAAAAAAGGGGGAAAATGAAAACTATTGTTAAATTATATCTTCGGAACGCGAATGCCTTGAGTAAGAAAGTTTGCGTCAAATGATTCTGATGTGCGGAATGTCCTAGGCAATGAAAGAATGATTCCCCCGTGCTTTCTTCCCCCCTAAAAAAAGGGGGAATATTAGAACAATTGTTAAGTTTTATCTTCGGAACGCGAATGCCGGGAGTAAGTAAGTGTGCGTCAAATGAAAGCTTCTGATGTGGAGAATGTCCTAGGCTATGAAAAAAGGATTCACCGTGCTTTCTTCCCCCCCTAAAAAAAGGGGGAATATGAGAACAATTGTTAAGTTATATCTTCGGAACGCGAATGCCTTGAGTAAGAAAGTGTGCGTCAAATGAAAGATTCTGATGTGGGGAATGTCCTAGGCAATGAAAAAATGATCCCCCGTGTATTCCTCCCCCCTAAAAAAAGGGGGAATATGAGAATAATTGTTAAGTTATATCTTCGGAACAAGAATGCCGAGAGTGAGAAATTGTGCGTCAAATGAAAGCTTCTGATGTGGGGAATGTTCTAGGCTATGAAAATATTATCCCCCGTGTATTCCTCCCCCCTAAAATAACGGGGAATATGAGAATAATTGTTAAGTTATATCTTCGGAACGCGAATGCCGAGAGTGAGAAATTGTGTGTCAAATGAAAGCTTCTGATGTGGGGAATGTTCTAGGCTATGAAAAAAGTATCCCCCGTGCTTTGTTCCCCCCTAAAAAAAGGGGAAATATGAGAATAATTGTTAAGTTATATCTTCGGAACGCGAATGCCGGGAGTGAGAAATTGTGCGTCAAATGAAAGCTTCTGATGTGGGGAATGTCCTAGGCTAAGAAAAAATGATCCCCCGTGCTTTCTTCCCCCCAAAGAAAAGGGGGGGATATATGAGAACAATTCTTAAGTTATATCTTCGGAACGCGAATTCCTGGAGTAAGAAAGTGTGCGTCAAATGAAAGCTTCTGATGTGGGGAATGTCGTAGGCTATGAAAAAATGATCCCCCGTGCTTTCTTCCCCCAAAGAAAAGGGGGGGGGGGGGAATATGAGAACAATTCTTAAGTTATATCTTCGGAACGCGAATGCCTGGAATAAGAAAGTGTGCGCCAAATGAAAGCTTCTGATGTGGGGAATGTCCTAGGCTATGAAAAAATGATCCCCCCTGCTTTCTTCCCCCCAAAGAAAAAGGGGAATATGAGAACTATTGTTAAGTTATATCTTCTTAACGCGAATGCCTGGAGTAAGAAAGTTTGCGTCAAATGAAAGATTCTGATGTGGGGAATGTCCTAGGCTATGAAAAAATGATCCCCGTGCTTCCCCCCCCCCCTAAAAAAAGAGGGAATATGAGAACAATTGTTATCTTCGGAACGCGAATGCCGGGAGTGAGAAATTGTGCGTCAAATGAAAGCTTCTGATGTGGGGAATGTCCTAGGCTATGAAAACATGATTCCCCGTGCTTTCTTCCCCACTAAGAAAAGGGGAAATATGAGAACAATTGTTAAGTTATATCTTCGGAACGCGAATGCCTGGAGTAAGAAAGTGTGCGTGAAATGAAAGCTTCTGATATGGGGAATGTCCTAGGCTATGAAAATATGATGCCCCGTGCTTTCTTCCCTCCCTAAAAAAGGGGGGGAATATGAGAAAAATTGTTAAGTTATATCTTCGGAACACGAATGCCGGGAGTAAGAAAGTGTGCGTCAAATGAAAGATTCTGATGTGGGGAATGTCCTAGGCAATGAAAAAATGATCCCCCGTGTATTCCTCCCCCCTAAAAAAAGGGGGAATATGAGAATAATTGTTAAGTTATATCTTCGGAACAAGAATGCCGAGAGTGAGAAATTGTGCGTCAAATGAAAGCTTCTGATGTGGGGAATGTTCTAGGCTATGAAAAAATTATCCCCCGTGTATTCCTCCCCCCTAAAAATACGGGGAATATGAGAATAATTGTTAAGTTATATCTTCGGAACGCGAATGCCGAGAGTGAGAAATTGTGTGTCAAATGAAAGCTTCTGATGTGGGGAATGTCCTAGGCAATGAAACAATGATCCCCCGTGCTTTCTTCCCCCCTAAAAAAAGGGGGAATATGAGAACAATTTTTAAGTTATATCTCCGGAACACGAATGCCGGGAGTAAGAAAGTGTGCGTCAAATAAAAGCTTCTGATGTGGGGAATGTCCTAGGCTATGAAAAAATGATCCCCCGTGCTTTCTTCCCCCCTAAGTATGGGGGGGGGGAATATGAGAACAATTCTTAAGTTATATCTTCGGAACGCGAATGCCGGGAGTAAGAAAGTGTGCGTCAAATGAAAGCTTCCGATGTGGGGAATGTCCTAGGCTATGAAAAAATGATCCCCCGTGCTTTGTACCCCCTAAAAAGAGGGGAAATATGAGAACTATTGTTAAGTTATATCTTTGGAACGCGAATGCCGGGAGTGAGAAAGTGTGCGTCGAATGAAAGCTTCTGATGTGGGGAATGTTCTAGGCTATGAAAAAATTATCCCCCGTGCTTTTTCCCCCCTAAAAAAAGGGGGAAATATGAGAACTATTGTTAAGTTATATCTTCGGAACGCGAATGCCGCGAGTGAGAATGTGTGCGTCAAATGAAAGCTTCTGATGTGGGGAATGTCCTGGGCTATGGAAAAATGATCTCCCGTGCTTTCTCCCCCCCCTGAAAAACGAGGCGAATTTGAGAATGATTCTTCCCCTATATCTCCTGAACGATTATATTATTACGATTAACGGAATGCAGGGATTAATACGGGGATTTAACGAGTTATATCTGATTTCAGATATAAGTCGTTAAGACACTCCGCGCAAAAATCATCTCCTTTTTGGGGAATATTAGGGGGAAGTGGGCACAAAATTCGAAATAGTCTACGACGGCCCTCGTATGAGCTTTTCTTTGACATTTAGTTGTTAATTTTAGGCCATCGCTTTCGGAAAGTGCAGCGGGACAATTGTTTTAATATATTCCCTTTTTAGGGGGGGGAGGGAAAAAGCACGGGGATTAAATTTTTACAGTCTGTGACACTCCTCTCGTCACAAGCTTTCATTTGACACGTAGTTTGTTACTTTATGCACTCGTGTTCAGGAGATATAGGGGAAGAATAATTTGAAATTCGCCCTCTTTTTTAGGGGGGAAGAAAGCACGGGGGATCATTTTTTCATATCCTTGGATATTCCCCACATCAGAAACTTTCATTTGACGCAGACTTTCTTACTCCCGGCATTCGCGCTCCGAAGATATAACTTAAGAATTGTTCTCATATATCCCCCTTTTTTAGGGGGGAAGTGAGCACCGGGGATCATTGTTTCATTGCCTAGGACATTCCCCACATCAGAAGCTTTCATTTCACGCACATTTTCTTACTCCCGGCATTCGTGTTCCGAAGATATAACTTAACAATTGTTCTCATATTTCCCCTTTTCTTAGGGGGGAAGAAAGCACGGGGGATCATTTTTTCATTGCCTAGGACATTCCCCGCATCAGAAGCTTTCATTTGACGCACAATTTCTTACTCCAGGCATTCGCGTTCCGAAGATATAACTTAACAATAGTTCTCATATTTCCTCTTTTTTTAGGGGGGAAGAAAGCACGGGGGATCATTTTTTCATAGCCTAGGACATTCCCCACATCAGACGGTCTCATTTAACGTCCAGCTTTTTACTCTCGGCATTCTCGTTCTGCAAAGTATTCGATTTATCCCCTCTTTAAATAAAATGATCTTCTGGCAGCCATATAATAAAAAGAAATTGATATGACACCTCTAAAATCTGAACAAAATGCAGCCCACTATTATACCGAAAAGTAATTAATTTGGTCCCTCTGTAATTAAAAGAAATTGGGAGATGCGATATATTGAAAAGTAACCGATTTCACTCTTGTAGTTGAGTATTGATCAAAAGGACCTGGGTTCGAGTCCTGAGGTGATTCATGAATGTTCGTTTGAGTTTTTTTATACTGAGGTCCCGCCATCTGCCCACAGTGGTCATTTTTCATAGCTTAACATTCCCCACATCAGAAGCTTTCATTTGACGTACAGTCGCTCAAAAAAGTATCCGAACACTACGGTTGATAACAAAATTCAGAAAAAATATCTGGCAACAATTTTTTCAGAAAATCGTGATCTGGCAACCTTCAGGTCGCGTGACACGAAAGTTGCCAGATCACTAATTTCTAAAAAAAAATCGATTCCAGATATTTTTTCTGAATTCTGTAATCAACCATAGCGTTCGGATATTTTTTACTATATATAATGCGTATGAATACATAATGCAATGAATAAGGAGCGTGTGCAGTTACCGTTCACAGCAAACTGGAGCGTGTGCAGTAACTGTGCAGTAACTGCACACGCTCCAGTTTGCTGTGAACGGTAACTGGAGCGTGTACAGTTGCTGTACACGCTCCAGATATTTTACCTGAATTCTGTAATCACGTGACACGAAGGTTGCCAGATCACTAATTTCTAAAAAAATCGTTGCCAGATATTTTTCTGCATTCTGTAATTAACCAGTGTTCGGATATGTTCGGATATTTCTCGAGCAACTGTACAGCTTGTTACTACCGGCATTCGCGTTCCGAAGATATAATTTAAGAATTGTTTTCACATTTCGGCCGTCCCGTGGCCGAGAGGTTAGCACCCTTGGCTACTGATCCAAGGGATCTGGGTTCGAACTCCGGATAAGGCATTGTGTTTGTGTTGTTTTTCTGCTGAGGTCCTGCCATCGTCTCAGACCTTATACTCTGGCATATAAACTGACTGGCTCCTGTAAGACCTCTGTGGCAAGCAGTTGCTTGAGGGGGTATTTATTTCACATTTCCCGATTTTTCCGGGGGGGGTGGAAGAAAGCACGTTGGTCATTTTATCATGGCCTACGACATTCCCCACATCAGAAGCTTTCATTTGACGTACAGCATGCTATTTCGGTTGGGTTGTTTTACCTCTGAGCGGCACTTTTTTGCACACCATGGGCTAAATGGCCAGGTCACATGGACCCCGAAGGCTCAGAGAAGGTTGGGGGAGGGGACCCACTGGAACAGCTGTTGGGAAACAGATGGTAGCCTCCCGTCAAGGCCATCCAGCGTGTTCTTTAACGTGCACAGTGTATGGCTCTCCCGAACACAGGCCACGTCTTAACGTCCCATAAGACGGACGGCGGACTTTCCAAGCCCATGGTGTCCCCTACTGACCGTGGGCAGGGCGGGGATTTTTGCGGATATAAATCTCAACACTGACCCAGCTGGGACTCGAACCTGGGAACTACAGATTACGAGCCTGGCGCGCTACCGACTGAGCCACCCCCCGCCCCACAGCTTGCTACCCTCGGCATTCGCGTTCTGGAGATATAGCTTAAGAATTATTTTCAATTTTCCCAATTTTTTAGGGGGGAAGAAAGCACATCGGTCATTTTTTCATAACCTAAGACATTCCCCACGTCAGAGGCTTTCATTTGACATACAGCTTGTTACTGTCGGCATTCGCATTCTGAAGACATAGTTCAAGAATTGTTTTCATATCTCCCATTTTTTTAGGGGGGAAGAAAGCACAGGGGTCATTTTTTCATAGCGTAAGACATTCCCCGCGTCAGAGGCTTTCATTTGACATACAGCTTGTTAATGTCGGCATTCGCATTCTGAAGATATAGTTCAAGAATAGTTTTCATATCTCCCATTTTTTTAGGGGGAAAGAAAGCACGGGGGTCATTTTTTCATAGCGTAAGACATTCCCCGCGTCAGAGGCTTTCATTTGACATACAGCTTGTTAATGTCGGCATTCGCATTCTGAAGATATAGTTCAAGAATAGTTTTCATATCTCCCATTTTTTAGGGGGGAAGAAAGCACGGGGGTCATTTTTTCATAGCGTAAGACATTCCCCGCGTCAGAGGCTTTCATTTGACATACAGCTTGTTAATGTCGGCATTCGCATTCTGAAGATATAGTTCAAGAATAGTTTTCATATCTCCCATTTTTTTAGGGGGGAAGAAAGCACATGGGTCATTTTTTCATAGCGAAAGACATTCCCCGCGTCAGAGGCTTTCATTTGACGTACAGCTTGTTACTGTCGGCATTCGCATTCTGAAGATATAGTTCAAGAATAATTTTCATATCTCCCATTTTTTTAGGGGGGAAGAAAGCACATGCGTAATTTTTTCATAGCGTAAGACATTCCCCGCGTCAGAGACTTTCATTTGACATACAGCTTGTTAATGTCGGCATTCGCATTCTGAAGATATAGTTCAAGAATAGTTTTCATATCTCCCATTCTTTTAGGGGGGAAGAAAGCACGGGGGAGCACGGGGTCATTGTTTCGTAGCCTAAGACATTCCCCACGTCAGAGGCTTTCATTTGACGTACAGCTTGTTACTGTCGGCATTCGCATTCTGAAGATATAGTTCAAGAATAATTTTCATATCTCCCATTTTTTTAGGGGGGAAGAAAGCACGGGGATGCACGGGGGTCATTTTTTCATAGCCTAAGACATTCCCCACGTCAGAGGCTTTCATTTGACGTACAGCTTGTTACTGTCGGCATTCGCATTCTGAAGATATAGTTCAAGAATAGTTTTCATATCTCCCATTTTTTTAAGGGGGAAGAAAGCACGGGGGTCATTTTTTATAACCTAGGTCGTACCCCACATCAGAAGCTTTCATTTGACGTCCAGCTTGCTACTTTAGGCATTCGCATTCTGGAGATATAGCTTAAGAAATTTTTTCATATTTCTCCTTTTTTAGGGTGGAATCAATCACGGGAGCCAATTTTTTATAGTCTACGACACTCCACGCGTCACAAACTTTCATTTGGAACATGAATCACTAAGTTTCTCCGTGGCGTTAGAAAGATATGTTGGAACAGCGTTATGTTAAATCCACAAACCTACCAACAGAGAAATATCAATCGAAAAACAATAGGAAGACAAATAAAAAAGTGTAAGTCTCAGTCAGCATCACGAGAACACATCTCTTGTACGATGAAAACACAAAAACAAGAAACAGAAAAAACATCACGGAATAAAAACAAGAAACAGAAAAAACATCACGGAATAAAAACAACAACAAACATAATTAGAGACAAGTTTTTATATGGAAAGATGAAAGTACTATTTGCTAGATGGCGGAGACTTAAATATCTCTGACGTATATGTCAGATTTAAGTTTAATAAAAACATACCAAACATTTACCGAAGATTTAGGATTTGCAGTGGGCAAAACCTGCAGCTATGCATTACAGTGAAACCTCCTTTACATCAACCAACATAATCGTGCAGTTTCCTCTGGCATTGCTATGTCAGAGAATCTATAACAGCACAGATAAAGTAAGAGCAGCAGCGATACCTGGACGCCTTGGTTCACACAGGCAGTGACGTCAATAGCATCGATTGGATGGCTCCCACAATGCCAAGGAAGTAGGCTTCGTGGCCTGTGCTGTGACGTCACAGGGTCGCCATTGACTGGGCAGGAGAGGAGCTCGTGCCAGAGCATGCAGCAGCATCACTGAGCTGTGACATGGCACCTGGATGTTGAGAGAGATGACGATGCGGATCCTCTCTTCACCATGTTCTGCTCTTTATCCAAGTCGACTGATGCTTATTATTTCTCATCCTTTCACTTTGCGCTTTTTTTTTGTCTTTAACGGATGTTGATAAGGATTTGACTGTTTCAGAATAGATGGCGATTATTTTTTGCTTGTTTAGTGATGAAGATTTTTTTGTGTGAGCGTTTTGTGGAAGATGAGCTATGATCTTCACACTTGTTGTCTATATATTTGTGTCAATATTTGTTTATATGTTGTCTATACAGTTGTCTGCGTATTGTTTTCTTTTTTGAGAAATAAACGAAAAAGTATCTCCTGCTTTCAATAAGTATAGCAGATGAATTCCAGCACCAATTTTCGAGCCCAAGTCAGACAATTTCGATACTTATTGATCTGGATCCATTTATGTACTTATTGAGCCGAACCATTTAGATAGTTATTGAGTTCGATCCATCTGGATAATTATTGAGCTCATAAGATTTCAATACTTATTGAGCTTGAACCAGAACCATTTGGATACTTATTGAGTTTAATCCATTTGGATACTTCTTGAGTTTAATCCATTTCGATACTTCTTGAGTTTAAACCATTTGGATACTTACTGAGCTCATAAGATTAAAATACTTATTGAGCTTGAGCCAGAACCATTTGGATACTTATTGGGTTTAATCCATTTGGATACTTATTGAGTTTAATCCA
The DNA here is from genome assembly GCA_038380435.1 of Ryuthela nishihirai. Taxonomy (NCBI): domain Eukaryota; kingdom Metazoa; phylum Arthropoda; class Arachnida; order Araneae; family Heptathelidae; genus Ryuthela; species Ryuthela nishihirai. The sequence continues at coordinate 73,931,542 of JAWZYU010000006.1, forward strand.
TTTGGATACATATTGAGTTTAATCCATTTCGATAATTCTTGAGTTTAATCCATTTGGATACTTATTCAGTTAATCCATTTGGATACTTATTGAGTTTAATCCATTTGGATACTTATTGAGTTTAATCCATTTCGATACTTCTTGAGTTTAATCCATTTGGATACTTATTGAGCTCATAAGATTTAAATACTTATTAGCTTGAGACAGAACCATTTGGACACTTACTGAGTTTACACCATTTGGATACTTATTGAGCTCATAAGATTTAAATACTTATTGAGCTTGAGCCAGAACCATTTGGATACTTATTGGGTTTAATCCATTTTGGATACTTATTGAGCTCATAAGATTTGAATACTTATTAGCTTGAGCCAGAACCATTTGGACACTTATTGGGTTTAATCCATTTTGGATACTTATTGAGCTCATAAGATTTCAATACTTATTGAGCTTGAGCCAGAACCATTTGGATACTTATTGGGTTTAATCCATTTTGGATACTTATTGAGCTCATAAGATTTCAATACTTATTAGCTTCAGCCAGAACCATTTGGATACTTATTGGGTTTAATCCATTTTGGATACATAGTGAGCTCATAAGATTTCAATACTTATTAGCTTGAATCAGAACCATTTGGATACTTATTGGGTTTAATCCATTTGGATAATTATTGAGCTCATAAGATTTCAATACTTATTAGCTTGAGCCAGAACCATTTGGATACTTATTGGGTTTAATCCATTTGGATATTTATTGAGCTCATAAGATTTCAATACTTATTAGCTTGAGCCAGAACCATTTGGATACTTATTGGGTTTAATCCATTTGGATATTTATTGAGCTCATAAGATTTCAATACTTATTGAGCTTGAGCCAGAACCATTTGGATACTTATTGGGTTTAATCCATTTTGGATACTTATTGAGCTCATAAGATTTCAATACTTATTAGCTTCAGCCAGAACCATTTGGATACTTATTGGGTTTAATCCATTTTGGATACATAGTGAGCTCATAAGATTTCAATACTTATTAGCTTGAATCAGAACCATTTGGATACTTATTGGGTTTAATCCATTTGGATAATTATTGAGCTCATAAGATTTCAATACTTATTAGCTTGAATCAGAACCATTTGGATACTTATTGGGTTTAATCCATTTGGATAATTATTGAGCTCATAAGATTTCAATACTTATTAGCTTGAGCCAGAACCATTTGGATACTTATTGGGTTTAATCCATTTGGATATTTATTGAGCTCATAAGATTTCAATACTTATTAGCTTGAGCCAGAACCATTTGGCTACTTATTGGGTTTAATCCATTTTGGATACATATTGAGCTCATAAGATTTCAATACTTATTAGCTTGAATCAGAACCATTTCGATACTTATTGGGTTTAATCCATTTGGATAATTATTGAGCTCATAAGTTTCAATACTTATTAGCTTGAGCCAGAACCATTTGGATACTTATTGGGTTTAATCCATTTTGGATACTTATTGCATTTAATCTACTTGGATACTTATTGAGCTCATAAGATTTGAATACTTATTAGGTTGAGCCAGAACCATTTGGATGCTTATTTGGTTTAATTCATTTGGATACTTATTCAGCTCATAAGATTTCAATACTTATTGAGCTTGAGCCAGAACAATTTCGTTAGTTATTGGGCCCGTGCCCAAACCATTTCGAAATTTATCGAGTTGGATCCACTTCTTTATATATTGAGCTCATAAGGTTTCGATGTTTATTCCCTTGAGCCAGAACCATTTGGATACTTATTGGGTTTTAATCCATTTGGATACTTATTGCATTTAATCCACTTGGATACTTATTGAGCTCATAAGATTTCGATACTTAATGAACTCATAAGATTTGGATACTTATTGAACTTGAGCCATAACCATTCGGATACTTATTGAGCTCATAAGATGTCAAAACTTATTTGCTTCAGCCAGAACCTTTTGGATATTTATTGGGTTTAATTCATTTGCGATGCATATTGAGCCCAAACTATTTCGATACTTATTGAGTTGGATCCATTTGGATACTTATTGAGCTCATAAGATTTCGAAAATTATTGAGCTTGAACCAGAATCATTTCGTTAGGTATTGGGCCCATGCCCAAACCATTTCGAAACTTATTGAGTTGGATCCACTTGGTTAAATATTGAGCTCATAAGATTTCGATACTGATTGAGTTGGATCCATTTGGATACTTATTGAGCTCATAAGATTTCGATACTTATTGAGTTGGATGCATTTGGATACTTATTGAGCTCATAAGATTTCGATAATTACTGAGCTTGAACCAGAACCATTTCGTTAGGTATTGGGCCCGTCCCCAAACCATTTCGAAACTCATCGAGTTGGAACCACCTGGTTACATATTGAGCTAATAAGATTTCGATACTTATTAGCTTGAGTCAGAGCCATTTGGATACTTATTGGTTTTAATCCATTTGGATACTTATTGCGTTTAATTCGTTTGGACAACTATTGAGCTCATAAGATTTCGATACTTATTGAGCTTCAGCCCGAACCATTTAGATACTTATTGGGTTTAATCCATTTAGGTACTTACTGAGCTTATAAGATTTCAATACTTATTAGCTTTAACCAGAACCATTTGGATACATATTGAGCCCAAACTATTTCGAGACTTATTGAGTTTAATCCATTTGGATACACTTTCCGCTCATAAGATTTCGATAATTTTTGAGCTTGAACCAGAATCATTTCGTTAGGTATTGGGCCCATGCCCAAACCATTTCGAAACTTATTGAGTTGGATCCAGTTGGTTACATATTGAGCTCATAAGATTTCGATATTTATTGAGTTGGATCCATTTGGATACTTATTGAGCTCATAAGATTTCGATACTTATTGAGTTGGATCCATTTGGATACTTATTGAGCTCATAAGATTTCGATACTTATTGAGTTGGATCCATTTGGATACTTATTGAGCTCATAAGATTTCGATACTTATTGAGTTGGATCCATTTGGATAATTATTGAGCTCATAAGATTTCGATACTTATTGAGCTTCAACCAGAATCATTTCGTTAGGTATTGGGCCCATGCCCAAACCATTTCGAAACTTATTGAGTTGGATCCACTTGGTTACATATTGAGCTCATAAGATTTCGATACCTATTGAGTTGGATCCATTTGGATACTTATTGAGCTCATAAGATTTCGATAATTATTGAGCTTGAACCAGAATCATTTCGTTAGGTATTGGGCCCATGCCCAAACCATTTCGAAACTTATTGAGTTGGATACACTTGGTTACATATTGAGCTCATAAGATTTCGATACTTATTGAGCTTGAATCAGAATCATTTCGTTAGGTATTGGTCCCATGCCCAAACCATTTTGAAACTTATTGAGTTGGACCCACTTGGTTACATATTGAGCTCATAAGATTTCGATACTTATTGAGTTCGATCCATTTGGATACTTATTGAGCTCATAAGATTTCGATAATTATTGAGTTGGATACATTTGGATACTTATTGAGCTCATAAGATTTCGATACTTATTGAGTTGGATCCATTTGGATACTTATTGAGCTCAAAAGATTTCGATACTTATTGAGCTTGAACCAGAATCATTTCGTTAGGTATTGGGCCCATGCCCAAACCATTTCGAAACTTATTGAATTGGATCCACTTGGTTACATATTGAGCTCATAAGATTTCGATACTTATTGAGTTGGATCCATTTGGATACTTATTGAGCTCATAAGATTTCGATAATTATTGAGCTTGAACCAGAATCATTTCGTTAGGTATTGGGCCCATGCCCAAACCATTTCGAAACTTATTGAGTTGGATCCACTTGGTTACATATTGAGCTCATAAGATTTCGATACTTATTGAGTTGGATCCATTTGGATATTTATTGAGCTCATAAGATTTCGATAATTATTGAGCTTGAACCAGAATCATTTCGTTAGGTATTGGACCCATGCCCAAACCATTTTGAAACTTATTGAGTTGGATCCACTTGGTTACATATTGAGCTCATAAGATTTCGATACTTATTGAGTTGGATCCATTTGGATACTTATTGAGCTCATAAGATTTCGATAATTATTGAGCTTGAACCAGAATCATTTCGTTAGGTATTGGGCCCATGCCCAAACCATTTCGAAACTTATTGAGTTGGATCCACTTGGTTACATATTGAGCTCATAAGATTTCGATACTTATTGAGTTGGATCCATTTGGATATTTATTGAGCTCATAAGATTTCGATAATTATTGAGCTTGAACCAGAATCATTTCGTTAGGTATTGGACCCATGCCCAAACCATTTTGAAACTTATTGAGTTGGATCCACTTGGTTACATATTGAGCTCATAAGATTTCGATACTTATTGAGTTGGATCCATTTGGATACTTATTGAGCTCATAAGATTTCGATACTTATTGAGTTGGATACATTTGGATACTTATTGAGCTCCTAAGATTTCGATACTTATTGAGTTGGATCCATTTGGATACTTATTGAGCTCATAAGATTTCGATACTTATTGAGCTTGAACCAGAATCATTTCGTTAGGTATTGGGCCCATGCCCAAACCATTTCGAAACTTATTGAATTGGATCCACTTGGTTACATATTGAGCTCATAAGATTTCGATACTTATTGAGTTGGATCCATTTGGATATTTATTGAGCTCATAAGATTTGGATAATTATTGAGCTTGAACCAGAATCATTTCGTTAGGTATTGGGCCCATGCCCAAACCATTTCGAAACTTATTGAATTGGATCCACTTGGTTACATATTGAGCTCATAAGATTTCGATACTTATTGAGTTGGATCCATTTGGATACTTATTGAGCTCATAAGATTTCGATACTTATTGAGCTTCAACCAGAATCATTTCGTAAGGTATTGGGCCCATGCCCAAACCATTTCGAAACTTATTGAGTTGGATCCACTTGGTTACATATTGAGCTCATAAGATTTCGATACTTATTGAGTTGGATCCATTTGGATACTTATTGAGCTCATAAGATTTCGATAATTATTGAGCTTGAACCAGAATCATTTCGTTAGGTATTGGGCCCATGCCCAAACCATTTCGAAACTTATTGAGTTGGACCCACTTGGTTACATATTGAGCTCATAAGATTTCGACACTTATTGAGTTGGATCCATTTGGATACTTATTGAGCTCATAAGATTTCGATACTTATTGAGTTGGATCCATTTGGATACTTATTGAGCTCATAAGATTTCGATACTTATTGAGCTTCAACCAGAATCATTTCGTTAGGTATTGGGCCCATGCCAAAACCATTTCGAAACTTATTGAGTTGGATCCACTTGGTAACATATTGAGCTCATAAGATTTCGATACTTATTGAGTTGGATCCATTTGGATACTTATTGAGCTCATAAGATTTCGATAATTATTGAGTTGGATCCATTTGGATACTTATTGAGCTCATAAGATTTCGATACTTATTGAGTTGGATCTATTTGGATACTTATTGAGCTCATAAGATTTCGATACTTATTGAGCTTCAACCAGAATCATTTCGTTAGGTATTGGGCCCATGCCAAAACCATTTCGAAACTTATTGAGTTGGATCCACTTGGTAACATATTGAGCTCATAAGATTTCGATACTTATTGAGTTGGATCCATTTGGATACTTATTGAGCTCATAAGATTTCGATAATTATTGAGTTGGATCCATTTGGATACTTATTGAGCTCATAAGATTTCGATACTTATTGAGTTGGATCTATTTGGATACTTATTGAGCTCATAAGATTTCGATACTTATTGAGCTTCAACCAGAATCATTTCGTTAGGTATTGGGCCCATGCCCAATCCATTTCGAAACTTATTGAGTTGGATCCACTTGGTTACATATTGAGCTCATAAGATTTCGATACTTATTGAGTTGGATCCATTTGGATACTTATTGAGCTCATAAGATTTCGATACTTATTGAGTTGGATCTATTTGGATACTTATTGAGCTCATAAGATTTCGATACTTATTGAGCTTCAACCAGAATCATTTCGTTAGGTATTGGGCCCATGCCCAATCCATTTCGAAACTTATTGAGTTGGATCCACTTGGTTACATATTGAGCTCATAAGATTTCGATACTTATTGAGTTGGATCCATTTGGATACTTATTGAGCTCATAAGATTTCGATACTTATTGAGCTTGAACCAGAATCATTTCGTTAGGTATTGGGCCCATGCCCAAACCATTTCGAAACTTATTGAGTTGGATCCACTTGGTTACATATTGAGCTCATAAGATTTCGATACTTATTGAGTTGGATCCATTTGGATACTTATTGAGTTCATAAGATTTCGATACTTATTGAGCTTGAACCAGAATCATTTCGTTAGGTATTGGGCCCATGCCCAAACCATTTCGAAACTTATTGAATTGGATCCACTTGGTTACATATTGAGCTCATAAGATTTCGATACTTATTGAGTTGGATCCATTTGGATACTTATTGAGCTCATAAGATTTCGATAATTATTGAGCTTGAACCAGAATCATTTCGTTAGGTATTGGGCCCATGCCCAAACCATTTCGAAACTTATTGAGTTGGATCCACTTGGTTACATATTGAGCTCATAAGATTTCGATACTTATTGAGTTGGATCCATTTGGATATTTATTGAGCTCATAAGATTTCGATAATTATTGAGCTTGAACCAGAATCATTTCGTTAGGTATTGGGCCCATGCCCAAACCATTTCGAAACTTATTGAATTGGATCCACTTGGTTACATATTGAGCTCATAAGATTTCGATACTTATTGAGTTGGATCCATTTGGATACTTATTGAGCTCATAAGATTTCGATACTTATTGAGCTTCAACCAGAATCATTTCGTAAGGTATTGGGCCCATGCCCAAACCATTTCGAAACTTATTGAGTTGGATCCACTTGGTTACATATTGAGCTCATAAGATTTCGATACTTATTGAGTTGGATCCATTTGGATACTTATTGAGCTCATAAGATTTCGATAATTATTGAGCTTGAACCAGAATCATTTCGTTAGGTATTGGGCCCATGCCCAAACCATTTCGAAACTTATTGAGTTGGACCCACTTGGTTACATATTGAGCTCATAAGATTTCGATACTTATTGAGTTGGATCCATTTGGATACTTATTGAGCTCATAAGATTTCGATACTTATTGAGTTGGATCCATTTGGATACTTATTGAGCTCATAAGATTTCGATACTTATTGAGCTTCAACCAGAATCATTTCGTTAGGTATTGGGCCCATGCCAAAACCATTTCGAAACTTATTGAGTTGGATCCACTTGGTAACATATTGAGCTCATAAGATTTCGATACTTATTGAGTTGGATCCATTTGGATACTTATTGAGCTCATAAGATTTCGATAATTATTGAGTTGGATCCATTTGGATACTTATTGAGCTCATAAGATTTCGATACTTATTGAGTTGGATCTATTTGGATACTTATTGAGCTCATAAGATTTCGATACTTATTGAGCTTCAACCAGAATCATTTCGTTAGGTATTGGGCCCATGCCCAATCCATTTCGAAACTTATTGAGTTGGATCCACTTGGTTACATATTGAGCTCATAAGATTTCGATACTTATTGAGTTGGATCCATTTGGATACTTATTGAGCTCATAAGATTTCGATACTTATTGAGCTTGAACCAGAATCATTTCGTTAGGTATTGGGCCCATGCCCAAACCATTTCGAAACTTATTGAGTTGGATCCACTTGGTTACATATTGAGCTCATAAGATTTCGATACTTATTGAGTTGGATCCATTGGGATATTTATTGAGCTCATAAGATTTCGATAATTATTGAGCTTGAACCAGAATCATTTCGTTAGGTATTGGACCCGTGCCCAAACCATTTCGAAACTTATTGAGTTGGATCCACTTGGTTACATATTGAGCTCATAAGATTTCGATACTTATTGAGTTGGATCCATTTGGATACTTATTGAGCTCATAAGATTTCGATAATTATTGAGCTTGAACCAGAATCATTTCGTTAGGTATTGGGCCCATGCCCAAACCATTTCGAAACTTATTGAGTTGGATCCACTTGGTTAAATATTGAGCTCATAAGATTTCGATACTGATTGAGTTGGATCCATTTGGATACTTTTTGAGCTCATAAGATTTCGATACTTATTGATCTTGAACCAGAATCATTTCGTTAGGTATTGGGCCATTGCCCAAACCATTTCGAAACTTATTGAGTTGGATCCACTTGGTTACATATTGAGCTCATAAGATTTCGATACTTAATGAGTTGGATCCATTTGGATACTTATTGAGCTCATAAGATTTCGATACTTATTGAGCTTGTACCAGAATCATTTCATTAGGTATTGGGCCCATGCCCAAACTATTTCGAAACGTATTGAGTTGGATCCACTTGGTTACATATTGAGCTCATACGATTTCGATACTTATTGAGTTGGATCCATTTGGATACTTATTGAGCTCATAAGATTTCGATACTTATTGATCTTGAACCAGAATCATTTCGTTAGGTATTGGGCCATTGCCCAAACCATTTCGAAACTTATTGAGTTGGATCCACTTGGTTACATATTGAGCTCATAAGATTTCGATACTTAATGAGTTGGATCCATTTGGATACTTATTGAGCTCATAAGATTTCGATACTTATTGAGCTTGAACCAGAATCATTTCGTTAGGTATTGGGCCCATGCCCAAACCATTTCGAAACTTATTGAATTGGATCCACTTGGTTACATATTGAGCTCATAAGATTTCGATACTTATTGACTTGGATCCATTGGGATACTTATTAAGCTCATAAAATTTTGATAATTATTGAGCTTGAACCAGAATCATTTCGTTAGGTATTGGGCCCATGCCTAAACCATTTCGAAACTTATTGAGTTGGATCCACTTGGTTACATATTGAGCTCATAAGATTTCGATTCTTATTGAGTTGGATCCATTTGGATACTTATTGAGCTCATAAGATTTCGATACTTATTGAGCTTGAACCAGAATCATTTCGTTAGGTACTAGGCCCATGCCCAAACCATTTCGAAACCTATTGAGTTGGATCCACTTGGTTACATATTGAGCTCATAAGATTTCGATACTTATTGAGTTGGATCCATTTGGATACTTATTGAGCTCACAAGATTTCGATACTTATTGAGTTTGAGCCAGAACCACTTGGTTAGCTATTGAGTCTGTGCCCAAACCATTTCGAAACTTATTGAGTTGGATCCACTTGGTTACATATTGAGCTCATAAGATTTCGATACTTATTGAGTTCAATCCATCTGGATATTTATTGAGCTCATAAGAATTCGATACTTATTGAGCTTGAGCCAGAACCGTTTGGATACCTATTGAGTTTAATTCATTTGATTCATTTTCAGCCCAAATTATTTCGGGATTTATTGAGTTCAATCCATTTGGATACTTATTCAGCTCATAAGATTTCGATACTTATTGAGCTTAAGCCAGAACCATTTCGTTAGTTATTGAAACCATGCCCAAACCATTTCGATACTTATTGAGTTGGATCCATTTGGATACTTATTGAGCTCATAAGATTTAGATATTTATTGAGTTGGATCCATTTGGATATTTATTGAACTCGTAAGATTTCGATACTTATTGAGCTTGAGCCAGAACCATTTCGTTAGTTATTGAGCTTGAGCCAGAACCATTTCGTTAGTTATTGAGCCCATGCCCAAACCATATCGATACTTGTTGAATTCGATCTACTTGGTTACGTATTGAGCTCATACGATTTCGATACTTATTGAGTTGGATCCATTTGGATATTTATTCAACTCAGCCCAGAACCATTTCGTTAGTTATTGAGCCCATGCCCAAACCATATCGATACTTATTGAGTTGGATCCATTTGGATACTTATTATGCTTAAGCCATTTCGATACTTTTGGTGTTCGATCCAATAGATAAATATTGAGCTCATACGATTTCGACCATAATTGAGCTTGAGCCCGAAAAATTTCGATAGTTATTGTGCCCGAGTCCAAACCATTTCGATATTTATTGAGTTTAATCCATTTGGATAATTATTGAACTCAGAAGATTTCGATACTTATTGAGCTTGAGCCTAAACCATTTTGATATTTGTTCGGTTAGAGCACAAACCATCTCGATATTTCTTAAAATTTAATCCATTTCGATATTTGTTCGGCTCACGACGAATCATTTCTATACTTATTAGGTCAAAGGCGACACCCATTTAGAATTTGGCTCAGAGGGGGTACCCATTTAGAACTTGAATCTTGGGGCATTAATCTAGAACTTGGCTTAGGCTGTTCTGGTGTCATTATATTTAAAAATCTGGTGTCATTTATTTTAAAATTTTTTGAATGGAGCTACCGTTTAGAAAATGAATCAAATACATCTCATTTAGAACTTTGCTGAGGCTGCGCCCATTTAGAACTTGGGGCAGTTGGTAGCGCGCCAGGCTCATAATCTGCAGTTCCCAGGTTCGAGTCCCAGCTGGGTCAGCGATGAGATTTATCTCTGGAAAAATTCATCGCTCTGCCCACGGTCAGTAGGGGACACCGATGGGCCTGGAAAGGCCGTCGTCCGTCGGATGGGACGTTAAGCCGTGGCCTGTGTGTGGGAGAGCCATACTCTGTGCACGTTAAAGAATACGCTGGATGGCCTTGATGAGTGTCTACCATCTGTCTCCCATGTCTCCCAACAGCTGTTCCAGTGGGTCACCTCCCCCAACCTTCTCTGAGCCTTTGGGGTCCTTGTGACCTGGCCATTTAGCCCATGGTGTGCAAAAAAGTAAAAGTGCCACTCAGAGGTAAAACAACCCAATGTTAAAGTACACGCTGGATGGCCATGACGGGAGGCAGCTATGAATGGCCATGACGGGAGGATGGCCATGACGGGAGGGAGCTGGAAAGGCCGTCGTCCGTCGGATGGGACGTTAAGCCGTGGCCCTGTGTGTGGGAGAGCCATACTCTGTGCACGTTAAAGAATACGCTGGATGGCCTTGATGAGTGTCTACCATCTGTCTCCCATGTCTCCCAACAGCTGTTCCAGTGGGTCACCTCCCCCAACCTTCTCTGAGCCTTTGGGGTCCTTGTGACCTGGCCATTTAGCCCATGGTGTGCAAAAAAGTAAAAGTGCCACTCAGAGGTAAAACAACCCAATGTTAAAGTACACGCTGGATGACCATGACGGGAGGCAGCTATCGTTCTCCCAACAGCTGTTCCAGTGTGTCTCCTCCCCCAACCTTCTATTAGCCTTCGGGGTCCTTGTGACCTGGCCATTTAGCCCATGGTGTGCAAAAAAGTGCCTCTCAGAGGTAAAACAAACCAATCCATTTAGAACTTGGATCTTAGGGCATTCCTTTAGGATTTGACTCAGTAGTCTCCAATTTACAACTTGGTTCTGCTTGGCATCCATTTAGAAATTTGTTGAAGAAGGTTCATTTAGAAATTGAATTAGTTTCTCATTTAGAAATCCAATTCAGAACCTAGATCTTAGGACATCCATTTATAATTCGGCTCATGCAGCTACCATTCAGAACTTGAATTTTAAGGTATCCATTTAGAACACGGCTCAGGTGGCTTCCGTTTAGAAATTGGGTTTGATGGCATCGATTCAAAAATTTGTTTAAGTGGGATCCCATTTGCAAATCGAATCAAGCGTCTCTCATTTACGATGTGGATCTTAGGGCATCAGATTCGAACTTGGTTCAGGGGGCGTACAATTACATCTCGGGTATAGTGCCAACCATTTATAAATTTGTTGAAGAGGGGCTACCATTTAGAACTTGGCTAAGAAGCGCCCATTTAGAATTTGGATCTTATGCTATCCACTTAAAACCTTGCTGAGAGGGAACCATTTAGAAATTAAATCAATTTTCTCTCATTTAGAAGTTGGTTTAGGTTGCACCCATTTGGAAATTGGATCTTGGGGCGTTAATTTTGAACTTGACTCAAGTTCCAAAAAAAAAAAGAAAAGAAAAAAGCTCATTTATTTTTAGCTCATTATTTTATGAGTTCCATGTCAACAGGACTTATCATGTGATTATTTACTACTGATTTATTGACTGAGGTTGTTCATTCAGATCTTCGTTCTTGGGGGAATTAATTTTGAACTTGATTCAGATTGTTTTTTCAAAACTTCGATCTTGCGGCATTAATTTTGAACATGTTTCAAGTTGTTCATTTAGAACTTCGATCTGGGAGGGGGGGAGGGAAATTAATTTCGAACTTGATCCAGGTTGTTCATTCAGAACTTCGATCTTGGGGGGGGGGGCATTAATTTTGAACTTGATTCAGATTGTTCATTCAGAACTTCGATCTTGGGCCTTTAATTTTGAAATTGACTCAGGTTGTTCATTCAGATCTTCGATCTTGGGGAGGGGGGGGCTTTAATATCGAACTTGAATCAGATTGATCATTCAGAACTCCGATCTTGGGGGGGGGGGGGCTTTAATTTTGAACTTGATTCAGATTGTTCATTCAGAACTTCGATCTTGGTGGGCTTTAATTTTGAACTAGACTCAGGTTGTTCATTGAGATCTTCGATCTTGGGGTGTTTTGAATTTGAACTTGACTCAGGTTGGTCATTCAGAACTTCGATCTGGGGGGGGGGGGGCATTAATTTTGAACTTGATTCAGAGCGTTTATTTAGAACTTCGATCGGGGGGGGGGCATTAATTTTGAACTTGATTCAGAGTGTTTATTTAGAACTTCGATCGGGCGGGGCATTAATTTTGAACTAGATTAAGGATGTTCATGCGGAACTCCGATCCTGGGGGTGCATTAATTTTGAACTTCATTCAGGTTACTCATTCAGAACTTCGATCTTGGGACATTAATTTTGAACTTGATTCAGGTTGTTCATTCAGAACTCAGATCTTGGGGGGGGGGGGGAGCATTAATTTCGAACTTACTTGATTCGGTTGTTCATTTAGAACTTCGATCTTGGGGGGGGGGCTTTAATTTTGAACTTGAATCAGGTTGATCATTCAGAATTCCGATCTTCGGGGGGGGGGCATTAATTTCGAACTTGATTCAGATTTTTCATTCAGAACTTCGATCTTGGGGGGCTTTAATTTTGAAACTAATTCAGGTTGTTCATTCAGAACTTCGATCTTGGGGGGGGGGGGCATTAATTTTGAACTTGATTAAGATTGTTCATTCAGAACTTCGCTCTTTGGGCATAAATTTTGAACTTGATTCAGGTTGTACATTCAGAACTTCGAGATTGGGGGAGGGGCATTAATTTTGAACTTGATTCAGAATGTTCATTCAGAACTTCGATCTCGGGGGGGGGGGGGGGGGCATTAATTTTGAACTTGATTCAGGTTGTTCATTCAGAACTTCGATCTCGGGGGGGGCATTAATTTTGAACTTGATTCAGATTGTTCATTCAGAACTTCGATCTTTGGGCATAAATTTTGAACTTGATTCAGGTTGTACATTCAGAACTTCGAGATTGGGGAGGGGCATTAATTTTGAACTTGATTCAGATTGTTCATTCAGAACTTCGATCTCGGGGGGGGGGGGGCATTAATTTTGAACTTGATTCAGGTTGTTCATTCAGAACTTCGATCTCGGGGGGGGCATTAATTTTGAACTTAATTCAGATTGTTCATTCAGAACTTCGATCTCGGGGGGGGGGGGGGGCATTAATTTTGAACTTGATTCAGGTTGTTCATTCAGAACTTCGATCTTGGGGGGCATTAATTTTAAACTTGATTCACGTTGTTCATTCAGAACTTCGATCTTGGGACTTTAATTTTGAACTTGACTCAGGTTGTTCATTCAAATCTACGATCTTGGGGAGGGGGGGGGGGGCTTTAATATTGAACTTGAATCAGATTGATCATTCCGAACTCCGATCTTGGGGGGGGGGGGCTTTAATTTTGAATTTGATTCAGATTGTTCATTCAGAACTTCGATCTTGGGGAGGGGGCTTTAATTTTGAACTTGACTCAGGTTGTTCATTGAGATCTTCGATCTTGGGGTGTTTTGATTTTGAACTTGACTCAGGTTGTTCATTCAGAACTTCGATCTTGGGGGGGGGGAGCATTAATTTCGAACTTGTTTCAGGTTGTTCATTTAGAACTTCGATCTTGGGGGGGGGCTTTAATTTTGAACTTGATTCAGGTTGTTCACTCAGAACTTCGATCTTGGGACTTTAATTTTGAACTTGACTCAGGTTGTTCATTCAGAACTCCGACCTTGGGGGGGGGGGGGAGCATTAATTTCGAACTTGATTCAGGTTGTTCATTTAGAACTTCGATCTTGGGGTGTTTTGATTTTGAACTTGACTCAGGTTGATCATTCAGAACTCCGATCTTGGGGGGGGAGGGCTTTAATTTTGAACTTGATTCAGGATGTTCATTCAGAACTTCGATCTTTGGGGGGGGGGGCTTTAATTTTGAATTTGATTCAGGTTGTTCATTCAGAACATCGATCTTGGGGAGGGGGGGGCTTTAATATCGAACTTGAATCAGATTGTTCATTCAGAACTTCGAGCTTGGGGAGGGGGCATTAATTTTGAACTTGACTCAAGTTGTTCATTGAGATCTTCGATCTTGGGGTGTTTTGATTTTGAACTTGACCAGGTTGATCATTCAGAACATCGATCTTGGAGGGGGGGGCTTTAATATCGAACACGAATCAGGTTGATCATTCAGAACTCCGATCTTCGGGGGGGGGGGCTTTAATTTTGAACTTGATTCAGATTGTTCATTCAGAACTTCGATCTTGGGGAGGGGGCTTCAAATTTGAACTTGACTCAGGTTGTTTATTCAGAACTTCGATCTTGGGGTGTTTTGATTTTGAACTTGATTCAGGTTGATCATTCAGAACTTCGATCTTGGGCGGGCATTAATTTTGAACTTGATTCAGATTGTTCATTCAGAACTCCGATCTTGGGGGGGGGGGGACATTAATTGAACTTGATTCAGATTGTTCATTCAGAACTCCGATCTTTGGGGGGGGGGCATTAATTTCGAACTTCATTCAGGTTGTTCATTTAGAACTTCGATCTTCACGGGGGCTTTAATTTTGAACTTGATTCAGGTTGTTCATTCAGAACTTCGATCTTGGGACTTTAATTTTGAACTTGACTCAGGTTGTTCATTCAGATCTTCGATCTTGGGGGGGGGGGGGCTTTAATATCGAACTTGAATCAGATTGATCATTCAGAACTCCGATCATGGGGGGGGGGGGCTTTAATTTTTAACTTGATTCAGATTGTTCATTCAGAACTTCGATCTTGGGACATTAATTTTGAACTTGATTCAGGTTGTTCATTCAGAACTTAGATCTTATGGAGGGGCTTTAAATTTGAACTTGACTCAGGTTGTTTATTCAGAACTTCCATCATGGGGTGTTTTGATTTTGAACTTGACTCAGGTTGACCATTCAGAACTCCGATCTTGGGGGGGGGGGACTTTAATTTTGAACTTGATTCAGATTGTTCATTCAGAACTTCGATCTTGGGGAGGGGGCTTTAAATTTGAACTTGACTCAGGTTGTTCATTCAGAACTCCGATCTTGGGGGGGGGGAGCATTAATTTCGAACTTCATTCAGGTTGTTCATTTAGAACTTCGATCTTGGGGGGCTTTAATTTTGAACTTGATTCAGATTGTTCATTCAGAACTTCGATCTTGGGACTTTAATTTTGAACTTGACTCAGGTTGTTCAGTCAGATCTTGGATCTTGGGGGGGGGGGGGGGGCTTTAATATCGAACTTGATTCAGATTGTTCATTCAGAACTTCGATCTTGAGGACGGGGCTTTAATTTTGAACTTGACTCAGGTTGTTCATTGAGATCTTCGACCTTGGGGTGTTTTGATTTTGAACTTGACTCAGGTTGATCATTCAAAACTTCGATCTTGGGGGGGGAGCATTAATTTCGAACTTGTTTCAGGTTATTCATTTAGAACTTCGATCTTGGGGGGGGGGCTTTAATTTTGAACTTGATTCAGATTGTTCATTCAGAACTTCGATCTTGGGACATTAATTTTGAACTTGATGCAGGTTGTTCATTCAGAACTCCGACCTTGGGGGGGAGCATTAATTTCGAACTTGATTCAGGTTGTTCATTTAGAACTTCGATCTTGGGGTGTTTTGATTTTGAACTTGACTCAGGTTGATCATTCAGAACTCCGATCTTGGGGGGAGCATTAATTTTGAACTTGATTCAGGATGTTCATTCAGAACTTCGATCTTGGGGGGGGGGGCATTAATTTTTAACTTGATTCAGTTTGTTCATTCAGAACTTCGATCTTGAGGAGGGGGCTTTAATTTTGAACTTGACTCAGGTTGTTCATTGAGATCTTCGATCTTGGGGTGTTTTGATTTTGAACTTGACTCAGGTTGATCATTCAGAACTTCGATCTTGGGGGGGAGCATTAATTTCGAACTTGTTTCAGGTTGTTCATTTAGAACTTCGATCTTGGGGGGGGCTTTAATTTTGAACTTGATTCAGATTGTTCATTCAGAACTTCGATCTTGGGACATTAATTTTGAACTTGATTCAGGTTGTTCATTCAGAACTCCGACCTTGGGGAGGGGGAGCATTAATTTCGAACTTGATTCAGGTTGTTCATTTAGAACTTCGATCTTGATGTGTTTTGATTTTGAACTTGACTCAGGTTGATCATTGAGAACTCCGATCTTGGGGGGAGCATTAATTTTGAACTAGATTCAGGATGTTCATTCAGAACTTCGATCTTGGGGGGGGAGGGCTTTAATTTTGAACTTGATTCAGGTTGTTCATTCAGAACTTCGATCTTGGGCCTGTAATTTTGAACTTGACTCAGGTTGTTCATTCACATCTTCGATCTTGGGGAGGGGGGGGGGCTTTAATATCGAACTTGAATCAGATTGTTCATTCACAACTTCGAGCTTGGGGAGGGGGCTTTAATTTTGAACTTGACTCAGGTTGTTCATTGAGATCTTCGATCTTGGGGTGTTTTGATTTTGAATTTGACCAGGTTGATCATTCATAACTTCGATCTTGAGGGGGGGGGGGGGTTTAATATCGAACACGAATCAGGTTGATCATTCAGAACTCCGATCTTGGGGGGGGGGGGCTTTAATTTTGAACTTGATTCAGATTGTTCATTCAGAACTTCGATCTTGGGGAGGGGGCTTCAAATTTGAACTTGACTCAGGTTGTTTATTCAGAACTTCGATCTTGGGGTGTTTTGATTTTGAACTTGATTCAGGTTGATCATTCAGAACTTCGATCTTGGGCGGGCATTAATTTTGAACTTGATTCAGGTTGTTCATTCAGAACTCCGATCTTGGGGGGGGGGGGGGCATTAATTGAACTTGATTCAGGTTGTTCACTTAGAACTTCGATCTTGGGGGGGGGGGGCATTAATTTTTAACTTGATTCAGATTGTTCATTCAGAACTTCGATCTTGGGACATTAATTTTGAACTTGATTCAGGTTGTTCATTCAGAACTCCGACCTTGGGGAGGGGGAGCATTAATTTCGAACTTGATTCAGGTTGTTCATTTAGAACTTCGATCTTGGGGTGTTTTGATTTTGAACTTGATTCAGGTTGATCATTCAGAACTTCGATCTTGGGCGGGCATTAATTTTGAACTTGATTCAGATTGTTCATTCAGAACTTCGATCTCGGGGGGGGGAGCATTAATTTCGAACTTGTTTCAGGTTGTTCATTTAGAACTTCGATCTTGGGGGGGGGGCTTTAATTTTGAACTTGATTCAGATTGTTCATTCAGAACTTCGATTTTGGGACATTAATTTTGAACTTGATTCAGGTTGTTCATTCAGAACTCCGACCTTGGGGAGGGGGAGCATTAATTTCGAACTTGATTCAGGTTGTTCATTTAGAACTTCGATCTTGGGGTGTTTTGATTTTGAACTTGACTCAGGTTGATCATTCAGAACTCCGATCTTGGGGGGAGCATTAATTTTGAACTTGATTCAGGTTGTTCATTCAGAACTTCGACCTTGGGCCTGTAATTTTGAACTTGACTCAGGTTGTTCATTCACATCTTCGATCTTGGGGAGGGGGGGGGCTTTAATATCGAACTTGAATCAGATTGTTCATTCAGAACTTCGAGCTTGGGGAGGGGGCTTTAATTTTGAACTTGACTCAGGTTGTTCATTGAGATCTTCGATCTTGGGGTGTTTTGATTTTGAACTTGACCAGGTTGATCATTCAGAACTTCGATCTTGGGGGGGGGGGGGCTTGAATATCGAACACGAATCAGGTTGATCATTCAGAACTCCGATTTTGGGGGGGGGCTTTAATTTTGAACTTGATTCAGATTGTTCATTCAGAACTTCGATCTTGGGGAGGGGGCTTCAAATTTGAACTTGACTCAGTTTGTTTATTCAGAACTTCGATCTTGGGGTGTTTTGATTTTGAACTTGATTCAGGTTGATCATTCAGAACTTCGATCTTGGGCGGGCATTAATTTTGAACTTGATTCAGGTTGTTCATTCAGAACTCCGATCTTGGGGGGGGGGGGGGGCATTAATTGAACTTGATTCAGGTTGTTCACTTAGAACTTCGATCTTGGGGGGGGGGCATTAATTTTTAACTTGATTCAGATTGTTCATTCAGAACTTCGATCTTGGGACATTAATTTTGAACTTGATTCAGGTTGTTCATTCAGAACTTCGATCTTGGGGAGGTGGCTTTAAATTTGAACTTGACTCAGGTTGTTTATTCAGAACTTCGATCATGGGGTGTTTTGATTTTGAACTTGGTTGACGCTTTTGACTCAGGTTGATCAATCATAACTCCGATCTTGGGGGGGGGGGCTTTAATTTTGAACTTGATTCAGATTGTTCATTCAGAATTTCGATCTTGGGGAGGGGGCTTTAAATTTGAACTTGACTCAGGTTGTTCATTCAGAACTCCGACCATGGGGGGGGGGGGGAAGCATTAATTTCGAACTTCATTCAGGTTGTTCATTTAGAACTTCGATCTTGGGGGGCTTTAATTTTGAACTTGATTCAGGTTGTTCATTCAGAACTTCGATCTTGGGACTTTAATTTTGAACTTGACTCAGGTTGTTCGTTCAGATCTTCGATCTGGGGGGGGGCTTTAATATCGAACTTGAATCAGATTGATCATTCTGTACTCCGATCTTGGGGGGGGGGGCTTTAATTTTGAACTTGATTCAGATAGTTCATTCAGAATTTCGATCTTGAGGAGGGGGCTTTAATTTTGAACTTGACTCAGGTTGTTCATTGAGATCTTCGATCTTGGGGTGTTTTGATTTTGAACTTGACTCAGGTTGATCATTCAGAACTTCGATCTTGGGGGGAGCATTAATTTCGAACTTGTTTCAGGTTGTTCATTTAGAACTTCGATCTTGGGGGGGCTTTAATTTTGAACTTGATTCAGGTTGTTCATTCAGAACTTCGATCTTGGGACTTTAATTTTGAACTTGATGCAGGTTGTTCATTCAGAACTCCGACCTTGGGGGGGGGGGAGCATTAATTTCGAACTTGATTCAGGTTGTTCATTTAGAACTTCGATCTTGGGGTGTTTTGATTTTGAATTTGACTAAGGTTGATCATTCAGAACTCCGATCTTGGGGGGAGCATTAATTTTGAACTTGATTCAGATTGTTCATTCAGAACTTCGATCTCGGGGGGGGGAGCATTAATTTCGAACTTGTTTCAGGTTGTTCATTTAGAACTTCGATCTTGGGGGGGGGGCTTTAATTTTGAACTTGATTCAGATTGTTCATTCAGAACTTCGATTTTGGGACATTAATTTTGAACTTGATTCAGGTTGTTCATTCAGAACTCCGACCTTGGGGAGGGGGAGCATTAATTTCGAACTTGATTCAGGTTGTTCATTTAGAACTTCGATCTTGGGGTGTTTTGATTTTGAACTTGACTCAGGTTGATCATTCAGAACTCCGATCTTGGGGGGAGCATTAATTTTGAACTTGATTCAGGTTGTTCATTCAGAACTTCGACCTTGGGCCTGTAATTTTGAACTTGACTCAGGTTGTTCATTCACATCTTCGATCTTGGGGAGGGGGGGGGGGCTTTAATATCGAACTTGAATCAGATTGTTCATTCAGAACTTCGAGCTTGGGGAGGGGGCTTTAATTTTGAACTTGACTCAGGTTGTTCATTGAGATCTTCGATCTTGGGGTGTTTTGATTTTGAACTTGACCAGGTTGATCATTCAGAACTTCGATCTTGGGGGGGGGGGGGCTTGAATATCGAACACGAATCAGGTTGATCATTCAGAACTCCGATTTTGGGGGGGGGGGCTTTAATTTTGAACTTGATTCAGATTGTTCATTCAGAACTTCGATCTTGGGGAGGGGGCTTCAAATTTGAACTTGACTCAGTTTGTTTATTCAGAACTTCGATCTTGGGGTGTTTTGATTTTGAACTTGATTCAGGTTGATCATTCAGAACTTCGATCTTGGGCGGGCATTAATTTTGAACTTGATTCAGGTTGATCATTCAGAACTCCGATCTTGGGGGGGGGGGGCATTAATTGAACTTGATTCAGGTTGTTCACTTAGAACTTCGATCTTGGGGGGGGGGGGCATTAATTTTTAACTTGATTCAGATTGTTCATTCAGAACTTCGATCTTGGGACATTAATTTTGAACTTGATTCAGGTTGTTCATTCAGAACTTCGATCTTGGGGAGGTGGCTTTAAATTTGAACTTGACTCAGGTTGTTTATTCAGAACTTCGATCATGGGGTGTTTTGATTTTGAACTTGGTTGACGCTTTTGACTCAGGTTGATCAATCATAACTCCGATCTTGGGGGGGGGGGGGCTTTAATTTTGAACTTGATTCAGATTGTTCATTCAGAATTTCGATCTTGGGGAGGGGGCTTTAAATTTGAACTTGACTCAGGTTGTTCATTCAGAACTCCGACCATGGGGGGGGGGGAGCATTAATTTCGAACTTCATTCAGGTTGTTCATTTAGAACTTCGATCTTGGGGGGCTTTAATTTTGAACTTGATTCAGGTTGTTCATTCAGAACTTCGATCTTGGGACTTTAATTTTGAACTTGACTCAGGTTGTTCGTTCAGATCTTCGATCTGGGGGGGGCTTTAATATCGAACTTGAATCAGATTGATCATTCTGTACTCCGATCTTGGGGGGGGGGGGGGCTTTAATTTTGAACTTGATTCAGATAGTTCATTCAGAATTTCGATCTTGAGGAGGGGGCTTTAATTTTGAACTTGACTCAGGTTGTTCATTGAGATCTTCGATCTTGGGGTGTTTTGATTTTGAACTTGACTCAGGTTGATCATTCAGAACTTCGATCTTGGGGGGAGCATTAATTTCGAACTTGTTTCAGGTTGTTCATTTAGAACTTCGATCTTGGGGGGGCTTTAATTTTGAACTTGATTCAGGTTGTTCATTCAGAACTTCGATCTTGGGACTTTAATTTTGAACTTGATGCAGGTTGTTCATTCAGAACTCCGACCTTGGGGGGGGGAGCATTAATTTCGAACTTGATTCAGGTTGTTCATTTAGAACTTCGATCTTGGGGTGTTTTGATTTTGAATTTGACTAAGGTTGATCATTCAGAACTCCGATCTTGGGGGGAGCATTAATTTTGAACTTGATTCAGATTGTTCATTCAGAACTTCGATCTTGGGGAGGGGGCTTCAAATTTGAACTTGACTCAGGTTGTTTATTCAGAACTTCGATCTTGGGGTGTTTTGATTTTGAACTTGATTCAGGTTGATCATTCAGAACTTCGATCTTGGGTGGGCATTAATTTTGAACTTGATTCAGGTTGTTCATTCAGAACTCCGATCTTGTGGGGGGGGCATTAATTGAACTTGATTCAGGGTGTTCACTTAGAACTTCGATCTTGGGGGGGGGCATTAATTTTTAACTTGATTCAGATTGTTCATTCAGAACTTCGATCTTCGGACATTAATTTTGAACTTGATTCAGGTTGTTCATTCAGAACTTCGATCTTGGGATCTTGGGGAGGTGGCTTTAAATTTGAACTTGACTCAGGTTGTTTATTCAGAACTTCGATCATGGGGTGTTTTGATTTTGAACTTGACTCAGGTTGATCAATCAGAACTCCGATCTTGGGGGGGGGGGGGGCTTTAATTTTGAACTTGATTCAGATTGTTCATTCAGAACTTCGATCTTGGGGAGGGGGCTTTAAATTTGAACTTGACTCAGGTTGTTCATTCAGAACTCCGATCTTGGGGGGGGGGGGAGCATTAATTTCGAACTTCATTCAGGTTGTTCATTTAGAACTTCGATCTTGGGGGGGCTTTAATTTTGAGCTTGATTCAGGTTGTTCATTCAGAACTTCGATCTTGGGACTTTAATTTCGAACTTGACTCAGGTTGTTCATTCAGATCTTCGATCTGGGGGGGGGGGGCTTTAATATCGAACTTGAATCAGATTGATCATTCTGAACTCCGATCTTGGGGGGGGGCTTTAATTTTGAACTTGATTTAGATAGTTCATTCAGAACTTCGATCTTGAGGAGGGGGCTTTAATTTTGAACTTGACTCAGGTTGTTCATTGAGATCTTCGATCTTGGGGTGTTTTGATTTTGAACTTGACTCAGGTTGATCATTCAGAACTTCGATCTTGGGGGGAGCATTAATTTCGAACTTGTTTCAGGTTGTTCATTTAGAACTTCGATCTTGGGGGGGCTTTAATTTTGAACTTGATTCAGATTGTTCATTCAGAACTTCGATTTTGGGACATTAATTTTGAACTTGATTCAGGTTGTTCATTCAGAACTCCGACCTTGGGGAGGGGGAGCATTAATTTCGAACTTGATTCAGGTTGTTCATTTAGAACTTCGATCTTGGGGTGTTTTGATTTTGAACTTGACTCAGGTTGATCATTCAGAACTCCGATCTTGGGGGAGCATTAATTTTGAACTTGATTCAGGTTGTTCATTGAGAACTTCGATCTTGGGCCTGTAATTTTGAACTTGACTCAGGTTGTTCATTCACATCTTCGATCTTGGGGAGGGGGGGGGCTTTAATATCGAACTTGAATCAGATTGTTCATTCAGAACTTCGAGCTTGGGGAGGGGGCTTTAATTTTGAACTTGACTCAGGTTGTTCATTGAGATCTTCGATCTTGGGGTGTTTTGATTTTGAACTTGACCAGGTTGATCATTCAGAACTTCGATCTTGGGGGGGGGGGGGGCTTTAATATCGAACACGAATCAGGTTGATCATTCAGAACTCCGATTTTGGGGGGGGGGGCTTTAATTTTGAACTTGATTCAGATTGTTCATTCAGAACTTCGATCTTGGGGAGGGGGCTTCAAATTTGAACTTGACTCAGTTTGTTTATTCAGAACTTCGATCTTGGGGTGTTTTGATTTTGAACTTGATTCAGGTTGATCATTCAGAATTTCGATCTTGGGCGGGCATTAATTTTGAACTTGATTCAGGTTGTTCATTCAGAACTCCGATCTTGGGGGGGGGGGGCATTAATTGAACTTGATTCAGGTTGTTCACTTAGAACTTCGATCTTGGGGGGGGGCATTAATTTTTAACTTGATTCAGATTGTTCATTCAGAACTTCGATCTTGGGACATTAATTTTGAACTTGATTCAGGTTGTTCATTCAGAACTTCGATCTTGGGGAGGTGGCTTTAAATTTGAACTTGACTCAGGTTGTTTATTCAGAACTTCGATCATGAGGTGTTTTGATTTTGAACTTGACTCAGGTTGATCAATCATAACTCCGATCTTGGGGGGGGGGGGCTTTAATTTTGAACTTGATTCAGATTGTTCATTCAGAATTTCGATCTTGGGGAGGGGGCTTTAAATTTGAACTTGACTCAGGTTGTTCATTCAGAACTCCGACCTTGGGGGGGGGGGAGCATTAATTTCGAACTTCATTCAGGTTGTTCATTTAGAACTTCGATCTTGGGGGGCTTTAATTTTGAACTTGATTCAGGTTGTTCATTCAGAACTTCGATCTTGGGACTTTAATTTTGAACTTGACTCAGGTTGTTCATTCAGATCTTCGATCTGGGGGGGGGGGCTTTAATATCGAACTTGAATCAGATTGATCATACTGAACTCCGATCTTGGGGGGGGGGCTTTAATTTTGAACTTGATTCAGATAGTTCATTCAGAACTTCGATCTTGAGGAGGGGGCTTTAATTTTGAACTTGACTCAGGTTGTTCATTGAGATCTTCGATCTTGGGGGGAGCATTAATTTCGAACTTGTTTCAGGTTGTTCATTTAGAACTTCGATCTTGGGGGTGGGGGCTTTAATTTTGAACTTGATTCGGATTGTTCATTCAGAACTTCGATCTTGGGACATTAATTTTGAACTTGATGCAGGTTGTTCATTCACAACTCCGACCTTGGGGGGGGGAGCATTAATTTCGAACTTGATTCAGGTTGTTCATTTAGAACTTCGATCTTGGGGTGTTTTGATTTTGAATTTGACTGAGGTTGATCATTCAGAACTTCGATCTTGGGGGGAGCATTAATTTCGAACTTGTTTCAGGTTGTTCATTTAGAACTTCGATCTTGGGGGTGGGGGCTTTAATTTTGAACTTGATTCGGATTGTTCATTCAGAACTTCGATCTTGGGACATTAATTTTGAACTTGATGCAGGTTGTTCATTCACAACTCCGACCTTGGGGGGGGGGAGCATTAATTTCGAACTTGATTCAGGTTGTTCATTTAGAACTTCGATCTTGGGGTGTTTTGATTTTGAATTTGACTCAGGTTGATCATTCAGAACTCCGATCTTGGGGGGAGCATTAATTTTGAACTTGATTCAGGATGTTCATTCAGAACTTCGATCTTGGGGGGGGGGCATTAATTTTTAACTTGATTCAGGTTGTTCATTCAGAACTTCGATCTTGGGCCTGTAATTTTGAACTTGACTCAGGTTGTTCATTCACATCTTCGATCTTGGGGAGGGGGGGGGGCTTTAATATCGAACTTGAATCAGATTGTTCATTCAGAACTTCGAGCTTGGGGAGGGGGCTTTAATTTTGAACTTGACTCAGGTTGTTCATTTAGAACTTCGATCTTGGGGGGGGGGCTTTAATTTTGAACTTGATTCAGGTTGTTCATTCAGAACTTCGATCTTGGGACATTAATTTTGAACTTGATTCAGGTTGTTCATTCAGAACTTCGATCTTGGGGACGTGGCCTTAAATTTGAACTTGACTCAGGTTGTTTATTCAGAACTTCGATCGTGGGGTGTTTTGATTTTGAACTTGACTCAGGTTGATCATTCAGAACTCCGATCTTGGGGGGGGGGGGGGCTTTAATTTTGAACTTGATCAGATTGTTCATTCAGAACTTCGATCTTGGGGAGGGGGCTTTAAATTTGAACTTGACTCAGGTTGTTCATTCAGAACTCCGATCTTGGGGGGGGGGAGCATTAATTTCGAACTTCATTCAGGTTGTTCATTTAGAACTTCGATCTTGGGGGGGCTTTAATTTTGAACTTGATTCAGGTTGTTCATTCAGAACTTCGATCTTGGGGGGGGGGGGCTTTAATATCGAACTTGAATCAGATTGATCATTCAGAACAACGATCTTGGGGGGGGGGGGGGGCTTTAATTTTGAACTTGATTCAGATAGTTCATTCAGAATTTCGATCTTGAGGAGGGGCCTTTAATTTTGAACTTGACTCAGGTTGTTCATTGAGATCTTCGATCTTGGGGTGTTTTGATTTTGAACTTGACTCAGGTTGATCATTCAGAACTTCGATCTTGGGGGGGGAGCATTAATTTCGAACTTGTTTCAGGTTGTTCATTTAGAACTTCGATCTTGGGGGGGCTTTAATTTTGAACTTGATTAAGATTGTTCATTCAGAACTTCGATCTTGGGACATTAATTTTGAACTTGATTCAGGTTGTTCATTCAGAACTCCGACCTTGGGGGGGAGCATTAATTTCGAACTTGATTCAGGTTGTTCATTTAGAACTTCAATCTTGGGGTGTTTTGATTTTGAACTTGACTCAGGTTGATCATTCAGAATTCCGATCATGGAGGGAGCATTAATTTTGAACTTGATTCAGGATGTTCATTCAGAACTTCGATCTTGGGGGGGGGGAGGGCATTAATTTTTAACTTGATTCAGATTGTTCATTCAGAACTTCGATCTTGAGGAGGGGGCTTTAATTTTGAACTTGACTCAGGTTGTTCATTGAGATCTTCGATCTTGTGGTGTTTTGATTTTGAACTTGACTCAGGATGTTCATTCAGAACTCCGATCTTGGGGGGGGGGGGGAGCATTAATTTCGAACTTCATTCAGGTTGTTCATTTAGAAATTCGATCTTGGGGGGGCTTTAATTTTGAACTCGATTCAGGATGTTCATTCAGAACTTCGATCTTGGGACATTAATTTTGAACTT
This sequence comes from Ryuthela nishihirai, assembly GCA_038380435.1. Taxonomy (NCBI): domain Eukaryota; kingdom Metazoa; phylum Arthropoda; class Arachnida; order Araneae; family Heptathelidae; genus Ryuthela; species Ryuthela nishihirai. The sequence continues at coordinate 73,957,956 of JAWZYU010000006.1, forward strand.
GATTCAGGTTGTTCATTCAGAACTTCGATCTTGGGGGGGGGAGGGCTTTAATTTTGAACTTGATTCAGGTTGTTCATTCAGAACTTCGATCTTGGGCCTATAATTTTGAAATTGACTCAGGATGTTCATTCAGATCTTCGATCTTGGGGAGGGGGGGGGCTTTAATATCGAACTTGAATCAGATTGTTCATTCAGAACTTCGAGCTTGGGGAGGGGGCTTTAATTTTGAACTTGACTCATGTTGTTCATTGAGATCTTCGATCTTGGGGTGTTTTGATTTTGAACTTGACCAGGTTGATCATTCAGAACTTCGATCTTGGGGGGGGGGGGCTTTAATATCGAACACGAATCAGGTTGATCATTCAGAACTCCGATCTTGGGGGGGGATGCGGGCTTTAATTTTGAACTTGATTCAGATTGTTCATTCAGAACTTCGATCTTGAGGAGGGGGCTTTAATTTTGAACTTGACTCAGGTTGTTCATTGAGATCTTTGATCTTGGGGTGTTTTGATTTTGAACTTGACTCAGGTTGATCATTCAGAACTTCGATCTTGGGGGGGGGAGCATTAATTTCGAACTTGTTTCAGGTTGTTCATTTAGAACTTCGATCTTGGGGGTGGGGGCTTTAATTTTGAACTTGAATCAGATTGATCATTCAGAACTCCGATCTTGGGGGGGGGGGGGCTTTAATTTTGAACTTGATTCAGATAGTTCATTCAGAACTTCGATCTTGAGGAGGGGGCTTTAATTTTGAACTTGACTCAGGTTGTTCATTGAGATCTTCGATCTTGGGGTGTTTTGATTTTGAACTTGACTCAGGTTGATCATTCAGAACTTCGATCTTGGGGGGGAGCATTAATTTCGAACTTGTTTCAGGTTGTTCATTTAGAACTTCGATCTTGGGGGTGGGGGCTTTAATTTTGAACTTGATTCAGATTGATCATTCAGAACTCCGATCTTGGGGGGGGGGGGGCTTTAATTTTGAACTTGATTCAGATAGTTCATTCAGAACTTCGATCTTGAGGAGGGGGCTTTAATTTTGAACTTGACTCAGGTTGTTCATTGAGATCTTCGATCTTGGGGTGTTTTGATTTTGAACTTGACTCAGGTTGATCATTCAGAACTTCGATCTTGGGGGGGAGCATTAATTTCGAACTTGTTTCAGGTTGTTCATTTAGAACTTCGATCTTGGGGGGGCTTTAGTTTTGAACTTGATGCAGGTTGTTCATTCAGAACTCCGACCTTGGGGGGGGGGAGCATTAATTTCGAACTTGATTCAGGTTGTTCATTTAGAACTTCGATCTTGGGGTGTTTTGATTTTGAATTTGACTAAGGTTGATCATTCAGAACTCCGATCTTGGGGGGAGCATTAATTTTGAACTTGATTCAGATTGTTCATTCAGAACTTCGATCTTGGGGAGGGGGCTTCAAATTTGAACTTGACTCAGGTTGTTTATTCAGAACTTCGATCTTGGGGTGTTTTGATTTTGAACTTGATTCAGGTTGATCATTCAGAACTTCGATCTTGGGCGGGCATTAATTTTGAACTTGATTCAGGTTGTTCATTCAGAACTCCGATCTTGTGGGGGGGGCATTAATTGAACTTGATTCAGGGTGTTCACTTAGAACTTCGATCTTGGGGGGGGCATTAATTTTTAACTTGATTCAGATTGTTCATTCAGAACTTCGATCTTCGGACATTAATTTTGAACTTGATTCAGGTTGTTCATTCAGAACTTCGATCTTGGGATCTTGGGGAGGTGGCTTTAAATTTGAACTTGACTCAGGTTGTTTATTCAGAACTTCGATCATGGGGTGTTTTGATTTTGAACTTGACTCAGGTTGATCAATCAGAACTCCGATCTTGGGGGGGGGGGGGGGGGCTTTAATTTTGAACTTGATTCAGATTGTTCATTCAGAACTTCGATCTTGGGGAGGGGGCTTTAAATTTGAACTTGACTCAGGTTGTTCATTCAGAACTCCGATCTTGGGGGGGGGGGGGAGCATTAATTTCGAACTTCATTCAGGTTGTTCATTTAGAACTTCGATCTTGGGGGGGCTTTAATTTTGAGCTTGATTCAGGTTGTTCATTCAGAACTTCGATCTTGGGACTTTAATTTCGAACTTGACTCAGGTTGTTCATTCAGATCTTCGATCTGGGGGGGGGGGCTTTAATATCAAACTTGAATCAGATTGATCATTCTGAACTCCGATCTTGGGGGGGGGGGGCTTTAATTTTGAACTTGAATTAGATAGTTCATTCAGAACTTCGATCTTGAGGAGGGGGCTTTAATTTTGAACTTGACTCAGGTTGTTCATTGAGATCTTCGATCTTGGGGTGTTTTGATTTTGAACTTGACTCAGGTTGATCATTCAGAACTTCGATCTTGGGGGGAGCATTAATTTCGAACTTGTTTCAGGTTGTTCATTTAGAACTTCGATCTTGGGGGGGCTTTAATTTTGAACTTGATTCAGATTGTTCATTCAGAACTTCGATTTTGGGACATTAATTTTGAACTTGATTCAGGTTGTTCATTCAGAACTCCGACCTTGGGGAGGGGTAGCATTAATTTCGAACTTGATTCAGGTTGTTCATTTAGAACTTCGATCTTGGGGTGTTTTGATTTTGAACTTGACTCAGGTTGATCATTCAGAACTCCGATCTTGGGGGAGCATTAATTTTGAACTTGATTCAGGTTGTTCATTCAGAACTTCGATCTTGGGCCTGTAATTTTGAACTTGACTCAGGTTGTTCATTCACATCTTCGATCTTGGGGAGGGGGGGGGCTTTAATATCGAACTTGAATCAGATTGTTCATTCAGAACTTCGAGCTTGGGGAGGGGGCTTTAATTTTGAACTTGACTCAGGTTGTTCATTGAGATCTTCGATCTTGGGGTGTTTTGATTTTGAACTTGACCAGGTTGATCATTCAGAACTTCGATCTTGGGGGGGGGGGGGGCTTTAATATCGAACACGAATCAGGTTGATCATTCAGAACTCCGATTTTGGGGGGGGGGGCTTTAATTTTGAACTTGATTCAGATTGTTCATTCAGAACTTCGATCTTGGGGAGGGGGCTTCAAATTTGAACTTGACTCAGTTTGTTTATTCAGAACTTCGATCTTGGGGTGTTTTGATTTTGAACTTGATTCAGGTTGATCATTCAGAACTTCGATCTTGGGCGGGCATTAATTTTGAACTTGATTCAGGTTGTTCATTCAGAACTCCGATCTTGGGGGGGGGGGGGCATTAATTGAACTTGATTCAGGTTGTTCACTTAGAACTTCGATCTTGGGGGGGGGCATTAATTTTTAACTTGATTCAGATTGTTCATTCAGAACTTCGATCTTGGGACATTAATTTTGAACTTGATTCAGGTTGTTCATTCAGAACTTCGATCTTGGGGAGGTGGCTTTAAATTTGAACTTGACTCAGGTTGTTCATTCAGAACTCCGACCTTGGGGGGGGGGAGCATTAATTTCGAACTTCATTCAGGTTGTTCATTTAGAACTTCGATCTTGGGGGGCTTTAATTTTGAACTTGATTCAGGTTGTTCATTCAGAACTTCGATCTTGGGACTTTAATTTTGAACTTGACTCAGGTTGTTCATTCAGATCTTCGATCTGGGGGGGGGGCTTTAATATCGAACTTGAATCAGATTGATCATACTGAACTCCGATCTTGGGGGGGGGCTTTAATTTTGAACTTGATTCAGATAGTTCATTCAGAACTTCGATCTTGAGGAGGGGGCTTTAATTTTGAACTTGACTCAGGTTGTTCATTGAGATCTTCGATCTTGGGGTGTTTTGATTTTGAACTTGACTCAGGTTGATCATTCAGAACTTCGATCTTGGGGGGAGCATTAATTTCGAACTTGTTTCAGGTTGTTCATTTAGAACTTCGATCTTGGGGGTGGGGGCTTTAATTTTGAACTTGATTCGGATTGTTCATTCAGAACTTCGATCTTGGGACATTAATTTTGAACTTGATTCAGGTTGTTCATTCACAACTCCGACCTTGGGGGGGGGGAAGCATTAATTTCGAACTTGATTCAGGTTGTTCATTTAGAACTTCGATCTTGGGGTGTTTTGATTTTGAATTTGACTCAGGTTGATCATTCAGAACTCCGATCTTGGGGGGAGCATTAATTTTGAACTTGATTCAGGATGTTCATTCAGAACTTCGATCTTGGGGGGGGGCATTAATTTTTAACTTGATTCAGGTTGTTCATTCAGAACTTCGATCTTGGGCCTGTAATTTTGAACTTGACTCAGGTTGTTCATTCACATCTTCGATCTTGGGGAGGGGGGGGGGGCTTTAATATCGAACTTGAATCAGATTGTTCATTCAGAACTTCGAGCTTGGGGAGGGGGCTTTAATTTTGAACTTGACTCAGGTTGTTCATTTAGAACTTCGATCTTGGGGGGGGCTTTAATTTTGAACTTGATTCAGGTTGTTCATTCAGAACTTCGATCTTGGGACATTAATTTTGAACTTGATTCAGGTTGTTCATTCAGAACTTCGATCTTGGGGACGTGGCCTTAAATTTGAACTTGACTCAGGTTGTTTATTCAGAACTTCGATCGTGGGGTGTTTTGATTTTGAACTTGACTCAGGTTGATCATTCAGAACTCCGATCTTGGGGGGGGGGGCTTTAATTTTGAACTTGATTCAGATTGTTCATTCAGAACTTCGATCTTGGGGAGGGGGCTTTAAATTTGAACTTGACTCAGGTTGTTCATTCAGAACTCCGATCTTGGGGGGGGGAGCATTAATTTCGAACTTCATTCAGGTTGTTCATTTAGAACTTCGATCTTGGGGGGGCTTTAATTTTGAACTTGATTCAGGTTGTTCATTCAGAACTTCGATCTTGGGGGGGGGGGCTTTAATATCGAACTTGAATCAGATTGATCATTCAGAACAACGATCTTGGGGGGGGGGGGCTTTAATTTTGAACTTGATTCAGATAGTTCATTCAGAACTTCGATCTTGAGGAGGGGCCTTTAATTTTGAACTTGACTCAGGTTGTTCATTGAGATCTTCGATCTTGGGGTGTTTTGATTTTGAACTTGACTCAGGTTGATCATTCAGAACTTCGATCTTGGGGGGGGAGCATTAATTTCGAACTTGTTTCAGGTTGTTCATTTAGAACTTCGATCTTGGGGGGGCTTTAATTTTGAACTTGATTAAGATTGTTCATTCAGAACTTCGATCTTGGGACATTAATTTTGAACTTGATTCAGGTTGTTCATTCAGAACTCCGACCTTGGGGGGGAGCATTAATTTCGAACTTGATTCAGGTTGTTCATTTAGAACTTCAATCTTGGGGTGTTTTGATTTTGAACTTGACTCAGGTTGATCATTCAGAATTCCGATCATGGAGGGAGCATTAATTTTGAACTTGATTCAGGATGTTCATTCAGAACTTCGATCTTGGGGGGGGGAGGGCATTAATTTTTAACTTGATTCAGATTGTTCATTCAGAACTTCGATCTTGAGGAGGGGGCTTTAATTTTGAACTTGACTCAGGTTGTTCATTGAGATCTTCGATCTTGGGGTGTTTTGATTTTGAACTTGACTCAGGATGTTCATTCAGAACTCCGATCTTGGGGGGGGGGGGAGCATTAATTTCGAACTTCATTCATTTTGTTCATTTAGAAATTCGATCTTGGGGGGGCTTTAATTTTGAACTCGATTCAGGATGTTCATTCAGAACTTCGATCTTGGGACATTAATTTTGAACTTGATTCAGGTTGTTCATTCAGAACTTCGATCTTGGGGGGGGGAGGGCTTTAATTTTGAACTTGATTCAGGTTGTTCATTCAGAACTTCGATCTTGGGCCTATAATTTTGAAATTGACTCAGGATGTTCATTCAGATCTTCGATCTTGGGGAGGGGGGGGGCTTTAATATCGAACTTGAATCAGATTGTTCATTCAGAACTTCGAGCTTGGGGAGGGGGCTTTAATTTTGAACTTGACTCATGTTGTTCATTGAGAACTTCGATCTTGGGGTGTTTTGATTTTGAACTTGACCAGGTTGATCATTCAGAACTTCGATCTTGGGGGGGGGGGGGCTTTAATATCGAACACGAATCAGGTTGTTCATTCACATCTTCGATCTTGGGGAGGGGGGGGGCTTTAATATCGAACTTGAATCAGATTGTTCATTCAGAACTTCGAGCTTGGGGAGGGGGCTTTAATTTTGAACTTGACTCAGATTGTTCATTGAGATCTTTGATCTTGGGGTGTTTTGATTTTGAACTTGACTCAGGTTGATCATTCAGAACTTCGATCTTGGGGGGGGGGGAGCATTAATTTCGAACTTGTTTCAGGTTGTTCATTTAGAACTTCGATCTTGGGGGTGGGGGCTTTAATTTTGAACTTGAATCAGATTGATCATTCAGAACTCCGATCTTGGGGGGGGGCTTTAATTTTGAACTTGATTCAGATAGTTCATTCAGAACTTCGATCTTGAGGAGGGGGCTTTAATTTTGAACTTGACTCAGGTTGTTCATTGAGATCTTCGATCTTGGGGTGTTTTGATTTTGAACTTGACTCAGGTTGATCATTCAGAACTTCGATCTTGGGGGGGAGCATTAATTTCGAACTTGTTTCAGGTTGTTCATTTAGAACTTCGATCTTGGGGGTGGGGGCTTTAATTTTGAACTTGATTCAGATTGTTCATTCAGAACTTCGATCTTGGGACATTAATTTTGAACTTGATTCAGGTTGTTCATTCAGATCTCCGACCTTGGGGGGGGGAGCATTAATTTCGAACTTGATTCAGGTTGTTCATTTAGAACTTCAATCTTGGGGTGTTTTGATTTTGAACTTGACTCAGGTTGATCATTCAGAACTCCGATCATGGGGGAGCATTAATTTTGAACTTGATTCAGGATGTTCATTCAGAACTTCGATCTTGGGGGGGGGGGGGGGGCATTAATTTTTAACTTGATTCAGATTGTTCATTCAGAACTTCGATCTTGAGGAGGGGGCTTTAATTTTGAACTTGACTCAGGTTGTTCATTGAGATCTTCGATCTTGGGGTGTTTTGATTTTGAACTTGACTCAGGTTGTTCATTCAGAACTCCGATCTTGGGGGGGGGAGGGCTTTAATTTTGAACTTGATTCAGGTTGTTCATTCAGAACTTCGATCTTGGGACATTAATTTTGAACTTGATTCAGGTTGTTCATTCAGAACTTCGATCTTGGGGACGTGGCCTTAAATTTGAACTTGACTCAGGTTGTTTATTCAGAACTTCGATCGTGGGGTGTTTTGATTTTGAACTTGACTCAGGTTGATCATTCAGAACTCCGATCTTGGGGGGGGGGGGGGGGGCTTTAATTTTGAACTTGATTCAGATTGTTCATTCAGAACTTCGATCTTGGGGAGGGGGCTTTAAATTTGAACTTGACTCAGGTTGTTCATTCAGAACTCCGATCTTGGGGGGGCGGGAGCATTAATTTCGAACTTCATTCAGGTTGTTCATTTAGAACTTCGATCTTGGGGGGGCTTTAATTTTGAACTTGATTCAGGTTGTTCATTCAGAACTTCGATCTTGGGGGGGGGGGGGGCTTTAATATCGAACTTGAATCAGATTGATCATTCAGAACTCCGATCTTGGGGGGGGGGGGCTTTAATTTTGAACTTGATTCAGATAGTTCATTCAGAACTTCGATCTTGAGGAGGGGCCTTTAATTTTGAACTTGACTCAGGTTGTTCATTGAGATCTTCGATCTTGGGGTGTTTTGATTTTGAACTTGACTCAGGTTGATCATTCAGAACTTCGATCTTGGGGGGGAAGCATTAATTTCGAACTTGTTTCAGGTTGTTCATTTAGAACTTCGATCTTGGGGGGGGCTTTAATTTTGAACTTGATTAAGATTGTTCATTCAGAACTTCGATCTTGGGACATTAATTTTGAACTTGATTCAGGTTGTTCATTCAGAACTCCGACCTTGGGGGGGAGCATTAATTTCGAACTTGATTCAGGTTGTTCATTTAGAACTTCAATCTTGGGGTGTTTTGATTTTGAACTTGACTCAGGTTGATCATTCAGAATTCCGATCATGGAGGGAGCATTAATTTTGAACTTGATTCAGGATGTTCATTCAGAACTTCGATCTTGGGGGGGGAGGGCATTAATTTTTAACTTGATTCAGATTGTTCATTCAGAACTTCGATCTTGAGGAGGGGGCTTTAATTTTGATCTTGACTCAGGTTGTTCATTGAGATCTTCGATCTTGGGGTGTTTTGATTTTGAACTTGACTCAGGATGTTCATTCAGAACTCCGATCTTGGGGGGGGGGGAGCATTAATTTCGAACTTCATTCAGGTTGTTCATTTAGAAATTCGATCTTGGGGGGGCTTTAATTTTGAACTCGATTCAGGATGTTCATTCAGAACTTCGATCTTGGGACATTAATTTTGAACTTGATTCAGGTTGTTCATTCAGAACTTCGATCTTGGGGGGGGGAGGGCTTTAATTTTGAACTTGATTCAGGTTGTTCATTCAGAACTTCGATCTTGGGCCTATAATTTTGAAATTGACTCAGGATGTTCATTCAGATCTTCGATCTTGGGGAGGGGGGGGCTTTAATATCGAACTTGAATCAGATTGTTCATTCAGAAATTCGAGCTTGGGGAGGGGGCTTTAATTTTGAACTTGACTCATGTTGTTCATTGAGATCTTCGATCTTGGGGTGTTTTGATTTTGAACTTGACCAGGTTGATCATTCAGAACTTCGATCTTGGGGGGGGGGGGGCTTTAATATCGAACACGAATCAGGTTGATCATTCAGAACTCCGATCTTGGGGGGGGGCGGGCTTTAATTTTGAACTTGATTCAGATTGTTCATTCAGAACTTCGATCTTGAGGAGGGGGCTTTAATTTTGAACTTGACTCAGGTTGTTCATTGAGATCTTTGATCTTGGGGTGTTTTGATTTTGAACTTGACTCAGGTTGATCATTCAGAACTTCGATCTTGGGGGGGGGGGAGCATTAATTTCGAACTTGTTTCAGGTTGTTCATTTAGAACTTCGATCTTGGGGGTGGGGGCTTTAATTTTGAACTTGAATCAGATTGATCATTCAGAACTCCGATCTTGGGGGGGGGGGGCTTTAATTTTGAACTTGATTCAGATAGTTCATTCAGAACTTCGATCTTGAGGAGGGGGCTTTAATTTTGAACTTGACTCAGGTTGTTCATTGAGATCTTCGATCTTGGGGTGTTTTGATTTTGAACTTGACTCAGGTTGATCATTCAGAACTTCGATCTTGGGGGGGAGCATTAATTTCGAACTTGTTTCAGGTTGTTCATTTAGAACTTCGATCTTGGGGGTGGGGGCTTTAATTTTGAACTTGATTCAGATTGTTCATTCAGAACTTCGATCTTGGGACATTAATTTTGAACTTGATTCAGGTTGTTCATTCAGATCTCCGACCTTGGGGGGGGAGCATTAATTTCGAACTTGATTCAGGTTGTTCATTTAGAACTTCAATCTTGGGGTGTTTTGATTTTGAACTTGACTCAGGTTGATCATTCAGAACTCCGATCATGGGGGAGCATTAATTTTGAACTTGATTCAGGATGTTCATTCAGAACTTCGATCTTGGGGGGGGGGGCATTAATTTTTAACTTGATTCAGATTGTTCATTCAGAACTTCGATCTTGAGGAGGGGGCTTTAATTTTGAACTTGACTCAGGTTGTTCATTGAGATCTTCGATCTTGGGGTGTTTTGATTTTGAACTTGACTCAGGTTGTTCATTCAGAACTCCGATCTTGGGGGGGGGAGGGCTTTAATTTTGAACTTGATTCAGGTTGTTCATTCAGAACTTCGATCTTGGGCCTACAATTTTGAAATTGACTCAGGTTGTTCATTCAGATCTTCGATCTTGGGGAGGGGGGGGCTTTAATATCGAACTTGAATCAGATTGTTCATTCAGAACTTCGAGCTTGGGGAGGGGGCTTTAATTTTGAACTTGACTCAGGTTGTTCATTGAGATCTTCGATCTTCGGGTGTTTTGATTTTGAACTTGACCAGGTTGATCATTCAGAACTTCGATCTTGGGGGGGGGGGGGGGCGTTTAATATCGAACACGAATCAGGTTGATCATTCAGAACTCCGATCTTGGGGGGGGGGGGGCTTTAATTTTGAACTTGATTCAGATTGTTCATTCAGAACTTCGATCTTGATGAGGGGGCTTTAATTTTGAACTTGACTCAGGTTGTTCATTGAGATCTTCGATCTTGGGGTGTTTTGATTTTGAACTTGACTCAGGTTGATCATTCAGAACTTCGATCTTGGGGGGGGAGCATTAATTTCGAACTTGTTTCAGGTTGTTCATTTAGAACTTCGATCTTGGGGGTGGGGGCTTTAATTTTGAACTTGATTCAGATTGTTCATTCAGAACTTCGATCTTGGGACATTAATTTTGAACTTGATGCAGGTTGTTCATTCAGAACTCCGACCTTGGGGGGGAAGCATTAATTTCGAACTTGATTCAGGTTGTTCATTTAGAACTTCGATCTTGGGGTGTTTTGATTTTGAACTTGACTCAGGTTGATCATTCAGAACTCCGATCTTGGGGGGAGCATTAATTTTGAACTTGATTCAGGATGTTCATTCAGAACTTCGATCTTGGGGGGGGGGGGCATTAATTTTTAACTTGATTCAGATTGTTCATTCAGAACTTCGATCTTGAGGAGGGGGCTTTAATTTTGAACTTGACTCAGGTTGTTCATTGAGATCTTCGATCTTGGGTGTTTTGATTTTGAACTTGACTCAGGTTGTTCATTCAGAACTCCGATCTTGGGGGGGGGGGGAGCATTAATTTCGAACTTCATTCAGGTTGTTCATTTAGAACTTCGATCTTGGGGGGCTTTAATTTTGAACTTGATTCAGGTTGTTCATTCAGAACTTCGATCTTGGGACATTAATTTTGAACTTGATTCAGGTTCTTCATTCAGAACTTCGATCTTGGGGGGGGAGGGCTTTAATTTTGAACTTGATTCAGGTTGTTCATTCAGAACTTCGATCTTGGGCCTATAATTTTGAAATTGACTCAGGTTGTTCATTCAGATCTTCGATCTTGGGGAGGGGGGGGGGCTTTAATATCGAACTTGAATCAGATTGTTCATTCAGAACTTCGAGCTTGGGGAGGGGGCTTTAATTTTGAACTTGACTCATGTTGTTCATTGAGATCTTCGATCTTGGGGTGTTTTGATTTTGAACTTGACCAGATTGATCATTCAGAACTTCGATCTTGGGGGGGGGGGGCTTTAATATCGAACACGAATCAGGTTGATCATTCAGAACTCCGATCTTGGGGGAGGGGGCTTTAATTTTGAACTTGATTCAGATTGTTCATTCAGAACTTCGATCTTGAGGAGTGGGCTTTTATTTTGAACTTGATTCAGGTTGTTCATTGAGATCTTCGATCTTGGGGTGTTTTGATTTTGAACTTGACTCAGGTGTTCATTCAGAACTCCGATCTTGGGGGGGAGCATTAATTTCGAACTTCATCAGGTTGTTCATTTAGAACTTCGATCTTGGGGGGGGCTTTAATTTTAAACTTAATTCAGATTGTTCATTCAGAACTTCGATCTTGGGACATTAATTTTGAACTTGATTCAGGTTGTTCATTCAGAACTCCGACCTTGGGGAGGAGCATTAATTTCGAACTTGATTCAGGTTGTTCATTTAGAACTTCAATCTTGGGGTGTTTTGATTTTGAACTTGACTCAGGTTGATCATTCAGAACTCCGATCTTGGGGGGAGCATTAATTTTGAACTTGATTCAGGATGTTCATTCAGAACTTCGATCTTGGGAGGGGGAGGGCTTTAATTTTGAACTTGATTCAGGTTGTTCATTCAGAACTTCGATCTTGGGCCTATAATTTTGAAATTGACTCAGGTTGTTCATTCAGATCTTCGATCTTGGGGAGGGGGGGGCTTTAATATCGAACTTGAATCAGATTGTTCATTCAGAACTTCGAGCTTGGGGAGGGGGCTTTAATTTTGAACTTGACTCAGGTTGTTCATTGAGATCTTCGATCTTGGGGTGTTTTGATTTTGAACTTGACCAGGTTGATCATTCAGAACTTCGATCTTGGGGGGGGGGGGGGGGGGCTTTAATATCGAACACGAATCAGGTTGATCATTCGGAACTCCGATCTTGGGGGGGGCTTTAATTTTGAACTTGATTCAGATTGTTCATTCAGAACTTCGGTCTTGGGGAGGGGGCGTCAAATTTGAACTTGACTCAGGTTGTTTATTCAGAACTTCGATCTTGGGGTGTTTTGATTTTGAACTTGATTCAGGTTGATCATTCAGAACTCCGATCTTGGGGGGGGGGGCTTTAATTTTGAACTTGATTCAGATTGTTCATTCAGAACTTCGATCTTGAGGAGAGGGCTTTAATTTTGAACTTGACTCAGGTTGTTCATTGAGATCTTCGATCTTGGGGTGTTTTGATTTTGAACTTGACTCAGGTGTTCATTCAGAACTCCGATCTTGGGGGGGAGCATTAATTTCGAACTTCATCAGGTTGTTCATTTAGAACTTCGATCTTGGGGGGGGGGCTTTAATTTTGAACTTAATTCAGATTGTTCATTCAGAACTTCGATCTTGGGACATTAATTTTGAACTTGATTCAGGTTGTTCATTCAGAACTCCGACCTTGGGGGGGAGCATTAATTTCGAACTTGATTCAGGTTGTTCATTTAGAACTTCAATCTTGGGGTGTTTTGATTTTGAACTTGACTCAGGTTGATCATTCAGAACTCCGATCTTGGGGGGAGCATTAATTTTGAACTTGATTCAGGATGTTCATTCAGAACTTCGATCTTGGGGGGGGGAGGGCTTTAATTTTGAACTTGATTCAGGTTGTTCATTCAGAACTTCGATCTTGGGCCTATAATTTTGAAATTGACTCAGGTTGTTCATTCAGATCTTCGATCTTGGGGAGGGGGGGCTTTAATATCGAACTTGAATCAGATTGTTCATTCAGAACTTCGAGCTTGGGGAGGGGGCTTTAATTTTCAACTTGACTCAGGTTGTTCATTGAGATCTTCGATCTTGGGGTGTTTTGATTTTGAACTTGACCAGGTTGATCATTCAGAACTTTGACCTTGGGGGGGGGGGGGGCTTTAATATCGAACACGAATCAGGTTGATCATTCAGAACTCCGATCTTGGGGGGGGGGGCTTTAATTTTGAACTTGATTCAGATTGTTCATTCAGAACTTCGATCTTGAGGAGGGGGCTTTAATTTTGAACTTGACTCAGGTTGTTCATTGAGATCTTCGATCTTGCGGTGTTTTGATTTTGAACTTGACTCAGGTTGATCATTCAGAACTTCGATCTTGGGGGGGGGGAGCATTAATTTCGAACTTGTTTCAGGTTGTTCATTTAGAACTTCGATCTTGGGGGTGGGGGCTTTAATTTTGAACTTGATTCAGATTGTTCATTCAGAACTTCGATCTTGGGACATTAATTTTGAACTTGATGCAGGTTGTTCATTCAGAACTCCGACCTTGGGGGGGAAGCATTAATTTCGAACTTGATTCAGGTTGTTCATTTAGAACTTCGATCTTGGGGTGTTTTGATTTTGAACTTGACTCAGGTTGATCATTCAGAACTCCGATCTTGGGGGGAGCATTAATTTTGAACTTGATTCAGGATGTTCATTCAAAACTTCGATCTTGGGGGGGGGGCATTAATTTTTAACTTGATTCAGATTGTTCATTCAGAACTTCGATATTGAGGAGGGGGCTTTAATTTTGAACTTGACTCAGGTTGTTCATTGAGATCTTCGATCTTGGGGTGTTTTGATTTTGAACTTGACTCAAGTTGTTCATTCAGAACTCCGATCTTGGGGGGGAGCATTAATTTCGAACTTCATTCAGGTTGTTCATTTAGAACTTCGATCTTGGGGGGGCTTTAATTTTGAACTTGATTCAGGTTGTTCATTCAGAACTTCGATCTTGGGACATTAATTTTGAACTTGATTCAGGTTGTTCATTCAGAACTTCGATCTTGGGGAGGTGGCTTTAAATTTGAACTTGACTCAGGTTGTTTATTCAGAACTTCGTTCATGGGGTGTTTTGATTTTGAACTTGACTCAGGTTGATCATTCAGAACTCCGATCTTGGGGAGGGGGCTTTAAATTTGAACTTGACTCAGGTTGTTCATTCAGAACTCCGATCTTTGGGTGGGAGAGCATTAATTTCGAACTTCATTCAGGTTGTTCATTTAGAACTTCGATCTTGGGGGGGCTTTAATTTTGAACTTGATTCAGGTTGTTCATTCAGAACTTCGATCTTGGGACTTTAATTTTGAACTTGACTCAGGTTGTTCATTCAGATCTTCGATCGTGGGGGGGGGGCTTTAATATCGCACTTGAATCAGATTGATCATTCTGAACTCCGATCTTGGGGGGGGGGCTTTAATTTTGAACTTGATTCAGATAGTTCATTCAGAACTTCGATCTTGAGGAGGCGGCTTTAATTTTGAACTTGACTCATGTTGTTCATTGAGATCTTCGATCTTGGGGTGTTTTGATTTTGAACTTGACTCAGGTTAATCATTCAGAACTTCGATCTTGGGGGGGGGGGATCATAAATTTCGAACTTGTTTCAGGTTGTTCATTTAGAACTTCGATCTTGGGGGGGCTTTAATTTTGAACTTGATTCAGATTGTTCATTCAGAACTTCGATCTTGGGACATTAATTTTGAACTTCATTCAGGTTGTTCATTCAGAACTCCGACCTTGGGGAGGGGAGCATTAATTTCGAACTTGATTCAGGTTGTTCATTTAGAACTTCAATCTTGGGGTGTTTTGATTTTGAACTTGACTCAGGTTGATCATTCAGAACTCCGATCATGGGGGAGCATTAATTTTGAACTTGATTCAGGATGTTTATTCAGAACTTCGATCATGGGGTGTTTTGATTTTGAACTTGACTCAGGTTGATCGTTGAGAACTCCGATCTTGGGGGCGGGGGGGGGGCTTTAATTTTGAACTTGATTCAGATTGTTCATTCAGAACTTCGATCTTGGGGAGGGGGCTTTAAATTTGAACTTGACTCAGGTTGTTTATTCAGAACTTCGATCTTGGCGTGTTTTGATTTTGAACTTGACTCAGGTTGATCGTTCAGAACTTCGATCTTGGGCGGGCATTAATTTTGAACTTGATTCAGGTTGTTCATTCAGAACTCCGATCTTGGGGGGGGGGGGGCATTAATTGAACTTGATTCAGGTTGTTCATTTAGAACTTCGATCTTGGGGGGGGGCATTAATTTTTAACTTGATTCAGATTGTTCATTCAGAACTTCGATCTTGGGACATTAATTTTGAACTTGATTCAGGTTGTTCATTCAGAACTTCGATCTTGGGGTGTTTTGATTTTGAACTTGATTCAGGATGTTCATTTATAACTTCGATCTTGGGGGGCTTTAATTTTGAACTTGATTCAGGTTGTTCATTCAGAACTTCGATCTTGGGGCATTAATTTTAAACTTGATTCAGGTTGTTCATTCAGAACTTCGATCTTGGGGGGGGGGGCATTGATTTTGAACTTGATTCAGGTTGTTTATTCAGAACTTCGATCTTCGGGGGGGGGGCATTAATATTGAACTAGATTCAGGTTGTACATTCAGATCTTTGATCTTGGCGGGGGGCATTAATTTTGAACCTGTTCAGGTTGTTCATTCAGATCTTCGATCTTGGGGGGCATTAATTTTGAACTTGATCCACGTTGTTCATTCAGAACTTCGATCTTGGGGGGCTTTAATTTTGAACGTGACTCAGGTTGTTCATTCAGACTTCGATCTTGGGGGGGGTATTAATTTTGAACTTGACTAAGGTTGTTTATTCGGAACTTCGTTCTTGGGGGGTGTTTAATTTTGAACTTGACGCAGGTTGTTCATTCAGAACTTCGATCTTGGGGGGCGGAGCATTAGTTTTGAACTTGATACAGGTTGTTCATTCAGAACTTCGATCTTGGGGGGAGGCATTAAATTTTAACTTGATTCAGATTGTTCATTCAGAACTTCGATCTTGGGGCATTAATTTTGAACTTGATTCAGGTTGTTCATTCAGAACTTCGATCTTGGGGAGGGGGCTTTAAATTTGAACTTGACTCAGATTGTTTATTCAGAACTTCGATCTTTTGGTGTTTTGATTTTGAACTTGATTCAGGATGTTCATTCGTAACTTCGATCTTGGGCGGGCATTAATTTTGAACTTGATTCACGTTGTTCATTCAGAATTTCTATCTGGGGGGGCATTAATTTTGAACTTGATTCAGATTGTTCTATCAGAATTTCGATCTTGGGACATCAATTTTGAACTTGATTCAGATTGTTCATTCAGAACTTCGATCTTGGGACATTAATTTTGAACTTGATTCAAGTTGTTCATTTAGAACTTCGATCTTCGGGGGGGGGGGGCTTTAATTTTGAACTTGATTCAGGTTGTTCATTCAGAACTTCGATCTTGGGGGGGGAGCATTAATTTCGAACTTGATTCAGGTTGTTCATTTAGAACTTTGATCTTGGGGGGGGGGGGGCTTTAATTTTGAACTTGATTCAGGTTGTTCATTCAGAACTTCGATCTTGGGACATTAATTTTGAATTGACTCAGGTTGATCATTCAAAACTTCGATCTCGGGCGGGCATTAATTTTGAACTTGATTCAGGTTGTTCATTCAGAACTTCGATGTTGGGGGGGGGGAGGCATTAATTGAACTTGATTCAGGTTGTTCATTTAGAACTTCGATCTTGGGGGGGGGGCATTAATTTTTAACTTGATTCAGATTGTTCATTCAGAACTTCGATCTTGGGGGGGGGCATTACTTTTGAACTTGATTCAGGTTGTTCATTCAGAACTTCGATCTTAGGGGCATTAATTTTGAAATTGATTCAGAGTGTTCATTCAGAACTTCGATCTTGAGGGCATTAATTTTGAAATTGATTCAGAGTGTTCATTCAGAACTTCGATCTTGGGGCATTAATTTTGAACTGGATTCAGAGTGTTCATTCAGAACTTCGATCTTGGGGGCATTAATTTTGAAATGGATTCAGGATGTTCATTCAGAACTCCGATCTTGGGGGGCATTAATTTTGAACTTGACTCAAATTATTCATTCAGAACTTGGATCTTGGGGGGCATCAATTTTGAACTTGACTCAAGTTATTCATTTAGAACTTGGATCTTGAGGCACCATTTACAACATGGCTTAGGAGGTATCCATTTAGAACTTGAATCTTGGCATTAATTTAAAAGTTTGTTCAGGCTGCTCCCATTTAGAAGTTGGATCCTAAGGTATCCATATAGAACTTTTCTCAGGGGGCGCCCATTTAGAAGTTGGATATTAGGGTATTCATTTAGAACTAGGCTCAGGTGACATCAATTTAAAACTTGAATCTCTTGGCATCAATTTACAACTTGGCTCTCATTTACAACTTCGGTCAGCGCGGCATCCATTTAGAAATGTGCTCAATGGGGCTCCCATTTAGAAATTGAATCAAATATCTCTCATTTAGAACTTGGCTCTGGGGCTCCCTCCAAAACTATTTCGATCCTTGTTGATTGGTATTAACTAGTTAATAACAGCCGTTCCCCATTCCCGAAGGCTTAGAGAAGGTTGGGTGAGGGGACCCACTGGAACAGCTTTTGGGAGACAGATGGTAGCCTCCCGTCAAGGCCATCCAGCGTGTTCTTTAATATTGGGATGTTTTACCTCTGAGCGGCACTTTTTTCCACACCATGGGCTAAATGGCCAGGTCACACAGACCCGGAACGCTCATAGAAGGTTGGGTGAGGGGACCCACTGGAACAGCTGTTGGGAGACAGATGGTAGCCTCCCGTCAATGCCATCCAGCGTGTTCTTTAATATTGGGATGTTTTACCTCTGAGCGGCACTTTTTTCCACACCATGGGCTAAATGGCCAGGTCACACGGACCCGGAACGCTCATAGAAGGTTGGGTGAGGGGACCCACTGGAACAGCTGTTGGGAGACAGATGGTAGCCTCCCGTCAATGCCATCCAGCGTGTTCTTTAATATTGGGATGTTTTACCTCTGAGCGGCACTTTTTTCCACACCATGGGCTAAATGGCCAGGTCACACGGACCCGGAACGCTCATAGAAGGTTGGGTGAGGGGACCCACTGGAACAGCTGTTGGGAGACAGATGGTAGCCTCCCGTCAAGGCCATCCAGCGTGTTCTTTAATATTGGGTTGTTTTACCTCTGAGCGGCACTTTTTGCACACCATGGGCTAAATGGCCAGGTAACATGGACCCCAAAGGCTCAGAGAAGGTTGGGGGAGGGGACCCACTGGAACAGCTGTTGGGAGACAGATGGTAGTCTCCCGTCAAGGCCATCCAGCGTGTTCTTTAATATTGGGTTGTTTTATCTCTGAGCTGCAATTTTTTGCACACCATGGGCTAAATGTCCAGGTCACATGGATCCGGAAAGCTCATAGAAGGTTGGGTGAGGGGACCCACTGGAACAGCTGTTGGTAGACAGATGGTAGTCTCCCGTCAAGGCCATCCAGCGTGTTCTTTAATATTGGGTTGTTTTACCTCTGAGCGGCACTTTTTTGCACATCATGGGCTAAATGGCCAGGTCACATGGATCCTGAAGGCTCATAGAAGGTTGGGTGAGGAGAACCACTGGAACAGCATTTGGGAGACAGATGGTAGCCTCCCGTTAAGGCCATCCAGCGTGTTCTTTAATATTGGGATGTTTTACCTCTGAGCGGCACTTTTTTCCACACCATGGGCTAAATGGCCAGGTCACATGGACCCGGAAGGCTCATAGAAGGTTGGGTGAGGGGACCCACTGGAACAGCTGTTGGGAGACAGATGGTAGCCTCCCGTCAAGGCCATCCAGCGTGTTCTTTAATATTCGGTTGTTTTATCTCTGAGCGGCACTTTTTTGCACACCATGGGCTAAATGGCCAGGTCACATGGACCCCAAAGGCTCAGAGAAGGTTGGGGGAGGGGACCCATTGGAACAGCTGTTGGGAGACAGATGGTAGCCTCCCGTCAAGCCCATCCAGCGTGTTCTTTAGTATTGTGTTGTTTTGCCTCTGAGCGGCAATTTTTTGCACACCATGGGCTAAATGGCCAGGTCACATGGATCCTGAAGGCTCATAGAAGGTTGGGTGAGGGGACCCACTGGAACAGCTTTTGGGAGACAGATGGTAGCCTTCCGTCAAGGCCATCCAGCGTGTTCTTTAATATTGGGATGTTTTACCTCTGAGCGGCACTTTTTTCCACACCATGGGCTAAATGGCCAGGTCACATGGACCCGGAAGGCTCATAGAAGGTTGGGTGAGGGGACCCACTGGAACAGCTGTTGGGAGACAGATGGTAGCCTCCCATCAAGGCCATCCAGCGTGTTCTTTAATATTGGATTGTTTCACCTCTGAGCGGCAGTTTTTTGCACACCATGGGCTAAATGGCCAGGTCACATGGATCCCAAAGGCTCAGAGAAGGTTGGGGGAGGGGACCCACTGGAACAGCTGTTGGGAGACAGATGGCAACCTCCCGTCAAGGCCATCCAGCGTGTTCTTTAATATTGGGTTGTTTTTCCTCTGAGCGGCACTTTTTTGCACACCATGGGCTAAATGGCCAGGTCACATGGACCCCGAAGGCTCATAGAAGGTTGGGTGAGGGGACCCACTGGAACAGCTGTTGGGAGACAGATGGCAGCCTCCCGTCAAGGCCATCCAGCGTGTTCTTTAATATTGGGTTGTTTACCACTGAGCGGCACTTTTTTGCACACCATGGGCTAAATGGCCAGGTCACATGGACCCCGAAGGCTCATAGAAGGTTGGGTGAGGGGACCCACTGGAACAGCTGTTGGGAGACAGATGGCAGCCTCCCGTCAAAGCCATCCAGCGTGTTCTTTAATATTGGGTTGTTTACCACTGAGCGGCACTTTTTTGCACACCATGGGCTAAATGGCCAGGTCACATGGACCCCAAAGGCTCAGAGAAGGTGGGGGGAGGGGACCCACTGGAACAGCTCTTGGGAGACAGATGGCAACCTCCCGTCAAGGCCATCCAGCGTGTTCTTTAATATTGGGTTGTTTTTCCTCTGAGCGGCACTTTTTTACACACCATGGGCTAAATGGCCAGGTCACATGGACCCCGAAGGCTCATAGAAGGTTGGGTGAGGGGACCCACTGGAACAGCTATTGGGAGACAGATGGTAGCCTCCCGTCAAGGCCATCCAGCGTGTTCTTTAATATTGGGTTGTTTTACCACTATGGGGCACTTTTTTTGCACACCATGGGCTAAATGACCAGGTCACATGTACCCCGAAGGCTGAGAGAAGGTTGCGGGAGGGGACCCACTGGAACACCTGTTGGGAGACAGATGGTAGCCTCCCGTCAAGGCCATCCAGCGTGTTCTTTAACATTGGGTTGTTTTACCTCTGACAGACGCATTTTTTGCACACCATGGACTAAATGTCCAGGTCACAAGGACTCCAAAGGACGGAGGGGTGACCCACTGGAACAGCTGTTGAGAGACAGATGGTAACCTCCTGACAGGGCCATCCAACGTGTTCTTGAATGTGCACAGTTATCCTGCAGACGGGATCACGGCTTAAAGTTCCATGCGATTGACGACGGCCTTTCCAATCCCATAGGTGTCCCCTACTGACCGTGGACATGGCTGTGAATTTTGCGGAGATAAATCTCAACGCTGACCCAGCTGGGTCTCGAACCTGGGAACTGCTGAATCTGAGGCTAGTATGATACAACTAAGCCTAGAGCCCTGATGCTCCTTCTGATATCGCCAGTTAGCCCAAGAAAGGATTGCCGCTCAGAGGTGAAACAATTAAACCATGAGTTAAAATTAAAACAATTAAACTCTGACACCATCTTGATGTAGTACAGTCGCTCAAATAAGTATCCGAACACTACGGTTGATTACAGAATTCAGAAAAAAAATATCTGGCAACGATTTGTTTAGAAATCTGTGATCTGGGAACCTTCGTGCACAGTTGCTCCAAAAAGTATCCGAACACTATGGTTGATTACACAATTCAGAAAAAATACATGGCAACGATTTTTTTTTTTTTAGAAATTAGTGATCTGACAACCTTCGTGTACAGTCGCTGAAAAAAATATCCGAACACTATGGTTGATTACAGAATTCAGAAAAATATCTGGCAACAATTTTTTTTAAAAAATTAGTGATCTGACAACCTTCGTGTACAGTCGCTCAAAAAAAGTATCCGATATCCGAACACTATGGTTGATTACAGAATTCAGAAGAATTATATGGCAAGGATTTTTTTTTTTTTTTTTTTTTAGAAATTAGTGATCTGGCAACCTTCGTGTACAGTCTCTGAAAAAAATATCCTAACAATATGGTTGATTACAGAATTCCGAAAAAATATCTGGCAACGATTTTTTTTTTTTAGAAATTAGTGATCTGACAACCTTCGTGTACAGTCAATCAAAAAAGTATCCGAACACTATGGTTGATTACAGAATTCAGAAAAAATATCTGGCAACGATTTTTTTTAGAAATTATTGATCTGACAACCTTGGTATACAGTCGCTCGAAAAAGTATCCGAACACTACGGTTGATTACACAATTCAGAAAAAATATCTGGCAATTTTTTTTTTTTAGAAATTAGTGATCTGACAACCTTTGTGTACAGTCGCTCAAAAAAGTATCCGGTTGATTACACAATTCAGGAAAAATATCTGGCAACGATTTTTTTTTAGAAATTAGTGATCTAACAACCTTCGTGTATAGTCGCTCAAAAAAAAGTATCCGAACACTACGGTTGATTGCACAATTCAGAAAAAATATCTGCCAACCATTTTTTTTAGAAATTAGTGATCTGACAACCTTCGTGTACAGTCGCTCAAAAAAGTATCCCAACACTACGGTTGATTGCATAATTCAGAAAAAATATCTGGCAACCATTTTTTTTTAGAAATTAGTGATCTAACAACCTTCGTGTAGAGTCGCTCAAAAAAGTATCCGAACACTACGGTTGATTGCATAATTCAGAAAAAATATCTGGCAACCATTTTTTTTTAGAAATTAGTGATCTAACAACCTTCGTGTACAGTCGCTCAAAAAAGTATCCGAATACTACGATTGATTACACAATTAAAAAAAAAATCTGGCAACCATTTTTTTTTTAGAAATTAGTGATCTGGCAACCTTCGTGTCACGTGGCACAAAGATTGCCAGATCACTAATTTCTAAAAAAAAATCGTTGTCAGATATTTTGTCTGAATTCTCTAGTCAACCGTAGTGTTCGGATACTTTTTTGAGCGATTGTACATCCCCCCCCCACCCTCTTCACCCCTCTGGGTGTGACGTGTTCCCCCTTTTCCCCCGCTAACGGCCAAGGACGACTCTCTTAGCTGCGTGCACACACGCTCAGAGTGACGTAGAGCTTCAGAGCCAGTGGCGATATTTCCTCTATTTGACCGAGGCGCCCGACCGATAGCGACGAAAACGGGCCGGCCGAGCGAATGACGTCAAACCAGAGGCCGTTGCCGTGGCAACCGTGTGTCGGAGGGAGGAGAGCTGCAGCCAGCCTCGGAACTATTTTTCCTCTCTTCGAACGCACGAGAGCCAATGATGAAGAACAAGTGGAGGATCGAGAGCTTTTTTTAGCTCACTCCAGTATGTTGTGGAATGGATCTCAGGACGACTGGGAAGATGGACAGGGATGAGAGGGGGGGGAGACTCAGGAACTCTCCTCTTCCTCTCTATTCTTTCACTCTCGTCACCTCCTCCCCTCGATTTTCAAGGTCACGTGTTTGACGTCATCGACTTTTCAGTGCAGGGGACTGTTAAGGCATTCATGTTGTGCGCGTGAAAGAGTGACAGACGAAATTGAGGAGGGGGGGCGAATGGAAGGGGATGATGATAGAGAGATGAAAACACACGTCGTCTTCAATGGGGATGCTTCATCAATGGAAATGATATTGCTGGCCATTTAGCGATCAAGAAACTGTGGGACGTTGGATTGATGACTTTCTGGCAGTTTCGTTTTGTCAAGTCTTTAAGACCCCAAAGACTTCGAGCCGGGCTGGGAAAATGAATCCATTGAATGGCTGTTAGGTATCATATATGGAAGGTCTTTGTCAAGGTCATTTAGTGTGTTTTGGAAGATAAAGGATATGAGGTAAATTACCAGGTTATATTGATCCCACAATAGCTTGGAAATGGGTTAGAGAAATTAATTCACTAGACATCTGTAAGGAAATAGATATGATTGTCTTCAAGGTCAGTGGGGGGCGGGGATGGCTCAGTCGGTAGCGCGCCAGGCTTGTAATCCGTAGATCCCAGGTTTGAGTCCCAGCTGGGTCAACGTTGAGATTTATCTCCGCAAAATTCCCCGCCCTGCCCACGGTCAGTAGTGGACACCGATAGGCTTGGAAAGGCCACCGTCCGTCGGATGGGACGTTAAGCCGTGGCCCCGTGTGCGGGAGAACCATACCCTGTGCACGTTAAAGAACACGCTGGATGGCCTTGACGGAAGGCTACCATCTGTCTCCCAACAGCTGTTCCAGTGGGTCCACTTCCCCAACCTTCTCTGAGCCTTCGGGGTCCATGTGACCTGGCCATTTAGCCCATGGTGTGCAAAAAAGTGCCGCTCAGAGGTAAAACAATCCAAACAACCCAACTCGTCTAGGTTATCCTTGACGCAGTGCCGCATTTACCATTAGGGGCATTAGACGCAATTTGGGGCCTCACTCTCTATAAGGTCACATTTTTAAAACCTTACTCCTCACAAACAACTTTGTTACAGTTGCAAAATAAAATACTTATTTTTAAATACGAAATTCACTAGCGCAAACTAAAATGTGGAATTTATCTTTAACGTTTATTGAATGTGAATTGACAGATTCTTTAAATGGTGATGATTTAATTGATGGTTTCGCCAAAAAGGTTGGGTTGTTTTACCTCTGAGCGGCACTTTTTTGCACACCATGGGCTAAATGGCCAGGTCACATGGACCCCGAAGGCTCAGAGAAGGTTGGGGGAGGGGACCCACTGGAACAGCTGTTGGGAGGCAGATGGTAGCCTCCCGTCAAGGCCATCCAGTGTGTTCTTTAACGTGCACAGGGTATGGCTCTCCCGCACACGGGGCCACGGCTTAACGTCCCATCCGACGGATGGCGGCCTTTCCAAGGCCATCGGTGTCCCCTACTGACTGTGGGCAGGGTGGGGAATTTTGCAGAGATAAATCTCAACGCTGACCCAGCTGGGACTCGAACCTGGGAACTACAGATTACGAGCCTGGCGCGCTACCGACTGAGCCACCTCCGCCAAAGAGGAAGCTCGCAATAAAGCACTTTAATGATTTTTGATCGAAAAGTTTTTAGTTAAATGCTTCTCAAGAAAAGTTCAACATTGTAATTTGGTAGTAAACTGCAATTCGTACCAAAACTGTTTTAATGAATCTAAGTAATGTCTATACATTTGTTTACTGGGATTGAGTTATATTTTTGTGATTATTTTTCTACAATTCTTTGAATGAAATTTTTTATTTTTCTTGAACCAAACACTAAATATTGCAAAAAACCTAAGTAAGGGGCTCGATTCTAACCTGCGTCTAGGGCCTCAAAAAGTTTAGTAAGGAGACCTCGAACTAATGTGCGCCAAAGGCCTGAAAAAGTTTAGTAAGGAGGACTCGAACTAATGTGCGCCTAGGGCCTCAAAAAAGTTTAGTAAGGAGGCTTCAAACTAATGTGCGCCTAGCGCCTCAAAAAGTTTAGTAAGGAAGCCTCGAACTAATGTGCGCCTAGGTCCTCAAAAAAGTTTAGTAAGGAGGCCTTGAACTAATGTGCGCCTAGGACCTCAAAAAGTTTAGCAAGGGAGCCTCGAACTAATGTGCGCCTAGGACCTCAAAAAGTTTAGTAAGGAGGCCTCGAACTAATGTGCGCCTAGGGCCTCAAAAGTTTAGTAAGGAAGCCTCGAACTAATGTGCGCCTAGGGCCTCAAAAAAATTTAGTAAGGAGCCCTCGAATTAATGTGCGCCTAGGGCCTCAAAAAAGTTTAGTAAGGAGGCCACGAACTAATGTGCGCCTAGGGCCTCAAAAAGTTTAGTAAGGAGGCCTCGAACTAATGTGCGCCTAGTGCCTCAAAAAGTTTAGTAAGGAAGCCTCGAACTAATGTGCGCCTAGGGTCTCAAAATGTTTAGCAAGGGAGCCTCGAACTAATGTGCGCCTAGGACCTCAAAAAGTTTAGTAAGGAGGCCTCGAACTAATGGTGCGCCTAGGGCCTCAAAGAGTTTAGTAAGGAATCCTCGAACTAATGTGCGCCTAGGGCCTCAAAAAAGTTTAGTAAGGAGCCCTCGAATTAATGTGCGCCTAGGGCCTCAAAAACGTTTAGTAAGGAGGCCACGAACTAATGTGCGCCTAGGGCCTCAAAAAGTTTAGTAAGGAAGCCTCGAACTAATGTGCGCCTAGGGCTTCAAAATAGTTTAGTAAGGAGGCCTCGAATTAATGTGCGCCTAGGGCCTCAAAAAAGTTTAGTAAGGAGGCCTCGAATTAATGTGCACCTAGGACCTCAAAAAAGTTTAGTAAGGAAGCCTTGAATTAATATGCGTCTTGGACCTCAAAAACATTTAGTAAGGAGGTCTTGAACTAATGTGCGCCTAGGGGTTTTTTTTTTTAATAACATTTTTTTTTAATAATTTTTATTCATAACAGTAAAGAATACAAATACATTTACACTTTGACCCGCAAAGCTAAATAGCTTATCTGCAGGAAAATGAATAAATTATATTAAACATAGGTCATTCAGCCACAAAAATGGTGTACATCAAATAAATCCACAAAACACAACACATAAAAATCAGCTAACTAGAAAATACCAAATAATTTTTTAATTCCATTTTAAGTCTTCTAAAAGAGTCTATATTTAGTAATTCTTTTGGAATAGCATTAAATATAAGTGGTACTTGATATTCGGAGGTATGTTTCCCTTAATTATTTCGAAAATTTGGCAATTTGTAATAATCTTGGTTTTGAAGTCTTGTATTTTTATTATGTTGAATTTTTAGTTTGTAAGTTTCGTCAAAAAATTTTTTAATTATTACATTATATTTATATAAATTGCTGTAGGATAAAAGATTTAAAAATTTTAATCTATCGGTAGAAGTTTTATAAATTTTTTGCAAATGAGACGGAATAATATTTTTAGCTATTATAGACTGCAGTTTTTCTATTTTATTTATGTTAGTTAAGTTAGTTGTTCCATGCACAAATATTCCATAATTTAAAATAGATTCGCATATTGCTTTATAAAATAGTACACATGTTTCCGTATTTAATACGTATTTCAATTTTTGAATTTTTATCGCCGATATTTTCAAGCTTTCACATATGTGGGATATATGGGCATTCCACCTAAAATATTCATTCAAAAACAACAATCAATATTCTTCAAAAAAGTTTAGTAAGGAGGCCTCGAATTAATGTGCGCCTAGGGCCTCAAAACGTTTAGCTCGAATTTAATGTCCGCCTAGGGCCTCAAAATGTTCAGCAAGGGGGCATCGAATTTAATGTGCCCCTAAGGCCTCATAGAGTTTAAATTCGGCTCTGCCTCGACGAGAGACTTCTCTATAAGTCTCCTAAAAGCTTTTTATTCTTACACTGAGCGGGCTATATGGACAAGTTACAAGGACCCTAAGGATTTGTTCCTGGTTAGGAAAGTGAATTCACTGGATGGCTGTTAGAAGACAAAATTGAAGACTCTCGTTAAGGCCATCCAGTATATTTTGAAACTTACACAGAATGATCTATAATCATATACACAGAATGATATACATACTAAATCCTCATGCAGCCATGGACTACTGGCTAAAAAGGATTGATGAGGCTCTAGGCGAAATGATTCAAGAGGCCTTGGATCAAATGAATCAAGAGGCCGTAGGTGCAAATGATTGAAGTGACCCTAGGAGCTAATGATTCAAGTGACCCTAGGTGCAAATGATTCAAGTGACCCTAGACGCAAATGATTCAAGTGACCCTAGGTGCAAATGACTCAAGTGACCCAAGGCACAAATAATTCAAGTGACCCTAGGAGGAAATGATTCAAGTGACCCTAGGTGCAAATGATTCAAGTCACCCTAGGTGCAAATGATTCAAGTCACCCTAGGCGGAAATGATTCAACTGACCCTAGGCGCAAATGATTCGTGACCCTAGGCGCAAATGATTCAAGTGACCTTAGGTGCAAATGATTCAAGTGACCTTAGGTGCAAATGATTCAAGTGACCCTAGGCGCAAATGATTCAAGTGACCCTAGGCGCAAATGATTCAAGTGACCCTAGGCGCAAATGATTCAAGTGATCCTAGGCGCAAATGATTCAAGTGATCCTAGGCGCAAATGATTCAAGTGACCCTAGGCGCAAATGATTCAAGTGACCCTAGGTGCAAATGATTCAAGTGACCCTAGGTGCAAATGATTCAAGTGACCCTAGGCGCAAATGATTCAAGTGACCCTAGGCGCAAATGATTCAAGTTACCTTAGGCGCAAATGATTCAAGTGACTCTAGGTGCAATGATTCAAGAAGTCTTAGGCTCAATTTATTGAAGGGGCCATAGGGCAAATTATTGGAGAGACTCTAGGGCAAATTTTTGGAGAGCCCTAGGACAAATGATTGAAGACGCCCTTGGTTCAAATGATTCAAGAGACCTGAGGTGCAAATGATTCAAGAGACCTGAGGTGCAAATGATTCAAGAGCCCAAATGATTCAAGAAGCCATAGAGACAAATAGAGACAATTAAAGCCATAGACTTCAAGAGGACCTAGATGCAAATGATTGAAGAGACCTTAAAAGCAAATGATTGAAGATTCCCTAGGGGAAAATGATTTAAGAGACCCTAGTCGCAAATGATTGAAGAGACCATAGGCTCAAATTACTCAAGAGGCTTTAGGTGCAAATGGTTCAGAACCCTAGGCACAAAGGATTGAAGAAGCCCTAGGCTCAAATGATTGAAAAAGTCCTAGGCTAATATTATTAAAGAAGCCCTAGCTCAAATTATTAAAGAAGCCCTAGGTCGAATTATTGGAGAGACCCTAGGGCAAATGACTGAAAAGGCCCTAGGTTCAAATGTTTCATGAGACCTGAGGTGCAAATGATTCAAGAGACCACAGACCCAAATGATTCAAGAAGCCCTAGGGTCAAATTATTCAAAAGCATCTAGATGCGAAAGATTGAAGAAACCCTAGTCGCAAATGATTGATAGCCGCAAATGATTGAAGAGGCCTCAAGCACAAATATTAATAGCTGCAAATGATTGAAGAGGCCCTAGATTCAAATGATTCAAGAGACCCAAAGTACAAATGATTCAAGAGACCCTAAGCTCAAATGATTCAAGAAGTCTTAGGCACAAATGAATTAAGAGGCCCTAGGAGGATATTATTTAAGAGGCACTAGACGCAAATAATTGATGAGGTCTTAGGGGCAAATGATTGAATAGGCCCTAGGAACAAATGACTGGTAACCCCAAATGAGTCGGAAGGCCCTAGGTGCAGATAATTCAAGAGGGCCGAGTTTCAAATGATTAAAGAAGACCCTAGGCAAAAAAAATCAAGATGTCTTAGGTGCAAATGATTGAATAGACCCTAGGCCCAAAAGATTGAGGAGGACCTAGGCTCAAATGATTGTAGCCGCAAATCATTCAAGAAGCCCTAGGCACAAATGATTGGAAAGATCCTAGGACAGATTATTGAAGAGGCCCTAGATGCAAATGATTGAAGAGCCCAACGCACAAATGATTGAATAGGCCATAGTCACAAATGATTTCAAGAGGCCGTAGGCGAAAACGATTTAAGTACTAGGTGCAAATATTTGAAGAGGCCCTAGGCATAAATGTTTGAAGAAGCTATTAGCGTAAAGATTGAAGGGGCCTAAAGTCCAAAACATCGGAGAAGCCCCAATTGCAAGTGAGTGTCTGTCTATGTGGGAGGGGGGGGATACTCCCTCTTCAAAAAATGTACATGCTAAAAAATAAATATGCTACATGTATAACTACTGTAAATAATATGCTGTATATATATATATACTGTATCTGTTCATTTTAGTGTATTTAGCAAAAATCGCATCAAACCTCTTGAATGAACCTACAGTTTCTGAGAAACTGTAGATTCATCTAGAAGATAGCATTTAGGTCCTCTTGAATAATTTGCCCCTAGGGCTTCTTGAATCATTTGGGTCTAGGGTCCTGAACCATTTGCACCTAAAGCCTCTTGAATAATTTGAGCCTAGGGCTCTTCAATCATTTGCTCCTAGGGTCTCTTCAATCATTTACATCTAGGTCCTCCTAAACAATTTGCCCTTAGGGCTTCTTGAATCATTTAGGTCTAGGGTCCTGAACCATTTGCACCTAAAGCCTCTTGAATTATTTGAGCCTAGGGATTTTTCAATCATTTGCTCCTAGGGCCTCTTCAATCATTTGCTCCTAGGGCCTCTTCAATCATTTGCTCCTAGGGTCTCTTCAATCATTTGCATCTAGGTCCTCCTAAACAATTTGTCCCTAGGGCTTCTTGAATCATTTAGGTCTGGGTCCTGAACCATTTGCATCTAAAGCCTCTTGAATTATTTGAGCCTAGGGCTTCTTCAATCATTTGCTCCTAGGGCCTCTTCAATCATTTGCTCCTTGGGCCTCTTCAATCATTTGCTCCTAGGGTCTCTTCGATCATTTACATCTAGGTCCTCCTAAACAATTTGTCCCTAGGGCTTCTTGAATCCTTTAGGTCTAGGGTCCTGAAAAATTTGCACCTAAATCCTCTTGAATTATTTGAGTCTATGGCTTCTTCAGTCATTTGCTCCTAGGGCCTCTTCAATCATTTGCTCCTAGGGCCTCTTCAATCATTTGCTCCTAGGGTCTCTTCAATCATTTACATCTAGGTCCTCCTAAACAATTTGTCCCTAGGGATTCTTGAATCATTTAGGTCTAGGGTCCTGAACCATTTGCACCTAAAGCCTCTTGAATTATTTGAGTCTAGGGCTTCTTCAATCATTTGCTCCTAGGGCTTCTTCAATCATTTGCTCCTAGGGCCTCTTCAATCATTTGCTCCTAGGGTCTCTTCAATCATTTACATCTAGGTCCTCCTAAACAATTTGTCCCTAGGGCTTCTTGAATCCTTTAGGTCTAGGGTCCTGAACCATTTGCACCTAAATCCTTTTGAATTATTTGAGTCTAGGTCTTCTTCAGTCATTTGCTCCTAGGGCCTCTTCAATCATTTGCTCCTAGGGCCTCTTCAATCATTTGCTCCTAGGGTCTCTTCAGTCATTTACATCTAGGTCCCCTAAACAATTTGTCCCTAGGGCTTCTTGAATCATTTAGGTCTAGGGTCCTGAACCATTTGCACGTAAAGCCTCTTGAATTATTTGAGTCTAGGGCCTCTTCAATCATTTGCTCCTAGGGCTTCTCCAATCATATGCTCCTAGGGCCTCTTCAATCATTTGCCCCTAGGGTCTCTTCAATCATTTGCTCCTAGGGTCTCTTCAATCATTTACATCTAGGTCCTCCTAAACAATTTGTCCGTAGGGCTTCTTGAATCATTTAGGTCTAGGGTCGAACCATTTGCACCTAAAGCCTCTTGAATTATTTGAGTCTAGGGCCTCTTAAATCGTTTGCTCCTAGGGCCTCTTCAATCATTTGCTCCTAGGGTCTCTTCAATCAATTACATCTAGGTCCTCCTAAACAATTTGTCCTTAGGGCATCTTGAATCATTTAGGTCTAGGGTCCTGAACCATTTTCACCTAAATCCTCTCGAATAATTTGAGCCTAGGGCCTCTTCAATCATTTGCGGCTATCAATTACTTGCGACTAGGTCTCTTCAATTACTTGCTCCTAGGGTCTCGTCAATAATTTGCATCTTGGTCCTCTTAAACAATTTGTCCTTAGGGCTTATTGAATCATTTGGGTCTGGGGTCCTGAACCATTTGCACCTAAAGCCTTTTGAATAATTTGAGCCTAGAACCTGTTCAATCATTTGTCGCTATCAATTACTTGCGAGTAGTGTCTTCAATAATTTTCTCCTAGGGTCTCTTCAATCATTTGCAGCTAGGTCCTCTAGAATAATTAGTCCCTGGGGCTTCTTGAATCATTTGGGACTAGTGTCCTGAACCATTTGCACCTAGCCTCTTGAATAATTTGAGCATAGGGTCTCTTCAATCATTTGCCCCTACAGCATCTTCAATCATTTGCTCCTAGGGTCTCTTCAATCATTTGCATCTAGGTCTTAGGTAAGTATGAGTCCTGTTCAAAGACGGCGCCATGATGCTGAAAGAGAATCGTTACGGGAGGATGTAGATGGTCGGCGAGTATGTTCATATACCTTGTGTACCAGTGACGTAGGTCTCGATGAATACGGGTTGGGTTGTTTAACCTCTGAGCTGCACTTTTTTGCACAACATGGGCTAAACGGCCAGGTCACATGGACCCAAAAGGCTCAGAGAAGGTTTGGGGAGGGGACCCACTGGAACAGCTGTTGGGAGACAGATGGTAGTCTCCCGTCAAGGCCATCCAGCGTGTTCTTTAACGTTGGGTTGTTTTAACTCTGAGCGGCACTTTTTTGCACACCATGGACTAAATGGCCAGGTCACATGGACCCCGAAGGCTCAGAGAAGGTTGGGGGAAGGAACCCACTGAAACATCTGTTGGGAGACAGATGGTAGCCTCCCGTTAAATCCATCCAGTGTGTTCAATAACGTGCATAGGGTATGAGGTTCCTGCACAAGGGGCCACGGATTAACGTCCCATCCGACGGACGGCGGCCTTTCCAATCCCATCGGTGTCCCCTACTGACGGTGAACAGGTTGTGAGTTTTGCGGAGATAAACTCAATGAAACTACAGTTGAGACTGGAATCTGAGAACTGAAGAGTACAAGACTCTGGCGCCGCGTGTGCCGGAAACCCATACCCTGTGCACGTTAAAAACACGCTAGATGGCCTTGACGGGAAGCTACCATCTGTTTCCCAATAGCTGTCCAGTAGGTCCCGTCTCCCAACCTACTCTGCGATTTCGGGATCCTTATGACCTGGTCGTTTAGCCCATTGTGTGCAAAAAAGTGCCGCTGAGAGGTAAAACAACCCAACAAACTACACAGAAAATGGGTTGTTGGGTTATTTTACTTCTGAGCGGCACTTTTTTAGCACAAAATGGGCTAAATGGCCAGGTCACAAGGACCCCGAAGGCTCAGAGAAGGTTGGGGGAGGGGACCCACTGGAACAGCTGTTGGGAGACAGTCCATCCAGCGTGTTCTTTAACGTGCACAGGGTATGACTCTCCCACACAAGGGGGCACGGCTTAACGTTCCATACGACGGACGGCGGCCTTTCCAAGCCCATCGGTGTCCCCTACTGACCGTGGGCAGGGCGGGGAATTTTGCGGAGATAAATCTCAACGCTGACCCAGCTGGGACTCGAGCCTGGTAACTGCAGATTACGAGCCTGACCCACTACCGACTGAGTCACCCTCGCCCCTCACAGAAAATGTTTTTCATTTCTGCTTTGTAATGTTGCCTTTGTATCTGTCTTTTGAAACCTTGGAATAATTAATCATCATTCAAAAAATTGTCATCAAAAGTACTTTGTGGGGCGGGGGTGGCTCAGTCGGTAGCGCGCCTGGCTCGTAATCTGTAGTTCCCAAGTTCGAGTCCCAGCTGGGTCAGCGTTGAGATTTATCTCCGCAAAATTTCCCCGCCCTGCCCACGGTCAGTAGGGGACACCGATGGGCTTGGAAAGTCTGCCGTCCGTCGGATGGGACGTTAAGCCGTGGCCACGTGTGCGGGAGAGCCATACCCTGTGCACGTTAAAGAACACGCTGGATGGCTTTGACGGGAGGCTACCATCTGTCCCCCAACAGCTGTTCCAGTGGGTCCCCTCCCCCAACCTTCTCTGAGCCTTCGGGGTCCTCGTGACCTGGCCACTTAACTCATGGTGTTCAAAAAAGTACCTTAGAGGTGAAGCAACCCAAGCTATATTTAACATGCTAATATTTTTTAACTTAAACATCATTATTATTAGAATTAACACTCCTAATGTAACCATCGTATCTGTCTTCTGTTGTTGGAAGACTTCCAAATTCTGAGCCTCACCAGGTTATCGATCGACGAGCCACCCTTCGCCGGTGTTAAGACCATGGTTAAGACACCTTATATTACGTCAGCAAGGCGTTTCCATCTTCCCTGATCACGCTTGAAATTGAATAGTAATTTTTATGTCCGACTCGGTAACCTGGTGACCACCTCTTACTCTAATTCTCTGTTTTAATGCGACGTAAGTGAATTCATTATGATCGAGTTAAGATCACCTGTTACCTAAACGTTTCGTGTTTGAAGAAATTTATGTTAGAGGTGGCCTACAGGTTGATAATTTGGCCACATACTTAGAACATGCTTTTGCTGCTATTGCTGTTATTGGGGAAATATGTACAACCGGCTGTTTCTAAAGATAAATACCGTTTAAAATAATAAGAAAATAATACTCTTTATCCCTATTTCAAAATGTAGGGGTAAGGACGTTTTAGGAATGATTGAACTTTTTGCCAAATTTAACCGGAAAAGTCGAACAAACTCTGAATATTTTTATAACTACGGATTGTGTATCTAGCTTACATGTACAGCCGCTCAAAAAATATCCGAACACTATGGTTGATTACAGAATTCATAAAAAATATCTGGTAACGATTTTTTTAGAAATTAGTGATCTGGCAACCTTCGTGTACAGTCGCTCAAAAAAATATCCGAACACTATGGTTGATTACAGAATTCATAAAAAGTATCTGGTAACGATTTTTTTTTTAGAAATTAGTGATCTGGCAACCTTCGTGTACAGTTGCTCAAAAAAAAATATCCGAACACTATGGTTGATTGCAGAATTCATAAAAAATATCTGGTAACGATTTTATTTTAGAAATTAGTGATCTGGCAACCTTCGTGTACAGTTGCTCAAAAAAAAATATCCGAACACTATGGTTGATTACAGAATTCACAAAAAGTATCTGGTAACGATTTTTTTTTTAGAAATTAGTGATCTGGCAACCTTCGTGTACAGTTGCTCAAAAAAAAATATCCGAACACTATGGTTGATTGCAGAATTCATAAAAAATATCTGGTAACGATTTTATTTTAGAAATTAGTGATCTGGCAACCTTCGTGTACAGTTGCTCAAAAAAAAATATCCGAACACTATGGTTGATTACAGAATTCACAAAAAGTATCTGGTAACGATTTTTTTTTTAGAAATTAGTGATCTGGCAACCTTCGTGTACAGTTGCTCAAAAAAAAATATCCGAACACTATGGTTGATTGCAGAATTCATAAAAAATATCTGGTAACGATTTTATTTTAGAAATTAGTGATCTGGCAACCTTCGTGTACAGTTGCTCAAAAAAAAATATCCGAACACTATGGTTGATTACAGAATTCACAAAAAGTATCTGGTAACGATTTTTTTTTTTTAAATTAGTAATCTGGCAACCATCGTGTACAGTCGCTGAAAAAAATATCCGAACACTGGTTGATTACAGAATTCATAAAAAATATCTGGTAACGATTTTTTTAAAAATTAGTGATCTGGCAACCTTCGTGTACAGTTGTTCAAAAAAAATATCCGAACACTATGGTTGATTATAGAATTCATAAAAAATATCTGGTAATAATTTTTTTAAAAATTATTGATCTGGCAACCATCGTGTACAGTCGCTCAAAAAATATCCGAAAACTATGGTTGATTAGAGAATTCATAAAAAATATCTGGTAACGATTTTTTTAGAAATTAGTGATCTGGAAACCATCGTGTACAGTCGCTCAAAAAATATCCGAACACTATGGTTACAGAATTCATAAAAAATATCTGGTGACGATTTTTTTAGAAATTAGTGATCTTGCAATCTTCGTGTACAGTCGTTTAAAAAAAATATCCGAACACTATGGTTGATTACAGAATTCATAAAAAATATCTAGTAACGATTTTTTTAGAAATTAGTGATCTGCTAACTTTCGTGTACTGTACATCCTTTTGGGGGGAGAGCCTCCAAAAACTTTCTTCAAGGTGTAAGAGGTCACACAGAGATCAAATATTAATGTCAAATATTTAAGTAAGTTTCACCTCTAATAGAAATGATTTGGGATCATCTAATCTATGAGATGCAGGTCATAGATTTCTGGAAAAATCCTGCATTTGACATTCAAGGTCAAATAGAGGCCACACAAAGGTAAAATATTGATCTACTAGAAACGTCAAAATTTGTGCCTGGCTGTCATCCATGGCATAGATCTCTGTAAAAAATCCTACATTTGACCTTCGACGCATCATTCAAGGGCAAACAAGGTCATGTAGAGGTCAATCAATCTAGTAGAAAGGTAAAAATTTGTGGCTATGGATTTTTCGGTTCTTAGATCTCAGAAACGGTGAGAAATTTTAAAGCGGATTCGTCCAAGGCCAAAGATCAAATTTTGATATATTGGTGCTGGAGAGATAATGGTAGCAAGGGAGGACTTCGGGTCGGGGGAATGGTATTGGTCTGGAGAGATATGGTAGCAAGGGAGGACTTCGGGTCGTAGATCTGAGAAGGTTAAGAATTATCAGATACGGTGTCACCTTCAAGGTCAAGTAGGGTTCGGAGTTGAATTCCTTTATGCTATAGTGTAGTACTTACATTCCTTTATGCTGTAGTGTAGCATAGAAGTTTGTGTGAAAATCAGTTTAATAAAAGATATGTGCCTTCACAGATTGGTTCGATTGTTTTACCTGTGAGCAGTATTTTTTTGCACACAATGAGCAAAATGACCAGGTCACAAGGACCCAAAGGCTAAGATATGGTTGGGGGAGAGAACCCACTGGAACAGCTGTTAGGAGACAGTAGCCTTCGGTCAAGGCCTTCCAGCGTGTTCTTTAATGTGCACAGGGTATGGCTCTTTCATATACAGGGCCACATTTAACGTCCCATCCCATGAACGGCAGCCTTTTTAAGCCCATAAGTTTGGGTTGGGTTGTTTTACCTCTGAGCGGCACTTTTTTGCACACCATGGACTAAATGGCCAGGTCACAAGGACCCCGAAGGCTCAGAGAAGGTTTGGGGAGGGGACCCATTGGAACAGCTGTTGGGAGACAGATGGTAGCCTCCCGTCAAGGCCATCCAGCGTGTTCTTTAACATTGGGTTGTTTTACCTCTGAGTGGCACCTTTTTGCACACCATGGACTAAATGGCCAGGTCACAAGGACCCCGAAGGCTCAGAGAAGGTTTGGGGAGGTGACCCACTGGAACAGTTGTTGGGAGACAGATGGTAGCATTCGGTCAGGGCCATCCAGCATGTTCTTTAACGTGCACAGAGTATGGCTCTCCAGCACACGGAGCCTTGGTTTAACGCCCCATCCGACGGACGGTGGTCTTTCCAAGCCCATCGGTGTCCCCTACTGACCATCGGCAGGACAGGGAGTTTTGTGAAGATAAGTCTCAACGCTGACCCAGCTGGGACTCGAACCTGGGAACTGCAGACTACGAGCCTGGCATGCTACCGACTGAGTCACCACCGCTCCAAGCCCATACATGTCCCTTACTGACCGTTGTCAGGTTTGGGAGTTTTGCGTTAATAAATCTCAACTCTGGCCGGATTTTGTTGAATGTTTGGTGAAGTTGATAAGAAATTTGGAATTTCAAAAATTAGAAAGTAATGTATACTTATTAATTTGTAATATTTGAAAATGAACCTAAGGTTGCATCCAGAAGTGTATACAAGGCTGGATTAAAACACTTTTATCTATTCTCTTTTACAGTTTTGTATTCTCATATTATTTGGTTATATTTTTCGTCAATTATCGTCATTATTGTCACTGTTATTAGAAATGTACCTTAATTAGATTCTGGTTATTGCTGTTATTACAAAAATACGTTCCTTAAGACGACCGTTTAGGAACAATATTATTTCACATTTTATAAACCTGTTTTAATAACCTAAAGACCACCTCCGTTATGATTTTTCAAAACTCAGTAGACATAAGAAACGAAAAGTTGATATAATTGAAAATAATTACCTGGCATCTTAAAAGCGAAACACTTTTGTTGATTCTTTTCTCTCTTTTGAAATCTGAATTATTTGATTATATATATATATTTTTAATAATTATCGATATTATCTTTGTTGCTCTAAATATACCTAAATTATATTGCTGTTTTGCTGTTAACTATAAAAATATCGTTCTTTAAATCAACACCGTAGAAACAAGAATGTTTCACAGTTTTAAGTTTATTTTAACAACCTGTAGGCCACCTCCTACTTGAATTTCTGAAAACTAATTCGACACAAGAAACGACGTACTGTTATTATAGAAATATCGTTCTTAAAATCAACACTGTAGGAACAAGAATGTTTTACAGTTTTAAGTTTATTTTAACAACCTGTAGGCCACCTCCTACTTGAATTTCTGAAAACTAATTCGACACAAGAAACGACGTACTGTTATTATAGAAATATCGTTCTTAAAATCAACACTGTAGGAACAAGAATGTTTTACAGTTTTAAGTTTATTTTAACAACCTGTAGGCCACCTCCTACTTGAATTTCTCAAATCTCATTCGACACAAAAAACGAAACATTTATATAAATCAGCGCTGTCCAACCAGCGGCCCGTTTTTTGTGGCCTGGGAACAAAATCAAGTATTTACTTGAAATTTTAAATAAATATCTATAATCCACCTTATAATTTTTTGTCAACTTATGTTACTTTACTTGATATGTAATCTTCAACTTACTCATTCTATTTGCGTTTTTTTTGTTTGAAGTGGCCACCGTGAAGGATGGAGGTGTATGTGCTCGCTGGGGATTTGTTGATGTGCGAGTTAGTGGTAACCGCAATTCTGGATAGTTTGAGTGACAACTACAATAAAATGCAAGGTTGGGTTGTGTTGTTTTACCTCTGAGCGGCACTTTTTTGCACACCACGGGCTAAATCGCCAGGTCACATGGACCCCGAAGGCTCAGAGAAGGTTGGGGGAGGGGACCCACTGGAACAGCTGTTGGGAGGCAGATGGTAGCCTCCCGTCAAGGCCATCCAGCGTGTTCTTTAACGTTGGGTTGTTCTACCTCTGAGCGGCTCTTTTTTGCACACCATGGGCTTAATGGTCAGGTCACATGGACCCCGAAGGCTCAGAGAATGTTGGGGGAGGGTTGGGTTGGGTTGTTTTACCTCTGAGCGGCACTTTTTTGCACACCATGGGCTAAATGGCCAGGTCACATGGACCCCGAAGGCTCAGAGAAGGTTGGGGGAGGGGACCCACTGGAACAGCTGTTGGGAGACAGATGGTAGCCTCCCGTCAAGGCCATCCAGCGTGTTCTTTAACGTGCACAGGGTATGGCTCTTCCGCACACGGGGCCACGGCTTAACGTCCCATCCGACGGACGGCGGCCTTTCCAAGCCCATCGGTGTCCCCTACTGACCGTGGGCAGGGCGGGGAATTTTGCGGAGATAAATCTCAACGCTGACCCAGCTGGGACTCGAACCTGGTAACTACAGATTACGAGCCTGGAGCGCTACCGACTGAGCCACCCCCGCCCCTAGTTGGGGGAGGGGACCCACTGGAACAGCTGTTGGGAGACAGATGGTAGCCTCCCGTCAAGGCCATGCAGCGTGTTCTTTAACGTGCACAGGGTATGGCTCTCCCGCACACGGGGCCACGGCTTAACGTCCCATCCGACGGACGGCGGCCTTTCCATGCCCATCGGTGTCCCCTACTGGCCGTGGGCAGGGCGGGGAATTTTGCGGAGATAAATCTCAACGCTGACCCAGCTGGGACTCCAACCTGGGAACTACAGATTACGAGCCTGGCGCGCTACCGACTGAGCCACCCCCGCCCCCAATAAAATGCAAGACTGTTGCTCTTAATAAAAAAATGGCAATGGGAGACAACAAAAAAAAAAAGCCTCACCGACTAGCATAAAAATCAAAGTGAAGAGAAATAATTATAAGGACACAAAGGACCCTAACCCGGAATTGGAAGTGACCAAGAATAGTGACTTTGCTATATTAAAGGATGTCCTGAAACTGTCTTCTGATTCTGAAAAACTCACCTACAAAATGTACTGAGGATAATGAAGAACAAGAAATAAATAGGAATACAAACAACGATCAGAAATCACAGGTAACCTGTAACAATCCAGATAAGTCTTATAAAGAAAATGAAGAAAATCTAAAACTTAATGACTTTTCTAACTCAAGTGTTAATAAAAGAAATTATACTGTTATTACTAAAATTGATTGTGAAAAACTCAAAATTCCCTGATATCATAGAAAAATCTATAAATGATAAATATGATCTCTCGTTAGTAATTAAAGGTTGTTTGTTTGGGTTGTTTTACCTCTGAGCGGCACTTTTTTGCACACCATGGGCTAAATGGCCAGGTCACAAGGACCCCGAAGGCTCAGAGAAGGTTGGGGGAGGGGACCCACTGGAACAGCTGTTGGGAGACAGATGGTAGCCACTCGTCAAGGCCATCCAGCGTGTTCTTTAACGTGCACAGGGTATGGCTCTCCCCCACACGGGGCCACGGCTTAACGTCCCATCCGACGGACGGCGGCCTTTCCAAGCCCATCGGCGTCACCTACTGACCGTGGGCAGGGCGGGGAATTTTGCGGAGATAAATCTCAACGCTGACCGACTGAGCCACCCCCGCCCCAGTAGTAATTAAAGGTACTTGTTCAGATATTAGTAAATTGGATATATTAAAAGTTACATCTTACTTCTTCAAACTGTTAAATGAGTATATTGGAGGTAAATTTATATCACAAGGCAGATTACTAATTTTCCTTAAAACTAAGGAGCAACATGACAAGATACTTAATATCAAAGAAATTCTCAATGAAAAGGTGACAATTGAATATCCAGAATTTAAGAAATCTGTGCTGGGTACTATTATTGGAGTCCCAACATACTTGGACGATGATTTTGTTTTAGAAACTTTGGTTGGGTTGGGTTGTTTTACCTCTGAGCGGCACTTTCTTGCACACCATGGTCTAAATGGCCAGGTCAAATAGACCCCGAAGTCTCAGAGAAGGTTGGGGGAGGGGACCCACTGCAACAGCTTTTGGGAGACGGATGGTAGCCTCTCGTCAAGGCCATCCAGCGTGTTCTTTAATGGTTGGACTGTTTTCCTCTGAGCAGCACTTGTTTGCACACCATGGGCTAAATGTCCAGGTCACATGAACCCCGAAGGCTCAGAGAAGGTTGGGGGAGGGGACCCACTGCAACAGCTGTTGGGTTGGGTTGTTTTACCTCTGAGCGGCACTTTCTTGCACACCATGGGCTAAATGGCCAGGTCACATGAACCCCGAAGGCTCAGAGAAGGTTGGGGGAGGGGACCCACTGCAACAGCTGTTGGGTTGGGTTGTTTTACCTCTGAGCGGCACTTTCTTGCACACCATGGGCTAAATGGCCAGGTCACATGAACCCCGAAGGCTCAGAGAAGGTTGGAGGAGGAGACCCACTGGAAAAGCTGTTGGGAGACAGATGGCGTTAAAGAACACGCTGGATGGCCCCGTCAAGGCCATCCAGCGTGTTCTTTAACGTGCCCAGGGTATGTCTCTCCCGCACACGGGGCCACGGCTTAACGTCCCATCCGACGGACGGCGGCCTTTCCAAGCCCATCGGTGTCCCCTACTGACCGTGGGCAGGGCGGGGAATTTTGCGGAGATAAATCTCAACGCTGACCCAGCTGGGACTTGAACCTGGGAACTACAGATTACGAGCCTGGCGCGCTACCGACTGAGCCACCCCCGCCCCAATGGAACTGCCGAGGTATTATAAACAAGAAACATTATATTAAGCATTTGTTACACATTAAAAGTATCCAAGCCGTTTGTATTCGAGAAGCAAATACAGATAAATTTCCTGATTTTAACAATTTTGTAACATATTCACAAAAAAATAATCAACATACCAAAGGTATTATAACATGTATAAATAAAAATTTACCTCAAAGAAGATTAAATACTAAATTTATAAATGAAAAATTAGAATGTATAATTATTCAAATTAAATTAAACAATTTAGTAATTAATATTGCAAATGTATATAACCCTGGAATTTTAATTAAATTTAATCAATATTTGGAATTATTGGATAAACTTGAAAGGTGAAACAATTATTTGTGGAGATTTCAATTCACGCAATAAAGCATGGAACTCATACAAAACAAAAATGACTACAAAAGTGTACATCTCTTAAAATATATAGAATACAAAAAATTAATCATATTAAATACAGAACAAGCCACCAGAATAAACAAAAATGGAAGAAATTCAGTTATAGATTTAACATTATGTACCGTGGTCTAGTGGTTAGCGCACTTGGCTACTGATCAGAGGGACCTGGGTAAAGGCTACATCAGGACCTGGGTACTTGGCTACTGATCAGGACCTGGGTACTTGGCTACTGATCAGAGGGACCTGGGTACTGTTCGAGCCCCGGGTAAGACATGGTTGTATGTGTCGTTTTTCTGCCGAGGTCCTGCCATCCTCACAGACCTTCTACTATGGCATATAAATCTGACAGGCTACTGTCAGACCTCTGTGGCAAGCAGCTGCTTTGAGGGGGTATTTATTATTTATTTTATTTACAGAAAAAATTGCAAAAGAAATAGAATGGAACATATCTACAGATAATATGGGAAGCAACCCCTACCCAATATACATC
This sequence comes from Ryuthela nishihirai, assembly GCA_038380435.1. Taxonomy (NCBI): domain Eukaryota; kingdom Metazoa; phylum Arthropoda; class Arachnida; order Araneae; family Heptathelidae; genus Ryuthela; species Ryuthela nishihirai. The sequence goes on from JAWZYU010000006.1 coordinate 73,999,670, forward strand.
AAATTCTTAAAAAAAACCATAAAAATAAAACTTATGTAAATATAACAAATTGGAGCAATTTTAAAAATGAATTAGACAATACAGAATTGGAAGGAAATTCAGACTATATCACTATAATGGATAAAATTAAAAACTCAAGTAAAGAAACATGCACAAAATATACAGGGTGAATCTGAAAAAGTGGGCAAAACTTTACGGGGTGGTAGAACGCAGCTATACGAGCAATATTCGTCATAGAATGTATGGTCGGAACGCAAACGGCGAGCCGCTAGGTAGCGTTGGAAATGGTATAAAAGGGTCGGTCCTCACTTGCATTCCCGTCCGCCGCACCGTACACAAAGTGCATATCCGCCATTTCGTGGTTAGTATAACCAGCCATCCTCTCGGCAATCCACGGTAGAAATGCCGTTGGGTGTGAGGACCGACCCTTTTATACCATTTCCAACGCCACCTAGCGGCTCGCCGTTTGCGTTCCGACCATACATTCTATGACGAATACTGCTCGTATAGCTGCGTTCTACCACCCGTAAAGTTTTGCCCACTTTTTCAGATTCACCCTGTATATATAAAAATTCCAAAAAATAATATAATACTATTTTTTATAAATAAACTGATTGCAATTAAAAGGAAAACATTGATCTCTATGTTGCGATCTTGTGCAACCACGGCAATTCCCGGTTCCGCCTGACAGCACTACCTAGTTAAAGAAAAGCCATGACTATCTAGAGCCGGGGGCAAGGAATACGCCCTATAGGCGCACCTCAACCCCGGCCTCACATGGCAGCAGTCCTATAGAAAGAAAGCTAACCACCGGAAGAAACCTAACTTTAATCTATTCCCCGGTTTGCAAATGTGCAAGGATATAAAGATCCAAGCTCGATCGGCACCCGGGGTGGAGACTCTTAGTAGGACCCAGACTTTTTGGACGGCTTGTGCCTACTAGGCAGGAGGAACCTTTCGACCGAGCCGTCGAACTGACCACCCAAGGTCCCTGAAAGTGAGGTCTCCGACGCCGTCACCACCCGACCGGCAATCAAGCCGGCCAGCAGCGTCTTCAACCTCGGTTGGTCTTGGCCATGTCCAACCGGCGCCCAACCCGGTCGGCACAGCCTTCAGCCGGGTTGCTGGGCCCTAGGCCCCCCCACCACGACAAGGTGGTCCCCTATCGGGGGGGATTAAAAGGAAAACAGAAAGAGATATGAAAAATAAAAAAACATTTATTGCATGTGAAATCTATAAACGTCTAGAAAAAAAAAATACCCCCTCAAGCAGCTGCTTGCCACAGAGGTCTAACAGGAGCCTATCAGTTTATATGCCAGAGTAGAAGGTCTGAGAGGATGGCAGGACCTCAGCAGAAAAACGACACATACATCCATGCCTTACCCGGGGTTCGAACCCAGGTCCCTTAGATCAGTAGCCAAGCGCTCTACCCACTCGGCCATAGCAATATTAAAAAAAAAAAAAAAAAAAAAATTGGAAACTGTTTACAGAGAATCTTTCGCCCCTTACATCCATAACTAATCTAGAGAGAATATATAAAAAATTATACAGTGAAAAAGAACGAACAAATCCAGTTCACTCGGTAGCCCTTAAAAACAATGAAGTATCCAAGAAACTACTGAAACAATAGCAAAAGTTTTCATTAATCTTCACTCTAAACCAAATACTAAAATAGATAAAAAATTTAATAATTCAAATATAATGCACCAATTTTATAAATGTAATGCCACAGAATATTTAAACAGCCCATTCTCTTTTTTTGAAGTGAACTTTGCAATAAAATCATTAAAATCAAAAACGGCGGCAGGACTTGACGGCATAACAAATAAAGAACTAACATATCTCCCAAATAATTGGAAAAAAATTTTATTGAACAACTTTAATGATATTTGGAAATCTAAAAATTACCCAGAAAGCTGGTTCGAAAACTCAATGATTTTTATTAAAAAAACCTAATAAAAATGCAGAAAATTTAAACTCCTACAGACCAATATGTCTTAACTCAAATGCATTAAAATTATTCAAAATATCTTCCAAATAATTGGAAAAAAATTTTATTGAACAACTTTAAAGAAATTTGGAAATCTAAAAATTACCCAGAAAGCTGGTTCGAAAACTCAATGATTTTTATTTAAAAAACATAATAAAAATGCAGAAAATTTAAACTCCTACAGACCAATATGTCTTAACTGAAATGCATTAAAATTATTTAAAATATCTCCCAAATAATTGGAAAAAAATTTTATTGAACAACTTTAAAGAAATTTGGAAATCTAAAAATTACCCAGAAAGCTGTTTCGAAAACTCAATGATTTTTATTAAAAAAACCTAATAAAAATGCAGAAAATTTAAACTCCTACAGACCAATATGTCTTAACTCAAATGCATTAAAATTATTCAAAATATCTTCCAAATAATTGGAAAAAAATTTTATTCAACAACTTTAAAGAAATTTGAAAATCTAAAAATTACCCAGAAAGCTGGTTCGAAAACTCAATGATTTTTATTTAAGAAACCTAATAAAAATGCAGAAAATTTAAACTCCTACAGACCAATATGTCTTAACTGAAATGCATTAAAATTATTTAAAATATCTCCCAAATAATTGGAAAAAAATTTTATTGAACAACTTTAATGAAATTTGGAAATCTAAAAATTACCCAGAAAGCTGGTTCGAAAACTCAATGATTTTTATTTAAAAAACCTAATAAAAATGCAGAAAATTTAAACTCCTACAGACCAATATGTCTTAACTCAAATGCATTAAAATTATTCAAAATATCTTCCAAATAATTGGAAAAAAATTTTATTCAACAACTTTAAAGAAATTTGGAAATCTAAAAATTACCCAGAAAGCTGGTTCGAAAACTCAATGATTTTTATTTAAAAAACCTAATAAAAATGCAGAAAATTTAAACTCCTACAGACCAATATGTCTTAACTGAAATGCATTAAAATTATTTAAAATATCTCCCAAATAATTGGAAAAAAATTTTATTGAACAACTTTAAAGAAATTTGGAAATCTAAAAATTACCCAGAAAGCTGGTTCGAAAACTCAATGATTTTTATTAAAAAAACCTAATAAAAATGCAGAAAATTTAAACTCCTACAGACCAATATGTCTTAACTCAAATGCATTAAAATTATTCAAAATATCTTCCAAATAATTGGAAAAAAATTTTATTGAACAACTTTAATGAAATTTGGAAATCTAAAAATTACCCAGAAAGCTGGTTCGAAAACTCAATGATTTTTATTAAAAAAACCTAATAAAAATGCAGAAAATTTAAACTCCTACAGACCAATATGTCTTAACTCAAATGCATTAAAATTATTCAAAATATCTCCCAAATAATTGGAAAAAAATTTTATTGAACAACTTTAAAGAAATTTGGAAATCTAAAAATTACCCAGAAAGCTGGTTCGAAAACTCAATGATTTTAATTAAAAAAACCTAATAAAAATGCAAAAAATTTAAACTCCTACAGACCAATATGTCTTAACTCAAATTCATTAAAATTATTCAAAATACCTCCCAAATAATTGGAAAAAAATTTTATTGAACAACTTTAATGAAATTTGGAAATCTAAAAATTACCCAGAATGCTGGTTCGAAAACTCAATGATTTTTATTAAAAAAAACCTAATAAAAATGCAGAAAATTTAAACTCCTACAGACCAATATGTCTTAACTCAAATTCATTAAAATTATTCAAAATACCTCCCAAATAATTGGAAAAAAATTTTATTGAACAACTTTAATGAAATTTGGAAATCTAAAAATTACCCAGAATGCTGGTTCGAAAACTCAATGATTTTTATTAAAAAACCTAATAAAAATGCAGAAAATTTAAACTCCTACAGACCAATATGTCTTAACTCAAATGCATTAAAATTATTTAAAATATCTCCCAAATAATTGGAAAAAAATTTTATTGAACAACTTTAATGAAATTTGGAAATCTAAAAATTACCCAGAAAGCTGGTTCGAAAACTCAATGATTTTTATTAAAAAAACCTAATAAAAATGCAGAAAATTTAAACTCCTACAAACCAATATGTCTTAACTCAAATAATTTTTTATTTCCAAATAAAGGAAATTTTTATTTCCAAATAATATTTTATTTGCTAATAAATTTTTATTTCCAAATAAAGAATTTTGGGACTTAATTATATTATTAAGATATAATGGAATATATTATATTACGTGATTATTATATATTTTATTATGCTCAATATTCCAGTTTAGTCTATTTAAAATTATTCTCTCAAATAATTTTAATGCATTTTAGACTAAACTGGAATATTGAGCATAATAAAATATATAATAATCACATATTTGGATTCGGACAAGGAAGATCTACTAATGATCTATTATTAAATATAATTTCTGATGCAGAATATGCAATTAAAAATAAATTATTTATGATAGTACTAAGTATAGATATAGAAAAGGCTTTTGACTCTGTTTCACACAATGGAATATTATACAAAATCAAACAATTGAAAATTAGTGGCAATACGTACAGCTTCTTATTCAAAATTATAAAGGAAAAAAACATCAAAATTAAAATTGGAAATAAATTATCTTCACAATATCCATTTAATAATGGATTAAGGGGCGGGGGTGTCTCAGTCGGTAGCGCGCCAGGCTCGTAATCTGTAGTTCCCAGGTTGGAGTCCAAGCTGGGTCAGCGTTGAGATTTATCTCCGCAAAAATTCCCCGCCCTGCCCACGGCCAGTAGGGGACACCGATGGGCTTGGAAAGGCCGCCGTCCTTCGGATGGGACGTTAAGCCGTGGCCCCGTGTGCGGGAGAGCCATATCCTGTGCACGTTAAAGAACACGCTGGATGGCCTTGACGGGAGGCTACCATCTGTCTCCCAACAGCTGTTCCAGTGGGTCCCCTCCCCCAACCTTCTCTGAGCCTTCGGGGTCCATGTGACCTGGCCATTTAGCCCATGGTGTGCAAGAAAGTGCCGCTCAGAGGTAAAACAACCCAACCCAATAATGGATTAATTCAGGGGGATATATTATCACCCACATTATTTAATTTATATATAAATTACTTACATGAAATTATTCCAGAAAATGTTAAATTTGGAATTTATGCAGATGATCTGATTTTCTGGACCTCTAATAAAAATTTAGATTTAATACAAAATACATTCCAAAAACTAATTAATAATGCAATAAAATACTGTGAAGCATGGAACCTTAAAATATCAATAGAAAAAACTGTTTTAACTTATTTTCGTAAAAACAAAAAATTACCAAATGACTTTGAAATAAAAATTAAAAATGAAAATATTGAAATGGGCGATAACTTCAAATTCTTAGGAATTCATCTAGATTCAAAACTGTTATGGTCTAGATATTTAGAAATAGCAAAAAACAAAGCAAATATACTATATAATTTTCTTAGATATCTAGGCAGCTCCAAATGGGGATGTGCTAACAAATATCTATTACTGATTTACAATTCAATTATATTCCCTAAATTTTTATATGGAATTGAATTAGTGAATAGCATTTCAAAAACTAAATTAAAAATATTAGAAAATATACAATTAAAAATATTAAAATTTTGTATTGGGCTTTATCAAAATACAAATGGCTTGAATATTTATGCAGAAACATCTATTCCACCTATAAGTATAAAAAAATATTTATTAGAAAATCTCATTCACAGAATAATATCAAAAAATTACACACATCCAATTATTGACAAAATATTAATTAATTTCAATGATAACACTAGTTTTAACATAACATATAAGAATACCTTAATAGAATTGATAAATAATAAGATAAGTGGTGATCATAATATACAAATATCCAGCTGGACATCTACGTTCCAAATTCTAAATACAAACATAAACAACCTACAATCAAAAAAAATACATGACACACATGCTCTTAAAGTTCTATCAAATATCCATATAGAAAATAATTATAAAAATTTTATTCATATTTATACAGATGGATAGAACTAAAATTGCTGGCGCTTTTATATGCCCAGAAGACAATTATGAATCCCTATTTAAATTTAAAAAACCTAATCCTATCTTAATTGCTGAAATAACTGCAATCATTCTGGCCATAAACTGGGCATTAAAATACAAAAAATAAAAAAATTATAATATTCATAGACAGCAAAGCATCCATAGAGACCACATACAATGACACTACTAAAAGTAATTTCAAATTATTTATAAATGATATACTTATTTTAACAAAAAATCATTTAAATAATAATAATATTATATATATTCAATGGATTCCTAGTCATGTAGGAATAAAATACAATGAAGTAGTAGATAAAAAAGCAAAATCAGCAATAAATATAGTTCCTACTTTGGACACACCTTTTTTTATATACTTATATAAAAAACAAATAAATTAAATATAATAAAAGAGACACAGTCATGGTACGACACAAATGCAAGAAGCCCACATAGATATAAAATTTCACCAATAATTACAAAATATAATAACTATGGCCTTAACAAAAAAGAATTTAACATAATCTTAAAAATTAAAACCAATTCAGCAATTACCAAGGCAATGTTATATAAATTGAAACAAAAAGATTCTCCGGTATGTGACAAATGTCAAATATATGAAAAACCAAACCATGTAATTTTTAAATGTAAAAAATATGAAAAAGCAAGAGATAAATACTTCAAATCATTAAATAAATTAAATATTACAAATTTCAATTTTAAAAATATCTTAGAACCTGAAAATATAAAAGATAAAACTAAATGTTATAAACTTCTCATTATATTTATTAAAGACATTAATATGTTTAATATATTATAAACAAAATGATGAATAATTATAATTAAAAAAATGATGAATAATTATAATTTAAAAAAAAGATGAATAATTATATTTAAAAAATGATGAATTATTATAATTAAAAAATGATGAATTATTATAATTAAAAAATATATATATATAAATATATAAATATATAGATAGAAAATATCTTTTCTCATTAAATGTCTTCTGAATGAGTTTGCTTATATATATTAAATTATTAATTAATATTAATATATTAATATATAATAATATTATATATTATTATATTATTATATATTATATTATATATTATTATATTATATATTATTATTATTATATATTATTATATATTATATATTATTATTATTAATATTCTTGCTACCGGATGGATTCCTGGTAGCAAGAATATTCAATGTGTGATCTGATTATCAATCAATCATTCTATTTGCAATTAGTGCATTATTTCAACTTGCTCAATCTGTTCTTATTGCCCAACAACTACGGCCACAATGCTCCCATTAAATTTATTAAACATTTGATAAGGTTTAGAAAATTTATATTGGTTTATTATTACTTATTATTTTTGATATAAATAAAATAACTTTTTGAGGTGACATGAACTGAATTTTCAATTACCTATTCTGTCCTATTCTTTTTGTTTGGCCTGCGAAATATTGGTGAAAAGAAAAAATGGCCCGCGAAAGGAAAAAAAAGGGAAGTTTTACAGCACTGATATAAATGACAATAATTAACTGACGTCTTAAAGGCCTTAATAAATACTTTCAAACTGTTGATTATTCTTTTGTCATTTCATTACAATAGCACTCTAGTTGACGTCACGTCCCTTATCTAACAAAATTTACGGGATTTTAGAGATCCTGTTTAATAACAATAAAATAGTATATCCTCAAATTCTTTATTAGAACCGAAACAACCAAAAGTTCACGCCGGAAGTGACGCAAGTTTGTTCATCGTCACTGGCAACGAGAATGAGGCCGATACGGTATTCGTGAGCGCGCCAGAGCTGGCCAATGAGATTTCAGCGAGTCGATGAAACGGTCAGGCGTGGGTTGGTAGTGAAAAGACGACTCGACTCGCACAAAATGTCATACGTGCGAATGTAGTGTGGGGGTGGACGACGGTAGGGGAGGGGAATAGGGGGGGTAAACAATCGATTGCTCTTGGATGCCGTTTGACCTTTAGGTATTCCCGAAGTTGATGTCGTTAACATCACATGTTGATGTTCTGATGCTTAGGAACCTTTCGATATTTATCTAGCCGTTTGCGAACAGGAGAAGGAAATATTTTTTCTGTTTTCGATTATGAGACAATATGGGAATGACCGGTAGTGTTTGTATGTTTTATAATTAATTTAAATTAATTACACACTGGTTGCCAAAAAATATGGAATAACTCTGTTTGTAAAATGGGAAGCTGACGTCGCAAGTTCTATAACTTCTGAAATAATTTGTTTTTGAAAAATGTGATAGCAGATAAAGATCTCAATCAAATATATCAATATTTTATTAGTACAGTCGCTCAAAAAAGTATCCGAACATTATGGTTGATTACAGAATTCAGAAAAAATATCTGGCAACGATTTTTTTAAAAAAATTAGTGATCTGGCAACCTTAGTGTACAGTCGCTCAAAAAATATCCGAACACTATAGTTGATTACAGATTTCAGAAAAAATATCTGGCAACGATTTTTTTAAAAATTAGTAATCTGGCAACCTTAATGTACAGTCGCTCAAAAAAATATCCGAACACTATGGTTGATTACAGAATTCAGGAAAAATATCTGGCAACGATTTTTTTAAAAAAAATTAGTGATCTGGCAACCTTTGTGTACAGTCGCTCAAAAAATGTCCGAACACTATGGTTGATTACAGAATTCAGAAAAAATATCTGGCAGCGATTTTTTTTAGAAATTAGATGATCTGGCAATCTTGTCACGTGACACGAAGGTTGCCAGATCATATAATTTCTAAAAAAATCGTTGCCAGATATTTTTCCCGAATTTTGTAATCAACCATAGTTTTCGGATATGTTTTTTTACACGAAGGTTGCCAGATCACTAATTTCTAAAAAAAATCGTTGCCAGATATTTTTTTTGAATTTTGTAATCAACCATAGTGTTCGGATATTTTTTGAGCGACTGTACACTCATCATCATCATCATCCTCAAGCAGCCATGGGCTACGGAGGTCCAAACAGACCGTGCGATTTAGTTCTCCAAGCAAGTCTATCCTGAGCTACATCTACTGCATCTGGCCACTGCACACCAATTCTAACAAGGTCCTGTTTGACATTGTTCGCATCCTAGGTCTCCCCTTCTTTCTGAGGCCTTTAGGCACACTGTTCATAACCCTATTCGCCAATCTATAATTATTCATACGTGCAACATGGCCAAACCAACGGAGTCTCTCTCTGCACAATATGCTGCTTAAAGGAGGTTGCAAACTCCTTTGCCTAATCTCATCATTAGTTACAAAGTTGAACCACCTAATGCCCAAGATACTGCGTAAGCATCTGGAATCAAAAGCATCTAGTTTCCTGTTATCTTGTTTACAAAGTGTCCAAGTGTCACTACCATAACTAACCCTAGAAAGAACCAAACTATTATACAGTCTAATTTTAGTCTTTAGGTGTATACGCCTATTTCTCCACACTCTCCATAGATTCTTAAAAGTCCCGGCAGCAATCCCTATTCGTCTGTTAATCTCATGCCGCACATCACCATTATCTGTTACATAGCTCCCAAGATAATTAAACTGTGACACCTGCTCAAGACTGCAACCATTCAGATTAACTGAATCACAGCCTGCCTGACCAATCTTCATCACTTTAGTTTTCTCTCTGTTTATAACCAAACCTACTCTACTACCAGTCTCATCAACAGCTCGAATGAAAGAGTTCATCTCATCAACATCATTTGCCAAAAGGGCTAAATCATCAGCATAATCTAAATCAGAAATTTTCGTATCTCCAGCCCATTTAAGGCCAAAAACTTTCCCTTGAAGTGAATTTCGCATAACATAATCAATAACCAAGCTAAAGAGAAAAGGAGACAAAATGCACCCTTGTCGAACACCAGAAGTAATGCTAAACCAATTGCTACAAGCCTTACCAACTCTCACACACGACTCAGTGTTATTATAGAGAGCTTTCATTATGTTAACTAACTTGTCTGGTATACCATATGATCACACAATCAACCACAAATTATGACGTTCAACAGAGTCGAAAGCCTTTTTGAAATCAACAAAGCTAGCAACCAAAGGTTTCTGAAACTCTAAACATTTCTCAAGAATCTGCCTAAGTGAAAATATCTGATCCACACATCCCCTACCACTTCTGAATCCACATTGCTCATCACGCAATTGACTGTCAACCAGATTCTTAATTCTATTAAGCACAATCATGGAAAGAACTTTACCTGGAACAGAGAGTAGGCTAATACCCCTATAGTTATCACAAGAACTGCGATCACCTTTTTTGAAAATAGGGATAACAATAGCTCTGGTAAAATCCTTAGGAACCATGCCTTTATCATAAAAGATATTCAGAATTTCAGTCATCCCAGTGGTAACCGAAACATTCCCAGCTCTAAGCATTTCCGTAGTAATTTCATCTACCCCTGGGAATTTATGAAGTTTAAGTTTAGAAACAGCCAAAATAACTTCAGATTGTGTTATAGGTCCAACATTAAAGCTTCCAATGCATCTATCATCATTGCAAACAATGAGAGTAGAACTAACTACATTGTTTAGAACATCACTGAAATGCTCAGCCCACCTAGCCATGAGAGAATTCTCCCCTTCTATAACCTTACCTTGTTTATCCTTCAATCCTTGTATGCCTGTCCGTTTTCTACCACACAAAACATTAACTATCTGGTACAGCTCTCTGCTGGTGTGCTGTCTAACTCCTTCCTCGGCTTTGTCAGCCAAACCATCAAGCCAAAGATTCTTATCAGATCCTTTACAAGTTTATTAAGCTCTCTGTAATGCTTTCTATTAGGACTAGTAGGGTATTGATTAAGGGCATTCCTGCAGTTCTTTCTTTCCGAAATAAGCTCAAGTGCTTTATCACTCAGATAATTTTGCCTCTTCTGCTCCTTTTTTCCTAAAAGAGTACTGTTAGTGTCCAAAAAAAGCCTGTTTAAAATGATCCCATTCTTCCCCAATTTCAGTAGTAAGCAAACCATGACTGTCATAATGACTAAGTAACCTATCATGGTAAGCTTTAGCTATAATTGGATCTTTCAGAGCTTCAGTATTAAAAGTAAATTTTTTAACTCTAGCACAACATTTTTTAAGTTTAAGTTGCAACACACTTTTAACAAGGTAATGGTCAGATCCAATTTCAGCTCCCCTATATGCCCTGGTATTCCTAACAGAACTAGCCCATTTGCTGTTAATTAATATGTAATCAATCATATTCTTATGCAGCCCATCAGGTGAACCCCATGTGTACTTATGTATGTCGCGGTGTTTGTAATAAGTGTTAGTTATTCTGAATCCATTGAGTTTACTTACCTGTAGGAGACGTTGCCCATTGCCATTGCAGCTACCAATACCAAAAGGGCCTATTACCCCTCCCCAAAGGTCAGAGTCAGTACCAACTTTGGCATTGAAGTCACCAAGAACAAGGGTAATATCTCCTTTCTTGACAGAATTCAAAATATCCTGAAGTTGTTCATAAAACCTATCCTTCTCATCCTCATCGGCATCCTCAGTGGGGGCATAACAGCAGATAACATTCAAGTCTTTAACGCTTGTCTGAAATTTTGCTGTAAGAAACCTTTCATTAATGCACTCATAGCCTAGAAGAACATCGCTAGCGTGTCTGCTGAGAAGCAGACCCACGCCTTGGTGATGCTTATTGTCGTCCCTCCCTGAAAAGAGAAATTTAAGATTATTTTTAAGAATCTGACATTTATCTGTCCATCTGGTCTCTTGCAAGCCGAGAATATCTAAATTATAACGGTGGAATTCTTGTGTGAGGACATCAAGAGAAAAAGCTCTGTGCAGAGTCCTCACATTCCAACTACCTATGGATAGAAAATGGTTAGTGGGATGTTTAAAGAAACTATGTTTATTGAGAGAGGGAATGCCGACAATATCAAACAGCCCCCTAATCGCAGACATGGGGCAAAGACCCGTTCTCCCACTACTAAAGGCTGAAGCCATCTACGCTGGAAGACTTCCTTTAATGTAGAATTTGACGATGCCAATAGAAGCAAAGAGTTCAGGTGCCTGCGATGACTTCTGCTCAGGATTATCCACCAGCTGATAAACATATCCTGTGAATCTATTCACTTGGGGCTGTCAACCCACAAACAAACAGAAAACACAGCGGAAGATTTTCCCTCCACAGAAGCCCACCATTGCAGCAAAATCAGGATCCATAATCAAGCTCAGAGCCATATATCTGTCCAGTCCAGTAGGTTTATAAGGTCAGCACCAGGACCCTGTGTGGTTGACCACTCCTCAGCAGGGTAGGAAAAAAAAAGAAAAGTAGCCATAGTTGTCCAGATCAGTAGGACACACTAATTTCGAAAAAAATCGTTACCAGATATTTTATCTGAATTCTGTAATCAACCATAGTGTACGAATATTTTTTTGAGCGGCTGTACTTATAAAGCAGAAAAATTACTTATCTTTTATCCTTCGGTTTTAAAAAAATTGCTTTTCTCATACCCCTCTGAGACAAGGGGAAGATTGTTTTGAAATTTCTTTGAAATTTTTGATTTTTGAAAAATTAGAAAGTTCTCTACCACAGAAATTTAAAATTTCTACCATAAACAGATCATTAAGAACATTCGTTAAAAGTTTCGCCATTTCCATATTTAGTCAGCACTAACGATATAAAATGAAACTAAGGACTGAAAAAAAAATGCATATTAAAAAATTTCATTATTAAAAAATTAAAAAAATAAATACCCCCTCAAGCAGCTGCTTACCACAGAGGTCTGACAGGAGCCTGCCATTTATGTGCCATAGTAGAAGGTCTGAGAGGATGGCAGGATGGTGACCTCAGAAAGGTCAGACGGGGGTGACCCAGTCTAGACGATGGATGGCTATTAGTGCCAATAATACCTTGATGATATATTAATGTCATTGCTAATAATTTCGTAACCTTAATAACATATTGCTATGAGCGATAATAATGCCTTGATGATATATTAATATTATTGCTAATAATTCCTTAACCTTAATGATAGATTGATTTGAGTGAAATAATACTTCGATGATGAATAGATATTAGTGCTAATAATACTTTGATTGTGGATGGACATTAATTCTAAAAATGCTTTATTGTGGATGGACATTAATGCTAATAATTCTTTGATTGTGGATGGATATTAATGCTAATAGTGCTTTGATTGTGGATGGATATTAATGCTAATAATACTTTGATTGTGGATGGATATTAATGTTAATAATGCTTTGATTACGGATGGATATTAATGTTATAGTGCTTTGATTGTGGACGGACATTAATGCTAATAATGCTTTGATTGTGATGGATATTAATGCTAATAAATTTTTGATTGACGATGGATATTAATGCTAATAATACTTTGATTGTGGATGGATATTAATTCTAATAATGCTTTGATTGTGAATGGATATTAATGCTAGTAACGCTTTGATTGTGGATGGATATCAATGCTAAAAATACTTTGATTGTGGATGGATATTAATGCTAATAATGCTTTGATTGTGGATGGATATTAATGCTAATAATGCTTTGATTGTCGATGGATATTAATGCTAATAATGCTTTGATTGTGGACGGATATTATTGCTAATAATGCTTTGATTATGGATGGATATTAATGCTAACAATGCTTTGATTGTAGATGGATATTAATGCTAATAATACTTTGATTGTGGATGGACTGCAAAAATGCTTTGATTGTGAATGGACATTAATGCTAATAATGCTTTGATTGTGATGGATATTAATGCTAATAAATTTCTGATTGACGATGGATATTAATGCTAATAAATTTTTGATTGACGATGGATATTAATGCTAATAATACTTTGATTGTGGATGGATATTAATGCTAATAATGCTTTGATTATGGATGGATATTAATGCTAATAATGCTTTGATTGTGGATGGATATTAATGCTAATAATACTTTGATTGTGGACGGATATTATTGCTAATAATGCTTTGATTATGGATGGATATTAATGCTAACAATGCTTTGATTGTGGATGGATATTAATGCTAATAATACTTTGATTGTGGATGGACTGCTAAAATGCTTTGATTGTGAATGGACATTAATGCTAATAATGCTTTGATTGTGATGGATATTAATGCTAATAAATTTTTGATTGACGATGGATATTAATGCTAATAATGCTTTGATTGTGGATGGATATTAATGCTAATAATACTTTGATTGTGGATAGACTGCTAAAAATGCTTTGATTGTGAATGGAGATTAATGCTAACAATGCTTTGATTGTGGATGGACATTAATGCTAATAATGCTTTGATTGTGGATGGATATTATTGCTAATAATGCTTTGATTGTTGATGGATATTAATGCTAATAATGCTTTGATTGCGGATGGACTGCTAAAATGCTTTGATTGTGAATGGACATTAATGCTAATAATGCTTTCATTGTGGATGGACATTAATGCTAGTAATGCTTTGATTGTGATGGATATTAATGCTAATAAATTTTTGATTGATGATGGATATTAATGCTAATAATGCTTTGATTGTGGATGGATATTAATGCTAATAATACTTTGGTTGTGGATGGATATTAATGCTAATAATACTTTGATTGTGGATGGACTGCTAAAAATGCTTCGACTTTGAATGGACATTAATGCTAATAATGCTTTGATTGTGATGGCTATTAATGCTAATAATGCTTTTAATTGTGGATGGATATTAATGCTAATAATGCTTTGATTGTGGATGGATATTAATGCTAATAATGCTTTGATTGTGGATAGATATTAATGCTAATAATGCTTTGATTGACGATGAACATTAATGCTAATAATGCTTTGATTGTGGATGGATATTAGTGCTAATAGTGCTTTGATTGTGGATGGATATTAATGCTAATAATACTTTGATTGTTGATGGACATTAATGCTAATAATACTTTGATTGTGGATGGATATTAATGCTAATAATGCTTTGATCGTGGATGGACATTAATGCTAATAATGCTTTGATTGTGATGGATATTAATGCTAATTATGCTTTGATTGTGGATGGATATTAATTCTGATAATGCTTTGATTGCGGATGGATATTAATGCTAATAATGCTTTGATGGACGATGGACGTTAATGCTAATAATGCTTTGATTGTGGATGTATATTAGTGCTAATAATGCTTTGATTGTGGATGGATATTAATGCTAATAATGCTTTGATTGTGGATGGACATTAATGCTAATAATGCTTTGATTGTGGATGGATATTAATGCTAATAAAGCTTTGATTGTGGATGGATATTAATGCTAATAATGCTTTGATTGACGATGGATATTAATGCTCATAATGCTTTGATTGTGGATGGATATTAATGCTGATAATGCTTTGATTGTGGGTGGATATTAAAGCTAATAATATTTTGCTTGTCAATGGATATTAATGCTAATAATCCCTTAATCCCTGCAGGAGTCGTGGCTGGACGTCTGGTGAGAGGCCCATCCGATGCCGGAGGGGCGGAACTCAGCTCCTAAGTTCAGCTGTTGGCCATCATGCTGTCCTCCAATCGAAGCAACGTAAGTCTCTCAACTCTTTTGCTCAATCTAAGAGATGTGATTTTCAAAGAAAAACCAAGTTTTTTCATTTTCCGATTCTTTTTTTTTTTGATTTCCTTCTTGAACAATTGAAATTCGAAGCAAAGGATGATAGTCAAAATTAAATTGCCTGTATTGCGTCAGTCATAGGTGTCCGCACAGGGGGGCAAACGGGGCACTTGCCCCCCCCCCCCCCCCCCGATCGAGTAAAAAGTTCCACAAATTGTAATTGTAACAATTTTAACGTAATTAATATATATTCATTATGTATGTGTTTTTGTATTGATGCAATACTGTATTCCATAATCTACTTGTGAAAAAACCCCTAAAAATTTAATAATTAAATAAAAATTTATTGATGTAATTATTTGTCTGCGTGGAAAATTCCCCCCCCCCCCTCGTGGAAAATTTTCTGCGGATGCCCATGGCGTCAGTGCAGTCGCTCAAAAAAATATCCGTACACTATGGTTGGTAGATAAATTCAGAAAAAATATCTGGCAAAGATTGTTTTAGAAATTAGTGATCTGGCAACCTTCGTGTACAGTCGCTCAAATAAGTATTCGAACACTATGGTTGATTACAGAATTCATAAAAAATATCTGGTAACGTTTTTTTTTTTTAGAAATTAGTGATCTGGCAACCTTCGTGTACAGTCGCTCAAAAAAATATCCGTACACTGTGGTTGATTACACAATTTAGAAAAAATATTTGGCAACGATTGTTTTAGAAATTAGCGATCTGACAACCTTCGTGTACAGTCGCTCAAATAAGTATCCGAACACTATGGTTGATTACAGAATGCAGAAAAAATACCTGGGAATGATTTGGTTTAGAAATTAGTGATGACAACCCTTCGTACCCCGTGACACGAAGGTTTTTTAGAAATTAGGGATCTGGCAAACCTTCGTGTCATGTGACACGAAGGTTGCCAGATCACAAATTTCTAAAAACATCGTTACCAGATATTTTTTATGAATTCTGTAATCAACCATAATGTTCGGATATTTTTTTGAGCGACTGTACACGAAGGTTGCCAGATCACTAATTTCTAAAAAAAATCGTTACCAGATATTTTTTCTGAATTCTGTAATCAACCATAGTTGGGGTGGGTTGTTTTACCTCTGAGCGGCACTTTTTTGCACACCATGGGCTAAATGGCCAGGTCACATGGACCCCCGAAGGCTCAGAGAAGGTTGGGGCAGGGGACCCACTGGAACAGCTGTTGGGAGACAGATGGTAGCCTCCCGTCAAGGCCATCCAGCGTGTTCTTTAACGTGCACAGGGTATGGTTCTCCCGTACACGGGCCACGGCTTAACGTCCCATCCGACGGCTGCCTTTCCAAGCCCATTGGTGTCCCCTACTGACCGTGATCAGGGCGGGTAATTTTTGGTAATCAACCATAGTGTTCGGATACTTTTTTGAGCGACTGTACCTATAAAACGCAGAAAAGAATTTCTCAGTTATTTGTTAAAAGGAAAGAAAAGTTGCATTAGTCGCTTTCCAGTATGGTTTAAATCAATCAGTAGAAATGCCTTCGCTATCACATCGTTAACTATAACAACATTTTAAATTTCTAAGCTGACGACTTCGTTTGCAACATTGATTTAAGGCACGCATGCGCGGTTCCAAATATGATCTGCCTGTAAATTGGAAAATATGAAAAGCAATTCTTTTTTCACATGTCTCAACAACAGTGAATGTTGTTTCAATAAGACGGAAATTTTAATGACGTAACACAACTATCTACAACGTCACTGAGTCAATTGTAATCGGGTCCAACTACTTCACGTAACTACTTCAAAAAGGCAGTGTTTGCTCAGTCAGAAGCGCGCCAGGCTCGTAATCTGCAGTTCCCAGGTTCGAGTCCCAGTTGGGTCAGCGTTGAGATTTATCTCCGCAAAGCTCCCCGCCCTGCCCACAGTCAGTAGGGGACACCGATGGGCTTGGAATGGTCGCAGTCCGTCGGATGGGACATTAAGCCGTGGCCCCATGTGCGGGAGAGACATACCCTGTGCACGTTAAAGAACGCGCTGGATGACTTTGACGGGAGCATACCATCTGTCTCCCAACAGCTGTTCCAACGGATCCCCTCCCCCAACCTTCTCTGAGCCTTCGGGGTCCTTGTGACCTGGCCATTTACCCCATTGTGTGCAAAAAAGTGCAGTTTAGAGGTAAAACAACACAATGTTAAAGAACACGCTGGATAGCCTTGACGTGAGGCTACCATCTGTCCCCCAACAGCTGTTCCAATGGGTCCCCTCCCCCAACCTTCTCTGAACCTTCGGGGTCCTTGTGACCTGGCCATTTAGCCCATTGTGTGCAAAAAAATGCAGTTTAGAGGTAAAACAACACAATGTTAAAGAACACGCTGGATGGCCTTGACGGGAGGCTACTATCTGTCTCCCAACAGGTGTTCCAGTGGGTCCCCTCCCCCAACTTTCTCTGAGCCTACGGGGTCCATGTGACCTGGCATTTAGCCCATGGTGTGCAAAAAAGTGCCGCTCAGAGGTAAAACAACCCAACGTTAAAGAACACGATAGATGGCCTTGACGTGAGGCTACCGTCTGTCCCCCAACAGCTGTTCCAATGGGTCCCCTCCCCCAACCTTCTCTGAGCCTTCGGGGTCCTTGTGACCTGGCCATTTACCCCATTGTGCGCAAAAAATGTGCGACTCAGACTTAAAACAACCCAACTCAACCCAAGTACACATCGAGCCAGTAATGAAATTCAACGTCAATATTTTTACGAACATTGTTTACTACGTCACCATTCACGAGATAAGAATAACCGTAGAATCAAATTTCAAAATGTCAAAGGACATGGTGATTAAAAGATTTCCTCCCTTTCTGTGGTCAACAATAACGTCATATTAGACTCTCACGCGCCAAAAAAACCTCAACAAAATCCCCATTAATAAAGTTAAGTCTTTACACGTCACTCCTACTCCAGAAGATGACGTCACGAATGCGTATTTGCAACGGAATCACGTAGGTGTGTGATTTTGGAAGGAACTCTCCTGTAACTCCAATGCATTCAAATCAGCCTGTTCGTTAATCCTCCCTTCATAAAAGCCCCACCTCTCACTCTTTACGCCATTGAGTCACTCTTTTGGCCTGGTCGCGTGGGCATGATCCAGTGCGTGACAAGATCCCCCCTTACCCCCCACTTTCAGCTTTTCTTCCCCCCCCCTACTTCCCCTCCCAGGCGAAAAACTGTTTGTAGCCGGAATTGTTGGCCGTTGTGACGTTGTGCACGGCGTCTGCACAGATCGTTACGTAATGCGCACACGACTCGCCAATTGACGTCATCGGTGACGTTTTCTCTCGTGGAGTGGGCGGAAGCTGCTGACTCGTGGTTGCTAGGCAACGGTGGAGGCGTTGTTGGTGTGAGGCCCAGGCAAAGTCAGTCTTGAGATCGTCTAAAACGACTGTGCCTGCCCTCCCCGTTCTTTCTAACCCCACTTTTATGCTTTTGATGTTTCGAGAATTCCATTTTTAGATGCTATTCTTTGTTGATGTTATTTTACGAAAAGGGAAATTCAAGTTTCGTGTAAAAAAAGTATACTTTTATTTTACTGAAGATACAGTATGTTGTCCAAAGTATCGCGACATTTACGTGTTGGATTGTTTTACCTCTGAGCGGCACTTTTTTGCACACCGTGGGCTAAATGGCCAGGTTACAAGGACCCCGAAGGCTCAGAGAAGGATGGAAGAGGGGACCCACTGGAACGGCTGTTGAGAGATAGATGTTAGACTCCCGTCAAGGCCATCCAGAGTGTACTTTAATATTAGGTTGTTTTACCTCTGAGCGGCACTTTTTTACACACCGTGAGCTCAATGGCCAGGTCACAAGGACCCCGAAGGCTCAGAGAAGGTTGGGAGAGGGGACCCACTGGAACAGTTGTTGGGAGACAGATGGTAGCCTCCCGTCAATCCATCCAGCGTGTTCTTTAACGTGCACGGTCACACTTTTTTCCACACCATGGACTAAATGGCTAGGTCACAAGGACCCCGAAGGTTCAGAGAAGGTTGGGAGAGGGGACCCACTGGAACAGCTGTTGGGAGACAGATGGTAGCCTCCCGTCAAGGCCATTGTAGTGACCGAGCAGAACGGGAGTAGAGAGAGAATGATATTTGCCTCTTAATTCACTTCGGTGAATTCACAGATTCTCGGGTTTTTACGCTCGTGCCACTGTATGCCTCAACCTTCCCTGAGAAGTGGGTCCCCTCCTCCAACCTTCTCTGAGCATTCGGGTTCCTTGTGGCCTGGCCATTTAGCCCATTGTATGTAAAAAAAAGTGCAGTTCAGAGATAAAACAAACCACTCTTAAAGAACACGCTGGATGGCCTTGACGGGAGGCTACCATCTATCTCCCAACAACTGTTCCACTGGGTCCCCTCCCCCAAATGTCTCTGAGACTTCGGGGTCCTTGTGACCTGGCCATTTAGCCCATGGTGTGCAAAAAAGTGCCGTTCGAAGATAGAATAACCCAATCCAAGCCAATTTATTTTAAAACCAAAAACCAGAAGCCAAAAATGATTGAACTTTTACACATTACACGTACTTTTTTATGAAATATAAAATGAAAGACTGCAAAACGAAAGGGAAAATGTTACACCGTAATGGAAATCCAGTCTGTCCCCCCCTACCACCTCCCCCCTCCACAAGTATACACTTTTATTCCGTGATCCGTGTCTGATCGGCAAGTCATTTCACAATTCTATATATATTGGAGCAATGCTTTCAGATTTTTAAAGAAACATTTGCACATTCGAGTTCAGGAGCTTCCTTTTTTGGTTTCTTCCAAAAATTTTCGCCTCTCTCAGTTTCTCTTCTCGGTAAGGCCGATACAATGTTTACTGACGTAGCACTTGGCAGGTTTCCAAGTGACACGCCGTGTAGTTGAGCGCACTACTACTGACTCTTAAAAGTTACTTTGCATTTATCAAATTTTTTAACAGATTTGTGACTTCTTAATCAGATACAAACTGTCAAAGCCTACTGGGCCAATGTCACCTTGACACTTGGGGCCTCAAGCACGTATGCAGGATTTAGTTTAGAGGAATTCCAAGAATTTTGCTTCATGACTGGGTATCTGAGAATAAGACTTCAACAAGTTTCTCAATTACTAAAATATTCCACCGAACAGGAAAAGTTAAAATGATATTCTATATACAGCAGATTGGCTGACAAAGCAGACGATTCTATATACAATAGCTTGGCTGATAAAGCAGACGATTCTATATACAATAGCTTGGCTGACAAAGCAGACGATTCTGTATACAATAACTTGGCTGACAAAGCAGACGATTCTATATGCAACAGCTTGGCCGACAAAGCAGACGATTCTATATGCAATAGCTTGGCTGACAAAGCAGACGATTCTATATGCAATAGCTTGGCTGACAAAGCAGACGATTCTATATGCAATAGCTTGGCTGACAAAGCAAACGATTCTATATGCAGCAGCTTGGCTGACAAGGCAAACGATTCTATATACAGTAGCTTGGCTGACAAGGCAAACGATTCTATATGCAGTAGCTTGACTGACAAAGCAAACGATTCTATATGCAGTAGCTTGGCTGACAAGGCAAACGATTCTATATACAGTAGCTTTACTGACAAGGCAAACGATTCTGTATGCAGCAGCTTGGCTGACAAGGCAAACGATTCTATATGCAGTAGCCTGACTGACAAGGCAAACGATTCTATATGCAGTAGCCTGACTGACAAAGCAGACGATTCTACATGCAGTAGCTTGACTGACAAAGCAGACGATTCTACACGCAGTAGCTTGACTGACAAGGCAGACGATTCTACATGCAGTAGCTTGACTGACAAGGCAGACGATTCTACATGCAGTAGCTTGACTGACAAGGCAGACGATTCTACATGCAGTAGCTTGACTGACAAGGCAGACGATTCCACATGCAGTAGCTTGACTGACAAGGCAGACGATTCTACATGCAGTAGCTTGACTGACGAGGCAAACGATTCTGCATGCAGTAGCTTGACTGACGAGGCAAACGATTCTACATGCAGTAGCTTGACTGACGAGGCAAACGATTCTACATGCAGTAGCTTGACTGACGAGGCAAACGATTCTATATACAGTAGCCTGACTGACAAGGCAAACGATTCTATATGCAGTAGCCTGACTGACAAGGCAAACGATTCTACATGCAGTAGCTTCAATGACAAAGCAGACGATTCTACATGCAGTAGCTTGACTGACAAAGCAGACGATTCTACATGCAGTAGCTTGACTGACAAAGCAGACGATTCTACGTGCAGTAGCTTGACTGACAAGGCAGACGATTCTACATGCAGTAACTTGACTGACAAGGCAGACGATTCTACATGCAGTAACTTGACTGACAAGGCAGACGATTCTACATGCAGTAGCTTGACTGACAAGGCAGACGATTCTACATGCAGTAGCTTGACTGACAAGGCAGACGATTCTACATGCAGTAGCTTGACTGACAAGGCAGACGATTCTACATGCAGTAGCTTGACTGACAAGGCAAACGATTCTACATGGAGTAGCTTGACTGACAAAGCAGACGATTCTACATGGAGTAGCTTGACTGACAAAGCAGACGATTCTACATGCAGTAGCTTGACTGACAAAGCAGACGATTCTACATGCAGCAGCTTGACTGACAAACCAGACGATTCTATATGCAGCAGCTTGACTGACAAACCAGACGATTCTATATGCAGTAGCTTCAATGACAAAGCAGACGATTCTACATGCAGTAGCTTGACTGACAAAGCAGACGATTCTACGTGCAGTAGCTTGACTGACAAAGCAGACGATTCTACGTGCAGTAGCTTGACTGACAAAGCAGACGATTCTACATGCAGTAGCTTGACTGACAAAGCAGACGATTCTACATGCAGTAGCTTGACTGACAAGGTAGACGATTCTACATGCAGTAGCTTGACTGACAAGGCAGACGATTCTACATGCAGTAACTTGACTGACAAGGCAGACGATTCTACATGCAGTAACTTGACTGACAAGGCAGACGATTCTACATGCAGTAGCTTGACTGACAAGGCAGACGATTCTACATGCAGTAGCTTGACTGACAAGGCAGACGATTCTACATGTAGTAGCTTGACTGACAAGGCAGACGATTCTACATGCAGTAGCTTGACTGACAAGGCAAACGATTCTACATGGAGTAGCTTGACTGACAAAGCAGACGATTCTACATGGAGTAGCTTGACTGACAAAGCAGACGATTCTACATGCAGTAGCTTGACTGACAAAGCAGACGATTCTACATGCAGCAGCTTGACTGACAAACCAGACGATTCTATATGCAGCAGCTTGACTGACAAACCAGACGATTCTATATGCAGCAGCTTGACTGACAAAGCAGACGATTCTATATGCAGCAGCTTGACTGACAAAGCAGACGATTCTATGTGCAGTAGCATGACTGACAAAGCAAACGATTCTATATGCAGTAGCTTGACTGACAAAGCAAACGATTCTATATACCTTACCTTTGCTGATAAACTGTTATATCACACAAGTTTCACCAAATTGGGAGGAAAAATTATTTTTACCGATCAAACGAATCGTCAAAAAATCCCTCATTTAATTTTAATTCTAGAAAGTGAAAATCTAAAGATTTAATTACTCAGTGAAAATTTTAAATCAATTTTTTACTTTATTTTAAAATTTAAATTCTTTTATAAGTGCTATTATTATCATTATTTTTGTCATTTTTATTGATGTTACCAATTTTTGTTCAATAAAACTGGTGATTTTTCATCTTACTGAAAAATAGCTACGCACCTAAAATTTCTTTTTTTTTTGGAACATTTGTTTCGGCAAACTCCTGATATTGCCAAGAAAGTTTTTCCTTTAGAGTGTAAAATGATAGTTCGAATTTAACTTCGTATTCAAATGATAGAATGCTTAACTGTTGGGGTGTTTTTTTGGACAGCATACTTTTTAAACAGTTTTATTATGAGTTTTAATTTTGAGAATGATCTTTCAGCAATTGTTGGTTTGTTTTAAATATCAGCGGCACTTTTTTTGCACATAATGGGCTAAAATGGCCAGGTCGCTCGGACCCCGAGGGCTCAGAGAAGATTGGGGGAGGAGACCTACTGGAAGAGCTGTTAGGAGACAGATGGTAGCCTCCCGTCAAGGCCGTACAGTGTGTTCTTTAATGTGCGCAAGGTATGGGACTCGAACCTGGACCAGTCACAAGGATTCCGATGACTCAGAGTAGGTTGGGAGACGGCACCCACTGGACAGCTCTTGGGGATAAATGGTAGCCTCCCGTCAAAGCCATCCAGCGTGTTCTTTAACGTACACAAAGTATGGCTCTCCAGCACACGGTGTCGCGGCCTAACGTCCAATTCGACAGATGGTGGTCTTTCCAAGTCCATCGGGGGGCGGGGGTGGCTCAGTCGGTAGCGCGTCAGCCTCGTAATCTATAGTTCCCAGGTTCGAGTCTCAGCTAGGTCAGCGTTGAGATTTGTCTCCGCAAAATTCCCCGCCCTGCCCACGGTCAGTAGGGGACACCGATGGGCTTGGAAAGGCCGCCGTCCGTCGGATGGGCCGTTAAGCCGTGGCCCCGTGTGCGGGAGAAACATACCCTGTGCACGTTAAAGAACACGCTGGATGGCCTTGACGGGAGGCTACCATCTGTCTTCCAACAGCTGTTCCAGTGGGTCCCCTCCCCCAACCTTCTCTGAGCCGTCGGGGTCCATGTGACCTGGCCATTTAGCCCATGGTGTGCAAAAAAGTGTCGCTCAGAGGTAAAACAACCCAACCCAAGTCCATCGGTGTCCCCTACTGACATAGGACAGGGCGGAGAATTTTGTGGTGATAAATCTCAACGCTGTCTCAGATGGGACTCGAACCTGGTAACTGTATATTACGAGCCTGGCGCACTACCCATTAATTACCCCCACCTCTGAAAACTGCAGATTACGAGCCTGGTAAGGTACCTACTGAGCCGGACTCCTATGTCCAGTAATGTGCATAATTACACTATGCAGGTAAAACTGAATGCATCCAACGTTCGGCAATTATGCTTATTCCGAAATTTAATTTCATTCCTGACTTCTTGACCGCAGCTGTGTTACACCGGAGAATCCTTTCTTGACGTCACAACCGGTAGCGTCAGCGCGCGTGTCCACCACGCCCAAGAAGATGCTGATAGAAGATGTCTTTGTTTTTCTCGAACCTATTTATGGTTGAGAGCGTGCGCTCGGAAAAGAAGGCAACAGAGCGCGATCACGGGCAGCACGAGGCGAGACACAGCGAGAGAGCAAAGTATCGATTATTTCACCACCTAGCGGCAGAGATCACAAACTGCGAGGAATCGTCTGTTCCTTTCGCAACAGATACGACGTTAAATCATTCGAAATATCTCGTTTACTTACACGAAAGATGGAATTCTATTTAGATGAAACAACAGTGACATAAAATAGATCTAATATTCAGTTTCTTTTAGTGTCTAAAAAGATAGAAATGAATGCTTGCTAATGCTGGATTTTCTTCGATACCTTGGACTGTTATGGCCTAGTGGTTGTCTTGTCGGTCTAGTACCTGAAGATTTTGGATTTCAGAACTGATGTCGAAATATTTATCCTCGGCTTGTGTAAAAATGGTGCATACCTGCATTTAAATATACGTAAAGCACTCAAGGAGACATAGACAAGGAAGAACTGAACAAACTGTTGCGTTTAGCTCTACAAAAATCCATTTTGAGTAACAGCTGCTGCATTTGACCATTGAAAAGGATTTAGAAAACACGTTTTCTATTGTTTACCCATAGCATTCTAGGTTTGCCTAATTTTCTTACACTTCAGGCTCGATTTTCAGTCTAATTGATTGGGTTGGGTTGTTTTACCTCTGAGCGGCACTTTTTTGCGCACCATGGGCTAAATGGCCAGGTCACATGGACCCCGAAGGCTCAGAGAAGGTTGGGGGAGGGGACAAACTGAAACAGCTGTTGGGAGACAGATGGTAGCCTCCCGTCAAGACCATCCAGCGTGTTCTTTAATAGTGGGTTGTTTTACCTCTGAGCGGCACTTTTTTCCACACCATGGGCTAAATGGCCAGGTCACATGGACCCCGATGACCCAGAGAAGGTTGGGGGAGGAAACCCACTGGAACAGATGTTGGGAGACAGATGGTAGCCTCTCGTCAAGGCCATCCAACGTGTTCTTTAATAGTGGGTTGTTTTACCTCTGAGCGGCACTTTTTTGCACACCATGGGCTAAATGGCCAGGGGTTGGGGTTGTTTTACCTCTGAGCGGCACTTTTTTGCACACCATGGGCTAAATTGCCAGGTCACATGGACCCCGAAGGCTCAGAGAAGGTTGGGGGAGGGGACCCACTGGAACAGCTGTTGGGAGACAGATGGTAGCCTCCCGTCAAGGCCATCCAGCGTTTTCTTCAACGTGCACAGGGTATGGCTCTCCCGCACATACCCTGTGCACGTTAAAGAACACGCACATACCCTCCGCACGGCTTAACGTCCCATCCGAAGACGGCGGCTTTTCCAAGCCCATCGGTGTCCCCTACTGACTGTGGGCAGGGCGGGGAATTTTGCGGAGATAAATCTCAACGCTGACCCAGCTGGGACTCGAACCTGGAAACTACAGATTACGAGCTTGGCGCGCTACCGACTGAGCAACCCCCGCCCCTAAATGGCCAGGTCACATGGGCCCCGAAGGCTGAGAGAAGGTTGGGGGGGTCACTGGTGCAGCTGTTGGGAGACAGTGGGTAGTGGTCACTGGAGTGTCACTCCAGTGGGTCACTGGAGCAGCTGTTGGGAGACAGATGGTAGCCTCCCGTCAAGGCCATCCAGCGTGTTCTTTAACGTGCACAGGGTATGGCTCTCCCGCACACGGAGTCACGGCTTAACGTCCCATCCGACGGACGGCGGTCGTTCCAAACCCATCGGTGTCCCCTACTGACCGTGGGCAGGGCGGGGAATTTAGCGGAGATAAATCTCAACGCTGACCCAGCTGGGACTCGAACCTGGGAACTACAGATTGCGAGCCTGACGCGCTACCGACTGAGCCACCCCCGCCCCACTCAGAGAAGGTTGTAGGAGGGGACCCACTGGAACAGCTGTTGGGAGACAATTCAGGCAATCCAGCGTGCTCTTTAACGTCTACAGGTAGGTGCGGATTAGCAAGGGGTGTTGGACATCAGTGTCCTAGACCCTCAGTGTTGCGGGCCCCTGGGGTCTAATACGAACAGGATTTTTAAAATCACAATAACTGCTATTTCATTCAAATTCCACAGAATTGGAGAAATCCTATTTTAAGTGTCACATATGAATTATTAACCTATAAGTTTTGAAATCTTTAAAAAGAGACCTAATCTTTAATCGCGGCTCGGGAACCCTCTACTATGAAATGAAGACACTGTTTCAAATCCCATGTGATGAATATATTGATACCATGAGATGAAGGTTTGAGTTGGGTTGTTTTACCTCTGAGCGGCATTTTTTTGCATATACCGTGGACTAAATGGCCAGGTCACAAGGACCCCTAAGACTCAGAGAAGGTTATGAGAGGGGACCCACTGGAACAGCTGTTGGGAGACAGATGTTAGCCTCCCGTCAAGCCCATCCAGCATGTTCTTTAAGGTTGGGTTGTTTTACCTCTGAGCGGCACTTTTTTGCACACCATGGGCTAAATGGGCAGATCACAAGGTCCCCGAAGGCTCAGAGAAGGTTGGGGAAGGGGACTCACTGGAACAGCTGTTGGGAAACAGATGGTAGCCTCCTGTCAAGGCCATCCAATGTGCATTTTAACGGGTTGGACTGTTTTACCTCTGAGCGGCTCTTTTTTGCATACCATGGGATAAATGGCCAAGTCACAAGGACCCGGAAGCTCAGAGAAGGCTGTGGGAGGGGACCCACTGGAACAACTGTTGGGAGACAGATGGTAGCCTCCCGTCAAGGCCACCCAATGTGTTCTTTATCGGGTTGGACTGTTTTATCTCTGAGCCGCTCTTTTTTGCATACCATGGGCTAAGTGGCCAGGTCACAAGGACCCCGAAGACTCAGAGAAGGTTATGAGAGGGGACCCACTGGAACAACTGTTGGGAGACAATTCAGGCGGTTTCCCATAGTCAATACAGTACAAAATAGTCAATACAGTCAATACAATACAATGCAAAAAAGTCCCAGTCAGTCATTGTCTGCAAGGTATGACTCCCTCCTCACGATGCCATGCTCAGCATCCCATCTGAAGGACTGTGGCCTTTCCCAACGAATTTGGGATTTATTTTTCTTGTACTCTTTCGCAGTGATAGGTTGGCTTAGTCGGTAGCGCCAGTCTCGTAATTTGCAGGTCCCAGGTTCGAGTCCCACCTAGGCCAGTGTTGAGACGTATTTTTTTTTAAATTCTCTGCTCTGCCCTGTCACTGATGGGCTTGGTAAGACCGTCGTCAATCGCATGGGACATTAAACCGTTAACGTGTACAGGAGAGACATACCCTGTACACGTTAAAGAACACCCTATATGGCCATGACGGGAGGCTACCATCTGTCTCCCAACAGCCGTTAAAGTGGGTCCCTTCCCCCAACCTTCTCTGAGCCGTCGGGGTCCATGTGACCTGGCCATTTAGCCCATGGTGTGCAAAAAAGTGCCGCTCAGAGGTAAAACAACCCAACCTTAAAGAACACGCTGGATGGCCTTGACGGGAGGCTACCATCTGTCTCCCAACAGATGTTCCAGTGCGTCCCCTCTCCCAATT
Organism: Ryuthela nishihirai; assembly: GCA_038380435.1. NCBI lineage: Eukaryota > Metazoa > Arthropoda > Arachnida > Araneae > Heptathelidae > Ryuthela > Ryuthela nishihirai. Next base: position 74,028,039 of record JAWZYU010000006.1, read on the forward strand.
TTCTCTGAGTCTTCAGGGTCCTTGTGACCTGGCCATTTAGCCCATGGTGTGCAAAAAAGTGCCGCTCAGAGGTAAAACAACCCAACCTTAAAGAACACGCTGGATGGCTTTGACGGGAGGCTATCATCTGTCTCCCAACAGATGTTCCAGTGGGTCTCCTCTTCCAATTTTCTCTGAGCTTTCAGGGTCGTTGTGACTAGCTGCTTAGCCCATGGTGTAAAAAAAAGTGTCGCTCAGAGGTAAAACAACCCAACCTTAAAGAACACGCTGGATGGCCTTGACGGGAGGCTACCATCTGTCTCCCAACAACTGTTCCAGTGGGTCCCCTCCCCAAATCTTCTCTGAGCCTTCGGGGTCATTGTGACCTGGCCATTTAGCCCATGGTGTGCAAAAAAGTGCCGCTCAGAGGTAAAACAACCCAACCCATGGTGTGCAAAAAAGTGCCGCTCAGAGGTAAAATAACCCAACCTTACAGAACACGCTGGATGGCCTTGACGGGAGGCTACCATCTGTCTCAGGTGGTCCCATCTCCCAATTTTCTCTGAACCTTCAGAGTCCTTGTGACCTGGCCATTTAGCCCATGGTGTGCAAAAAAGTGCCGCTCAGAGGTAAAACAATCCAACCTTAAAGAACACCCTGGATAGCCTTGACGGGAGGCTACCATCTGTCTTCCAGCAGATGTTCCAGTGCGTCCCCTCCCAATTTTTTCGGAGCCTTCAGGGTCTTTGTGACCTGGCCATTTAGCCGATGGTGTGCAAAAAAGTGCCGCTCAGAGGTAAAACAACCCAACCTTAAAGAACACGCTGGATGGCCTTGACGGGAGGCTACCATCTGTCTCCCAACAAATGTTCCAGTGGGTCCCCTCTCCCAATTTTCTCTAAGCCTTCAGGGTCCTTGTGACCTGGCCATTTAGCCTATGGTGTGCAAAAAAGTGCCACTCAGAGGTAAAACAACCCAACCTTAAAGAACACACTGGATGGCCTTGACGGGAGGCTACCATCTGTGTCCCAACAGATGTTCCAGTGGGTCCCCTCTCCCAATTTTCTCTGAGCCTTCAGGGTCTTGTGACCTGGCATTTAGCCCATGGTGAGCAAAAAAGTGCCGCTCAGAGGTAAAACAACCCAACCCACATCCGACTACTCTCTGTTTTTGGGACAATTTACTGCTGTGAATCTCTCTTCCCTGCAATGAAATTTCTCAAGTCAAAACATCGTGTAATCCTCACTAACAGCCACCTCACTGAGCTTCTTAGAACAGTCCTGACACCTACCAGCGAGATTTTAAACTATTAACTGCAAAAATGGAGACTCAAAGTCTTCAACGAGCAGAGATTAAACATATTCTGCTTTGGTGAATAAAACTACTATATAGTTGTAGTTTTTATTATTTATAAATACAATTTTAAAATAATATTTTCTGTGGCTCTTGCACATTCGAAAATGCATGAAAAAAATTTTACGTGGCTCTTCTTATGTAAGAACTTGCCCACCCTGTAATAACATATCTGAAATCGGAGCGAACACTTTACTCGGAACTCGAAAATGATAGTGGCGCCATCTGTTAGAAAGTCCAAGTAACTGAAATTGAAGCGGATGAAAATTTCGGTTCTTGTGTGGCCTAGTGGTTTGTGGGCAGTGATGAGCCGAAACTTTTTTTGACACCTGAGGCGAAATATAAAAAAGGTGATGACATTTTGATACGTATTAATTTGCCCGGAAAAAGATTTCTTGTTGAATTGATTAATTATTGCAAAAGAAATATCTGATATTTTTTTGCGTCTGGGGTCTCTCTAATCTTTTGCGTCTGGAGTCTATTGAATATTTTGAGTCTGGGGTCTCTCGAATATTTTGCGTCTGGAGTCTCCCAAATTTTTTGCATCTGGGGTCTATCGAATCTTTTGCGTCTGGTGTCTCTCGAATCTTTTGCGTCTGGTGCCTCTCGAATCTTTTGTATCTGGAGCTTCTCGAATCTCTTGCATCTGGGGTCTCTTGAATCCTTTGCGTCTGGGTCTCTTGAATCATTTGTGTCTGGATATCTTGAATTTTTCGTGACTGGGGTCTCTTGAATCTTTTGTGTTTGGAGTCTCTCGAATCTTTTGCGACTGGAATCTCAAAACCTTTGCGTCTGGGGCTCTCGAATCTTTTGCATTTGGAATCTGCCGAATTTTTGCATCTGAGGCCTGTTGGATCTTTTGCGTCTGGAGTTTCTCCAATCTTTTTCGTCTGGGGTGTTTTGAATCTCTCGCATATGTGGTCTCTCGAATTCTTTGCATCTGGGGCCTCTTGAATCTTTTGCATCTGGGGCTTGTAACTTTTATGTCTGCGGTTTCTCGAATTTTTTGCATCTGGGGTCTATCGAATCTTTTGCGTCTGGTGTCTCTCGAATCTTTTGCGTCTGGTGCCTCTCGAATTTTTTGCATCTGGTGCCTCTCTAATCTTTTGCATCTGGAGCTTCTCGAATCTCTTGCATCTGGGGTCTTTTGAATCCTTTGCGTCTGGGTCTCTTGAATCATTTGCGTCTGGATATCTTGAATTTTTCGTGACTGGGGCCTCTTGAATCTTTTGTGTTTGGAGTCTCTCGAATCTTTTGCGGCTGGAATCTCAAATCCTTTGCGTCTGGGGCTCTCGAATCTTTTGCATTTGGAATCTGCCGAATTTTTGCATCTGAGGCCTGTTGGATCTTTTGCGTCTGGAGTTTCTCCAATCTTTTTCGTCTGGGGTGTTTTGAATCTCTCGCATATGTGGTCTCTCGAATCCTTTGCATCTGGGGCCTCTTGAATCTATTGCATCTGGGGCCTGTTAAATATTTTGTGTCTTAGGTTTCTCGAATCTTTTCTGTCTGGGGCTTCTCGAATCTTTGGCATCTGGGATCACTACAATCATTTGCTTCTGCGGTCTCTCGAATCTTTTACACCTGGAGCCTCTCGAATCATTTGCCTCTGGGCCTCTTAAATCCTTTGTGTCTGGGCCTTTCGAAATCTTGGATTTTGGAACTCTTGGATGTTTTGTCTGGGGTCTTTCAAATCTTTTGCGTCTAAGGACACTCGAATCCTTTGCGTCTGGGGCTTCTCGAATCTTTTGCATCTGAGATCTCTGGAATCTTTGGCTTCTGGAGCCACTTCAATTATTTGCTTCTGGGGTCTCTTGAATCTTTTGCATCTGAGGTCTCTGGATTCTTTGGCATCTGGAGCCACTTCAATTATTTGCTTCTGGGGTCTCTTGAATCTTTTGCATCTGAGGTCTCTGGAATCTTTGGCATCTGGAGCCACTTCAATTATTTGCTTCTGGAGTCTCTTGAATCTTTTGCATCTGAGGTCACTGGAATCTTTGGCATCTGGAGCCACTTCAATTATTTGCTTCTGAGTTCTCTTGAATCTTTTGCATCTGAGATCTCTGGAATCTTTGGCATCTGGAGGCACTTCAATTATTTGCTTCTGGGGTCTCTTGAATCTTTTGCATCTGAGGTCTCTGGAATCTTTGGCATCTAGAGCCACTTCAATTATTTGCTTCTGGGGTCTCTTGAATCTTTTGCATCTGAGATCTCTGGAATCTTTGGCATCTGGAGCAACTTCAATTATTTGCTTTTGGGGTCTCTTGAATCTTTTGCATCTGAGGTCACTGGAATCTTTGGCATCTGGAGCCACTTCAATTATTTGCTTCTGGAGCCTCTTGAATCTTTTGCATCTGAGATCTCTGGAATCTTTGGCATCTGGAGCCACTTCAATTATTTGCTTCTGAGCTCTCTTGAATCTTTTGCATCTGAGGTCTCTGGAATCTTTGGCATCTGGAGCCACTTCAATTATTTGCTTCTGGGGTCTCTTGAATCGTTTGCATCTGTGGTCTCTGGAATCTTCGGCATCTGGAGCCACTTCAATTATTTGCTTCTGGGGTCTCTTGAATCTTTGCATCTGTGGTCTCTGGAATCTTTGGCATCTGGAGCCACTTCAATTATTTGCTTCTGGGGTCTCTTGAATCTTTTGCATCTGAGATCTCTGGATTCTTTGGAATCTGGAGCCACTTCAATTATTTGCTTCTGGGGTCTCTTGAATCTTTCGCAACTGAGGTCTCTGGAATCTTCGGCATCTGGAGCCACTTCAATTATTTGCTTCTGGGTTCTCTTGAATCGTTTGCATCTGAGGTCTCTGGAATCTTTGGCATCTGGAGCCACTTCAATTATTTGCTTCTGGTGTCTCTTGAATCTTTTGCATCTGAGGTCTCTGGAATTTTTGGCATCTGGAGCCACTTCAATTATTTGCTTCTGAGGTCTCTTGAATCTTTTGCATCTGAGGTCTCTGGAATCTTTGGCATCTGGAGCCACTTCAATTATTTGCTTCTGGGGTCTCTTGAATCTTTTGCATCTGAGGTCTCTGGAATCTTTGGCATTTAGAGCCACTTCAATTATTTGCTTCTGAGGTCTCTTGAATCTTTTGCATCTGTGGTCTCTGGAATCTTCGGCATCTGGAGCCACTTCAATTATTTGCTTCTGGGGTCTCTTGAATCTTTTGCATCTGAGGTCTCTGGAATCTTTGGCATCTGGAGCCACTTCAATTATTTGCTTCTGGAGTCACTTGAATCTTTTGCATCTCAGGTCTCTGGAATCTTTGGCATCTGGAGCCACTTCAATTATTTGCTTCTGAAGTCTCTTAAATTTTTTATCTGAGGTATCTTGAATCTTTGGCATCTGGAGCCACTTCAATTATTTGCTCCTGGGGTCTCTTGAATCTTTTGCATCTGAGGTCTCTGGAATCTTTGGCATCTGGAGCCACTTCAATTATTTGCTTCTGGGGTCTCTTCAATCTTTTGCATCTGAGGTCTCTGGAATCTTTGGCATCTGGAGCCACTTCAATTATTTGCTTCTGGGGTCTCTTGAATCTTTTGCATCTGAGGTCACTGGAATCTTTGGCATCTGGAGCAACTTCAATTATTTGCTTCTGGAGTCTCTTGAATCTTTTTCATCTGAGGTCACTGGAATCTTTGGCATTTGGAGCCACTTCAATTATTTGCTTCTGGGGTCTCTTGAATCTTTTGCATCTGAGGTCTCTGGAATCTTTGGCATCTGGAGCCACTTTAATTATTTGCTTCTGGGGTCTCTTGAGTCTTTTGCATCTGAGGTCTCTGGAATCTTTGGTATCTGGAGCCACATCAGTTATTTGCTTCTGGGGTCTCTTGAATCTTTTGCATCTCAGGTCTCTGGAATCTTTTGCATCTGGAGCCACTTCAATTATTTGCTTCTGGGGTCTCTTGAATCTTTTGCATCTGAGGTCTCTGGAATCTTTGGCATCTGGAGCCACTTCAATTATTTGCTTCTGGGGTCTCTTGAATCTTTTGCATCTGAGGTCTCTTGAATCTTTTGCATCTGAGGTCTCTGGAATCTTTGGAATCTGGAGCCACTTCAATTATTTGCTTGTGGGATATCTTGAATCTCTTGCATCTGAGATCTCTGGAATCTTTGGCATCTGGGACCTTTCGAATCTTTTGGATCTCGAGCCTCTTGAATCTTTGTGTCTTGGGTCTCTCAAACCTTTTGCACTTGGAGTCTTTCGAATCTTTCACACCTGGGCTTCTTGAACCTTTTGTGTATGGAGTCTCTCGAATCTTGTGTTAGGGGATCTCGAATCTTTTGCCCTGGAGTCTTTCGAACCATTTGTGTCTAGGACCTCTAGAATCATTTGCGTCTGGGACCTCCCAAATTATATGTGTCTGAGGCCTCTCGAATATTTTGCATCTGGGAACTGTCGAATCGTTTGCATCTGGAGCCTCTTGGATCTTTTGCATTGCGGATTCCACGAATCTTTTGTGTACGAGGTTTTGAATCTTTCACGTCTGGGGCATCTCGAACTATTTGCACGTGAAGCCTCTCTAATCTTTTGCGTCTAGGACCTCTCGAATCTTTTGTATCTGGAATCTGTCGAATCTTTTGCATCTGGGGCCTCTTGGATCTTTTGCAATGGGGGTTTCTCGAATCTTTTGCATCTGAGGTGTTTTGAATCTTCCGCGTCAGGAGTCTTTCAAATCTTTCGCCTCTGGGACCTCTCGAATTCTTTGCGTGTGTGCCCTCTCGAATCTTTTGCTCTGGAGCCTTTTGAATTTTTTGCGCATGGGGTCTCTCGAATCTTTTGCGTCCGGGGCCTTTTGAATCTTTTGCATGTAGGGGTCTCTCCAATCTTTTGCGTTTGGAGTCTCTGGAATCTTTTGCTTTTGTGGTTTCTGGAATCTTTTGCGTTTGTGGCTTCTCGAAACTTCTGCAACTGGGGCATCTCTAATCTTTTGCATCTGAACCTCTGGAATCGTCTGCACCTAAGGCCTACAGATACCTTAATCACCATTGAGTAAAGCATTTGAAATTTTTTCCATAACATTTTTCGAATTTTGGTACTTCTCAAAAATAACACTTAATCTGTTGCTTCGCAATTTCACCCATCACGTGGGCCCTGTTTATGCGCTTGGCTACTGATCAAGGTACAGTCGCTCAAAAAAGTAACCGAACACTATGGTTGATTGCAAAATTCATAAAAAATATCTGGCAACGATTTTTTTAGAAATTAGTGATCTGGCAACCTTCGTATCACGTGATTACAGAATTCAGGAAAAATATCTGGAGAGTGTACAGCAACTGTACATGCTCCAGTTACCGTTCACAGCAAACTGGAGCGTGTGCAGTTTGCTGTGAACGGTAAATATTTCCGTAACGCTCAACATTTCCGTGAGTGAGCCCACACGATCTAGTATCAAAATAATATGGCCACCTACAGTCGCTCAAAAAAGTATCCGAACACTATGGTTGATTACAGAATTCAGAAAAAATATCTGGCAACGATTTTTTTTAGAAATTAGTGATCTGGCAGCCTTCGTGTCACGTGATTACAGAATTCAGGAAAAATATCTGGAGCGTGTACAGATATTTTTCCCGAATTCTGTAAAAATCCCCGGTTCCGTCTTACGACACTACCAAGTTAACGGAAAGCCGTGACTCTCTAGAGTCGGGGGCAAGAGTACACCATATAGATTCATCTCATCCGCAACCTCACATGGCAGCAGTCCTATAGAAGGAAAGCTAACCACCGGTAGAAACCCTAAAATTTAATCTGTTCCCCGGTTAGCCATGAACAAGGATATGTAAATCCAAGTTCGCTCGGTATCCGTGGTGGAGACTATTAGTGAGGCCCAGACTTTGAAAGGGCTCGTGCCTACTAGGGGACCAAATCCGTTCAGCAGTGCCCTTGAACTTGGTCCACAGAGCACCTGATGTGAGGTCTTGACACCGTCCAACGGGAACGCCAAATCGGTCAGCGATGTCTTCGACCTCGATTGGTCTTGGCTCTGCCCAACCGGGGACCCAATCCGGTCAGCAAAGCCTTCGACCGGTTGCTGGGCCCAAAGCCCCCACCACCACGTCAAGGTGGTCCCCTATCGGGGGTGGGGGTATGTATATATACAGTATATATTCAAACATATAAAACAAAAATTCCCTCTGCAAAAAAAATTAAGTTTAGAGAGCACGTTGGATGACCTTTATGGAAGCCGCCATTTGTTTACTAACTGCTGTCCAGTGGGTCCCTTCCCCCAACTTTCTCTGAGTCTTTGTGACTTTCCCATTTAGCCCATTATGTGGAAAAAAAGGGGATCACAAAGGTAAAAGAGCACAACCGAAAACAACTCGAAAAACATGGCTTATGAATTCCTTCATTCTTCCAAACATTCCACAAAACAGTTCATCACCTAATAAAACCTGGGCGGCGATGGCTCAGTCGGTAGCGCACCAGGCTCGTAATCTGTAGTTCCCAGGTCGAGTCCCAGCTGGGTCAGCGTTGAGATTTATCTCCGCAAAATTTCCCCGCCCAGCCCACGGTCAGTAGGGCACACCGATGGGCTTGAAAAGGCCGCCGTCCGTCTGATGGGACGTTATGCCGTGGCCCTGTGTGCGGGAGAGCCATACCCTGTGCACGTTAAGAACACGCTGGATGGCCTTGACGGGAGGCTACCATCTATCTCCCAACAGCTGTTCCAGTGGGTCCCCTCCCCCAACCTTCTCTGAGCCTTCGGGGTCCACGTGGCCTGGCCATTTAGCCCATGGTGTGCAAAAAAGTGCCGCTCAGAGGTAAAACAACCCACTATTAAAGAACACGCTGGATGGCCTTGATGGGAGGCTACCATCTGTCTCCCAACAGCTGTTCCAGTGGGTCCCATCCCCCAACCTTCTCTGAGCCTTCGGGGTCCATGTGGCCTGGCCATTTAGCCCATGGTGTGCAAAAAAATGCCTCTCAGAGGTAAAACAATCCAATACAATCCTGATAAAACCACACTAACACTATTAGATGTATAAATCTATTTGAAGTACATTAATTTACCAAATATATGCCAAAACACCGCCAAGTTCTGCCAATGCAAAGCTACACTGAAATCTCCCTAAATTTTGAAAATAATATTTTTGAGGAAAACTGCCAATTATAGTAAATTAGATAAACATAAGATATAAGATAATTTTTATTTCAGATAATGTTTAACAGCTTGCAAAACTTTTGAGGTTGGTGAGATCTGCATACAGAAACAATTTCAATTGAAAACATCAGTCATCACATTGAATATAATACACAAAAACGAAAACAACTTGAAACAAAAAATTTCTAGTAATCCAGAAAGTGTGAATGTCAGAAAGGGTTGGATTGTTTTACCTCTGAGCGGCACTTTTTTGCACACCATGTCTAAATGGCCAGGTCACAAGGACCCCGAAGGCTCAGAGAAGGAAGGGGGAGGAAAAGGCCGCTGTTCCAGTGGCTTGAAAAGGCCGCTGTACTAAACGGCCTTTTCAAGCCACTGGAACAGCTGTTGGGAGACAGATGGTAGTCTCCCGTCAAGGCCATCCAGCGTGTTCTTTAATGTGCACAGAATATGGCTCTCCCGCACACGGGGCCACGGCTTAACGTCCCATCCGACGGACAGCGGCCTTTCCAAACCCATCAGTTTTCCCTACTGACCGTGGGCAGGGCGGGGAATTTTGCGGAGATAAATCTCAACGGTGACCCAGCTGGGACTCGAACCTGGGAACTACAGATTACGAGCCTGGCGCGCTACCAACTGAGCCACCCCCGCCCCGAAAGTCAGAAAGTAAGAAACATTCAATATCTATGTTACATATAAACAGTTCTAGTAGTTTAATGCAATGAAAAAGGTTTCCACATCATCCCAGTTTCAAAATGTAGTTCTTGAGAACTTTAGAAAAACAAATGATAATTCGTGATATTTTTCATGCTGAGAGTGGAAAGGAATTTCGGTGCTAAATACAAATAATAGTGCTTAAAAAATTTCCTTTTGTAATGCAGGAAATTTAATAATTTATATTTTTATCTCGTCTAAATTGGTAATTATTCGTATCAGTTTTAATGCTTTCATTTATGAAGTAAAAGTATTTAACAATTTCAAAAAAAGTCTTAATCAAATTTCTATAAATCTGGATTTTCAACAATATACGCCTAGCACTGAAAGCATTATGAGAGCTAAAAGATTTAACATCTATCATCGTCTTAAGCCTTTTCTTCAAAACTGAATTATTTGATCTCAAAATTTGCATTTATTTTATTTAGTTAGCTTTTATATGTGAGTTTTATTAGCCTTTGAAGTAAATTCATGTATTTAACAACACTATTGTTAAATGTTTCAGTTTTTATAAAATCCTTTGAATAATGAACGAATAATATAAAAAAAAATCAAAAGTTAGATAAACTAAAAAGCTTACTTTCAATGTTAGAAAGTTTTGAATGTGGTTTTTCGTTTCCGTTGGGGCGGGGGTGGCTCAGTCGTTAGCGACCCACGATCGTAATCTGTAGTTCCCAGGTTCGTGTCCCAGCTGGGTCAGCGTTGAGATTTATCTCCGCAAAATTCCCTGCGCTGCCCACGGTCAGTAGGGGACACCGATGAGCTTAGAAAGGCCGCCGTCCGTCAGATGGGACGTTAAGCCGTGGTCCAGTGTGTGGGAGAGCTGTACCCTGTGCACGTTAAAGAACACGCTGGATGGCCTTGACGGGAGGCTACCATCTATCTCCCAACAGCTGTTCCAGTGGGTCCCCTCCCTCACATCAAACCATGGCAGTCTTGTTACCGCAGGAATCGCAAGGAGGAAGTTGTACTTGCTCGGCTCCGCTTAGGTCACTCCTTTATTACTCATTCGTTTCTTCTACGGGCGGACGATGTACCTAAGTGCGAGTTTTGTGACACCGTTTTAACAATCGAACATATTTTAATCTCATGCTCTGCTTTTAACTTTGAACGACGTATGATTTTTAATTTCCATAATTTTATGTCCGAGCCTCTTACACTTGGACATCTTTTATCTGATCATTGCATTTTATCTTCAGTTTTTACCTTTTTGAAATATTGTGCATATTTTAACCGAATTTGATTTTACCTTAACTTTATGTATTATTTACCCCAGGTCTCTTACACCTGGGATTATTTTATTTAATAATTCTACAGTTGTTTTACTCTGTTCATATACACTTGTTTTTTGCTATTTTATCACTTTACAATGTTGAAAATGTATTTTAACTTTTGGTTACGGGGATCTATGTCTTTTATCTTTTATATTGTCTTTTGTTTGGCGCATTATGGCCTTGTTGCCGATGCGCCATTAAACCCCAAACAACCAACCAACCAACCCCTCCCTCAACTTTCTCTGAGCCTACGGGGTCCATGTGACCTGTCCATTTAGCCCATGGTGTGCAAAAAAGTGCCGCTCAGAGGTAAAACAACCCAATGTTAAAGAACACGCTGGATGGCCTTGACGGGAGGCTACCATCTGTCTCCCAACAGCTGATCCAGTGGGTCCCTTCCCCCAACTTTCTCTGAGCCTTCGGGGTCCATGTGACCTGGCCATTTAGCCCATGGTGTGCAAAAAAGTGCCGCTCAGAGGTAAAACAACCCAATGTTAAAGAATACACTGGATGGCCTTGACGGGAGGCTACCATCTGTCTCCCAATAGCTGTTCCAGTGGATCCCCTCCCCCAACCTTCTCTGAGCCTTCGGGATCCATGTGACCTGGCCATTTAGCCCATGGTGTGCAAAAAAGTGCCGCTCAGAGGTAAAACAACCCGACGTTAAAGAACACGCTGGATGGCCTTGACGGGAGGCTACCATCTGTCTCCCAACAGCTGTTCCAGTGGGTCCCCTCCCCCAACTTTCTCTGAGCCTACGGGGTCCATGTGACCTGGCCATTTAGCCCATGGTGTGCAAAAAAGTGCCGCTCAGAGGTAAAACAACCCAACCCAATTTTTGTTTCCGTAACATAGCAGTGTTCCAATACATTCTGGGTATATGGTGTAGGTCTGTGTCTGCCAGCAGTTACATATTGCCTCATAAATGCATTTGTTGCAGCTTAATTATTCAAGCAGCTAACGTTGGTTTTGAAAGTAGAATGCAATAGTTGCGAATTGCTTATTCAACGAGCAATAAAACGAAAATCCTTTGCAATTCAAACACTCTAAAAAGATAATCGAATTCTTGGCCCTCCTTGTCACTCTTATGCCACTGCACAGCAGATGGAGATAACAAACGATTTTATAATCGGATAGACGTTAAAGAAATTCTGAATAAAAATAGAAACTTGAAAAAAACTTTGTTAGAACTGTTATTTTGAATTTGTTCTAAATTTGTAATACAGTGAGAAGAATGAGTCGTTTATTTAAGGTGTTTAATGTGTAAGATGTTTGTTTGGTTGCAATCAGGTTTTTATTTGAGCATAAATTTAAATATGCGATTGACTTTCGATCTTTTACTCCACTTGTTAAAAGAAAATTATTTATTTTTAAGAGCCTTAACAAGAAATACTGGCAGATTTCTGTTACCAATGTGTTATCATGTTTTTTGTTGCCAGATATCGATTTAAAAAGTCAAGATCAATTACGAAATTCATGCGAAAATATTCGCGCTTGAACCAGGAATGGCCTAATGGTTGATGTGTCTAGTAAAAGAGCTAACAGAGATTTCGAAGTTTTATTTCAAAAAGTATGCTGATAAACAGACTCTTCAACACTTCTCATCTTCCAAATCGTATGTGCTTACATGTACAGCTGGAGATTGTGAATTTATGGGGAATTTGGGTTGTTCTACCTCTGAGTGGCACTTTTTTGCACACCATGGGCTAAATGGTCAGGTCACGTGGACTCCGAAGTCTCAGAAAAGGTTGAGGGAGGGGACCTACTGGAACAGCTGTTGGGAGACAGATGGTAGCCTCCCGTCAAGGCCATCCAGCGTGTTCTTTAAAGTTGGGTTGTTTTACCTCTGAGTGGCACTTTCTTGCACACCATGGGCTAAATGGCCAGGTCACAAGGACCCTGAGGGATCAGAGAATGTTGGGGAAGGGAACCCACTGGTACAGCTGTTGCGAGACAGATGGTAGCCTCCAGTCAAGGCCATTCAGTGTGTTCTTTACTGGGTTGGACTGTTTTACCTCTGAGCGGTCCTTTTTGCACACCATGGGCTAAATGGCCAGGTCACATGGATCCCGAAGGCTCAGAGAAGGTTGGGGGAGGGGACCCACTGGAACAGCTGTTGGGAGACAGATGGTAGCCTCCCGTCAAGGCCATCCAGCGTATTCTTTAACGTGCACAGGGTATGGCTCTCCCACACATGGGGCCACGGCTTAACGTCCCATCCAACGGACGGCGGCCTTTCCAAGCCCATCGGTGTCCCCTACTGTCCGTGAGCAGGGCGGAGAATTTTGAGGAGATAAATCTCAACGCTGACACAGCTAGGTCTCGAACCTGGTAACTACAGATTAAAAGCTTGGCGCGATACCGACTGAGCCACCTACGCCTCATTTTTATGGGGAAGAATTTCTTTTATAAGGAAATGTTTTTACTATTTGATATTTTTGCGAATGATACTTTCAAACAATTTTGTGTGTAACCTGAAATGTGTATGAAGAAATGTATCGTTCAGAAAAATACAAATAGTCGGTAATATTTTATTAATTTTCACAAAATTTTAATTAACACAAAAAAATTTCATTTATCCCTCAATATGAAAAAAAAAGAGTTTTCAAAACACCCCTTGAAATGAAGGGGAAAAATCTTTGCACCAAAATTTAAAATCTACTACATAAGTAAATCGCTTGTAATATTCGTTTAAAGTTTTTGATTTTTCACATATAGCTACTCTAACGGTAAAAAATAAAATGTTCTGAGAATTTGAAAATCGCGAAACATATTTTCTAGTACAGTCGCTCAAAAAAGTATCCGAACACTACGGTTGATTACAGAATTCAGAAAAAATATCTGGCAACGATTTTTTTAGAAATTAGTGATCTGGCAACCTTTGTGTCACGTGATTACAGAATTCAGGAAAAATATCTGGAGCGTGTACAGCAACTGTACACGCTCAATATTTCCGTGAGTGAGCCCACACGATCTAGTATCAAAATAATATAACCACCTACAGTCGCTCAAAAAAGTATCCGAACACTATGGTTGATTACAAAATTCACAAAAAATATCTGGCAACGATTTTTTTAAAAATTAGTGATCTGGCAGCCTTCGTGTCACGTGACACGATGGCTGCCAGATCACTAATTTCTAAAAAAAATCGTTGCCAGATATTTTTCCTGAATTCTGTAATCAACCAGGGTGTTCGGATACTTTTTTGAGCGACTGTACAGTATACCCAACGTAAAAAATCTAAATTGAGACAATTACGATTGTTCTCCCTCCTACCGATGGCAGAAATTTTATTCGCCTCTTTCAAGGGTAAGTATGAAACTCCCTGAAGTACATAATAGATGTCACTCCTCATGTGGTTTTGGAAAGGGCGCCGTCCGTCGGATGGGACGCTAAGCCGTGGCCCCTGTGCGGGAGAGCCATACCCTGTGCACGTTAAAGAACACGCTGGATGGCCTTGACGGAAGGCTACCATCTGTCTCCCAACAGCTGTTCCAGTGGGACCCCTCCGCCAACCTTCTCCGAGCCTTTGGGGTCCATTTGACCTGGCCATTTAGCCCATGGTGTGCAAAAAAGTGCCACTCAGAGGTAAAACAACCCAACCCATGTGGTTTTGAACAACTGCTAATGCTAAGTCTATGAGAGACAGCAAATTATATTCTACTCACGGATTCAAGAAATTTAAAAATTTAAAAAAGAAAAATACAAAAAAAAAGAGTACATTAATTTTAATTAATAAAAATTAAATTTTAATTAATAATTTTAAAAAATTTAGTAAATTAGTTTTTACTAAATTTTTTATAATTTTTAATTTTTTCTAATTTTTAATAATTTTAATTTGAAACATGTTTTGAGTTGGTATAAAAATGAGGACATTTAATGTTTTTCAACGGGGACACAAGCTAGGGAGGATACGAAATATAAAAGGGTTGTTGGGTTGTTGTTTGACCTCTGAGCGGCACTTTTTTGCACACCATGGGCTAAATGGCCAGGTCACATGAACCCCGAAGGCTCAAAATAGGTTGGGGGAGGGGACCCACTGGAACAGCTCTTGGTAGACAGATGGTAGCCTCCCGTCAAGGCCATCCATCGTGTTCTTTAATAGTGGGTTATTTTACCTCTGAGCGGCACTTTTTTGCACACCATGGGCTAAATGGCCAGGTCACATGAACCCCGAAGGCTCAAAAAAGGTTGGGGGAGGGGACCCACTGGAACAGCTCTTGGTAGACAGATGGTAGCCTCCCGTCAAGGCCATCCATCGTGTTCTTTAATAGTGGGTTATTTTACCTCTGAGCGGCACTTTTTTGCACACCATGGGCTAAATGGCCAGGTCACATGGATCCCGAAGGCTCAGAGAAGGGTGGGGGAAGGGACCCACTGGAACAGCTATTGGGAGACAGATGGTAGCCTCCCGTCAAGGCCATCCAGCGTGTTCTTTAATAGTGGGTTATTTTACCTCTGAGCGGCACTTTTTTGCACACCATGGGCTAAATGGCCAGGTCACATGGACTCCGAAGGCTCAGAGAAAGTTGGGGGAGGGGACCCACTGGAACAGCTGTTGGGAGACAGATGGTAGCCTCCCGTCAAGGCCATCCAGCGTGTTCTTTAACGTGCACAGGATATGGCTCTCCAGCACCCGACGGACGGCGGCCTTTCCAAGCCCATCGGTGTCCCCTACTGACCGTGGGCAGGGCGGGGAATTTTTGCGGAGATAAATCTCAACGCTGACCCAACTGGGACTCGAACCTGGGAACTACAGATTACGAGCCTGGCGCGTTACCGACTGAGCCACCCCCGCCCCAAATATAAAAGAAAGACCTATGGTAACCCTAAGCACACTATCCATGTGGCTTTAATTATATAGTTAGGAGGTTTTATGAAATGTTTTTCAAAGAATGCTGCAATAAAAGGTTATTGCAAGTTTTTTTTTCCTAGGTTGTTTCTCCTAATATTTGGTGTTTTTTGTCAGTATAAAAACTGACTAGAGTGCTGCACTTGTTTCCTAAAATTAAAGAATAACCCTATGTTTTGTTAATGGAAAGCTAACGTTGAAGCTTTGTAGCTTCTAAAATATATTTTTTTAAAATGTGATAGCAGCTAAAGATATCAATCAAATATATCAATATTTCGATTATCAACAATTCGTTCAGTATTTAATGAGTTATGGAAGTTTGAATATTTAGCGATACAATTCCAGCCACAAAAATTGACTTCAGAAGTTAATTAACACTTAGTAATATGTATAATATCAAAGTGTTTAACAAAATAAGTTTGTATTTTAGAACTTCGTGTAAAGAATTCTTTAACTATTCTTCAGTTTTGTATAAGTTTCTTAAGACTGGCATTGCTGTTCTTAAATATTCAAACATCCATAACTCATTAAATACTGAACGAATATTGTTGATAATCGAGATATTGATTTATTTGATTATAATCTTTATCTGCAATCACATTTTTAAAAACAAAACCAAAAACTAATTTAGAAGTTATAGAGTTTCGACGTTAACTTTCCAGGTGATATAACATACAATTGTTCCTTAATTTAGAGAAACCAATGGATTATCGCATATCGTAATACAGCAACATGTCTTTTTTTCTCTCTACTAGCCCCAGGTGGCATCTCAGAACGCCCTTCCTGACAAACATATCACAGTCTACGTTCTGCTGGCAGGGGTTGCTGGAGGGTTGGTGCTCGCTGTTGTTGTCATGGTCTGCTGCAAAGTCTGTCTCAGGAAAAAAAAGTCGCTCACCAGGTAAAAAATACAAAGATATTAAACTGTTGTAGAGATATTGCACTTTTTTCTGCGTGTGTGAATGTGCCTATGATCATGTTTGATGGCTTTATTTTTTTTTCAGATAATTATAAATGGCGAAATATAGATTTAAAGGGTGTTTCAAAACTCTCTGTACTAATTTCAATGGGAGATAGGGAACACCAAGACAAACCTTTTTCGTCTGTGAATGTATGTCCCAGACGTAACCCTTCATGCTAGAGGGCGCTGTTTGGGAAGCACTGTCGGTACAGTCGCTCAAAAAAAAAATATCCGAACACTATGGTTGATTACAGATTTCAGAAAAAATATATGGCAACGATTTTTTTTTAGAAATTAGTAATATGGCAACCATGTACAGTCGCTCAAAAAAGTATCCGAACCCTATGGTCGATTACAGAATTCAGAAAAAATATCTGGAAACGATTTTTTTTAGACATTAGTAATCTGGCAACCATGTACAGTCGCTCAAAAAAGTATCCGAACACTATGGTGGGTTACAGTATTCAGAAAAAATATCTGGCAACGACTTTTTTTAGAAATTAGTAATCTGGCAACCACGTACAGTCGCTCAAAAAAGTATCCGAACACTATGGTCGATTACAGAATTCAGAAAAAATATCTGGCAATGATTTTTTTATATAGAAATTAGTGATCTGGCAACCATGTACAGTCGCTCAAAAAAGTATCCCAAAAGTATGGTCGATTACAGAATTCAGAAAAAATATCTAGCAAAGATATTTTTAGAAATTAGTTATCTGGCAACCATGTACAGTCGCTCAAAGAAGTTTCCGAACACTATGGTTGATTACAGAATTCAGAAAAAATATCTGGCAACGATTTTTTTTTAGAAATTAGTAATCTGGCAACTAGGTACAGTCGCTCAAAAAAAGTATCCGAACACTATGGTCGATTACATAATTCAGAAAAATATTGGCAAAGATTTTTTTTAGAAATTAGTGATCTGGCAACCATGTACAATCGCTCAAAAAAGAATCCGAACACTATGGTCGATTACAAAATTCAGAAAAATATCTGGCAACGATTTTTTTAGAAATTAGCAATCTGGCAACCGTGTACAGTCACTCAAAAAAGTATCCGAACACTATGGTTGATTACAGAATTCAGAAAAAATATATGGCAACGATTTTTTTTTAGAAATTAGTAATCTGGCAACCACTAATTTCTAAAAAATATTTTCCAGATATTTTTTCTAAATTCTGTAATCGACCATAGTGTTCGAATATCTTTTTGAGCGACTGTACAACCTCACATCAGCTCTTCCATTTCCATTGGCAGCCCCACACACGAGATGCAAGTCAGACATCTCAGCAGTCGTGAAACACTCCATGTTACACGTAATGTGTCTGATTTACTTTTCCCTTACTTCTGGCATTATATCGACAAACCTTTCCCTACTTTACTTCTGGCATTATATCGACAAACTTTTCCCTCCTTTACTTCTGGCATTATATCGACAAATTTTTCCCTACTTTACTTCTGGCATTATATCGACAAACTTTTCCCTACTTTACTTCTGGCATTATATCGACAAACCTTTCTCTACTTTACTTCTGGCATTATATCGACAAACTTTTCCCTACTTTACTTCTGGCATTATATCGACAAACTTTTCCCTACTTTACTTCTGGCATTATATCGACAAACCTTTCCCTACTTTAATTCTGACATTAGATCGACAAACCTTTCCCTACTTTACTTCTGGCATTATATCGACAAACTTTTACCTACTTTACTTCTGGCATTATATCGACAAACTTTTCCCTACTTTACTTCTGGCATAATATCGACAAACCTTTCCCTCCTTTACTTCTGACATTATATCGACAAACCTTTCCCTACTTTACTTCTGGCATTATATCGACAAACCTTTCCCTACTTTATTTCTGGCATTATATCGACAAACCTTTCCCTACTTTACTTCTGGCATTATATCGACAAACTTTTCCCTACTTTACTTCTGGCATTATATCGACAAACTTTTCCCTACTTTGCTTCTGGCATTATATCGACAAACTTTTCCCTACTTTACTTCTGACATTTTATCGACAAACCTTTCCCTACTTTACTTCTGGCATTATATCGACAAACTTTTACCTACTTTACTTCTGGCATTATATCGACAAACTTTTCCCTACTTTACTTCTGGCATAATATCGACAAACCTTTCCCTCCTTTACTTCTGACATTATATCGACAAACCTTTCCCTACTTTACTTCTGGCATTATATCGACAAACCTTTCCCTACTTTATTTCTGGCATTATATCGACAAACCTTTCCCTACTTTACTTCTGGCATTATATCGACAAACTTTTCCCTACTTTACTTCTGGCATTATATCGACACACCTTTCCCTACTTTACTTCTGGCATTATATCGACAAACCTTTCCCTACTTTACTTCTGGCATTATATCGACAAACTTTTCCCTACTTTACTTCTGGCATTATATCGACAAACCTTTCTCTACTTTACTTCTGGCATTATATCGACAAACCTTTCCCTACTTTATTTCTGGCATTATATCGACAAACCTTTCCCTACTTTACTTCTGGCATTATATCGACAAACTTTTCCCTACTTTACTTCTGGCATTATATCGACAAACTTTTCCCTACTTTGCTTCTGGCATTATATCGACAAACTTTTCCCTACTTTACTTCTGGCATTATATCGACAAACCTTTCGCTACTTTACTTCTGGCATTATATCTACAAACCTTTCCCTACTTTACTTCTGGCATTATATCGACAAAACTTTCCCTACTTTACTTCTGGCATTATATCTACAAACTTTTCCCTACTTTACTTCTGGCATTATATCGACACACCTTTCCCTACTTTACTTCTGGCATTATATCGACAAACCTTTCCCTACTTTACTTCTGGCATTATATCGACAAACTTTTCCCTACTTTACTTCTGGCATTATATCGACAAACCTTTCTCTACTTTACTTCTGGCATTATATCGACAAACTTTTCCCTACTTTACTTCTGGCATTATATCGACAAACTTTTCCCTACTTTACTTCTGGCATTATATCGACAAACCTTTCCCTACTTTAATTCTGACATTAGATCGACAAACCTTTCCCTACTTTACTTCTGGCATTATATCGACAAACTTTTACCTACTTTACTTCTGGCATTATATCGACAAACTTTTCCCTACTTTACTTCTGGCATAATATCGACAAACCTTTCCCTCCTTTACTTCTGACATTATATCGACAAACCTTTCCCTACTTTACTTCTGGCATTATATCGACAAACCTTTCCCTACTTTATTTCTGGCATTATATCGACAAACCTTTCCCTACTTTACTTCTGGCATTATATCGAAAAACCTTTCCCTACTTTACTTCTGGCATTATATCGACAAACTTTTCCCTACTTTACTTCTGGCATTATATCGACAAACCTTTCCCTACTTTACTTCTGGCATTATATCTACAAACTTTTCCCTACTTTACTTCTGGCATTATATCGACAAACCTTTCTCTACTTTACTTCTGGCATTATATCGACAAACTTTTCCCTACTTTACTTCTGGCATTATATCGACAAACTTTTCCCTACTTTACTTCTGGCATTATATCGACAAACCTTTCCCTACTTTAATTCTGACATTAGATCGACAAACCTTTCCCTACTTTACTTCTGACATTTTATCGACAAACCTTTCCCTACTTTACTTCTGGCATTATATCGACAAACTTTTCCCTACTTTACTTCTGGCATTATATCGACAAACCTTTCCCTATTTTACTTCTGGCATTATATCGAAAAACCTTTCCCTACTTTACTTCTGGCATTATATCGAAAAACCTTTCCCTACTTTACTTCTGGCATTATATCGACAAACCTTTCCCTACTTTACTTCTGGCATTATATCGACAAACTTTTCCCTACTTTACATCTGGCATTATATCGACAAACCTTTCCCTACTTTACTTCTGGCATTATATCTACAAACTTTTCCCTACTTTACTTCTGGCATTATATCGACAAAACTTTCCCTACTTCTGGCATTATATCGAAAAACTTTTCCCTACTTTACTTCTGGCATTATATCGACAAACCTTTCGCTACTTTACTTCTGGCATTATATCTACAAACCTTTCCCTACTTTACTTCTGGCATTATATCGACAAAACTTTCCCTACTTTACTTCTGGCATTATATCTACAAACTTTTCCCTACTTTACTTCTGGCATTATATCGACACACCTTTCCCTACTTTACTTCTGGCATTATATCGACAAACCTTTCCCTACTTTACTTCTGGCATTATATCGACAAACTTTTCCCTACTTTACTTCTGGCATTATATCGACAAACCTTTCGCTACTTTACTTCTGGCATTATATCTACAAACCTTTCCCTACTTTACTTCTGGAATTATATCTGCAAACTTTTCCCTAATTTACTTCTGGCATTATATCGACAAACCTTTCCCTATTTTACTTCTGGCATTATATCGAAAAACCTTTCCCTACTTTACTTCTGGCATTATATCGACAAACTTTTCCCTACTTTACTTCTGGCATTATATCGACAAACTTTTCCCTACTTTACTTCTGGCATTATATCGACAAACTTTTCCCTACTTTACTTCTGACATTTTATCGACAAACCTTTCCCTACTTTACTTCTGGCATTATATCGACAAACTTTTCCCTACTTTACTTCTGGCATTATATCGACAAACCTTTCCCTACTTTACTTCTGGCATTATATCGAAAAACCTTTCCCTACTTTACTTCTGGCATTATATCGACAAACTTTTCCCTACTTTACTTCTGGCATTATATCGACAAACCTTTCCCTACTTTACTTCTGGCATTATATCTACAAACTTTTCCCTACTTTACTTCTGGCATTATATCGACAAAACTTTCCCTACTTCTGGCATTATATCGAAAAACTTTTCCCTACTTTACTTCTGGCATTATATCGACAAACCTTTCGCTACTTTACTTCTGGCATTATATCTACAAACCTTTCCCTACTTTACTTCTGGCATTATATCGACAAACCTTTCCCTACTTTACTTCTGGCATTATATCTACAAACTTTTCCCTACTTTACTTCTGGCATTATATCTACACACCTTTCCCTACTTTACTTCTGGCATTATATCGACAAACTTTTCCCTACTTTACTTCTGGCATTATATCGACAAACCTTTCCCTACTTTACTTCTGGCATTATATCTACAAACTTTTCCCTACTTTACTTCTGGCATTATATCGACAAAACTTTCCCTACTCTACTTCTGGCATTATATCGATAAACCTTTCGCTACTTTACTTCTGGCATTATATCTACAAACCTTTCCCTACTTTACCTCTGGCATTATATCAACAAACCTTTCCCTACTTTACTTCTGGAATTATATCTACAAACTTTTCCCTACTTTACTTCTGGCATTATATCGACAAACCTTTCCCTACTTTACTTCTGGCATTATATCGACAAACTTTTCCCTACTTTACTTCTGGCATTATATCGACAAACTTTTCCCTACTTTACTTCTGGCATTATATCGACAAACCTCTCCCTACTTTACTTCTGGCATTATATCGATAAACTTTTCCCTACTTTACTTCTGGCATTATAGCGACAAACCTTTCCCTACTTTATTTCTTTCATTATATCGACAAACCTTTCCCTACTTTACTTCTGGCATTATATCGACAAACTGTTGCCTACTTTACTTTTGGCAGTATATCGACAAACCTTTCCCTACTTTACTTCTGGAATTATATCTACAAACTTTTCCCTACTTTACTTCTGGCATTATATCGACAAACCTTTCCCTACTTTACTTCTGGCATTATATCGACAAACTTTTCCGTACTTTACTTCTGGAATTATATCGACAAACCTTTCCCTACTTTACTTCTGGCATTATATCGACAAACCTTTCCCTACTTTACTTCTGGCATTATATCGACAAACTGTTCCCTTCTTTACTTCTGGCATTATATCGACAAACTTTTCCCTACTTTACTTCTGGCATTATATCGACAAACCTTTCCCTACTTTACTTCTGGCATTATATCGACAAATCTTTCCCTACTTTACTTCTGGCATTATATCGACAAACCTTTCCCTACTTACTTCTGGCATTATATCGACAAACTGTTCCCTTCTTTACTACTGGCATTATATCGACAAACTTTTCCCTACTTTACTTCTGGCATTATGTCAACAAACCTTTCCCTACTTTACTTCTGGCATTATGTCAACAAACCTTTCCCTACTTTACTTCTGGCATTATATCGATAAAGTTTTCCCTACTTTACTTCTGGCATTATATCGACAAACTTTTCCCTACTTTACTTCTGGCATTATATCGACAAACTGTTCCCTTCTTTACTTCTGGCATTATATCGACAAACTTTTCCCTACTTTACTTCTGGCATTATATCGACAAACCTTTCCTTACCTTACTTCTGGCATTATATCGACAAACCTTTCCCTACATTACTTCTGGCATTATATCGATAAACTTTTCCCTACTTTACTTCTGGCATTATATCGACAAACCTTTCCCTACTTTATTTCTGGCATTATATCGACAAACCTTTCCCTACTTTACTTCTGGCATTATATCGACAAACCTTTCCCTACTTTACTTCTGGCATTATATCGACAAACTGTTCCCTTCTTTACTTCTGGCATTATATCGACAAACTTTTCCCTACTTTACTTCTGGCATTATATCGACAAACCTTTCCCTATTTTACTTCTGGCATTATATCGAAAAACCTTTCCCTACTTTACTTCTGGCATTATATCGAAAAACCTTTCCCTACTTTACTTCTGGCATTATATCGACAAACCTTTCCCTACTTTACTTCTGGCATTATATCGACAAACTTTTCCCTACTTTACTTCTGGCATTATATCGACAAACCTTTCCCTACTTTACTTCTGGCATTATATCTACAAACTTTTCCCTACTTTACTTCTGGCATTATATCGACAAAACTTTCCCTACTTCTGGCATTATATCGAAAAACTTTTCCCTACTTTACTTCTGGCATTATATCGACAAACCTTTCCTTACCTTACTTCTGGCATTATATCGACAAACCTTTCGCTACTTTACTTCTGGCATTATATCTACAAACCTTTCCCTACTTTACTTCTGGCATTATATCGACAAAACTTTCCCTACTTTACTTCTGGCATTATATCTACAAACTTTTCCCTACTTTACTTCTGGCATTATATCGACAAACCTTTCCCTACTTTACTTCTGGCATTATATCGAAAAACCTTTCCCTACTTTACTTCTGGCATTATATCGACAAACCTTTCCCTACTTTACTTCTGGCATTATATCGACAAACTTTTCCCTACTTTACTTCTGGCATTATATCGACAAACCTTTCCCTACTTTACTTCTGGCATTATATCTACAAACTTTTCCCTACTTTACTTCTGGCATTATATCGACAAAACTTTCCCTACTTCTGGCATTATATCGACAAACTGTTCCCTTCTTTACTTCTGGCATTATATCGACAAACTTTTCCCTACTTTACTTCTGGCATTATATCGACAAACCTTTCCCTATTTTACTTCTGGCATTATATCGAAAAACCTTTCCCTACTTTACTTCTGGCATTATATCGAAAAACCTTTCCCTACTTTACTTCTGGCATTATATCGAAAAACCTTTCCCTACTTTACTTCTGGCATTATATCGACAAACCTTTCCCTACTTTACTTCTGGCATTATATCGACAAACCTTTCCCTACTTTACTTCTGGCATTATATCGACAAACTTTTCCCTACTTTACTTCTGGCATTATATCGACAAACCTTTCCCTACTTTACTTCTGGCATTATATCTACAAACTTTTCCCTACTTTACTTCTGGCATTATATCGACAAAACTTTCCCTACTTCTGGCATTATATCGAAAAACTTTTCCCTACTTTACTTCTGGCATTATATCGACAAACCTTTCGCTACTTTACTTCTGGCATTATATCTACAAACCTTTCCCTACTTTACTTCTGGCATTATATCGACAAAACTTTCCCTACTTTACTTCTGGCATTATATCTACAAACTTTTCCCTACTTTACTTCTGGCATTATATCGACACACCTTTCCCTACTTTACTTCTGGCATTATATCGACAAACCTTTCCCTACTTTACTTCTGGCATTATATCGACAAACTTTTCCCTACTTTACTTCTGGCATTATATCGACAAACCTTTCGCTACTTTACTTCTGGCATTATATCTACAAACCTTTCCCTACTTTACTTCTGGAATTATATCTGCAAACTTTTCCCTACTTTACTTCTGGCATTATATCGACAAACCTTTCCCTATTTTACTTCTGGCATTATATCGAAAAACCTTTCCCTACTTTACTTCTGGCATTATATCGACAAACTTTTCCCTACTTTACTTCTGGCATTATATCGACAAACTTTTCCCTACTTTACTTCTGGCATTATATCGACAAACTTTTCCCTACTTTACTTCTGACATTTTATCGACAAACCTTTCCCTACTTTACTTCTGGCATTATATCGACAAACTTTTCCCTACTTTACTTCTGGCATTATATCGACAAACCTTTCCCTACTTTACTTCTGGCATTATATCGAAAAACCTTTCCCTACTTTACTTCTGGCATTATATCGACAAACTTTTCCCTACTTTACTTCTGGCATTATATCGACAAACCTTTCCCTACTTTACTTCTGGCATTATATCTACAAACTTTTCCCTACTTTACTTCTGGCATTATATCGACAAAACTTTCCCTACTTCTGGCATTATATCGAAAAACTTTTCCCTACTTTACTTCTGGCATTATATCGACAAACCTTTCGCTACTTTACTTCTGGCATTATATCTACAAACCTTTCCCTACTTTACTTCTGGCATTATATCGACAAACCTTTCCCTACTTTACTTCTGGCATTATATCTACAAACTTTTCCCTACTTTACTTCTGGCATTATATCTACACACCTTTCCCTACTTTACTTCTGGCATTATATCGACAAACTTTTCCCTACTTTACTTCTGGCATTATATCGACAAACCTTTCCCTACTTTACTTCTGGCATTATATCTACAAACTTTTCCCTACTTTACTTCTGGCATTATATCGACAAAACTTTCCCTACTCTACTTCTGGCATTATATCGATAAACCTTTCGCTACTTTACTTCTGGCATTATATCTACAAACCTTTCCCTACTTTACTTCTGGCATTATATCAACAAACCTTTCCCTACTTTACTTCTGGAATTATATCTACAAACTTTTCCCTACTTTACTTCTGGCATTATATCGACAAACCTTTCCCTACTTTACTTCTGGCATTATATCGACAAACTTTTCCCTACTTTACTTCTGGCATTATATCGACAAACTTTTCCCTACTTTACTTCTGGCATTATATCGACAAACCTCTCCCTACTTTACTTCTGGCATTATATCGATAAACTTTTCCCTACTTTACTTCTGGCATTATATCGACAAACCTTTCCCTACTTTATTTCTTTCATTATATCGACAAACCTTTCCCTACTTTACTTCTGGCATTATATCGACAAACTGTTGCCTACTTTACTTTTGGCAGTATATCGACAAACCTTTCCCTACTTTACTTCTGGAATTATATCTACAAACTTTTCCCTACTTTACTTCTGGCATTATATCGACAAACCTTTCCCTACTTTACTTCTGGCATTATATCGACAAACTTTTCCGTACTTTACTTCTGGAATTATATCGACAAACCTTTCCCTACTTTACTTCTGGCATTATATCGACAAACCTTTCCCTACTTTACTTCTGGCATTATATCGACAAACTGTTCCCTTCTTTACTTCTGGCATTATATCGACAAACTTTTCCCTACTTTACTTCTGGCATTATATCGACAAACCTTTCCCTACTTTACTTCTGGCATTATATCGACAAATCTTTCCCTACTTTACTTCTGGCATTATATCGACAAACCTTTCCCTACTTACTTCTGGCATTATATCGACAAACTGTTCCCTTCTTTACTTCTGGCATTATATCGACAAACTTTTCCCTACTTTACTTCTGGCATTATGTCAACAAACCTTTCCCTACTTTACTTCTGGCATTATATCGATAAAGTTTTCCCTACTTTACTTCTGGCATTATATCGACAAACTTTTCCCTACTTTACTTCTGGCATTATATCGACAAACTGTTCCCTTCTTTACTTCTGGCATTATATCGACAAACTTTTCCCTACTTCGCTTCTGGCATTATATCGACAAACCTTTCCTTACCTTACTTCTGGCATTATATCGACAAACCTTTCCCTACATTACTTCTGGCATTATATCGATAAACTTTTCCCTACTTTACTTCTGGCATTATATCGACAAACCTTTCCCTACTTTATTTCTGGCATTATATCGACAAACCTTTCCCTACTTTACTTCTGGCATTATATCGACAAACCTTTCCCTACTTTACTTCTGGCATTATATCGACAAACTGTTCCCTTCTTTACTTCTGGCATTATATCGACAAACTTTTCCCTACTTTACTTCTGGCATTATATCGACAAACCTTTCCCTACTTTACTTCTGGCATTATATCGACAAAGTTTTCCCTACTTTACTTCTGGCATTATATCGACAAAGTTTTCCCTACTTTACTTCTGGCATTATATCGACAAACCTTTCCCTACTTTACTTCTGGCATTATATCGACAAACCTTTCCCTACTTTACTTCTGGCATTATATCGACAAACCTTTCCCTACTTTACTTCTGGTATTATATCGACAAACCTTTCCCTACTTTACTTCTGGAATTATATCTACAAACTTTTCCCTACTTTACTTCTGGCATTATATCGACAAACCTTTCCCTACTTTACTTCTGGCATTATATCGACAAACTTTTCCCTACTTTACTTCTGGCATTATATCGACAAACCTCTCCCTACTTTACTTCTGGCATTATATCGACAAACCTTTCCCTATTTTACTTCTGGCATTATATCGACAAACTGTTCCCTACTTTATTTCTGGAATTATATCTACAAACTTTTCCCTACTTTACTTCTGGCATTATATCGACAAACCTTTCCCTACTTTACTTCTGGCATTATATCGACAAACCTTTCCCTACTTTACTTGTGGCATTATATCGACAAACTTTTCCCTACTTTACTTCTGGCATTATATCGACAAACCTCTCCCTACTTTACTTCTGGCATTATATCGACAAACCTTTCCCTATTTTACTTCTGGCATTATATCGACAAACTGTTCCCTACTTTATTTCTGGAATTATATCGACAAACTTTTCCCTACTTTACTTCTGGCATTATATCGACAAAGTTTTCCCTACTTTACTTCTGGCATTATATCGACAAAGTTTTCCCTACTTTACTTCTGGCATTATATCGACAAAGTTTTCCCTACTTCTGGCATTATATCGACAAACCTTTCCCTACTTTACTTCTGGCATTATATCGACAAAGTTTTCCCTACTTTACTTCTGGCATTATATGGACAAACCTTTCCCTACTTTACTTCTGGCATTATATCGACAAACCTTTCCCTCCTATACGTTTGCTTGAGCTATTTCTTATGCATTTCACATATTTATCAAAATGTAATTCATCTAATGAATTTAATTAACAAAGTTCAGTATTAATTTACACTAACAAAACAATTGGCAACATTTTTCAGAACTTCACTGTTACAAATATACATATTTGTTTTCATAATACATTAAGATAGTACGTAAATGTTATATACATTTGAGTTGTTGGGTTGTTTTTCCTCTGAGCGGCTTTGTTTTTTGCACACAATGAGCTAAATGGCCAGGTCACAAGGACCTCGAAGGCTCAGAGAAGGTTGGGGGATTGGACCCACTGGAACAGCTGTTGGTAGACAGATGGTGGCCTTCCGTTAAAGCCATCCAGCGCGTACTTTAACGTGCATATTGGATTGGGTAGTTTTACCTCTGAGCGGCACTTTTTGCACACCATGGACTAAAATGGCCATGTCACGAGGACCCCGAAGGCTCAGAGAAGATTGGGGAAGGGGACCCACTGGAACAGCTGTTGGTAGACAGATGGTAGCCTCTCGTTAAAGTCATCCAGCGTGTACTTTAACGTGCACAGGGTATGGATCTCCCGCACACGGGGCCACGGCTTAACGTCCCATCCGACGGACGGCGGCCTTTCCAAGCCCATCGGTGTCCCCTACTGACCGTGGGCAGGGCGTGGAGTTTTGCGGAGATAAATCTCAACGCTGACCCAGCTGGGACTGAGCCTGGGAACTGCAGATTACGAGCCTGACGGGCTACCAACTGAGCCATCCCAGACCGATTTTTTACAGTAAACATATATATATCTCCCATATGTAAGCGATATTGCGTTAAAGAATTGAATGCACAAAACAGATTCCAGTTCAAGATTAACATCTTTCCTCAATTTCGATCTGATCTACATTCCAAAGGCAACTCAGCGTTGAGATTTATCTCCGCAAAATTCCCCGCCCTGTCAACGGTCAGTAGGGGACACCGATGGGCTTGGAAAGGCCGCCGTCCGTCGGATGAGACGTTAAGCCGTGGCCTCGTGTGCGGGAGAGACATACCCTGTGCACGTTAAAGAACACGCTGGATGGCCTTGATGGGAGGCTACCAACTGTCTCCGAACAGCTGTTCCAGTGGGTCCCCTCTCCCAACCTTCTCTGAGCCTTCGGGGTCCTTGTGACCTGGCCATTTAGCCCATTATGTGCAAAAAAGTGCCGCTCAGAGGTAAAACAACCCAACCCAAAGGCTGCTAACGTTGTATACAAAGAAACGGTGATTAATAAACATGTTGTTTTGACAATATCATCATCATCATCATCCTCAAGCAGCCATGGACTACGGAGGTTCAACCAAACCGTGCAGTTTAATTTTCCAAGCATATCTGTCCTGAGCTACATCTGCTGCATCCGGCCACTGCACACCAATTTTAACATAAATAAAATTAATTTAAATCCATTGTTATTTTTTACGATCGGTCCCGTACCCGAATGGTTAACGTGCTTGGATACTGATCAAAGGGATCTGGGTTCGAGCCATAAGTAGGCAAGGATGCTGACGTCTTTTGCCTTCTTCACAGACTTTCTCTATGGCTTATTAGACCTCTGTGGCAAGCAGCTGCTTGAGAGGGTATTTTTTTTTATTAGACAGACTCTTCTCAGAACTCTGTGGTAAGCAGCTGCTTGAGATGCTTTTTCATTTTTATATTTCTTATTATTCATATCAATTAAAAAAAAATAAAAAATCCTCAAGCCGCTGCTTGCCACAGAGGTCTGACAAGAGCCTGTCAGTTTATATGCCATAGTAAATGGTCTGTGAATTGGGTTGGGTTGTTTTACCTCTCAGCGGCACTTTTTTGCACAACATGGGCTAAATGGCCTGGCCACAAGGACCCCGAAGTCTCAGAGAAGGTTGGGGGAGGGGACCCACTGGAACAGCTGTTGGGAGACAGATGGTAGCCTCCTGTCAAGGCCATCCAGCGTGTTCTTTAACGTGCACAGGGTATGGCTCTCCCGCAAACGGGACCACGGCTTAACGTCCCATCCGACGGACGGCGGCCTTTCCAAGCCCATCGGTGTCCCCTATTGGCCGTGGGCAGGGCGGGGAATTTTGCGGAGATAAATCTCAACGCTGACCCAGCTGGGACTCGAACCTGGGAACTACAGATTACGAGCCTGGCGTGCTACCGACTGAGCCACCCCCGCCCCTGTGGCTTATTAGACAGGCTCTTCTCAGAACTCTGTGGCAAGCAGCTGCTTGAAATGCTTTTTCATTTTTATATTTCTTATTATTCATATCAATTAAAAATAAAAATAAAAAATCCTCAAGCCGCTGCTTGCCACAGAGGTCTGACAAGAGCCTGTCAGTTTACATGCCGTAGTAAATGGTCTGTGAAGATGGCAGGACCTCAGCAGAAAAACAACACAAACATCCATGCCTTACCCGGGCTCGACCGTCCCGTGGCCGAGTGGTTAGCATGCTTGGCTACTGATTTAAGGGACTTGGGTTCGAGCCCCGGATTAGGCATGGATGTATGTCGTTTTTCTGCTGAGGTCCTGCCATCCTCTCGATCTCCTACTGTGGCATATAAACTGACAGGCTCCTGTCAGACCTATGTGGCAAGCACTGCTTGAGGGGGTATTTTTTACCCGGGCTCGAACTCAGATCCCTTAGATCAGTAGCCAAGCATGCAAATTTGAGTCCTTGAGACTTTGACGACCCTTTTAACCCAAACTAAGACAGTGGCAGTACCAAGCTGAAATCATCAGTTCTCGTCCGATCACCGAAGGTAAGCAGCTTTGGGCACGGTCAGTACCTGGGAGGGTGACCACCTGGGTACACCGCGTGCAGTTGGCAAATAATCTGCTGACGACCCGCCATTCTCACAGATCACTCTACTATGGAGTATTAAAACTGACAGCCTTCTGTCAGACCTCTGTTGGAAGCAGCTGCTTGAGGAGGTATTTATTTAGCCGTCCCGTGGCCGAGTGGTTAGCACGCTTGGCTACTGATCTAAGGGACCTGGGTTCAAGCCCCAGATATGTCGTTTTTTTCTTGCTGAGGTCTCGCCATCCTCACAGGCTTTCTACTACGGCGTATGAAACTGACAGGATCATGTCAGACCTTTGTTTCAAGCAGCTGCTTGAGGGGGTGTTTATTTAGCCATCCCGTGGCCGAGTGGTTAGCACGCTTGGCTACTGATCTAAGGGACCTGGGTTCAAGACCCAGATATGTCGTTTTTTCTGCTGAGGTCTCGCCATCCTCACAGGCTTTCTACTACGGCGTATTATACTGAAAAGATCATGTCAGACCTTTGTTTCAAGCAGCTGCTTGAGGGGGTGTTTATTTAGCCATCCCGTGGCCGAGTGGTTAGCACGCTTGGCTACTCATCTAAGGGACCTGGGTTCAAGCCCCAGATATGTCGTTTTTTTCTGCTGAGGTCTCGCCATCCTCACAGACTTTCTACTACGGCGTATTAAACTGGCAGGATCATGTCAGACCTTTGTTTCAATCAGCTGCTTGAGGGGTGTTTATTTTTTTTTTTTTCACCCAAACAGGGGAGGTGGTGGATCAGTCGGTAGCGCCAGGCTCGTAATCTGCAATTCCCATGTTCCAGTTCCATCCCTGGGCCAGCGTACAGATTTATCTCCGTAACCCCACCTGCCCTCAGTTATAAAAGGGACACCGATGGGACACCGTCTATCAGATGAGGCATTAAGTTACATACTAGAAAGCCATAACCTCTGCGCGTTTAAGAACATGCTGAATGGCCTTGACGGGAGGCTACCATCTACATTCTGTAAACCGTAGGGTCTACCTTCTGGGTTGGGTTGGGTTGTTTTACCTCTGAGCGGCACTTTTTTGCACACCATGGGCTAAATAGCCAGGTCACATGGACCCCGAAGGCTCAGAGAAGGTTGGGGGAGGGGACCCACTGGAACAGCTGTTGGGAGACAGATGGTAGCCTCCCGTCAAGGCCATCCAGCGTGTTCTTTAACGTTGGGTTGTTTTACCTCTGAGCGGCACTTTTTTGCACACCATGGGCTAAATAGCCAGGTCACATGGACCCCGAAAGCTCAGAGAAGGTTGGGGGAGGGGATCCACTGGAACAGCTGTTGGGAGACAGATGGTAGCCTCCCGTCAAGGCCATCCAGCGTGTTCTTTAACGTTGGGTTGTTTTACCTCTGAGCGGCACTTTTTTGCACAACATGGGCTAAATGGCCAGGCCACATGGACCCCGAAGGCTCAGAGAAGGTTGGGGGAGGGGACCCACTGGAACAGCTGTTCGGAGACAGATGGTAGCCCCCCGTCAAGGCCATCCAGCGTGTTCTTTAACGTGCACAGGGTATGGCTCTCCCGCACACGGGGCCACGGCTCAACGTCCCATCCTACGGACGGCGGCCTTTCCAATCCTATCGGTGTCCCCTACTGACCGTGGGCAGGGCGGGGAATTTTGCGGAGATAAATCTCAACGCTGACCAAGCTGGGACTCGAACCTGGGAACTACAGATTACGAGCCTGACGCGCTACCGACTGAGCCACCCCGGCCCCTGATCTACCTTCTGTATACCTACCTTCTGTAAACCGTGTCTAAAGTTATGTTAATTTCTTGTGACATGGCCATTTAGCTCACTGCATGCTCCGTAGCCCATGGCTGCTTGAAGAAGATGATGATGCAAGAAAAGTGCAGCTCGCAGATAAAACAACCCAGCTGAAACCTAAGCCAAACAGAGAACAGGAATTGCTACTATAACAAAATATGAAACGAAAATTTAAACCTTTTTAAAGCGCTGCAATCATTTTTACCCTTTCTGACGCCGCCTTTATTCTGAAATTCAAAATATTTATTTCCTGTATAAAACTAAGTGAAATAATATTTATAAAATACACAAATTAAGAGTATTTGAATATATATGCATATATTTCTAAGTTTTTGTGCCGAAACTAAGCCTTTATAATGATGTTCAGCTAAGAACTATTGAATATTGTATGTAATCTATCTTTAAAAAAAAACTAAAACAATTTTTTTTAAAACGCCCACAACATGGCGATAGCATCTTTATTGCGAACCATTAGTCGAGATGTTTTTTCACAGCAAAAATGGCGAATTGACTCCGGCTACAGCAGTGTCTTGCAAACATTTTTACTCTGCGGCACACTGAATCTAATTTTTTTCCGCAGCACACTGAATCTAATTTTTTTTCCGCGGCACACCTAAAAATGAATTTTTGATGGTTACGTAAAAAGGGGAAAATTGAAGTTTCGTTAAATGCATTTTATTTAAAATAAATATAATAATAAATATAATAATCATAACTCGGTGTTTGTTTTAAATATTTGTCCATTCTATGGCTTGAAATAATCAAAAATTAATACCAAAATTTGGAAAAGCTTGATAAATACTTACAAGGTCCCAGTTGATAAAATCTGAAAGATTTTTATTAAAGCACGTCGATAACACAAGTCAAGATCCCAATTGATAAAATCTGAAAGATTTTTATTAAAGCACGTCGATAACACAAGTCAAGTCAAAATGAAATCTTTGGAATATCTAGTGTCAATTTGAAAATCTCTCGCGGCACACAGTTTGTGAGACACTGGGCTACAGAATAACTAGCTTGCACGGAAAAACGACCAGATGATTGAGCACTGATGATTGCAGCGCCACCTCTAGCAGTTTGTCGCAATTTTCATTTTGCCGCCTGCCTTCAAACTGCGGGCATCTTGCTTTTGAAGCCATTGCTTGCTATGTACTGTGTTATTTTTCTTATATCTCTTTTTCTCTATCGATTTTTTCTTACTTGAACTGCTTCAATCACGTATTTTGATACACCTGGAAACCGTATTTGTCATTACGAAGCACAATTTTAAGTGCAAGCCCAATACTGAATTCAGGGCCATCTTTTAGCATAGGCAAATGTTGGTGGCCTCGCGATTTATGAGACCCATTTTGTTTTTAGACCCCTTATAATAATTTAAAAGAAGGGGGGCATATATTACTTTTCCTTAGGGTTCCAGGTAAGGCTTAAGATAGCCCTGACTGCATTTAACTGCACGTTAACATCTTCCAAGTTCCATACGATTTGGGGCGGGGGTGGCTCAGTCGGTAGCGCGCCAGGCTCGTAATCTGTAGTTCCCAGGTTCGAGTCCCAGCTGGGTCAGCGTTGAGATTTATCTCCGCAAAATTCCCCGCCCTGCCCATGGTCAGTAGGGGACACCGATGGGCTTGGAAAGGCCGCCGTCCGTCGGATGGGACGTTAAGCCATACCCTGTGCACGTTAAAGAACACCCTGGATGGCCTTGACGGGAGGCTACCATCTGTCTCCCAACAGCTATTCCAGTGGGTCCCCTCCCCCAACCTTCTCTGAGCCTTCGGGGTCCATGTGACCTGGCCATTTAGCCCATGGTGTGCAAAAAAGCGCCGCTCAGAGGTAAAACAACCCAACCCATACGATCACGAAAGGTAATTGTTTGCTTTCAATAATTAATATATTTTAAAATTGTTATAAACGAATGCTTGTTGACATTCTGTTCATGTCAGCCAACTGGAAACTAGGATTATCATTCAGACGATTTTATATAGAAGCATTTCTATTAGAATATTATATGTATATGCTTTCTGTATTCAGCTAAGTGAAAGACAAATTGCCTCAAATATAATACCTAGTAGATTAATAAAATGTGTAATTATTCGAAATTATTTGACTATTGGATTAAAACAGAGATTTTTACTTCGTATCTGGGGAAGAAATTTTTTTGTGTTGGGTAAAAAAATTACTTTAACGGTAGTGTGTACAAAAAATAGAACAGCTGGACAAAAACTCTTGAAGCAGCACTAGTTGGGTGGATGCTCGGTAGGCGCGCTGGCATCGGTTTTGTGCTATAAAAGGAACATTTTGCGCATATAGGAAAGTGTCTGTCTATCTGTGATAACTACTTAATATGAGGACTCTAGCTCGGCTGAGACACATTACTCCAGTTTAGGCTTGACGATGCCCAACTAGCTAAGTAAGATTCAGGTACCTGCGATGGCCTCTGATTAGGATTATCCACCAGCTGATATAAGGTATCCCATGCCTCTGTTCACTTAGGGCTGGCAACCCAGAAGCAAACAGAAAACACAGCGGCAGACTCTCCCTTAACAGAGGCCCACCAGTGCAGCAAGTCCAGGAACCATAATCAAGCTCAAATCCATAAACAAGTCCAGTCTAGTAGATATAAACGGTCAGCACCAGGACCCTGTGAAGTTGACCACTCCTCAGCAGGGTTGAAAAAAAAAAGAAGAAAAAAGTGGCCATAGATGACCAGATCAGTAGGCCATACTGAACTGGCAGCCCTCCTCTTCCGTTCCCTTCCAAAAGAGAATATCTCTTATAAAAGGTACTAACGGCCTGCACCACGAGAAGCTGGGGTCGGACATTAGGTAGTTCTGTTACGCAGACCTGGTCAGTTCTGTGCATCATCACTGGGGATTGGTTACACAGCTCTCCTTCCAGTTTACGCCTAGCTACCATTTAAAAATAAAAAAAAAATACCCTCTCAAGGAGCTGCTTGCCACAGAGGTCTGGCAGGAGCGTGTCAGTTTATATGCCACAGAGGTCTGGCAGGAGCGTGTCAGTTTATATGCCACAGTAGAAGGTCTGAGAGGATGGCAGGACCTCAGCAGAAAAACGACACATACATCCATGCCTTACCCGGGGCTCAAACCCAGGTCCCTTAGATCAGTAGCCAAGTGTGCTAACCACTCGGCCATGGGACGGCTAGCTA
The DNA here is from genome assembly GCA_038380435.1 of Ryuthela nishihirai. Taxonomy (NCBI): domain Eukaryota; kingdom Metazoa; phylum Arthropoda; class Arachnida; order Araneae; family Heptathelidae; genus Ryuthela; species Ryuthela nishihirai. The sequence continues at coordinate 74,063,609 of JAWZYU010000006.1, forward strand.
CCATTTACAGACCTCAAATTTGCATCCTAAATGAATTGTGAGTTTTATTCCATTAAAATTTTGCCACTTTCCCTGTTTCTCCACCGTTAGGGGACGCTGTTAAGCCTATTTGAAGATTCGAAAAATGCGAATTGCAATATTTCATCAATACTTATCCAAACCATAAATATTTTTTAATTTATCTATAAAGAACAAAAAAAGTTAATATCTACAGACTGATAGAAAGAAGACAAAATGAAAATATTAACCGTATTTTTTTTTGAAAACGAGCTATCGAAACTGACTGTTCCAAATCGCAAATATTTCGTAGGCTGAAGTATATACATTAAAAACAATTAAATATTTGTAAGGCAGCAGCGGATTTAACATATATTTCCAAATCGACCAAACCTAGCAATGTAGAGCTTCTATTTTATTATAAAGCGTTATATAATTATAACGGAAATTCGAATGTTTTTATAAAATTATAAACATTGTATTAATAAACTTATTAAAGTTATGGAAATACTTTTAGTTTTATGTCAAAACTTTTATATTTTAGGGCTATATTTAATGTATCCTCCATGTTTTCGATCATAAGAGTTTATGATCTAGCAAAGGAACTATTTGGTTGTACTACTTCTAAACAAACTACTCTGATTGGCTGTTTTGGTCTGGAGCATGCGCAATGCTGCTGCGACCTAGAGAGATATGGTATATCGTTTCTAGAGAGACAATTTTCATTGGATAGTGTGGTCTGTATTATGTGTTATACGATAGAGTATCCAATTAAACAACATTAACTCTTATTGGAGTCAAATTTCACCACGATCTTACATAACTTGACCTTTGTAAGAGTTAAAACGGATTTCTCATATATTTACAAATCGACCAACCTGGCAATGTAGATAAAATAAAATAAATACTCCCTCAAGCAGCTGCTTGCCACAGAGGTCTGACAGGAGCCTGTCAGTTTATATGCCAAAGCAGAAGGTCTGTTAGGGTGGCAGGCCCTCAGCAGAAAAACGACACATACATCCATGCCTTACCCAGGGCTCGAACCCAGGTCCCTTAGATCACTAGCCAAGCGCGCTAACCACTCGGCATTATTATACAGCGTTATAAAACTATAACGGAAATTCGAATGTTTTTTTTTTTAATTATAAACATTGTATTAATAACTTATTAAAGTTATGGAAATATGTATAGTTTTATATCAAAATTTTTATATTTTAGGGCTACCGTCCCGTGGCCGAGTGGTTAGCGCGCTTGGCTAATGATCTACGGGACCTGGGTTCGAGCCCCGGGTAAGGCATGGATGTTCGTGTTGTTTTCTGCTGAGGTCCTGCCATCCTCTCAGATCTTCTACTGTGGCATATATACTGACAGGCTCCTGTCAGACTTCTGTGGCAAGCAGCTGCTTGAGGGGGTATTTTATATTTAATGTATCCTCCATTTTTGGATCATAAGAATTTTGAAGTAAGCATTCCATTTCTTTGCTACCATGAACAATTTACAACTGAGGTTTAGAAACGGAAAACCATTGCTTTTTAGACTTCCTGTTATTCTTCGCTTCACGAGGACTCCTCTGCGATTTCAGCAAAGTATAAAACGCTGGGGCAAAAAAATCTATAAAATCTCATTTTAAATTGAAAAATGCACATACACCTATCCCTCGATTTACACAGTACTCAGTTCACACAATTTTGGCTTTGCACGGTCAAAAAATGCGACCAGTTTCGATTTACACGGTACTGACTGAGACGTACATAGAAAGGAAATCTCAGTCAGTACCGTGTAAATCGAAACTGGTTGCATTTTTTGACCGTGCAAAGCCAAAATTGTGTGAACTGAGTACCGTGTAAATCGAGGGATAGGTGTATTTTACAATAATATAGAATGCAGGGCGAAAGTTCGTTTTATAAAAATGTTGCATATTTCTGTTATCCCTTTATTTTCGCAAATTTCTATACATTAAAGGCTGTACCAGAGTTTGTTTATATTTCGCCCTTATAGGCAACATGTTGTGTTCACCAGAGGTTCTGAGAGGCAACCACATAGTAGGGCCCGCAAGTATCATAGCCTGGATTCTGCAGTGAGTGTGGACATTGAGACGAGCTGTGGGTACTCGGACAGTTCTCCCTCACCAAGGTATTGTCACCACTTCCCCAATATATTGTAGCTAGCAAAGCGTTTAAGAGGGAGGCATAGACGTAGTTTACTTAGTAGTAGGTCTAGTAGTACAGTCGCTGAAAAAAGAATCCGAACACTATGGTTGATTACAGAATTCAGAAAAAATATATGGCAATGATATTTTTTAGAAATTAGTGATCTGGCAACCTTCGTGTCTGATACGAAGGTTGCCAGATCACTAATTTCTAAAAAAAATCGTTGCCAGATATTTTTTCTAAATTCTGTAATCAACCATAGTGTTAGGATGCTTTTTTTGACGACTGTACACTCTGTTATTGAAAGTACTGTATTGGGATGTTTCCGTTAGGTGAATGGAAAACTACATTCGAAGCTCCATAACTTCTAAAATAGGCATTTTATGGAAATATTTTACTGGAGATAAATTAAAGATCTCATTTGAATCTCTGTAAATCTCGATTTTCAACGATATTCGTTTAAAAATTGAAGAGATACACAAGTTGAAACACGTTCCACTATATATATGGATATAGACGATAATTCTATGCAGGAATAATAGAGCTCTGAAAATTTGAATATAGGAGTAATCTAGGTCGTTGATTTCGGCAAAAATCCGAAAGTTGACCTTCGACGTGTCCTTCAAGGTCAAATAGAGGTCAAACAAAGGTCAAACCATGATCTACTAGTGCCAGAAACATGAAAATTGGTGTCTCAGGGTATTTCGTGTTGTAGATGTCGGAAACGGTACGAAATTTCGAATCGGGAGGGACCTTCGAGGTCAAAGGTCAAATTAGATCTTCCGGTGCTAAAATTAAAAATCGAAAATTGTTTCTAGGAGTATTTTGGGTTATAGATATCAGAAATCTTGTGAAAGTTTGGATACGATGGGTCCTTTGATGTCAAATACAGTTCTACCAGTGTTAGAGTGGTGGTTGAAAGTATTTTGAGTCGTAGATCTAAGAAATTGCGTCGAATTTTAGATGAAATGAATCTTCCGAAGGTCAGATTTTGATATACCGATTCCGGAGAGCCAAAAATTGGTGAATGTTAGTTCAGAAAGTAGAATTAAGTGGAATTTTCAGATACAGTTTAGAAATCCAGTGACGTCTGGAAATTGACAGTTGCCGAAACTGATTTCTAGTTTAACATTAGTGTCGCAAGTCAAAACTTACCTCAAATGTTAGTAGAATTATTTTAATTAATTTTGTTATAACAGATTATTTATTAAACTAAATGTAATTTAAGAAGTCAGTATAATGACTATTTAAATTTTCGTCACGTTCGCGTTTATTTTGTTTATTTATTGTACGAGCTATATATAGTAGATTATTACTAACTGCAAAGTTCAGTTGTATTAAGCGAGTGGGGCGGGGGTGGCTCAGTCAGTAGCGCGTCAGGCTCGTAATCTGCAGTTCCCAGGTTCGAGTCCCAGCTGAGTCAACGTTCAGATTTATCTCCGCAAAATTCCCCGCTCTGCCCACGGTCAGTAGGGGACACCGATGGGCTTGGAAAGGCCGCCGTCCGTCGGATGGGACGTTAAGCCGTGGCACCGTGTGCGGGAGAGCATACCCTGTGCAATGTGCACAGGGTATGAACACGCTGGATGAACACGCTGTAAGAACACGCTGGATGGCCTTGACGGGAGGCTACCATCTGTCTCCCAACAGCTGCTCCAGTGGGTCCCCTCCCCCAACCTTCTCTGAGCCTTCGGGGTCCATGTGGCCTGGCCATTTAGCCCATGGTGTGCAAAAAAGTGCCGCTCAGAGGTAAAACAACCCAACCCAACCTGGCCATTTAACCCATGGTGTGCAAAAAAGTGCCGCTCAGAGGTAAAACAACCCAACCCAAAAAAATAAGCGAGTGTAGCATTAAAATAAATAAAAATAAATAAATACCGTTTACTGTTAAATGTTCCAACTATAATAACTCTTAATATTAAAATAATATTGTTGAAAGTCGAGATTAAGATAGATTTTGCTGATATCAACAGTTTACATCCAGTGACAATTCTACATAAAACGTTTGTTTGCAAAGTTATGGAATTTTGAATGTGGCTTTACATTCACGTGGGGAAGCGTCCCAGTACTTTTGGTAACAAGTTGTAGGTCGTAGTCTTTGTAGCTATAGTTTCGCTACAAATAGAGAGCATAGAAATTGCATGTTGCATGAAGTTTAGACTTTTAGTATCAAAGTCTTTCGTAAGTTGACTTCATACAGTACTTCATGCCGTTAAATAGATATTTCCAACAGGGGCCTAACTATCGATCAGTGAAGGCATTAAACTTCGCTGATGTCCTTAAGGTAGAATAAAAATAGCGTTAAAATAATAATTCATGAAACGTTACTGAACACTATCCAAAGCAGTAGATTATTTAAACTCGGAATAACTCAATCGCATAGCGCAAAATGTAGTAAAACAAATAATAATTTGCCAAACGATTTGCTACATTGAAATCGATTCTAAAGTTTCATGGGTTCAAGTACTTGTGATGGCTTCTGATATAAGATTCATCTGGCAGCTGAGATGAAGTGTCCTGTGTTCAGTTAGGGCTAGAAACTTTAAAGAACACACTGGATTCCCATGATGAGAGGCTACCATCTGTCTCCCAGCAGTTAACCAGTGGGTCCCCTCCCCCAACCTTCTCTGAGCCATCGGGGTTCTTTTGACATGGAAATTTTAGTCCATTTTGTGTAAAAAAAGTGCCGCTCAGAGGTAAAAACTATCCAACTCAACCTTTATCTCAGTGTCTCGCAAACGTTTTTACTCTATGGCACACTGAATCTAATTTTTTTTCCACAGCACACTGAATCTAATTTTTTTTTCCGCGGCACACCTAAAAAAGAATTTTTGATGGTTACGTAAAAAGAGGAAAATTGAAGTTTCGTTAATGCATTTTATTTAAAATAAATATAATAATAAATATAATTAATCATAACTCGGTGTTTGTTTTAAATATTTGTCCATTCTATGGCTTGAAATAATCAAAAATTAATACCAAAAATTCGAAAAAGCTAGATAAATACTTACAAGATCCCAGTTGATGAAATCTGAAAGATTTTTATTAAAGCATGTCGATAACACAAGTCAAGTCAAAATGAAATCTTTGGAATATCTAGTGTCAATATGAAAATCTCTCGCGGCACACTTGGAATCTCTCGCTGCACACTACTGTGCCGCGGCACACAGTTTGCGAGACACTGCTTCATCTGAATCTTTGAGACCTGGTCATTTAGCTTATTGTGTGCTAAAAAGTATCAATCAGAGGAGAAACAATAGAAACTAGAAGGGGGTGGGAAAAAAAATAGAAAATTGGCCACTCAAGTCAGTAGACCAAACGTTTCTGAAAGACTGCCCTTCATGGAAGAGATTCCCTCACTGAAAGGTACAGTCGCTCAAAAACGTATCCGAACGCTATGGTTGATTAAGGAATTCAGAAAAAATATATGGCAACAATTGTTTTAGAAGTTAATGATCTGGCAACCTTTGTGTACTGTACACGAAGGTAGCCTGATCACTAATTTCTAAAAAAATCGTTGCCAGATATTTTTTCTGAATTCCATAATCAACCATAGCGTTCGGATACTTTTTTGACCGAGTGTACAGTCGCTCAAAAAAATATCCGAACACTGGTTGATTACAGAATTTAGAAAAAATATCTGGCAAAGATTTTTTAAAAAGTTAGTGATCTGGCAACCTTCATGTACGTACACAAAGGTTGCCAGATCACTAATTTCCAAAAAAAAAATCGTTGCCAGATATTTTTTATAAATTCTGTAATCAACCATAGTGTTCGGATATTTTATTGAGCGACTGTACCCCCTGGAAATGTGTATGTAATCGGCGTACCCCTTATATAGATGGATAAAACTATAGTTATAGTATAATAATGCCAACATAGCGATTTTGTTACTAGATCTAACGACTTTTGAGCTCATCCGGCGTACCCCAAAAAATTTACCGCGTACCCCCAAGGTGTACGCGTACCACACATTGAGAACCCCTGCTTTAGAGGGGGCGGGGGTGGCTCAGTAGGTAGCGCGCAAGGCTCGTAATCTGTAGTTCCCAGGTTCGAGTCCCAGCTGGGTCAGCGTTGAGATTTATCTCCGCAAAATTCCCCGCCCTGCCCACGGTCAGTAGGGGACACCGATGGGCTTGGAAAGGCCACCATCCGTCGGATGGGACGTTACGCCGTGGCCCCGTGTGTGGGAGAGCCATATCCTGTGCACGTTAAAGAACAGCTCGATGTCTTTAACGGGAGGCTACCATCTGTCTCCCAACAGCTGTTCCAGTGGGTCCACTCCTGCAACCTTCTCTGAGTTTTGGGGTACTTGTGACCTGGCCATTTAGCCCATGGTATACAAAAAAGTGCCTCTCAGAGGTAAAACAACCCAACCCAATATGCACGTTAAAGAACACGCTGGATGGCCTTGACGGGAGTCTACCATCTGTCACCCAATAGCTGTTCCAGTGGGTCCCCTCCCCCAACCTTCTCTGAACCTTCGGGGTCTATGTGACCTGGCCATTTTAGCCATGGTGTGCAAAAAAGTGCCGCTCAGAGGTAAAACAACCCAACCTGCTTTAGAGAGAATTACGCTTCTGAACACAAACCTAAGTTAACTTAAAGTTGGCGTCCATCGTAGAACTTATCATTTTTCCCCAACACCCAAATTTGGCATTCCAAATAAAATTTTAATTCCCATATCCCTTTACACAACGTTGATGTTCCTGAGGGAACTTCTTGTGCCTCTGAGAGAAATCTACGCCTTGGAAAAATGTAAATTATGCTCTTAAACTTTAAAGTTGTCATCCTACAAAGAACAAATGCTTCTTTATAAGGTGACATCTTGGAGAGAATTTAACTTCTACACTCTCAACAGCAAATTTTTTGGGTTGTTTTACCTCTGAGCGGCACTTTTTTTTTGCACACAATGGGCCAAATGGCCAGGTCACAAGGACCCCGAAGGCTCAGAGATGATTGGGGGAGGAGACCCAGTGGAGCAGCTATTAGGAGACAGAGGGTTTCCCTTTTAAAGCAACATTAGACGTATTACGATGTGTTTCTTTATTTTTCCTCTGAGCGGCACTTTTTTCCACACAATATGCCAAATGACCAGGTCACAAGGACCCCTAAGGCTCAGAGATGATTTGGGGAGGAGACCCACTGGACCAGCTATTAGGAGACAGAGGGTTTCCCTTTTAAAGCATCATTAGACATAGTACGATATGTTTGTTTGTTTTTCCTCTGAACGGCACTTTTTTCCAACAATATGCCAAATGGCCAGGTCACAAGGATCCCGTAGGTTCAGAGAAGGTTGGGGGAGGGGACCCATTGGAACAGCTATTAGGAAACAGAGGGTTTCCCTTTTAAAGCAACATTAGACGTATTACGATGTGTTTCTCTATTTTTCCTCTGAGCGGCACTTTTTTCCACACAATATGCCAAATGACCAAGTCACAAAGACCCCGAAGGCTCAGAGATGATTGGGGGAGGAGACCCACTGGAACAGCTATTAGGAGACAGACTGTTTCCCTTTGAAAGCATCCTTAGATGTATTATGATGTGTTTGTTGTTTTACCTCTGAGCGGCACTTTTTTGCATATAGTGGGCCAAATGACCAGGTCACAAGGACCCCGAAGGCTCAGAGATTATTGGGGGAGGAGACCCACTGGACCAGCTATTAAGAGACAGAGGGTTTCCCTTTTAAAGCATCATTAGACGTATTACGATGTGTTTGTTTGTTTTTCATCTGAACGGCACTTTTTTCCAACAATATGCCAAATGGCCAGGTCACAAGGATCCCGTAGGTTGAGAGAAGGTTGGGGGAGGGGACCCATTGGAACAGCTTTTAGGAGACAGAGGGTTTCCCTTTTAAAGCATCCTTAGACGTATTACGATGCGTTTTGTTGTTTTATCTCTGAGCGGCACTTTTTTGCACATAGTGGGCCAAATGGCCAGGTCACAAGGACCCCGAAGGCTCAGAGATGATTGGGGAAGGAGACCCACTGGAACAGCTATTAAGAAACAGACTGTTTCCCTTTGAAAGCATCCTTAGATGTATTATGATGTGTTTGTTGTTTTACCTCTGAGCGGCACTTTTTTGCACATAGTAGGCCAAATGGCCAGGTCACAAGGACCCCGAAGGCTCAGAGAAGATTGGGGGAAAAGACCCACTGGATCAGCTATTAGGAGACAGAGGGTTTCCCTTTTTAAGCGTCCTTAGACATATTGCGATGTGTTTGTTGTTTTACCTCTGAGCGGCGCTTTTTTCCACACAATATGCCAAATGACCAGGTCATAAGGACCCCGAAGGCTCAGAGAAGGTTGGGGGAGAACACCCAGTGGAACAGCTATTAAGAGACAGAGTGTTTCCCTTTGAAAGCATCCTTCGATGTATTATGATGTGTTTGTTGTTTTACCTCTGAGCGGCACTTTTCTTCACATAGTGGGCCAAATAGCCAGATCACAAGGACCCCGAAGGCTCAGAGAATGTTGGGGGAGGGGACCCATTGGAACAGCTATTAGGAGACAGAGGGTTTCCCTTTTAAAGCATCCTTAGACGTATTGCGATGTCTTTGTTGTTTTACCTCTGAGCGGCAGTTTTTTTGCACACAATGGGCTGAATATGCAGGTCACAAGGTCGCCAAGGATTAAGAGGTTAGGAGACAAGGACACGTGCACAGCTATTAGGAGACAGATGCTTCCCGTCAAGACCATCCAGCGTGTTCTCTAATGTACACAGGGTAGGTAGAGCTGTTCTACACACGGGGCCACGGCTTTATGTCGCTTCCGATGGGAAGCAGCCTTAAAAAGCCCATTGGTGTCACCTTTAGTTGAAATAATAATAATCACAGATGGGACTCGAACACGGGATCGGCAGATGACGAGGCTGGTCAATTAACAACTTAGACAGTTGTTGGTTGGTTGGTTGTTTTACCTCTGAGCGGCACTTTTTTGCACACAATGGGCTAAATGGCCAGGTCACAAGGACCCCGAAGGCTCAGAGAATGTTTGGGGAGAGGACCCACTGGAACGGCTGTTGGGAGACAGATGGTAGCCTCACGTCAAGGCCATCCAGCGTGTTCTTTAACGTACAGAGAGTATGGCTCTCCCGCACACGGGGCCACGGCTTAACGTCCATCCGACGGACGGCGGCCTTTCCAAGCCCATCGGTGTCCCCTACTGACCGTGGGCAGGGCGGAGAATTTTGCGGAGATAAATCTCAACGCCGACCCAGCTGGGACTCGAACCTGGGAACTACAGATTACGACCTGCCGCGCTATGCATTCTGGATAGAGCTTCGCTTATGTGCTGGCCCCCACTCTTAGAACCTAGCTTTTGCGCTGCCGTCAAAATCTGTTATCACTGGACAAAATTTAAATTCTGTGCCTCCACCTTAGTTGCTATTCTAGACAGGGCTTAGTTTCTATGCATCTACTTAAAGTTGACATTCTGAGCAGAATTCAGATTCTGCTTTCCGTCTGAAAGTGGTGTCTTAAACACAACTTAGATCCTGTGCCCAATTTTAAGTTGGTGTCCCAGACAAAACTTATTCTCTGCGCTCCACGCATTCTGAATAGAACTTATATTTTACATCTATGGTCTACTATAGCCCAAATTTGGGGAGTGGATTATCCCATTGTGGTCTACTAGAGGCCAAATTTGGGGTGGGTAAGCCCACCAAAGTTCCAGCACAGCTCACATTTGGGGAGTGAAGAAGCCTACTGTGATCCATCAGACCCCAAATTTGCGGAGTGGATAAGGCAACGTAATCAACTAGAGCCCACCTTTGGGACTGGATAAGCCCACTGTGGTCCACTAGAGCTCATATTTGGGGAATGGATAAGTCTATCATGGCCCATTAGATCCCAAATTTGGGAAGCGGATAAGACCACAGTGGTCCACTAGACCACTAGAGCCCAAATGCGGAATCGGGGAAATCCACTGTGGTCCCCTAGAGGCCATATTTGGGGTGGGTAAGCCCACTGTTCCAGCACAGCTCACATTTGGGAATGAAGAAGCCTACTGTGGTCCATCAGACCCCAAATTTGGGGAGTGGACAAAGCAAAGTAGTTCACTAGAGCCCACCTTTGGGACTGGATAAGCCTACTGTGGTCCACTAGAGCTCATATTTTGGGAATGGATAAGTCTATCATGGCCCATTAGATCCCAAATTTGGGAAGCGGAAAAGACCACTAGAGCCCAAATGCGGAATCGGGTAAATCCACTGTGGTCCCCTAGAGGCCAAATTTGGGGTGGGTAAGCCCACTGTTCCAGCACAGCTCACATTTGGGGAATGAAGAAGCCTACTGTGGTCCATCAGACCCCAAATTTGGGGAGTGAATAAGGCAACGTAGTCCACTAGAGCCCACATTTGGGACTGGATAAGCCCACTGTGGTCCACTAGAGCTCATATTTGGGGAATGGATGAGTCTATCATGGCCCATTAGATCCCAAATTTGGGAAGCGGATAAAACCCTTGTGGTTCACTAGACCACTAGAGCCCAAATGCGAAATCGGGTAAATCCACTGTGGTCCCCTAGAGACCAAATTTGGGGTGGGTAAGCCCACCAAAGTTCCAGCACAGCTCACATTTGGGGAGTGAAGAAGCCTACTGTGATCCATCAGACCCCAAATTTGGGGAGTGGATAAGGCAACGTAGTCCACTAGGGCCCACCTTTGGGACTGGATAAGCCCACTGTGGTCCACTAGAGCCCATATTTGGGTGGGTAAGCCCGCAGTGGTCGCCAAAATTTGTAGAGTGGATAAGCCATCTATGGTCCATTAGAGCCAAATTTGGGGAGTGGATAAGTCCATTTGAGCTCAATTTGGGGTGGATAGGTCTAGTGTGGTCCACTGGAGTCCATAGTTGGGTGAATAAGCCCACCGCGGTCTAGTACAGCCAAAATTTGTAGAGTGGATAAGCCATCTATTTGCCCAAATTTGGGGAGTGGATTATCCCATTGTGGTCGATTAGAGCTTAAATTTGGGGTAGATCGGCCCATTGTGGTCTACTAGAGCCCAAATTTGGGTGGAGCCCACCGTGGTCCCCTACAGCCGAATTTGGAGAGTGGATAATCCAGCTATGGTCCACTATAGCCAAAATTTGGCTTTCCGAAGTTGACGTCTTGATCAGAACTTAACCTAATCATTTGGTGCAGAATGACAATGAGTTCACAATAAGAATAAAGAAAACTTGGGACTGGCATCGAATGGGGAGTCTAATTTCCTGGAATCCCCAAAAATGAAAAAACATATTCAAAATGCTAATATGTGTTGAAACTTATAAGTATGTCTAAAATATGTAATTGTGCAATTATGTTCAATATTGTAATACAATTTACAGAAGGGAGCGGGGGTGGCTCAGTCGGTAGCGCGCCAGGCTCCTAATCTGTACTTCCCAGGTTCGAGTCCCAGCTGGGTCAGCGTTGAGATTTATCTCCGCAAAACTCCCCGCCCTGCCCCCGGTCAGTAGGGGACACCGATGGGCTTGGAAAGGCCGCCGCCCGTCGGATGGGACGTTAAGCCGTGGTCCCGTGTGCGGGAGAGCCATACCTTGTGCACGTTAAAGAACACGCTGGATGGCCTTGACGGGAGGCTACCATCTGTCTCCCAACAGTTGTTCAGTGGGTCCCCTCCCCCAACCTTCTCTGAGCCTTCGGGGTCCATGTGACCTGGCCATTTAGCCCATGGTGTGCAAAAAAGTGCCGCTCAGAGGTAAAACAACCCAACCCAACCCAATTTACAGAATGTGCTTATCTACTCTCCAGTTTTGAGCTATAGTGGACCATAGCTGGCTTATCCATTCCCTAACATTGGGCTAAATGAACCGTTAGTGGGTTAAAAATGCTAATTAGCGTTAACTAAATTAACCGTTAGTGGGCTCCTCAAATTTGGGTTCTAATAGACCACAGTGGACCTATCCACCCCAAATTTGAGCTCTAATGGATCACAATGGGCTTATCCACTCTCCAAATTTCGACTATAGTGAACCATAGATGGCTTATCCACTCCCCAAATTTTGGCTCTGATGGAGCACGTGGGCTTATCCACCCAAATGTTGCTCTAGTAGACCACAGTGAACCTATCCCCCCCAAATTTGAGCTCTAATGGACCACAATGGGCTTATCTACTCTCTAATTTTGGGCTACAGCGAACCATAGATGGCTTATCCACTCTACAAATTTCGGCTGTACTGGACCACGGTGGGCTTATTCACCCAACTATGGGCTCTAGTGGACCACACTGGGCCTATCCACCCCAAATTGAGCTCCAATGGACTTATCCACTCCCCAAATTTGGGCTATAATGGACCATAGATGGCTTATCCACTCTACAAATTTCGGCTACAATGGACCATAGATGGCTTATCCACTCTAGAAATTTCGGCGACCACGGTGGGGTTATCCACCCAAATACGGGCTCTAGTGGACCACAGTGGGCTTATCCAGTCCGAAAATTGGGCTCTAGTGCCTTATCCACTCCCCAAATTTGGGGTCTAATGGACCACAGTAGGCATATTCATTCCTCAAATGTGAGCTGTGCGGGAACAGTGGGCTTACCCACCCCAAATTTGGTCTCTAGGTGACCATAGGGGATTTACCCGATTCCGCATTTGGGCTCTAGTGGTCTAGTGGACCACAGTGGCCTTATCCGCTTCCCAAATTTGGGATCTAATAGGCCATGATAGACTTATCCATTCCCCAAATTTGGGTTATAGTGGATCACGGTGAGCTTATCCACCCCACATTTGAGCTTTATGGACCACAGTGAGCTTACCCGCTCCCACATTTCGGCTATAGTGGACCACAGTAGGCTTAATCACTCCCAAATTTGGGCTCTAGTGCACCACAGTGGCCTTATCTGCACTAAAGTTTGGGCTCTAATGGACCAAGGAGGATTTATCCACACCCGAAAATTTTGGGCTCTAGTGGACCGTGGTGTGCTTAACCGATCCCACATTTTGGCAATAGTGGACCTGAGTGGACCTTTCCACTCCCCACATTTGGGCTCTAATGGGCCACAATGGGCTTATCCATTCCCCAAATTTTTTTCTAGTGGACAACAGTGGGCTTACCCACTTCCCTAATTTGGGTTATAGTGAACCACGGTGGGCTTATCCATTCCCTCAAAATTTGGCTCTCGTAGTCCTCCAATAGGGGCTAGTGGACCTAGTGGACCTACAATCCCTAATATCGGGGCTTATCAACCACCTGTTAAAGAAAGTTTGTACTTAGAGCTGTATAATGTAATCTGTTTTCGAGATACGCTAAACTGCATTCAGTCCGTGTTTGCATATACTCTGTTTTAGTGTTCTCTTGATTGTTCGTTAAAATAACTGTTTTCCTTTCCAGTTACCTGAATGCAGAATAATTTTGCTTTCGATTTTCAGTAACTGAGTGAAAGCAACGGATCTGACTTTAAATCAGTTTTGAAAAACTTTTGGGACAACTACAAGTCTAATGAATATCCTTTTTTTTTTCAGGAAATAATATGTACCCTGTTTACGTATTTTATTTACAGTGCTCAAACAGAGAAATGAAGAAAAAAAATGCAATATCACGAATATCCTGGTTATTCGAAATCTGATCACTTTTAAGGTGAAAAAAATTAATAAAAAAAGAGTTTAGAAAAGAGCTTTAAATATATTACAACTGTAACATTCATATTATGTTTGTGAGTGACTGACCGAATCAAGGCTTAAGGGTTGGTTTTTTGCACACCATGGGCTAAATGGCCAGGTCACCAGGACCCCGAATGCTCAGAGAAGGTTGGAACAGGGGACCCACTGGAACAGCTGTTGGTAGACAGATGGTAACCTCCCGTCAAGGCCATCCAGCGTGTTCTTTAACATTGGGTTGTTTTAGTTCTGAGCGGCACTTTCTTGCACACCATAGAGTAAATGACCAGGTCACAAGGACCCAGAAGGCTCAGAGAAGGTTGGGGAAGGGGACCCACTATAACAGCTGTTGGGAGACAGATGGTAGCCTCCCGTCAAGGCCATCCAGCGTGTTCTTTAACGTTGGGTTGTTTTACCTCTGAGCGGCACTTTTTTGCCCACCATGGGCTAAATGGACAGGTTACATGGACTCCGAAGTTTCAGAGAAGGTTGGGGGAGGGGACCCACTGGAACAGATGTTGGGAGACAGATGGTACCTCCCGTCAAGGCCATCCAGCCTGTTCTTTACCGTGCACAGGGTATAGCTCTCCCGCATACAGCCGTAACCTTCGAGAACAAGGCCATTGCAGTCTAAACTGACGTCACATCCTGTGGATCCACAGTGCATCCTGCGCACGCAGTTCTATCGTAGCAAATCGAGCATTTATTTTTTTTCATAAGATCGGGACGGCATTTTTGTTTGGTACAGTGCTCAAAAACTGATTGACATGGTATTATTATATGGTATATATGTACATTAGAGTAATATTTCTATGGCAAACCTAAAAATAAGGAAGACGTTGAAACTAAAATAGATCTTGATTTGTAATTGTGCTAAATTGATGACTCAAAATGTAATCGTCGTTTAACGTTCTCTGAACATGTAGAACGATATATAAATTACCAGGAGCGTCATAATCGGTTGTACGTATAATTACAATGACACAATATGTTTAAAAATAAAGTTAAATGCAAATAATTACTCGGTTATATATTTACAAAAATAAAATCATTTCCTTCACATATTTTTTTTGCGATAAATGCTGTCAATAACTGATCCAGTTTTTTGTACCATTAATAATATAATCGTGACATATAAATTGTTATGGAAAATGAGTGTGTTTTATTAAAAAGAGAAAAAAACACACAAAAATTATTCAGAACAATTTTATTCGCAAATGTGAACTAAAAATTAATGATATACTGTAATAGCTTTATCTGTAACAATTTCAGTTAGTTATGATTTAATTTCAATACTTTTCTTAGTGATTAGACTGAATTAATAGGAATATTAAGCTGTATTTTTTTCTGAATTATCATTAAATTTGAATAATATTTGGACATGGATACAACCTTCCGATGGAATACATATTCAAAAACTAACAGGAAAAGTGCATCTAAACTTTAGAAACTACAATTTACTGCAAGCACACACACACATATATATTTTGGTTTACAAAGCTACCTTTAAATCTATGACTAAAGATTTGACAATAAATCTCTCGACTAACCTCCAAAATGTAAAGAAAATAGTCTCTAATCAATCTTCGATTGTTAAAAAAAATAATTCTATGCACCCTGGTAAAGAAAGATTAAATCATTTAGGTATACATCTTTCCAGATATAAGCCAGTGGTGTAAGAGCACTAAACTAACAGACTCTGCCTTTTTTCCACTAATATAACTTATTAGTTCAGTGGTCTTAGATTAGAACACTGTGGCATGTACCTGGAGAGATATGGTTCAAATCCCACATGTCAGAAAAATTGTTTGTCACAAAACTATTAATATCAAAGCCAACAGTTAACTCATTGGATACTATTTATTGAGGGTAGACAACTTTCTCTTTTTGGCACTAAGACATTTTTTCTTATTTCCTAAATTCTCTAACAAACAATCATTTTTTATGCAAAAATTGTTTAAAAATACATTTGTTGAACACCAGATAATAATTAAAGATAATAATCCCGCCAACAAACACACAAACAGCTACGAGGTGTCAAGATGCTAGATGGACGAATGCTGAATCGACACTGCCTTTCAGTGGTGACGTCAGAACGTGTGACGTCACCACTGAAAAGGACTTGAGTTTCGATGGTTACTATACGGCCCACGGCTTAACGTCCCATCCGACGGACGGCGGCTCTTTCCAAGCCCATCGGTGTCCCCTACTGACCGTGGGCAGCGCGGGAAGTTTTGCGGAGATAAATCTGAACGCTGACCTAGCTGGCACTCGAACCTGGGAACTACAGATTACGAGCCTAGCCCACTACCGACTGAGCCACCCCCGCCCCAAAGGGTTAAGGGGATCATGTTATTTCTAACTATGACGAAGAAATAGTAAAGCTCTGAAAATTTCTATAGGAATAATCCGAGTCGTAGATCTCGGGAAAAATCTGAAATTCGACCTCCGACGGTCAAGGTGAAGCGGAGGTCACGCAGAGGTCAAACATTGATCTAGTACTGCTAGAAACTTGAAAATTGGTTTGTGACGGTGTTTCGGGTTGTAGATCTCGAATACGTTACCACATTTTCGGATTGAGGATCCTCTGATGTCAAATGTAGATCTAATGGTGCTGGAGAGTTAAAAAATTGGTTCCTGGGCAATATTTTGGGTCATAGATCTCAGAAATTTTGTGAAATTTCGGATGCGATGACTCCTTCAAGTTCAGATATAGAACTATCGATGCCACAGGTGTAAAAATTAGTGCCTGGGATATTTTGAGTTATAGATCTCAAAAATTAGGCCAAATTTTAAACGCAATAGGTTCTTTGAGATCAAAGTTCAAATTCGATATACAGGTTTAGACATACGAATTCACAGCTCATCTGAGATTTATCTCCGCAAAACTCTCCGCCCTGCTCATAGTCAGTAGGTGACACCGACGGGCAAGGAAAGGAAGGATGGAACGTTAAGCCGTGGCCCTGAGTGTGGGTGAGCCATACCCTCTGCACGTTAAAGAACACGCTAGATGGCCCTGATGGGAGGCTACCATTTGTCTCCGAACAGCTGTTCCAGTGGGTCCCCTCCCCCAACCTTCTCTGAGCCTTCGGGGTCCTTGTGACCTGGCCATTTAGCCCATGGTGTGCAAAAAAGTGTCGCTCGGAGGTAAAACAACCCAACCTCTGAGCGGCACTTTTTTGCACACCATGGGCTAAATGGCCAGGTCACATGGACCCCGAAGGCTCAGAGAAGGTTGGGGGAGGGGACCCACTGGAACAGCTGTTAGGAGACAGATGGTAGCCTCCCGTCAAGGTCATCCAGCGTGTTCTTTAACATTCGGTTGCTTTACCTCTGAGCGGCACTTTTTTTTGCACACCATGGGCTAAATGGCCAGGTCACATGGACCCCGAAGGCTCAGAGAAGGTTGGGGGAGGGGACCCACTGGAACAGCTGTTGGGAGACAGATGGTAGCCTCCCGTCAATGCTATCCAGCGTGTTCTTTAACGTTAGGTTGTTTTACCTCTGAGCGGCACTTTTTTGCACACCATGGGCTAAATGGCCAGGTCACATGGATCCCGTAGGCTCAGAGAAGGTTGGGTGAGGGGACCCACTGGAACAGCTGTTGGGAGACAAATGGTTGCCTCCCGTCAAGGCCATCCAGCGTGTTCTTTAACGTTGGATTGTTTTACCTCTGAGCGGCACTTTTTTGGCACACCATGGGCTAAATGGCCAGGTCACATGGACCCCGAAGGCTCAGAGAAGGTTGGGGGAGGGGAACCACTGGAACAGCTGTTGGGAGACGGATGGTAGCCTCCCGTCAAGGCCATCCAGCGTGTTCTTTAACGTGCACAGGGTAAGGCTCTCCCGCATACGGGGCCACGGCTTAACGTCCCATCCGACGAACGGCTGCCTTTCCAAGCCCATCGGTGTCCCCTACTGACCGTGGGCAGGGCGGGGAATTTTGCGGAAGTTTGAAAGGTGTCAGCAACTAACTATATACGTAGTATTGGTTGCTGCTCATATACGTACTCTATCTTAGTAAAAGTTAGGTTGGGTTGTTTTACCTGTGAGTAGCACTTTTTTGCACGCCATGGGCTAAATGGCCAAGTCACATGGACCCTGAAGGCTCAGAGAAGGTTGGGAGAAGGGACCCACTGGATACAGCTGTTGGGAGACAGATGGTAGCCTCCCGTCAAGGCCATCCAACGTGTTCTTTAACGTGCACAGGGTATGGCTCTCCCGCACACGGGGCAACGGCTTAACGTCCCATCCGACGGACGGCGGCCTTTCCAAGCCCATCGGTGTCCCCTACTGACCATGGGCAGGATGGGGAATATATGTGGAGATAAATCTCCACGCTGAACCCAGATGGAACTCGAACCTGGGAACTACAGATTACGAGCCTGGCGCGCTCTGAACAAACTAACTACTAGTTGGTGTTTATAGAAAACATGATACCTGACATCATCTCGAAGGTTCCAAAGTTCCTACAAATTTCAGCCCTAATTATGCTTCTGAGCAAAGGCACAAAATCAACACTGTCCTAGTTTGAGATTGAATCTGTATACCTTAAATAGGAAATTACCAGCTCTCGTTACAAATGGCCAAGTCAAAAAGATCGGAAATCAGCGATTTTTCCCCACCCCACGTAGCATTTGAAATACCTTTTGGTAAATAATTACTTTAAATTTCTGTTCAGTCACTTTTCCTGTTATCCCACCTCTTTGAACAATTGAATAATAAAGGGGTTACCCTTCTTAAATGTAAAAGGCACACTGAAATTTCGATTTATTTTCGTTAACCCTTTCACGACTAAGGGAAACATTTTTCCCATTTTAAAATTGGTGATTGTCGTATTTAATTATAACCTTATCTGCATTTTTTATACAGAATGTCAAAATAGAACTTATGCCGAACGCAATTACGTAAACGGGAACGTTTAGAAAACAAAAACAGAACTGTCAGGACGCATAATATATGTACTATGTGCAATGTCCATCTTTGCCTCACTACCAAAAGAAATTGCTTCGCAGAATATCATAATTAGCACATCATTTTGTATAGTAATTTTTTTTCATAATTTTGTATTATTTTAGTTAACATTTTGTCTAATAAACCAATAAATAAAAGACATTGCATAATAAGCCTAACTATAATTTGTGTGACCTTTATAGTCCATTGGGAAAAATATTTCCCATAAAATTCCAAAAAAAACTACACATTGTTATGTATTTTTCTTATGATTTTTATTTATTTTACGTCTAAACAAACTAAAATAAACAGTTACATACTAATATTTACTCTTAGAAACTTTATGGTCCTGAAAGGGTTAAGACTTAATATTAATAAATCAGTCAGATATGATTGTTATTGAATCGAGTTTTAATTACTACTAATATAAAACTTAATCTACTGAAAAACAAAGAACGTTAATATAAAATTAAGTAATGCTACCACTTTAATCTACTGAAAAATAAAGAAAGGCGTAATGTTGCTAAAGAATAAACAAAAATTAACTTCTCAATTGCATTATAAACATTAGTAGGTTAGGTAAATAACGATTTAGCAGCAAGAGAGCGCTCAAATTATCTGCTGCCATCCTAAGCGTAATAATGTAATTTCAAGCAAGACCTGCATTTATCATTGAGACCTGGCAACTTGAGTCGTGTCGTGGACTCAATGGTCGTGGCCTGCATATTGCACGCAATGTAATCAGTGGAATTTACTGCACGTAACCCTTTCGTTCTTGAAATGTTTTATGCAGTGAAATCACGTAATTAATTATCAGGTGCGACTTATGTTCAAGGAAACAAAGTTATTTTTTTAATCTGTTTTTGATATTGTGTCACTAACAAACAATTCAGCAAGTAGTGTACATGTGTCATCACCCACTTTTAGAATATGAACCGATCAATGTGTACCTTTTTGATATCAGAAGACCATTTAACTTCGGGACAAGATGATTCTATATAACTCGATTTTGGATTGCTCTATTCGCTAACGAGAGAATATTAGGTAAATTTAAATGTAATTACTAGCTACATGGAACACTGAACACCTACAAAACAAGTGTACACCACTATATAAAAATACCATTAAATTTCACTGGAGATAGTTAAAGTAATCGCGAAAGCATGAAGCACGTAATGATTAATGGCAGAATTACCTGACAAATTAAAGCAACTATTTCGTTTTCGTCTAACGGAAACGGAAATGTTTTCAGAATTTATTTCCAACTGCTGCCAGATTATACCGCATAGATATTACCTTAAGAGTAAATTAATTAAAAATGTTTGTTCAATGCCTAGATATAGTAAAAGGGAAGTAGATAGTACTTTGGCAACAAAACCACGACCGCCATTTTGGTGGCAGAAAAAAAAACTCATTCTCGCAAGCAATTCCTATTTGTTGAACTGATTTAAATATTCTTAAATCGGCTTAAAATTAAATATGTCTAACAGCTGATAAATCTGAATAGTACTGGGAACTGTTTTTCTCTTTGATTTTCAAGGATTTTCTATTATTATTTATTTGAACTTTGACTAAATGATTGAATAAGTAAAAAAAAAATTGATTGTCAATATTTCTTTAAAGAGAAGCTAAATTTTGGCGTTAGGGGACGCGCAAATGCTGTTTCCAGTTGTTCAAACATGGAAACATCTTTATCAACATAATGGTAATAATGAAGGTGTGGTGATGATACACTCACATCAATGTCCCCCTCCCCTTTCAGGTCTTAGCCCATGCTTGATTGCAGCCAGGTAATAGCCCAGAATTTGTGAATAGTAGCCTCAGACAGGGATGCCAGACATTCTTTTGGAAGAGTGGATTCCCTTTCCGTAAAAACGGAATTGCAAAGTTAATAGGGAAAAATGATTTGATATATAAAGAGTTTAAAAATTTTCATATAAAAAACTAGAACAGTTTAGTGTGAATTTTTTTTTAAAATCAACTGTTCAAAAATTAACTGAAAAAACTCCGCGCATTAATTGAGATCATTTCAGATAATTTTAATTTGTAGCCTGGGATCCAATACTAACCGGATATAAGTATGAAACTGTAAATTGTAGCCTGGGATATTATTCGACCATTTACCATAGAACAAAAGGACGTAACCGTGGCATATCGGAAATTCGAACCAGGTCTCTTTACACCATAGAACAACCGCTCTAACTACTAGGCTAGGGGTTCCAAACGTGGGATACTCGTACCCCTTGGAGGTACGCCGTGAGAGCTCAAAAGTCGCTACATCTAGCAACAAAGTAAAAATAACCATTGTTATACTACAACTATAGTTTTAGCTATCTATACAAGGGGTACGAAAGTTACATATACATTCCCAGGGGGTACGTGAAGCATAAAAGGTTGAGAACCACAAATATATATGTTTTATTTTATTCCCATTGTTATACTATAATTATAGACTTATCTATCTATACAAGGGGTACGCCAGTTAGATATACATTTCCAGGGGGTACGTGAATCATAAAAGGTTGAGAACCACTGATATATATGTTTTATTTTATTCCCATTGTTACATTATAACTATAGTTTTATCTGTCTATGCAAGGGGTAGGACAGTTACATACACATTTCCAGGGGGTACGTGAGGTATGAAAGGTTGAAAACCACTGGTCTATAGTAGGGTTTCTCAACGTGGGGCACGCGGTAAAATTGTTTGGGGTACGCCGTGAGAGCTCAAAAGTTGCTAGATCTAGTTACAAAGTAAAAATAACATTGTTATACTATAACTATAGTTTTATCCATGTATACAAGGGGTACGCCAGTTACACACACATTTCCACGGGTTACGTGAAGCATAAAAGGTTGAGAACCACTGATATATATGTTTTATTTTATTCCCATTATTATACTTTAACTATAGTTTTATCTATCTATACAAGGGGTACGCCAGTTACACACACATTTCCAGGGGGTACGTGAAGCATAAAAGGTTGAGAACCACTGATATATATATTTTATTCCCATTATTATACTTTAACTATAGTTTTATCTATCTATATACAAGGGGTACGCCAGTTGCATACACAATTCCAGGGGGTACGTGAAGCATAAAAGGTTGAGAGCCACTGATATATATGTTTTATTTTATTCCCATTGTTATACTATAACTATAGTTTTATCTATCTAAACAAGAGGTACACCAGTTACATACACATTTCCAGGGGATACGTGAAGCATAAAAGGTTGAGAACCACTATACTAGGCAACTGGGACTGAAAAAAAATGCGGAAAAATTATCAAAAAAATCATAAGTTTGAATAATTGGCTGAATCAATTGAGATGATAAGAAAACACATTGTTTTATATGTATTTATATACCTATAAAAATATTTTTTTAATATACATATTGTACTTTGTAGATATTTTTACGTATCCCACAAATGAGTTTGAAGCTTCAATCCTATATCGAATATCATTTCATTTTTTTTCTTGATTATATATGGAGAAATTCTCAATTTATTCATATCATGAAATTATTGGTTTTGCAAATTCCGACATTTCCGAAATTCTACCGAAAGTGTGATTAACATTGGATCATCGTTTAAAAAAATTATATTAAGAGACTACATAAAAGTTCTACGAGGTTAGAAAACTCCAAAGTATATTGATATTTCTACGCCAGATGGCATCACTGTAAAAGAACTCGAAGACATCAATTTCGCAATATTTCCCACGTTCTATTGAAACGATAAATCCATAGGGGCCTTTTGAAGCATTTCAGAAATGAACTTTTTTTTAGAAGGAATTCATATACATTTCTTGAATAAAAGGAATAACGAATTTCCAGTTTATACTAGTAGAAAGCGAAATCCGAACCTCGGTAACTTCTTAAGTAATTTTTTTCTTGATTAAATGGTACCAAAAATAATTTAAAGGCAACGCTGCAGTATATGGTCCTCAGATTCATCTGCGTAGTTACTATTACATCGTGATTTGTGAGATTGTTCTGTATTGTTCTTCAATGTAATTGTTCTTCAAGGTAAATATTCTGTTTCTTAATGCATTTTTGAATATATGTTAGAGGTTTTATTACATGCTTTTTGGTAAAAATTGCAGTTGTTCGAGCCCCGGGTAAGGCATGGCTGTTTGTGTCGTTTTTCTGCTGAGGGCCTGCCATCCTCTCAGACCTTCTACTATAAACTGAGAGGCTCCTGTCAGACCTCTGTGGCAAGCAGCTGCTTGAGGGGGTATTTATTTTTTTTTATTTATTTATTATGACTTTTATGCGCTGTTTCAAATAATTGTATATAATAATAAAATAAATAAATACCCCCTCAAGCAGCTGCTTGCCACAGAGGTCTGACAGGAGCCTGTCAGTTTATATGCCACAGTAGAAGATCTGAGAGGATGGCAGGACCTCAGCAGAAAAACAACACGAACATCCATGCCTTACCCGGGGCTCGAACCCAGGTCCCGTAGATCAGTAGCCAAGCACGCTAACCACTCGGCCATATATAGTGAGATTATTTATGAGGCTTTTTTTAAGTGCGGAACCTAAGTTAATTCCTCAGCGATAAGCGTTGTTAACGAACACTTGTTTCGATGGAATTATTTTAAGGTTTATTTTCAAGTGCGAAAACGTGATTTTCTTTTGTGTAGCATTGTATATATTATGATGCATAGCCTATAAACATGTCTGAAGGTAGATGCTGGACGGACTACTTTTTCATCCCGTTGCCATCGGACAGTCTGCGGGTTGTTGGGTTGTTTTACCTCTCAGCGGCACTTTTTTGCACACCATGGTCTAAGATGGCCAGGTCACATGGACCCCGAAGGCTCAGAGAAGGTTGGGGACCCACTGGAACAGCTGTTGGGAGACAGATGGTAGCCTCCCGTCAAGGCCATCCAGCGTGTTCTTTAACGTGCACAGGGTATGTCTCTCCCGCACACGGGGCCACGGCTTAACGTTCCATCCGACGGACGGCGGCCTTTCCAAGCCCATCGGTGTCCCCTACTGACCGTGGGCAGGGCGGGGAATTTTGCGGAGATAAATCTCAGCGCTGACCAAGCTGGGACTCGAACCTGGGAACTACAGATTACGAGCCTGGCGCGCTACCGACTGAGCCACCCCCGCCACACAGTCTGCGGTGGAAAAAAAGTAAGATGGCGGCTGAGGACCCGATACTGCAGTTCTGCCAATTAAGGATCGAAATCAATGTACCTAAACCTTGTCTCATTCGTTCAGTATTTATAGCTTTGTGGAAGATGGAATATCTAATTACAACTAAACTTCTGGTAAAAAAGGTTTTTTCAAAATCAGACGAAACTTAAAATAATTTTCAGAGTTCTTTTCATAGTACAGTCGGCCCTCGACTTTCGCGGGTTTAACTTTCGCGGATTTGATTATTCGCGAGTTTGCCGTCAAGAATTAGATGGGGTTTTTTTTGGAGTTTTGCGGCCTACTGCGGAAAATCGCAGACGACGCGCGTAGACTAGAAAATGTAAAAAAAAAGAACTAAAAAAAGTTCAGTAAGTCATAAATACATAAAATATTTGCATTATTAATCTATTTTATCCTTTACTACCATAAATATATACACAAATTTATTATATAACTTTTGAAAAAGCTTTCACTACGCTAAAAGATCTGCGATGACTATTTTTATGATATCGATCCTTCTATGATACATTCCTTGAAGTTGAAGGAATTGGTAGAAGAGGCATTCTCTACGTATACCAACCTTTTAAAAGAAATGAAGAAGCAAAAAAGCCAAACTGAAATCACAATGTATTTCAAGAAGATAACACTGTGTATACCCTGGGGGCGGGGTGGCTCAGTCGGTAGCGCGCCAGGCTTGTAATCTGCAATTCCCAGGTTCGAGTCCCAGCTTAGTCAGCGTTGAGATTTATCTCCGCAAAATTCCTCGCCCTGCCCAAGGTCAGTAGGGGACACCGATGGGCTTGGAAAGGCCGCCGTCAGTCGGATGGGACGTTAAGCCGTGGCCCCGTGTGCGGGAGAGCCATACGCTGTGCACGTTAAAGAATAGGCTGGATGGCCTTAACGGGAGGCTACCATCTGTCTCCCAACAGCTGTTCCAGTGGGTCCCTTCCCCCAACCTTCTCTGAGCCTTCGGGGTCCTTGTTACCTGGCCATTTAGCCCATTGTGTGGAAAAAAGTGCCGCTCAGAGGTAAAACAGTCCAATCCATTAAAGAACACGCTGGATGACCTTGACGGGAGGCTACCATCTGTCTCCCAACAGCTGTTCCAGTGGGTCCCCTCCCCCAACCTTCTCTGAGCCTTCGGGGTCCATGTGACCTGGCCATTTAGCCCATGGTGTGCAAAAAAAGTGCCGCTCAGAGGTAAAACAACCCAACCCAATAGGAGAAAAGAATTCTTTTCACAAAATTCTAAAATTCTGCAATCAAGCATTCAACCACTATGATTACATGGACTGCAAAAATAATATTTCCCCTATTGCAGGGCCGGCGCGAGGCGGGTTCAGCGCGTTCCCTGGAACTCGGCCCCGCGCTTTAAAAGGCCCCGCCGTCCACGAAAAGCTCATCGTAAAAAACGACGCCATTTTGCTATCTTTAACACAGAAGCCGACACAATGTATCCTCGTTTCTATGGTGTGGGAGTGACTGAGTCGGTAGCGCGCCACGCTCGTAATATGTAGTTCCCAGGTTGAGTCCCAGTCTGGGTCAGCGTTGAGATTTATCACCGCAAAATTCCCCACCCTGCCCACGGTCAGTAGGGGACACCGATGGGCTTGGAAAGGCCACTGTCCGTCGTATGGGACGTTAAGCCGTGGCCCCGTATGCGGGAGAGCCATACTCTGTGTACGTTAAAGAACACGCTGGATGGCCTTGACGGGAGGCTACCATCTGTCTCCCAACAGCTGTTCCAGTGTCGCTCAGAGGTAAAACAACCCAACCTATCTACCAATATATGTATGTATGTTTGGGTGAAATAAACTTATTCAATTCAATTCAGGTTATTAAGTAAAGTGGGCTACACAGCAGTACTACTCTGCTTGAGGAAAAGTGGCCTTGCTTCGACGTGAACATATATTTTTAGTAGTACAGTCGCTCAAAGAAATATCCGAACACTTATGGTTGATTAGAGAATTCAGAAAAAATATGTGGCAACGATTTTTTTAGAAAGTAGTGATCTGGCAACTTTCTAAAAAAATCGTTGCCAGATATTTTTTTTCTGAATTTTCTAAATCAACCACAGTGTTCGGATATTGTTTTGAGCGACTGTACCTAGTTTGAGAAAATCGCCGTTATCAAGACTTAAGGTTCAATAGAAAATAAGGATTTAGGGGAAAACAATAAATTAATCACACAATAATCGAACCCTGCTGAAAATGGGGCTGCGTAGCCGCAGGCCACTTCTAGTTTCCATACTAACCTCTGTTCACTGGGGGCGGGGGTGGCTCAGTCGGTAGCGCGCCAGGCTCGTAATCTGTAGTTCCCAGTTCGAGTCCCAACTGGGTCAGCGTTGAGATTTATCTCCGCAAAATTCCCCGCCCTGCCCACGGTCAGTAGGGGACACCGCTGGGCTTGGAAAGGCCACCGTCCGTCGGATGGGACTTTAAGCCGTGGCCCCGTGTGCGGGAGAGACATACCCTGTGCACGTTAAAGAACACGCTGGATGGCCTTGACGGGAGACTACCATCTGTCTCCCAACAGTTGTTCCAGTGGGTACCCTCCCCCAACCTTCTCTGAGCCTTCGGGGTCCACATGACCTGGCTATTTAGCCCATGGTGTGCAAAAAAGTGCCGCTTAGAGGTAAAACAACCCAACCCTCGGTTGACTTTCGAAAGTGTCTACAATGGGCACGCCAGCATCAAAATTGGACCTTGAATGATTGGAAGAAGGTCGCCTGGTCCGATGAATCTCGTTTCCTTGATAATAAAAGAAGGAAAAAAGATATGAACAAGTTAATGATCATCATATTATATAATAGCTGTAATTCGTGAGCGGATGGGCAAGGATATGTATGACGTTATCGGTGGAGAAATTGGCAGTTTTTCCGTGGTTTCGAGGCTACTTAAGCGATCTGTACCATTTAGTCGGGTTGTTTTACCTCTGAGCGGCACTTTTTTGCCCACCATGGGCTAAATGGCCAGGTTACATGGACCCCGAAGGCTCAGAGAAGGTTGGGGGAGGGGACTCACTGGAACAGCTGTTGGGAGACAGATGGTAGCCTCTCGTCAAGGCCATCCAGCGTGTTCTTTAACGTGCACAGGGTATGGCTCTCCCGCACACGGGGCCACGGCTTAACGTCCCATCCGATGGACGGCGTCCTTTTCAAGCCCATCGGTGTCCCCTACGACCATGGGCAGGGCAGGAAATTTTGCGGAGATAAATCTCAACGCTGACCCAGCTGGGACTCGAACCAAGGAACTACAGATTACGAGCCTGGCGCGCTACCGACTGAGCCACCCCCGCCCCCTGTGCCATTTAGTTGTAACCCTGTTAGGATTACAGATCGTATTCCTAGCTTCCACGAAAAGTATCAAAATCTTTAATCTTTTAATATTTAAATTCCTTCAATCATATTTTAGCATAGAGTACTTATTTAAGAACTTAACAGAACCGAAAATTTAATTTTTCTTTGACATAGCTTGCAGGTATTTTTAATAAAATGGCCACGCTCTACGTTGTAGTACTGAAAAGAAAAAAAATTAAAGGATGTAGTTACAAGTAAAAAGATTCAAAAGAAAGCTTTGTCAAAGAATCAAGGTTCATACTTGGCAGGCATCAAGACTTGTGAAATAGGAATTTGGGTTGGGTTGTTTTACCTCTGAGCGGCACTTTTTTGCACACCATGGGCTGAATGGCGAGGTCAACGACCCCGAATGCTCAGAGAAGGTTGGGGGACCAGCGTATCTTTATGCAAATCGAAGCAACTGCAGGTAAACGACGGGGGCGGGGGTAGTTCAGTTGGTAGCGCGCCAGGCTCGTAATCTGTAGTTCCCAGGTTCGAGTCCCAGTTGGGTCAGCGTTGAGATTTATCTCCGCAAAATTTCTCCGCCCTGCCCACGGTCAGTAGGGGATACCGATGGGCTTGGTAAAGGCCGCCGTCCTTCGGATGGGACGTTAAGCCGTACTCTGTGCACGGGAGAGCCATACTCTGTGCACGTTAAAGAACACGCTGGATGGCCTTGACGG
Organism: Ryuthela nishihirai; assembly: GCA_038380435.1. NCBI lineage: Eukaryota > Metazoa > Arthropoda > Arachnida > Araneae > Heptathelidae > Ryuthela > Ryuthela nishihirai. Next base: position 74,091,486 of record JAWZYU010000006.1, read on the forward strand.
GAGGCTACCCTCTGTCTCCCAACAGCTGTTCCAGTGGGTCCCCTCCCCCAACCTTCTCTGAGCCTTCAGGGTCCATGTGACCTGGCCATTTAGCCCATGGTGTGCAAAAAAGTGCCGCTCAGAGGTAAAACAACCCAACCCACAAGACACCTTTAGAAATGTTATAGCGTCCATGTCTCGCCAGGTAAGAGCTGTTTTGGTGGCACGTGGAGGACCAACATCATATTAGGCAGGTGGTAATAACGTTTTGGTTCTTCGGTGTATATTGATCATTTTTCTACGTTTCTAATGCAATGTAATTAATATATATTGCACTCCAGTGATCTAGGAATAGACGTATTTATTCGCCTCTTTCCCCATTCACATTCTGCTAACTCCACTAACAGCATAAATAAAAAAAATTTCCTTTTAAAAATGTAATAAATTTTTGTTGCTACCAATTTCAATGCAATTTTATTCCATAATTAAAGAGTTATTTAATTTTGAAAACTTAAGAGATTATGGAGATATGAACGAGATGATGGAGATAGTATAAATAAATATCTGCATTACTTCCCTAAACCTTTTATCTTTTTACATTTTAACACAAATCTTGAAGTACTGCATACAGTAATTCCACTACAAATTGTTTAAATTATACACATTGTTCAAAACCGAAAATAAAACCGAAACCTGTGTACATAAAAAGTATAAAGTTATGCCTATGGATCGTTCTCGTATTAAGCCCCTCTTCTAACCCCTCCCCCCCCCCCCGAAAAAAAATATCAACTTTATTTCGAGCCTCAAAAATACTCGTTTCCATTTTGAACCCTCCAGAATATCGTTTTAATTTTTGTGCTCCTTTCCAGTTATCAAGTTCTCTTTTTAGCTCCTAAAATGTCAAGTCCAACTTTTGACCTCATATATATAGCAAAAATTAGATTAGTAGGATTAATTGGGGATTTAGGTAATGCGGATAATCTGGATCATAGATTTAACACAAGAAAGTTATATGCATAATATATATATAAAACTTTTCATTGCGTATTAAAGAAATTATTGCAAAAAAGAAACGTTAAAGTAGCCGTCCCATGGCCAAGTGTGTTAGCGCGCTTGGCTACTGATTCTAAGGGACTTTGGGTTAGAGCCCCGGGTTAAGGCATGGCTGTTTATGTCATTTTTCTGCTGAGGGCCTGCCATCCTCTCAGACCTTCTACTATGGCATATAAACTGACAGGCTCCTGTCAGAGACCTCTGTGGAAAGCAGCTGCTTGAAGGGGTATTTTTTTATTTTATTATTAATTAAATGTTGGTACTTATACAATAAATAAATAATTAGATGCATTATTAACAACTCTTTAAATGAAAAAATCCATTGTTTTTACTGTAGTCCAGATAATCGGATACCATATAAACGAATTTCTATTGTACATTAATTGCTATGCACTCTGAACCGCAAAGAAGCAAGAAAAAGAGGTTTTGTTTTTCAAAAGCAGATTTTAGGATTACAACATGACAAAGGAAGAATGATATATATTCTATAGTTTATGCCAATAGATGGCGCCACTTTGCAAATTTGATCTGTGTGAATGCATAATGAAAGATGGTTTGTACTGCAATGAACGTTTAACTGCGCTGTGTTTATAAGTGTATTTCTGGTTACTTTATAAGTGATACCTCGATTCACCTACAATGCGCTGGAACCGAAAGTGTACTTTTTGAAGTTGGAAGCGACTACCGTAGCTATTTTTAAAGCATCCGGGAGAGTGTGTTGATGCTAAGTATGGACAGCCTTCAAAGTTCTGTGGCCTTTACCTTTATGCCGTAGATGAAATACTGTTCATCTCTTGCAACGTACAAGGAGGAGCAAGATCATTTTCTTTACTGTTGTCGGTAACCGATGGGAACCATCGATCTGATGGTAGAACTCATAGAATTACAGCCTCCTTGATTTCATTTACAATAAGCATAGCGAGAATGATAGGTCCATACGTGTAGCTTTTGTGCCGTTCTTATCCTGGAATTATGGCTTGTACCTTTCTAAGCCTGGTTCAGCTAGTTTTACAGTGGCGCCAATCCTATGAGTGTGATAATTCAAGGTAAAGTGTTGAACCTACTAATGAACAATATTTATATTTCTTCAATTATATTTTTGCATGTGTAAATTCATATTACAAGAAATTTAGCATTGCTAGAATTTGCAGGTTGGAAATGAATTATATTCTATTTCTGTATTAAAAATTTTTCTAGTATGGCGTGAAACTGAACCTGTCGGACATCTGTGGCAAGCTGTTGTTTCAGGGGGTACTTTTGTTTTATATTTTCATTTATAAACAGTATTTAAAGTGTAAAGTTTCTCATAAGTGGAATTTTGTGCAGGAACTTTTTCATAGAGGACTATATCCTGTTCTCCAACCTTTTTTGCAAACGTTTAAAAATAGATTCATTTATATTCCCTTCCCCCTGAAAATGCATTTGTAGAAGTATGTCAGTTGGGTCAAGTTTCTATGCCTTAAATGGTACTTTTTGGAAAATAATGGGCTAAATGGCTAGTCACTAGGATCCCAAAAGCTTGGAGTAGTAGTTAAGGTAGATGACCTCTTGTCAAGGCCATCTAGCATGTTAATGTGCACAGGGTGTGGCTCTGCTGCTTGTGGGACTGTGACTTTATATCCCATCTGACAGCTGCCTTTCCAATTTCATTTGTACCCCATTCCTCACAGTAGGGTGGGAGTTAGCAGAAATAAATCTAAATCCTGTTTTATTTGGGACTCAAACCTGGCAATGCATGGTACTCTGAGTCACCTCTCCCCGTATCTGTCAGTGCATTGTATTTATGGCAGTAAGAGAGGAAAGAAGTCAAAATATCAAGAATGCATATTATTCAGAAAGAAGCAAAAGTATAATTCTGAATTATAGTGATTAAGACATATTCAAGTCTTAAAAATATGCTTCTGTACTCATCCATGACCAGCAAAAAATGGTTCTGTTTCACTATTTTTCAATTATCACTGGCTTCTTTGTATTTTTTGGTTATTAATCTATAAATTATCACTTTGAAGTCAATTTAAATTTTAGAAGAAAAATTGTCTTGAGCCGGGTAGGATACAAACCTTGGCTCAAGACAATTTTTTTCTCTGAAATTTAAATCGACTTCAAAGTGGTAATTTCTAGGTTAATATCAAATATGTTGAATTTATTTATTATTTATATTTTGGTTATTAAAGGGCTTAGCAAAAAAAAAGATAATTTATTTCTTTACTAAACTTATTCATTCCTGAGTTGTTTTACTTCTGAGCACAACTGTTTTGCACACAATGGGCTAAATGACCAAATCACCAGGGTGCAGAGAAAGTTGAGAGAAGGAGACCCAATGAACAGCTATTAGGAGATGGAAGCTTCCTGTCAAGGCCATTCAGTGTGTTCCTTAACATGCACAGAGTATAGCTCTCCTGCTCATACCTGGGGCGGGGGTGGCTCAGTCGGTAGCGTGCCAGGCTCGTAATCTGTAGTTCCCAGGTTTGAGTCCCAGCTGGATCAGCGTTGAGATATATCTCCGCAAAATTTCCCGCCCTGCCCACGGTCAGTAGGGGACACCGATGGGCTTGGAAAGGCTGCCGTCCGTCGGATGGGACGTTAAGCCATGGCCCCGTGTGTGGAAGAGCCATACCCTGTGCACGTTAAAGAACACGCTGGATGGCCTTGACGGGAGGCTACCATCTTGTCTCCCAACAGCTGTTCCAGTGGGTCCCCTACCCCAACCTTCTCTGAGCCTTCGGGGTCCATGTGACCTGACCATTTAGCCCATGGTGTGCAAAAAAGTGCCACTCAGAGGTAAAACAACCCAACCCAACTCCTGCTCATACCCCAATCCAATGGATGGCAGCCTATCCAAGTCCACCAGTGTCTGATTTCTGACTCAGGGTAGGGGTTTAGAAGAGATAAATCTCAGTTTTGAATTAATATAGTTAATCTAATAATATTTGGTACATTGTATTATTGATATTTGAACCCAAATAAGTGTCTTTTGTATAAAAAATAATTATGAAACAGTGAAAATGGTAAAAAACAAAAACAGAAATATAAAAAAAAATCCTTTATTGTAATTATTACATGTTCTCATAAGGGATACGTTTTTTTGAAAAAGTATAACATTTTTATATTAATAAAATATAATGTTATAGTTTGTGTTTTCATGTGAGGTAGTAAAAGAGCTATATATAGAACATATATTTTGAAACTTTTTAGGTAAGAAAAAGTTCCAAATTTTTCACCTTGTGGAAGTGTCTGTTTTCTTAAGCTCCAGGCCCTATCAAAAATTTTCTCTGAATGTTGATATCTTGCATTTTTTTTAAAATTATGATCAGGATGATTATGATCATCTGCAGGGTATGGCAGAACAGATGACCATTCTATTAACCCTTTCAAGGTTCAGAGGGGTGGGGGTGGCTCAGTCGGTAGCGCGCCAGGCTCGTAATCTGTAGTTCCTAGGTTCGAGTCCCAGCTGGGTCAGTGTTGAGATTTATCTCTGCATAACTCCCCACCCTGCCTACGGTCAGTAGGGGACACCGATGGGCTTGGAAAGGCCGCCGTCCATCAGATGAAACGTTAAGCCGTGGCCCCGTGTGCGGGAGAGCCATACCCTGTGCACATTAAAGAACACGCTGGATGGCCTTGACGGGAGGCTACTATCTGTCTCCCAACAGCTGTTCCAGTGGGTCCCCTCCCCCAACCTTCTCTGAGCCTTCGGGGTCCTTGTGACTTGGTCATTTAGCCCATGGTGTGCAAAAAAGTGCCGCTCAGAGGTAAAACAACCCAATTTCAAAGTTCAGCTTGAAAAAACTGGCTTACACCCAGATGCCTAGCTATTCTTTCACTATGCTCAGCTGGTCCTGGCCCAACTAAATAAGAAAAGAAAAAAATTGTGTTTTTTTTTGCCCAGTGACTAATGAAAGGAATCATGTCCAAATTAATCAGCATTTAACTGTGGATTTTTGATAAAATATTTAACAGAAAATGCAACTAGTTTTATTTTACTTCAAACAAGAAAATTGTTCACTTTTTGTAATATTTTTCTCGGAAGTGTACTAACTTGGCCAAGGCAAATTTAGAATTTTTTTTTCTAAATTAGGTTTTTTTGGTTCTGGAACATAAATAGCAAAATATTTCCAATCAACAGAAATAAGTCAAATTCATGTTATTTACCAAATTAAATGGGATTTAATTCTTAATTTTATGAAAATGAAAAATTTAAATAAATTTACAAGCGAGTTAAGTTTAATATGACTTAAATATTTTGTGGAAAAAATTTCGCTGACATAAATCTCGGTGAAGAGTTTAATTTTAAATTAGTGGAAAAAAGACAGAAAAAAGATATTAGTTCAATGGTAGAATGCATGTTTCTGGAGAGATGCAAGTTCATGTCCCATATGTCACAAAAAATTTTTCCACAAAGTATTTATTGATTTATAGACTTTAAAAAGTCAACAGGTATTGCTGTGATTATTATTTAGGTTTAATTTAATGACTTTTTCAGGTGATTCAGTGAAGAAAATAGATCTGACTATAAAATTGAAGCTTAATTTTGGAAAACCTGATCAATAAAAATATACAAATTATATAATAATCGAAAGGAAATTTTTTCCTAAATAATATAATATTTACTTGAAACATCATTATTATTATTTTTTTATCTCCTTTTCTTTGAAAACGAGATAATAGTTTTGCTTTGTCATCTGTCTATCCGTAGACATCGAACTTTTTTGTTTACAGAGATCAATCAAAAATAATTTTTGTGTTGGATAAGTATTGAAGAAATATTATGATATGCACTTTCAGAATCTCTCTAAAGTTATAATTATGCTCTCTAGCAGTGGAAAAATGTGAAAATTCCAGAATTTCAAACGAATATTGCAAATGATGTATTTACAATAGAAATTTGAAATTTTGGTGGTGGAATGTGAAGGTTACAAAGTTTTCATTGCCATCAATGGGTTGGGTTGTTTTACCTCTGAGCGGCACTTTTTTGCACACCATGGACTAAATGGCCAGGTCACATGGACCCCGAAGGCTCAGAGAAGGTTGGGGGAGGGGACCCACTGGACAGCTGTTGGGAAACAGATGCCTTCCGTCAAGGCCATCCAGCGTGTTCTTTAACATGCACAGGGTATGACTCTCCCACACACGGGACCACGGCTTAACGTCCCGTCTGACGGACGAAGGCCTTTCCAAGCCCATCGGTGTCCCCTACTGACCGTGGGCAGGGCAGAGAATTTTGCGGAGATAAATCTCAACGCTGACCCAGCTGGGACTCGAACCTGGGAACTACAGATTACGAGCCTGGCGCGCTACCAACTGAGCCACCCCCGCCCCCATTTCCATCAATGAGTTGACTCCTTAGACCCAGAGGGGTTTGGAAAACACCTTTTTAATTTTAGCAGATAATTGTTTTTTGAGATAAATGAAAAATTCTTTTTGGGTTAGATAGGAATTGATAAAATATTATGATTCACACTTTTTAAATCTGAAAACTGTAATTGTGCCCTCTAATGGAAAAATATTTGCAAATTCCAAAATTTGAAACAAATATTGCAAATGATTTATTTAATCCAGAAATTTTAAATTTTGATGGTAGAATGTGAATGCCATGATGATATGATTGCCATTAGTAGCAATGAATTTACCTCTTAGACCCAGGGGGGTGGGAAATGACATTTTTTTTGTTTTAGCAGATAATTGTAATTAGGCATAAATGAAAAAATCTTTTTATGGCTGGATATGAATTGATCACACTTTTGAATCTTTCAAACACTATAATTGTGCTCTCTAATGGTGAAAAAGTTTGAAAACTCCAAAATTTCAAACGAATATTCGGAATATGAAATATATCCAAATAATAATACTTAAAGCAGTACTGGCTATAGTGGATCACACTCCAAAAATAAATAAACATTCTATTAATGATAGAAATATGATATTTTGGTGGTGGAATGTGGACATCATGAAGTCTCCAGTGGAAACAATGAAAATGACAATTAGAAAACTTTTATAAATTGATTGGTACTAATGAAATATTATAATTTGCATTTTTCAAATACTTAGTAGTTTATATATATATATATTTATAGATCACTGAAATGATGAACCAGCACAGGTGTTATTGAATTTTACAAATAATATGTATAGAATAGAAATCTGAAGAGTTAGTGGTAGTTTTTAAGAGATATTCCACTAACAGCAATAATTTACCCATTTTTCTGAGAGAGGTGTGAAAAATGCAAGTTTTTGCATTTAAGAATTAAAAGATGAATACTTTTATGTTGTATAATTACTAATGAAATACTATTTGCATTTTCCCCATCATCCATTTCCTCAAATTAAAACTTTTAAGGAGTGAAACAGTAGGTAAAGGAAAAACTAAAATCAATCCAAAGTGAATGCACAGTATTCCCTGTTAAGAAACATTAATTAATAGATTTTGAAAAACATTCATCGCCGTCATGGCGGGAATCGAACCCGCATCTCTCCAGATTCATGCCAGAGCGCGCTAACCATTGCACCACGCGTCGGTTCTGAAAATATTCATTGTCCGACACGTGGTGCAATGGTTAGCGCACTCTGGCATGAATCTGGAGAGATGCGGGTTCGATTCCCGCCGTGGCGGCAATGAATTTTTTTCAGAATCTATTAATTAAAGGAAAATCTTCTTTCACTTTGAAAAACAAGATTCTTGTATGTGCCAGAGGTGATATGCATCCTTCTAGTTATAGTTTCAGTATGGCATATTTTAGAACATGGCCAGTATTATACAGTGTTACTTGCACTGCTCACATTTATAGGATTTTTCTATCCTGGCCATGAAATGAAGAAACACTTTCTTGGCTTTTGTTTTTACTAAACATTTTGCATTTCTCCTTTTTTTCTAGATCTTGGTGAAGTGCTGAAAAGTTACTCTACCAAGGCCAAAACAAATCGATATCCTCAGAGTTGCACAGCCTGAGGCATTGGGTGGGGGGGGGGGTAAATCTATTAAAACCATTCAAAATAAACTTAAAAAATTATAATTTATAAAATAAAAATTCTGCAAAGCAGGGCGGAGTTAACCCTTGTCAAAATTGCCTTCCCATAGGAGAGCTAATTTTCATGCCAAGGAAGCCATTTTTTTGTTTACATATCCAATACCTCATTCATTTTTAAGTAATAATAAAAATCAATTTTATTTTTTTTTTACTAGAAAACAAAGAAATGTAAAAGTATTAACATATAACCAAATACGGTGTTAAAATATATGCAGCCAGAAGTTGTAAGCCGGCTACCGTCGTAGCCAGTGATGTAGTATAACTCTGAAAGATAGATTATCAGTTTTCCTGTCAATCAATTGTTAATTATTGCAATAAAATCAAAATAAATCTGCAGAAATGAAAATGGTGGGTTAATCTTAAAAGTATAAAAATTGAAGCTACTTTTAATTTACGATTTCTTTGAAGGGCTATTAATTTTTTATTTACATTTGAATATAAAGCAATAAATGGTTAACCTGGGAAGTTACACCTGGGGTCTGGTGATACCAGAATACCCTCTCAGAGGATAAATCAATTGGTTCTCTGAGATTTGACACCCACTCCCAATTGGTTGGGAATGGGTGTAAGAGAAATTTTTGAAAATAAATGAAGAAAGTAGCACATTTTAAAGCAAATTTCGTAACTTCTGAATTTAACATTGCTATTTGTTTTTGTGTTCTCAACCCACAGAATGTTGATGAGTCCATACCCTGGCAACTCCTACCTTGCTAAAAGGTGAACAGTTGCCTGTGGGTGTCATAATGGGCACCCCTGATATAGAGGGATCATTCAACTAGTACTTTGCTGTACTACTGCTATTCTAGTTTTTACTTTGCGAAGTTTAAGCGATATATATCTCCAATTTTTCTACTTTCATTTATTTGAAACTATTTTTTGTTTTTATGTCGCAATTATTCATTACAACACTATACTTTTATATCATTAACGAATATATTTTCTTCATTTGAATATCTGCTGTCATCTAAGTCAAGGAGCCAAAGGGGAAACTGGTGGATGTAATGCTTGAGTTCCTAGTTTTTGGGTTGGGTTGTTTTACATCTGAGCAGCACTTTTTTGCACACCACAGGCTAAATGGCCAGATCAAAATGACCCTGAAGGTCAGAGAAGGTTGGGGGAGGGGACCCACTGGAACAGCTGTTAGGAGACAGATAATAGCCTCCCATCTAGGCCATCCAGCGTGTTCTTTAACATGCACAGGGTATGGCTGTCCCATACATGGGGCCATGGCTTAATGTTCCATCTCACGGATGGCAGCCTTTCCAAGCCCATCAATGACCCCCTACTGACCATGACAGGGTGGGGAGTTTTGCGGAGATAAATCTCAACACTGACCCAGCTGGGACTCGAAAAAAGATTGCAATTTTTACCTATCACCTGAATTTTGTCAACTCTCCACGATTTTACCAAGTCACTTGAAATTTTGCCAACTGCCCTAGTTTTTCCAACTGCCCCTAGATTTTGCCAACTCTCCTAGATTTTGCCAACTCGCCATAATTGTAGAGAAAAAAATCCAAATTTTCACATCTCACCTGAATTTTGTCAACTGTCCCTAGATTTTGCCAACTCCCTAAGTTTTGCCAACTCGCTATAATTTTACATAAGAAAATCCTAATTTTTACATCTCACCTGAATTTTTGCCAACTTCCCACGATTTTGCCAAGTCACCCTGAATTTTGCCAACTCTCCAAGATTTTGTCAAGTCACTCTGAATTTTGCCAACTCCCCAAGATTTTGCGAAGTTGTCCCGATTTTGCCAACTCACCTGTATTTTACTAAGTGGCTTTGAATTTTGCCAACTGCTCTAAATTTCGCCGTCTCTCCATTTTCCAAACTGCCTCAGATTTGCCAAGTTGCCTCAATTTTGACAATTCCCCTTAATTTTTAAAAAAAAAATTACAAATTTTCACAACTCGCGTAGATTTTACAGTCACTTCGAATTTTGCCAACTCCGAGTTACTTTTGGGGAGAGCCTCCCCCCATCCCCCCATGGTTACTCCCCTGGTTGTGATTTAACTTTTTGAAGTAAATTTTCAAAATTAGCAGAGGTTTCACTTAAATATTTCAGCTTTCACAACTCTTTAAATATTAGATTAATAGTATAGAAAATGGAGATTTAGAGAGCTCTGACTGAGATCTTCAATTTATATCTAGGACTTTTTTACTGTAAAAAGCTTATTTTCAAAGTTAGCTAGATTTGAATGTGACTATTCGTTCACTTAACATGAAAGTGTCCAGACACTTTTTGCAATATAGTGTATATCCTTATGCACAGTGAAAATAATGCATTTCCTGTTTTAATGATATTAACTTTCTGAGAAACTAATTATGTTTTATAATTATATTTTTTGATTAAATATAATTTTAACTCTAATATTTTCATTATTGTATATAGATGTGTATGTGTAGTACAAATTGTTAGTATTGTATGTATATTGTACACTTGCTGAAATATTTGAAGCTGTCTTTAGATCAATAATTTTCTGTACAAACAGATGATGATTCCACTTCACCTATTATTTCTGCAAATCTATGCCCTGCCCTTGGTCAGTAGGAGACACCAATGGGCATGGAAAAGCAGCCATCTGTTGGATGGTACATTAAGCTGTGTGCGGAAGAGCCGTACCCTGTGCATGTTAAAGAACACACTGGATGGCCTTGACATGAAGTTACCATCTGTCTCCTAACAGTTGTCCAGTAGGTTCCCTTTCCCCAACCTTCTCTGAGCCTTTCATTTAGGCCATTGTGTGCAAAAGTGTCAGTGGTAAAATAACCCAACCTACTTCATCTAGTTTCATACCAATTCCACTTCACCTCTAAGGCAAAGTAGATGAATTAGGAGTAGAATCAATGCATACCAACAGTGAGGTTCAAATTACACATATGTGAATATTTCATATTGATTACAGAAAGTGATTTTGTGTGTGGAGAGCTTGCCTCTTTCACCCTTATGTGCTTCATACTTACTGCACTGTTCCTCCATTACAGAATTAAAAACATTCTAAGACATTTCCTCCTTTAAGATTGCTTTGACTATACAGAGCTTTTTTCTACAATTTTCTTTCATTGTTCTAAATATCATATATATATATATCTATAGATATATCTTATATATCTATAGATATATATCTCCATCCATTCATCATTTTCTTTCCTGGTATTTATATCCAAATCTTTTCAGTCAGCTCATATATATTTCTCATTTTGTATTTATTGCATTTTTATAGTTTAAATTCCTTATTTCGGCCTTCTTTAATGTATTTTTATTCATAAATCACTATTGCATTTCAATTTTGTTTTTCCATCAGATCTCTGGAACATTATATCCTTCATTGATAGTGTATCATGAAAAAATCCAAATAACCAACTAACTGCTATCTCTTCTCTAAGTCCTGAAACACACAGGATTGTAATGCTTTCCTGTGTGAAAAACACAGGAAATTTTCTTTTTGACAAACAGTGCGATCCTTGTCACTGGAAAGGAGTATTCTGGGAGTTGTGGGAAGGTTCTTTTCTGTCTCTCCCCAATCCCTGACTGATGGGACTAGTCAACTGTCTATTTCGCAGTTGGGATGTTGATGTTAGTCAGGGCAGTAGGCATTGCATAGTGCATCATGCAAGAGAGCACTCTGGCCTCTGCCTAAGGTAAATGAGAGATCGTGTGGTTCCCAAAAGATCTCTTGGCTGCTGCTTTCATCTACTAGGGTTAGTCATGCAGTGCACTGAGTTCCTTGACCATGTCTTGGTTCAGTTCATGAGTTTCCTTGTTATGTTCCTTGTATACATTCACACTTATTGCCTATATGTTGTCAATATGACTCTGACACTCACTGGATTGGGTTGTGTTTTACCTCTGAGCAACACTTTTTTGTATGTAATGTGCTAAATGACCAGACCATAAGAATCCCAAAGGCACAGAGAAGGTTGGGGGAGGGGTCCCACTGGAACAACTGTTGGGAGACAGATGGTATACTCCCATCATGGCCATCTAGTGTGTTCTTTAACATGCACAGTGTATGGTTATTCCTCACATGGGGCCACAGCTTAACGTTCCATCCCATGGATCATTGGTGTCCCTTGCTGACTGTGGGCAGAGAGTTTTGTGGGTTGGGTTGTTTTACCTCTGAGTGGCACTTTTTTGCACACCATGGGCTAAATGGCCAGGTCACATGGACCCCGAAAGCTCAGATAAGGTTGGGGGAGGGGGACCCACTGGAACAACTGTTGGGAGACAGATGGTACCTCCCTTCACGGCCATACAGCGTGTTCTTTAATGTGCAAAGGGTATGGCTCTCCCTCACATTGGCCATGGCTTAACATCCCATCTGATAGATGTGGCCTTTCCAAGTCCATCGGTGTTCTCTACTGACTGTGGGCAGGGTGAGCTACCCCCGCCCCTACCATCTGTGTTTCAACAGCTGTTCCAGTGGGTCCCGAACCTTGAGCCTTCAGGGTCTTGTGGCCTGGCCATCTAGCTCAGTGTATGCAAAAAAGTATCCCTCAGCAATGAAACAACCCAACCGTACTATCACCCTGTGAAAGATGTTGTTTTGATGAGAATTGGAATTTGTGTAATGCATGACAGTGGCTATATGAGATCTAACTCAGCATCCAGTGTATTTCTATATATGCTTTCTGTCATATTAGATCACGAAAATCTCAATTCGCATAAGTAAGTGGCATCTTATTAAATCTCAGGTACTCTTCAGTTATGCTAGCCGAAAAAGCATAAAAGAGAAGTAATAAGGAATTTTTGTTTCAAAAGTTGAATCACTAGTAATGTCTACAGCAGGCGTGCAGAAAATCCGCCCACATGAAAATTGGATAATATAAAATTAAAAAAAAAAGTCTAGCTCTACTGAAGAAGTGAATGATGTTTTAATATGACTAAAATTTGAATGGCATCATACAATGTCATCAATGCTGAATGTTCAGCAGCTCATTTCTGGGATCTAGTCCAATCCTTCATATAACTGCTTTGATAAACCAATTTCTGTTTCGATGTTAAAATAAATTTTATAGTAATCTTCATTTTTTTTCCTTATCATTTGGTGCACACGCATATGACAAGTAAAATGTAATAAACGAAGTTAAAAAAAAATTTCTTTTTTTATTGCATTCCCCTCTCCCTTACATCTATTGGCCGACAGCAAATGTATTTTTCTATTTGGCCGATGCAAGAAAAGTTTGTTGGGTTGTTTTACCTCTGAGTGGCACTTTTTTGCACACCGTGGGCTAAATGGCTAGGTCAGAAGGACCCCAAAGGCTCAGAGAAGGTTGGTGGAGGGGACCCACTAAAACAGCTGTTAGAAGACGGTAGCCTCCTGTCAAGGCCATCCAGCATGTTCTTTAATGTGCATAGGGTATGGCTCTCCCGCATACGGGGCCATTGCTTAACGTACCATACAACAGACGGCGGCCTTTCCAAGCCCATCAGTGTCCCCTACTGACCGTGGGCAGGGTGGGGAGTTTTTGCGGAGATAAATCTCAACGCTGACCCAGCTGGGACTCGAACCTGGGAACTGCAGATTACGAGCTTGGTGCGCTACTGACTAAGCCCACCCCCCTGGAAGTAGAAGATTAAGGTTTGTCTCAGAGACCAGTAGAGACATGGAGTATGGGTGGCGTTAAAGGGAGTGCAGAGCGCAGCCCAGCTAGAAAAATACTGAAGATAAGTAGAGCGAAAGCAGCTTCAGTCTCAAAGGAGCTAGTCCTGGAGCTGGCAGATGAGCTAGCCCATGCCCTTATGTGCGTCCTGACTCGGACACTCCTGATGAACACCGTGACTGCCTCACCTGCTACCGCTCTCATCACTTGAGAACTTCTAAGTTTGTTAGCGAACCCTTCCGTGATCGGGCACCAGAGGATGTAGTACCCGACATCTGCATCTGGAGTCTCACAGCCGCAGTTACTGTGGGAAGAAATCTTAAAAAGTTCCAGATACGTTGGGAAGCTCCTATGACCTGTCAGTGCATGAGAGTGGTCTGAGGACATCAAGGATTGACTGACCCAACCGAGAAATGTCTTTGTTTGAAGACCATTCTCGGTTGTATCCCAGAGCCTCTGCCACTCGTCCATAACTCTTTGACCTAAAATAGACTTCAGGGTAGTTTTAGAAGTCTTAACCGCTATCTCAGGTTGGATGTCAATACCTGCTGAGTGGGCCAGTTGGTTTGCCTGCTCGTTCCCTTCATGACTTATGTGTGCCTTGATCCAGGAGAAAGATCCTAGGCATGTTCCGAGTGCCTAGAAGGCTCTTGACCTAGTTAACCGTGTGATGCCTGTTCGCATCATCAAGCATTTGCAGAACTGCCCGGCTGTCATTATACTGCCGGATGTCATTGTTGTGATTGCCGTCATTGAGGGCCCATTTAAGGGCTTCTCTGATGGCAAGCAGATCTGCTTGGAAGGCCGAGCCATTTACAGAGACCTTTCTCTTATAATCACACACTTTGGCTCTTTGATTGCCTGCTCGTTCCCTTCATGACTTATGTGTGCCTTGACAGTGTAGACTAAGCCCACGCCATTCTCGCTCTTGGAACTGTCTGTGTAAATTTCTACTCGTAACCTGATGACTCCATAGACCATGACACACGCAGTCTCTTAGTGGGATGAATATCCCACCTAATGGTATTAGCCTCATAGACCTTGGGGTCATACTGGACTCCAAGGAATGTTGCCTTTTCCCTAGCCTACAGAACTCTGAAAATGGTCACTACTTTCCCAACTGTTAAATACGTAGGCAGGATCACTGCTATCATCAGGAGAGCATCTGTAGATGTAGTCCTGTAAGATTTTTAGTTAAGCTGGTCTCTGGGCTCTGGGCTGTGTGCAGCTTTCTGCTAATAGAGTGGTCTGTCGTGGGTGCCACCAGGCACCCACTCTATACGTCAAGATCCTCTCTGTTCCTCTTAAATTTCTTTGAGTACCTCTCCATGGAGGCACCACAAGATGCGAGCCATACGCCCAAGTTTGCACTTTGGTGCATTTAATCTAAGGTCCAGCAGGTGCGGGATCCAGAGTGATCCCCAAGTATTTGCAAGTCGTCTTGTGGCAGATAGTATTGCCATTTTGTTTAAAGATCGGGTACCTCTTGTTGACGACATCCTCTTTGGCCACAGTCATTGATGTAGTTTTCGCACAGCTGAACCCAAGCTTGTAGCGAAGACCATCCTTCGAGCACTGACGATGCTGCGTTCCTGGCAATCTCCAGTCTTGCTCTGAAGGAGGCTGATATGACAAGCAGCAAGTCGTCTGCTTAAGTCTGGAGGCAGACACCCTCAGGTAGGGTCAACTCCAGAGCCATGTCTCCAACTAAATTCTAGAGAAATGGGCCAACCTTCATGTACGTATACGAAGGTTGCCAGATCACTAATTTCCAAAAAACAAATCGTTGCCAGATATTTTTTATAAATTCTGTAATCAACCATAGTGTTCGGATATTTTTTTGAGCGACTGTACCCCCTGGAAATGTGTATGTAATCGGCGTACCCCTTATATAGATGGATAAAACTATAGTTATAGTATAATAATGCCAACATAGCGATTTTGTTACTAGATCTAACGACTTTTGAGCTCATCCGGCGTACCCCAAAAAATTTGCCACGTACCACACATTGAGAACCCCTGCTTTAGAGGGGGCGGGGGTGGCTCAGTCGGTAGCGTGCCAGGCTCGTAATCTGTAGTTCCCAGGTTCGAGTCCCAGCTGGGTCAGCGTTGAGATTTATCTCCACAAAATTCCCCGCCCTGCCCACGGTCAGTAGGGGACACCAATGGGCTTGGAAAGGCCGCCGTCCGTCGGATGGGACGTTAAGCCGTGGCCCCGTGTGTGGGAGAGCCATACCCTGTGCATGTTAAAGAACACGCTGGATGGCCTTGACGGGAGGCTACCACCTGTCTCCCAACAGCTGTTCCAGTGGGTCCCCCTCCCCCAACCTTCTCTGAGCCTTCGGGGTCCATGTGACCTGGCCATTTAGCCCATGCTGTGCAAAAAAGTGCCGCTCAGAGGTAAAACAACCCAACCCAAGTTCCTTGAGACTGCCCCACTGGCATGGGAATATGTGACCATTCTCTCACCGAGATAATTGGACACCAGATTAGGTTCCTGGGACAGGAACAATCCTTTAGCCTGGCAAGAATTGCAGGCCACCAGACATTGTCGAATGCACCTGTCACATCCAAGGCGATGAGGGAGGTGTGCAATTTGTTTGCTTTATTTACCTTTACAATGTCCACCACCTGTATGATAGCGGCAGTGGTGGTCTGTCCTGAACCCAAATTGTTTGTTCAGGAAATTGTTCTTACTACAGTGGTAATACATCCTGTTGTGAGCAGCTTGTCTAGAATCTCTCCCATCACCGGCAGCAGACATATTGGTCTGTAAGATCTCTGAGGTCTGCCGGATTTCTACCCACCATATTAAATAGGACTAGGTCGGCCTGTTTCCATGCCTTTGGAAAGTTTCCCAGTCTCAGACAGTTGTTAAAGAACTTCGTGTTCTTTGAACACTGCATCACAGTCTCCACTGTCAGACCATTGTGGTCAGGGTCTTTGCCCCTAGCCATAGCACTGATCACCTCTCCTACTTCCTCTTCCGTGTCCGGTGGAATCCTGTTATATTCTCTCTGGAGATGATGTGTGGACATCAGAGCTCCTGTCATCGTCAGGAAATAATCCCTCAAGTAGGGCCTGGATAGTTCTGTGTACATACTCGATATCCAGGGGAGTTATGTCTTTCCCTGCTGCCAGCTTGTACTCCAGAGTAAAAGGGTTCTATGCAGTAACCTCACTACATAACTTTTGCCAAGAGGCTAACTGGGCTTGGTGGATGGTGAGCTTATACTCCGTCTGTACCTTCTTATACATCTCTGGAACTTCTATCCCCATTGCAGCACCTTTGATACCTCCGTCTAAGAGCTCGGGCCCACTTTCTTTCGATACCGAGCTCTGGTATCTACCAGGGTACAGATTTCCTTTTGGGAGTTTTCCCTTGAACCCAAAGGTTTTCTCACAACCAGAGCTTATACACTCGGTTATTTCTCTGACGATGTTATCCAGGGAGTCACTATCATTTATACTGGTGATGCGCTGGCGGATCTTAGCCAGGCGCAGCACTATACAGTGCACAATCTTGCACCAGTCAGGAATTTTGCCAATTGCAAACCTTTTGGTGTGCCACGCAGAAGGAACTTTAAACAATTGTGGTCGCTGTTAGTGACCTTGTCACTAACTTGCCAGCCTGGATCAGTGGTATTGGCCGTGGCGTAGCCAGGGTCAAGTCTATCCAGCTCTGGAGCCATCAAAAGTAGTTGGTGTACCTAAACATTTAATAAAATTAAATCAGCAGAATTGATAAAATCTAGAGTCATCTCCTCTGACATCTTGTCTATTCGAGCCCCCATAGGGGGTGCTTTGCACGTTGAAGTCACCTCCCACCACTAAGTTCTTATATTTTATCTGAGCTGGGACGTTTTGTAGCTCAGCCAATGAGTCCTTGATGTTGCAACTCGGTGGACAGTAAATGGAGATGATGTGTATATTTATACTCCCATAGCCAATTTCCACTACCACCACTGGTGGAGTGATATGCCAGTATGGCATTCACTTTCGGGTTCGAAACGACAATTCCAGCTTTTGGCTAGGCTTCTTTAGTGCAAAATAGCCTGCTGGTCAGAAGGAGCCCCCTTATGATGTTCTCTATGCCGTAGGGTTCTTGCACTAGAGTAACATCGACTACTTTATCTTTTATCTCCTGGTTCCGAGTGGTTAGCGTGCTTGGCTACTGATCTACGGGACCTGGGTTCGGGCCCCGGGTAAGTGTTGTTTTCTGCTGAGGCCCTACCATCCTCTCAGATTTTCTACTGTGGCATATAAATTGACAGGCTCCTGTCAGACCTCTGTGGCAAGCAGCTGCTTGGGGTATTTATTTTATTTTGTTTATTTGAGCAGGGCTATTGCGGCCCATGCCTCGTTGAAATTTATTTGAAGGAATTTTAACCTTGCCCTGCTGCCACCATCTGGACTCCTACTGTCCATGGTCTGTGCACTTCTTCAGCAACTTCATCTCTTGTATGTACGACGAACAGTTACTATTCATCGCATTGTGGCGCAGATTGTATTTAGCCCCATGTTCCTTGTTTGCCATTTTGCAAACAACACACTTTGGCTCTGGTTTTTGGCACCCCTTAAAAGAGTGCTTACCCATGCACTGAGAGCACCATTGTGTTTTTACAGTGTGTGCCTTTTGCATATGCTCAAAGGCATAGCACTTATAGCAAAGTAGTACTTTAATGTACTCCTTAACCTGGCACTTTGACCAGCTCACATTAATCTTACCTACAACTAATAACTTTCTATGAGAGGCAGTGCTGGCCTCCAGAATCCAATGCACAGTGTTGTCATCCCGTCCCTTCTGGGAGAACAGTGGGGTAAGCTCCTCATGCTTGTCTGAGAGGGTGTGTTCAGTCTGGATAATCTTCTGGAGATGGTCGCTGTTGACCTCCTTGTCAACACCATAGACAATGATTTTGAGCCTAAGCTTCTTGGCTGGCTTGGCCTCCCATACCTCTTTAAGAGCCTTGTGGCTTCTACTGCCTTTTTGAGACAATCCACGTTGCCCTGCATGCCACATACAAATGATTACCTCATTTTTCTGCATGGGTTTAACCATCATCACCCTGAGATTCAGCTAGGTGGGGTTTATATTCTTCTAAAGGCTATCCCTCACCTCTGTTGCTGACTTCTCCTTATCGTTGGAGAAGACCAGCAGGGTATGCCTTTGTTTAGGGGGGATGGGCTTCGTAGCCACCACCAAACCTCCCTTTCTGCCCCCTTGTCCTCTGACTGCCTTTGCATAAGTCGGGGAACACGCAGTTCTCTCAGCTAGGGCCTGCTGATGGTTGCTACTATGAACTCTTGCTCACAGACAATAGCATGTAGCCTCTTGGCTACACCTGTCACTTTAGTTCTAACTTCACTGTCCACGTTGTGCTGGAATAGCACCACTGCAAGTTCCTCCAGTAGGTCCGTTGCCGCAGACCTCTCTGAACACTTCTAGTTTGCATGACTGGGTTCTTTCTTAGGGGCCTCCTCAGTTTCCTGTTTGGGGCTCCCCTTTCCTACCTTAAGGTCCTCGTCTCTATTTGGAGGCACTTCTCCCTTCTGAGTAATGTTTTTGGTGGGAGGGGGAGTCACTGGGACTTCCTCCACATCCGCTGCAGGATCGGCAGCCTCCTTGAGCTTACCGTCCTTCTTGCCTGACCTTTTCTTTAAAACAGGTTGACCTGATTTATGTGATTTGTTTATGGCGTTCATAATTAGTTCTGGTATTCCACCCAGGCGTTCTCCACCCACTACCAAGCCCAACAAGGGGAGGCCTCGGAGTTTATTTAGTCAATCTTCGTACCTCAGAGCTATGCCCAAGCTATACCCAGACTTAGGATCACCCATTAGACCAGAGCAGGATCCGAGCCAAGGCCTGGACTCAACTCCAGTTGTCAAGGATCACCACCTCCTGGTTGGCTCCTGCAACCGCCCCTGGCCCATCCCAGTATGTGGGAGGAAGGACAAGGGATGCCTCAAGAACCGATTGATCTAAGTGAGCCTGCTCAGGCCTCCCGTTTTATTGAAGCAGGGGCTGAAACGGCGTATTGAGCTTTCTAGCTTTCTGACACTCGGCCACCATGATCCCCTTTTCCATATTACGAGTCTCTACCCATGGTAAACAGGTGGGCCACTCTTAGGCATGGCAACCATGATAATCCTCCCTCTTTTCCTTATTGGGCACTTCAATTCCTAATCAAACTGGCCTGCTACCAACCCTATTAGATATGTTGATCAATTTCAACAACCTAAGATGCCAGTGTAACATCTCAAATCCAATATGTAGAGATGGACTTTGCGTCCTGATAGACCTGGGAGGCTATCCTCCCTAGATAAAGTCCTTGGAGAGAACCACCCAGAAATGCAAAAAGAGGAATGGGAAAATTTTTCTGCACTTTGGCCAGCTGGATTGATCGCTGCACCTGCATCTCTGCTTCCTCCACATCCAAATCAGATTCTCCCCGCCTACGCCCATGTCCTTGTTGTTCGTTATAGGTTCATCTACCTTACTCGACCTAACGTCGGTTCACATCTCCCTTCCGTGCCCTGCATGGCCACCTCCACCTCCATTCCAGTTGGGCAACGCAGAATTCTTACGAATTCTGCTCGAATGTCGTCATCCGGCTCCAGGCCGGAGCCAGATGAAGTCATCCGGCTCCATCCAGCTTCAGGCCCAGAGGCCGGCACATGGTCACAGTACATAGCAACGGGTTACAATCGGCAACATTGCCATGCCCGGAAAAAAACTGCATCTTTGAGTGTAGGAAAGACAGATGTTTTAATGTTTGGGGCGACCATAGTCACCCAGAGCATCCTCCAACCGTGATCCTCAGCCACAGGATACTTCATCTCATTCCACCTCTCTTATCCTCAATTCACCTCCCTTGTCGCCTCTCTACCTCTCATAAAATCACTCATTACTAACTGGACTCGAGCCCAATGGGCTACATTGCCTTAAGGTCAATCAACAACTACGCACAAATATGTGCTTGCCCCTGTGAATGTCTCCATAGATGGGGAACTCGTGTTCTGACCTTTCTGTTTGGGCCTGCCTGATATGAGTAACTCTGGTCAGTATAGCCCTCTACTTCCTTAAGCACTCAAGCCTCCTCACCACGACAAGGTGGTTCCCTCCGAGGGGGGGGGGGGGACCTACTGGAACAGCTGTTGGGAACACCCATCGGTGTCCCCTACTGACCGTGGGCAGGATGGGAGTTTTGTGGAGATAAATCTCAACGCTGACTCAACTGGGGCTCGAACCTGGGAATTGCAGATTACGAGCCTGGCACTCGACTGACTGAGCCACCCCCGCCCCTCCAGAAAAGTTAGTGCATTTCATCAACATTACGCAGAAATCAGGTCGAAAACTATTGTCTTAAAAGGAAAGTTGTCTTATCTCTGAGCCGCACATTTTTTGCATGCAAGAGATGGGGGGGGGGGGGGTGATTCAGTAGGTAGCGCTCCAGGCTCGTAATCTGCAGTTCCCAGGTTCGAGTCCCAGCTGGATCAGCGTTGAGACTTATCTCCGCCCTACCCGCAGTCAGTAGGGGACACCAATGGGCGTGGAAAGACCGCCATCCGTCGGATGGGACGTTAAGCCCTGGCCCCGTGTGCGGGAGAGCCACACCCTGTGCACATTAAAGAACACGTTGGATGGCCTTGACGGGAGGCTACCATCTGTCTCCCAATAGCTGTTCCAGTGGGTCCCCTCCCCCAACCTTCGGGGTCCATGTGACCTGGCCATTTAGCCCATGGTGTGCAAAAAAGTGCCGCTCAGAGGTAAAACAACCCATGTGCGAGAGCCAAATTCTGTGCACATTAAAGAACACGCTGTATGGACTTGATGGGAAGCTACCATCTGTCTCCTAACAGCTGTTCCAGTGGGTCCCGTCCCTCAACCTTCTCTGAGCCTTCGGGGTCCATGTGACCTGGCCATTTAGCCCATGGTGTGCAAAAAAGTGCCGCTCAGAGGTAAAACAATCCAACCCAACACGCATACAATGAGCTAAATGGCCAGACCACAAGGGCTCAGAGAAAGCTGGGGAATGGAACTCAATGGACAACTGTTAGGATATAGATGGAAGCTTCCCGTCAAAGCCATCCAGCTTGTTCTTTAACGTGCACAGGGTATGGCTCTCATATACACGATGCCACGGCATAACGCCCCCATCCGACGGGCGGCGGCCACTTTCTTGCCTGCTTTGAGAGAAAGTTGGGATTCGAACCTGGAAACTGCAGATTACGAACTTATGCGTTATCGATGAACAACCCTCGCGCCAATGCCGTTCGGAGGTAAAAACAACCCAACTGCAATATTAACAAAAAAATACAAAGCCCCAGATTTTTGGTGATGTATTGTAGTTGTTTTATTCAATGCAAAAGTTTGAAGTCTAGAAATGATTGTATAAAACTATCAGCCTTTTAAGCCTTCAAAAGTTGAGGTAGAGGATGCAGCATCATTTGAGAAGTGATGGTCATGAAGCAAAAATGGCAAGAGATATGTTGTTTTTACACATCGTTGATTTAAGCGATCGAAGGTTGTAAATGAAAAAAAAATCTATCTTTGCCAATGTAAAATCTAAGTCGAAAATTTTGAAAACATTTTATTTTTCTAGAGCTGTCAGTTATGACAATGTTGCAAACTTCGCTAAAATCTTTCTGGGAAATTTCAGTATCAGAACCAGTTAGAAAATTCAACACATTTTTGTCTGGCCCAGCCATCCCCCCCCCCCTCAATCTATGATGCTGTTTTTCATCTAAGATTTTTTGCCACCCTTGTGTTGTGTAAAGAAATGTTTGGAACCTCGCGACTGCATCCCTCCACCCACAGCCTTTGACGTAAGTTTCTGGGTTGCTATAGCAACACATCTGCATTAAGTATTTCTGTCCCAAGGAAGCTTGGTGGCTATCGTCAATGAAACCGGTGCGCGCGCCACCCGCCTGCGCGATCTGGTGTGGGAATTGTTTCTCTTGCTACTGCTCCAAATGAGTGACGTCATCGGCACTCGGTCTCCATGGCAACGAGCAGTGCTCCTACCCCCCCTTTTTCATTGATTCGAAATCGGACATGCCGTAAGCTCGGTTTTGCTGGTCACATGTTTGGGCAGCTTCGTTCGCACACATGTAGAGAAACTGTGTGGAAAGTTCGTTGTGCCAATGACAAGTCTCAGCTTCATCCTGGACCGAACGGGGTTTTATTAGTGATTGTGAATAACACTTTGATCTGTCGCATATTCCACTTTCACCTTTGGTACCTTGGACGAGATCAGTTACGTGAAAGAAGGCGGTTAAAAATGTGTGGTTTTACGATTCATCAAATACTTGTTTATGTTAAGGAAGTTCTATGCTTTTATTGAATATTCTGTTCGAGATATGGTCATAAATTTTTACCATATGCTTTGTTGTTGGTGCTTTGGCTGCAATAAAGGGTAAGTGATTGTTTTAAAGTATTCCAATTGAAACGTTGTTTGTTTCATTTTTATGACATGTGAAACCAAGAACTCCAACGTCATATTAATACTATCTACTGATTATTTTATCGATGAGGAAATAGGACTGGTCAGTAATATTAATAATTTATTAAATTTTATATTCGATATCGATATGATGAAAAATAAGCATGGATAAGATCTTTTTCTTTATTAGAAGCCGTGTTTGATTTATGTGATTTTGAATATATTCATTTCAGTCATAAATGTCAGTTGCGTTTTTTGTTTATTGTTGTGTTTCGAAGAATGGTTAAATGTTTTGGCATCTTCAGAAGTTATGGAAGAAAATGGTTTATTTAAATGTGTTATTTAATTGAAAAGTGTGGGGGAAGGGGGTTATTATCGATGGTATTTTTTTGTGTGTGGTCTAAAACATTCATTAATCGCACAGTAATATGTCAATCGGATATTAATTAAAATAGTTTTAAAACTATTTAAATCTGCAATTTGCTGTGTAATAACGTTTCGCCGTTTAAAACGTGGAGTTAACGGTTTGAAAGATAACTGCATTTTAAGATCCCTTGGCGCAGCACGAGAGTTGGAAAGAGCAGAGGCCATGGAGATTCAGTCCACGTCTGTCAAGGCTGCAAGAAAGGTCAGAGGGCATAAGAATCTGCGGGATTGGAGCACAGATGAGCAATTTTGTGGCATTTCGAAAGTCATTGTTGGAACAATGATGAAATAGACGGCTATTTGAAGTCTGCTCGTCCAGTGTGATGGGCACTTTAGTTATTTTTCTTTGTTTTCTGCAGCTTCCGTGGGTAGTACATATCGCTTGGCTTTTAAAGGTCAAGTGTTACGGCGGTGATGTATTGTGTGGGAGTTTATGAATGAAATGATACGGAAGTTTAGTCGGGTTTTATTACTTTATAGAAAATTGAATTGTTCGTGAAAGTTTTATTTTTTGTGGTTGGAAGTACTTTTTTTTTTCTTTAGTTGAATGAGTGATTATTGGTGTATTATTGAGGGGACAATTTGTTTTATTAAGAGTGCAGCCTGGCGATATCCAGAAATTATATCTCAGTAAAATATGGCCAGAAAAATCACCTATGATCAAAATTATTTATAATAAACAGATGACCAATTACAATTCAAAATGTTTAAAGCTGTGTATTTCAACCTCAGTTCCTTGAAATCTGGGCATCTTTAAAAGGGGTTTGTGGAATTTTCTGTTCATTTGAAAATGTTTCAATTACAGGTGACTTTTATTTACATTTCGGTAAAACAGGAAATAATTAGTTTACCTTAGAAGTACACAATCAATAATATGAAGTCGGGAGTATTTGATATTTAACAGTGTCTTAGAGTAGTAGTGGCATTTCACTTTATATTAAACTCATGGTTTATCAGAATTTTGCATGATCAAAGTATTGGGTTCCTTAATCAGTGAAAGGCAGAAAACCCTTGAGGGGGGGAAAATGAAAAAAAAAATGGAAACCTTACTTTTTAGCATGATTTTTAGTTCACTTTAGTGGTTATTTCTTTAAATTTTTCTGTGAATTATCTGTGAAATTTCACTGAGAATCTTTTTGTTTTACATTTTCTGCAGTCCAGAAAACAGTGTATAATAGTCTAGATAAATGAAAATAGAATACAGTAGAAAAAAAAATTATCATTTATAAAACAGCCATTCTATAATAATTTTATAGCTTTAAAAGTTCATAGTATATGTGTGGCATATTTCAATGCGCTTGACTTCAAGCATGTTTTTGAGCAGTTAGCTTTTCCACTTCCTTTTTGGTTTCAAAATGCTAAGGCTTTTTAAATATTAAATATATTAGTTTAATCTCTTTCAGCATGATTATAACATTTCTAGGAATAAAAATTAGTTTTATTTAAGAATATTATTAAAAATGTATTAAAATAAATCTCATATTGTTTATAAATTTTTCTATAATGGTATGTATATTTTTTTACTTAAAACTAATTAGAGCAAAGAGGAAAGAAATAATTTTATTTGGAATTGGGATTATACAAAATATAAAAAAGATGAAAATAGCTTAATTAAGAAACGGATAATAATAAAATTACTTTTCAATCAGCTGCTTGCCACAATAGGTTGTAATTGTATTTTTATTCTTTCTTTAATTGACAACCCTGCAACAAACATATGCTTTGAAAATGAGCATGATTTTAATTTAAATTCCAACAAAGGGTTAATTACCATTGAATATAACATATGTTTTTTTTACAGCCAAGGAAAAAAACTGGCATAAAATATTTGAAAATTCCTAAATTTTAAAAGAATTTTGAAAATGATCTATTTATGTTATAAATATGAAATTTTGGTGGAGTGTGAGAGTCAAGAGGGTTTACTCTGACAGCACTGATTACTCCCCCCCCCCCTTTTAACAACCTCCTCCCTCAGCAGGGGGGGGGGATTAAACTTTGTTTTTTGAAGAAATTTTTAGAATAGATATGGCTGAGTGGTTAGCGTGCTTGGCTATTGATCTAAGGGACCTGGGTTCGAGTCCCGGATAAGGCATGGACGTTTGTGTTGTTTTTCTGCTGAGGTCTTGCCATCCTCACAGACCTTCTACTATGGCACATAAACTGACAGACTCCTGTCAGACCTCTGTGGCAAGCAGCTGCTTGAGGGAGTATTTATTATCATTATTTTTTTATTAATAATAATGTATTACTATGTTCATTTTCCAAATCATTCATTAGTTTGAATTTCCACTATTACAGAGTGCAAAAGCCAGAAAATGAAAAACTCTATTTGTTCAAAAGAGCATTCCATATTCTCTTTAATATGTTTAAACAAAATATACTTGTTTCAAACACTACTCATAATTGATGAAAACTGGAAGACCCGTTATATAAATATTTTAAATTATTTGTTTTAATAAATTGGGTGGGGGCAATTGGTAGCACACCAGACCTGGAAATCTGCAGTTCCCAGTTTTGAGTCCCATCTGGGCCAACATTGAGATTTATCTCCACAAAAGGGGGCGGGGGTGGTTCAGTTGGTAGCGTGCCAGGCTCGTAATCTGTAGTTCCCAGGTTCTAGTCCCAGGTGGGTCAGCGTTGAGATTTATCTCCGCAAAATTCCCCGCCTCACCACGGTCAGTAGGGGATACCGATGGGCTTGGAAAGGCTGTTGTCCGTCGGATGGGATGTTAAGCCATGGCCCCTTGTGCGGGAGAGCCATACCCTGTGCACGTTAAAGAACACGCTGGATGGCCTTGACGGGAGGCTACCATCTGTCTCCCAACAGCTGTTCCAGTGGGTACCCTCCCCCAACCTTCTCTGAGCCTTCGGGGTCCATGTGACCTGGCCATTTAGCCCATGGTGTGCAAAAAAGTGCCGCTCAGAGGTAAAACAACCCAAAATCTCCACAAAACTTTCCGTCCTCAGTCAGTAGGGGACACTGAAGCGTTCGGAAATGCTGCCACCCGTTGGATGGGGCATAAAGCCATGGTTCTGTGCAGGAGAGCCATGACCTGTGCATGTTAAGGAACACGTTTAATGGCCTGGATGGGATGCTACCAGCTATCTCCTGACAGTTGTCCTGTATCTCCTAACAGCCCTCCCCCAACCTTCTCTGAGTCCTTGGGGCTCTTGTGGCATGGCCATTTAGTCCATTGTGTGCATAAAAGTGCCCCTCAGAGGTAAAACAACCCAACGTTGTTTTAATAGACAGTTTCTTTTCACAGTTATTATGTTTAGATTTTTTTAGATAAATTCTTATAATTAACAACACTCATGTTAAATGTTTGAGCTTCAAAAACTAAAACTATTAAACAAAAATTGTTGAAATTTGAGATTTGCATAATCGATTATTGAAATCTCAAATTTATATCCATTTTCTATGGGACTTTTTTTTTTCTTAAAAAGCATATTTTGAAAGTTAGGCACCTTGAAATGTGGCTACTTTCCATTCACATAATATGGAAGTGTTCCAATACTTTGGGCAATGTAGTGTATATTGAAATATTTCGTTTTTTGTTAAAATCCAGATGATGGCAATGACTGCCATCATCTGGATTTTAATCAAACATCATAACAGTTCACTTAAACTCAAATCTCTCGTATAATTCTATAACAAAATTAGCAGCTTATATTATTCATTTCTTTAGTGCTTTTAGAAAAACTGAATAATTAAAATTGTACTATAGTTAATATTATTGCATAATAATGAATCAAATGATTAGTTGCGACTGAATATTATCGACTGTTATCTGACTAATATTTTTTTCTTAATTACATAACAATGTAACTCTAACAAAGTGTATTATCATAACAGAGATCTTTAATTTTCATTCTACTTAAAAAAAAATACTGATTCTAATGAATCACCATTTTAAAAAGAATCTGACCCTTGCATTGTATTAATTTTTTAGCCATTGATTTTTACTGTACTTATTCAAAGCATGAATATTTTTGAGTTGAAAAAAATGTCACATCGAGGAATGAAAATCGTTTTCTTTTTTCTAATCAGTTTAAAAAACAAATTTAACAACTCACCATTAGAGTAAAATATCATGTTCTACTGGATTTCAAAGGAGTTCACAACTTTATTAATTTTAATTGTATATATGCTTGGTGGTCAATGAATTATGACCCCCCCACCACCACCACCACCACCACCACCACCTTGTTACATCAGTGGTAACTGAATTCCAAAGCTTCTAAGATAAAGCATTTTTTTTTTGAGAAAATGTGACTGAAGATAAATTAAACATCTCATTCAAGTTTACCTAAATATGGATTTTTAACAATATTTGTTTGATATTTAAAGAGTTATGGAAGTTTGAATATTTATCCATTCTCATCCCCAAAATTGAAAGTTTCTGGGTATGCTCTTGTTCTTAGATAAGGTTTTCAAATTTTACCTGAATTTTCAAAACCTTCAATTTCTTTATCAAAATTTAAAAAATATATATATTTTTTACCAAAAATTTTCACTGCAGGAGGTAAGAATGGAATATTACGAAAATGCAAAGTCAGATTCAGGGTTCAGTAATTTTTTAAATAAGTTTTTTTTATCAAAACTTAACTGGGGATAAAGATCTCAGAAAAATGTAATTTCGATTTTTGAACAATATTCATTTAAAGAGTTAATTGCAGAAACTGCAACAATTACCAACTTGTCCTGCAAAACAATGTTTAAAAATCAGTGGTTCACCCAAGAGAATTTCACATGGCACCTCTCCACAAATTCAAGAAAAAAATACTCCATATTTTAATGATATAAAAAAAACTATATATGAGATTAAAAACTTACTAATTACATTTCAACAATTGTCTTTTTTAAGAAAATGGTGGGGAAGCAGCATGTGACATCCAACCTCAGTAAGTTTTGAAATGTATTTGCTCTGAAATCATTGCTCCCTTTCATCTTGGGGGCGGGGGTGGCTCAGTCGGTAGTGCGCCAGGCTCATAATCTGTAGTTCCCAGGTTCGAGTCCCAGCTGGGTCAGCATTGAGATTTATCTCCACAAAATTCCCCGCCCTGCCCACGGTCAGTAGGGGACACCGATGGGCTTGGAAAGGCCGACGTCCATCGGATGGGACGTTAAGCCGTGGTCCCATGTGTGGGAGAGTCATACCCTGTGCACGTTAAAGAACACGCTGGATGGCCTTGACGGGAGGCTACCATCTGTCTCCTAACAGCTATTCCAGTCCCTCCCCCAACCTTCTCTGAGCCTTCGGGGTCCATGTGACCTGGCCATTTAGCCCATGGTGTGCAAAAAAGTGCCGCTCAGAGGTAAAACAACCCAACCCTTTCATCTTCAACACAAAATATTGGGTCCCCCATTGTAAGAATTGTGAAAAATTTAAATAACATTACATAGACTGATACTAGAAGAATACCATATTGCCTTTGGAAAATATGAACTGCTTGTTTTATAAGAGAATGAAGTTTTTTATTATCTGTATTGATCACTTATGAACCACACTAATGGATGATTGAAAAAATGCAAATAGTAATAATTTATTACTACCTATAAAATACACACAAAAGAAACCTTTATCTCTTAAAGCAAAAATAATTGCATTTGTCCAGGAACTACATTTTGGGAGGAGGGGGTACTTATCCAACTGAAATGAAGTTTTACCCCTAAAAACAAAAAAGGTGAATATCCACAGACAGATGACAAAGTGAAAATATTGGCTCGTGCACATTTTAATACAATGTAATATGACAGTTATTGATTTCATTTTATGAGAAAGAGTTTCTCAATTGATAGTAAGTTGGTAGGGTGCTTCATAATCTAAAATTCCCAGACTCCTGTCACAACTGTGACAGCATAGAGACTTAACTCAAGTAAAATTCCTAATCTCAGTGAGAATGTGACTAACTCCCTGACCTCAGTGAGAATGGGGACACCGATGGGCTTGGAAAGCTCATCATCCTTTGGATGGGATTTTAAACTATAGTCCTGCATGCAGGAGAACCATATCCTGTGCATGGTAAAGAACACATCTGATAGCCTTGACTTTATATATACATATATATCTTCTGGCAGCTGCCTAGTGGATTCCATTCCCCAACATTCCCTAAGCCTATTGGCACTGGCAGAAACATTTTCAGGAAAGGGCAAAGTTTCAAATTAAAATTTTAAAAATTTCAATTATTAATGAGCCATTCATTAATGAACACAGTTGCAAAAGCAGCAACCATACCATAATATAGCTAGAATCACAAAATCAAAATGAAAAATGAAGTTAAAAATATATGCAAAGAATTTTTTTTCATTTAATAAATATAAACAATATACTACTAAAAACAAAAGAAAATATAAAAAAAAGTATTACACTTTGTACCAAAAATTTATGTAATTTTTTCCTTAACAATCATAAATTGATTTTTTGATAAAATTTTCTTTAGGTCCTTGTGACCTGACTATTTACTGTTTTTGTGCAGAAAAGTGCCACTCAAAAAGTAAAACGGCCTAAACAGTTTTCATTTTAATGTGCTAAAGTTAAATATAAAATGAAATAAATATCCCCTCAAGCAGCTGCTTGCCACAGAGGTCTGACAGCAGCCTGTCAGTTTATATGCCATAGTAGAGGATCTGAGAGGATGGCAGGACCTTAACATTCACATTAAATAAAGGCAAGTCCCAGATGTACTGCAGCATATCGCTGCACACCATCTATGAGGAGAATGCCATGAACACCACTACCTACACCAGGGCAATACAGTGCCACAAGGACACAGCTCATCCACATCTACCTACGGCGAACAATCCTATAGAAGGAAAGTTCAACCATCGGTCAAAACCTAAATTTAATCTGTTCCCCGGTTAGCCACAAAAATGGATATATAGATCCAAGTTGACTCGGCTCCAGGGGCGGGGGGGGGGGGGGGGACTTCGTTTGGCTTTTCCATTGATAAGCCTGTCAACCGAGGATCTTTTCCAGTCACAAGCCTTTAACTTCGTCCTCTCCATCAGTGCCACTCACCCGCTGCCCCCCAGAAGCAATCTGTACCCCAACTTCACTGAGGCTTCACCAATGAGCCCACTGGATTGGGATCCCCAGGCCCAGTCCGCAGTACTCTCAGCCACAGCCCCTCCGTCGGGGCTGTGATCTAAAGCTTCCCTGAGCAAGCGAATAAACCCACTAGACTGGCCCACCCAAAACCAGTCTGCAGACCCTCACAGGCTCTGCCACCAAAGGCCACATCCCATCGTGCAAATGAGGAAACAACGGGCTGTGACCCTACTTCACAGAGGCACCATTAAGCCCCCCCCACCACCACCACGTCAAGGTGGTCCCCTATCGTGCGGGGGGTGGGGGTGGGGGGCAGGACCTTAAGAGAAGAAAAAAAAAATGGCACATACATCCATGCCTTACCCTGAGTTTGAACCCAGGTCCCTTAGATCAGTAGCCAAGCGTGCTAACCACTCGGCCATGGGATGGCTGCTTAAATTTACCAGATACTATTATTTTAATTGGTATTAAGGAATACCACTCTTACGTTGATCCAGTTTTTTTTAGAGGAAAAATTGTCTTCAGCCGGGTGGGATACGAACCATGACCTCCTGATAACATGTCAGGTGCTCTGTACCACTGAGCTACTGGTTGCTGATCAAGATCTCCTCTAAGTGATAAGAATATACTTTCCATCTCATGGCATGCTTGTTGTCTGCCGCTTGAGCATTTTCTTGTTTGATTGCTGGCATAGTGGAATGTGTACGGTAGGTAGAAATGTTCATATCATCACTTAGAGGAGATCTTGATTGACTGCCAGTAACTCACTGATCCAAGCACCTGACATGTTATCAGGAGGTCGTAGGTTCATATCCCATCCAGCTCAAGACAATTTTTCCTCTAAAAAAAATTGGATCGACGTAAGAGTGGTACTTCCTTAATTTGTGAATCAGATAAGTCGAGTTTATTCAAATTTAATTGATCTTGCTGCTTCTGTAACTTTTAAAAGCTTAAGGAATACTGAAAATTGAGATCTTTATCTGATGTTTAACTGTGAAATCTAACTCACTTGACCTAATGTGATCTTTACAGAACACAGTACTTTATCAGTTTGTGCACATCATTAAAATATTTTTTAAGCATACTTTCTGGTCTCATATAAAGGATTCAGATGTAAGTGTTTGCTTTTAATAACTTTCATTGCGAGAAGGCCTTGTCATTTCGCTGTGTATTTCGAAACGTAAATTTTTATTTTTTCACATTTATCTATTTTATTAAACTTAATAAATCTTATATAGGTATTATGGATTTAAAACCAACAATAATAAAAGATTAGGAAAAAATAGGATTAAAATAAAATGAAAACCAGCTACTTACTGCATTACTGCAACAGAAAGTTGTTACTGAGAGATTAGGGGCAGGGGTGGCTCAGTCGGTAGTGTGCCAGGCTTG
The DNA here is from genome assembly GCA_038380435.1 of Ryuthela nishihirai. Lineage (NCBI taxonomy): Eukaryota > Metazoa > Arthropoda > Arachnida > Araneae > Heptathelidae > Ryuthela > Ryuthela nishihirai. The sequence goes on from JAWZYU010000006.1 coordinate 74,123,469, forward strand.
TAATCTGTTGTTCCCAGGTTCATGGGTCAGCGTTGAGATTTATCTCCACAAAGTTCCCCGCCCTGCCCACAGTCAGTAGTGGACACCAATGGGCTTGGAAAGGCTGCCGTCAGTCCGATGGGATGTTAAACCATGGCCCCGTATGCGGGAGAGCCATACCCTGTGCACATTAAAGAACATGCTGGATGGCCTTTGATGGGAGGCTACCATCTGTCTCCCAACAGCTGTTCCAGTGGGTCCCTTCACCCAACCTTCTCTTAGCCTTTGGGGTCCATGTGACCTGGCCGTTTAGCCCATGGTGTGCAAAAAAGTGCTCTTAGAGGTAAAACAACCCAACTCAACTGAGAGATTAAATTAAAAAAAACATCGTAGCAGTATTAATTCTTTTATTTTTTTCAACTTTTTATTTAAAAAAGCTGCTGTTTTTACTTCTGTCTCTGGACATTAGCTTTTTCATTTTAAGAAATAAATGAAAAATTCTTTTAAGGTTTGCAACTGTTAATAAAATATTAAAATTCACATTTTCTGTATCTTCCAGTTGTTTGAATTTCAAATGTTAGAGGATGTTAAAGTTGGGAAATGGCAAAACTGTAACTAAATATATTCTCTTCATGCTAAAAATTTAAATGGCTGTCTGTGGTAGTCAAGGGGAGTAAATTGACAGTTGAAAAATATAGGCCATTGATTGGCAGTCTGCAAACAAAGAAGTTCTGAAGAGGCGAATACACCTTTGTGTGTCTGCAGTGACAGAAATTTTAAGTTCCCTGTGATTCAATGGATACTTGACTTATCAGTTACAAATTTGGTATGGTGGTTCCACTTACGTTTAGCTGTATTGTGCAGAGATTGGGTTCCTAGCAGCCATGGATTGGGAGTAATCCATCTGCAAGCATCTGATATTTCTGAGTGTGCTGCCATCAGGGACAAACTTTGACCTTCTAATATCCTAAGCTATGACAAGTTTAAGAGGCCCTAAAATTTCGAAAGTTGAAATAAGTGATATATTTGTTATTCTGGCTGGGGGGAACGTTAAAAAATAAATACGAAATTGATGGGGTAAAAATATTTTACTTGCGTTGGTATACAATAATGACTCTCTAAAGCTGAGATGAACAGTAAATAAAATCACAAAGTTACCTGTTGATTTTTTAACATCTATAAATCAAAAGAGTGAAAAGTCATACATAGTGGAAAAAAGAAGAGCTGGCATTAGTTCAATGGTAGAATATTCTAGCATGTTTCTGGAGAGATGTGGGTTCGAGTTCTGTATTTCAGCAAAATTTTTTCCACGAAACATTTATTGTGATGAACAGTGTTTACACAATAGATTAATTTGAATATAAAAAAATTTTGTGACAGCAAACTTTAAATTTAAATTTTTGAGGCTCCTCATAATCTTGAGGCCCTAAGCTGTAGCTTATGCTTAGTCTGACCCTGTCTGCCATTGCTTACCTTATGAATGGAATAGTATGCTATCAATGAAAGCTCTGAATGGAATAATATGTTGTCAATCAGAAACATTCAATGAATGGACTTTATGTGATGAACCTTTGGTTTGATTTAACTGGTAAATATGTATTTTCTAATTAATATTAATATTTGCTAATGGATAGAATACTTCAGAAAGCAAATATTCTGGTGAATTGCAGTTTTTACATTCATTCTAATTCATGTTGAAGTTTGTATTTTGGTATATAGTTTAGAAATGTTGCTGGCATCCAGTCCCCTGTGGTTTTTAATGATGATATTGCCTTGCTTTTAAGTCCACATAAGCTGTAAAAATATATATGCACTCTACAGATCATTTCAGGTCCCTTGTAATAAATAAAAATATTTATATACATATATATAGGGGATCATCTTGACCACTACTGAACCAGCTGCGTTACAAAATTTGATCAGAGTATTTAAAGGTTAAAAGAAGCAACTAGGGATGCACTTTGAAACATTTTGAAGATCCACTGACAGAAACACTTGAAGCTACTACATAGGGGCAGGGGTGGCTCAGTTGGTACCGCACCAGGCTCGTAATCTGCAGTTCGCAAGTTCTAATCCTAGCTGGGTCAGCTTTGAGGCTTATCTCTGCAAAACTCCCCACCCTGTCCACGGTTAGCAGGGGACACCGATGGGCTTGGAAAGGCTGCCGTCCGTCGGATGGGACGTTAAGCCATGGCTCTGTATGTGGGAGAGCCATACCCTGTGCATGTTAAAGAACACTCTGGATGTCCTAGATGGGAGGCCACCATTGTCTCCCATCTAGGACATCCAGAGTTCCAGTGGGTCCCCTCCCCCAACTATCTCTGAGTCTTCGGAGTCCTCATGACCTGGACATTTAGCCCATTGTGTGCAAAAAAGTGCCGCTCAGAGGTAAAACAACCCAGCCTAAGCTACTACATAAAATATAAGTAAGATTGTCACTTGTTTGGCACTCTGTACTTAAAATACAATTTTATTTATTTCCCATAGGACAAAAGGAAATGACCTATTTTGAAAATTAACACTGAGGTTTGTCCTAGTGGTTTGAGGGGGGTGGGGTCAGTTGGTAACATATCAGGCTTATAATCTGTTCCCAAGTTTGAGTCCCTGCATTGAGATTTATCTCTCTCCCCGCCCTGCCCTCAGTCAGTAGGAGATACTGATAGGCTTGGAAAGTCTGCCTTCTGTTGGACAAGAAATATTTTCAGTAGTCCCATATACTGAGCCATACCCTGTGCGTGTTAAGAGAGAGAAATGGAAGTCTTCCATCAAGACCATTCACCAAGTTCTTTCTCCTGCACATAGGAACTTGGTTTAATGGCCTTTCCAAGCCCATCACACTCCTATTTCTCACTGAGGACAGAATGAGTGTAAATAAGCTCATTGGAGACTATAACCAGGAACACCAAGCTAGAATGGAAGCATGACACTCTGCCTCCCCCCCTCCCCCACAACACACACATAAAAAAAATAAGACTTTGAATATAAAGTTTTATAAATTGGAATTGTGTGCTTGAATAAAGATTAAAGAGGTTGCTAACTTTGATATCAGAATTTTCATTTGTTCATGAAATTCCAATTGGAGATACACTGCATATGAAGAATTATTACAATTTAAAATATTTCACCGAAACGAATATGATTCTTGCTTTGGGTAAATAAGTGATCTGATCATTGGGTTTAAAATTCAGGTATAAATATCAGAATTTCGAATCTGATCATGATTGACTGGTCATCTGAAATGGCAATTTCTAACATTTTGACAAATATGAAAATAATCCACCCCTCAACCTCCCAGACTTGAATGTGGGATCTTTCGGTTATATACCAATTGCTCTACTAGTTGAGGGAAATTCACATATGCCTAAGGAAGGTTATGAGGGATGATCATGCTATGAAGAATAAAGCAGAGTTTCCACTTCATAGCATGATTGGGGCAGAGTGAGAGGTATAGGGATGGATTTTTTCACACTTGCCTGATTATTACAAAATGACTATTGCTGTAGTGAGATTCATTCTTTCTCTGAAAGTGGAATTATTTACATTTTAATAATCCGATGGGCTTGGAAAGGTCGCCATCCGTCGGATGGGACGTTAAGCCGTGGCCCCGTGTGTGGGAGAGCCATACCCTGCGCACGTTAAAGGACACGCTGGATGGCCTTGACGGGAGGCTACTATCTGTCTACCAACAGCTGTTCCAGTGGGTCCCCTTTCCCAACCTTCTCTGAGCCTTCGGGGTCCATATGACCTGGCCATTTAGCCCATGGTGTGCAAAAAAGTGCCACTCAGAGGTAAAACAACACAACCCAACAACATTTTAATAATATATAAGAAAATCGAATACATCAAAATATATGGTTTTTTTATGCGTTTGTTACTTTGTGTAGCTTCATTTAGAATTTCATTATGAAAGAAATTACATTGTCAAGGAATAGCTATCATTTGCATCATTCTTACCTATAACTAAGCATTAAAATTATATTTTTTAATGAACTAAATAATCAGCATTTAACCTTGTTTTTAGGGAGTTAAAAGAATTTGAAGCTGATGAAGTAGTTCAAACTGGAATCCCACATGCATGGCCCCAGGCTTTGCCTGAGTCTCTTCCAGGTAAGCAGAAATTTTACATATTTAGAGTTTTGAATGGTCAAAACAACTGAAGATTGATCCACAGTAGATTTGTGAACGTGATAATAATGTAAAAATTATTATTTATGTAGAAAAGGAAAAAAAATTTTAAAAAGTTTTTAATTTTAAAACAGGGTGTAAAATAAAATATTTAGTATTTGTGATTATGCTGTTGTAACATTAAATGCTCTTGGGCGATACTATTCTACATCTATCTTACATCTATCTTCATAGTTAAGCCATGAGTTTTTTTTTAACTCTTTGCTTAACTATAATTTTATATTTTCAATTCTTCCAAAAGTTAAGTAAATGGAAAATATTACCATACTTAGAATTAAAATATCACAATTAATATATTATAACTTTATTAAAATCTCAATAACACTATATCATTAAAATGCAGTAGGATAAAGCAGTAGAATCCAACAGAAATGATAACATTTAAGTATTGGATCTTAAGTAAACATGGATGCCTACGTAAGTCTTACAGATCGTTCTTACAGGTACAGATTGTCCTAAATATTTATTTTACTGATTTTGTTTTGTCTCTATAATTTATGAATATTTATAGGAGACAACTCGACAAAAATGCACATAGTAGGTAAGGATTTGCTGTGCAAGTCAGAAGGATTTTGGTGTTGCATAGATTATCACTATGCAAATTGATCATGATGTTTTCTGTATACTGTATCTGGAACTGGAATTGGAAAACCAAAACTGCTGATATATCTTTTGGAAAAACCAAAACTGCTTATAGAGGGAGATTCTTATTTAAAGATGTAACATCATGATGTATAGTACCAGATGAAGCCTCGCTGATGCTCAGGGAGAAATGTGAATGCTAGCCATTTGTCAGAATGTTGACCTATTTGGTTTTAACATTTTTAAGGGGTTAAATGTTTTTTAAACTACTTGAATTTAATTTTAAGTTAAAATTACTCGAACAATGACTTCCTACAATGTGAGTAATAAGGGATACAATCCATGTGGCCAGTATTGGTGGGTGAATGGGTGAAAAGTGACCTTATGGACAGTACCTGTAAAGAAGGACAGGTATACAGTGTTAAAACATCAGCGCAAACACCAGCAATAATGACAGTGCTTTACATCAGCACTGGCAGCCAGTAATTAAAAATCATTAGCAGCAAACTTAAGATTTCCGATAGAGGGCCCTTCCAAAAATAATTCAAGGAAGATAACAGGATTGGTTGAGCCAGCATAATAAGTTTAAGGAGATACTAATTGTGGTAATATCTTCCATCTATTTATGTTGGAACTTTTCAAAGTATTAAAAGCGTTCTTAAGTAAAATAATACCATGGTGAAAAAACTCATGGTTTAACTGTGAAGATAGATGTAAGCCTAGATGTAGAATAGTATTGCTCAAGAACATTTAATGTTACAACACCATAATTGTGAATAATAAATATTTTAAACTTTTTGTATCTCTTATTAATGAAGTTGTAAAATTATTGCTCTAATGTACAGTAAGATAATATTTTGTATACTTGTACTGTAATTGTGCAAGCATTTAGTATTTATGGATATGATTTTTACATTTGCCTTTAAAATTTCTTATAATTTTCTTCGATCCTCTTTGGGTTTGTTCCAGAACCCTCCACATCAGTGGTTCTCATTACTCGTGTCATAGCCTGTCAAAATACATGAATATATCCCTACATAGTAAATTGTGTGAATATGTCCCTGCACCTTTCTAATAACTCTGGTATTTTAAAACATTTTCCCCTCAGCATTTCCTCTGATTTAATGCATTATTTTATTAACCTTAACATGTTGGGTTTATAGAACAGCTCTGTTGGCCATGTTAATTTTGAAGTGTTTCCAGCAGAAAAATTTCAGGTAAGATTTTTTTTTCATTGTTGAAAGGGGAAGAAGGTAGTTACGTATATAAAGGACAGAGATAACCTAGAAGGTGTGTTGGGCTTGTTCTGGGTTTTTCATGCAACATACAAACACATATACAGGAACATGTTTGCTAATTTAGTAGTCAGGTATGCTAACTGCTAAACCAGGTAAAACTGAAATAAATAATAGACAGAAATAGGTCATAACATATACTAAAATTGTGAGTGTTTAATTGTGAACTTTTTTAGAAAATAAAATATTTTGAGGAAAACGGCAAGCATATTATTTTAATGGTGTTTATTAAAAACAGTATCGCAAGAAAAGAGTAATTTTATTAGATTTGAACCTCATTCTAAGGTAATGAATAAACAGAATATGGCATGTTATATCATTAAAGACGCATTTAATTCTACATAATATAAAAATGGATTTACTTGAAACAGGATAATTATGTTTTCTTGTACAGTAGTTACCAGTTTTTAACAGTAACTTTGTTAAAAATAAAATAGCAAGATATTATTTCATCATCATCATCCTCAAGCAGCCATTGGCTACGGAGGTCCAACCAGACCATGCAATTTAGTTCTCCAAGCAAGTTTATCCTGAGCTACATCTACTGCATCTGGCCACTGCACACCAATTCTAACAAGGTCCTGTTTGACATTGTCTGCCCACCGCATCCTAGGTCTCCCCTTCTTTCTGAGACCTTTAGGCACACTGTTCATAACCCTATTCGCCAATCTATAATTATTCATACGGGCAACATGACCAAACCAACTGAGCCTCTCTCTGCACAATATGCTGCTTAAAGGAGGTTGCAAACTCCTTTGCCTAACCTCATCATTAGTTACAAAGTTGAACCACCTAATGCCCAAGATACTGCATAAGCATCTGGAATCGAAAGCATCTAGTTTCCTGTTGTTTACAAAGTGAATATTATTTGCCATATGTAAATTCAATAAATTCTTATTCTATCATCTAACTAGTAAGTAGAAGACTTCTCAGTGTGGGGCAGTTTCTAATGTACTCAAATGATTTTAGCATAGCAAATGTGAGAAACAACTGCACTGTCACATTGAAGTAGGATTAACAGCTCAGCTTAGTGCCTAAGTGTTTGAAATCAATTGTGACATATTTAGTGTCATTTACATACTCTCAGATGCTCTCTCTTGGCATGTGTCAAGTGAATGAACTCTTATATTCAGTTGGGTTGGGTTGTTTTACCTCTGAGCGGCACTTTTTTGCACACCATGGGCTAAATGGCCAGGTCACATGGACCCCGAAGGCTCAAAGAAGGTTGGGGGAGGGGACCCACTGGAACAGCTGTTGGGAGACAGATGGTAGCCTCCCATCAAGGCCATCCAGCGTGTTCTTTAACATTGGGTTGTTTTACCTCTGAGTGGCACTTTATTGCACACCATGGGCTAAATGGCCAGGTCACATGGACCCTGAAGGCTCAGAGAAGGTTGGGGGAGGGGACCCACTGGAACAGCTGTTTGGAGACAGATAGCAGTCTCCTGTCAAGGCCATCCAGTGTGTTCTTTAACGTGCACAGGGTATGGCTCTCCCATACACGGGACCACGGCTTAACATCCCATCCGACGAATGGCGGCCTTTCCAAGCCCATCGGTGCTTATATTCAGTAACAGCTATGTCAAATGTAAGCTGCTTAGGTTGGCAGTTATGCAAGAAAAATGTGGTTAAAGAGAATCTAAAGGGCAACGGAAGCATAAATTAGAATAAAGAGGTAACTGGTTAGTTAACTGAAAAATAATAATAATACTCTTCTCACAACTGCTGTGCCATCAAGGCAGAATTTCAGTTATTGGTTGGAATGCTGGTTGGTTCAGTACACAAGGTTGTAATATGCAGTTTCTAGGTTCAAGTTCCAATTGTGCCAGTGTTGAGATTTATATTCACTAACCCCCACCCTGCTCTCTGTGAGAAAGGAATGGGCTTGGAAAAACAGCAGTCCATCAGATGGGATGTTAAGTTTTAGATCTGTATGCAGGAGAGCCATACCCTGTTCACACTAAAGAACACACTGGTGGCCTTGACAGAAGGCTCCCATATGCCTACTAATAATTGTCAAGTGGGTCCTCTTCTCCCCAACTTTCTCTGAGTCCTTGTAACATGGCCATTTAGCCCATTGTGTGCACAAAAGTGCAGCTCAGAGGTAAAACAACCCATCATCATCATCGTTATCCTCAAGCAGCAATTGGCTACTGAGGTCCAACCGGACTGTACAATTTAGTTCCCCAAGCAAGTCTGTCCTGAGCTACATCTGTTGCATCTGGCCACTGCACACCAATTCTAACAAGGTCCTATTTGACATCATTTGCCCACCACATCCTAGGTCTACCCCTCTTTCTGAAGCCTCTAGACACACTGTTCATAACCTTATTTGCCAATCTATAATTATCCATATGGGTAACATAGCCAAACCAATGGAGTCTCTCTCTGCACAATATGCTGCTTAAAGGAGGTTGCCAATTCCTTTGCCTAACCTCATCATTAGTTATAAAGTTGAACCACCTGATGCCAAGATACTGCATAAGCATCTAGTTTCCTGTTATCTTATTTACAAAGCGTCCAAGTTTCACTACCATAACTCGCCCTAGAAAGAACCAAACTATGATACAGTCTAATTTTAGTCTTGAGGTGTATATGCCTATTTCTCCATACTCTCCATGGATTCTTAAAAGTCCCAGCAGCAATCCCTATTTGTCTGTTAATCTCATGCCACACATCACCATATCTGTTACATAGCTCCCAAGATAATTGAACAGCGACACCTGCTCAAGACTGCAACCATTCAGATTTACTGAATCACAGCCTGCCTGACGAATTTCCATCACTTTAGTTTCCTCTCTGTTTATAACCAAACCTACTCTACTACCAGTTTCATCAACAGCTCGAATGAGAGTTCATCTCATCAACATCATTTGCCAAAAGCGATAAATCAGCAGCATAATCTAAATCAGAATCAGAAAACAACCCAACTACTGGTTAATTCTTTTTAACATTTGGTAGTCATGTTACTTTTTTTTTATGGAGAAGTTACTTGCCGTTTTTTTTTTTTCTGGAAAAAAAAAGTTAATTGTTTTAAATTTTTAGGCCTGATATGACCTGGTAAATGGTAGAGGCTCTAAAGCTCAGTGTTTAGATAAATTCTCCAACCTGCATCATTCAGGCTGTATGAGGTTCTTAGGCCGATTCTGTACAGTCCTAATCCACTCAGAAAAGCACTCATTACTAATAATTCTTTATCAATAGCTCATACAGTAAGGTGCATATTTTGTACTGGCATACTGAATATTTTTAAAGTTAATTCTAATATTGTTCTCATTTTGTTAATTTAAAGATTCCAAAATATTAAAACTTTGTGTTTCATAATAAAATTTGGGATATTTCTGTGAGAATGTTACAAGTTGTTGATGTAAATCCTAAATTTAAATGCAGTATTTCTCATTTGTTCATTAGGTTAATACTAAGCTATTTCAAGGTTTATTTATCTAGAACTAAAAGTTTAGTGTATTGTAACCTAAAAATTCATAAAAAATAATATAGAAATAAAAAAAAAACTTGAACCATTTCTACATGATTAGGGGGGATATCCATCTCACTCTTAAATCACATTAGCATCTTCAAGAACAGATTATCATATCCTGTTTTAACGGTGACTATTATACTCTATTTCACATAAAGACTGGGTTGACAAGCCTCTCTCAAAGAGTTTCTTGTCCAATCGTGGCTTATTATGCTTAACCATGAAAGCCAATGAAAAGCAAGATGTGCCACCTGAAAATGTATCAATCCTAAACTGTCTCTCTGTGTGGTCATCATAACTCTTCACATAAAGGGCTAGGAACCTAGAATTTTTGGCATAAGTTTAAAAGTAGAATGAGAATGTACAGCAGAAAAAAAATAGTTTGATTTACTAAAACACAAACATGCGAACCAGTCCTTTAGCACAGATGCCTATGAGCTATCTGGTACAAGAGTTCAGCTAGCACAGATGCCTATGAGCTATCTAGTACAAGAGTTCAGCTAGCACAGATGCCTATGAGCTATCTAGTACAAGAGTTCAGCACTTGCCTGGTTTTTATGTGTGTGTTTAGTTTAGGTAGATTTTAAGTGTAGAGCCAAATTTCCTTTTTTTAATGATGAACATTTCAAACATGTTGCCTTTCATAGGTCTGTTTAGTTTTGTAGTTTGCAGTGAGGAATCAAGATTCCACATTTCCTCACATGTTTGGCACTTTAATATGATCCACTTAATCAAAAATGTTGATGAATGTTGCACTAAACGATTGTATATCACTAATAACAATTGTCTGTTTTCCGTAGCCAACTAGAATACAGCTGCATATTTAAAATCGGAAAATAAAAGTTTTTCTTAATTTTTTTCTGATTTCCTAATCAGAAAAAAAAAATAAGGAGATCTTTTATTGGATGGATATTCAATACAGCTAATAAAATATCTGATTCTGTTAACTGTTTTTTAAATATAAAATGTTTTTTAATGTAAATGCTACAGTATTCAACTGTAGTTTCCTTTTCCATTTAATGATTTAGCACTTGATATTTGATTATCCTTCTTAATTGTAGGGACCTTAAGTACAGAGATTGAACTACAAGAAATTATCCCACATGGGAGAGCTGTAACAAAAGGTAACAAATCTAATTTTTTTTCTTATATTCGCAAATTTAACATTTAAAAAAAAATTTTTTTTTTATTCTGTAGCCGATATTATTGAAAAGTTTATAAATTTTGACAAGGTAGTTTTTGTATTTTAGCAATTTTAAAATATTACTTCTTTTACTTTAACTATTCTACTCTGGCATATAAACTGACAGGCTCCTGTCAGACCTCTGTGGCAAGCAGCTGCTTGAGGGGGTATTTATTTATTATTATTTATTATAGGTATACTTTTATAGAAATATTAATATAACTTTTCCTTGCCATATTTGTGTTCATTAGTTCATATTCTGTAACAGAATTTCAAAGATTACTCATTATTTTCAAAATGATACTTTCATTAGTCCAACAGGCCAACAGTTGGCTGTTTATTTCTTGGGTAAAGAACTTTTTTTTTTTGGGGGGGGGGGGGGACTTTTAACTCCAGTTCACTGTTTTAACCTAATCTTAATATTAAGGTTATTAGAATTATTATTAAGATAGGTTAATCCAATGAACTGGAGTTAAATAAAAGTTTAATTAACTATTTCACTTCATTTTTATAAAGGAACAAAAAGATAACTGACATCATTTTGCACATAAATATAGATACTGCTGACATATAGTTGGATGGTACTGTCATATAAATCAAATTCAGGTAGATATCTTTAACATTGTCAAGTGTGCATTTTAAAGGTATGATGGGGGAACTGAAGTTCACAACATGATTGAAAATAATTTGAAAGATTTTATTTCAACCAGTACAATAGCTGTAACAAGGACACATTTCCAATTAATTTGTATGAAGAATTTCGTCATTAATACAGTGGACCTTCATTATAGCGCTGCTCGCTATACCACGCACTCGGTTATAGCGCGGGCGATGTTCGCAATAAGTTCAAACATGTTTATACAGGTCCGTGCGGCGTTAGTGAGTATCGCATTTTATTGTTACTGCGTATTGAGTAATTGTGTATGTATTGAGTTCCTGCATGTATTTTGAATAGTGTTTAATTATTGTATGCATAATGAGTAAAAGAAAAGCTTACAGTGTGAAATTTATTGTGTCGCCACCGTGCCGCTCGGTATAACGCAGTTCACCTTATAACGCGGGTGTTGTTTCCCGCCCGACATGCGCGTTATATCGGGGGTCCATTGTATTAGAAAGATTTCCACTATAATATTGAAATAACCTGCAGCACAGAACTTATTTTGAATAAATGTTCTGTAGATTTGCATAGAAATGATGTGAGAGCATGACACTAGGTGGCTATTATATTGCATTTCCCCATCTCTAGTACTTATTCTATAACAATGTGGCAGTTAGGTCAGTTATGAAAAGAACCAATGCTCTTAAAGATTTCAACTTTTAATAAAGTTTTAAATCATGAGTGAAAGATGATTTTATAAAGTTGTCAAGTTTTATCAGTCATAATTTGCCATTTCAACATCAAAAGTGTATCTATGTCATCTACTAGTTGCTGATTCAAGTTAAGAGACTGACATCTAAGTGTAATTATAAGGACTACAGATCTGGTCAACTGCAAAAATCTGTGCAAACTTACAGATATTACCATTGATACAGCTTTCTTCTGAGTAATGTGAATCTACTAAATATTCATCACTTTGTAAGTCGATTTAATTTTAGAGGAAAAATTGTCTTGAGCCGGGTTGGATACGAACCCACGACCTCCTGCTAACATGTCAGGTGTTCTGGAAATTATTCAACTTATCTTACAAGTATACAGTTGATTAAATTATTCAATATTTAATCAATTGTATACTTGTAAGATATACTTTCCATCTATAAGACATTTATCTGCCAATTGTGGCTATGATCGCCTGAACAGCACCTATATGTGACATAATGAATGTGTACCATAGGTAGAGAATGTTCATATCATCTGTTAGAGGAAGTCTTGATTGGTGGTCAGTAGCACAGTGGTCCAGAGCACCTGACATGTTATCAGAAGATCGTGGGTTCATATCCCACCCGGCTCAAGACAATTTTTCCTCTAAAATTAAATTGAATTACAAAGTGGTGAATATTTAGTAAAGAAAGTCATGTTTTTTTCAATATTTAATAATGTGAATCCTATCAAATACTTTATGCAGGCGAATGAGAAAAATACATTTTGACAGCAGTATCATTGATGCTAATGGAATTATTGGAAAAATGGTGCCTATGTCCAATTGGTATTCCACTTGGATGGATTATATCGCTGTTTGGACTTGTTAAAAGTGCTTCATTTTGTCCATCATACCTTATAACAATATTGTGAGGACACCTATGCTGACTTTATTTAAAAGATAGTGCTATCCAACCTTTAATGTTTGTGGTATGTGTATTTGTATTCAAAATGGTAAGTTGATTACCTCTAATTGGGGTTGGGCCTTATGTATATATATATATATATGTACAGTGAAACGGTTGATTAAACTTTTATTTAATAATGAATTTACTGTACTAGTAAGAGTAAACATTTAATAGTCTTTGTTCATCAGATTTCTTTAGCACATTTTTGGGGGATAATCGACATTTTCCTACCTACCCACTGAGGTCTAAACAACTAGTTGTTAACCCTTCCAGTGTCCAGCCTGAAAACCAGGTTTCCATCCAGAGGCCAAGCTATTTTCTCTCACTGCTCAGCCAAAAAAACTAACTTTAGAACTTTTTTTGCCAAATAAATAATGAAAGGAATTATGGTATGTTGTATGCCTAATTAATCAGCATTTCATTCTGGATTTTTCTGAAAATAAAATATTTTACAAAAAAAGATATGTATGGCCGAGTGGTTAGCACGCTTGGCTACTGGTCTAAGGGACCTGGGTTCGAGCCCTGGGTAAGGCATGGCTGTTTGTGTCGTTTTTTCTGCTGAGGTCCTGCCATCCTCTCAGACCTTCTACTCTGGCATATAAACTGACAGGCTCCTGTCAGACCTCTGTGGCAAGCAGCTGCTTCAGGGGGTATTTATTTTATTTATTTTTTTTATTTTAATAGGACTTTTTTTAGTCATGTAGTAAAAAAATGCATCTGGCAACACAAATAAAGATTTATTTTAAAAAAAACCTAATAGAAATGATTACAATGCACATGAATAGAATGACTAAATATTTCTGAATAATAAAAAAAATACTTTTGGTTTTAAGTCAATATTTTTCTTGTTTTGTAATTTTTTTTCTCCATACTTTGACCATACTTTGAGAAAATTCCAGGCTTTTAGCCAATTGTGCTGAGTCACATAAACAAGTCAACTTTAGAATTGTTTTTTAAATAACCAATCAGTGGAAATAAGTCATGTTATATACCAAACTAAACAGAATTTAATTACGAATTTTATGAAAAAAATAATATAAACAAATTTGCAAGCATATTGATTTTAATAAGCCTTTTTCAATGTGATATGGTGAAAAAAAAAGATTGCACTATGCAATTAAGATTTCATTTTGGAAAACCTGATGAATAAAAATAGTTAAATTATATATTTATTGAAAGGAAATTGCTTCCTGAATAATATAATATTCAACCTGAAATATGATTTTTATTTCTTTTAATGATTCTTTTCAGTATTGTATATTTTAAATGTGGCCAGTGTTATACAATATGACTTGGACTTCTCACATTCACAGGATTTTCTGAACTGGTTATGAAATAGAAAAAAACTTCCTTGGCTGCTTTTTTTTACTAAACATTATGAATTTTTTCTTTTGGTGTTGAAGTTTGGCAATCTTGGCTAAGTGCAGAAAAGTTTGTGCATCAAAGCAAAAAAAAAAACAGCATTACATCATCTGCGTGGCACAGCCAAGGCCTTTAAAATCATTCAATATAAACATGAAAACTCACTTAAAAAAATTATATTTTTTAGAGGGGGGGGGGTGAAACTTTCTATGTGAGTTTAGCACAGGAGAGACGCCTTCTCGAAAATGCCCTCCCAAATGACAGCTGATTTCCATAGCAAGGAAGTCTATTTTGCTTCCATATCCAAAACATTCATTTTCAGAAAATGGTAGAAGCTCAAAGTTTTTTTACTAAAAAAACAAGAAATGATAAGAGAAAAATTTCATATAACCTAATGGAATATTAAATAAAATATCCCCAACAACTTTTAAGCTGGCCTCCAATCTAGCATAACTCGGAACGATCAATTAGCTGATTAAAGATCACTAACTAACAGAAGTAAATATACAGAAATTAATTTGCTTTTGTATCCAAGACCTCGTTTATTTTCAGAAAATGATAACATAAAAAAATTTTACTGGAAAAGTAATAAATAATAAAATAAAATTAACATATAGCCTAATGCGATGTTAAAATATCCACAGCAACAAGTTGTAGGCTGGCCATATGATATAACATAACTATGAAAAAATCAATACTTATTAATTGGCCAAAAGATCACTAATTTCCGAAAATAAATCTACTGAAAGGAAAACTAAGGTTTAAATATAAAAAAAATACTAATTAAATGCAGGTGCAACCAGAATTTCTAAGAAGGTTGTGTTTACTTTTAGTTTCTATTTGAAGGATGCTGGGAAAAATGATAAAAATAACTTGGGAATACTGAAATAGGTTTATGACAAAAAAGAGTGTGAAACGGAAAAAAAAAGTGGTGGTACGTATTTTGTAATTACTTCTAAAATCTATCGTTTTTAAAAATAGCAGGTTTTTTGTTAATATTTAGGAGATTTTTGAAAATTTAAGGAAAAATTTGTTGATAATAGTTCAAATCAAACTTGTGAGCTTAAATCAGAGGGTTGCTTCAGCAAATATGAACGTTTACAAGCAAATCGGCAATACCGTTTAGTGCTTCTAAGAAATGGCAGTCAGATAGCTTTATAAAATTATTTATATTGTAGTTTAATAAAATATACATCAAATTAAAAAAACAAAATATTATTTTTGTAAGATATATATATATAAATTGCAATGGCAATTTTTATTTTTAAAAAATCAATATTTTTTTGTTGTACTGAAAACGGATACATACATCCTGGCCTCTCAATTCAGATTCTCTGAACGTATACAGGTGATGTGGACACTGGAAGGGTTAAATTTTATTTTCCATGCAATATTCATAACTCTATTGATTTATTTGTAGTTTTGCATATGAGCAATATGGCCAAACCAGTGCAATCTCTCTCTGTCATAAATTCAAAAGTGATTATTGACTCCTTTCTCTAGCTTCATCATTATGTAAAAGTTAAACCATCTAATATCCAGTATACTGGCTGAACACCTGAAATCAAAGGTGTCAAGTTTCTTGTTATCTTGCTTACAAAGGATTCAAGTTTCACTATCGTAATAAACTTCAGAAAGGACCAACTATTAGATACCCTCATTTTTGTTCTGAAGTGTATTTGTCTATTTTTCCCACAATTTCCACAGAATCTTGAAATTCTCAGCAACAATCCTTATTCTGTTTATATCATGTTGGGGTAAGGCTGGCTCATTCAGTAGTGTACTATGTTCATAATCTGCAGTTCCCAGGATTGAGTCCCACTGGAGTGGGCATTGAGATTTATCTCTGCAAAACTCCCCACCCTGGCTCAGTCAGTAGGGGACACTGACAATAGCTGCCTAATGGGTCCCCTTCCCCCAACTTTCTCTGAGCTCTCAGGGTCCTTGTGACCTGGCATTTCTCCCATTGTTTGAAAAAATTACCACTCAGAGGTAAAACAATGAGCCAATTATGTCACACATCAACAGTATCTGTTGCATAACTCCTGAGATAATTAAACTGAGAAACTTGCTCAAGGGTGCAGTCATCCAAAACAACTGAAAACATTAACATAGAACTAACCACATTGTTTAGAACCTGTATGAATTGCTCAATCCACATTGACATGACAGAATCATCAACTTCAATAAATTTAACAAGTTTATCCCTATATTCCAGTCTGTTTTTCCACACCAAATAATTGCAGTCTGGTACAACATTCTGTATCATTCTCTCTAGCTGCTGTTTCTGCTTTGTCAGCCAAGTTATCAGTCAAAAGTTCATATAACCTTTCAACTGATTCTTTGTGAGTTTATTAAGCTTTGTGTAAAGATGTTAAAATGTAGAATGTTGATTCAGTTAATCCCTGCACTTATTTCTTATTTCCATTACCTTATCACTCAGGAGAGTGGGGGGTGGGAGTGGCTCAGTCGGTAGCGTGCCAGGCTCGTAATCTGTAGTTCCCAGGTTTGAGTCCCAGCTGGGTCAGCGTTGAGATTTATCTCCGCAAAATTCCCCGCCCTGCCCACGGTCAGTAGGGGACACCGATGGGCTTGGAAAGGCTGCCGTCCGTCGGATGGGACGTTAAGCAGTGGTCCCGTGTGCGAGAGAGCCATACCCTGTGCACGTTAAAGAACACGCTGAATGGCCTTGACGGGAGGCTACCATCTGTCTCCCAACAGCTGTTCCAGTGGATCCCCTCTCCCAACCTTCTCTGAGCCTTCGGGGTCCATGTGACCTGGCCATTTAGCCCATGGTGTGCAAAAAAGTGCCGCTCAGAGGTAAAACAACCCAACTCAGGACAGTGGGGGGGGGGGCTCAGTTAGTAGCACATCAGTCTAGTAATCTGTAACTTCCAGGTTCGAGTCTTGCCTGGCCAGCCCTTGAGATTTATCTCTGTAAAACTCCCTGCTCTTCCCTCAGTCAGTAGGAGACACTGGGCTTGGAAAGGGCCACCATCCATCAGATGAGATGGTCCTGTGTGTGCAGGAGAGCTTTACTTTGTGCATGTTTTTTAACATGTTGGATGGCTTTGATGGGAGGGCTACCTTCTGTCTCCTAATAGATACCCAGTGGGTCTCCTTCCCCCAACCTTCTCTGAGCCCTTAGGGTCTTTGTGGCTGGATCATTTAGCTCATTATGTGCAAAAGAGCACTACTTAAAGGTAAAATAACACAACCCATGTCACTCAACTGATTGCCTCTTCTGCTCCTTTGTACCCTGAAACATATGATTGGTGTCACAAATAGTAAATTTAAAATGATTCCATCCTTCCACAATTGACATAATGACTATCGTGGTAACTTTTTCTATTTCTGGGTCTTCTCAGAGTTTCAGTATTAAAGGTAATTCTTTTAATCTTAGTCCATTTCTTAAGCTTCAGTTACAAGACCTTTAAAAAAATAATGGTCAGACCCAATTTCAGCTCCCTTACAAAATCTGGGGTTTCTAATAGAGCTTGCCCATTTACTGTTAATTAATACATAATCTATCATATTCTTATGAAAACCATTAGGTGAAATGCAAATGTATGTATAAGTATTTGGATTTTTGTAATGTTAATTATTTTCAAACTGTTCTCTTACTTGTAGTGAATTTATTACCTGTTTACTTACCTGTAGCACATTACTGTTGCAACTCCCAATGCCAAAAAGACTAATCACTCTTGCTAATAGATAAGAGTTAGTACCAACTCTGGCTTTGAAGTCACCAACAAGAGTAATATCTCCTTTTTTGGCAGAATTCAAAATATCCTGAAGTTGCCTATAAACCCTCTCTTTCTTATTTTCATCAGTCCTAAGTGGGGGCATAACAAATGATAATATTTAATCGTAGTTTTAAATTAAACTATAAAAAAACTTGAATTAATGCTATAATATCTTAGAAGAGCATTTGTGGCTTTTCTGCTGAGAAGCAGATTTACATCCTGCTGATATTTTTTCATTTTCCCATCCTGAAAACAGAATTTTGTGAAAAGAGTTTATTTTTAAGTATCTGACCTTTATTTGTCCATCTGATCCCTTGAATCTCCAGAATATAGGTTATAGTGCTGGAATTCCTGTGGGAAGATATAAATGATCTCTATTTAGAAGACTCATATTCCAGGTATCTGCAGAAAGAAAATGGTTATTAGGGTTATTGAGACAGGTCTCGTGCATGGGGTAAAGATCTATTCCTCACCACTGAAGCTTTAATCCACCAGTGCTGATATGAACTTCAGGCACCACCTTTTTACAAGTGGACATTTTCAAGAACTAGAAAGAAAAGTGTAACTTACCTGCCTGAGACAAATTACTCCAGTGTTGATTGTCCAGTTGGTGATGTCCTTAGAAGTAGTTTATATTTCATTTCCTTAGAGAGTGCTAAAAGTTCAGTTTCCCACTGTTCTCCTGACAAAACCTGTAAATTTTAGCATCTGGTTTTGCAGTCATTAAGCCTAACTACTATTACATCACATATTCTTCATTTGATATTTTTCTGGTTACTTCAATCAGTTCAATTTTAGACTGCCATTATATTTTTATAAAAATTTTCTTGTTGATAATCAAACAGCATGCTCATTATTAATAACAAAATTTCTGTATAGTCCAGTAATTCATGGTGGTCATCACAGCAACTGATAATCTCTCCTGCATTGATATATATATATATATTGAGAGTAAATGGGAGTTAAACTGCAAGCAAATCTTCGAAATACATCCCAACTGAAGGGGCGGGGGTGGCTCAGTCAGTAGCATGCCAGACTCGTAATCTGTAGTTCCCAGGTTCGAGTCCCAGCTGGGTAAGTGTTGAGATTTATCTCCGCAAAATTCCCCGCCCTGCCCACGGTCAGTAGGGGACACAGATGGGCTTGGAAAGGCCGCCGTCCGTCGGATGAGACGTTAAGCCTTGGCCCCGTGTGCAGGAGAGCCATACCCTGTGCATGCTAAAGAACACGCTGGATGGCCTTGACGGGAGGCTACCATCTGTCTTCCAACAGCTGTTCCAGTGGGTCCCCTCCCCCAACCTTCTCTGAGCTGTCGGCGCCCATGGTGTGCAAAAAAGTGCCGCTCAGAGGTAAAACAACCCAACCCAACAATCCCAACTGAACCCATATTCACAAGCAGTCAACTTCTGTAGAATCTTTAGATGATGAGTTGATCTAAAAAGTGCTATTCATAAAATGTTTATCAAAGGTGCTAAAGGATTACTGAAGACAAGGATTATTCATAACTAATGTTGTCTATTTTGACATGTGTAGACTTCTGATTAATCAGATGCTATTATGATCATTATGATGTATCTAGATCAGCTAGCAACCCTGCACTTACTTGTCACTCCCATTGTCCTGGTAATTTTCTTGATCAAGGCTCCTGACACAAGATTTCTTTGAAACATCTTATCCTTTTGCTGAAGAAATTTATCAGTTTGTCTGGTCCATTCCTTTTTAGCATCAATAATGAGCATTGCTATAAAATTTAAGTTGGGTTGTTTTACCTCTGAGCGGCACTTTTTTGCACACCATGGGCTAAATGGCCAGGTCACATGGACCCCGAAGGCTCAGAGAAGTTTGGGGGAGGGGACCCACTGGAACAGCTGTTGGGAGACAGATGGTAGCCTCCCGTCAAGGCCATCCAGCGTGTTCTTTAACGTGCACAGGGTATGGCTTAACGTCCCATCCGATGGACGGCGGCCTTTCCAAGCCCATCGGTGTCCTCTACTGACCATGGGCAGGGTGGGGAATTTTGCAGAGATAAATCTCAACGCTGACCCAGCTGGGACTCGAACCTGGGAACTACAGATTACAAGCCTGGCGCGCTACCGACTGAGCCACCCCCACCCCTATAAAATTTAAGGCTTTATGCTAATGTTAAATATGTTTATGCTGATGTTTAAGATATTTTTCTGACTAACATTGCTTAAATTATGGAAGTACCAAGAAAATATTCCTGTTAAGACAGGTGTGTCATAGCAATTACATCTTAGACAACTTTCACTGTATAGTGCTGATAATGTTAAATATATTGAAACTAGAGGCAAAGCATCCATTCATTCAAAGGAGTCAGTATAAGCCTTTTAATTTTCATGATTAAAAGAAAAATACATTTAATATATTCGTAAGGATGTAAAATGTAAATTTTTTGACCTAAAAGTCAAAACATTTGTACAACTGACTTTTGGGTCTTAATATTTGTACTTTAGTAACAATAGTTAGTTAGTAATTAGTAGCAATGTTAGTATGATTTACTGTTTAAATTTATGTGAGCCTCTGGGTGTGGGGGGGAGGGATATTTTTTCAAGAGGTGGGTGGTGGTGTACCAGTTACTCTATATAGGTATTAGCCATCAGTTTAAAATAGAAATTTCATTGGCTTGAAAAACACGAATACCTTCTCCCATTTCTGTATATGTGTTCAGGTTTTTGACAACATTCCAGTACTTTCCATGCTTAAAGCCCTGTTTAATTGTTGTCCAGTCGGTGTTCTTGATTTAACCTCTCCTGTTCCTTTTGTCCCTTGTCACCTGTTCACTTAACTCATTGGGG
The DNA here is from genome assembly GCA_038380435.1 of Ryuthela nishihirai. Lineage (NCBI taxonomy): Eukaryota > Metazoa > Arthropoda > Arachnida > Araneae > Heptathelidae > Ryuthela > Ryuthela nishihirai. Next base: position 74,144,360 of record JAWZYU010000006.1, read on the forward strand.
CGGGGGTGGCTCAGTCGGTAGCGCGCCAGGCTCGTAATCTGTAGTTCCCAGGTTCGAGTCCCAGCTGGGTCAGCGTTGAGATTTATCTCCGCAAAATTCCCCGCCCTGTCCATGGTCAGTAGGGGACACCGATGGGCTTGGAAAGGCCGCCGTCCGTCGGATGGGATGTTAAGCCGTGGCCCCGTGTGCGGGAGAGCCATACCCTGTGCACGTTAAAGAACACGCTGGATGGGCTTGATGGGAGGCTACCATCTGTCTCCCAACAGCTGTTCCAGTGGGTCCCCTCCCCCAACCTTCTCTGAGCCTTCGGGGTCCATGTGACCTGGCCATTTAGCCCATGGTGTGCAAAAAAGTGCCACTCAGAGGTAAAACAACCCAACCACTTAACTCATTATGTATAAAAAAAAATTCTCATTAATAAAACAGATCAGTGCAACTCCCATTATTCAGCTGTTATTCATATTCTGCATTCTCTCACCTTTCTTAAATAAATATTGTTATTTTTGATAGAGTGGTAATTAAATTGAATAAGTTGAATCACTCTGATACCTAATAAAAGCATTGAAATAGTTTAAAAAATATTATATTGATCAATATTTTATCAGATGGAGAAAAAAATGCTTCAGAAACTGGAATTTGGATTATGTATAGTGGTATTTGTGACAATCTAATTTGTCAGCAGAACAGGGGCAAAACTATCATTGGTGCAATACACGACAGTACCATGGGGCTGGGGGTCATTTGGGGTAATACTCTCTATTTTATACTATATAATATGCCCATTCGATTATTTTGAACCAGAGCATGATGATCTAGTTTTGCCAATGTTTGTCAACATGTATTTTGTTTTTTACAGTAATTTAGAAAAAGAAATTTTTTTGAAAATATTTGCTGCCAGTATGCAATTGAATCATAATTTTAAACTGATAAAAGCAGAACCTTCTTATGACTTGTAGTATAATTTTGTTGCTCTCAATGCAAAATGTTTGTTTGAAGTCTAGATCTTTCTCTATCTTTGGTTATACACTGATGCTCAAAAGTTAAACAACAAACACAAAAACACGAATTACAAATAAGTTGTGCATTGGATTTCAATGAAACATGCAGGTGAGGGCGCGGGGTGGCTCAGTCGGTAGCGCGCCAGGCTCGTAATCTGTAGTTCCCAGGTTCGAGTCCCAGCTGGGTCAGCGTTGAGATTTATCTCCGCAAAATTCCCCGCCCTGCCCACGATCAGTAGGGGACACCGATGGGCTTGGAAAGGCCGCCGTCCGTCGGATGGGACGTTAAGCCGTGGCCCCGTGTGCGGGAGAGCCATACCCTGTGCACGTTAAAGAACATGCTGGATGGCTTTGACGGGAGGCTACCATCTGTCTCCCAACAGCTGTTCCAGTGGAGACACCGATGGAGTCTCCACTGGAACAGCTGTTCCAGTGGAGACCCCTCTCCCAACCTTCTCTGAGCCTTCGGGGTCCATGTGACCTGGCCATTTAGCCCATGGTGTGCAAAAAAGTGCCGCTCAGAGGTAAAACAACCCAACCCATGCAGGTGAAATCCATGATCATATATCCCACTAATACCTGAAAAGCAATTTCCTGCGAACATTTAACAAGATATTGAAATTAGAAAATCATTACCTTAAAGTGGTATGTAAAAGTTCAATATGCTTTTAATATGGTATAATCACTTCGGACAGTGATACAGGTGGCAGCATGACGAGTCATGCTGCAAATCAGGGTGTCAATGAAGGTTTGAGGGAGTAATTGCCATTCATGCATGAATGCAGATCAGAGCTCCTGGAAGGTCCTGGGAGGTGGATTGCAATCAGCAATGTGTCATCTTAGAGTATCCCAAACATGTTCTAGTGGATTTAAGTCAGATGATCTGGAAGGCCAGTCTATGGCTTATGGTTTCACTCTCAAGGTATTGACCCACTAAACGAGCTTTGTGAGGGCAAGCATTATTGTATATTAACTTGGAATCAAGACCTATTGATGCGAGAAATGGACAAACATAAGGTTTGAGGATTTCATTGCGATACCTTACAGCTCTTACAGTCCATTCTGGGAGGACATGAAGGTCTGTGCTGCCATTGAGAGTGATGCCTACCCACACCAACACACCACCAGTCCAAAACTCTCTCTTTGCTGCCTGTTAATGGGATATCTTATTCCAGGCTGTATCTAGATCGATAGACTATGGGAATTGGTTTGCAGTCTAAATTAGGTTGGGTTGTTTTATCTCTGAGTGGCACTTTTTTGCACACACTGGGCTAAATGGCCAAGTCATAAGGACCCCAAGGGCTCAGAGAAGAATGGGGGAAGGGGACCCACTGGACAGTTGTTAGGAGACAGGTGGTAAACTGTCAAGGCCATCTAGTATGTTTTTTAACAAGCACTGGATTATGGCTCTCCCATACAAGGCCACTTCTTTACATCCCATCCAACGAACAGCAGCCTTTCCAACTCCACCAATATTCCCTACTGACTGATGGGCAGGGTGGAGAATTTAGCAGAGATAAATTTCAGAATTGGCCCAGGTGGGATTCCAACCTTGTAACTGGCCTAAATTGGGATTCATCAGTAACCTGGGAACTGGCCTAAATCAGGAATCATTGATGAGCATAATGTTGAGACCAATTCAGTTGGACTCTGTGCTGTCTGGACATAGAAAGGGCACACACAATTGGTTATCTTGCGTAAAGATGATCTTCACAAAACCTTTTGGACGTGCCCCACCTGTCTTATGTAACCTTTTGGTTACTTAAGACCAGCAGGGCATGTCTTATTCAAATGTTGTATGAAGAACCAGGACAAGCATAATAAATTTTAGGTTATCTCCATCTTTTGTGTAGGGGAAGTACCTTCTTCCTTTAAAAAAAATAATTAAAAAAAAAGTTTGCTATGATACATTCCAATCCATAGATGCAGCAAGGTCAAAAGCGAGCTGGTGTGCTGTATGGGTTCTTTGGTGCTTTGATCATCCCTAATCAATGTGGCCCTCGGACAACCAGGAACAGGCCTAGCGATGGTGAAACTTTTTGAATCAATTCCAAATTAACTTGTTTGAAATCAATTCCAAAGGCAGCTTACAATTCTATGGTTTACATTTAACCACCTGACTACCTCAGACTGAGAAAGAATGAAGTGGTGAGCAATCAATAGGCTCAAAGCGAGACAATGCCAGTCTCGCTTTGAGCCTCTCAATTGCTTGCCACCTCATTTCTTCACTCAAAAGATTTCTTCTAACCATTATCTAATAGTTGGCTATCTCGTCTGTTGGATTTCAAGACTAACACAAACTGATGCTCGTATACAAATAAGGTGCTTTTTATACTAGCCTATTTTGCATGCACAACTGTGTTTAATGCAGATTTCATGTGCAGATTTAAACTTGGCATCTTTTTTTATGAAAAAAATTGTACTTTGTTTATTTTTTGTCAGTTATCACACAAGATATGCTGATTTTTTAATTTGTTGCTTTTAAGCATTAGTGTATATATTACACAAAAGATATTCTTAGGGGTGTCAGTCAAATCTGCCTATTCCTATGACACCTACAATTACTAAAGCTGATGAAGCAAAACACTATTAAGCCAGGTTAGAAGGGTCATTCTAACCTGGCCTGAATGCTAGTAAGGGCAATAGAAGCAAAAATTATTAAACTTATGTATATTTAATACACTTTTCAAGAAATATTTTAAATACCTATAAAACGAGGTAGATAATGTTAATTCTGCAATGGATGTCCTCCTCCCCCCCCTCAACATATACATTTATTTTTTTTTTCTAGATCTGAGCTTATTGTTAAGCAATTTTAAATATGAAAGACTGCTTGCAAATGTGTTTAAAATGATTAAATTTTGGTTTTCAGATGTGCCAGAACCAAAAAGTCCAGAAAGTTCAGAACAAGCATCATCGCCAGAAAGGTAATTAGAAAAGTTCTATTCAGTTTGATGCTAAAATAGACTTCATATCAGAAATGTAAATTTTATTTTTACATAAAATGAATGGAATATAATTTGGTTAATATGCGAGTGTACAATAAAGAGTAAATGTTTTGCAATATTTTATTTACAAAACAGACCAATTTATGAGTAAGAGATATTTTTTCTTGAAAAATTAGAGCCAAAGTTGAGATGTAAGAAAGTAAGTAATTTGACAGTAGTTACAAAGCAGAGTCTTGGATGTCTTACAGTTAACCTCTATTAAATATCTTAATTTTTATTTCCATAGCTTTCTGAATATTTGGTAATCTATTTTTAGCTTATGTTACTGCCTCTCTCTCTCTCTTTTTTTTACATCTTATTTGAAACAATGGAAAATAAATGAGGTATTTATTATCTGCTTCATTGTATAGTGGTTATTGCATTTAATATGTCTGATGCAGTAGAGACCAAAACTCTTCTGTCGATAGTCTTTCTATCAAAGCTAATGCAATTCAATACCAGTTGGATAATAAGACAATACAGAATGTAATATGAAGTGTAAGGTTAATGAGCAAAATTCAACAAAGAAAAAATTCACCATGACAAGGGATTTACATAAATGTTTATTACATTCTGTTACAATTTTTTACCATAGATCCAACTTTTTTTTTGCACTTCATATTTTATGAATATTTTAAAAAGTTTTGCCATATAAGTTACCTGGATCAGCTTTAGAGGATAGCAACAAAAATTGCAGAAATGATGTGTGACAAGTGAGTTGGGTTGTTTTATCTCTGAGCTGCACTTTTTTGCACACCATGGGTTAAATGGCCAGGTCACAAGGACTCCGAAGACTCAGAGAAAGTTGGGGGAGGAGACCCACTGGAACAGCTGTTGGGAGACGATGGTAACCTCCCATTTAGGACATCCAGAGTGTTCTTTAATGTGCACAGGGTATGACTCTCCTGCACATGAGGCCACGACTTAACGTCCCATCCGACGGATTTTCCAAGCCCATCGGTGTCCCCTTCTTACTGTGGGCGGTGCAGGGAGTTTAGCCAAGATAAGTCTCAATGCTGACCCAGCTAGGACTCTAACCTGGGAACTGCAGATTATGAGCCTGGCACACTACTGACTGAGCCACCCCCACCCCTGAGACAAGTGGCATCTCCAGCTGGGAAATAATACCATCTGTGTTATCATCTTGCATTTGCATCTTGATTCTAGCTGTCACAAGGAGACTGCACATCTGTGCTCTACCACTTTATCATGGGAGCAGCCCATGAAATTATAACTCATAAGCTAAAAAGATTTGGTTTCTATAGGTGATATCCCTTTTTTGCACAATACTTTTTATAGTTATATCAGGAGGATTACAAGGCTCTAACCCTGGTTAAAAAAGGGAACTAATTATAAGACTAAATAATTGAATACTTTTTACTTATTTAGCTTTGAAGCTGAATAATAAGTCAGCTTACACTCCATTCTGTACCAGAATCAATGAATTATGGACCCCCCCCCCTCCCAATATTATGTCAGTGGAAGCTAACTTCAAAGTTTTTTAACTTCTAAAATAAGCATTTTATGACAAAATGTCACTGAAAATAAAGATCTCAGTCAAGTCCATCTAAATCTCAGTTTTCAACAATATTTGTTCTGTAGTGTTATGTATGGTATAATATAACCTATATCCGGAAAGTTCCAGGACTGAATTTATTGCAGACAAACCAGGAATAACTGGCCACTTCTGTTTCTATGGCAGTAAAGTAGGATTAATCCTTTATTGCTGTGCAAGTTTTGGCATGTTTCGACCTGCACTGCTACTTGTTGCAACAACTCTCAATTATGCTATGTGAGACATTTCCACAAGCAGTTTAGCCATGCCAATGGATGAGCAAAGAGTGGATTTGCAAAAAAATGTCAAATAACTATCCAAATGTTGCCAGAGGAGCTGAACATCAGCAGACAACCTGCCATGAATATTTGCATGAGGATCTGGCAAGAGAAAAGTGAATGCCATCGCTATGTTGACATTCAGGCCATTCAGACAGCCATGACAGAACAGCTCCTCAGCATTCCAGAAAATGCTTTCCAGGGCTGCTTCAAAGACCTACAGAAATACTGGGTTGGGTTGTTTTACCTCTGAGCAGCACTTTTTTGCACACCATGGGCTAAATGGCCAGGTCGCATGGACCCCGAAGGCTCAGAGAAGGTTGGGGGAGGCGACCCACTGGAACAGCTGTTGGGAGACAGATGGTAGTCTCCCATCAAGGCCATCCAGCGTGTTCTTTAACATTGGGTTGTTTTACCTCTGAGCGGCACTTTTTTGCACACCATGGGCTAAATGGCCAGGTCACATGGACCCCGAAGGCTTAGAGAAGGTTGGGGGAGGGGACCCACTGGAACAGCTGTTGGGAGACAGATGGTAGCCTCCCATCAAGGCCATCCAGCGTGTTCTTTAACGTTGGGTTGTTTTACCTCTGAGCGGCACTTTTTTGCACACCATGGGCTAAATGGCCAGGTCACATGGACCCCGAAGGCTTAGAGAAGGTTGGGGGAGGGGACCCACTGGAACAGCTGTTGGGAGACAGATGGTAGCCCCCCATGAAGGCCATCCAGCGTGTTCTTTAACGTGCACAGGGTATGGCTCTCCCGCACACGGGGCCACGGCTTAACGTCCCATCCGACGGACGGCGGCCTTTCCAAGCCCATCGGTGTCCCCTACTGACCGTGGGCAGGGCGGGGAATTTTGCGGAGATAAATCTCAACGCTGACCTAGCTGGGACTCCCAGAAATACTGGAATCAGTGTATTGATGCAAGGAGGAAAATATTTTGTAGGAGATACTTAGCACTACAGTGTAAGTACACCATACTCATGTTTTTACCATCAGTCTCAGAACTTTCTGGACAAGATTGTATTTAAAAAGAGTGATGCTAAACATTAGAATTTACCTCAGAAGTAAATTATAATTTGAATAAGAAGCATTATTTCGAATAATTTAATACAATAAATCCATTTTAAAAAGTTTGTGTAAATGATTCTTTTAATATTTTTCAATTTTCTTATGACTTGCATTGTTGCTGTGAAATATTCTACCTTAAATACAAAGCATATATTGTTGAAAATCAAGGTTTAGACAGATTTGATTGAGATCTTTAATTTATCTTCAGTAACAATTTCTGATAAAATGCCTATTTTAGAAGTTATAGAGCTTTAAATAGCTTCCACTTACGTAATATAGAAGTGAGGGGGGGGGGGGAATAGAATATAGAAGTTGATCATAATTCAGTGGCTATAAAGCAAATGTTTTATAAAATAAATCTATTTAACTTTCCTGTGAAGCTCTACCCCAAATTCTTATCGTATACTGAAATTATGTACAAACATAATGAAAAATTTGATACTTTTAGAGTCCAGGGTTGATTGCAGAATATAAAGTTAGTAGTAAAATCTGTTTTGTTACTATGTAATCAGTATAGAATTAAAAAGTGTGCTTTAGTGTATACTCTCAATATTTAACAGACTTCATATTTTTATGTCTTTAAAAAGTACAGTCATCAATATTTATACAATTTGTACAAAAATATTTCACTGTCAATAGTATAATGATCACATTTCAAAGAAAACCGAATGCAATTTTTCTTTTTGTTTAAACACAATTTATTTAATGAAAGCCATTGATAAAGTTTACACTTTTTTGCCACAGATCATTTGATCATTTGCAATGATGATTTGTTTTACCCATTAAAAAATTAATAGATTCTGAAAAAAATTCATTGCCGCCATGGCGGGAATCGAACCCGCATCTCTCCAGATTCATGCCAGACGCGCTAACCATTGCACCACGCGTCGGACAACGAATATTTTCAGAATATGACCGTTTAAATCTTCTACTTGAGACGTGACTGAGACAGCGCCATCTATACTCAAGGAGATGCAACGTTTTCAGTCGTTGCATTTGATTATCAGATGTTAATGAGAAGGTCGCTAACGCTAACGCGTTAAATATATAATTAAAATCCAAGGTGAATGCACAGTATTCCCTGTTAAGAAACATTAATTAATAGATTCTGAAAAAAATTCATTGCCGCCACGGCGGGAATCGAACCCGCATCTCTCCAGATTCATGCCAGAGCGTGTTAACCATTGCACCACGCATCGAACAACTGGAGAGATGCGGGTTCGATTCCCGCTGTGGCGGCAATGAATTTTTTTCAGAATCTATTAATTAATGTTTCTTAACAGGGAATACTGTGCATTCACCTTGGATTTTCATTAAAAAATACCATATAATCTTTTGTTTCATGTAATCTGCAAAGAAATGCTGCTTGAAAATTTTTTCAAAGGTTATAAAAACCGCTCCATTGATCTGCAGTATGATTGCATTTCCATTGTATGCATGTATGCATTTGACCTTGGTGAAGGGGTTGGGTTATTCATAAGGATTTTACTAGAGGTATTATTATCTGTATTTTCAAGAAAGGTCCATTATGAAGCATTGAGGCAATCTTGGCATAAACCAAAGCCAATAGATTATTTTAAGTCACACAATACAGAATGGGAAATGCAAGCCATGCCAAATAACATTGAGATGTAAAAGAAAAAACGTTGCAAGTGTAAGAATAATATAGATTGCATAAAGCAAGATATGCTAAAATTTAATGAAGTAAGTTTTCAAGGGTGGAGTGTGGAACATTGCCACCCTTTGTATACACAGAGAGGTTAGAGAGATTGTCCAGATCTTTAGCAGATATTGATATACTATCACCAATCCAAATGCTTTATAAAATATTGATTTAAAATTCCTAAATTCAAAATTGATTTTGAAAATTCTGAAGCTTTTGTCAAAATGTCATCACAATTTCATTTAAAATTTGTCATATCAACAGGTTGTTAAGTATTGGGAAATATATTTCATTTCTCATGTGTATCCAAATGCTTTTATGAGGAAATATTATTTAGTAAAAGGGAAACGTTAACTATATATTTTATTATAGTGTTTAGTGCTGAAGTAAATTTAATCTTGAGCATTGTTCTTAATGTGGTCAGTGTTTCTAAAAGTAAAAAATCTCCAGAACTCCGTGATTGCTATCGAGATCAAAACTTAATGCACAGTTTATTTCAGCTGCAAATATAATGATATAAATATGTAATTAACTACATCTAAATGAATTTAGGATTATGCATAATACTTCCTATCAAAGAATATTTTGTCAGCATTACCATATGGAATCATGAAATTAATAAAAAGTTTAAAAAGAATCTCTAAGCTTTGCAATAAAAAGTGTAGTTAAACAGGTTTTTTTTTTCGTTTTCCACACAATTTAGTATAGTATAATTGTATAATAGTTTTGCTACTGAATTTGTTTTTTATTTCCATTTAGTTAAATTGTCTAAATATTCCAATTACAGTCATACATGTTGACTCTTTGAATATGTTTTAGGCCCCCTGAAGTTACCAGTGCGGTAAGGCGGAGATCATCAGTTGGTATTCAGCGCCAGGCATCTGTTTGCCTCTCTGATGGGGAAGAGGAGCAGGGAGCTGAGGAGAGTAGTCCATCTTCAGGAAGTGTTGCTGAGCCAGAAAGGTCACCAGGAACATCACGGCGAGAAGTGACGAAAGTATCAGCAGTTGTCCACCACAGTAATAATGACAGATCCTCTGCACAAAGCTGGGATCAAGCATCTTTGGGATCTGCAAGTTCACAACCTATTAGAAGTGTACGGCATCCATTCATTCATTCACATTCTTCTCCTGACTCAGGGAGCACTGCCACAGTACTAGAAGTCAAACCTGGTCGACCACCAAGCACAATATCATTACGGGGGGTTGCTGCTGATAACTTGGCACATGTAGTGGACTTGGAACACTATCATTACAGTAGACGGCAAGTATGGGAACTAGCATCACAAGGAGCATCTCTTCTCAAGGAGAGGTCACAGTCAAGTCTTGACGTAGCTGTTGACAGTGAAGGATGGCAAGAGGTGCCACCGCACATTTGTCAGGCAGCAAGTACTGAAGCAGGATTATTAGAACAAGGTCTGGAACAGCATCAGCTTGAAAACCTGAGGTCACTTTTGCGACATTATTCTCCTGTAGATGAAGAAGAAACTCGACCACGGAGTAAAGTACGCTACAATGACACGGGTAGCAGGGAAGATATTCGAGAAGAAGTCATAGAAATGATATCTGGGGAAAGTGAAGATGATAGCAATAGTAGTGTTGAAAGCGAAATTGTGAAACAACAGTATCGAAAATTGTGGGAACTTCGGGCTACTTTAGAAGAAGAGGAAGGAGAACTTAGTGACACTCTTCAAATGGAGGAAGACCCAGATGAAGAAGAAATTATTTCTCCAGGTAGATCAGATGAACAGGAGCATTTAGCTTCTCAGACAACATCTTTTGAGTCGAATGCTGATCCTGCAGGAGATGACCCAGGTGAAGATTGTGAAGGAGAAGCTTCCAATGAATTCCTTCAGCTGCCAACACATGAACTACGCAGACATTGCTACAAAAGCCTCTTAACCAAGCGGTTACAAAGGCGGACTCCAAGTGATCCTCGTACATCTAGTGCTGGTGGTGGGGAAAGTAGTATTGATAGTGTAGAGAGCTCTTCCACAGACAGGACAGAAGGGGCAACAACATCTTTTGAATCTACCACTGATAACACAGATAGCACTGGTGAAGGCCAAACAAACAGATTACAACAAATGAAAGCAGATAGTGGTTACAAATCCATGGAAAGCAATGGCAAACCTCCCCGCCTCAGCAAAAGGCAGTTGCAATTTACTTTAGATGGGGACAGTCTGGATGCAATGATGACATTGGAAGGTAGTTTGGAAGAAGAAGAGGAGGATGCATCATTAGAGCAAACTGAAGCACAAGATGCAAGTAAAAAAGCCAAGTGCACCACAGATACTGCCAAGCAGACAGTGCTCGAGGATGAAGGATTAGGGGCTGATGATTCAGCATTAGCAGAGATAGAACCGGAAAGAAAAAAATATAAGAGTGCCTTGAAGAAGCACCACGGGGAAGGAGAAATACAGTGGAGTGAGCATCGAACATTGTCTGATGTTTCTTCCGAAGTAGCACGAGGCAAAACATCAGTGTTCCAAAGGTTCTTCCGCTCAGGTCGACTACGTTATGACCAATTGCAACTCATGAGGGACTACAGCATTGATGAAAAATCAGATGCATTATTTCGTGAGTTCTCACGACCAGACCTGTATGAAGCTGAATATTATAGAGGTCGGAGCGGCCGCCTTCATGGACATATCCGACTTCATCATAGACCATTACCACCCCCTGAAGGTGGCAGCCCTCGCCTTGCAAGAAAGGTGCTTTCACCACAACTAAGCATTGAAGAAGAGAGTTGTGAAAGTGGTGAAGAACAGCAGCAAGTCTCTGAAGTGCGAAATACTTCACAGGGTGCAGGGAAGGACTTAAGAAGCCCCCTGGAGACCCAAGCTCAGATCCCTGTGATATGCCTGTCACAAGACAGAGGGGATGGACCTACTTAACTATTTTGTGATTCTTATGAATCTTCGGGTTGTAAAAATGCTTAAACACGTTATTCATATTATTTATTATCTATTATCAAACCCCCGGGACCTTCATACAATTTGAAATATACTGGTATTCTTTGAGATAAAAATGTACAGTGTATCATTTTGACACTTTGGTGAGCTATGGCATTAGCATTATTTTGCACCTCCTTGCCGCAAGCGCACTCATATGTCAGGTATATTTTGGGGTATTCAAAGAACTAAGATAGAAACAACTTAATTTATCGTGAATGGTCTTAACGCAGCACAATTAGGTCTTCTTTTCAACTGCTGTTCAAAGAATTAACATTACACGGATTTTCAAAGACAAAGCTGTAATTTACTTGTTTTTTGCTCACTATGTCACAATTGTCATTATTCCTTGTTATGTTCACAAAGTGCCAAGAAGCCTAATAATTTATGAGAGCAGTTATAATAAAAAATGAAAATTCACCTTTCTTGTGGCATTATTAGGTGAAAACTCTTCCATGTTTACACACATTAATTTTAGTATGTCACATTTAGATACATTGAATGGAAGAAAGCTATAGATATAAGTGAGCATACAGATATTCATTAAAGAAACAAAAAACTGTAAAGAAATAATAATAGTAATATATTAATATGCATTTAAAAGTAATGTTGGAAACCACTTGCTTTTCAGTCAGTTTACACATTAAATTTTTTGAAATTGGACATTTTATTTAATAAACTTTTTAAAACTATATTTACATATCAAATATAAAAATAAGTTTCATTGTGAGCCTTCACAAATTGTTATATTGCTAAATCCTTGATATGAGGAAGTGAGTTCCAAAGATATTTAATAAAAGTGTGTATATATATTTATATCTCCTTGCTTGCTTAATTTATAGGTGAAACCAAAATGTTTTTAAATTTAAATATACAACAATAAAATGAAAGGCAAATTCAACTCTGTTCAGTCAGACTTTCATGCAACATGTGCCAAGTTTACAGAGCTGGGAAGAAAGCTGCTTGCAAAAGAAGTGGAAAGACAGTCCAAGGTTTAAATCATAGCAATGTACAAGTTCTAGTAAAAAAAAATTTTTGAAAAATTTAAAACTTTTAAAAGCAAGTTCTACTATTTTTCAGTGTATTTATTCAATCTCATTTTACTCGTGTCTCAGCTATTAATGGATTCTGATAAATCAGTGATTTTTGATAAAAACAAAAGCAGTACATTTAATAATTTTAATACTTTTAAGCTAGTGTTTTTTTTTTAAACTACTACTTTGTTAGCAGCTAAACAATATCTTTTTATGCTTTCATTAGCTAATGAAGAGATTTGGGTTGGGTTGTTTTACCTCTGAGCGGCACTTTTTTGCACACCATGGGCTAAATGGCCAGGTCACATGGACCCCGAAGGCTCAGAGAAGGTTGGGGGAGAGGACCCACTGGAACAGCTGTTGGGAGACAGATGGTAGCCTCCCGTCAAGGCCATCCAGCATGTTCTTTAACACGCACAGAGTATGGCTCTCCCGCACATGGGGCCACGGCTTAACATCCCATCTGATGGACGGCGGCCTATCCAAGCCCATCAGTGTCCTCTACTGACCGTGAGCAGGGCGGGGAGTTTTGTGGAGATAAAAAAAAGGATTCATTGAAAATTTGGTACCAAATCACTGTTAAGGCAGAACAACAAAGAAGCATTTTAGGAAAGTTTATAATGTTCTGGTGGGGTGTACCCCGCTATCCACAAGGTGTGATCTGTTAGGGATGGTTCCAGTTTTTATGGAAATAGATAAAAATGACTAGTAACAATGCATGCAGGGCCAGACCTTATTGTTTCATGAGAAGCACAGTAATGTTTGATGGCAGTGTCTCACCCTTGAAATCTTTATTCGTGATATCAGATTGCTAATTTTTAATTGTACAGTACTAAACTGAGGACTCTAAAAATTAATATTCAATGATATACAATCCAGGATGTTTCTCAGTAATGGAAATTAGTATGTGTAATGGGGTTGGGTTGTTTTACCTCCGAGTGGCACTTTTTTGCACACCATGGACTAAATGGCCAGGTCACATGGACCCCGAAGTCTCAGTAGATAAAAATGACTAGTAACAATGCATGCAGGGCCAGACCTTAACCATCTGAGGCCCTAAGCTACAATAAGTTTAAGAGGCCCCCCAAAATTTCGGAAGTCGAAATAAATTGTATATTTTATTTTCTGATTGAAGGGAACATTAAAACTAAATATGAAATTGATGTAGTGACAACATTATATTAGCATTGGTATACAATAATGACTGTGTAAAACAGATGAATAGTGTTTGTGCAATAGATTGATTTGAATATAAAAGAAAATTTCATCTCAGTAAACTTCAAACTTAAATTTTTGAGTCGCTTTATAATTGTGAGGCCCTAGGCTGTAGCTTAGTTAGCTTATGCAAAAGTCAGGCCATGAATGCATGTAATTAGTTGATTAGTCAGTTGGAGGTGGATGGGGAGATTAAGAAGTGCTAAGAGAATTTGGTGGTAAGATGTAGGGAAATGTCTTATCTGTCTAGTTAATTTCCAGAACATATGTAATTAATGAAATGTTACTGCCGTAAACTGTTTCACCTTGGCGTCAGGCTCGTAATCTGTAGTTCCCAGATTCAAGTCCCAGCTGGGTTTGTTCGAGTCCCAGCTGGGTCAGCGTTGAGATTTATCTCTGCAAAATTCCCCCGCCCTGCCCATGGTCAGTAGGGGACACCGATGGGCTTGGAAAGGCTGCCGTCCGTCGGATGGGACGTTAAGCCGTGGCCCCATGTGCGGGAGAGCCATACCCTGTGCACGTTAAAGAACACGCTGGATGGCCTTGACGGGAGACTACTATCGGTCTCCCAACAGCTGTGCCAGTGGGTCCCCTCCCCCAACCTTCTCTGAGCCTTCAGGGTCCATGTGACCTGGCCATTTAGCCCATGGTGTGCAAAAAAGTGCCGCTCAGAGGTAAAACAACACAACCCAGCTGGGTCAGCGTTGAGATTTATCTCCGCAAAATTCCTCGCGCTGCCCTCGGTCGGTAAGGGACACTGATGGGTTTGGAAAGGCCACTGTCCATCGGATGGGACGTTAAGCTATGGCCCCATATGCAGGAGAGCCGTACCCTGTGCACGTTAAAGGACACACTGGATGGCCTTGATTGGAGGCTACCATCTGTCTCCCAACAGCTGTCCAGTGGGTCCCCTCCCCCAACCTTCTCTGAGCCTTTGGGGTCCATGTGACCTGGCCATTTAGCCCATGGTGTGCAAAAAAAAAGTGCCACTCAGAGGTAAAACAAACAACACAACCTCCTAAACGACAATAGCTAAGGCTATCAAATTTTGATATATAGCTTCTTTCAGCATAACTTGGAGTATTGTAAGTGTTTGGACTCCCTAAAATTTCTACCCCCTCCCCCTCTTTTTAGTTAGGAGAAGGTCTCAACTAAAAAGAGAGAACTTCCCTAAATAATTAGAGCTAGTAGCACCATTCATGCCTGCAACTGAAGATAGGTTATTGAAGATACAGTACACCCACCTCTCAGCACTTCCCTCAATCTCATAGTGATCAACAAATTACATGCAGTGTTATTGTCAGTCTGATTATTTTCATCCTCTGAACCATTTCATGCATGCATACTTGCTCACTCAAGCAGCTATGATCTGTGCAGGGTCAACCAGACTGCCTATCTCGAGCTACTAGTGTTGGACTTCACCACTGCAGACCAGTTCTAATGTCATGTTTGATATTGTTCAGCCATGGTATTCTTTGTCTCTGAAATATTTAGACACACTGTTCCTAACTCTATTCACTAATTTGTATTGCTGCAAGTAGTCTTAGCATAATCTAAGTTGGGGCGGGGGTGGCTCAGTCGGTAGCGTGCCAGGCTCGTAATCTGTAGTTCCCAGGTTCGAGTCCCAGCTGGGTCAGCGTTGAGATTTATCTCCGCAAAATTCCCCACCCTGCCCACGGTCAGTAGGGGACACCGATGGGCTTGGAAAGGCCGCCGTCCGTCGGATGGGACGTTAAGCCGTGGCCCCATGTGCGGGAGAGCCATACCATGTGCACGTTAAAGAACACACTGGATGGCCTTGACGGGAGGCTACCATCTGTCTCCCAACAGCTGTTCCAGTGGGTCCCCTCCCCCCAACCTTCTCTGAGCCTTCAGGGTCCATGTGACCTGGCCATTTAGCCCATGGTGTGCAAAAAAGTGCCGCTCAGAGGTAAAACAACCCAACCCATAATCTAAGTCAGATATTTTCATCTCTCTAGACCAGCTTTTCAGACCAGTGGTATTTTTGAAAATATGGGGGGGAGAATTTTTTTTTTACAGACGATTAAAACAGTTAATCAATACATTAATATTAACCCTTCGTATATCGTTATGCACAGTTATTTCAAAAGTTTATAAGAGCAATACGAACATAGATAAATGATTTCTAACTCGGGTAATAAAAAGATTAATATTCTCAAAATAAAAATTTTTGTTGTCTTATTTAGATTCTTCTAACACATTAACCATCCTCAAATATTTTTTATTTCTCATAAAAATAATTCAGGCCCGAATTAGGTTAAAGAAAGCAACTGAAAACCACTCGTACATTTTACATCAATGCTTAATAGTTGCTAAATGTTTCAAAAGCATAAAAAATGCTAAATTATATTTGAAACATATGCCTGGGGATGTTTGAGGTTGAACTCCTGAAACCTTCCCCTTAAATATGCTACTGGGAATTCCCAATCTTTTTCTCTTGGCAAAAAATCTGAAATATTTCATTTACTTATTACACCCTTATAAAAAGTTAGTTTTTTTTAATTATAATTAATCAAAATTCAATTTGCTTTAACAAAGACGCATACTAAACTCATTATGTGACAAAAAGTAAAATCGTAAAAAGTACTAAAATGCAAATTATGTGGAATTATTATTTTTCTTAAATTTTCGTGACACACCTGGACCTCGGACATGATACAGACTTGTTGTGAATCACTATTCTAGACCAGTGTCTCGCAAACTGTGTGCCGCGAGAGATTTTCAAATTGACACTAGATATTCGAAAGATTTCATTTTGACTTGATTTGTGTTATCGACGTGCTATCGACGTTTTAATAAAAATCTTTCAGATTGTATCAACTGGGATCTTGTAAGTATTTATTAAGCTTTTTCCAAATTTTGGTATTAATTTTTGATTATTTCAAGCCATAGAATGGACAAATATTTAAAACAAACACCGAGTTATGAATTAAAGAACGAGAGCAAATCCTCAAGTAAAACCAGGCTGAGAACTTCAACAAAGCGCAAATATAATGACGATTATATAGATTATAGAGTTTGCTTTTATTCTTTTTTAGGTGTGCCGCGGAAAAAAAAATTAGATTCAGTGTGCCGCGGGAAAAAAATTAGATTCAATGTGCCGCGAAAAAAATTAGATTCGATGTGCCGCAGAGTAAAAAAGTTTGCGAGACACTGTTCTAGACCATCTAAAGCTCCCAGTTTTCCCTTTGCAGTGAATTCCTCATAACAGAAGAAATACCAAAGTTGAAAAAGGAAAGACGAGAAAATATGATCTTGTTGAACTGCAGTAATAATGCCTCACCAATTACTGTGAGCTTTACCAACTAGCACACATGAGTAAGTGTTATTATACAAATTTATCATTATGTTAACTAATTTATCAGCAGGGCCGGGTTAAGGCATGGATGTCTGTGTTGTTTTTCTGCTGAGGTCCTGCCATCCTCACAGACCTACTATGGCATATTAAACTGATAGGCTCCTGTCAGACCTTTGTGGCAAGCAGCTGCTTGAGGGGTATTTATTTTTATAATTAAGGTACAGCTTGGGTCTCATGATTAGGGGGTCTCAGAAAATTAAGTTCGAAGTTTGCGGGGGTGGCTCAGTCGGTAGCGCGCCAGGCTCGTAATCTGTAGTTCCCAGGTTCGAGTCCCAGCTGGGTCAGCGTTGAGATTTATCTCCGCAAAATTCCCCGCCCTGCCCACGGTCAGTATGGGACACCGATGGGCTTGGAAAGGCCGTCGTCCGTCGGATGGGACGTTAAGCCGTGAAGCAGTGTGCGGGAGAGCCATACCCTGTGCACGTTAAAGAACATGCTGGATGGCCTTGACGGGAGGCTACCATCTGTCTCTAAACAGCTGTTCCAGTGGGTCCCCTCCCCCAACCTCTCAGCCTTCGGAGTCAATGTGACCTGGCCATTTAGCCCATGGTGTGTAAAAAGTGCCGCTCAGAGGTAAAACAACCCAACTCGAAGTTTACAGTGTCACGAATTTTTTTTAATATTTAATCTATTGTGCAAATACTTCATTTCAGCAGTACACAGTCATCATTGTATACCAATGCTAGTGTAATGTTTTCACCATTCTATTTCGTGTTTACTTTTTGATGTTCCGGTCAATCAGTGTAATAAACCTTATTTCGACCAGACCAGGATGTGTAAAAAAAATGGGAAGTGAGGGGGGGGGGGCGGACAAGTCAAGCAACTGAGCTGAAAAAAAGTCTGAAAAGAAGCCAAGTAACTAAATTTCTTTTGCAGTGTAACATAGGGGCGGGGGTGGCTCAGTCGGTAGCATGCCAGGCTCGTAATCTGTAGTTCCCAGGTTCGAGTCCCAGTTGAGTCAACGTTGAGATTAATCGTAAATTTCCTCGCCCTGCCTATGGTCAGTAGGGGACACTGATGGGCTTGGAAAGGCCGCTGTCTGCCGGATGGGACGTTAAGCCATGACCCCGTATATGGAGAACCGTATTCTGTGCACGTTAAATAGCATGCTGGATGGCCTTGACAGGAGGCTACCATCTGTCTCCCAATAGAAGTTCCAGTGGGTCCCCTCCCCCAACCTACTCTTAGCTTTTGGGGTCCATGTGACCTGGCCATTTAGCCAATGGTGTGCAAAAAAAAGCCGCTCAGAGGTAAAACAACCCAACCCAGTGTAACATATGCCATTCGTTTTAAGGGGGCTCAGTCGCTAGCATACCAGGTTCATAATCTGCAATTCCCAGGTCAGAGTACCATCTGGATGACTGTTGAGATTTATCTCAAAACTCTCCGCCCTGCCCTCGGTTAATAAAGGACAGTGATCAGCATGAAGATCCCCTGCCTCTAACCTTCTCTGAGTCCTTGTGACCTGGCCATTTAACACATTGTGTGCGAAAGAAGGTTCCTCTCAGAGGTAAAATAACCCACTAACCTTTGCTTTAAAAGTCTCTAAATGATATGTTGAAAATACGTGAAATGTGTACAAGTTCAAAAAATGTTTTATCTCCATCACCCCTACTAGTGGGGCGGGGGTGGCTCAGTCGGTAGCGCGCCAGGCTCGTAATCTGTAGTTCCCAGGTTCGAGTCCCAGCTGGGTCAGCGTTGAGATTTATCTCCGCAAAATTTCCCGCACTGCCCACGGTCAGTAGCGGGACACCGATGGGCTTCGAAAGGCCGCCGTCCGTCAGATGGGACGTTAAGCCGTGGCCCCTTGTGCGGGAGAGCCATACCCTGTGCACGTTAAAGAACACGCTGGATGGCCTTGACGGGAGGCTACCATCTGTCTCCCAACAGCTGTTCCAGTGGGTCCCCTCCCCCAACCTTCTCTGAGCCTTCGGGGTCCATGTGACCTGGTCATTTAGCCCATTGTGTGCAAAAAAGTGCCGCTCAGAGGTAAAACAACCCAACCCACCCCTACTAGCATTCTGAAAGCTCGAGGAGAGCTGCCATAGCTTAGGGCCTCAGAAGGTCAAAGTCAGCCTTATCAGTAATGTCATGATCTCAATCAGTTACAAATTATGGCGATCAGCAGATTCAAACGCCTTTTTAAAATATACAAAGCAGGTAAGCATAGCTTTTTAAACTCTAAACATTTCTCAAGAATTTGTCTGTGAAAAGATTTGGTCTAAGCAGACTACCACCTCACCTGAAGTTGTCCATCAACCAAAGTTTTAACCTTATTAAGAACAATAATGAACATAACTTTACCGTGAACAGAGAGTATACTGATTCCCCCGATAATTATCTCATGAAATGATCACCTTTCTTGAAAATTGAGATAATAATATAGTAAAATCCTTAGAATAACCCCTTTATGGCGCAAAATATTCGACACTAAAATCAGCCATCTGAAAACGAAATCATTACGAAGTATAAACATTTCAGCTGTGATTTCATCTAGGCCTAGTGACTTGTATAGTTTTCATTTAGAGATTAGCAAAGTTCAGATTATGAAATAAGGCCAATAATACAGCTATCATCATTACAATGAGAGTAGAACTGACCACATTATTTAGGACATCTCTGAAATGCCCAGCTCACCTAGCCAAAGAACGTATAAGGAAAAGAAGTTCTGCTTTGACAAAGCGTAAGTGGCGACCTCAAGTGGTGTTTCGATTCGTAACGTGCATTTTTTAAAACTGGGAAGCAAACAATAAGGGGCAAAGGAATTATGCATCAAAAAATTTATATTTTAAAAAAGGAAAAAAAGTAACTGCACTTTGTATTTGAAAAAAATAATATCACGATTTTAAAGGTTTATTTTCTACATTGAAATTATTTTTCGTTGAATCAACAATTATAAATTGAACGGATAGAGAAAATTTCAAATTAGCCTGAAGTTAATTTATAGAATAAATTATTACAATTAGAAGTTTTCTTGGTTGCATAGAAACAGGGAACAGAATTGATATTAATATACTCTGCAAGGATATCAATGGGAAATTGTTACATAGGAGAAGCGAAGAGAATGGAAGTTGACAGTAACATGTAATTACAAAAGCGTTCGTCCCCTGTAATGTTCGTTTCACCTCTACGCCAAATGCACGATACTCGATTTTACATTAATCTCTATGGAAGCTTAACTTCTCCCTCTACATTCTTTGACCTAGCTATGACAAGAACCTCACCTTGAATAACATATTCTTATCTCACAATATTTCTAAGGCATTGCATGCATTTTGTGTAGAAAAAAAAAGACAACTCTCTGTCAGACAGGCTATCAAGCTAAAGATTCTTATTGGCCAATCATTTGCATGTTTATGAAGCTCACTGTAATACTGTCTATTCAGATCAATAATCGATATATTCCCTTCAAAAATAAATGCGTACCCTAATCATTTAAATAACTATCTCCTATGCTATATTTCACTCCCAAGAGCACTGGCGGCTCGTAGCTAAAATTAGTGGGGGTGATGCTCCAGAAAATTTTTAGCCTTTGTTTTAAAATTGTGTAAAAGGAAACAAACATGTATAAAAAGAAAATTTATTCAGAAACTTGATAAATTAAAATACTTGATAATTTGATAAGAAATATATTCGTAGCTTTAATATTGTTGTTGCTTATGCTTGGCTGAGATATTAGAATATCAGGTGTTGAACGACCTCTTTTCTTAACTGCAACTTTCTCATGGAGAGGCAGCTGTGAAAACTTAAGCTGTTGAAGTTCACTTACAGTCACAGAACTTATTTCTTGGAGATGCAAGGCCATGGTTAAAGTTTTCTGTTAAATAAAAGAACCGAAAAAAAAATGAATCAAATAGAATAGCTGGAAGCAGGATAATAATCTAATTCTACACTTTATCACATTCAAGAATATGGTACACGGTTTTTAAGCACAACACACGGGGAGTAAAAAAAAACTACCTACAACCAGCACCTCAGGGTCGGCAGTGCGGGAACGACAGTGCTCTCTCTCCCTTGCAGCCTTGCGTGTAGTTTCCTATGTGCGCATGCGCACAACAGTCAAACACCTCACCGCTAGTACTGTGAAGCGCACAGTTCCATACAAAGATTTTTGTATCTTTTTCATAAACTGGGGGATGGCTACTGACATTAAGCTTAAGGATTATATATTGTACAAGTATAAAGAAAGAATTAAAGAAAAAAGGACTCATTATATTAAATGTTATCGATAATATCAAGTTGAAATTGGGGGTGCTGCAGTTCCACAGTGCCTATACGCGAGCCGCCACTGCCCAAGAGTACCTTTTTTTTTTCGTCCTCACCCTCGTAGTAAACACTATTGCCATAATGACTAACTTTTCATGGTAAAATTTGGCGATCTGAGGGTCTTACAGAGCTTTATTGTTTAAGTAATATTTTTAACCTTAGCATAATTCTTGATTTTCTTTTGCAAGATACTTAAAAGGTAAGGGTCAGACCCAAATTCAGCAACTTACACAATCTATTGTTTCTAATAGAGCTTTCCCCATTTGCTGTGAATAATACATTCCTATGCAGAGCTGGATCTGGGGGAAGAGGATCTTGCCCACTCCCCACCCCTTGAGAATGCTAAGGGTAATAGAGGCAAAAAAAAAAGTATCAAACGTGTGTGTATGTTTCATGCATTTTTCAAGGATTTTTTTTTAAAGATTTCTAAAATGGAGAGGGGTGGCTGTGACTCAGTTGGTAGCGCGCCAGGCTCGTAATTGCAGTTCCCAGGTTAGAGTCCCAGCTGGGTCAGCATTCAGATTTATCTCCGCAAAATTCTCTGCCCTGTCCACGGTCAGTAGGGGACACCGATGGGCTTGGAAAGTCCGTCGGATGGGACGTTAAGCCTTGGCTCTGTGTGCGGGAGAGCCATACCCTGTGCACGTTAAAGAACACACTAGATGGCCTTGACGGGAGGTTACCATCTGTCTCCCAACAGCTGTTCCAGTGGGTCCCCTCCCCCAACCTTCTCTGAGCCTTTGGGTTCCATGTGACCTGGCCATTTAGCCCATGGTGTGCAAAAAACGTGCCGCTCAGAGGTAAAAAAAAACAACCTATACAGAGCTGGATCTGAGGGGAAATGACCTTACCCCCTCCTCACCCTTTGAGAAGGCTAGTAAGGGTTGGGTTGGGTGTTTTACTTCTGAGCGGCACTTTTTTGCACACCATGGGCTAAATGGCCAGGTCAAGTGGACCCCAATGGCTCAGAGAAGGTTGGGGGAGGGGACCCACTGGAACAGCTGTAGGGAGACAGATGGTAGCCTCCCGTCAAGGCCATGCAGCTGGACTCGAACCTGGGAGCTGCAGATTACGAGCCTGGCGCGCTACCGACTCAGCCACCCCCGCCCCCTTAATAAATACAGTGGACCTTCGTTATAGCGCTGCTCGCTATACCGCGCACTCGCTAGTAAGGGTAATGGCAAAATAGTATGAAACGTGTGTGTGTATATTTCATTTTTCAAGTATTATTTTTTAACGATATCTAAAATGGAAGGGTTGGGTTGGGTTGTTTTACCTCTGAGCGGCACTTTTTTGCACCCATGGGCTAAATGGCCAGGTCACATGGACCCCGAAGGCTCAGAGAAGGTTGGGTGAGGGGACCCACTGGAACAGCTTTTGGGAGACAGATGGTAACTTCCCGTCAAGGCCATCGAGCGTGTTCCTTAACGTGCACAGGGTATGGCTCTCCCGCACACGGGGCCACGGCTTAACGTCCCATCCGACAGACGGCGGCCTTTCCAAGCCTATCGGTGTCTCCTACTGACCACGGGCAGGGCGGGGAATTTTGCAGAGATAAATCTCGACGCTGACCCAGCTGGGACTCAAACCTGGGACCTACAGATTACGAGCCTGGCGCGCTTCCGACTGAGCCACCCCCGCCCCTAAAATGGAAGGGGAGATAATGTTAACTGCAGGGAAGATCGTCTCCCCTCCCCCTTTTTTTCCCCCTAGATCTGGGACTGTTCCCATTGGACCCATTAGGTGTATAAATATCATGGAGATTTCAAAGTGTTATTCTCAAATCACTAAGTTTACTTACCTGTAGGAGATGTTCCCTTTTGCAAATACCAATGCCAAAAAAACCTATCCTGCTCAAAAGGCCAGTACCAACTTTGGTATTTTAAGTCACCCAGCACAACGGTTAACGCTTTTTTGACGGAATTCAAAATATCCTGAAGTTGTGCATAAAACAGATCTCATTATAATCCTCAGTAGTTGCATAGGCCCGAATCTAGAAAATAAACGGGAAGAGTGTGGACTTTTCAATGCAGTGTATCACTTCCTCCTCTTTATAAATCTTCCGGTCTTTAACGTACACTGCTCACAAAAATTAGGGGATATTTCAAAATGAATATGAAGCGATAAAAAAATAAGCATTTGATTTTTTTTTATTAAACGAGAACATCAGAAAAGCAAACGACAAGTCAAAGAAAGTTGTTCGATTATGCGAAATGAGATGCAAACTCAATTGTCGTGATTCAGTAGCAAGTGACATATTGGTGGGGGTGAACAGAAGCATGTCAAACTGGAAGAGAGTGGCACACATTGACTGTTCAGTAGGGTGTATTGTCGCTCAAGACTGCCAAAACACACTGACAGCAATGGGGCATGGACAGGATTAGAATGTCCAGCAGTTCTTGTGGGATCCTCTGCCACTCTTGCTCCAGGGCAACTTCCAGCTCAAAAAGTGTTGTGGGAGGCATTGGACGGTTTGCCAGACGTCTCCCCAGTGCATCCCAAGCATGTTCAATGGAATTCAGGTCTGGAGAACGTGAAGGCCAGTCCATGCGTTCGATTCCTGCCTCCTGAAGCATGTTGTTGACGAGATGCGCACGGTGGGGCCTTGCATTATCGTCCATGAAAAGAAAGTTTCCAACTGCTCCAGCATAGGGTACCACTATAGGGTGCAGGACCTCATCTCGATATCCGACAGCAGTCAGCGATCCGTTTCTGATGACGTGGAGTATCAGCATTGGTGGTACGACCACCAATGCTGATGCCAGCCCACACCATGATTGCACCACCACTGAAGGAGTCCCTTTCTCGCATGAAACGTGGATTCTCCCGTGTTCCTCGTTCACGCCAGATCAGGACACGATTGTCAGGCTGCAGACTGAACCGTGACTCATCAGAGAAGAGGATAGTTGACCACTCATCACGGGTCCAATGACGATGCTCATCAGCCCACCTTCTACGGTGTTCAGCAGATAATGGAATGCATACCATTGGTCGCCGGGCATGCAGTCCAACACGATGGAGCCGATTCCGTATGGTCTGGGTGCATATCCGTCGTCTAGTGGAAGCAAGAAACTGTCCCCGTAGCTCTGTTGCATTGCTGCGCCTGTTCCTTCTTGTCAATAAGGTCAAGTAGCGGTCATCTCTTGCTGTTGTGGCAGATGGGCGACCCTGCCCTCATCTTCTTCGTACTGTGCCAGTCTCTTGAAAGCGATTCCACAGTCTGCTAATCACGCTTTGGGATGTTCCAAGTGCTGTTGCCACTGTCGTCTGTGTTTGACCAGCTTTAAGACGTCCTATGGCTCTCCAGGCTTCGCATTCGGGCAAATCGTGATGCAGGGGCATTGCAAGGGCTGGGAAATTGCACAATGTGCACTTTCAAAATCAGGGAACGTGCAAATACTCAGGTACTTTCAGCCTTTTGTATAGTGCATTTTCGCCAATGACATAAAAGTTGGTTTTGCATCTCATTTGCATATTCGAACAACTTTCTTTGACTTGTCGTTTGCTTTTCTGATTCCTCGTTTAGAGTCGCTTTGTGAAAAGTCGTTGTCATCGCATGGGTTGGGTTGTTTTACCTCTGAGCGGCACTTTTTTGCACACCATGGGCTAAATGGCCAGGTCACATTGACTCCGAAGGCTCAAAGAAGGTTGTGGGAGGGGACCCACTGGAACAGCTATTGGGAGACAGATGATAGCCTCCCGTCAAGGCCATCCAGCGTGTTCTTTAACGTGCACAGGGTATGGCTCTCCCGCACAAGGGGGCCACGGCTTAACGTCTCATCCGACGGACGGCGGCCTTTCCAAGCCCATCGATGTCCCCTACTGACCGTGGGCAGGGCGGGGAATTTTGCGGAGATAAATCTCAACGCTGACCCAGCTGGGACTCGAACCTGGGAACTACAGATTACGAGCCTGGCGCGCTACCGACTGAGCCACCCCGCCCCTGTCATCGCATGTCTGAATGCTTTGTACGAATGCTGAAAAAGTTAAATAGTAATATTTTCGAAATAATAGTAGTATTAAGTACATAGCAATTTATTCTTTTTAATCCATTTGTTTCTTTTTTGTGTTTGAATGTGTTAGCAAAAACTGTAGTTGAACACCATGATCAAATTTGTCTGTTTTTTTAAAAACGGTTGTTGAGGTCCATATTGGACGTCTATCACAATAATTTACATAAGAAATAAAAGCAATTCAACAATAATACCATCCATACAAAAGAAGTGGTGAGGGGATATTCCAAACCAGTAGTAATTTTATCAATATGTAGCAGTAGTTTATGGTACTTTCAATATAATAAAAGTAACGAAAAGTTTAAAATTTCGGTAACGAAACCTTTAAATTAATTCTTACCAATGACATGCTATTTCATTTATCTATTTCGCAGGTTAATATCTGCAGAAATATGCTACGGAGATGCCAACATTTTTGCCTTCTCAATGTGGGGTATGCGGTAAAATTTTTTTGGGTACACCGTGAGAGTTCAAAAGTCGTTATATCTAGTAACAAAATCAGTGTTTTATTTTATTCTCGTTGTTATACTATAACTATAGTTTTATCTATCTATACAAGAGGTACACCAGTTACATATACATTTCCAGGAGGTACGTGAAGCATAAAAGGTTGAGAACCACTGATATATATGTTTTATTTTATTCCCATTGTTATATCATAACTATAGTTTTATCTATCTATACAAGGGGTACACCAGTTACATACACATTTTCAGGGGGTACGTGAAGCATAAAAGGTTGATAACCACTGATATATACGTTTTATTTTATTCCCATTGTTATACTATATATATAGTTTTATCTATCTATACAAGAGGTACGCCAGTTACACACACATTTCCAGGGGGTACGTGAAGAATTAAAGGTTGAGAACCACTAATATATATATGTTTTATTTTACTCCCATTGTTATACTATAACTATAATTTTGTCTATCTATACAAGAGGTACGCCAGTTACACACATTTCCAGGAGGTATGTGAAGCATAAAAGGTTGAGAACCACTGATATATATGTTTTATTTTATTCCCATTGTTATACTATAACTATAGTTTTATCTATCTACACAAGGGTTACGCCAGTTACATACACATTTCCAAGAGGTATGTGAAGCATAAAAGGTTGAGAACCACTGATATATATGTTTTATTTTATTTCCATTGTTATACTATAACTATAGTTTTATCTATCTATACATGGAGTATGCCAGTTAAATACACATTTCCAGGGGGTACGTGAAGAAGAAAAGGTTGAGAACCACTAATATATATATATTTTATTTTACTCCCATTGTTATACTATAACTATAATTTTATCTATCTATACAAGAGGTACGCCAGTTACATACACATTTCCAGGGGGTACGTGAAGCATAAAAGGTTGAGAACCACTGATATATATGTTTTATTTTATTCCCATTGTTATACTATAACTATAGTTTTATCTATCTATACAAGGGGTACGCCAGTTGCATACACATTTCCAGGAGGTACGTGGAGCATAAAAGGTTGAGAACCACTGATATATATGTTTTATTTTATTCCCATTGTTATACTATAACTATAGTTTTATCTATCTATACAAGGGGTACGCCAGTTGCATACACATTTCCAGGAGGTACGTGGAGCATAAAAGGTTGAGAACCACTGATATATATGTTTTATTTTATTCCCATTGTTATACTATAACTATAGTTTTATCTATCTATACAAGGGGTACGCCAGTTCCATACACATTTCCAGGAGGTACGTGAAGCATAAAAGGTTGAGAACCACTGATATATATGCTTTATTTTATTCCCATTGTTATACTATAACTATAGTTTTATCTATCTATACAAGAGGTACGCCAGTTGCATACACATTTCCAGGAGGTACGTGGAGCATAAAAGGTTGAGAACCACTGATATATATGTTTTATTTTATTCCCATTGTTATACTATAACTATAGTTTTATCTATCTATACAAGGGGTACGCCAGTTGCATACACATTTCCAGGAGGTACGTGGAGCATAAAAGGTTGAGAACCACTGATATATATGTTTTATTTTATTCCCATTGTTATACTATAACTATAATTTTATCTATCTATACAAGGGGTACGCCAGTTGCATACACATTTCCAGGAGGTACGTGAAGCATAAAAGTTTGAGAACCACTGATATATATGTTTTATTTTATTCCCATTGTTATACTATAACTATAGTTTTATCTATCTATGCAAGGGGTACGCCAGTTGCATACACATTTCCAGGAGGTAAGTGAAGCATAAAAGGTTGAGAACCACTGATATATATGTTTTATTTTATTCCCATTGTTATACTATAACTATAGTTTTATCTATCTATACAAGGGGTACGCCAGTTGCATACACATTTCCAGGAGGTACGTGGAGCATAAAAGGTTGAGAACCACTGATATATATGTTTTATTTTATTCCCATTGTTATACTATAACTATAGTTTTATCTATCTATACAAGGGGTACGCCAGTTGCATACACATTTCCAGGAGGTACGTGGAGCATAAAAGGTTGAGAACCACTGATATATATGTTTTATTTTATTCCCATTGTTATACGATAACTATAGTTTTATCTATCTATGCAAGGGGTACGCCAGTTACATACACATTTCCAGGAGGTACGTGAAGCATAAAAGGTTGAGAACCACTGATATATATGTTTTATTTTATTCCCATTGTTATACTATAACTATAATTTTATCTATCTATTCAAGGGATACACCAGTTACATACACATATCCAGGGGGTACGTGAAGCATAAAAGGTTGAGAACCACTGATATATATGTTTTATTTTATTCCCATTGTTATACTATAACTATAGTTTTATCTATCTATACAAGGGGTACGCCAGTTGCATACACATTTCCAGGAGGTACGTGGAGCATAAAAGGTTGAGATATATATGTTTTATTTTATTCCCATTGTTATACTATAACTATAATTTTATCTATCTATACAAGAGGTACTCCAGTTACATACACATTTCCAGGAGGTACGTGAAGCATAAAAGGTTGAGAACCACTGATATATATGTTTTATTTTATTCCCATTGTTATACTCTGACTATAGTTTTATCTATCTATACAAGGGATACACCAGTTACATACACATTTCCAGGAGGTACGTGGAGCATAAAAGGTTGAGAACCACTGATATATATGTTTTATTTTATTCCCATTGTTATACTATAACTATAATTTTATCTATCTATACAAGAGGTACTCCAGTTACATACACATTTCCAGGAGGTACGTGAAGCATAAAAGGTTGAGAACCACTGATATATATGTTTTATTTTATTCCCATTGTTATACTATAACTATAGTTTTATCTATCTATACAAGGGGTACGCCAGTTGCATACACATTTCCAGGAGGTACGTGGAGCATAAAAGGTTGAGAACCACTGATATATATGTTTTATTTTATTCCCATTGTTATACTATAACTATAATTTTATCTATCTATACAAGGGGTACGCCAGTTACATACACATTTCCAGGAGGTACGTGAAGCATAAAAGGTTGAGAACCACTGATATATATGTTTTATTTTATTCCCATTGTTATACTATAACTATAATTTTATCTATCTATACAAGGGATACACCAGTTACATACACATTTCCAGGAGGTACGTGAAGCATAAAAGGTTGAAAACCACTAATATATATATGTTTTATTTTACTCCCATTGTTATACTATAACTATAATTTTATCTATCTATACAAGAGGTACTCCAGTTACATACACATTTCCAGGGGGTACGTGAAGAAGAAAAGGTTGAGAACCACTAATATATATGTGTTTTATTTTTCTCCCATTGTTATACTATAACTATAATATTATCTATCTATACTAGAGTTACGCCAGTTACATACACATTTCCAGGGGGTACGTGAAGCATAAAAGGTTGAGAACCACTGATATATATGTTTAATTTTATTACCATTGTTATACTATAACTATAGTTTTATCTATCTATACAAGGGGTACGCCAGTTACATACACATTTCCAAGAGGTACGTGAAGCATAAAAGGTTGAGAACCACTGATATATATGTTTTATTTCATTCCCATTGTTATACTATAACTATAGTTTTATCTATCTATACAAGTGGTGCGTCAGTTACATACACATTTCAAGGGGGTACGTGAAGCATAAAAGGTTGAGAACCACTGATATATATGTTTTATTTTATTCCCATTGTTATACTATAACTAAAGTTTTATCTGTCTATACATGGAGTATGCCAGTTACATACATGTTTCCAGGGGGTACGTGAAGAAAAAAAGGTTGAGAACCACTAATATATATATGTTTTATTTTACTCCCATTGTTATACTATAACTATAATATTATCTATCTATACAAGAGGTACGCCAGTTACATACACATTTCCAGGGAATACGTGAAGAAGAAAAGGTTGAGAACCACTAATATATATATATATGTTTTATTTTACTCCCATTGTTATACTATAACTATAATTTTATCTATCTATACAAGAGGTACGCCAGTTACATACAAATTTCCAGAGGGTACGTGAAGCATAAAAGGTTGAGAACCACTGATATATATGTTTTATTTTATTCCCATTGTTATACTATAATTATAGTTTTATCTATCTATACAAGGGGTACGCCAGTTACATACACATTTCCAGGAGATACGTGGAGCATAAAAGGTTGAGAACCACTAATATATATGTTTTATTTTATTCCCATTGTTATACTATAACTATAATTTTATCTATCTATACAAGGGATACACCAGTTACATACACATTTCCAGGAGGTACGTGAAGCATAAAAGGTTGAGAACCACTGATATATATGTTTTATTTTATTCCCATTGTTATACTCTAACTATAGTTTTATCTATCATTACAAGGGGTACGCCAGTTACACACACATTTCCTGGGGGTACGTGAAGAATAAAAGGTTGAGAACCACTAATATATATATGTTTTATTCTACTCCCATTGTTATACTATAAGTATAATTTTATCTATCTATACAAGAGGTACGCCAGTTACATACACATTTCTAGGGGGTACGTGAAGCATAAAAGGTTGAGAACCACTGATATATATATGTTTTATTTTATTCCCATTATTATACTATAACTATAATTTTATCTATTTATACAAGAGGTATGCCAGTTACATACATTTCCAGGAGGTACGTGAAGCATAAAAGGTTGAGAAGTACTGATATATATGTTTTATTTTATTCCCATTGTTATACTATAACTATAGTTTTATCTATCTATACAAGAGGTACGCCAGTTACATACACATTCCCAGGGGGTACGTAAAGCATAAAATGTTGAGAATGACTGATATATATGTTTTATTTCCATTTTTATACTATAACTATAGTTTTATCTATGTATACAATGGGTACGCCAGTTACATACCCATTTCCAGGGGGTACGTGAAGCATAAAAGTTTGAGATCCACTGATATATATGTTTTATTTTATTCCCATTTTTATACTATAACTATAGTTTTATCTATCTATACAAGGGGTACGCCAGTTACATACCCATTTCCAGGGGGTACGTGAAGCATAAAAGTTTGAGGTCCACTGATATATATGTTTTATTTTTTCCCATTTTTATACTATAACTATAGTTTTATCTATCTATACAAGAGGTACGCCAGTTACATACACATTCCCAGGGGGTACGTAAAGCATAAAATGTTGAGAATGACTGATATATATGTTTTATTTCCATTTTTATACTATAACTATAGTTTTATCTATGTATACAATGGGTACGCCAGTTACATACCCATTTCCAGGGGGTACGTGAAGCATAAAAGTTTGAGATCCACTGATATATATGTTTTATTTTATTCCCATTTTTATACTATAACTATAGTTTTATCTATCTATACAAGGGGTACGCCAGTTACATACCCATTTCCAGGGGGTACGTGAAGCATAAAAGTTTGAGGTCCACTGATATATATGTTTTATTTTTTCCCATTTTTATACTATAACTATAGTTTTATCTATGTATACAAGGGGTACGCCAGTTACATACCCATTTCCAGGGGGTACGTGAAGCATAAAAGTTTGAGAACCACTGATATATATGTTTTATTTTATTCCCATTGTTATACTATAACTATAGTTTTATCTATCTATACAAGGGGTACGCCAGTTACATACACATTTCCAGGGGGTACGTGAAGCATAAAAGTTTGAGAACCACTGATATATATGTTTTATTTTATTCCCATTGTTATACTATAACTATAGTTTTATCTATCTATACAAGGGGTACGCCAGTTACATACACATTTCCAGGGGGTACGTGAAGCATAAAAGTTTGAGAACCACTGATATATATGTTTTATTTTATTCCCATTGTTATACTATAACTATAGTTTTATCTATCTATACAAGGGGTACGCCAGTTACATACACATTTCCAGGGGGTACGTGAAGCATAAAAGTTTGAGAACCACTGATATATATGTTTTATTTTATTCCCATTGTTATACTATAACTATAGTTTTATCTATCTATACAAGGGGTACGCCAGTTACATACACATTTCCAGGGGGTACGTGAAGCATAAAAGGTTGAGAACCACTGATATATATGTTTTATTTTATTCCCATTGTTATACTATAACTATAGTTTTATCTATCTATACAAGGGGTACGCCAGTTACATACACATTTCCAGGGGGTACGTGAAGCATAAAAGTTTGAGAACCACTGATATATATGTTTTATTTTATTCCCATTGTTATACTATAACTATAGTTTTATCTATCTATACAAGGGGTACGCCAGTTACATACACATTTCCAGGGGGTACGTGAAGCATAAAATGTTGAGAACCACTGATCTTACTGGTCAACCCATTGTTGTCTATGGAAACTTCGTGACCTTCACATTTCACCACCAAAATTTCTTGCATAACACATTGTTTGCAATATTCGTTTGAAATTTTTTCCACCGTTAGAAGGCGAAATTATAGGTTTTTTGGGATTCAAAAAGTGCAAATCATAATATGTTACCAATATCTATCCAACCTAAAGATTTTGTTTCTAATTTACCGCTGAAGCAAACAGTTAACTCTTAGAACGAAAAAAGTTGCATTTTCTGCAACTGTAAATGAAACTAAGAACTTGGTCTAAGGGATTTCTGATTGTTGCCAATGGAAAATTTGCCAACTTCACATTCCAGCACCAAAATTTCAAATTTCTAGGTTGGGTTGGGTTGTTTTACCGCTGAGCGGCACTTTTTTGCACACCATGGGCTAAATTTCCAGGTCACATGGACCCCGAAGGCTCAGAGAAGGTTGGGGGAGGGGGCCCACTGGAACAGCTGTTGGGAGACAGATGGTAGCCTCCCGTCAAGGCCATCCAGCGTGTTCTTTAACGTGCACAGGTTATGTCTCTCCCGCACACGGGGCCACGGCTTAACGTACCATCCGACGGATGGCCGCCTTTCCAAGCCCATCGGTGTCCCCTACTGACCGTGGGCAGGGCAGGGAATTTCGCGGAGAGAAATCTCAACGCTGACCCAGCTGGCACTCGAACCTGGGAACTACAGATTATGAGCCTGGCGCGCTACTGACTGAGCCACCCCCGCCCCTCAAATTTCTAGTATATTCATTTTCGACTTTGAAACTTCAACCTTTTTCTACCGTTAGAGGACGCATTTATATCTTCGGAAACTGCAAATCGAAATATTTCTTCAATATTTCACAAAAAGAAAATTTATCTTTATAAACAGAAATTTTCCTGAAAACAAAAAAAAAAAGTGCATTTCCCACCGCTCTGAGTCTAAGAGGTCAACCCATTGTTGCCTACGAAAACTTGAAAAATTGTCTTGAAATTTGAGACAGGCCGTAAATACCCCATGGTTTGCGACCAACAGACAAATATATTCGGATTTAGGCGTCCAACATATTTGCATCCATATAAAGTGGGGCTCAGTCAGTAGCGCGCCAGGCTCGTAATCTGTAGTTCCCAGGTTCGAATCCCAGCTGGGTCAGCGTTGAGATTTATCTCCGCAAAATTCCCCACCCTGCTCACGGTCAGTAGGGGACACTGATGGGTTTGGAAAGGCCGCCGTCCGTCGGATGGGACGTTAAGCCGTGGCCCCGTGTGCGGGAGAGCCATACCTTGTGCACGTTAAAGAACAGACTGGATGGCCTTGACGGGAGGCTACCATCTGTCTCCCAACAGCTGTTCCAGTGGGTCCCCTCCCACAACCTTCTCTGAGCCTTCGGGGTCCATGTGACCTGGCCATTTAGCCCATGGTGTGCAAAAAAGTGCCGCTCAGAGGTAAAACAGCCCAACCCATATAAAGCAGATCTCTAAGAAATTCTTAGAAGCTGTGGACACGAATCCTCACGATTTCATTACTATCATTTTAAAGTATGATCATGATCCTATGAGCAGATTCAAGAGGGCTAGATCATTGGTTTTCGATCAGAAACACTTTATGGTCTAATACCCTGATCTACCATATTTATCATTGTTTTCCTGCCCCTTGGGGCTCACCTTTTGGTGATTTTTGTGTTATCCTTTGCGACTCATGCCATTTATTGGATACCCTCAGATGGAGAAGGTTATGGGATCTTTTATCCTCGTACTTCGAAAAATCGTAATTATGCTACATGCTACTGCCTACGGAAACTTCGTGACGTTCACATCCCACCACCAAAATTTCGAATTTCTAGCATTAATACATCGTTTGAAAAAAAAAATTTGAAAAAGCCTAGTATTTTAATTTATTAATACGGTATACAGAAACGAAATTACCAAACTTACGATGATTTTTAAATCCGAAATTGATTTTTCTTCCTAAAAATCACTTTCTGATTAAAAATATTAAGAGGCTATAAGTCCCAAATACAAATGATAGCACATTTTTCCTTCTCATGGTTTTTTGTATTCATGTAATTTTAAGCTTTACACCTCTTCTTTAACACAAAAACACCAGAAAAAATGTGCGCGCCATCTAGTGAGATTTTATAGGAGCTACACATAAAGTTACGGTTTTTTTGAGCATTTACGCAGGTCTGTAGTCTGTCATTGTTCGCCATGCTATATGCAAATTATAACTTTTTTTTGTGTGTTTTTTTAATTTCGTTAATGCTACTTCCAGTAGTGATTAAACAATGTAGCAATAATGTACGACAGGGAAATGCGAACAATTAAGATATATAACTTCCTGTTCCGACTGCTAGAATTACTCACTGCTGATGAACTTTTTAATATCCTTATTTTTGCTTAACTTTATACTGTATAGAATAAAAACTGGCTGATTTATCCTTGTGCAGCTGCTCGCTAAGAGGAAAACATGAAATCGTATGTTAGAATGCCGATGGTATGTCTTTATGTGTTCTTGTTCTCACTTTCTATTTTTTCAAGACATGCACTTGCTGCGAAGTTAATCCATGACCGTTCGCAAAAGCTAACAAAAAATTATAAAATTCCCGTTATCGCTCCCGATATTGAAAGTAGGAAGTTAAACGTGAGATTGGCCATGCAAAAACTCATCGATATCATGAACAGGCACATTGGCGAGGCATTTGACGAAGACGTTGAAGACCAGCGCTTATATCCAACTATGGACTCTGTAGAAGCGTTTGGCAAACGCACTCTGGCGACTGAAACCGATTCTATCGCTGCTGAAGAATCGATCTTACCGCCACTTCCAACATCAGTGAAACACTCTTATCATTCACAAGATGTGGTTGGTTTAAGTTACATTGCTTCAACAGAACGTTTAGATGGTGAACAAGTTTATCGAAATCGAGGTGCGTTGGGTCACAATGTTGCGTTTACGAAATCGAAATTTTTGCCCGATATCATGCACGCTTTCTCCGGAGCGCTCTCCCTGGTTACAGAAAGACTTGAAGAGGAGAAGACGGCGGAATCTGGCGATTTGTTGGAAAACGAACAGCAACAGGGAAAATTTAGTCAAGTAGAAAAAGCAGTTAATTCTTCCGAAAGCCTCGCAAGGACAAACATCGTTGATGTTTTACCCGTAAATGAGACCTTGAAAAGGCAAGTAACCAATCATGAAAATAGGCTTAAAAGCGACAATAATATTTCTAATAAAAAGAGTATGACATGTAAGAAAGCACACGTTGAGACAGACGCTGATGTTTTAGATGCAACAACTGAACTTGTAGTTGATAATAATAGGATGGTAGTGAAACACGATCAGTTGGAGAACATTGATAATTCTGTTACTTCCCATGATCAAAATCCTTTGAACTCAATAAAAGACAGAAGGTTTTTTAAACCTACAGATCGAGAAGGCAAAAAGGGTTTCTTTAGAAAACACTTCAGGAAATATCCTGTCCCTAGAAATGGACATAAAAATGCCGCCTATAATATTGGCCGAAGCTGGCTGGAACCGTTGAGTGTGAAGCGAAAACGGGTGGGCAATTACCATAACCATGGTGTATACCGTAGCCATGACGAAGAAGGCGACGATGTAGATAATGACCGTAACCGTGAGGAAAAACGCGACGATGTAGATAATAAACGTAAGCGTGAGGGAGAGCATGACGACGTAGATAATAAGCGTGAGGAAGAGAGTGACGATGTAGACAATAGCCGTAACCACGAGGAAGAGAGCGACGATATAGACAATAACCGTAACCACGAGGAAGAGAACGACGATGTAGACAATAAACGTAACCACCAGGAAGAGAGCGACGATGTAGAAAATAACCGTAACCTTGAAGAAGAGAACAACGATGTAGACAATAACCGTAAGCGTGAAGGTGACGATGTGGACAGGAAACTCGAGGAAGAGGATAACGATGTAGCTGAAGAAGTAGTCGTTCATCCTAAGCATAAAATGTCGAAAGAAAAGATTGATTTTAAGTCTAACAGCCATAAAATAGAAAACAAGATTTTTAACAGAAACTTGTCAACTTCTACGGAAAAGGGAAAAATATTAAGTGCTGAGCCTTTGGAACAACGTTTTGGCTCGGAAGGTTACGGTGGTGAAGAAAAGTTGACTGAAATCTCAGAGGAGGCTAGATTAGATGTAACCGAACTTCCCCAATATACCGATAACATTTCAGAGATCTTTATAGTGGGAACATTAGACAATGTTAAATCTGGTGAAAGCGATAATAATGCCACTCAAAAACTGTTAACACTTCGTGATTTCGGTTTCGACAAGTCTGGCCAGATTGTTATGGGATCTCTCCTAGGTGCCTTTGTGATGCTGTTAGTCATCGGAACCGCTTTGTTCACCTGCCATATGCTGCGAAGAAATCCGGCAGAATTTTCACCTGTGTCGTCTGTATCTACATCGTCTTCAGCACACTCGAGCAGTAGTAGGTCAGAATCATTATCTCCTGGTGTACACAAAAAACTCGCCTTTCTTCCTAGTAGACTCGTGAACAAGATTGCACAAAAGGATCCTGTCAGTAAATTGTCCTTATTACCTTCTGGTGCAGATGAGACCTCAGCGCCATCTATCGGAAAGTCTAAGTTTTTTGGTAAGACAAAACACTCAGTTCAGTCGACTTCAGGTGTAGATTCTACAGCGAGTTACGGCTCGCTTCAAAACGTAATAAGTTGCTACTCCAAAAAAGTCAACGGAGAGGATTCCTGTAAAGAAAGTAATATGAAGTTAAAGCAGAGGATGTTTTCTAATGAGGAATCAAAAAAGATAGAGGACATGCTATTGAAAGATGCTTGGGAGAGATCGTGGTACACAGGAAACAATTTTACTAAAGCTGATGGAATACCTATCTGTACTGTTGTTGATAAGTACGATGATGAAAGCAGCATTGGAAGCAGCAAAGAGAGGCCCAAGAGCCAAGCCAGATCTTTTGGCACTATCTCCCATCAGAGCAGTGCAGCGTCTTTGACGAAACAGGTACGTCATGCCTGTAATGAAGCAGAAAAGGTTAACCTGAAGCACGTGACTGGTAACTCGTGGAGAAAGTTCCAGAGACAATGAAGACTGGGGAGATCTTTATCTGACTTACTTTTTACTGCTAATATATACATCTTCTTCGTGGTTCCTTTTGCAGGACAATAAAGGCCACCTCAATAAAGTGCATTCATAAATAGTGTGTGTTTGGAAGCAGTTATTGATGTTAATGTCTTTGTGGAGTATAACACAGTTTGTATGAGACCTGAACGCAAGTCTGTGGGATCTCACTTCTCCCTTGAGCATGCGCAGCTCAATAAATCTTTTATACAAGAAGCCAAGCTCGTAATCTGCAGTTCCCAGGTTCGAGTCCCAGCTGGGTCAACGTTGAGACTTATCTCCGTAAAACTTTCCGCCCTGCCCACGGTCAGTAGGGGACACCGTTGGGCTTGGAAAGACTGCTGTCTGTCGGATGGGATGTTAAGCAGTGCCTCCGTACGCGGGAGAGCCATACCCTGTGCACGTTAAAGAACACGCTGGATTGCCTTGACGGGAAGGTACCATCTGTCTTCCAACAGCTGTTCCAGTGGGTCTCCTCCCCCAACCTTCCCTGAGCCTTTGGAGTCGTTGTGACCTGGCCATTTAACCCGTGGTGTGCAAAAAAGTCAGAGGTAAAACAATCCAACCCTACCCAACTCTTGCACAAGAAACAATATAGAAATAAATCAGTGGCATACGCAGTATTTCCTTTTTTTTGGGGGGGGGGGAAGATGTTTAAAAATTTAGAGTGTATATAAGAAATTTGAAATCGATAGCAATTCAAACGGAAAATACATGAGGCAGTCTCGTTGTTGAGTGAATAGTATGCTTGGCTACTGATCAAAGGGACTCGGGTTCGAGTCCTGGGTAAGGCATGCATGTTGTGTTGTTTTTCTGCTGAGGTCTTGCCATCCTCACAGACCTTCTACTATGGCATATAAAGTGACATGCTCCTGTCAGACCTCTGTGGCAAGCAGCTGCTTGAGGAGATATATATGTAGTAAAATTTGATTAATATAAGTAATGGGAAGCTTTACTATTTTGAATTTTCTTTAAAAAATCTATACACTTACTTTATTTTACTTATATTTAGATTTTATACTTATATTTATACCAGTATATTTTATATAATAAAGTATTATAAGCACGCTTATATATAATAAGTATATTTATATATTACACATATATTTGCAGTTTATTTTGCTAAAACATAATATAGTTTAATCGGGGTTTGAGGGTTGGAGTGGGATTGGGGTGGGATGGGGATCCTGATCCAATGTATACCTCCCTGCTTACACCAGTGATATAACTACACTGGTTTCCATAAATTAAAGAAAATCTCTATGTTAAGTCAATGGGAAGCTAAAGTCAACGCTCTATAACTTCTAAAACAAGCTTTTTATGTTTTGAAAAATGTGATTGTAGATAAAGATCTCAATCAAATAAATTAATATCTCGATTTTCAACAATATTCGTTCAGTATTTTATGAGTTATGAGAGTTTGAATATTTTGGATAACAATGGCAGCGACAAAAATTGACTTCAGAAGTTAATTAAAACTTAGTAATAAGTATTGTATCAAAGTGTTTGATAAAATAAGTTTGTATTTTAGAACTTTATGTAAAGAATTCATTCACTATTCTTCAGTTTTGTACAAGTTTCTTAAGACTGGCATTGCTGTTGATAAATATTCAAACTTGCATAAGTCATTAAATACTGAACGAATATTGTTGAAAATCGAGATTATTGATTTATATGATTGAGATCTTTATCTGCAATCACATTTTTCCAAAAAAAAAAACTTATTTTAGAAGTTAAAGAGCTTTGACGTTAGCTTCTCATTGATTTAACATAGGGATTTTCCTTAATTTATGGAAACCAGCGTATTATATTATATTATGCATATATTTATAGTGTCTTTTACTAAACATAGTATGGTGTAATACATTCTATACTAGAGTCAAATATGATCAGTTAATCTGCTTTAATGCCATCATCCATCATTTAATGCCACCATCCATCAAATAGATGTTAAACCGTGGCCCTGTTTATGGGAGAGCCATACTATGTGCACATCAAAGAACATGCTTGATGGCAGGCTAATAGCTGTCTAGTGAGTCCCCTTTCCCCAGCTGTGTTGGAATCCTTGTAACATGGTCACTTTGCCCATTATTCAGACTAGGGGTTCGCAACATGGGGTATGCAGTAAACGTTTTTGGGGTACAATGTGAGAGCTCAAAAGTCGCTAGATTTAGTAACAAAATAAAAATAACCATTGTTCTACTATAACTATAGTTTTATCTATACAAGGGGTATGCCAGTTACACATTTCCAGGGTATGTGAAGCATAAAAGGTTGAGAACCACTGTTCTAGAGGTAAAACAACCCAACCCTGTTTTAATTAAGTTTTGAGGTTAATTTTTTGTAGCTTGTTGAGATTCCCGTGTTCATTACTCTTTTAAAACTGAACAGATATAGTTAAAAATTGAGATTGAGATCTTGAATTTATCTTCAGACATTTTTTTCACTAAAAATCGTAATGAAGAAGTTATTGAGTTCTGGGTTCGAGCCCCCAGGTAATGCATGGATGTCTGTGTTGTTTTTCTGCTGAGGTCCCACCATCCTCACAGACCTTCTGCTATGGAATATTAAGCTGACAGGTTCCTGTTAAACTTCTGTGGCAAGCAGCTGCTTGAGGGTGTACTTATCGTAACATGGATCTATTTCCATCTTTTTGTCCAGTACCTGTATTTATGTACATTGGATATTGTTTGTTTGTTTTTTGTGTAAGAAATAAGTTCTATAACCTATGAGTGACATTTCAATACCTATTTTATTTCTGCGAAATTTAAGTATTAAAAATTTCAAATGCATTCGCTTTAAATGAAACGATTTCAGAGTACTGAAATTTTAATTTCTCTAATAACTTCATAATATTTATTAAAACAGAATTCTAATGTTTATAGGAAAATGCAGGTCTGGATATGGGGTAAAAAGCGAATTGATTTGGTCCTACGAAACAGTCGAGCTGATAAAAATATAAGAGGAGGAGGGGGCAAGAAACTAGACTTATAATTTAATTAACCCACTACCCCCAACCTCGTTTTACTACTCTTAAAATTTTGAAAATTGCATGAAATATAAATGTTTAATAATATTTGCCTCTATTATTTCTAGTAACATTTTTTTTGTGTGTGTGTGTGGGGGGGGGGGGGGGGTCATGCCCTTTTGATCCGGTTCCTGGGAAAATTAATTTTCTATTTATATTGAAATTATTTTAACTTTTTATTTGAAAACTAGGGA
Organism: Ryuthela nishihirai; assembly: GCA_038380435.1. NCBI lineage: Eukaryota > Metazoa > Arthropoda > Arachnida > Araneae > Heptathelidae > Ryuthela > Ryuthela nishihirai. The sequence goes on from JAWZYU010000006.1 coordinate 74,185,022, forward strand.
AAAATTGATCATTCCTGCAATGTGTTTTATAGCAAAAGGGTGAAGTTGGAAAATTTAGTGTCTTCCTAAAATACCATATATAGGAATGAAGAATACACAAATGCAAAACTGTTAGGTTTGAAACAATTGGGTAATATACGCGAATATTTAAAAAATAATCTCCAATAGAAAAAGAAATTATACTGATGAAATTTCCTTTAGACCACTGATCAGCAATAACATATTTATATCAAATAAACTCTGGACATAAACGAAGCATGAATTATATCCAACACTTAAAATAATTTTTTTAAAAGTATATACTAAAGACCAAATTAATATGTACAGTCGCTCAAAAAAGTATCCGAACACTATGGTTGATTACAGAATTCAGAAAAAATATCTGGTAACGATTTTTTTTAGAAATTAGTGATCTGGCAACCTTCGTGTCACGTAACACGAAGGTTGCCAGATCACTAATTTGTTAATAATATCATTATTTGTAAATATAATCACTAATATGTACCATAAACAAGAAGAAAACTTCCACCACACCGTAAATGACATCCATCCTATCTGCACAAAATGGCGTTTTAAACTTTCAAAGCTAAGAACAGTGTGAACGCTTATCATAAAAATAGGAAGAGCCTGAAATCTAAAAATAAAAATTTAAGATCAATTTGTTCAACAAACATCTTCACATAACATTACTTTATTTATTTATCCTCTTCATTTAGCCTCCAGTTCGTAGAAAAAGTCTAGAAACTACATAACACAAAATGTTAAGATTCTGTACTTTTTCCAACCTGCCTGAATATTTTGCTCTTTGCAGGACTGACATCCTCACTATAAAGATTAGAATAACTTCAAAAGAATTTTCGAAGAATCACATCCAAACATAAAAAACATCCATTTTTCATAAAAATCACAAAAGAAAAATGAGCAGGAAGTACGGTAGAAGATATACAAGGACATCCACAGTTTAAAAAAATTATCAAACTACAAGGAAAATTGAATTAGCTCTCTAATTGGGATAAAAATTCCTGGGTAATAAAGATACCAGATATAAATAGAGAATCGTAGCAGTCAAACACAGATAACAAAGTTGTATACAAGAAGATATTCTACGTCTAGGAGAAATACATCTGAAAACACTATGCAAAACAAAAAAATATATTCAGAGATGGAGCTATTAATCAAGAATTGGAAACTTCTGCTGGGACCTTCTTTGACAAGGAAGAAAGTTACAGATTCAGCTTTAGACTAACTAAATGTACTAATTGTACAGACACTGAACTCGCTACTTTGAAACAGGCTCTATCATGGAAAAAAGAAAGGAATAGAAAAAAAAATTGCCTTCATTGCAGATAGTGAAGCTCCTCTTCTGAAAAGGAAACGGTTTCTACTGAAGGAATGGCACAAATGCTGTCATCAGAATTTCATCCGAAATATTCTGATGCTCTGCCATCACCTATAGAATGACAGCAACATCCCTGTGTCTTTCAGTGGGTGCCAAGTCACAATGAATTCCCTGTAAATGAGGCAGCTGACTGACTCACAAAAAATCTCAATAGTACGACAACAATAGTAGAAAATTGTACAGCTCTAATAAATGTAAATAATTGATAACACAAACTGATATTTGATATTCCCTAACAACTTTTTCACTGAGCTCACTAAAACTTATATAACCACAGACGATTAGTCAACCAAAAAATTGATCCATTATCTACAAAATCTTCACCAAGACAAGATTATGTGAAAATCATCTGACTCAGAACAGGTCACTGCAGACTTGATGATAAAATGCACATTATGTAAAAGCAGGCTAACTTCTGCCCCCAGTGCAACTCAATTGAAACAGTGTCACATTTCCTACTGAACTGTAGAGCATACAACACCCGCAGAAAGGTTCTTTTTGAACATTTGCAAAAACCGAATATCAAGAACTTCACTCTTGAAAACCTACAGTCACAAAAAAGGCAAAAAACTAGATTGATCACACATCTAAAACTCATAAAAGTTTTAAAGAATACAACCTGTACTGCATAATTTGAACTTACACTACAGGATTTATTTAAAAAAAAAAATAGGTTGCAGAACCATTGGAGATTTTAAAAGAATGTTCTAACAGTGGTTCAAAAATCTCCTAAACCCAACCATAAAAAGAAGAAAGTTTCGAAATCAGAGAGAGAAAGAAAAAAAAAACATATTAGAAGAGTTTACAAGAAACATAAAGAAGAAAATATATTAAAAGCTTTACAAGAATGCAGAAGTTTTTTTTTTCTCTGGCCTAAATTTGTACTCTCTGTGACTGAATGTACTGGGAAAGTTTGCGATTGAAATATCGACAGAAGCTTCTAATGATTCTGTCTCCAATTGCTGCTACTGCAACTGGTGCATTATTTTGTCATATTACTTACGGATTGCTCAAATATAATGCCCAAATCCTCTCTTGCTTCGCCTGCGTTTAAAGCTTCCACTCTCTGCAGCCTTTTCTTTCTTGTCTCCTTAAAGAGAGAAAAATATCTTCTTCCCTTCCCATTTTGCCTAGAAACATAGCTATTCATTAAACGCCGTAATCAATATGTGCTTCCAATTACCAAAAAAATTTTATTAGCTGGAAAGTATATTTCAGAGAGACTTAAAAATAATGCATGAATATTTAATTATAATGAAATGGTGATATTTGATGGCATAGCTAGGATTACACGGTCTCATTGCACGGTCTATACAAGAGAGAGAGAGTTGAAAAATTTTGTCATGCCTATTTCAGTGTAAATTGATAAATTGGTGACTTGCAAATAAAAGTTGAGAATGGAGTGAGGTTAATCTCCACTCTTAAATGTCTTTAATATCTTAAATGGGATCAGGAATTATTTAGGGCTTTCTTTGAGAAGGTTCACCAATCTGTAGCCTTCCTAAAGGCACAATTTGCCTTATTGTTATTATCATTTAACGCTAAAAGAGTCAACCATAACCGTAAACTGAATATTAGCTGGCAAAACTGATAGCTAGTTACTAGTCGTTTGAGTGATGATGGTTTGTGATGATCAATTTGTAAATTTTACCCTTAGTAGTTTTTGTTAATATCTTCAGACTTTTAATTTCCATATTTTTGAGATGGCTCGTCCATTAATACCCAGTCAGCAGAAGCTAGCAGAGAAGTTAACTATACTGAATGACAGGGGTGTTGGCATGCTTACCCGTATCTACAATATAAAGAAAGTGAGTAGTTCCGATTATAAGGAAATTTCTAGTACGTAGGAAAACAAACAAGGATGTTAAAAATATAAACTCACTATACTTTTAATATTAGTAAAATATAGTATTTCGTGGTTAATATCTAATAGAAGAATAAATTTCAGAATATGTTGAAGATCTTGAAATCAGATTTCAAGCGAAATATTTCTGTGAAAAAAACCGTACAGAGTAAAATTCTCACAGAGATTTATGTAATTATCAGATATATTTATGAGTTATTTGGATTGAATTTAAATGTTACTGCACTGTTTTACAATCATACTGTATTAGAAAGAGTAAAGGGACAGATTACAACCTTTTGCAATACTTTTGTGCAACTATGTTGAATCTGATTAATTGGAGTATCATATGTATATTCTGTTACATTAATGAAGTTTTCAAACACAAAATACTTTAATTGTTTATTTGTGATTACACGAATTGTTTCTAATGGATGGTGTAAGTGGAAATCGAAGATTTTTTTGGGTGTAGTGGCTCAGTTGGTAGCATGCCAGACTTGTAATCTGCAGTTCCCAGGTTCGAGTCCCATCTGGGTCAGTGTTGAGATTATCTCCACAAAACTCCTCCCCTGCCCATGGTCAGTAAGGGACACCAATGGGCTTGAAAAGACTACCGTCGTTGGATGGGACAGTTAAACCTTGGCTCTGTGTGCAGGAGAGCCATACCCTGTGCACATTAAAGAACATGCTGGATGTCCTTGACAGGAGGCTATCATCTGTCAGGAACAGCTACCTGTTAAAAGGTAGCTGTTCCTGTGGGTCCTCTCCCCCAACCTCTGAGCCTTTGGGGTCCTTGTGGCCTGGCCATTTAGCCCATTGTGTGCAAAAAAGTGCCGCTCAGAGGTAAAACAACAAGGAATATTTTGTTGAATGAAAAAATAAAGATTGTATTAAAGTAGTTTCATAAAAGGCATTACTGGGGAAGTAAATTATATTATTTACTTACCCAATAATTTCACTTTTAATTGCTATGGTATTTTTATATGGCATACTCTGCCTTGAATATTTCCAAGTAAAAATATTGCATTGAGATGTGTTCAGAACAATAGGTATTGTAATTCTTAATGTTCAAAATGTTTTCTGTGGCCAAGTGGTTACTGGGACCTAGGTTTGAACCCAGAAAGGCATGGATGTTTTCTTGTGTGGACTTCTTAGATCATGTATTCTTTACAGATCTCTTCTATGATGTTTTATACTGAGATTCTTGTGTAGGGAGTCCCTCATTAGAGGCTAATTTCACCATGAACTTACAACACCTTGAACCTAAGACTTCTGTGGCAAGCAGCTGCTGGACTGTATTGCAGCTAGAGATGCTAAAACGATTCGATAGTAATAGTTCATTTTAAGTGTTGTATAATTAAAGTCTTAGGTATATACAGGGTGAATCTGAAAAAGTGGGCAAAACTTTATGGGGTGGTAGAACGCAGCTGTACGAGCAATATTCGTCATAGAATGTATGGTCGGAACGCAAGCGGTGAGAAGTTAAAAGGTAGTTTTCCACTGTCACATTTAAAGAATGAACACAAGAAGGAGAGGAGATACTTCAGAAAACATTTTAACAGGAATGTAATTTAGGTACATGCTCAAAGAAATTGCTCAAAAGAGCTGCCGCCAGATGTAATGCAGGCTTCACACCTGCGGGATAGTGGATATATCCACGGTAGAAATGCCGTTGGGTGCGAGGACCGACCCTTTTATATCATTTCCAACGCCACCTAGCGGCTCGCCGTTTGCATTCCAACCATACATTCTATGATGAATATTGCCCGTATAGCTGCGTTCTACCACCCCGTAAAGTTTTGCCCACTTTTTCAGATTCACCCTGTATACTGATATGGGGGATAATCCTTGGCTGGCACACTCGCTGTAGTTGCTGCTGAGGCTTAATAATTTAAATGTGTTATTTACAAATTTACCTATTATAAGGGGGCGGAGGTGGCTCAGTCGGTAGCGTGCCAGTCTCATAATCTGTAGTTCCCAGGTTCGAGTCCCAGTTGAGTCAGCTTTGAGATTTATCTCCGCAAAATTCCCCGCTCTGGCCACGGTCAGTAGGGGACACCGATGGGCTTGGAAAGGCCGCCGTCCGTCAGATGGGACGTTAAGCCGTGGCCCCGTGTGCGGGAGAGCCATACCCTGTGCATGTTAAAGAACACACTGGATGGCCTTGACGGGAGGCTACCATCTGTTTCCTAACAGCTGTTCCAGTGGGTCCCCTCCCCCAACCTTCTCTGAGCCTTCAGGGTCCATGTGACCTGGCCATTTAGCCCATGGCGTGCAAAAAAGTACAAGTTATCACTTGCTCTACCATTCAAGCAAAGGGGGTAGTGATAATGGCTTGCTTAATAGTTGGAGACAATCCACTTTAGTATCGTGAAAATAGATGACTTTTCGACTGTCATTTTCTTTGCATTTTGAATAAATTTCTTATTTATGTGAAGATTGCATAACATACTGAAAAGTGTGACTACTGACTGAAAATTAAACAGCTTTTAAAAATTAATAGAGAAAAACTACATGGAACACAGCATAGAGAGTTGAGAAAGAATGGTTTAGTGTTTACAGAATTGTTTAAACAACTTTCAATACACTCTTTTGCCATACGAAATATTGCTTATCTCTAATAGTTTAAATGCACACTATTGACCATTTTTTGTGAAGATTCCAAAAAGTTGGATTGTGCAGTTTGTTATTGTCAGAATTAATCAGGTTTGAGTGATTTTGAGAATTGGATTGATATTGTTAAAAATTTTAATATGTAAAAGAAATTATTTAACTGGAAACTTAGTGTTTTTCAAATGCTCATTTGCAATGTCAGGGAAAATGAAACATATCCAATATAATATGGATATGTGTGTGTGAATTTTATAATACATTTTATAATACAAAACCAACAATAAAGGGAATACAAAAGCAGCAATGAAGTAAAGGAAAGGGGGAGTTCTAGTTAAAAATATATATAATAATAATATAAATAAATAAATACCCCCTCAAGCAGCTGCTTGCCACAGAGGTCTGACAGGAGCCTGTCAGTTTATGTGCTATAGTAGAAGGTCTGAGAGGATGGCAGAACCTCAGCAGAAAAATGACACACACATCCATGCCTTACCCGGGGCTCGAACCCAGGTCCCTTAGATCAGTAGCCAAGCGTGCTAACCACTCAGTTAGCATATTGAATGTCATAAAAGGCACTTTGCCTAAACTCTTACGTTGGCATTTTTAAGTCTACTGTTTGTCTAGGCGGACTTTTTTTTTATTTGGACATGGCAGAGAAGAATCCTAGAAGCTACTCCTAGCTTTTAACAGCCTTCTCATATAAGATATGTCCTACTAAGACTGAAGTCACTGCTGATCACTGCTTCAGTTAGAGCTAACACAATGCACAAATTTTGCTCTGCTGGAAAAATAACTAGCTGTCTAGCTGCTATGCCAGTTAAGGCTAACTATATTGTTAAAGCAAGGAGTGCATTAAAGTAGTATTTGTTTTAAATGTTAAGTTTTTCACATTGTGATTCTGTATTTGATTATATGATTATTATTGTTTTAATTTAAATGTATGGAACACAGTGTGCTTTTTTTTATATGATTAAAGCCAGTATCTGGACTGTTATTTTGCCCAGTGTGCTATTCTGCGATATAATTTTTGCCATAAAGTAGATATTTATCAATAGTAGACTCTTGATTGGCGATAGCAGGTGTGTGTACATCTGGGCTTCCTATTGTCATTGATGGTTGCTTGCCATCGTTTTATTCGTGCTGTATTCTTCATGAAAGATACTGGGTGGCTGAGTGATTATCATGGTCAGCTACAGTTCAAAGATATAGATGTTGTGTTTTCTACTGAAATCTCACCTTTTTCATAGACCTCTGTGATACATTGTATTTAAAGTTTTCTATCAGATTCCTGTATCCAGTGTTTGAGGGATTATATTTTTACTCCCTCATTCCTTTGTAAGGGTGATATGAAGTTTTAAATGGTCTAGGGTAGTGATTCTTAAACTTCACAAGTCATGGTCACCCTTATTGTTGGTGGATCATTACCTGACAGTCTGAATTTTATTGCTGACATGAATCTTCTATACACACACACACACATATATCCATGGATAACAATAACACAGGTTGACAACACAACAATTTTAATATAAATGCTAAATTTACATTAAAAACTTCTAAAAGCTTTAAAAGTTAAAATCTTTTTAACTTTTTATGCCTGGCCACCAACATCTCATATAGGCAACTAGTTCAGTGCACTAATAGGAGCATGAAGTTTAGAATAACACCCAGTGACTCATACCACAGAGGCAGCAAAGTGCAGATTAGCAACACCATTGCACATAAGAACTCGATCACCAAGTTACAGGCAACAATACCGAACCTGTGAAAAGCTACCAAGAACAGTACACAACCTGGAATTATCATCCTTGTACAACCGATGACGCTACTTCTAGAAGAACGAAGAAAATAAAGGTATGACTATTTAACATAAACTTCACTGATCTATGACTATCAATTACCCCATTAGTATCAATGAGCTGATTGTTTGTTGCGATACCACGTGTCTAGTCCAGCACCTACAGTGTTTATAGAGTTAACTTAATCTATATTTTACTATTTAATTTGGGTGAGTAAAGGTAAAATATTTCCAGTAAAATCAATAAATAATTTTTGTGGAAAAAACGCGAGTTTGTCAATTTACGGGACATGAACCCAAATCTTTCCATATTCATGCTAGAATGTTCTAACCATTGAACTAGAATTGAATCCATCATCTTTCCATTAATGTGAGTGACAGATCATCCTTAATGTGTCTCTCTTGATGCCATCTATGATTGGGGGAGGTAACTTCTAATATTGCTCTGAATAAGATGTAAATATTACAGTCACTTGTGCTCAAAACATGAGTAATTATTTATTGATTAAATGGCTTCTGTTTCAACAGGTAATAGTTTAAATTTCTTCCTCTAGAGTCTAAAGTTGAAAAAATTCCAAAATTTTAAGCATATTATACTACATATTTAAAATTTTGATGGTAGAGATTGTGTGGGGGGTGGGAGTGACTCAGTCGGTAGCACACCAGGCTCGTAATCTTAGTTCCCAGGTTCGAATCCCATCTGGGTCAGCGTTGACATTTATCTCCGAAAAATCCCCCGCCCTGCCCATGGTCAGTAGGGGGACACCGATGGGCTTGTAAAGGCCGCTGTCTATCAGATGGGATGTTAAGCTGTGACCCTATGTGTGGGAGAGCCATACTCTGTGCACGTTAAAGAACATGCTGGATGGCCTTGACGGGAGACTACCATCTGTCTCCCAAGAGCTGTTCCAGTGAGTCCCCTCCCCCAACCTTCTCTGAGCCTTCAGGGTCCTTGTGACCTGGCCATTTTAGCCCATGGTGTGCAAAAAAGTGCCGCTCAGAGGTAAAACAACCCAACCCAAGGTAGAGGTTGTGGTTAATGGGTTTACATTGACAACAGTGGCTTGACCCCCATCCACAGGATGATGGCAAAATGGAACTGTTTTTGGTTTAAGATTAAATGAAGAATGTTGGTTGAACAGGAAGGTACTAATATAATATTCGGTATCTTTGAATCTTCCATTAGTTTGAATTTCCACCATTTAAAGGGTGCTAAATTTTTAAAATGTGAAAACAGTTTATCATGGAAAAAGAGCATTCCACATTGATTTGGCTTTTTAGTTATTGTGCCAGTTAAAAAAAAGAAGCTTCCTGTGCTTTTCTGCCAACATCCATTGACATGCATATGCTGCGTAAAACCTTTCACTGCTCTCTCTGTCAGACTTTGAAAAGTTGCTTACTGGTCCAAAATGTATGTAAGAGTTAGTTAAGAGGAAAGAATAGCATTGATTGGATGAATCCATTTGAAATCTTGGCTGTTTTTGTCTGGTATGGTAGTGAAAGGGTTAAAGCAACAAATTTGTAAAATTTACTTTAATAGTTTAATTACAAAACCCTTTAATCTATTCAAGCCCACATCAAATAAAAAATTCTTGTATTGGGGTAAAAATAATTAAAATTAATAAATATTTTGCAGAAAAATTTTTTGCCGACATACGGGATGCGATCCCATATCTCTCCAGAAGCATGCTAGAGTATTCTCCCAGTTGAACTAATGCCAGCTCATCTTTTTCCGCTAATTTTAAGACTAAACTCTATCACTGAGATTTTCGGGCCAACCATTGGCACCATCTATGATCTCGGGTGGCAGTTATTACCTTTATATTGCAGAGTGAGATGGAAATAAATAATAATCTCATCACGCTATTTAATGTTATTAATGATTTAAACATAGATGATAATCACAGTGTTACCTGCTACTCTTTTGGTGTTGATAAATCAATAAATATTTTGTGGAAAAAATTTTCTGTATGTCGCCGAAATTTTTTCCCACAAAATATTTATTGATTTATCAATGCCAAAAGAGCAGCAGATAACGCTGTGATTATCATCTATGTAATTAAAATTTTTATTTAAAATAATTATTTTCTTGCAAACAGGCGTAGTTGCTAGAATTACTGTCACGAGTAATGATTTGGAGATGTACATTCATGTAAGTCTGTCAAGTACATAAATTTAAAAGTGTCAGTCTATAAAATATATTGTGTTAGTAAGCAAAAAAAGCTTAAAAATTTGAAGAGGTGAAGGATTAGCTTAAATTGCAAAGTGAGCATAGTTCCTTGGTACATGAAAATATGCAGAGTGTTATCCTCTGACACAAATATAAAGTTTAATATGAGTCAAAGGAAAAAATGTAGGAAATTGGATAAGGTTTAGGTGGTAGGATTAAATTTGGATGGTGTAAGTTGGGGAAGGAGAAGTGACCCTTTCAGAAATTTATAACTGTTTTAAGAGTTTTTACCAAGCTGAATAATATTGGTGTGCATTACAAATGCACTCTCTAGATATACAGTAGAATGTTATATATTTTTCAGGGGATGATAATGAAATAATGTGTAAGAAACATTGAAAAGCATGACTCTAATATTTAAAAATTTGATGTGTTTTTTAAATGCATTTTACAATTATAATGGCTTCGAAATCTTGTGTTTGGCTCAGTTGATAGCATGCCAGACTTATAATCTGTTGTGTCTGGGTTTCAGTACCACTTCTCCAGCATTGAGTTTTATCTCTGCTAACCTTCACCCTGCCCTTGGTCAGAAAGGAGAGACAGCACTGGGCTTGGAAAGGCTTTTGTCCATTGGATGGGATGTTAAACTGTAGCACAATGTGCAGAAGAGCAATGCTCGGTGCAGATTAAAGAACACACTAGAAGTCTTTGACTGGAAGTTCCATCTGTGTCATAACAGCTGTCTGGTCAGTTCCCTTCCCCCAAACTTCTCTGAATCCTTGGGGTCTGTAGCACAATGTGCAGAAGAGCAATGCTCGGTGCAGATTAAAGAACACACTAGAAGTCTTTGACTGGAAGTTCCATCTGTGTCATAACAGCTGTCTGGTCAGTTCCCTTCCCCCAAACTTCTCTGAATCCTTGGGGTCTTTGTGACCTGGTCATTTAGCTCATTGTGTGCAAAAAGTGTTGCTCAGAGGTAAAATAACTTAACCTAAACCATTCAAATCTTCACTTTATGAAACATTCTGCATAAAATAATTCTGAGAGGATACAAAATGGTACATAGTAAACAAGAAAATCATCTATGCAGGGTTCTGAGAATTTGTATCTCTCCTCTATGCTTTTTTTCAAGGTCATCATTATCCAAGCACTTCTTGGAAATGATACTGGGTCTAAATTACTGGAACTGAGCTTAGCACATGTGCTTGTCAGTGTGACCTGAGTTCCAAATATCCAGACTGGTATCTTATGAGATGCAATCCTTGTAATGATTTTTTGGCCTGGACTATAATGAGAGAGCTAGAATGTGGAATAATCCTATCAAAACTAGAAAGAGTTAATTTATTCCACGAACTTTGTGTATAACTTGATATATATACTAGTAGTATAAATATTTATATATAGTATAAATATACTATAGTAGAAATTCCTTTGAAAGTTCTACTGTAGAGATTTATTTCATTTTGGTGAGGTTTGTTGATTCTAACAGATATGTTAACCTCCTCTGGATGAAAATTTTACATTGTACTCATTCTTAATTTTTGATAATAATATATTTTTGATAATATTTGTGACTGTCACTGGTGCAGGATAGTCAGATTTACTTGTGATGATAAAAGTTTGATTTTATGATAATTATTAAACCTTTGGAGTGAGGGGAAAAATATAGTGTATGTAAAGTTACATTGTACTCATTCTTAATTTTTGATAATAAACTATATTTATGACTGTCACTGGTGCAGGATAGTCAGATTTACTTGTGATGATAAAAGTTTGATTTTATGATAATTATTAAACCTTTGGAGTGAGGGAAAAAAATATAGTGTCTTTTAAAGTATCTACTTTATAAGCAGTATGTTGGGATGCATGAGATAACTTATTTTTTTAATTTCAGTTATATTGATTCATTAAATATTCATTGATATCATCTGTCTGTCCTAATTCATATATGTAATTGATGTTTATAGATGAAGCAGTAGTTGGGGAACAGCAGTCATAAGTCTGTGAATTAGTGTTATGAATGCAACTTGTTCAGCTTGGGTGGAGAAGTTATAGTGAGGGGATACTTTTTTTTACAAAAAGTGCTATTATTTGCCTAGTAATCTTTATTATTATCAGTATATCCAGAAATGAGAATTGATAATCTCATACATTTGCTAAAGCGAATTTGATGGGGGGGGGGGGGAAGAATAACGTTGAAACATTGCCAAGTGGAGAACATATCTTCCACAAAACATGCCACATGACAGGTGCCATCTGTGGATCATGGAAGAGAGTTAACATTGTGGAACACTACTTCTAACAGCAGGCCTGAAATGGAACTTTCCATAGTGACCTCTTTTGTTTGTAATATCATTAGCCTCTAAGCAGTGAGATTGTTTTAATATCTTTAAAGAAAAGAAAACAGCTAAAGATTCGTGGAGTGTATAATTGAGATAATCGTTAAATTAAGCAGTAATAAGGTTCAGAGGGATTTTTGACAGACATTAGCATACAAGGCAGTGACAACAAAAGATATGGAAATGTGGTTGATAGGGCTGGATTTCTCATAAAGCACATTAGACATTTGTTTAGGTGTTCCAGAATTCTGCCTTATTAAAGTAACAGAAAAAAAAAAAATTACACCCTTTTCAGCATTTAGAAGAGTAAGAGAGAATTTGTGAGTTTCCATGTTTCAAGAGTGATTAATTCTTACAGTGCCAGGTTGTTGTTTTTTCTAAAAATGCAGCTCAACTTTTGAGTTTTATTTTGCAAAAACTAATGAATGAAATAGTTTACATTACATACTAAAAGAAAAAGCATCTAATTCTGTGCCAAAAATATCTTCTGACATAATCTTCTGACACTTGAAAGGTTAAATGCTCTCTCTCTCTTGTTAAAGGGAACTTTTAAATGATAAGGTTTGAGAGAATATTTGTGAATTTGCAGGTAAAAAGAAAGGTAGAAAAGTATTTAAATTTAAAAATTAACTATATAATTTGCTATATACACCAGTGTGCAAAACCTAAGGATATTTGACATTTTATCAGATAGCTCAAAAACTACTTTATAGTTTTAAATAAAAATGTACTCATATATGTTAATAAGTTACACATGAAATGGAACAAAAGGAAAATTTATTGTGCATGGCATGAATGAGTAGTCATGAAAAATTTTTGACAGTATAATTATAAGGTTACAAATCAGTAGAGAGTATGATAACCGTCATTGCTCTATAACTATTGCCTTCAAGGCTATCCAGGGGGGGGGGCTCAGTCGGTAGCGTGCCAGGCTCGTAATCTGTAGTTCCCAGGTTCGAGTCCCAGCTGGGTCAGCGTTGAGATTTATCTCCACAAAACTCCCCGCCCTGCCCACGGTCAGTAGGGGACACCGATGGGCTTGGAAAGGCCACCGTCCATCGGATGGGATGTTAATCCGTGGCCCCGTGTGCGGGAGAGCCATACCCTGTGCACGTTAAAGAACACCCTGGATGGCCTTGATGGGAGACTACCATCTGTCTCCCAACAGCTATTCCAGTGAGTCCCCTCCCCCAACCTTCTCTGAGCCTTCGGGGTCCATATGACCTGGCCGTTTAGCCCATGGTGTGCAAAAAAGTGCCGCTCAGAGGTAAAACAACCCAACCCGTTATCCAGGAGTTCATTAGTTAATAATCCCATTCCTTCTCAATGGCTGTTTTTAGCTCTTGGAGGCAGATGGTGTCTGGCAATTCTCCTCCCTAGAGCATCCCAATCATGTTGTATTGGTTTAAGGTCAGGGGATAGGCTGGCCATTCCATTCTCCTGATAACCTCACTAAGAAATAGGCCACCAATTGATCTTGATCAAGATTTGTTGTTTGAAAGTTTTGAGTTCCTTGAGTGAAGAGTTAAATGTTCTAAACGTTTCATCGGAACTCCTTGAATATGCTTGTTGATCATAGTCATGCAACAACAGAAGCAGTCGCTATAAAGCCTCTGGATGATGAGTGCACAGCTGACTACAATTGCCACAGTACAAGACAGCTGGGTCATCTGCACAAGATGACAAAAAAGGCTCTACAGGTAGCTTCATAGGGCATAAAGTTTGGCCAGAGGTTGCAAGTAAGGGCATCCTGTGAGTAATATGCATTAGTTGCAACTTGCTTGGGCTAGTTGTCTGCATGCAAATGTAATATCTGTTCCAACTACAACACCAGAGGTTTAGAAAAGCATTGAGTATGTCAGTCACTTGTATAACATCTATAGACTGGTAATATGCTTTAACATCATTGACTCTTTTTGATTTTATACGTTAAAACTTTGACTATTAAGTTGTTTAAGAATGAATATTAATATAGTGAAAATGTTGATATCAGAGCTGTTTATCACTGAATTTTATCTAAGAGGATCAGATTCCTATGTTTTTTGGACATAATATGATATTTAGAGTAGTAAACACTATAATCATGTCGTAATTAAAATATTTTATTCTACTTATACCTCTTAAATGCATGGATTTTGTTTGGATAATAAAACAGGATTGACATTATTTTGAATAATCATTAGGGCTGGTCTTAGCTGAATGTAGGAACTATGGACTGCCAATTTAAGATCTGTGCAATTAAACACAGTTTTGTATTACAGTCTTAAACATTTCTAAAAAATAATTTGTATTGTTTTTCTGTATTTTAGAAAAAAGTTTTGTTAATATTATATAGCACTGCTAAATGTCTAACATCAATATTAAGTGTTATAAATGTCAAAAGAAAAACTTCATACTGCTTTGATTTAGCTGATTAGTAATAGGAATATGTGTAAATGTGACTTTTTTTGTTTAGCAGTGTTCTAGGTAAGTTAGTTGTAAACCCTTTTAATGGGTGAAATTTTTTTTTACATGAAGGTTCTGGAATATCTCGCATTTATACCTTATTTTGTATATGTAATCTTTTTATATCAGTTCACCTTTTGTTAAAATATTGTATTTTTCAGAATTCAAGTTTGGCATATACTATTGATATTTGATAGGGTGGTTGCAATTTACTCATATGAAGTGGATACTTTTTTTTTAGTTTATATTATTATTATATTCAAGTTTCAAAACAATTAAGTGTTCTGTAAACTGACCTCAAGATGGGGAATAACTGGTTTTTCTCCATTTTACTCTGAACTGTATGTGAGGTGAACAGAATTTAAATGGTATGAAGAATATTCAAGATTTATATTGTAATATGGTCAAAGGATAAAGAGGCTATTTACATATTGAAAAAAAAAAAAAAAACAACTAATGTACAAGACTGGAGTAGAACAGGCCCTTTCAAGTGGTCTGTTATAAGATCTAAAAGGTGTCCCAAAAGTGACAATTTCATTGAAGTATCTGATGTTGTATAAATAGTTTGGTGGCATTCGTTTAGTGGTCTTAGAACACTCTGGTATGTATCTGGAGAGGTGTGGGTTCAAATCCTGCGTGTTGGAAATTTTTTTCCACAAAACTATTTATTGATTTGTTATTGATTTCAAACTCAACTGGTAACTCTGTGGATACTATTTATTGATGTGTGTGTATATATATATAAGAGAACTGATCTACAGATATTTGAAATATCATTTCTACAACCAAATCAAATGCTGCAGGGAAAGAAATTATTTCATGGGACAATATATACTGTTTCAACTGGACTGTACAGGAGAAATGGTTGCTAGATAGTGTGGAAGTTGCTGGTGCAGAAACAGAGCATTCTAACTTCACCCATCTGCATTTTTGCATGCCATTTATAAAATAGTCAATAAAAAGTCAGCTGGTTCAATTTTACTGTTGGCACTGATATAATGCCACTCAGCTTGAGAATACAATGAACTCAAACATTGTAAAAATGCATTCCACTGACATGGTTATTAACATTGACTACAAATTTAATTATATGAAATGTAAAAAACAATCCATCTCATAAGTATTTCAGTAATTTATGTGTTATTGCACTTCACATGTCGACTCTTCAGCTTTCCTACTGTAAATTGGAAAAGTATAAAGTTGCTCCATCTCTTTTCTGGACTTTTGAAAATGTTAAGTTCATACCATCTTAAATGTTTCAAAAACTGATTTTTTCATGTAGTACAATGTAAAAGAATATTCTGTGTTCTAAAAGTGGCAAAGTGAGCTGCACTTATGTTGATAGATACAAGTACATTAATACAGTATTTTCAATGATTACAAGTGAAACTGTGATATTTTGCCCTTTAGTACATGCAGTGTTCTATTGTTTTTGTCATGTTGTAATCCATTGTCATGTTAATAATGTACCACTGTTTATGATTTTTATATAGTATAGTGCTTTTTTGTTTTATGCTTTATTGCTTGTGTGTGATTTTATTTTTTATTTGTTTTAAATATTTATATAGTAACTCATAAATTAATTTCTACTTCATAGGCATGTGGAGATGCTAAATCAAAGCCATCATTTCTCTCAGATAAAAGTTTGGAGTCTGCAATCAAACATGTGGTTCGCAGATTCCCAAATATTGACACCAGAGGAAGTAGTGTAAGTATTGTTACTTTCAGAAAAAATAATTTTTGTTAATGTAAATATTAAAAAATTTATAAATTTATAATTAATGTAATTACTTTGTTACAAAATTTCACCTAAAATAAGTTGTAGAAGTAATTGGAGATAGGTTGTAAAGTTTTAAGATTTACTTTTGCACTGAAAGTAGTGGAAAAAAAATGTATTATACTTATCTAGTATTTTTATGAGAATTTATTATGCTAGCTTTCATTACTAATTTTTAGTCCTGTGAAAGGGAATATAGATACTAACAATATGAATTTAAATTCTTTTGCAGAACTTTAAATAAGTTACTAAACTGTAGTTATTAAGTGCAGGAAACTTGTTAGAAATATAAAAATTGAAAAGAGGTTTTAAATTATGCTTTAAACAATATGTTTATATATAAATATTAACAAATAAAAATCATGAATCTGAATTTAAGCTTGGAATGGTAAAAAGTTACTAAGAACGTGAACCAATTATACTAATACTTAATAACTATCAGTTATGGCACAGAATAGAAAAATGTGACAAATTTTCTTTGTCATAATAAGTAAAAGTTATAGGCATAGCTAGCTTAATATAAAAAATTTTTCTATTATAAGATGTTTTATCAGCTAAAAATGTTTTAATGCATAATTGTTAGGCAAGGGGAGTATCAATATAGCACTGGTCTATTACAGAGGAATAGTCGCTGAGGACAACTAATGGCATCTGAAACTCCATGAATTACATATAGAGTTGTAGATGATAATGTTGGGAACAAAAGAATTAATTATTTATCCAGTTCAATAATGTATGGACCAGTTGCTGGTTTACTAATAACCTCATACAAATATATGGATGAATAATAGCATATAAACTTAGTATGCATGTATGTTTTAAACTGAAATCCTTAAAAAAAAAACACTTCAGTTTTTACTGTTTTTGTTTCAATGTTTGTGCCATTTAGGATATGGCATTTTAATGATTTTTATGTTTTACAGAGCCAGCTTAATGCAGTTTTTAGTATTCGTCAGGAAATAATGAAATCTTTGTCATTATATTACTATACCTTTGTAGATTTGTTGGACTTTAAGGTAAGATGTAATTTTGTACTTTATAAATAAAGGTAAATATATTTGGATAAAATGTTATTGTTTGGTTTTCTCAAAATTTCTTTGTAATAAAACAGGTACTAATTAAAAAAAAAGTTTTTTTAAGCCTTTGGTTATACTTACATGCATTTTGTAATTTTTTTATGTTCCTTTGAAAGCATTATTGAACTTTATTTTGGTCTTTACAAATGACATTATTTTAAATTAATGTAGACATAATTAAATTCAAGTAATAGGTGCAGTGAAACCTAGATATATATTTCTTCCTTTTCTCACTGCTCCTAATCTCAGAAACCTCCACAGATCTGAGGAGACCCTCCTCCATCGTCTGAGTTGATGTCCTCTACAGCAACTCTACACTTCACACTCTCAGTAGAGCCTACAGGCCTAACTGTGCCACATGCAGCACATCTGAGACTGTATCTTATGTACTGTTGAACTTTCAGATTCTTGTTCCTGAAATAAACTTTTCCTCAATGGATTGTTTTTCAGAAAAATTACCCAACGATTAGAGTATGAAATAGAATTAGGCCAATGGTTAATTGTGTGTGTGAATCTTTCAGCTCTAGGTGGCACTGCTAGTTGTGTAGGAAAAGTTGATGAACTGATGGCACATACTAATAGAGCATTTCCTATCTGCATTCCACCTTTATCTCTGAGTACAACAAATTTTACAAAAAGTTGGTATTTTTTTTAAAGTAAGAAGTTTAAGCTTTCAGTGTTCAAACCAAAACTATTCAAAAAGTGCAAATGCTGCTTTTGAAGCAGTTAAAGCATTTATTTGTGGACATACTTTTGAACATTGAGTAAAAATTAAAATCTAGGGTTGGGTTGTTTTACCTCTGAGCAGCATTTTTTTTGCACACCATGGACTAAATGGGCAGGTCACATGGACTCTGAAGGCTCAGAGAAGGTTGAGGGAAGGGACCCACTGGAACAGCTGTTGGGAGACAGATGGTAGCCTCCCGTCAAGCCCATCTAGTGTGTTCTTTAATGTGCACAGGGTATGGCGCTCCTTCACAGGGGCCATGGCTTACGCGGATGGCGGCCTTTCCAAGCCCATCGGTGTCCCCTACTGACTGTGGGCAGGGCCGGGAATTTTGCGAAGATAAATCTCAATGCTGACCCAGCTGGGACTCGAACCTGGGAACTACAGATTATGAGTCTGGCATGCTACCGACTGAGCCACCCTGCCCCAAATTAAAATCTAGAAAAATTCTCTATTCCAGTTGAAATGTTGAGCTGCAAAGAAGCAGCTGACAACCACAGACTTCTTTCATTTTATAATTTTGTTTTATCTGTAAAGATGGATTGTTTTGTTAGTTTACATGGAAAAGAACATTCCTTAAATATTAAAATTTTCTTAGTCTTTTTTTGGTTGTTCTGCATATTTTTTTCATTCTTTCCTGCATCCATGATTTTGCATCTTTTTAAATATGATCTCTTCAAAAATGATAAAGATCAGAGTTTCACTAATACTGGCTGGCATTTTTTTGAAATGTATTCTTGAAACAACTGCTTAGTAACTACAGTTGTGTACTGATATACCAAAAATGCTGCGATTTCAATGTTTTTGAAACCCTTTGTTTTGTGTTTGTAAAAAATTTACTTTAAAATGAGGCTTAATGCAAAAATAGCCAGCACTATAATTTTTCTATATCTCTTGTATTCATCCTCCCCCCCCCCCCCTTTCAAAATATTGGCTTATATGCTTAGGTTTAAATTCTTAATGAGTTCTAAATATGTCAAAGTATGTGCTTCTTATAGGCTAATAAATTTTGGTTGGATTTGTGCTTTTGCTGTCCCACGATGAATATTTTGTAATCATAGTTTTTTTGGTATATGTTTTCAGCATTAATTTTAATGGACATTTTTTAAGATGTTATAAAGGTATCTTTTAATATTAGTATAAAATGTAAAGTCTGTCAGAATTGTTTTAATCATGCACCATTGTAATTTTGTCATGAAGTTTAAATTTTTTGCATTGAAAAATGATCGACCTGAAAGATATTAAAAACAAGTGCAATAACTATAAATTATTACTCTACAAATATAAGGGCACATAAAGTAGAATATAAACACAATATTAGTATTTTTCTTTCTGTTATAATTAATTCACATTTTCTTCAGGTTTTTAAAATAATCTTTTACTTTTTAGGATCATGTCTGTGAACTTCTAACAACAATGGATGCCTGTCAATTGCAACTTGATATTGTAAGTTGACTGAGAAGTGTCATAACTGATTGTAAGGGGATATAAAATATACAATTAAAAAGACCTTCTTGCTCAAAAATTAATTTAAAATAATTTAAAATTCTCTGTCATTGAGCAATAAAATTTAGAGTTTATCCTTCAAACTATCTGCATGTTGAAAGTTCTTAGGAGAAAACTCTCAGAAGCTTTTCAGAGCAGAGACAGCACTCCGTCTTCAGTGAAGTGATGCTATGTACCGATGTTATGTCTGTTTAGACAAAGAGCTTCTTTCCACATGTCGTGAAGGGTGATTCCAGTGTCTTGGTTGCAGGTGGGGACGGACGAGGTCATTATTTCAATAGCCTCGCGGACATGTGGAAAGAAGCTCTTTGTCTAAACAGACCTAACGTCAGTACATAGCATCACTTCACTGAGGACAGAGCGCTATCTTTGCTCCGAAAAGCTCCTGAGAGTTTTCTCCTAAGAACTTTCAGCATGCAGATAGTTTGAAGGATAAACTCTAAAATTTTATTGCTCAATGACAGAGAATTTTAAATTATTTTAAAAGATATAAAATAACCTAAATACTCTGTTTCAAATTTAGCTTTTAATTCCTAAAGAATCTTTCAGAATGATGTAACATCAATTGATTTAACAGCTGAGTTTTTAACTTTTATCCACTTTCAAAAGTTGAAATACTTTTTTTTTATATTTTGCATTAATAATTGATTCTAATGATAAAAATGAATGGTAGTTAGATAATTATAGCAATCAAAGTTAAAGGCATATGTTAATTTCCTGAGCTGTAATGGTGTACTGAATGTCACACTTATTTCATTGAGATTTTGTTTTTATTATATGTTCCTCAGTTTTCTTTGAGTATTTATAATTAAATGACTTAAAACAAAAGGCAAATTATAAAAGAACTTAGTTCAATCTCTTTGCTGCACTTTAGTGTGAGAGAGGAAAAAAAAGTTGGTTTTCTTTTTGAGTATTGCACCAAATGCCACCTTTTAATCGTGATAGTTTCAGTAGCAGAGAAAAATTACACTTAATTTTCCTGTAAATGTGGAACTCATGAAAGGTTAGCTGAAATATTGAGTTTTGTTTTGAGTGGAATATGAACCCATAGCTTCCTGATAGCATTTCAGGGATTCTGACCACTGAGCTATTGAAGCTTGCTTCTTTTTACAATCTGCTTGAAAACATGTTTTAATAATGCCTTATGTCACAATCACTGTTTTATTGTAAAAACTGAAGTATTTTAATTTTTAATTACAGTTTGTCAGCCAATATAACATTATATATGTTACAGAAATCCTAATTTGCCTACTTTAAGTAAATTAATACTTGTATAAAAATATACAAATGATAAAAAAAATTTAACACTTACAATTTAACAGAGAAAAAGAAGTCTTACATTAATGAAAAGCACCTTCTTAAATATCTCTTTAAATATCTTTTTCTTTAAATATATGTTTACTTCTTCATGTTCACAAGTAGTAATTATATAGCTTTGAGCTATGTGTTCTATACTGAATACAGTTTTTCTGATATTCTATAAAGAGGTCAGAGAATTCTAAAATTTACTGCCTACTAATACATGTTTTCACATACAAGAACAAGCTCCATTAAGATAGGTTCTCTAACAATTGCCTCAGTTAATGCTAATCCAACACACAAAGTATGCTTGGTGAAACAGTAACTAGCTCCATAACACTAACTGAGGGCTTGGAAAGGTCACCATTTGTTGGTTGGAATGTTAAACTGTGGCCTTGTATGCAAGAGAGCCCATAGTGATGGATTAAGACCTGTTGGGGGCCCCTCAGCACCAAGACTATGGAGACTTTTCCTTGTAATTTGTAATGGTATATAACAACTATGACTATAACATACTAAAAAAGTTTAATATTAAATTTAGAAATATGAAAAAAAGTGGTTCTTTTTTCTAAATGTGATAATAAAAGTCTTATAAATACATCAAAAGTCATAGATGAATTGTGTCTGGATCAAATAAACTGAAACCAGTTGCATCAGGCATCGAAAAATACATGCAGATATTGTATTTCAGTTCCTTAAAATAAGAAAAACTGGTAGTTTTGCTCATTAATTTTTTCTTTATTTTTTGATTTCTATATATTAATCAACCTACAGAGGCAGGGGCCCCTAACCTTGAGGCCCTCTAAGCATGTACTGGGTAATCTGGCCCTGCCCTGTGCATATTAAAGAACTTATTGGATGGTCTTGTTAGGAGACTTGCATCAGTCTCCTGATAGCTGCCCAGTGGATTCACTTCCCTAACCTTCTCTGAGCCCTTTTGTGACCTAGCCATTTAGCCCATTGCTTGCAAAAAAGTGCCACTCAGAGGTAAAACAACCCACTTTAACCATTATCTGAGTTAAAGTTTGCTTGCAGATGCATGGGATTTGTAACTTTACTCAGTTTTTCTTTATATATATACACACACACACATATATAAATATATGTCTGATCCAGAACATTTATAAACCACAATTAATGTACTTAATGACTTTATTAACACATAAACTCTTTAATAGCAAAATTATTGCTTTTTTTTAAAAAGATTTGTCTTGATGTACAATATTTGTTTTTATGTAATTAATTATGTGTACAACATTAAAGTGTTTTTTTCTTTATAAATTAGCATAGAATTGAATAATATGTATGCTATATAATAATTTTGTATTATTGCAATATATATATATACAATAATATTTCTTAAAAAGGTGAACTCATTATTTTAAAAGGATTACAGAGATACGTCTTACAATTAATGTGGAACCATTATAAACACTTAGCTGCTCACTGTGCTAGCCAGTGGGGTGTTAATCTCCCACAGTGTGTCCATGTTAACTTTTCAGCATCGTGAAATGCATGGAGACATGCATAACATTGTTGAAAATGCAAACCAATTGTAGCTACTAGATGTCAAAAAAAGAATGTTGGTTGATGCACTTGCTCAAAGAAATTTTTAATGTCTGAAAAATTGTTTCAGATAGCATTAGACTGTCCCAGTTTTGAGCTGTTATAGTGGGACAGTAAACTTCAACCTGCCACCTGATGCTTGTGATTATAAGCAAGAGTCATGCAGGAAATGCTATCAAGTCAGTAAATTTAATGATACACAAGACACCATTCCATGTTAACTCCAGGCAGATGGATGTAGTTTGCAGTCCCATATTTTGGTTACACAAATAATTACATAAAAAATGTGAACCGAAAGACTCTTCTGCTAACCAGATCACTTTAAAACTTTTAATTTAAAATTCTTTAAAAGCTGTTAAAACCATAGTTAAAAAGTGTCATAACATGCTTCTTTGAGTCTATATTCTCAACATCATCAGGTGACCATGAGAAAAACTGTGGCAGATGTAAATATTGTTAGCCCTTTCATTTTTTTTTTTGCTGGAGAAATCTGGTAAAATAAGTGTATAAGTTGGGTGGGTTGTTTTACCTCTGAATGGCACTTTTTTGCACACCATGGGCTAAATGGCCAGGTCACATGGACCTCGAAGGCTCAGAGAAGGTTGGGGGAGGGGACCCACTGGAACAGCTGTTGGGAGACAGATGGTAGCCTCCCGTCAAGGCCATCCAGCGTGTTCTTTAACGTGCACAGGGTATGGTTCTCCCGCATACGGATCCACGGCTTAATGTCCCATCTGACGGACGGCGGCCTTTCCAAGCCCATCGGTGTCCCCTACTGACCGTGGGCAAGGCGGGGAATAAGTGTATAAGCTTACCAGACAAAAAAAAAATTAGCCACCCCCACTGCAGATGGTAGTATTGACTTGCTGCACCAGTATGTGTCATGCCTGTAGTAATGCGGCATTATATAGAAGCATGTGACCTTTCATGTGCTCAGTAATGTTGTCAGTTCTAGTGGAGTGCCAGTTACAAGTTGCCGTGAATCATAGGTCAGGAGAAAGGCATGACTGAGTGGCAAAAGAATGTTATTGCATTTGGTAGAGCTAAAGGACATGCTGTGAAGGAAGTACCTGAATTTGTGGCTGTTTTGAAACAAACAGTCCAATGAATGTATAAACAGTGGTGCACATCTAATTCAACCACTAATCATAGATGTTACTGCGGCCACAAATCAGTGCTCACAGACTGAGCCGATGAGTATCATGACTAGTGACTGCAAACCAGACAGAAATGGCTAGTCAGTAAAGGACCACATCAGCCTATTTTAGGAAGAATATTGTGAAGGGAACTGCATTCCATGGGTATTTGGAGCAGAGTACCTCAGAAGAGAACCATTCTAATAGCTGCACATAAAGTAGGGGCGGGGGTGGCTCAGTCGGTAGCGCGCCTGGCTCGTAATCTGTAGTTCCCAGGTTCGAGTCCCAGCTGGGTCAGCATTGAGATTTATCTCTGCAGAAATTCCCCGCCCTGCCCACGGTCAGTAGGGGACACCGATGGGCTTAGAAAGGCCGCCGTCCGTTGGATGGGACGTTAAGCCGTGGCCCTGTGTGCGGGAGAGACATATCCTGTGCACGTTAAAGAACACGCTGGATGGCCTTGACGGGAGGCTACCATCTGTCTCCCAACAGCTGTTCCAGTGGGTCCCCTCCCCCAACCTTCTCTGAGTCTTCGGGGTCCATGTGACCTGGCCATTTAGCCCATGGTGTGCAAAAAAGTGCCGCTCAGAGATAAAACAACCCAACCCAATGCACATAAAGCAGCCCAGTTGCAATGGGCTAGGCGTTATAGACATTGGATTGCAGATGACTAGAAAAATGTTATCTGGTCAGATGAGTTGCATTTTTGTCTGTATTCCAGTGATGCAAGGCAGAAAGTGAATCACAGGAGTAATGAAGCCTTCCATTCAGACTGTGTCCAAGATGTTATTCAAGCTGGAGGTGATTCTGTGATGTTCTGGGAATGCTTTATATGTCATGAGGTTGGCCCATTTGTTGAGGTATCAACCCACATAAATCAAGAAAGTTGTATACAGATTCTGGATGACCAGATGTTCGTTTTTGTGCTTAATATGAAGGAGAAACACAACATAGACATGTTCCAGGAGTACAAAAGTGCCAAAACAGCAGGGTGCATAGGGCCAAACCTGTTTGTGACTGGCATGAGGAACACTGGGACACTTCGACTGGCCCACAAAGTCACCAGATGTATATCTCATTGAAAAAAAATTTGGAACTATCTGGAACAGAGGATGAAACACTGAAATAAGCATCATGTAAACCTAGCAGAATTGCCAGTGCTATTGTTGGAGGACTAGACTGAACTGATATAAAATTATATCCATCAACTGGTGGATATAGCTTGAGGTAGGATTGATGCTGTAATTCATGCAAAGGGAGCTGTTATACAGTATTAAATGGGAAATTGCAGAGGTGATTAATTTTTTGTCCAACAAGCTTTTTATGTAACATGTTTATAAGGTAAATTCCTACCTGCCCTCAGTCAGAAAGGAAACATTGATGGATATGGAAAGTCAGTGTCTGTCAGATGGGATGTTAAACCATGGCCCCATGTGCAGGAGAGCCATACTCCTGTGCATGTTAAAGAATATGATGGATGGCCTTGATGGGAGGCTACGATCTGTCTTCTAACAGTTGTCGACCTTCTCTGAACCCTTGTGATCTCGCCATTTAGCCCGCTGTGTGTAAAAGAGTGATCCTCAGAGCTAAAATAACAACCCAACTCTTGCCAGAGATTCTAAATAAATTGTATTTTTACTTTAAAATTGTAAGATATAAATGTAGTGTCTTGAAATATGAGCTGTAAAATTGTTAGGCTTATTTTGTAGCATGTATAAGTTGTATCATAATTTTGAATAAATTTTAGGCTTTATTTGGTTATTATGGATAATTGTTTGGTTATTATGGATATTTCCTAATCTATCTAAAGCTTTCATTTGACATACAGTTTATTACAGTGAACTTTAATAAAATCTTTCCCTCTTTTGACAAGGCAGGAAGGAAGAGACATAATTTGAGATAGCTCATGATATTGCTCATGTCAGAAGTTTTCTTTGAGATATATCTTGTTACATTTAGGAATAGTTTATGCATTTCCCTTCCACCTTTTATTTGAAAGCGGTGAGAAAGTTTGGGAGTGAAAACCTTTATTTTGCTTTGTTATGATAAGAGGAAACTATAAATTTAATATGATGGTCCTAGCTATTATTGTTTAGTTCTTTTTCCTTTTTTTTAAAGGGGAGAATAAGTTGGTGGACCAATTTTTTTTTGATTTGCGACATATAGGACACAGAAGAATCCTAGAAGCTACTCCTAGCTTTTATAGGCCTTCTCATACAAGGACATGCCCTACTAAGATCGAAGTCACTGCTGACCACTGCCTTAGAGCTAACACAACACACAAAGTTTGCCTTGCTGGAACAGTCGCTAGCTGCCTAACCACTATGCCAGTTATGGCCAATTTAGAGAATTTGTTGATCAAACAAATTCTAAAATATATGCAGTAGATTAATTTATATATATATAGCTTGTCTATATTTGCTTTAATGAAAAAAAAATTAATTTATATTCTTGTAAACACTTATAACTTATAACTCTTATAACTTATAACTCTTATAAGCTACTTTGCTATTAAAAAGAATTGCTATTTCCCAAATATGCTGTCTTCATGCAGAAAACATTATCTTCAGCAGAGGATATTATTTCATCATCAATATTTATATATAATAATCATTTATTTAAAATATCACTAATATGTAATATAAAACATATCAACCCCAAAATGTACATTTGAGGGTTACTGGAAGCTACTTCCAACATGTTACAGCATACATTATTTACTCATTTTGCAAATGATGTTAAGTCAAGATATGAATGGCAATTCCATATAAAGAAATTTTTGTTGATTACAAGATCAAATGCCATAGAAAAATGTCAGAATATTTTGAATGGTTTAGTAATTTTTATCCAATGTCAATTTTTTTTCTTAACAAGTGTATTATAGCATTCTCAATACTTTTATCACTTTGAAATCCATATGTTTCATGCAGTGATATTTTGTATATAACCTTTTAATCTTGTAGAAATAATTTTCAAGAATTTGGGATTATTAGGATCAGTGAAATAGGATGGTATTTAACAATTTCTGCATTTATCACCCTTCCTAAAAAAAAACATCACAATGGAATTTTGTAGAATGTCAGGGAAAACAACTAGTTAGCAAGATGAGATTATTTAAATAATGCAGAATATATTTACCGGGTAGGTGTATTAGCTTAAATTTTTAGACATTTAGTTCATTCCATCTGACAAAGGTAGAAGTAGTGAAAAGTATAACTTTATCTGAATAGGATAGGCTAAAAGCGTAAAATAAAAGTGGGAACAATTTTAGAAATTATAAAATGTGAAATAAATTTATAAGCTGAAACTACCTACTTTGTTTGTGTAGTTATATGTTTTGTTATTTCAAATTCCTTGCAATGTGTACAGCAAGGCAGTCACCATTAAGAATGTTCTCCAAGATCCATAATTTACCTGATATTGGTTTTAACTTTATCTAATATTTCAGTAACAATAGGAAAATCCTGTATAATATGTATGACTTTTATACTGTGTTTTAACATATAAGCAGTAATGCTTATTTATAAAAAGAAAATTATCATTTTAAGGTCAAACTATTTTTTTTTGTGTGAATTTTGATAATTTCTGTGTTTAACCCTTTTGACAAGTATGAACATAGTAATATGTTGGGGGGCGGGGGTGGCTCAGTCGGTAGTGCGCCAGGCTCGTAATCTGTATTTCCTAGGTTCGAATCCCAGCTGGGTTAGCGTTGAGATTTATCTCCGCAAAATTTCCCTGTCCTGCCCATGGTCAGTAGGGAACACCGATGGGCTTGGAAAGGCCGCCGTCCGTCGGATGGGATGTTAAGCCGTGGCCCCGTGTGCGGGAGAGCCATACCCTGTGCATGTTAAAGAACATGCTGGATGGCCTTGACGGGAGGCTACCATCTGTCTCCCAACAGCTGTTCCAGTGGGTCCCCTCCCCCAACCTTCTCTGGGCCTTCGGGGTCCATGTGACCTGGCCATTTAGCTCATGGTGTGCAAAAAAGTGCCGCTCAGAGGTAAAACAACCCAACCCAACAAAGTAATATGTTGGCATAAAGGGCTACATGGAGTATGAGTGTACCTTTAGTACTTTCTACAATATATGAATGCTTCTTCAGTCTCTTGGAAAACTATTCAACTTAGTGTTTGGTGGTTGTTAAAGAGTCTTACTAAATGCAGATTTGTATATAGTAAAAAAAAAAGCCCTTTCACTTGTCGAAGAGATAAGTAATATATATATAACTGATATGTTTCAAATCTTTATTCTTTTTAGACAACCAATTTTGACTTGACTAGGAATTATTTAGACCTTATAGTTACCTATATGTCATTAATGATTCTACTGTCAAGAGTAGAAGACAGAAAGGCAGTGTTAGGCTTATTTAATACTGCCCATGAGATGACACATGGCCATAGGTATGATT
Source organism: Ryuthela nishihirai (assembly GCA_038380435.1). NCBI lineage: Eukaryota > Metazoa > Arthropoda > Arachnida > Araneae > Heptathelidae > Ryuthela > Ryuthela nishihirai. The sequence continues at coordinate 74,213,124 of JAWZYU010000006.1, forward strand.
TTATTTTCTCAATTTATAGAAAGTATGTTTCTTTATGAAAAAGTATTGAATATACATTAGTTTATGCAATATAGCAAATGTATTTTTTCTCTTCTTAATATGAATTAAGGCTTAAAATATGATAAACTATATAGAAAGTTAGTTATAACCATGGAAGAGTACACATGGGGATTTTCTGCCATAGGCTTTATCTAGAAATTTTGTGTTGTAACCACTTAGAGTAAATAAATGTGCTTAAAGACATAAATTCTATGAAACTCAGTTATGTAGATTAATTTATATATATATGTATTGCTATTACTATCTTCAAGCAGCCAAGGACTATAGAGGTCTAACCAGACTGTGCAATTTAGTTCTCCAAATGTCTGTTCTGAGCTACAGCTGCTGCATTTGGCCACTGTAGGCAAAATCTAACAAAGTTCTGTTTGACATTGTCTGCTTACTGCATCCTAGGTCTCCCTCTTTTTCTGAGGCCTTTAGGTACACTGTTCATAACCTTATTCAGTAATCTATAGTTATGCATAGGGGCAACATAGCCAAACCAGTGCAAAGCTGATTGCCAACTCCTTTGCCTAACCTCATCATTACTTACAAAGTCAAACCACCTGATACCCAAGACACTGCATAAGTATTTAGAATCATAGGTATCAAGTTTTCTGTTATCTTGCTTACAAAATGTTCACATTTCATTACCATAATTAATTTCAGACATGACAACTATTATATAGTTTAATTTTGGTCTTTAGGTATATACACCTGTTTTTACACACTTTTTGTAGATTCTTAAAACTTCCAGCATCAATTCCTATTCTTTTGTTTCAAGCCCCAGGTAAGGCCTGGATATATGTGTCGTTTTTTTGCTGAGGTCCTGCCATCCTCTCAGACCTTCTACTATGGCATATAAACTGACAGGCTCCTGTCAGACTTCTGTATCAAGCAGCTGCTTGAGGGGGTATTTTTTTTTCTAATGAAAGAGTTCATATCAACATAATTTGCCAAAAGGGCTAAATCATCAGCATAATTTAAATCAGAAATTCTCAAACCTCTAGACTACTTAAGGTCAAAATCTTTCCCTTGCAGGAAATTCCACATAACATAATCAATAACAAACTAAAGAGAAAAGGAGACAAAATGCACCCTTGTTGAACTCTAGTAGCAATGCTAAGCAATTGCTACATGCCTTACCAATTCTCACACGACTTAGTGTTATTATAGAGAGCTTTTTTTATGCTAACTAACTTGTCGGGTATGCCATGTGATTTCACGATTCACAACAAATTATGATGATCAGCAGAGTCAAAAACTATGAAACTTTTTGTAATTCACAATGCTAGTAATCACAGGTTTCTAAAACTCAAAACAGTTTTCAAGCATGCCTAATTTAAAAAAAAAATCTGATCAGTTGATTCTCTACTATTTCTGAATCCACACTGTTCATCATACTGTTGTCCATTAATCATATTCTTAATTTTATTAGGTACAATAATGGAAAGAATTTTGCATGGCACAGAAAGTAGACTAATTTCCATATAATTATCATAAGAACTGCAATTAAAAAAAAATTGGGATGATAATAATGGTTCTGATAAATCCTTAGGAACAACACCTTTATCACAAGAAGTATTCAAAGTTTCAGTCAGCCATGCCATAACAGAAACATACTCAGCTCTAAGCATTTCAGTAGTAATTTCATCTACCCCTGGGATTGTGTAGGTTTAATTTAGAAATAGCCAAGTAGCTTTTGATTGTGATATAGGGTCAAATGTAAAGCTAGCAAAGCATGTATTTTCGACATAAGCAATAGGAGTAAAATTTAACCACATTATTTAGAACACCTCTGAAATACTCAGCCCATCTATTCATAACAGAATCTTCACCTTCAATAACCCAGCCACGTTTATCCCTTAATACCTTCATACCAATCTGTTTCTTCCCACACAAAACAACTAGGATGTCCAGATTTCAATTAATAAAAGTCAGGACATTTGAGTAAAGACCATGGTTTTAGCTTCCTGAAACAAGAACAATTATGGTTCCAATTTCAGTTTACTGAAACTGGAACATTTCTTCACTGAATCCTACAGAAAATTTAACTAGATATAACTAAGTCAGCTGTGCAAAGGCACATTAGGTATGATGAGCAATTCGCAGTAGATGGCAGGATCAATAATTCACTCACCCTAAGCATATTGAGTACAGATTGTTTAGTTATGCTGCATAGATTGATGGTAACCTAGGTCTCATAAAGATGACTTTTACTTCTTTCTGGGAAAATGTTGCAGAGCTGTCAATTCCTCTGAGTTTTTTTGTATATTCTCCAATTTTTGGTTTAAAATCCCAAAATTCGAATTGGTCATTAGAAATCCGATTTTTAGGGTTTTTATAATTTTTATCCTTACGAAAATCTTTTTCCCTTTTTCCTTTTCTCAAAAGGAGAATATTAATGAAAGGGAAGAATTGTTTCTAATTTAGCTCTTTTACTGTACTTAAAGGTACAGCTGTTTCCCTACTCCTTAATCAGTGTGTGCTTGTGGGGCTCACCTGCATATCAATCAACCCTCCCATCTCTGGCCAACTAACACCAATTGGATTACTTGGAATTGGAAATTTCAGAGTGAAGGAGATAATAGATTAGAGAACTTCCTGATCTGTGGGCCATGATTGGCATTGCAACTTGAATGGGTCTCATGCATAGCTGTTATCTGGGTTGGACTAATGGGTTGATAAGGGATTTAAACTTTTCTTTCACTAGAGTTGAGGCAAATTGACAGATGGACTGCTGCTCTGACCTGTTGATTGGCTGATCAAAACTCCACTCTTTATTTGGTTTCAGCACTGTAGCAGTACTGTATCTGTTCTTGCCTCTGCACTTTTCCATTTGCTGTTGTGTATAAACAGTTTCATTACTAGTTTTGTGTTAAAATGTTTACTATGTCTCCTAACTGTTCGCACAATCAGAAGTATTTGGTGAAATATTCGGAGGAATTTGAGAAATTGTTCGATAAAGGGGAAGCTTTTGTTTCTTACAAATTCTGTAACTCTGATATTAACATCCATCATGGAGGCCAGAGAGATATTTTACTGCATAGAAGATGGTGAAACACATTTTAAATTACACTGAAGCTAAGAATTTGCCTAAGTTGGATCAATATTTAAAATGTGATGACAATCAGCAAATCAACGCTGAAATCTTATTTACAGCATTTTTGTTGGAGCACAAGATCCCGTTATCACCTGCCAATCATGCTAGCAAGCTATTTGCCATGATGTTTCTGAATTTGCCTGAAGTGAGGAAATATGCTTGCAACCAGACCAAAACAAATTTCACTGTTCAAGAACTTACTACCAGTTAATCAGGAAATTTTATAAGTGCTATAAAGACCTCTCTGTTTTCTGTTGCAATTTATGGCAGCAACAATTCTGATGATAAATTGTTTCCTCTGATGATAACTCATTACAATGAAGATGCCAAATTAGTGAAGTGCAGCATTTTGTCATTGTCATGTTTGGAGGGTGGGGCAATGGGGGGAAATATTGCCACCTTAATGTTTTCTGAGTTCAAGTATGGGCATTTTGTGGTTGAATTGTGTGTCAATGTCATCTTACAAAACTCCTGTCATGCTTGGTAAGAAGAAAGGAGTAATTGCTTATCTTAAAGATAAGCAGCAATCTTTAGTTTCCCTATGTCATCTTCTCCACCTGGCTAGAAAAGGCTGCCAAGAAATTGCTGATTGCAGTTGGTGAGTTGCTGATAGACATTTATTCCTATCTGGAAAAAAGTGCAAAATTGAAAGAAAACCTAAAACATTTTGAGCCGTTGTTTAATGCAAGCATTCAAAAGCTTCTAAAAAAATTCAGTACTCTACTGTCAATCTAAGCACTTTCTCAAAAAAAAAACACTGTAGAAAAGGGTGTAATAATCTCTGTTGTTATTCCCTCTGCATTGTAATTCTAACGTGTGAAATACATTGATTGATCTATTATTAATCAGGAGATGATGCCTACATGTTTAGGGGGTGGGGGTGGCTCAGTCGGTAGCGCGCCAGGCTCGTAATCTGTAGTTCCCAGGTTCGAGTCCCAGCTGGGTCAGCGTTGAGATTTATCTCCGCAAAATTCCCCGCCCTGCCCACGGTCAGTAGGGGACACCGATGGGCTTGGAAAGGCTGCCGTCCGTCGATGGGACGTTAAGCCGTGGCCCCGTGTACGGGAGAGCCATACCCTGTGCACGTTAAAGAACACGCTGGATGGCCTTGACGGGAGGCTACCATGTCTCCCAACAGCTGTTCTAGTGGGTCCCCTCCCCCAACCATCTCTGAGCCTTCGGGGTCCATGTGACCTGGCCATTTAGCCCATGGTGTGCAAAAAAGTGCCGCTCAGAGGTAAAACAACCCAAGCCTACATGTTTATTATTAATGATTAAGTTAACTTTTGTTAATACCAAAAGTAGCATGCCATAGAATTTCTGCACTGCAAAAATATAACAACTAATTTAAACTTTTTGCTGTAACATAGGAAATTTAATTCATAATCAGTTAATGGATACCATAAAATGATCATTGCTAAACTCAGATTGTTTGAATGGGAAGGCTAATTTGTTTTCGCCTGTAACCAATCAAGGTTCACAACGTGCATAGTTTTTTTTATTTGTTTTAATGTTTTCTAATTTATTTTAATTGCTAATAACTAGTAACTACGTGGCCGAGTGGTTAGCATGCTTGGCTACTGATCTAAGGGACCTGGGTTCGAGCCCCGGATTTAGGCATGGATGTGTGTCGTTTTTCTGCTGAGGTCCTGCCATCCTCTCAGATCTCCTACTCTGACATATAAACTGACAGGCTCCTGTCAGACCTCTGTGGCAAGCAGCTGCTTGAGGGGGTATTTATTTATTTATTTTTTTTTTTTAACAATAAACATGTATTGATGCATTGATTAATAATTGATATATTACATAAATTCTGAAAAATTAGAGAATTTATTAGTTTTCAAAGGTGCTCAGATTTCCTCTGATTTTTCATTTTTCCAAATCATAATTTTTGTTGTGCAAGGTTGTCAGCTCTATTGTTGAGGGCGTGACTTTTCTTGTGGCACCCATTCACTTTTCCTTTTCCTTAACCAGTTTTACTTTATTTATATTGGGGTGGGGGTGGCTCAGTCGGTAGCGCGCCAGGCTCGTAATCTGTAGTCCCAGGTTCGAGTCCCAGCTGGGTCAGCGTTGAGATTTATCACCGCAAAATTCCCTGCCCTGCCCATGGTCAGTAGGGGACACCGATGGGCTTGGAAAGGCCGCCGTCTGTCGGATGGGACGTTAAGCCGTGGCCCCGTGTGTGGGAGAGCCATACCCTCTGCACGTTAAAGAACACTCTGGATGGCCTTGACGGGAGGCTATCATCTGTCTCCCAACAGCTGTTCCAGTGGGTCCCCTCCCCCAACCTTCTCTGAGCCTTCGGGGTCCATGTGACCTGGCCATTTAGCCCATGGTGTGCAAAAAAGTGCTGCTCAGAGGTAAAACAACCCAACCCAACTTTATTTATATTATAATTATCATTTTTGGGCGTTATATTTCAGTTGAATCATCATTTTTCCTTGCCCATTCTATAAGAGCAGTTGTGCATGTGCAACTCCGATTTCTGATTGATGGCTGCTAATGTGCGTGGAAGGACACGACCCCTCTTTCATCATAGCTAGTGCAAGCATGCATTCATTAAATTCTGCAAATGTGATTTTTCCAGCATGCAACACAGGTGTGTCATTGCAAAATTTGTATAGCAAGTGACGTTAGGTCACGGAGTTAGTTGTTAGAATATTGGTGAGAGAAAAGATCAGTGAGGAGTAGTGTGTTAGATCTCAGAGGAGTGGTTTTGTTAGAGTGAACAGAGTTGCTCAGGTATTTTTGTAGAAGGAAGTTGCATTTTGGTGAGTTGAGATTTTTGAAATAAACTTTTATTTGTTTTTTGAAATAGTTTTCGACTTTCTTATTTTTTCTCTTAAGCAGAGTTTTGAGATTTTGACTAGAATTAACTTTAATGATTGACAATCTTTTGATTAAGTTCTTTTCTGAAATGTAATGCTAATCATACTAAGAGAAGAACCCTCATTTAACTTTATTGGCAAGATTAATTGCCTGGCGTCCAATTCAACTTTCCGGTATTTAACATACATTCTGGAGTGTTACAATGCTTGCTGTACAGTTTATACCACACTAACAACACTCAACTGTTTCTAAGTGTGCACCATCTGTTTGGTGCTCAGTGCAAAGAGTCAACAAAAAAAGTCAATGAAAATTTTTAAAAATGCATAAATATAGTGACAGAATTTTTCCAAAAATTCATTAATTGAATTCACATCAATCAAGAACTGATTGTATATTGCCACAAAAACTGGGACATTTGGGCATTCCAAAAATATTTCTCAGGATAGTTCTCTAAAAACTGCGATTTATAGATACCCTAGGTATAGCTCTCTGCTATTGTGTTGTCTGTCTGCTTCCTTAGTTTTGTCAGCCAAGCTATCATACTTATGTTTCTCAGCTGTTAACTGATCTTTTGCAGGTTTATTAAACTTTTGTAATGCTGTCTATTAGGACTAGTAGGATGTTGATTTAGTTTATTTCTGCACTTCCTTCTTTCAGAAATAAGCTGCATAGTTTTATCATTCAAATAATTCTGTCCCCTTTGCTCCATTGTACCCAGAACAGTACTGTTAATTTCCAGAAAAGCTTGTGTAAAATGGCCCCACTTTTCCTCAACTAGTAAGTCAACTAGTAGTAAGCAAGCCATGATTGTTGTAATGACTATGCAGTCTATCACAGTAAGCTTTGTCTATACCTGTGTCTTTTGGAACTTCATTATTAAAGGTAATTCTTTTAACTTTAATTAACACTTTGACAAGGTAGTAGTCATACCTAATTTCAGCTCCCCTGTAAGACCTGGTATTTTTAACAGAACTAGCCCATTTCATGTTAATTAATATATAATCAATCATATTCCTATGCAACCAAGTTTATTTACCTGTAGGACATGTTACCCATTGCAACTACCAATGCCAAAAGGACCTATCACCCCTGCCCAAAGGTCAGAGTCAGTACTGACTCTGCCATTGATGTTACCTAGCACAAGAGTATCTCCTTTCTTGACAGGTTTTTACAAACAACTTCAGGATATTTTAAATTCTATCTTATTCTCACAATCTCAAATCTTCTGTTGGGGCATAAAAACAAATAATATTCAAGTCTTTAATCATAATTTTAAATTTAGCTGTAGGAAACCTTTTATTATTACAATCATATCCTAGATGAGCATTATTGCCATGTCTGCTGAGAAGGTGGCCAAATTAGAACCTAAGGTTAAATTAAATCCATTATTTTTGTTATTATTATATTTGATGCTGACATCAGACATTTTATGCAAGCTTCTTGTTCTTGAAAATTTATTGCATAGGAAAAAGAAAAGTTTAGAAAGTGAATAGCATACTTAATACCTTATTTTTTGTTGTATATAGCAAATGGTCATCTAAGTCTAGTAGAGCCTTACCATGGATCACTATTCAGTATATTTGACTGCACATTATTATTGTTACTGCTGCTAAAAGTTGCAAATCTATATAACAGTAGCTATCTTATATTAGGTACTTTGCTTATATTGCAAGTTAGTTATTTGAATCTTTCAGTACAGAGAAGCATACCAAGATTTTTCTGTATAATATTAAAATGCAATTTTGTAGAAATTTTTGTGGAATTTTAATTATTGATGTTCACTTTTGTATATTGCAGTTGTTAATTTTGATTTTATGTTCATTAATTTACATTGTATTTTCATGTGCTGGAAGATTTTTTTTTTTTATTTGGGGAAAAAAAACTAACAGGTTATTTTATATACAGTGACAGCAGTTTTCCTAGACTGGGGCAAATGATTATGGATTATGATCCTCCTTTAAAGAAATTATCAGAAGAATTTATTCCTCATTCCAAGGTAAGAACTAACAGTATAACAGATCTTTCATTTTGCGTATTACTTATATTAGTATTTTGTAACCTTAAAAAAAGTCTTGTGAAATTGAGGCAAGGATTTGTTTTTACACTCCTTCTGTATTCCAATATTTATCCAATAAACTTACTATTGTTAATATACTTACACTTGTTGATATGTTCTTTCCTCCCAAACTTTTGCAGTTTTCTTTATGAAAAATGTGAAGTTATTCCTACAAAGCATGTACCCTCATTCTTTGTTCATAAGATCATTTTTCTAGCTTTTCTGGTATCTTTAGTATTTATTATTTCTAACACATCTTGGGCAAAATTTTCATGATATAGCTCAGTGCTTTTGTAAAATTTAGAGGATATTTTCTTTAGTTTTTTGGTAGAGATAGATTAAATAGCATATTGAATAGTTCTTAGATTTAACATAGCTATGCATGTTGTTTCAACAGAAAACCATACAGAATACCTAAAACAATAAAAAAACTTAGTAATAAACGATAGGAATAAAATAGGAAACACAGGGGGAGTTTATAATATAAATATAACAGACCATGATAATTAATTAGAAAGTAAATATAATTGTATTGGTAAAACATTCCAAACCTAAGAGCAAAGAATGACCGAATATAAAACAGACATTAAAAATAAGAAACCAAACACAGCATTAACTCAAATGATAATAGAAAACAATATTCAAGTTGAAGTAAATTTTAAACCACTAGCCATACACCCTACAAAATTTCAACCACCCAATTTTTTTTGCCACCAAATTTTCATATTTGAGCATTTGTTTTTTCGGTAGAATCTTTGTTAATTAATCTACATAAAAGATCCATATGCAATATGGAGATTCCAACCGTGCCCGCGGCTTGGAACCTCCTGCTGCATGACCACCCAAATATATGTGCTGTGCAGTTACACAATCCTTGGCACCTGAAGCCAGTCAAGGATGGGGTGAAATGCATTGTGCATTGATGTCTGTTTTTAACGTTTTTAATCAGTTTTAAAATTTAAACTTTTAATGTTGAAAATGTTCACACGTTGGTTAGAGGGTTCTATAGAACCTCTTTTTAAAATTTGAGTCACGGACCCTCCCTGCTTGAAACAATTTCCACCTGAAAGCTGAAACCGTCGAATATAATGTGCAATAGCTAAAACTTAACATCAAAGGACTGGTAGCCTTAAATTGTTGAGGTTAAAGGAAAAATGATGATGGTAGAGGGTGAAAAATACCTCAACAGAGAAGATTTAAGTGACTGTGCCATTACAGCATAAACTCAATGACACTGACATTGCTGAATGATGCAGCATTTTCAGACTGTTTCGACTTTAGTGGCTTCATGGCTCAAACATCACAGCCATATAAGTACATCAAGGCAGAAACATTGGTGCCAAGAACCAACTAAGTGAACCAGCGCTACAAACAACTGAACTGGTGATATCTTATTTCTCCTATATCTTCTTTACACTAAAGATAGACTTTAATAGAAATTAGAATTTAATACTTACTACCTGGGATCTTGTGTTAAACACAACATTCCTGTGATTGAATAAAAGGTGAATTGTAATTACCCGTCTAGGGAAACAGAGACTCAGATTATAATGTACAGCTAAATATCATTAAAATTAAATTGGTTTATTTTTTGATCTTAATTGAATAATTACCTAAGCAATTCATCTTACCATTTGCATTTCTGTTGGACTTCATTTTCAGTACATTTTTTGTTCAATAAAATTTATGAATACTTGATCTTTATATTGGTTACTATACATTTCTGAATGCTCTAAGAAACTCATTTTTATTGTATTATAATGCTCATTGATGTTCTTAAATACTCCTGATGTAATCCATTTTTACTATGTGATTAATAAAGTTAGAGTAAAGCATTTTTCCTCATTTGTTAAACATACCATAACATTAATTAAAAATTAAGCTTGCAGTGATGTGACATTCAGCTGTTTGTTAGCCATATTTACAAATATATTTCTAGTTAAAAATTATATTAAATTGGTATGGTTGCATTAAGAAAGGATACTTCTCCAATGTTGATAAAACATTTACTTTAACAGTAAATGCATGCTTAGGATTGTTGTTCATATGAAAATGTATAGGCAGTGTCTCCAGCATTTTTAGGATAAAAATCAGAAGATTTGGCCACCAAATTTTCATATTTGAGCATTTGTTTTTTCAGTAGAATTTTAAATTACCACATTTACTGGTGTAACTCACTTCCCCTTGATTATTGCATCTAAAGTGACTTCCAAAAGTTTTCATCATGGATGAGAAAATTATATGTATATTTTTACTGCATGATTATGTGTTAGAGAAAATTAGTGACGTTTGTATGAAAATAAAAGCCCATTTTATACCTATTTCTAGCAGTTTTTTAGTAGTGTTAAGGTAATGTTAATTTACTTTGACAACTGTACACTGTGTATTATTCTTATACACAGTGTATTTAATAATACACAGAATAAGAATAATATTTATACACAATATTATTCTTATTGAAAGCATTTGCAAAGAAATCCAGCAAAAAATTATATATTCTTTGTTCTACAGTTGGTGTTTAAATTCCTTCAGTTGGGTTAGGCTGAGTTGTTTTTACTTCTGAGTGTCATTTTTTGGACACACTAGGTAAATGGCCAGGTCACAAGGACTCGGAGAAGGAGACCTACTGGACAGCTGTTAGGAGACAGATGGTAGTCTCCTGTCAAGCCAATCCAGCGTGTTCTTTAATGTGCATAGGGTATGATTCTTCTGCACATGGGGCCATTGCTTTATATCCCAGGACAGCGGCCTTTCCAAGCCCATCAGTGTCCCCTACTCACCAAGGGAAGAGCCCAGCTGGAACTTGAACCTGGGAGCTGCAGATTAGGAGTCTGGTGTGCTACCAACTGAGCCACTCCCACTCCTCCTTTAGCTGACATCTATTAACCAATTGTATAGTCAAGGAGATTACTGGTTTTAATCCATCCTTTGGAAAATTGTATTTTTAAGAAATTATCCACTAATAATTTCCACTCTGTAAATTGATTCAAATATTTAGAGGAAAAATTGTCTTGAGCCGGGTGGGATACGAACCCACGACCTCCTGATAACATGTCAGGTGCTCATGTTATCAGGAGGTCATGGGTTCGTATCCCACCCGGCTCAAGAGCAAATTTTCCTCTAAATATTTGCATCAATTTACAGAGTGGAAATTATTAGTGGATACTTAATGAGTTGAGTTTAATAATAATTATTTTAAGAAATTGTTAGTGAACAAAGTTATATTAATAAAGTCATCAACATATTTTAACCTCTCTTCCAAAAATCATTGCTATGCCACTGAATTCAACTAAAGGGCTGTATAAAAAATTTAACCTAAAAGTCTGAACTAAAATACCTTGATAATACAATTAGCTGAAGGTTTGGGATAGGAATTTTTGTTCTACGATTTTATTAATTTTTTACAACTAACATCAAAACTGTGCTGATTCAATGCTAATTTATCCATATCAAATGCAACATTCATTAAAATAATCACAGTTCTTCATGAAAAGAACTATTTTGCCAACTGCTGTAGTTTTTCTTTCGTTTGATTTCACTTTATTCACAAACGTAAGTTTTGGTTTTTAACATTGCTCTTGCACATGTGCAAGACATATATTACTCTAGATTGACTCCATTTTGAACATAACTCAATCTGTGGAACTGATCTTTTGTGGAATATACTTTAAAGGAAAAAATGAATAATGCACATTTTAAATTCAATTTTTTTTTTACTTCACATAGATAGGTAAATTCCTTGATTTTTTTTTTTTGTTCTAAAACTTTTATCACTTTTTCCAATAAAATTTTTTTTTATCACTCTCATAATAAATTTTTTCCTAAATGTTCACAAAAATTCCTAACTTTAATGAATTTTTCTTTAAAGTTTTCAACACTGTACATAGTTATCTGGCTATATGTTAGTTTTTTTACTCCATAGAATGATTAGTTACTCTAAACTCCACTTTTATTGAAATTTATGTTATAGTAGTGAATCCTATTTTGTGACGAAATTTTGTTGGAGATTTGTTTACGAGCTTAACAGATATAATAATATAAAATAAATAAATAATAAATAAATACCCCCTCAAGCAGCTGCTTGCCACAGAGGTCTGACAGGAGCCTGTCAGTTTATATGCCACAGTAGAAGATCTGAGAGGATGGCAGGACCTCAGCAGAAAACAACACGAACATCCATGCCTTACCCGGGGTTCGAACCCAGCTTGAAATAATTAGCTGAAAAATTTTTTGGTTTTGCCCTGAGTGGGATTTGAACCCATGTCTCCCAGAAACATGCTGGTATGATAGCCACTTATACCAACAGCAGTTTACCTTTTTTTTCAGCAATTTAACATGTTTATGTTTCTGGGAGATATGGGTTTGAATCCCACTCAGGAAAAAAAAAACAATTTTTTTTTCTGCTAATTATTTGAAGTGTTTCTTGTCTACTGGACATTTTCCTATGATATTTTATTACTGAATTATTTATATAATGCTGTGAGTGTGAGTGACAAATATTACTACTATCATATTGGGCAGCTTGGCTGCCCAGTTCCCGACATATATGGAACCAGGAGCTAATCAATAAAAATATGTGGGAATGTCTATATGCCACATTGGTGAAAAAAAAAATGGTTAGCTGCTGATGGTGTAGTGGCTATCACACCTGGAATGTGTTTGGGAGACAGGTTCAGATCCCACTCAGGGCAAAATCAAAAATTTTTTTCAACTGAATTCAAGTATTTCTTGTCTACAGGACATTTTCCTATGATACTTTATTACTGAATAGATAGCTTATGTGAGTGATCCAATTTTAAAGTTTTTCATATTAAATAGTTACTCATTGGATTTCAAACCTATAGATATTTGAATGGGCATGATATACAGGGTGAATCTGAAAAAGTGGGCAAAACTTTACGGGATGGTAGAACGCAGCTATACGAGCAATATTCGTCATAGAATGTATGGTCGGAACGCAAGCGGTGAGAAGTTAAAAGGTAGTTTTCCACTGTCACATTTAAAGAATGAACACAAGAAGGAGAGGAGATACTTCAGAAAACATTTTATTAACAGGAATGTAATTGAGGTACATGCTCAAAGAAATTGCTCAAAAGAGCTGCCGCCAGCTGTAATGCAGGCTTCACACCTGCGGGATAGGGACCGATGCACATTTGCAAAGACACCAGGCATTTCCCGAATATCGGCGGCAACAACGGCGATCCTGACGACTAGATCCATATCGGTTTCAATGGGGCACTCGTAGATTAGGCTTTTCATATGGCCCCCGCCATTTCGTGGTTAGTATAACCAGCCATCATCTCGGCAATCCACGGTAGAAATACCGTTGGGTGCGAGGACCGACCCTTTTATACCATTTCCAACGCCACCTATCAGCTCGCCGTTTGCGTTCCGCCCATACTTTCTATGACGAATATTGCTCGTATAGCTGCGTTCTACCACCCCGTAAAGTTTTGCCCACTTTTTCAGATTCACCCTGTATGTGATATAATGATGTGGTGAAGTAGTTTTGCCATTCACTACTAGATAACAACCTTATTTTCATTCCAAACTAGTCCTACATCACATGAGTATATTCTTGTTTTATCACTTCTGCTAATGTTGGGACTTGTTAAATAGGTAATTGCCTTATTGGTTTAAAATGCAAATTGCCACATAAACCAGTTTAGTTTTTTTTAAGTCCATTCCAACTTTAGTACTTTTATTTTTCTTTAGACAGATATGTAATCTGAAATTCTTAAAAATCTAATTTTTCGAACTGTATTGTGTCTTGTTGTTTTAAATACCTTTTAACATTTTTTGTATCTAGTTACTTTTCCAAGCTTTGATGTCTTTGCAACAAGTATTTCCTCGTCGAAATTTGACAGTAGAAGACTGGAGGAAGAGTCAAATGCTCAGCCTAGTAGCAAGCCCTTCACAAATGTTAAATCCTGCACAAACTGAAACTGTAAGATATTTTTACTTTTGTTGCTGCCAATTACTAGCTGCACAATTAATAAAAATTATCTTAGAGATTTCTGTGTATTTTGTATTGAGATTCAAAATATTGTTTATATAAAATAACATTGTTTGGCACAAAAATATGTAGTGAAAGCTAAAAATTTGTGGTGTTTTAATATCTAGACATTAATTAGTGATAATAGATAGACCAGGCTAGTGAATACTAATTTAATACTAGTATTATTATTATTATGCACTGAAGGATATTTGGTTAATATAACTAAAATAATTTGTGTAATGTTATATTGTAATATTTTTTTATTTTGAAAATAAAATCTTTAGCTTAGTGGAAAAGGGATTTCAAATGATTTAACCCTTCTAGGGTCCTGCCTGAAAAACTGGTTTACGTCTGGAGGCCCAACTATTTTTTCATCATGATCAACTAAAAAAAATAACTTTTGAAACTTTTTTTCCCAAATTAAATGAAAGGAATTATGGTATGTTATATGCAAATTTAATTCTGGATTTTCTTAAAATATTTTACAAAAAAGACGACTATTTTAATAGGGCATTTTTAGAGTCATGTAATAAAAAAAAAACTAATAGAAATAATTATATCAACATGAATAGAAAGGCTATTTATTTCTGGAAAAAAAAAATAGCAATAAAATTACTCCATTTTTTGTAATTTTTTTCTTGGTTCCATACTTTGAGAAAAGTCCAGGCTTTTTGACAACTGTGCTGAGTCATATAAACAAGTCAACTTTAGAATTTTTTTCAAAAATAACTAGTCAACCAAAATAAGTCATGTTGTGTACCAAATTAAGCATAATTTAATTCTGAATTGTCAAAAAAAATCTAATTTATAAACATATATGACTTTTTCATATGATATGGTGAAAAAATAGATTGTACTATGCAATTAAAGCTTAATTTTGGGAAATATAACGAATATAAATGGTTAAATTATATATTAATTGAAAGGAAATTTCTTCCCGAATACTATTTACCTGAAACATGATTTTTATTTCTTTTAATGATTCTTCTCAGTGTGGTATATTTTAAAACGTGAGCCCATGCTATACATGGTGACTTGGATTGCTCACAATTAATGGGATTTTCTATCCTGTTTATGAAATGGATGAACAGTTTCTTGGGTATTTTTTTTTGCTAAACATTCTGAATTTTTTTTGGATATTGAATTTTGGTGATCTTAGCTAAGCACCAAAAAAGTTGGTCTTAATCTTCTGTATCATTAGAATGGCACAGCCAAGATATCAAGATATTGGAGGGGGGGGGGGGTTAGATATTTAAAAAAATGTAATATAAACTTAAAAAAGCTTAATTATAATTTTTTTTGCCAAAGTAGGGGGAGTTAAAAACACTTGTCGAAATTGCCCTCTCTCATGAGGACTGATTTCTGTGTTAAGGAATCCTTTTTGCTTCTATATCCAAGACCTCATTCATTTTCAGGAAATGATATAAAGATCAAATTTTTTTTGTTGGAAAACAAAGAAATAATAGAAAAATTAACACATAACCTAATGCAATGTTAAATAAAATATCCACAGCAACAAGATGCTATACAACATCAGATGGCAATGGCCATCTGATGGGTGGTCAGTGGATGGGAAATCCCTCTTGTACAGTGCGATGACACTGCCAAGTTCCTGGGTATATACATCGACCCAGGCAGGGGAATAACCAATCGACCAATCGCCTCGCTCCTCGCTCCTACAAACGTGGATTGAGCGTATCTCAAAGGCTCCCCTTAAGCCTGACCAGAAAGTCTTGCTGGTTAACAGGTATGTCGTCCCTAGGATGTTATATCCACTACTCAACGGTAGGTACACGAAGTTGTATCTGGAATGTCTCGATCGACTCCTCAGGAGTTGCGTAATTCCAAAATATCAATAATAATCAACAATAAAAAAAATTGATAATTTATGGAAATAAAGTAAATCTACAGAAATGAAAACTAAGCTTTAATTATAAGACAGGAAATAAAATATTAACTTTCTGAAGAAAGATTATATCCCATCCAATATGTGGGGAGGGAGTATTTGGATTTAAATCATCCATGTAAACAACTAAAATGCAGCCACTTAGAAGAAGACTCTCCTCACTCTTGCGCATCTATTCCCCGCCCGGCCCACGGTCAGTAGGGGACACCGATGGGCTTGGAAAGGCCGCCGTCCGTCGGATGGGACCTTAAGCCGTGGCCCCGTGTGTGGGAGATCCATACCCTGTGCACGTTAAAGAACACGCTGGATGGCCTTGACGGGAGGCTACCATCTGTCTCCCAACAGCTGTTCCAGTGGGTCCCCTCCCCCAACCTTCTCTGAGCCTTCGGGGTCCATGTGACCTGGCCATTTAGCCCATGGTGTGCAAAAAAGTGCCGCTCAGAGGTAAAACAACCCAACACAACTTGCGCATCTGAGTGAGCAATTGAAACACCTGCGACTTCCTCCCTTTGTGTCATGTGCTGCTGCTAGTCTTGAAGAAGCTCTGGCTATGAAGACTTTTTTTAGTTATAGTTTCGATTTGAAGAGGGGGAAAGATGCCTAGAATGCTGGGATAAATGATATCAATTTTAAAACTAATTTTAGAAGTAATAAAATAGGTTTAAGGCAGAAAAGAGTGTAAAATTGGGGGGAAAAAAAACAGAGGTGCATACTTTGTAATTGCTTCCAAACTCTACTGTTTTTAAAAATAGAAGTTTTTTGTTAATTTTCAGAAGATTTTCGAAACTTTAAGGTAAAATTTGTAGATAATAGTTCAAATCAAGCTTGTGAGCTTAAATCAGAAGGTTGCTTCAGCAAAGAGTAATGTTAGCAAACAAAACAGCAGTACTGTATATCACTTCTAAGAAATAACAATCAGATGTTTTAACAAATTATATTGTAGTTTAATAAAATATGCATCAAATGAAAAAAAGAAAATATTTTTCAAACTTGAACTACTTATTTTTAAGAGAGATGTTTAAGAAATTTTTCAAATGGCATTTTCTATTTTTTTTAAATTGAAGTTTTTTTTGTTGTACTAAAAACAAACATAGATATCTTGGGCCTATTTCTGTGTTCATATTAAACCCTGGAAGGGTTAATCTTTTATGTTCAAAAAAGGGCATAAGATAGTAAACGAATGAAATACCACAATTTGGCAAAGTCCATTTAATATTTCTGCCATTTTGGGCTGTTATGGTCATTAAAAGGATTAAATCCTAAGTATTGCATGTATGCTTTTATTATATTTTTGATGAGGCATAACATTCATCTTAAGATTTCTCTCTGGTAGACTACATTCACAAGAAGTTTTAAATTGTGTCAAGTGCTTGTCTGAAGTGTTTTTTCACCAAACCTTCAGATACTTTTATCATTTATTGCAATACGTATTCTCGTTGCATCTCAAAATTCTCAAATGTGTTTTTGTTTTTTAGGTTTTTATTTTCTTTTCTATTTATTTTTTAATAACAACTGTACTTTTTTTTGTAATAGCTGTTGTAGAAATTTTTAATTTAGATTTGTGTTCCAAATTATAATACATAAGCTTGCTGGCAAATTGTAACATTTATTCACAGAATCCAATCACTTTCAGAAGTTATCGTTTTTATTTTCAAAACTCTTTGCCACTTACCTGTTATGTTAAAATTATATATTTAATTTTGTTTGCATTTCTTTATCATGGTGAAAATATTTATTCCATGAGTCATATACTATACTCCTTATTTATTTTGGGTTTTTGAATATGCTAAAAAAAATATTTATTTATAGATGCCTTGTGAATATTTATCATTGGACATAATGGAAAGGTGGATAATATGTAAGTATTATTCAGTGTATATATATATAACCTTTTTGATTTAAAAATTATATTAATAAATGTGCTTTATAATACTCTGCTGAATATTTAGGCTTTGATGCACTTAAAAGTTTGCAGTTAGGCATTCAGCCAAAGAATCATGGATCTTTGGTTGTGCTGTTCAGCATCTGTTGTATTGTTCATCAGCATCTGATACGTTTATTGTGATACAGGTTTCTTGGTTAGTGTGTTCAGCTTCAGTACAAAGAACTAAAGGTAAATCATTAAAGCATGAATTTTTATTTATTTATATTGTCTTTCTTCTGGGATCTGCTTTTCTTAAAGATCTATATGATGTATTTCCTTCCAGTATTGAAAATTGTGATTGTATAAATGTGACTGGGGTTGTATAATGTTTGATGGTTTTTTTTACGTGTGCAGCCATTTTAATTTATTTCCACATTATTTTTAATTTTTTCTGTTTTTTTTAGTTGCAAATTTGGACGTTATAAGCTTTAAAATGCATAAATGTAGCTAATGTGGTTGTAATGTGTAAATAATGTGATAAATGGAAATATAGTGAAATACTTTTAAACTCTTTGATTATTTAGCATATTAACATTGTATTGTTAAAGAATCATTAATGAGAACATAGTTCTGATTATTATACCATATATCTATTTATTTTCACATTGCCTTATTATAATGTAACTATTAAATATTTTAAAAAGTCATTTTGACACTGTTAAAATTTGATAAATAGCCCAGTAGTTTATAAAATATATGTCAGTATAATATATTTAATTGCTCTTATTTTTTCATTTTATAGTTGGGTTTATTCTGATTCATCAATATCTAAGTCAACCTCCTGCACAAGAATTATTTCAAGGAGCACTGCATGGAGGATGGGTACATACTCTGTTTCGTGATGAAGTCTTACAAACACATCTGTACATTCAACAGTTCTTTGAATCAATTAAAGGGTAAGTTTAAAATGTAATTTGCGTTATTGGAAAATGGAATGTTTTGAAATATTTACTGGTAATATATTATCTTTAATGAAGAAAGTAGAAGGGCGGGGGTGGCTCAGTCAGTAGCGCGTCAGGCTCGTAATCTGTAGTTCCCAGGTTCGAGTCCCAGCTGGGTCAGCGTTGAGATTTATCTCCGCAAAATTCCCCGCCCTGCCCACGGTCAGTAGGGGACACCGATGGACTTGGAAAAGCCGCCGTCCGTCGGATGGGACATTAAGTTGTGGCCCCGTGTGCGAGAGAGCCATACAATGTGCACGTTAAAGAACACGCTGGATGGCCTTGACGAGAGGCTACCATCTGTCTCCCAACAGCTGTTCCAGTGGATCCCCTCCCCCAACCTTCTCTGAGCCTTCGGGGTCCATGTGACCTGGCCATTTAGCCCATGGTGTGCAAAAAAGTGCCGCTCAGAGGTAAAACAACCCAACGAAGAAAGTAGCAAAACAACTTACCTACACCTACTATTGGAAACATTTACATCATAATATATATTTATATGTAAAAACATTTATTGCCTACATATTACATAATAATATCTGTAAAATGAAGTTATTCACTTTGATGCAAGACTGGAGTGCAGATAGGTATGAAGAGAAGTAACTTTTTAATTATCTCTTATGGGAAGTAAAGAGCAAACAGGTTAGAAAATGAAGTTAGCAAATAAGGAATTATTGTGTGAATATTTTCCTTATTAAGATATAGAAGTATAGATCTTTTGATGTGCTCAATTCACCATTCCCACCGAATGAATTCCCATCAAAGGCTCATCATTCCTGAAACACCTTTTAGATTAAAATTTCTCAGTTCAATTATATTTTATGACTTAAAAATCAGTATTAATCAGTTTAAAAAAGAGTTAAAGTATTTAATTTAAAACTTAAAAGAGTTTAGGAAATTAATAGTTTCATAAAATGACCAAAGCTGAGATATATATTATATTTTTTATGCAGACATTGTGAAATATATTCGATAAACATTTTAATGAAGTGAAAAATAGCCTTTTTTTAAAGTAGAAACTTTCTAGTGTAGCATTTACTATGTGATCTAAAAGATTATATAATTTCTCTAATGCAATTCATAATTTACTTTCTTACCAAAATATTAACAGAATTTCAATGTTATGTCAATGCGAATCTAATCTGGAGTTCTATAACTTCTAAAATGTGCATTTAATGGAAAAATGTGACTGGAGATAAAGATCATAATCAAATCTATTTAAACCTCGATTTTTAATACTATTCATTTCAGTATTTAAAGATTTATGGAAGCAGGGATATTTTAGAACAATAATGTTCATAAGAATTTATCTCATAAATTAATTAAAATTTAAGTAATAAGTATTGTTGTTTCATGCCAGTTAATAAAACAAATGTGCATTTTAAAAGTTTGCTTAATGATTATTTCAATATTAGACCATTTTGAATGATTTTATAAAACAACAGAATTTATTGTTGAATATTCTAGCTTTCAAAGCTCTTTAAATATTAAATGAATGTTGAAAATTGAGTTTAAATAGATTTCATTATAATATTTAATTTATCTTTAGTCACATTTTTCCATTGAATGAATATTTTTAGAAATAAAAAGATTCGAAGTTAGATTCCCATTGACATAATATGGAAGTTCTCTAATATTTTGAGGGCGGGGGTGGCTCAGTCGGTAGTGCGCCAGGCTCGTAATCTGTAGTTCCCAAGTTCGAGTCCCAGCTGGGTCAGCGTTGAGATTTATCTCCACAAAATTCCCCCCCTGCCCACGGTCAGTAGGGGACACCGATGGGCTTGGAAAGGCCACCATCCGTTGGATGGGACCTTAAGCCGTGGCCCCGTGTGCGGGAGAGCCATACCTTGTGCACGTTAAAGAACACGCTGGATGGCCTTGACGGGAGGCTACCATCCTGTCTCCCAACAGCTGTTCCAGTGGGTCCCCTCTCCCAACCTTCTCTGAGCCTTCGGGGTCCATGTGACCTGGCCATTTAGCCCATGGTGTGCAAAAAAGTGCCGCTCAGAGGTAAAACAACCCAACCCAACAATTCTAATATTTTGATGGGGCAGTGTACTTTGTTTTGTAAAATCACATGTTTTCTTTTAAAGGAAAATAAAAGAAATATAAATTACTGAAAAAAAATAGTCTTTACTGTAAAATGAACAAAGGAATTTTTTTTGTGAAAAATGTTTCTTTCATAGTTTCATAAAATTTATCAGTAATGGTTCCTGGGATCACATATGTCTCCTTTGCTTGGTATAATCATATGATTTATTTGTCTTGCTTGCTGTTTTGATTTATATTATGGGAAATTTTTGGCACTATGACATTGTGAAAAGTTTTGCAAAATGTAAGATTTTGTCTTAAAGTAAATTATTTGTGATTTGCAATTCAACACTTATTTATGTTAGTAACTTAAAATTCAAATTATTTTTCAATGAACTGAATGTAAAAGCTTGCATTTAAACTTTAGCTTTTGCTTTTTTATATATGTTACTATTATACATTTATGGGATTAAATTGTTTTATTTCTGATGCAGCTACAACAAACGGGTATCTGAAGTAAAAGATTGTTATAACTATGCACTTCAAAATGCGTAAGTATATTTTCTTTATGAATTTGATTCAATACCCATTTGAAATAATGCACCATGATTCTGCTTTGATATATAAACAATTAACATCCTGAATTGTAATAAGGAAATAAGAAGAAACTGATATTATATAGTATCAATTGCTACAACAACCCCAAACCTCTAACCCATTGGTTTCCAACCTTTTTGATGCCGTGGAACTCCTGCAAATTTTCATTCTTTCTCCAGATCTCCTACATAGTCTTTTTTTTTTTGAAGACCCTATTCCTATCATTCCCTGATGCATTTTAACTTAAATATAAATTCTTGCAATGAGGACTCCCTAAAAGTCCCAAGAATGGATTATGTCTCTAGATTTTCTGTGAGATATTTACTTATTGGCTATTTTGTAATTTGAATCTAAACATTTGAGTGGAGAAATTCAATGCTTCAGAAATTCTTGTCATAAACAGCAATTACATTTTGTGATCAGCATGAGATAGATAGTGTTACCATACTGAATTTACCTAATTCCAGACAAAAGTGGGGGCGGGGGTGGCTCAATCGGTAGCGCGCCAGGCTCGTAATTTGTAGTTCCCAGGTTCGAGTCCCAGCTGGGTCAGCATTGAGATTTATCTCCACAAAATTCCCCGCCCTTTCCACAGTCAATAGGGGACACCTATGGGCTTGGAAAGGCCGCCGTCCGTCGGAAGGGATGTTAAGCTGTGGCCCTGTGTGCGGGAGAGCCATACCCTGTGCACGTTAAAGAACATGCTGGATGGCCTTGACGGGAGGCTACCATCTGTCTCCCAACAGCTGTTCCAGTGGGTCCCCTCCCCCAACCGTCTCTGAGCCTTCGGGGTCCATGTGACCTGGCCATTTAGCCCATGGTGTGTGAAAAAGTGCCGCTCAGAGGTAAAACAACCCAACCCAGGTAAAAGTGTGGTGGGGATAGCTCAGTTGGTAGCGTGACATAGTTGTAATTTGCAATTCCTTGGTTTAAGTCCCATCTGGGCCACCATTGAGGTTTATCACCACAAAGTTTCCCATCCTGCCTGCCCTCAGTAGGGGACACCAATGGACTTGGAAAGGCTACTGTCCATTGGATGGGACATAAAGCTGTGGTCTTGTGTCGAGGGGAGCCATACCCTGTTCACATTAAACAACACTGGTTGTCCTTAATGGGAGGCTATCATCTGTTTCCTAACAGCTGTCCAGTGGGTCACCTCCCCCAACCTTCTCTAAGCCCTCAGATCTTTGTGATCTAGCCCTTTAACCCATTATGTGCAAAAAAAGTGCCACTCAGAGGTAAAACAACCCAACCCAGACAAAAGCAATAAACTTTCATGGTTGTATAATCATGATAAATGTACCATTTCTGTTAGAACTTTCTGAAATATTGAAAATAGTTTACAGACCCCATTACTACTTTCATAATATGATATTTATAAAATTAATTTATAATACTACTTTCACTGCTGTAATTTATGATTGCTGCTTTCACTGACCCTAGATAGGAACCACTGCTTTAACTAAAAATTTTAAGGAGAAAAAAAAGATAAGATTTTTAAAGTTTCAACTTTATGACATTCATTAACTTTTAGCTAATCATCTGCCTTGGTAGAAGATACAGGAAAATTTTTTAAAATTTATCATTCTTTTGTAAATATTTCATATTTTTTTTTTATTTAGATTCTATATTTGTTTTTTAATTTTCAGTTTCTTATTCTTTTATAATTAAAGTTATTCTTCTATATTTTACTTTCAGGTTTAATTAAATGCATTTCATTTAATTTTACTAATTCACAAAGACCTAATAACAGTGCTGTTAAAATTTGGTTTGAAAATGAGATAATATAAAAAGATAAAGGTAATTATTAGAAGGTCTAAGTAACTGTAAAAAAAACGCAACAACTTGTAGAGTTTAATTAAAATTTAGATTAATATTATAGATAATAAATTAAGATCAGTACTGCTTGTGGGCAAAGTTTGTGCCATTGTTACTTAAAAGTTTTATTTCAAAGTCGTGGAAAATTTTTTATTACAGGATTTGCTACATTTTTACATCTTAATTGTTTAATAGTATCGGGGAGAAAAAGGCTTTCCTGGTAAAAAGTTATCCAATTGAACATTGCCAAAATTGATGGTCATCAGTCAAAATTGATCAGCCAACCACCCCAATTTCCCATGCAAAACGAGACCATAACTATAGCTGTACATAATTTTTCCTTTAGCAAAAAGGAAAAAGTGAAAAAAAAATTTTTTCCCTTAATAATATTGTGTTTAAGATGGGTGGTGAGTATTGATCAAAAAATGTTGAAATAATTTTGAAAATAAACACAGTAAACTGTAAATCAAAAGATATATAGATTGCTTCCAATAAAAACTATATTTTTTTTTGTTAATTTTTTTTTAAAAACCTTGCAAAAGTGTTAGAAATTAAGGAATGGCAACATTTTAACCCTTGTGTCCTTTTAACCCACTCGTGCCACTATGGCGACATACTAATACTATTTATACTCGTACAAAAAAAAAATCTGGAGTGCAAAGGGTTAAAGAATATTCTTGGCCACTACTTGAATTCTGAAACATCTGAAGTAGGAATGAAACTGGAGTAATTCACAATAATGACAGCTCACAGGGAGGCTTTTATTTTTGTCATATTATTTCCAAGATTTCATCCAATTTTTGGGCAGATAAATCAAGTAGATTTGTGTTTTCAAATTTTATTTCTTAACTTTCAGATTTAACTGAAACAGTAGTGAGTACTACATAGGTAGTTATTGTTTTCAGGCATGTGTATTTTTTCACGAGTAAATATTTTCATTATGTTAAGTCTGGCCTCATCATTTATTCCAAAGTATTTAATATACTATGTATTAATATACCCTAACATGGAAGAAAAAATAAAAGTAATGATATAGAAATAGATAAAAGTATAATGTGTACAAATCAATTTTGCAGGTGCTTTTATTAGCTTTAACATATGAAATGAAATATAAAGTTTGAATATTTTTATGATGTAGTTTAAATACTTATTTTGCATTTCTTCAGCTGTCTTCTTCATCGTGAAAGGAGAAAGTTCTTAAGAACAGCACTGAAAGAGCTGGGACTTATACTTACAGATCAGCCAGGCCTGCTTGGACCAAAAGTATGTATATTTTTTCCCATAAGAAATTTTGTCTATAACAGTATCAAATTATTTATTCTGAAACTACATTTTTATTAGTTTAAAATTAATTTTCTTCTTTTGCACTTGAAACAACACTGGTTTTGAATAATTTCTTTAAAATGAACTATAAAATTTAAATATTAGAATTATGCACTTCTTTTAAAAATTAATTTATGAATTTACTATTGTTTTTGCTAAGGTATGTCATATTAAAGTACAGACCTTGACAGAAAGCTAAGGTTAGGAATGGAAATGTTGGGAAGAAAAGTATTTCAAATGTTGGAAATAAAACATGATTAAAATATAGATTTGAAAAAGTGAAATATGAATGATGAACATGGGACAGTTTCTAGGTTGATGTAATCTTGAGATGAAATGGTGAACTTACTATGCCACATAATTCTGAAGTATAAGAAAAGCTGAAGCTAATAGCTTATTATTTATTGATGTATATGATTTGTTAAAATTACATAAATGTACCTATCTCTAACCAGTTTTATCAGAAAGAATTATTTTTTCTTAAATGTAGTTTCCCTTTCTTGTAGGTGCTTTTTGTGTTTATGAGTTTATCATTTGCTCGAGATGAGGTTCACTGGTTGTTGAGGCATTGTGAAAACCTTCCTCAGAGGCAAGGCAGAGCTCGAACACAAGCAGAAGATTTGGTAGATAGACAACTTCCAGAGCTAATGTTTCATATGGAAGAATTAAGGGGTGGGTTTGAGATGTTTTGTTACTGTTTTTACTTCTTAATTTAGATTGACATGTTTTCAGTTGTTTTTATTCCACCCCCACACATCCTTTATATATTTTTCCAGAATATGTAGCAAGAAGTTTGCACATTATCATTAAAGCTCAGAATATATATATATATTTTTAGTGGAATTTTTTTTTTTAACTTTATCCAGGCTTTAAACAATAATTTATGTAAACAATAATTTATGTTAAACTTTGTCAGGATAATAAAATGGATTATTGCATTATTTTGTGAACCATTTCTGAGATGATAGAAATGTAAATATTGAAATGTGAAACAATAAAACATTGTATCACATAATTTTAGTCAATATTGTTTAGAAAAATTTAAAACATAGGTAACTTGAAATTACAGGGAGATGTTGCACACTGGATTGGATCTTAAAGTAATCTGAATTTGATCAATTACCTCAGATGAATTTGAGTGTTGTAAACAGTGACATCTTTTTAAATTTTTATAAAATTTATTGCAGATTGAAGAAGAATAGTGCACCATTTTATCTTCAATTTACCAACACTTTATATGTACTATGGGCTATTGCTGTCATTTGAGAAAATTTATAGAATTTTCAGATTGATATACTAGTTAAATTAATTATTTAGTACTTTTAGTCTTTACATGACCCAACACTAATTGAAATAATGTGTAGGGTAATTATGTTGTCTTGAGTTGGATTCAAACCCATGTTTTCTAGAAGCATGCCAGGCATCATAACTGTTAGACCACCAGAGACCAACCATTTTCTTCAACAATATATGTAAGCATTCCCCCATTTTGTTGATTTGCTACTGGTGCCAGTAATCGGGTAGCCAAGCTGTCACATATGATTGTAGTAATATTTGTCACTCATGCTCATAGCATTATATAAATAATTATGTAATAAAGTATCACAGGAAAATATCCTGTAGACACTTGAAATAATTTGGTCAAGTGTTTCTTGTCTACAGGACATTTTACTGTGGTACTTTATTACTGAATTATTTATGTAACGCTGCGAGTATGAGTGGCAAATATTACTATTATTATATGGGGCAGCTTGGCTGCCTGATTCCTGACATAGATGGTGCCATTGGTGAATCAACAAAATGTGAGAATGCTTTTATATGTCACATTGTTGAAGAAAACAGGTGGTCTCTGGTGGTCTAAGTTACGATGCCTGGCATGCTTCTGAGAGACATGGGTTCAAATCCCACTCAGGTCAACCAATTTTCCAGTTTATTATTTCAAGTGTTTCTTGTCTACAGGACACTTTTCCTGTGATACTTTATTACTAATTGTGTTGTATTTACACAGTGTGATGCAGGATAATGTCATGGCAATGAAGAGAAATATGTCATTTGTTTTTCATCAGTTTACAGTTGCCTACAGGAAACACTGCTGTAAGAAAACTAAAAATAGCAGATTACAAAGATGAAAAGAAACACAGTGTGTGTTTGTTGAGAAAACTAGTGTCAGCAGTGCAAGTGAGCATGATTCACCATTAAGTGCTACAAATGAAAATTTGTCTAAATCAGCAATTCCCAGGTTTCTGGATCAGTCAGGGCAGTCCTCTTAAGTGGCCTCATTCACTGGACCTAACCCTATTTGATTGTTTTCTGTGGGATTTCATCAAAGATGCATTTATCATTCGCTATTACCACAATCCATCAATTAATTGAAAGACAGGAATAATCATTGCCTTCCGATATGCTCCATCAGCTGCTGATGTGTTCCATAGAGTGAGGGTAGAAATTGAATTTCACTAGAGAGTTCACTGCATTACCTCTGACACCCATATTGAGCATCTATAAACTCCTGTATTTCTATTCCAGTGTCAATTGTTTATCTTTGGTTTGACAAATGCAGTAGTTATAAATGTTTGAATTTGTAAAGTTATTTTGTAAGAAAAAATCCAGTATATTAATATAACAGAATTTGAATGACTCAGATGTTTATCCTCATACATTTTTGTTTTATCATATAGCTTTGATTCGTAAATACAACCAAGTAATCCAGAGGTATTATGTTCAGTATTTATCAGGATATGATGCAGTGGCTTTAAATCACATGATACAAGTAAGTACTTTGTAATAGTTGGAACAAATTTTATTAAAAATCATGTAAATACATTTGTAAAATTTTATGTATCCATTTACGTAAGAAATCATGGTTGAACAATTGTTAAATCTGTTATAAAATAATCTTATTACTATGAGCTATTCATGCAAGAGGACCTGGGTATCACTAACTGTAATATCAGAGATCCAGAGAACAATTAGTTAGCTGTGGATTTTTTTAAGAAAAATTAAAATGTATTAAACCATTCGCAGCCGTCTCATGGCCAAGGGGTTAGTGTGCTTGGCTACTGATCTAAGGGACCTGGGCAGGATGTTTCTGTTAGTTTTCTGCTGAGGTCCCGCCATCCTCACAGACCTTCTACTATGGTCTATAAACTGACAGTCTCTCTGTCAGACCTCTGTGGCAAGCAGCTGCTTGAGGGGGCATTTATTTATTTATTTTTTATTTTAACCCATTCACTGACAGTTTTTTCCAATTAGCAGTTACTGCTAATGACACTACATGATGTAAAATTCAAACACACTTATGCAAATAATTATATGTAGGGATTTATTGAAGATATTCTTTTCATGTAGATACACTTTTACATATTCATTTTTAATTTGTACAGTGTATACACTTATAATCTAATATGGAGAAAGTTTGTGTGTCTGTCCATTTATGCATTCATCCCCCAAAATTGCTGGAGGCACCAAACTTTGCGTGAACTTTCCCTTCATCTAGGGGAAGAGTCTAGGCTATGTGCAAATCTGCTGGAGTCAACCAAAAATAGGTTGGATTGGTTTGAATTCCCTGAAATCTCCATAGACTTAACATTAATGATAAAAAGTTATTCAAAATAATTGTTGCTACCAATAAATTTAAAAGAATGGATGCATCAATTGATTTTTTTTTTCTGCTTTCATGTGGTAAAACAATTGTTTCAGAAGTTGGTAAAGGGCACGAGCATTTCTGTGGAAATTGAAGTCATTCTAATTAAGCATGAGTAGTACACAAGATATGGCTGTCCCATGGCCGAGTGGTTAGCGCGTTTGGCTACTGTTCTAAGACCTGGGTTCGAGCCCCGGGTAAGGCATGGATGTCTGTGTGTGTGTTGCTTTTCTGCTGAGGTCCTGCCATCCTCACAGACCTACTATGGCACATAAACTGACAGGCTCCTGTCAGACCTCTGTGGCAAGCAGCTGCTTGAGGGGTATTTATTATTTATTTTTAGTACACAAGATAGTTGTTAAATGAATTTTTCCAAAACAAAAGAATTCATATCAGACATTAAAATGATTAACTTAATTAATAAATGTTTCAAATAATATATTAATAATCTTTTTTCATTGTACATTGCTTTTGTAGTACATACACATTTTTTGTATAACTTAGACCATATGGAAATTTTTTGTTTTTTGCTATAAAGTTTCATATGCCTGGCAAATTGTATCCAAGGAATTCTGGTGGGTATGAAATGATTTAAAAAGTTTGATTATCTAAGCTGCAATACTGTTTTCCAGTTTCTAAACTTCTGATATGGGGAGGATCATGCGGTACTTCAAAGTCAGTCAATTTCTTTCTTCTTGTAATTGAAGGGGAGAAAAATTTAACCAGAGAGTGGATTGGGATTGTAATGAGTTTTATGCCAAATAAAAACTTGCAATATTAGGAGTGCCATCTACTATATACTTTAGAGAGTTTCAGACTTGGGTAACACTGGATAAATCTGCTAATAAGATATAATCTTGAGAAACTTTACAAAATATTTATTTTAGTGTGATATTCTATTTAGTGTAACATTCTAGAATATGAAGTGCAACTTTATATAGTTCACATTCTCACATCATAAACACATTTCCAAAAGTTAAATTTGTTGAGTTTATGAGACTGTCACCGAGACTGTGGTCAGTCATAGCCTAGTAAGTTAAGACCATCTCTCAAATGGTTAAATAAGCATATTGGTTAATAAAAAAGCATTAACTTCAAGTCAAGCTTTCAAACGTTACTTTAAAATTCCAGCTATGTTATAATACTAAGCATAAGTACAATTACTATTATGCTGTGCAAATTTTTAAAAACATTAATGTGGAAGGAAGGAATTTCACTACAGTGATGATTATTGTAGTAACTGGGCAAGTGTGGAAAAATCCACCTGTCCACCTCTCAGACTCAAACTCGGGATCTAGTTATGTGCCAGTTGAGCTAAAGTGGAAATAATTCACGCTTGCTTAAGGAAAGTTATGATTGTTGTACTAAGAAGCTTTACCATGTAGTTCCAGATGCCTAGAAAATAGAAATAGTTCTAGTTCTATTTTCTAAGCATCTAATTCATTTATACATTAAAAATAAATCAGAACTATTCTATTTCCCATTTATAAATGAAAGATTGAAATTCTGTTCTGATTTATTCTCATATGTAATGAATTAGATGGAAACTCCTGCTTTTTTTCTCTTTTGTCTGGTGTTTCTTATTATATGTACATATAGAAATTCATGAATAATTGTTAATTTTTATGAAATAGTTTAATAATGGGAACAGAAACAATACTTGAGACAAACCATATTTTGAATTGAGTACTTTAATTTCAGTCTTGTGTATCTACATTAAGAGTTGGGTTAGGTTGTTTTATCTCTGAGCGGCACTTTTTTTGCACACCATGGGCTAAATGGCCAGGTCACATGGACCCGGAAGGCTCAGAGAAGGTTGGGGGAGGGACCCACTGGAACAGCTGTTGGGAGATAGATGGTAGCCCCCTGTCAAGGCCATCCAGCGTGTTCTTTAACGTGCACAGGGTATGGCTCTCCCGCACACGGGGCCATGGCTTAGCGTCCCATCCGACGGACGGCGACCTTTCCAAGCCCATAGGTGTCCCCTACTGACCGTGGGCAGGGCGGGGAATTTTGCAGAGATAAATCTCAACGCTGACCCAGCTGGGACTCGAACCTGGGAACTACAGATTAGAGCCTGGCGTGCTACCGACTGAGCCACCCCCACCCCCTACATTAAGAGACTTTAGAGAAAGCAAAGGCTGAAAAATAGTTGAAAATTGAATTTTATTCTATTGAAGGTTCTCAGATTATAATAAATATATTAGTACTGACATTGATTTAAAAAAATCTGATATTTACTAGATGCTTTGTAATTTGTACAAGGATATATATATATTTATAGAAATTCGAAAAGTAATGGTTGATTATTTTCAGAGTGTTTCTGTGATACCAGAAGAAGATTCAGTGATTTTGTCTTCTATGTGCAATACTGTTTCTTCACTTAGTGTAAAACAAGGTATGTTTTACTTTTAATGACTTTTACATTGTGTTTCAATGCCTTAAAGTAACTTATTTATGTGTGAAATTGTATTGGAGATATAAGTAAAATGATATTGTCTAAAGTTGAATGTAGCAACTATAGGTGAAAGTAGGAATTTGACCAAAGCTGAACATAACGATAAAAGGGTTAAATTCCTTTTTCTCTGAAAAAAATAAAATGAATAGATTGCTTTAATGAAGAAAAATCAGCTTTATTCCATATTCAAAATTGCAAAATATTTATCTTTTAACAGTTGAAGATAACGAGCTGTTTGATTTTCGGGGACTCAGATTGGACTGGTTTCGATTACAGGTAAGAAAGAATATTGAATTTAGTAATACAACAAAAAATGCTCCATCCCATTTTTGTTAAATCATTTTACACAAGGGCTTTTCAAACCCAATATGCATATCAGAGATTGACCATGACGTGCTTTACACCAGATTCCATGGAGAAATGATTAATTTTGCATACTTGAGAGGTAATACAATAAGCCCTCACTCTTTGTGGTTTCAGTATTCATGGGAAGTAGAGATAAGTTAGGTCTAAAATTTGCAAGCATGAACCCGGCTAGGGGGAAAACTTTTCTCTGCCACATCTATATATAAAATGGAGAGTTTGTCTGTGTGTTTATCTTTTTATTAAAAATTTCCTAGACAGTCAGAACTAGGGCCACCAAATTCTGTCTACAACTTCATCTTCCATAACTTAGTGACTAAGTTTTTCAACTACACAAAATTAGGCCCTTCCCTAAAAAGTTGGTTGCAAAACTGTCCTTTGATAACTTTGCCAATCAGTAATGTACTATTTCATTCATAACCCTTGACTCTCTATAAGGTAGGCAATGGTAGCACCCCCAGAGATTTTAGATGTTTATAGTAGATTTAATTTCAATCTACTCTCTAAATGCTATATAGCAAGAACAAAGTGTGACCACCACACCAAATTCCAGACCAGTTAGTCAAGTACTGCAGAATTATGGGGAGCGAAACTCTGCCACCACTGTTGATATCACTCCAGATGCAAATTAGTATCTGCACACCTGTTATGAATATGCCTACTGCTCTGAGTCATGTTAAGGGTGGTTGGGGTGGCTCAGTCGGTAGCATGCCAGGTTCGTAGTCTGCAGTTCCTAGGTTCGAGTCCCAGCTGGGGCAGCATTGAAATATTTCTCCACAAAACTCCTTGCCCTGCATATGGTCAGTAGGGAGACCGATCGGCTTGGAAAGGCCGCCATCCGTCAGATAGGACATTAAGCTGTGGCTCCACGTGCGAGAGAGCCATACCCTATACACGTTAAAGAGCGTGATGGATGGCCTTGATGGGAGACTACCAAATAGCTGTTCCAGTGGGTCCCCTCCCCCAACCTTCTCTGAGCCTTCGGAGTATGTGTTGACTAGCCATTTATGCCATTGTGTGCAAAAAAGTGCCACTCAGTGGTAAAACAACTCAACTCATTATATTGAGGCCTCAGCAATGTCAGTCAGTTCTGCTAGTAAAAAACCTATATGCAGAAATGTGTTTTATAATTGTGTTATAGGCTGTAATAAACTTTAAAATAATATAATTATTTCAAGACCAAATCGAAATTTTAATGCTATTTGGAACTGAAAACAGTAGAAACTATTCGTGGAAACTGAAATTACTTGAGTAACATCATAAATGTTAAGAGCACTTCATTATAATAAAAGACAAAAAGTACATAAAAATAATCTAAAGCTGAATTGTACTCATTTTTAATTGCAAAAGGTTGATCAAAAATTAAATTGATAACAAAAAGAAATTTTTTTACTAAGTTTTTGTTCACAATTTCAAGAAAAATTAGAAATTTAATTTTGGCTGTGGCTGGACCTGAACTCATTTCTAATGGGAAGTATTAGTGGCCTGCAAAGATTAACTTTCTCCTTAAGTGGTGTTGGAAGTATTTAGTAATTGCAAATGCTGCAGCTATGATTGCTTAGTGTCTTGTAACATAATTCTAATTGCAAAGCTCATTAGGGTTCTTTGCCTTGTGTTCTGTTTTTTTTTTTATGTATTTTAGACATATATAATTTTATTCTATTAGTATTTTATGGTTCTTGAATTTTTACCTCAGTTCTTTGCATTCATGGCTGTTTATTTCGTTGTATATATCTTTGTTATCATTCTCGTTTTGTTTTTATCTTTGTACATTATTGCTCTTTGTTTATACAAATTTCATCTTTATTTACTTTTAGCCTTTTGCCATTTAAATCTCAGTTGTGGTTCTGTGATTTTTGTTCCTTCATTTTTCTTTTCAGTGCTCTTTAGCTTTACTTGCTCATGTGCCATAAATTCCAAGCAACCATCCAATTGCTTTTAAAACACCTGTGCTGTGTGATTAGTGTACTTGGCTACTGATCAAAGGGACCTGGGTTTGAGCAGTGCTTAAGGCATGGAAGCTCGTGCCATTTTTCTTGTGAGGTACTGCTATCCTTGCAGACTCAACTCTTACGTATAAACTGACAGGCTCCCGTCAGACCTCTGTGGCAAGCAACTGCTTGAGGTTTTTTTTATTGCACTTGAATGCTGTATAGTGTTTCAGGTTGAGTGTCAGAACTAATTGTTTAGACCTCATGAAACATTAATTTTTAATGACTGTATGCAGATTGCCAGTTCTTTTGTTTTCCATAAAGCTAACCTAGATAAAATGAATTGCCACACTGATATTAGTATTATATGTGAATGCTAAAGCTCCTCTTTGAATTTTGCAGATCAGAGGAATTTGGGTTCAAACTCTGGGTAAAGCATGGATGCTTATTTTCTTTGTTGTCTTTCTGCTGAAGTCTTGCCTTCCTCATAGTTATAATGAGGTAGTATACCGACAAGCTCCTGTCAGGCCTCTGACAAGTTACTTCATCATTTGAAACACAAATATTTGCAAATTAGTGTTTCTTTTATTCAGTATATGTGGGACTCTTAGGTTTCTATCCTTTTTCATCAACATCATCATATAGTTTCATCATCATTGATAAGTTTTTTTAAAGGACTTCCACATTATTGTATTAGTTGACAGATGTAATGCATTTATAACATGCATATTTTATTAATAATAAATATATTGTTTTTGTTGTAATGTGTGCACTTATGAGCTGTAATTTTACTTTTCTCCCTAAATTGGGAACTGAACTACTTATTTTCCTAGGTTCTTGGTTTCAATATTTGCAGTATATTTCAGGAACATAGCATTCTTGCATAGTGAGGCTGTGCTCTATAATTCATGTTTTTTATCATTTGATCACTTGATTACAAATACAACATATATATATATGGAGTAATCTTGATATTTATCAGCTCTGATGAGTTATGGGCATCTGTGCCCTAGCTTGTTCTCAACTACAGGGTTCTTCTCCCTTTCCCCATTTACACATCTAAGTCATATCTTGGTTTTTATTCTCATTGAAACTATGAATTATTAAACTATACTTAAAATAACCAAACTAGAATTCTAAAATCATGATAAAGAGAATTTAAATGATAAGGAATACCTGGATTATGCATCCCCTATAGTCTTGGGTTCCTCCCCAGCCCACAAATATGTATTTAAGCAACATCACATGTCTCACTGCTGGCAATGACATTATGATAAATATGTAGATTCAACATCATTCATCACACTCTCTTTATTATGTTTTGATTGTATTGAAAAGTATAATATTTTCGAGTTTTTGATTGCATTATTTATAGTT
Source organism: Ryuthela nishihirai (assembly GCA_038380435.1). Taxonomy (NCBI): domain Eukaryota; kingdom Metazoa; phylum Arthropoda; class Arachnida; order Araneae; family Heptathelidae; genus Ryuthela; species Ryuthela nishihirai. The sequence goes on from JAWZYU010000006.1 coordinate 74,247,458, forward strand.
TTTAATGTTTATATTTAATTACTGTAGAAGTTTAATTTATAAGATTTTTAATTATTAGTGTTGGAATATTTTTAAAAATATCTCAATTCTGCCATCCAAAACATATGTTTGAGAAATACTAACTTGCATTTAAAGCATTAGCTAATAAATAATAGTGTAAAGAATTAAATTTTAATTTAAAAGTATGTCACTGTATCAATAAAATGATAACAGTATTTATAGCATGGTTTAAAAACTTAGCCTATGAATGCTTAACAATGCATACCAACAGCTGAATGTAATATTACAGCATGGATATCATGGTTTATCAGTTGCTGGTATGTATTTTTAAACATTAATAGGTTAAGTTTTTAGACCATGCTGTAAATATTGCTGTCATTTTATTGAAAACATAGTTTTGAATTAAATTTTTTTTTGCAGTTAAAGTGTTAAGTAGCCAAGAAAAATATATATATGCATAATTATTGTTAGTACTTAATAGAAATTTAAAATGTTAGCAGGAAAGAAAGGAATTTAATCATGTAAAATAAAAACTCTATTTTTAAATATGTTCAAACTATTATAATTTTAAACAAAATTATAATTTGCTCATATTTGCATTAAGTATTAAGGTAACTTGGCATGTTGCTTGAAATGCAAACTGATCATTCAGCTTCCTTTTGTATAATGCCCTGTTCATTTTTGTGTTAGAGAAGAACTAAATTCTCTGATTTAGTAATAGTTTTAAAAATTTTCACAAATTGCTGCAGGTTAAAAATTCTGTGGATAATATTTTTGTTCCAAACAATGCAATGTTATTAAGTTAATATATAGGAATTTAATTCAAGTAGATCATTTTCTTATTTAGGCTTACAGCAGTGTATCTAAATATCCACTAAATTTGCATGAGCATCGTGAATTGGCATCTTTGATGAATACTATTGTGTTTCATAGCAAAGTGGTGGATTTTCTTGATGAACTCTTAGTAGAAACATCAGATTTGTCCATTTTTTGGTAAGTTGAAGTGTTTTGTTTATTCAGTTAGGTACAATTTTTATAAATTTCATAAAATCTTTGTTTCTATGTTTTAAACTATAGAAACAAAGATTTTATGAAATTTATAAAAATTGTACCTAAACTATAATACTTTGCTAATGTACCTAAACTATAATACTTGCCTAATACCTTTATAATACTTATAAAAATTGTACCTAAACTATAATACTTGCCTAAACTATAATACCTGCTATAATACTTTGCTAATTGTACCTAAACTATAATACTTTGCTTTTTTTAAACTATAATACTTTGCAGTAATGCTTAAAAGTACATTCAGATTGAGAAAGAGCATTTTAAAACTAAAAATTGTAAACTATTTCAATAATTTCTTTTAATATTTATTAACTTCTTGAGAGCGTTGCGTACGTGTTTATATATACAAAATTTCCGCAAGATTTTGTGAGTTCAGAGAGAGATAATTCATTCTTAAATCTTACATTATAGATTTTCAAAATACTTTTATATCCACACTGGTGCTTTTGTGAACAAAGTTCCTACTAAAATTAGATGGTGTAGACTTACTATCTGATGAATTTCTGTGCAGTTTTTGAATTTCCTTGTTTACAATGAAGTTGATAAGTTTCTCTTTTCAGCTAGAATGTGTTTTGTTTTAGTACTTTCTATTATTGATATTTTTAGTTTTTAAAATACTGAAGAAAAGCAAAGACTGAAATTAGGAATTGGAGTGCATTTTGGTTCTTTTTTATAATCTGAAGCTTTATTCAATTACTTTTTAAAGCTTTATCAGAAACTGCAGAAAGTTAGTTTAAAACGTTTCTCTAATGATTAAAAATAAGCGGTATAATAAAAAATGTATATTAACAGCTGAAAGTTTATAAAGACAAATAGTGCAAGAAAAAAAAATAAAATTTTTGTCTAAACATGAAGCCTATGCATAAATGGGAATCTCCAAAGTAGGATCTTAATTAAAATCAGGTAAAAGAAATTTCCCAACAGTAAAAATATTGTAGATTTTCTACTTTTACAGTTGGAATATTTTTAGCATGATGTAAGACCTATTTTTTAAGTCTGTTTAAAAGTACTATAATTGAAAATAATTGTGTTTTTTTTTTCCCTTAAATTTTGTAGTTTTTACAGTACAGTTTTTGAGAACCAGTTCCATATGTGTCTTGAATTCCCTGCCCAAACAAGATATATAGTTGCCTTTCCTTTGTTATGTAGCCATTTTATGAATTGCACACATGAACTTTGTCCAGAGGAGGTAAGTAGCAGTTTACTAGTATTAAAATCAGAAATTAGATTTTATTCAGATACGGATTGCAATCTATTACATAGCACAAGAAATATATAGAACAGATAGGAATGCGCAGAAGAAACACAAAACATACAAACAAACGAATGTATTTTCTGTGTTTAGACAGACACTTAAAAACAAATTTTATATCTCAAATAATAAAACATATTTTCATTTAAACAATTTTTTTTACTAATAATAGTGACAAATTGGAGCAGAGGTTCTCTCAGTAGGTAGCATGCCAGTTTCATTTTCTGCAGTTTCCAGGTTCATGTCCACCCTGAGATTTATCTCTGCTAAACCCTCAACCTGCCCGTGGTCAGAAAGGGGACACCAGATGGCTTGAAAAGTTGTCTGTTGGATGGGATGTAAAGCTGTGGCCTCGTATTTTCTTATACGAGGCCATACCATATACACTTTATGGGAGTCTTCCCTTTGTCTAGTAACAGCTGTCCAGTGGGTCCCCTTCCCCTAACCTTCTCTGAACACTTGGGGTTGTGACCTGGTCATTTAGCCCATTGTATGCAAAAAAGTGCTAACACAGACAAATGTCCCTTGAACCTAAAACAGTTTTAGAAATAGCTAAACAATTGCATTTTGGTTGGGAATGGGACCCAAGTCCACAACCTCCTAACGTGTCAGATGCTCTATCAGCACATAGCATGTTATCAGGAGATTTGGCTTCAACTGCCACTTGTTTTGTATTATAAAGGTTTCTGAATTGTTATAATTGCCACTTAACATAATTAACTATTTTGTGAATAGAGTAGTAATCATTTTTTTTTTCTGTCAAATGTTAAGATGTCATTAAACTATGTTATTACTCTACCTAGTTGGACTAAGAGCTTTTAGTTAAAATGCCCATTGAAAGATTTGTAGCATCTTATTATTCACCCTAATAAAGAGAATTTCATTTAATTTTTATAAAAAAAGCGACCAAAAGATATTTTAATGAAACCGTATTTACGTTAAGACAGTTGTACAGAGTGAATAATGGTTTTTAAAATCTGGGAAAAGTTAAGCAAAGTTATTAACATAGAATTTATTTATACAAGGAAAATAATTTATGTAAATATAAAGCTGCAATATATATGCATGCCAATTTATAAACTTTATTATCAAGTGACATTTTACTTAAATATTTAGAATTCTTAATTTTGAGTTTTAGGTTGAGATATCACATTTGGGATTACACTCAAATGTGCAGGACAGCGGCGTACAATGCTGCTGATGTATGTATTGCTATTCAGTGTACCCTGTACAGACACCAGACATGTCGCTCCCCACATCATGATGCCCAGCGTGGGCCTTGTTGTGTCGGTAGATGCATGATGGAAGAAGCTGCTCACCTTTCGCCTTTGTATGCATAAATGACCATCAGATGTTCCTAAGCAAAATTGGCTTTCATCACAAGACCACAGACTGGCATTCTTCCCTCTAATGAACTTGTTCTTGACACCACTGTAAATGTGCTCGACAGTGATGAGGCGACAGTGGTAACTGTGCCAGCGACTCGCGTGCCCGTAGTCCTGCTTCCAAAAGACTATTGCGTATCATTCTTGTGGCCACCCTTGGTATGACAGAGGATCAAATTATGACACTGTAGCCATCCATCCTGCTACCACTGCCCTCCTGATACACCGATCCTCTTGTGTGTCCATGACTCTGTGTTGCTTGGAACTATGTCTGTGAGTGCAAATGCTCTTCTGACTATTGATGTCACCATTGTACCATTGCCAATACTTCTCGTCCAATGTGGTGTGCAATTTGACAAAAAGACCAACCTGCTTCCCAAAGATCCACTATATAACCTCGCTCAAACTCCACTAACTGAACAAATGTTGTGTGTCTATGTCGTCCAGGCATGATAGCTTCTTCAAAGAGCACTTAACAACACAACACAAGACAAATAATTTCTTTCTTCAAGCTCTAGTCCTTAAATATGTGTTGCTTACATTTGCATGTTGTCGTCCTCAGCGATGTCATTATTTCACCCAATGACTTTCAATCTTATCATGGTTTCTGCTGCCCTTAACTATTAATGTATTATATGACGTTCTTAAAGGAATTCCTCCTGGATGTTCTTTTTTCAATTTCTGCCAGTGTATATGAGGCCTATTAGTCCATGGTCTACTAGTTGTAATTGGATTTCTACATATGAATTAAATTAAATTCTAAAATGGGACAGTCTTATGTGTAATTGGTATATATATATATACTACATGTGCAGTTTTAATTTTTAATATCTTTTTTTTCTTGTATAGCGTATCCATATTGGAGACCGTAGCCTAACAATGGTAAATGCATTTCTTGATGAAATGTCCAAAGAAGCCAAAGACATTATTACTACAATCTGTGATGAACAGTGCATGTTGAGTGACAAGGTGTGTATTTTATGCTAAATTAAGACTTACAATGATTCAAAAGCATTAATTGCATTTTGCTATTTTTTTTTTCATTTTGTTCAATCGCAAAACACCATTTAAATTTCAACAAAAAATATCCTTTCTGAGAAAAATATACACCAAAGAGCCAAAACATTATGACCACCTACCTAATATGATGTTGATCCTCTATGTGTCACCAAAACAGCTCTTACTCAATGAGGCATGGCTACAATATTTCTAAGGGTGTCTTGTGGTATCTGGTATCAAAACGTTACCAGCAGATCCTTTAACTTTTATAAGTTACGTGGTTGAGCTGCGCAGATCGGATATGCTGTTCCAACACAAACCACAGATGCTCGATAAGATTGACATCTGGGGAATTTGGAGGCCAAGGCAATACCAAGTCTTCCTCATGTTCCGTGAACCATTCTCAAACAATCCAGGCAGTGTGGGATGGTGCATTATCCTGCTGAAAGAGGGCACTATTAGAGGGGAACACCAATGTCATGAAAGAATGTACCTGGTCTGCAATGATGTTTAGGTAGGTGGTAGATGTAGTTTCCAGCACATGAATGATTGGACCCAGGGTTTCCCAGCAGAACATTGCTCAAAGCATTACACTTCTTCCACTGGCTTTTTTCATCCCATAGTCATCCTGGTGCCAACACTTTCCCAGGTAAATGATGCACATGTACCCAACCATCCTCATGGTGTAACAGGAAACGAGATTCATCAGACCAGATGACCTTCCAATCATTCAAGGTTCAGTTTTGATACATGCGTGCCTATTGTAGGTGCTTTTGATGGTGAACTGAGGTTAGCATGGGCACTCGGAGTGGCCTGCGGCTACACTGCCCCATTTTCAGCAGGGTTCGTTGTACTGTGTGTTGTGAAACATTACTCCCGTCACCAGCATTCAAATTATGGGCGAGTTGCTCCACAGTATCCCTTTTGTTGGCTCGTACCATATGTGGTAATCTTCGCTCACCTCTAGCATCAATGAACTGTGGTCGGCTGACACCTTGCCAGTGGTTCGTGGTTTTTCCCTCCTTGAACCACTTTTTGAAGGTACTAACCATGGCTGACTGTGAGCACCACACAAGCCTTGCTGTCTCAGAATTGCTCTGACCCAGTCATCTGGCCATTTACAATTTGGCCTTTGTCAAACTCACTTAAGTCTGCTGCCTTTCCCATCTGAAGAATAAGAATAACACTGATTAACAGAGCTCAATATCAGGTGTTATTTATACCTGATACTGAGTTCCATTTCATGATCTACGTGCATGCCATCTTTTACCTGCAATTGCTTTGATTTGCATAAAGATGCGCTGGTCATAATGTTTTGGGTCTTTGGTGTATACAACATGAAAAAGGTATATAGCAAACAATGAATACATGTATTCTGGTTTATAAGAATGTAATTCCATCCTCAATGCTTCTCAGGAGACTACTGATTGAGTTCTTTCAGGAAATGGGCCAATCTACATATTCCTGGAAATAAACTTTAGCACTAATGATGATCACTATATCATTGAGGAGTGACTCAGATTCCTCTTGGTTGGACTAGATGCTTTTAAAATGGCTATCCTTTGGTTATCCGCTTTCACGACATCTCTTCAATGCCAGACTTACAATACCTCTTCATATTGATAACAGTGTCTTCAATCAATTCTGAAGGCAGTAAAGCCCATAGTGTAAAATGGCTGTCCAAAGACCATGAAGGTTTCTGGGAATGGCTGAGGCTGGCAGCCCCTCTCTCCAAACATCTCAAACATGTTCAGTAGGATTAAGGTCGATGAGATCTTGCTGGTCACTCCATATGTTCAGTATTCTTACATTAAAGATTTTTGTCTGTAGGTGAGATCTCTGTATGCAGGTTTTATTATTGTCCATTAAAATTAACCCTGAACTCACTGCACTTTCAAATAGGCGAACATAAGGTTTGAGGATCTTATCCTGATACTTCTTAGCATTCAGGAACCCTATCTGTATTATACCACTTCTGTGTTGGTCCCTTTCTGATATTGGATAGATGTGTTCTCTCCACATGAATGCTCATGGAGAATCAGTTTGCAAACTGAATCATGACTCATCTGTCAAGAGAACCTATGTTCACTCTTGCTAGATCAATTAAAATGGGCTCTTCTTTGGGAGGGAGTTAATGGGAGGCATATCACTGGTCATCTTGCATAGAATTCCCTCTCTCAAAGCCTTCTGAAAACTGTCCACCTTGAAATTTTCTTTCCTGTAAATCAATGCTTCCAGATGAGGGCATTTTCTTGATTTTTTTTCTTGATGATTGATTTTTTTTCTTGATTTGATTCTTGATATATTAAATAGAATATGGAATATTCACTGATTAACATAACCTTCCATGAAGGGGAGTGGGTGTTAGAAGAATAATACTTGTTCAGCCCAAAAAAGGTTGCTGTAGTTTAGGCAAGTTGGGGAGCTGGCATACCTCTCAACTCATCTCACAACAGATCTTCACTTATCTCTACCATGTTTTCATTATTCTACAGAGCCTGTAAAATCTGCAGCAATAAGTATTTTTTGAATAAAGAACATTCCTTTATATATTCTCTATATCAAGATACAGGATAACCTCAGCAATTCATAAAGAGAATTCATCTTTCCTCCAGAAATAAAATCAACAACTTCCATCTTCAAGACAACTCTTCTCAAGATGTAAAATATAACTCATCCATTTTACATTTTCCAGCTATCAACAATACCATCAACAATATTATGAAAAATTATAATTATAAAGTGCCTACCAAATCTCCTACCACTTTTTATCTCTTGTAAAACAAGACAGAGATACATCTTCACTCACAGGTGGTGGTGTATATCTTGTAACCATTACTTACCCTAAATCAGACTCTTGCAGTCCTTCCAAACCTCTCGGCTACATAGGACAAATTAAACTCTCCAAGAAATAATAAAGGTACATAAAAAAAATCTAATGCAGATTACTACAGCCCTTTCATCTACTGTTATTCTTGAAGGAGCTTAACCTCTATTCAACCAAGCTTTCATCATCAGCAGTCCTTCATCCATCTTCAAGTTATCATTTACTGAAAATCTGCTAATTTTTGTCAATAAAAATTGTTATTGTAATATCGACCAAGTCCAACTAAATCCTGCGTGGGAAATTCTATCTTAAAATTTTCCACAAAGTAATATGTCTTTGCCACAGTTATTAAACAAAAATTCATCAACCAGCCACAACTCCAACAATCACCAGCACCTCACGTGACAGCTGACCTTGCATATCATTCTGCATGACTTGTGTCTCTCATCTCTGTACAACTATAATTTGGAGCAGAAGTTAGAATTTTGAAATTTACCTGTTTCATAATGTAATTTCTAGTCATTGTTTGTTTGATGAAGTCCTAATAGTTAGGACAAAATTGATCACATCTTTTATATATTCTGTTGCCTATTTGATAGTCAACTCATCTTTTAATTTTATACATTTTTAAGATTAGTGTGCAAAAATAAGTAAGCATAAACTTCTAAAAAAAAGTTGTTTAGCCTTCCTATTATTCCATCTGCTACACTATTCAACAAGAGACTGTGCAACATCGACAGATAAACCAACTATAGTGAAGCAAAGGGACTATCATATATATTTAATTAAATATTGCCATGCAAATCAAAATCCTTCCACCTGGTAGTTGGCTCTCGCCTGTCCTAGACCTCTTGAGCTGTATAGAGTACTCCAAGAATATTGCACTACCATCACCAGCCTTCTTGTCCTTTCTTTAGTTTCCTAGTACTGCACCATATACTATTGTGTGGAGCATACTATTGTGTGGAGCATTCTGTTGCAGGAACACCAGACTCGTAATCTACAGTTCCCAGGTTTGAGTCCCAGCAGGGGCAGCATTGAAATTTATCTCCGCAAAACTCCCTGCTCACAGTCAGTAAGGAACAGCGATGGGCTTGGAAAGACTGCTGTCCGTTGTTTGGGATGTTAAGCCATGGTCCTGTGTGCTGGAGAGTCATATCCTCTGCATGTTAAAGATCATGCTGGATGGCCTTGATGGGAGGCTACCATCTGTCTCCCAACAGTTGTTCCAGTGGGTCCCTTCCCTCAACCTTCCCTGAGCCTTCAGGGTCCTTGTGGTCTGACCATTTAGCCCATGGTGTGCAAAAAAGTGCCACTCAGAGGTAAAACAACCCAACTCTGTTGCAAGAATATTCTTTCCTCAATTCAAGTTACTTTCATCAATGGTAAAGGGATATTGGGACAAAATCTATCAACAGGGTGTTTGTGACAAATTCCTTCAATAGTAAAAAAGCATGAAAAATTCTCACAATAATAAAAAAAAAAATTCTGTCAGTGGTAGAGGCACAAAGAATTCCATTAATGGTAAAGGAGGTCTTTTAGAATGATGCATGACTGGAAATGTTAGAGAACTACCTTATGAAATGGCAATCTCCAATTGCAATTTGTGGGCAAACTATAAAGAATACACATAATATATATTTTTTTATTTCATGTGTTTTAAAAATTTTAAGAGAATTTTATGTAAAGCTTAACTTTTGCACTTGAGTTTGTTTACTTTTCTCTGTACTCTTTACTGTGCAGCTTTTACCAAAGCATTGTGCCCCATTGATTGCCCAAGTTGTAAACAAGAAAAGAAGAGACAAAAAGAACAAAGTTATTACAGAACCAGGCAAACCAGGGACAGAAAGTTATCGCAAAACTAGGGAAGAACTTACAACGTAAGTCTAAAAATGCTGTAAAATGCAAATCTTTAAAAGAGTATTAGGCTGTTGATTATTTTAATAGTGGTTAGTGTGCTTGTTTACTGATCAAAGAGACCTGGGTTTGAGTCCCAGGTAAGGCATGGATGTGTGTCTTGTTTTTCTGCTGAGGTCCCACAATCCTCACAGACCTACTATGGCATATAAGCTGATAGGCTCCTGTTTATGGGGGCGGGATGGCTCAGTCGGTAGCATGCCAGACTCATAATCTGTAGTTCCCAGGTTCGAGTCCCAGCTGGGTCAGCATTGAGATTTATCTCCGCAAAATTCCCCACCCTGCCCATGGTCAGTAGGGGACACCGATAGGCTTGGAAAGGCTGCCGTCCATCGGATGGGATGTTAAGCCGTGGCCCTGTGTGCGGGAGAGCCATACCCTGTGCACGTTAAAGAACACGCTGGATGACCTTGACAGGAGGCTACCATCTGTCTCCCAACATTCTATGTTCCAGTGGGTCCCCTCCCCCAACTTTCTCTGAGCCATCGGGGTCTATGTGACCTGGCCATTTAGCCCATGGTGTGCAAAAAAGTGAAGCTCAGAGGTAAAACAACCCAACCCCTCCCCCAACCTTCTCTGAGCCATCGGGGTCCATGTGACCTGGCCATTTAGCCCATGGTGTGCAAAAAAGTGCCACTCAGAGGTAAAACAACCCAACCCCTCCCCCAACCTTCTCTGAGCCATCGGGGTCCATGTGACCTGGCCATTTAGCCCATGGTGTGCAAAAAAGTGCCGCTCAGAGGTAAAACAACCCAAAAAGCTCCTGTTTAGACCTCTGTGATAAGCAGCTGCTTGAGGGGGTATTTTTTTGCTGACCCATGGCCAAGTGGTTATCTTGCTTGGCTACTGATCAAAGGGACCTGGGTTCAAGCCCCAGGTCCCTTTGATCAGTGTTTTTCTGCTGAGGTCCTGCCATCCTTGCAGATCTTCCCCATGATGTATAAACTGACAGTCACCTGTCATACCCCTGTGGCAAGCAGCTGCTTGAGATGATTATTTATTACTAGGAGATTTACCTAACATTGCTCAGGCCTGAAGCATTCCAAAATATAGAGTAGATGGCACTCCCCATGTTGCATGTTTACATTTGGTATAAAAATCATTACAATCAATCCTCTCCAATTTAATTTTTCTCCCTCGCTTTTGGGAAAGAAATGGACATATTTCGAGGTACTGTATGATCCTCCCCATGTCAGAAGTTTTTAAACCAAAAAATGGAATTTCCTTATTCAGATAATCATACTTTTCAAATCATTTCATACCCACCAGAGTTCTTCGGATACAGTTTGCCAGGCGTATGTAACTTTATAGAAAAAGAAAATTATAGTCCGAGTTGCCTAAACAAATGTATAGGTATTACAAAAAAAATTATTATTTAAAAACATTTATTACTTATATTAAAACTTTTATTAATTAATATATAATATATGCATTTATTAACTTCTACATATTTTACAAATTAAGTTAATGATTTTAATTTGTGATACAAATTCTTAGTTTTTGAAGCTTTCCTTTCAACAAAGGATCTCATGTCCCACTCATCCCCTTGTGCTTAATTAGAATGGAATTTCCATAGAAATGCTCATGCTCTTTACCCAACAAACTAAACAACGACTTTATCATGCAAAAGCAGAAAGAAATTAGTTTGATGCATTCCTTCTTTCAGATTTATTGGTGGTAACACTTATTTTGAATGACTTTCAACCATTATTGTTATACATATTATGGAGATTTCAGAAAATTCAAACCCATCCACCACACCTTTGGTTGATCCCAGCAGTTTCAGACATAGCCTATATTCTTTCCCTGGGTGAAGGGAATGTTCATGCAAAAAAAAAAAAAAATGAGGTTGGTGCCTCTAGCTCTTTTGGGGGCCGAGTGCATAAGTGAACAGACAAATACACAAACAAAAATTTCTTCTTTATATATTTGATTTATTACTAACTTAGAATATATTATAATTTTTCATTGCAGTATATCTTTATGGATAACTGCATGCCTGGGATAAACTATGATTCATTCAAAATGATTGGAACTGTTAAATATTTGCAAGATATTTGCTGTAGCATAGGTGGACTGGCAAAATGGTTTTTTGATGGTAAAATGCTTTGTATTTATTTTCAAGACTAGTAAAATAATTTATTTCAGATGCTAAAAAAGTCATTAGTCTATTCATAAATTTGTTTTACTTTAATATTTATTCACAATTTTTTTTTATTGATTGTATATGCAAACTATTTCTGTGCTGTTTGCAAACTGTTTTATCTATGTAAATTGACATGGGGTTTGATTTCAAGGTTAGGTGAACTTTTTAGTTCAGCATGAAGTCAAACTATTAGGCTTTAAAATTTTCAAGCTTTGAGAAATGATCCAAAAACAGCTCATGAAAATATTGCTTGCATTTAATATGACATTTTAGTTAGTCAAAAATCTCAAAAATGAAATTTTGCACTGCTGTTGGGAAATACATATACATAACAATATGATTTGTTAAATGAAGTTTTTTTAAGCTAGATGAAAATTGACTAAATAATAGTAAATCCAGAAAAATTAGATACTGGTACAACTAGACAAAGGAATAGTTAACAGGAAAATTTTCTACTAACTTTTTATTTAATTAGGTTTTAAAGCTTAAAGAAGCTAGCAAAAAAAAAGTTCAATATTTAAATAGTAAAAAAAATTCTTTACTACTGAATTATTGATTTAATGCCATGAGGGTGAGTGACAAATATTAAATTACATCTCTCTTAGGCAACACAATTGTCCACTTCCTGGATAGATGGCGCCACTGTGTGAATCAAAAAATCCGTAAAGTTTATATGTCACATCAGCTGAAGAAGAAACATTAGCCGATGATGGTGTAGTGGTTAGCATAACTAGCATGTTTCCAAAAGATGTGGGTTCGAATCTCACTCACGGCAAAACCAATTTTCTTCACTTCAAAAGTTCAATATGTTTTCCTGTAGTTGAACAGCCATTCAGCATGGCTTGACATGTTTGTACATCCTTAATATACCCTATGTTTATATCATAACATAACCAAACCACTTTAATATAATGTTGTTTAGTTCTGAATTAGAATATAATAAAACATTTAATGAGAATATAATGTATAATAATTAATAAGAATATTAAAATATTTAAAAGTAAGAATAAGAATTGCATTAAAAAATTTGCATATAACAGTTTGAAAAATTGGGAAGTTTTTCCTCTATTGTTTAAGCTTGTGTTTTTTACTTGCATGAAGGTAGAACTACTTGTATCATGTTCTGCATCACTCTGTTTTCAGCACTACTATACACTATTGTGCTTGAGTATATCAATATTTGTATTTTTAAACAAAATTGACACACTTGAAACATAAAATTAACAAGAAAAACTTCTTCAAAGTGCAAACTTTATATTTAAGATTCTGCAGTAGGATTTATTTTTAAAATGTTGTTGTTTAGAATCTACTTCAGTAATTGAATCTAATTATGAGCTTTCAGTAAAGTCTATGTGTGTTCAATGTAAATCTTTTTTTATTGAATAAATTTTTATTTCTTAAGCATGGATAAACTGCACATGGCCCTAACTGAGCTGTGTTATGCCATCAACTACTCCAGCACAATTAATGTATGGGAACATACATTTGCACCTAGGGAGTATCTTACACAACACTTGGAGAGCCGATTTAACAAGTATGCAAATTTTTCAATTTTTTTTACTGTTAGTTTTGTAATTAAAAATTAAACTGCACATTATATGTTATTATAAGTAAATTTAAAATATCTCACAGTTTAATATCAATTAAATGGTGTGAATAAAAAAAATTATACAGGGTGATTCAAAACTTATCGTTCAAATTTCGTGGGGAGGTAGGGAATACGTCAGGAAACTGATTTCACATAGGAAAGTATGTCCGCAAATGTACGCATGCGTATGTAGAGGGCACTGTGTGTACCCAACCAGTGTACAGCTTGCCCGACCACTCCCACTGTCATCAGTGTACGAGCTGACTTACTAGTGATAAGATGAATCGTTTTATGCATCAAGAGCTAGCGGATATGCATCTCGCATATGGGGCAGCTGGCGAAAGCGGCCGCCGAGCTAGGCAAGTTTACGAAGACCGATACCCCAACAGAAGAATACTGCAGCATCAAATGTTTGCACGTGTGCATCGCAATCTGCGCAGCAACATGCAGGATACGGGGAGAAGACGACTGACGCGGACTGTCAACGTTGCAGAACAAGTCCTACAGTCCATCGAAGATAATCCGAATACCAGCACACGAGCTATTACTCAGCAGCTTGGGGTCTCTCAGTCAGCAGTGTGGCGGATACTGCACGAGGAACGTGTGCATCCTTACCATCTGCAAAGGGTGCAGTTACTGCATCCTGACGATTATCCAAAGCGTGTGGAATTTGCACAATGGTTCATGCAGAAAGGTGCCGTGGACCCCAGTTTTCCAGCTTCTGTCCTTTTTACAGATGAAGCTTCATTCACTCGTGAAGGTGTGTTCAATACACACAATTCACATGTGTGGGCTTACAACAACCCGCATGGTACGAGTCACACTGCGCAACATCGTTTTGCCATAAATGTGTGGGCTGGAATCATTGGTGACTGTTTGTTGGGACCTTACTTGCTACTGCCCCAATTGGATGGCCGGAAATACCTAATATTTCTCGAGACAGTGTTACCGACTTTTCTGGGCGCTGTTCCTGCGCATATCCGCCGAGATATGTGGTATCAACATGACGGGGCTCCAGCCCATAGCACAATTGTTGCGCGTGATTACCTGAACCAAACATTCGGAGCTCGATGGATCGGTAGAGGTGGACCGATCGCTTGGCCACCCAGGTCACCTGATTTATCGCCCATGGATTTCTTTTTGTGGGGCGCCATGAAATACCATGTGTACGAGACCCCCGTCGACAGTGAAATGGACCTTGTTGCATGAATAGTGGCCGCCGCAGGCATTGTCCGTGATATGCCAAGCGTTTTTGAAAATGTTCGGCGGTCAATGCAACGGCGCTGTGAATCCGTGTCCGTGTAAATGGTCGCAATTTTGAGCACCTACTGTGAACCTGCACTTTACCTTGTTGGAATAAAAGTCACATTCATTACCACTTTACTGTTTCCTTGTGTTCACTTGTCCATTTTGTTCATGTAGATGACGTTTCCTATGTGAAATCGGTTTCCTGACGTATTCCCTACCTCCCCACGAAATTTGAACGATAAGTTTTGAATCACCCTGTATAAGCTATGACTTTTTATTGTTATGTGGATATTATTATTCATTTGTGATAGCATTAATGTTAGTGAATACTGTAAATGGAAAAGGTGCAATTTAGTCAGTTCTGGTTTGGTCTGGGTTTTCTTTTTGTAAGAAAGGTAACAGCTAGACACCAACTTCCAAAAATTAAAAAGGGCATAACATTATTCATTTTCTGTGTCTAGAAACCACCACTTAAATTTCACACAATATTGATTGAGGTTTAAATTGAAAGCTGTGCAGCATATTAGGAAGTGCAGAAAGGTAGTAATCGGATATTCGTAAGATGATTGCAGTAGAAGCCCAAGCACATTGAAAATGGATCTAAATACTTCATAAGTTGAGGGGTTGGTTGTGAAAAACTTAAAACAGTTGTTAAAAAACATTATCTCTTAAACATTTCATGTGGAACAGGCCATAATCTCATGCATGATGAATTGCATTACTTTAAAGTTTGCACTCACTGGATCCCAAGACATTTGACTGATGATTACAAAGCTCAGAATTTCCGATTGTCTCACATCTTCAGCAATATGCAGTATATGGAAACAAGTTTGTGGACTGTATAGTGATAGATAGTGAAAGTAGGTTCATGGTTTAATTACCGAAATAATGCAGTAGAATGGAAACACGTGTTCACTGAAACTTACCAAATTCAAAGTGTGTACACCAACTAGAAAGGTATGAATGAGTGATTCTTCCGGAATTTATGACACATGGAATGGCAGCTTGAGCTAATGTTTACTACCAGTCTTTAAAAAGACTGCAGGAAGCCATCATAGAAAAGATTACCTTTTTCATGGAGTGATTCTTCAGGAACAGTGATGGTGCAACACAGCACAGTATGTGTCTAACTCAACGTTAATTGCATTTATTTGATAGGGAAGTTTTTGGATACTCACTATACAGTATGGACCTTGTCCTCGTAAGACTTCTTCATGTTTGACCACTAAAAACACTTTTATGGTTGATGATTTCAACCAAATTCTGTAGTGAAAAAAATATAAATAAATTGAAAAACTTAAAATATATCGATGGTGCAATCTGTCACTGAATTTGTATTCACTTCAAAGGAAGATAGAACACCGAAAATCTTGTTGAGTACGTAAATTAGCATCCTGTCTTCCTTTGAAGTGAATACAAATTCAGTGACTGAATGCCCCATCAATATATTTTAGGCATATTTTCTACTTTTTAGAGCCCTCGTATTCAAAATATATACTTCTAATACAAGAACATCTTTTTATAATCTGTGATACTGCATGTCAAACTTTCATTTGACACATAGCTCAGTATTTCTATCCCTTGTATTTCAAAGATAGAGTGAAACAATCATTTCATATTTACCTTTTTTATGAGGGGAAGAAAGCATAGGGAGTAGAATTTTTATAGCCTATGATACTCACTATGTCACAAGCTTTCATTTGACATATAAATCATTAAGTTTGTCTGTTGTGTTCAAAAGATATGGTGGAACAACTGTTTTAACGAATCCACAAACTGACAAATTGACAAATGGTGAGCAAGAGGAAGATAGGCAAAAATGCAGCTTATTTTATGACTCAGTCAACAGTTATTATATGCTTATTTTATGGCTCAGCTTATTTTTATGTCAGTTTGTCTGACATAAAAATTTCTTTGTCTTTATGCCTAAGCTTATTTTATGGCTCAGCTTATTTTTATGTCAGTTTGTCTGACATAAAAATTTCTTTGTCTTTTATGCCTAAGCTTATTTTATGGCTCAGCTTATTTTTATGTCAGTTTGTCTGACATAAAAATTTCTTTGTCTTTATGCCTAAGCTTATTTTATGGCTCAGCTTATTTTTATGTCAGTTTGTCTGACATAAAAATTTCTTTATGTCTTTTATGCCTAAGCTTATTTTATAGCTCAGCTTATTTTTATGTCAGTTTGTCTGACATAAAAATTTCTTTATGTCTTTTATGCCTAAGCTTATTTTATGGCTCAGCTTATTTTTATGTCAGTTTGTCTGACATAAAAATTTTTTTATGTCTTTTATGCCTAAGCTTATTTTATAGCTCAGCTTATTTTTATGTCAGTTTGTCTGACATAAAAATTTCTTTATGTCTTTTATGCCGAAGCTTATTTTATGGCTCAGCCAACTTTTATAAAATGATGCTCAGAAGATATGGTACTTACATAGAGAAATAGTACTCAAAATTGAAAATACAGTGCATATTTTGAAAATGTATATATATTCATATATATATAAACTCAATTTGACTTGTATTCAATAGAACCAAATTATATTCTGTAATTGTATTCTTAACCTTCTAAAAATTAACCTTAAAAAGATATGAATGTTTTAAATATGCATAGTTCAAACTTTTTTATTAGAGTCGCAAGTAAATTGCACTATCCTTTAGCTTTGTATGTGAGCAGTGGTGTGTGGGCACTTTTGAAAAATGCAAAAATACTGTTAGCACACTGGAAAACATCCAGACATCTTTTCACCTGCAACACTGAGAAAATTTTAACTATGCACAATTAAAAACTTCTAGAACTTTTGAAGATATAGAATTTTAGAAAATTATGAATATTTATAGAGTGTAATTTGAAACTACTGGATATAATGCTTGTAACTACTACAGTGATGGGTTGGGTTGTTTTACCTCTGAGCGGCACTTTTTTGCACACCATGGGCTAAATGGCCAGGTCACATGGACCCCGAAGGCTCAGAGAAGGTTGGGGGAGGGGACCCACTGGAACAGCTGTTGGGAGACAGATGGTAGCCTCCCGTCAAGGCCATCCAGCGTGTTCTTTAATGTGCACAGGGTATGGCTCTCCCGCACACGGGGCCACGGCTTAACGTCCCATCCGACGGATGGCGGCCTTTCCAAGCCCATCGGTGTCCCCTACTGACCGTGGGCAGGGCGGGGAATTTTGCGGAGATAAATCTCAACGCTGACCCAGCTGGGACTCGAACCTGGGAACTACAGATTATGAGCCTGGCGCGCTACCGACTGAGCCACTCCCGCCCCAACTACTACAGTGTAGGGACCTTACTTTTTGAATATGCAATATACACTATATCTTTTTGTAAAGAATAACTTATGCTAAATTAATATCAATGGTAAAAACAGAATATAATAAGTAAGTGTGTGGTTATGCACAGAGTCAGCAATGCAGTATTAAGCAACTTGATCATAGAAGTAAGGTACATACAAAATCAATCATCAGTTGCCAACTACAATTGAATCCACTTGTAGGGAACCTCATGAGGCTGCTGAAATTTGGTATAGATAGAGGTTTTTTTTAATAACAAAACCTTTTCATGTAGTTTTAAAAACATTCATTGAAATGTTATGAAACTATAATAAGCTGTTACCTATGATTTGGGATATATATATTATGGAATCTATATTTTTTGCTTTAGTTGTATTCATGTGGACAAGTTATTGCAATACTTACATATTGGGCCAGTAGTGGATTTTGGTAATGATGTGTTTTCCTGACTTTTTCTATCTTTAGTTTTATTTATAATTTATAAAAGTGTGTAATGAACTTTGTGTCACTGTATAAAACAAATGTGAAAACACTTAAACATCAATAAATGTGCCTAATTCTAAAACAGTATTTAATCAGTTGTTTATTTCTGTTACAAGGGGTGTTCAAAAAAAAAATTCTTGACAATGCATCTGTAGAACAAAACCATTGCACTTGCCTCAAGAAACCTTTTACTATCCTTCAAAGTACTCTCTTCCAGCCTCTATATATATATAGTTACAGACATCTATGCCAATTTTGAAACAATGGTGGTACTCCTGTTGGAAAATACTCCACAATTCTGAATGAATATATTTTGCAAGGTCTTTCACCCTTGAAAAAGGCTTCCTAGCAAGTTCCTTTTTAATTTTTGGAAACAACCAAAAATCACATGGTGCAAGATTGAGTGAATATGCAGAATGGGGTAGCTGTTTGATTTTTTTCATGCTCCAGATCCCCCGTAACTTGCCAGATTTTGTGAACATTGTCATGAAGAAGAACCCTTGACATGCCTGCTGTTGGATACTGCTCCTTCATCTCCTTAACCATTCTGGGCAAGCCGTTTTTATAGTCATTTTTTCAGATAAAGTGTCCACGATTACCAATCCTTGGAAATTGAAAAAATTGTGAACATCCTCTTGCTTGATCGAAAGGCTTACTGGAGGATTTGGAGACCTGATTCATCTTCTGCCCAAATATAGTTGTCGATCTTTCTGGGAGTTATAGAGTAATAAAACTACATCTCATCACCTGTGACAATGAGACTTAATCATTTTGGGCTACTAGATTCAAGTATTGCCAGCATTTCCTTGCACAAGTCAGCTCTAGCCCTTCTTTTGCCGTTCTGTCACTTTGTGAGGTACCCATTTGGCACAGATATTTTGGAACTTTAAATGTTGATGAATAATAGTTTCCACACTACCAATTAATGCACTGACATTTAAGCTTATTACCTAAACAGTGATATGTGGGTTTTCCTTAATGAGTTCATGAGCAGCAGCAATGGCTCTCTTGTTCACGATCACCTGTCTTCCTGCATGAGGGAGATCTTCAAAACTCTGCTGTCCTCTGAATTTGCACATCTATCCCATAACGATGCCATATGAATAGGCATGATCCCTATATACTTGTGATAAATTGGCATACATTTTTTTTGCATCATCCCCAAGCTGCATCCCTATGAAAATGTAAAATCTTTCCTTGTAATTAGTAGGCTCCATAGCAACAATGCACAGATTTCACAGACCAAACTTTACATGCCACCAGTGAAGGGAGAAATGATGATATGACCTTTGTTTTAACACAATGATAAGTTTGGACAACTTTCAAAAACAAGTTATAGCTCATTAACTTCAGAGGAATGGGTGCAAATAGACATGTGCCAAGAACTTTTGAATGTCCTCCATGGCAGGGGGTGGGGGTGGCTCAGTCGGTAGCGCACCAGACTCGTAATCTGTAGTTCCCAGGTTCGAGTCCCAGCTGGGTCAGCGTTGAGATTTATCTCCGCAAAATTCCCCGCCCTGCCCACGGTCAGTAGGGGACACCGATGGGCTTGGAAAGGCCGCCGTCCGTTGGATGGGACGTTAAGCCGTGGCCCCGTGTGCGGGAGAACCATACCCTGTGCACGTTAAAGAACACGCTGGATGGCCTTGACGGGAAGCTACCATCTGTCTCCCAACAGCTGTTCCAGTGGTCCCCTCCCCCAACCTTCTCTGAGCCTTCGGGGTCCATGTGACCTGGCCATTTAGCCCATGGTGTGCAAAAAAGTGCCGTTCAGAGGTAAAACAACCCAACCTCCATGGCAGAGAGTTATTTTTACAGTGTACCAAAGATATGCTTGAATCTGTCCATGAATACCAAATGTAGTTTATCTTTACCTTTAATACTAATTGATATCATTCGTGATGCTGAATTTAATTGTAGATGATGATGATTCGTGATGCTGAAGTTAATCATAGGAATACTCTTTGATGAATTCTGATATCAGTAACTCGTCATTCAGTGACATGTTTCCATTTTGTAATTATATTGCAGTCCCTCATCACAGCATAAAATACACTGAAAAATCATTACATCAGTAAAAAAAGACAAATAGTGGAACCAATTTATTACGTATACTGTTGCTTTAAGAAGTGCACACATTGTGTTTTGCATTCATACTGTAATGGGATGGGGATGGCTTAGGCAGTAGCATTTCAGACTCATAATCTGTGGCTTCCAGGTTCAAGTCCCAACTGTGCCAGCATTGAGATTTATCTCTACTAACCCCCACCTTGCCCTTGGGGGGGGGGGGGGGGGCTCAGTCGGTAGCACGCCAGGCTCGTAATCTGTAGTTCCCAGGTTCGAGTCCCAGCTGGGTCAGCATTGAGATTTATCTCCGCAAAATTCCCCGCCCTGCCCACGGTCAGTAGGGGACACCGATGGGCTTGGAAAGGCTGCCGTCCGTCGGATGGGACGTTAAGCCGTGGCTCCATGTGCGGGAGAGACATATCCTGTGCACATTAAAGAACACGCTGGATGGCCTTGACGGGGGGCTACCATCTGTCTCCTAACAGCTGTTCCAGTGGGTCCCCTCCCCCAACCTTCTCTGAGCCTTTGGGGTCCATATGACCTGGCCATTTAGCCCATGGTGTGCAAAAAAAGTGCCACTCAGAGGTAAAACAACCCAACCTTGCCCTTGGTCAGGTGACACCAATGGGTTTGAAAAGGCTGCTATCCTTCAGATGGTACATTAAGCTGTGGTCTTAAGTGCAGAGAGCTATACCCATGCATTCTAAAGAACATGCTTAGTGACCTTGATGGGAGGTTACCATCTATCTCCTAACAGTGGTCCAGTGAGTTCCCTTCCCCCAACCTTCTCTGAGCCCTTGTAGTCCTTGAACCTGGCCATTTAGCATGTTTTGTTAAAAAAAACTGCCACTCAGAGGTAAAACAACAAACTCATACTACACTGCTCAAAGTGGAAATCATAACACAGTGAAGGAAGTGATGTATAAGCTCGAAACTGACAGGACAAGCTATGATGGGTAGATGTGCAAATGATAAAAAAAGGAATGTGAGTACACAGGGTATGTGCATTTATTGCGATTCATCAGTATATAATAGCCCACCTTGGGTAGTTATACAAGCCTAAAGTTGTCTCAGCATTCCATCAATCAGATGGTTCGTTTATTACACACTCGTTTCTTCTTCGGGCAGACATTGAACCTAAGTGCTAGTTTTGTGACCCCATTTTAACAATCAAACATATTTTAATCTCATGTCTCACTTTTAACTTTGAATGATGTATGATTTTACATCCGAGCCCCTTACACTCGGACATTTTTTAACCGATGACTCTATTTTAACCACTGTTTTTGCGTTTTCATGTTTTAATGGATGTTTTACACATATATAATTCTTTACTTTGTTATCTAGATTATAGACTTGTTACTGATTTTAAATGGGTCCTATACACCCATTTTTATTGTTGACTTATACACTTGTTGATTTTTTTTATTCCACTTATTTATTATTCCACTTATTATTACTTCCACTTATTTTATATTATTTTTTTATTCCACTTAAATTATCTTTATTGTGACATTTTATTTCTGTGAATTTTAACTTTGGTTTTGGGTTAACTGACTTTTATCCCTTTATGTCTTTTTGTTTGGTTAACTGACTTTTATCCCTTTATGTCTTTTGTTTGGCGCAATATAGCCTTAGCTGCTCTTGCGCCATAAAACCCCCAAACAAACAAACAAACAAACAACCAGGTACTCTGGCCATTGCTCTACCAGCCACTGATTGATCACTCCTCTACTGTTGATGTTATGCTATACACCCTTGGGTCAATCACTGTCTTTTGAGTGCATTTGGGGACTCCGTTCTTTAGTGCCATCCCAGGCTTGTGTACATGATCAGCCATGCTCCAGGAGCCTCCTGACTGAAATTTTTTTTTTGTGATCAAATCAGAATGTCAGAACACTTAACATGTCGTCAGGAGGTCATGGATTCAGAACCCACCTGGCTCAAGACAATTTTTCCTTTACACCCACTTCATCCTATTACTAAAACTGCTTAATAGTTATTAAATACTTAGTAAATCAGTGATAAACTGTGGTTTTATTTATCTGTTTATTTGAATATGAGTATATATATCTGTAGCAAATACACAGATTACCTATAGATAAAAATTAAATAAATAGTTAGGTGGAAATAATCCCTGCACCATCAGCAAAAATGATTTTTTCCACATAAGTATTAACCGAATCTATAATGGCCGAGTGGTTAACGCGCTTGGCTACTGATCTACGGGACCTGGGTTCGAGCCCCGGGTAAGGCATGGCTGTTTGTGTCATTTTTCTGCTGAGGTCCTGCCATCCTCTCAGGCCTTCTACTGTGGCATATAAACTGACAGGCTCCTGTCAGACCTCTGTGGCAAGCAGCTGCTTGAGGGGGGTATATATTTTTTTTTAATAATTTTTGAATAATAACACAAGGAAATTAAATACAGTGCAACTCACTTCAGTGATAGTCACAATAGACATTCAATTTTTAATAATTTGACAAGTGGGAAAAAACCCACCAATCTGTCTGCTGGAGTTGAATGTAATAAGTAAGGATTTACTGGTTAAGTGCCAGTTGCTCTAAGGTTTTGATCATACACACACTAGCCACTGAATTAGAAACCTTTATTCAATACTGAGTTAACTCCTTTAGCCCGAACTGCAGCCCGTATGCAGTTTGGCATAGATTCCACGAGGTGTTGGGAGTGCCTTTACATCTATAGCATACCAGGCATTCACCAGATGGTCCTTTAACTGGCTGAGATTTGACGAAAGAGGATTTTACCCTCAGATCTGTTTTTCTAACAGTCTCATACATTCTCAATGGGGTTCAGATCTGGGCTTTGTGGTGGTCAGGGAAGATGGTGGAAGTTGCTGTCATGCTTGCTGAACCATTGTTGAACGTATCTTGCATGAGGGACAGTAGCATTGTCATCCATGAAACAGTCATCGTCTGTTGGATAAAAAGTCAACATTGCAGGATGGACTTGATCAGCAACAATGTTCAGATAATCCTTGGAGGACACCAGACCTTCCAGAAATATCAGGGGACCTGTTATGTTCCAACAGAATTGTCCCATACCATTACACTACCTCCAGAACCTTGTTGTGTTTACAAGGCAAGTTGGGTACATTGCTTCTTGGAGCTCCCACCAAACAGGTGCAGAACAAGGTGTACTGTGACTTGTTGGACCACATGACTTTTTTCCAGTCTTCCGGTGTCCAGTCACTGTGTTCCTGACACCACTGTACATGAACTTTCCAGTTATTCTCAGAAATCAGTGGTTTCTGTATAGGCATGCGACTGCTAATACCGATCCTCTTCAATTCCCTGCACATAGTTCGCTGAGATATGGGTCGAGAACATCCTTCATTGAATGCTTTGGTCAATTACTGCACATAGGATTTTTTTTTTCTCCATACAAGCCTTCTCAGATGACAGCAATCTTGTTCCTGATAGATTGTCGTTGCACCACACTTACTCCTCTTAGACAAGCAATGTGGGTTATTTTTCCACTAAAGACCTAAGATATCTCACTTTTTGAGAAACCAGTCAGCTCTGCTGTTTTTAAAATCCTTGCTCTAGCAGATGGGCACCCACAATAAGACCTTTATCGAACCCCAAAAGATCCTTTATTTTTCCCATTGTAATCAACATTACTGACATGCTGATGAGCAGCTGTCGTGACCCCATATTTTGCATATACACTGCGCAAGTGATGTTTATGTACATCTGCATAAAGGTTTCCAATGAAGTGGCCAGTGTGTGTAGTTAGATGCTTTGAAACCTACCATGTAGTTCAAGTTGTTTGGATGCCAACCATGCAATATTCATTATGATAAAAATCAACCAAATGAAGTATTTAATAACATGTAAGAAATGGATTGGTGTATCAAACATACAGTTCAATTAAATTTTGAAAAACCATATAATGAGCATTAATTCATCTTAGGTTCTTTTAATGAATAATCTAAAATTTCTTAATATTTTATACATCATCATTAAATATTTTCATCATCTGTATAAATAGCACATGATTGCACCCTAGTAACTTGAACTGTATGGTTGGGTTTCATAGCATTTAACTGTCATCATAATCTTATTTAAGCAAGTATGAATCAACACCATCTTAGTTCAACTGGTATATCATCTGGAGATCCTGTATTCAAATTTGGGTGCATATTGGTGTTTTTTTCACACTTTGCTAATTACTACTAATTACCACTAACACTTTCCTAACAGGCAAATTTTCTTATATGCTTAGTTGCATCTACTTAAAAATTTTCGATCCAAAAAAAAAATTAAAAATTTTCGATCCAAAAAAAATTATTATTATGGTTTTGTTTTTATCTATTCTCATTTTTTTGTTGCAAAATTTAAAACTTTGTTGTAAAATATATTTTGCACAAATGTTCATAATGTAACCTTTTGCCCCCAGATCTTTAGTGAAAATGGTAATGTTCAATCCAGAGAATAATGAGATAGCAAAGCCTTCAGAGTTATTAACCAGTGTCAGATCCTTTATGAGTGTTCTTCAGAGCATTGAAAACTATGGTAAGTTAGACATTGCAATTAAAACTCTTTCTCTTTAAATGGAAAGAAAGATATTTAACAATATTAAAAACTTGTCATGCTGAAAAATTTACCACTGAATATGTGACTAAATGTTTTTTAAATATATTTACACTGAGTATTTTAAAATATATTTGCACATATATAATGCAAAGAGTGATGCTTTTTTCAAAAAACAATAATATATAATCACAGGTATATAATTTTTCTCAAGATGTTTTGTAAATAACTATTTTAGCCATGAATTAATATTTATTGTTTATTGGCTATTTATTGCACAAAACAGCCAGTTGCTAAAACACTAAAAAATTGTCAAATGCTTATATGAAAGTTGTGATTGTAAGTATAATTTTGAATTTTAATATGTAGAGAAATGATGCATAATGTTAATCTTAAACTCGTAACAAACTTTTTTATCAATATGCATAGTAATGGTCTTTTATAATATTTTTAAAAGCATGCTTTTAAACTACACAGTACATTTAGATATCACAAGGGTGTTCAACAATGTTCTACTACAACAAACCCAACCTCAGGACAGTCATGGAGATAAAACTGTTACTTGCCTCTACACTAATTGGTAAGAATATTGTTTTTAATAGCAACTAAAATCTGTGAAATATTTTAAATATGTGAAAAAGTGTACTAGGTTAAGATGATGCAGCTAAAACTCTGGGCAAATTTCCATTTGAAAGCAGATAAATGTATAAACTATGTCTTAGAACTTGTCTGCAAAATTTTGTAGTTTAAACCAGTGGGTTCCCAACTTTTTTGAGCCCATCTTTTACCAAGTATTATTTTCTGAACTTCTAATTCTATCCAAGTATTTTACCAAGTATTCTTAAGTTGAATAATAGACAATAACAGGTAGTAACCCTGACCTCTTGATCAGGAGATCATGGGCTCGGATCCTACCCAGTTAATGACAGTTTTTCCTCTTATCTAATTCTTTTATAATTGTATCTTTTACCACAAGTTATTATTATTGTTCCATTCATGAAAATAAATATAATTTTTCCTTTATAAAAGTTGAAAACCAGATAATGAAGTGTCTCTGTTATACGTTCGTCAAACCAAATGCCCCTACATATTTCTAAAACACCATTATTGGAAACTATTTAAGCCATTATTTGATTGCTAGATAAAAGTGAGTTAAAAACCCATAACATCCTAAATGTGTGTTAAATGCTCTTAGTGGCTGGTTGTCGAGCAACTCAACTAGATTTGGCAATGGGAGATTCCTTGGACTTCTTGGGGTGGGGGGGGGGCTCATTAATTAGGATGCCAGGCTTGTAATCTGCAGTTCTCAGGGTTCAGTCCCATCTGGGCCAACATTGAGATTTATATCTGCAAAACTACTCACCCTGCCCTCAGTCAGTAGGGTGACACCAATGGGCTTGGAAAGGCCATCATCTGTTGGATGGGACATTAAAGCATGGTCCTACATGCTGGAGAGCCATACTTGAATGTGCACATACTATACATATATATATATACAATGCATATATATATGTATATACAATGCATATATATGTATATACAATGCATATATATATATGGAGAGCCATATTTCTTGAATGTGTACGTTCAAGTGCATATTCAAGAACATGCTGAATAGTCTTGACAGGAGGCTACCATCTTATCTCCTAACAGCTGTTCAGTGGGTTCCCTTCCCCCAGCCTTCTCTGAGTCTTTGGGATCCTCTTATTTAAGTACTCTTGCCTCATTATTAAAATTAACTAATTTCTTAACTAAAATATTTGAAATTAAGAACTGCATTTCATTTCTTTTTTTAATTGTAATATTTTGGTACACTCTCTCTGAGTCTTTGGGATCCTTGTGACCTGGCCATTTAGTCCATTGTGTGCAAAAAAGTGCTGCTCAGAGGTGAGACAACCCAAGCTTTGGAGTTCCAGTCATTGGCACTGTGTACAGCTGTATATGTTGATCTAGAGATAGGTGATATGTACACTGTCACTGAAATGCTTATTTTTATTTAGATACTGCCAAATTCGGTATCATTAGTGATAAAATTGTAATAACTCGGGCAATTATCCTATTAATGGAAGAATAACAGACATTGCTTCATTAAAAAAAAAGAAGATTAGAATAAAATAGAAGATTCGAAAATTCATGAGGCAAGAGTATGGGTTGGGTGGGTTGTTTTACCTCTGAGTGGCACTTTTTTGCACACCATGGGCTAAATGGCCAGGTCACATGGACCCCGAAAGCTCAGAGAAGGTTGGGGGAGGGGACCCACTGGAACAGCTGTTGGGAGACAGATGGTAGCCTCCCGTCAAGGCCATCCAGCATGTTCTTTAATGTGCACAGGGTATGGCTCTCCTGCACACGGGGCCACGGCTTAACATCCCATCCGACGGACGGTGGCCTTTCCAAGCCCATCAGTGTCCCCTGACCGTGGGCAGGGCGGGGAATTGTGCGGAGATAAATCTCAACGCTGACCCAGCTGGGACTTGAACCTGGGAACTACAGATTACGAGCCTGGCGTGCTACCGACTAAGCCACCCCCACCCCCGCCCAGAGTATGGAACTGAAACATGGATGTGAGCAGAGTGAAACTTTAGTATGAGTAACTGTGTGCAAGTTGTTGTTAACCTAAAGCATAGTCTTTAACTAAAATATTTTAAATTAAGAACTGCATTTCATTTCTTTTTTTAATTGTAATATTTTGGTACACTCTTATTTAAACTATTAGTGGACATATGTTAACAAAAATCACAAAGTAGTTTTTAATATAAAGAAAATGCCACTTATATGCAAAGTCAATGCAGAAACAAAGTATAGGAATATAGAGAGACTTGATTACATCAGATCTACATGTTGATTTTTCAATTTTGAGGCTTCTACAAGCAATGAAAATTAATGTGTGTACTGTGCACTCTATGAAGTTCTCAGTAAGTTTTAATATGAAGCCTTCTAAAATTTTTATTTTGAAATAGTTTTGTTTTAATTTAAAATTTAAGACATGGGACATTAAGACTGCTGGATCATTTTATACCTAAACAAAAACTGTTGTGCAAGAAAAAATTCAGGGCATTGCCCATATATTGTGCAAACCTGAACAATATATGTATGATATCTGACTAAAAAAGTTTCAAATATAGCAAAAACCAATATAATCTGCTAACAGTTTTTTTATGCCAATAGGTTGATATGTGAGTCATTAAAATTAAATTTCTCAAACATTAATTAATAGATTCTGAAAAAAATTAATCGCCGCCATGGCGGGAATCGAACCCGCATCTCTCCAGATTCATGCCAGAGTACGCTACCATTGCACCACATGTCGGACAACGAATATTTTCAGAATATGACCTTATAAATCTTCTTCCTGAGATGTGACTGAGACAGCGCCATCTATACTCAAGGAGATGCAACTTTTTCAGTTGTTGCATTTGATTATCAGATGTTAATGAGAAGGTCGCTAATGCTAAGATGTTAATATATAATTAAAATCAATCCAAAGTGAATGCACAGTATTCCCTGTTAAGAAAGACATCAAACATTAATTAATAGATTCTGAAAAAAATTCATCGCTGCCATGGCAACAGGGAATACTGTGCATTCACTTTGGATTGATTTTAATTAAATTTCTCACAGGTAATGCTCAATTTAAATGATTGAATACATTCAAAAATAGTCTGTTTAGGTAACACGGGATGTGTTTCCTTCCTGCAGATTGATACATTTTGCTCTGTAGTGGTGTTGATTGTAACGCTAAGTGATTCTTCAATCAGAGTTATCAGAGGCAAGAGTTTAAGAGCTCATGATTCATTTTCAGGGAGAGGTGGATTAGTGCCTGTGTCCTCTTCTATGTAAAAAAAGGTTATTCCATCAACAAAACATTATATGTGGGTTACATTCTGCTTAAAAATTTCAGATTAAGCATTTTATGTTGAAATAATTTTGAAACTATATTTGCTGCAATTCTTGTTTTTTTCCTGTCTATTTTGTATTAAGAGAATAATTGTTACCTCAGCATCCTAACTTGAAAACTTGGGACCCAACTTTTCTCCTGAAAAAATTTAGAAATGGTCTGGTATACTAATATGTTTTCGTTGAATTTTCTCAACATCCAATGAAATTCAGCATTTCCCACATTATAGGGAGTTTTCAGTGCAATAGTCATGCATCTGTGTTACTTTTATAACAATGAAGTCTATTCTAAAATTCTGTTCAGTTTTCACTGGCATGAAATCAAAGTTTTCTTTAAGTTATAATTTGTAAACTTATATTTTTATGTGTTGCAAAATGTATAGGTTTTTTATTCTTTATTAGGTACTTAGAAGCTTTGCTACGACGAGTCAGTGCTGGCCATATATCTTACTCTCGCAACCAAAAAGCTTTTGTAACTCTATCTGCAGAAGGGCAGCTTCCTTTCAGTGCAGAGGAATTTTCAGACATTAATGGTAAATTTATATATATTTTTTGGAAATAAACTAAAATAAACAATATTGAATTAAGGTTATTTCCAATATTTTATTTAAAGGTATATAAATTCTATGCCCATTGAGAATATCAGAATATATTCCTACATAAAAGTTCTAAACAGTGTGGGACATCTGTAAATAAAAGGAATTGTGTGAATGATAAATGAAAGGAAAAAATGGCTAAATGGATTTTTTTTTTGTATATTTTGAAATAGTCTGCATTCATTAATATGTAAAGTTTCTTTCAATATTTTTTTTAAATAATTGTGGTCACTTAATTTCATACAATCATAACAGAACATTTGGCAAAATTGGCAATTTTTTTTAAACAGTGTTGTAAAATTATTGTCAATCAGTTTTATTTCTTGTTCTAAAATTTCCGTTTAAATAGTATTTTTTTTTAAATGGGAAGTAGGTACTCCCTTATACAAAGGATAGAGTAACCTAGAGGCTCTATTGTACTTGTCCTGGTTTCTCATGCAACATACAAGCACATCACTGGTTTAGTAGTCAGGTATGCTAACCACTAGACCAGGTAGGGATTATTTTTAAGAATTAACCAAACTGGATTAATAATATGCATATAGTAACTGCATTTGCCATTATTTTTACATTGTAGTGATTTTCATTGAACATTAGACTAGCATCGTCACGTAACCCCCAAGACGAATAAGGATACAGAATGAGATAAAGCAAATAGCTATTGGCACCAATTAAGAAGACAGCAGCATATCTTTAGCTAGTCAAGATCACATTTTTATGCACTTTACTCCCCCTACAGTGGCAAATAATTTTTATCACTGAAACATGCCTTTTTATCATAAAACAGCTATAAATGAACATGTGAAATGGCAATTTTGAAAAAAAAAAAGTTTCATTGTGGTAATAAAATTTATTTTTATCTTCTAATGATTTCCAGCTGTTTGGTGAATTTTGAAACATCTAGCAGTATTTAAGACATAGTTGTGTAGCAGTATTTAAGACATAGTTGCAATCTTTATCATTTGAGTTGCTTCTTTCTGCTATTGTAATTTCTTATTATAGCATAATCTTTTTTTGGCATTGAGACTAAAAATAAAGATTTGAGCAAGTCTTTTGAATTTCAGCAATAATGATTCAGTATTTAAAGAGTTGTTGAAGTTGGAATATTTAAAGCAAAAGTTGCCAGGCCATTTTGCAGGAATGTTTCCCAAAAGTTAAAACACAAATGATAATTGTTTTATAAAACTGTTTATTAAAATCATTGTAACATGCTGTAAGAAAATCATTGTAACATGCTTAAAGAACATGCTGGATGGCCAGTAGGGGACACTGATATGCTTGGAAAGGCCACCGTCCCATCGGATGGGACGTTAAGCCGTGGCCCCGTGTGTGGGAGAGCCATACCCTGTGCACGTTAAAGAACATGCTGGATGGCCTTGACGGGAGACTACCATCTGTCTCCCAACAGCTGTTCCAGTGGATCCCCTCCCCTAACCTTCTCTGAGCCTTCGGGGGCCTCGTGACCTGGCCATTTAGTCCATGGTGTGCAAAAAAGTGCCGCTCAGAGGTAAAAAAAACCCAACCCATAGAATTGTGCACTTTCAGATCATCAAAGTCAAATATTTTTTGTTTTGCATTTAGCCTTTATTTTAGATCCATATGCAGTTCTTCATTTTAATTAATGGATTAAGAGCAAGGTGGAGCTATAAAAGCCAAAACTATCTCCTTAAAATATGCCTCTGGTCAATATGATTTGGTCAGTTTTGTAATGCATAGTTTTGGATTTGTTATTAAATTGATTTTCTAATTTTAAATGCAAGTTTTAAGGAAACCAATGAGTGAGAAATTAATTTTATATCTGGTCACAAAACATTCTAGTGCTTTTGCACATTCATAAATAAACACACCTGGTTTTCAAAGAGAAGCACCTTTATTCATCAAAATAATCACCAGCAGCCTTCCCCCCAACGTTGCTTGAGGTCAAAAATACTCTTCCAATGGAATTCAGTTTTTTTTTTATGGGGAAAGTGTCTTACAGAACTGTCTCTGTGACATATGATTGTCCATTGCACAGAATAGATGATAGTCCATTGGTGAAATATCAGGGGAACATAACAGATCCTCTCATCCAAATTGGGGCGGGGGTGGCTCATTCGGTAGCGTGCAAAATCATTGTACATTTTGAAGTTCATTTAATAAATTTTTCAGTTTTTTTGGTCAATTTTAATTAATTTTTTTTAAGGTTGGGGTTGTTTTACTCTGAGCAGCACTCTTTTTTCATGCATTGGACTAAATGGCCAGTCTACAATGATTCAGAGATTGTTGGGTAAAGAGATCAATTGGATCACCTTCCTCAACAATATAGTTGGGTTGTTTTACCTCTGAGCGGCACTTTTTTGCACACCATGGGCTAAATGGCCAGGTCATATGGACCCCGAAGGCTCAGAGAAGGTTGGGGGAGGGGACCCACTGGAACAGCTGTTGGGAGACAGATGGTAGCTTCCCGTCAAGGCCATCCAGCGTGTTCTTTAATGTGCAAGGGTATGGCTCTCCCACACACGGGGCCATGGCTTAACGTCCCATCCAACGGACGGCGGCCTTTCCAAGCCCATCGGTGTCCCCTACTGACCGTGGGCAGGGCGGGGAATTTTGCAGAGATAAATCTCAATGCTGACCCTCCTCAACAATATAAAAGATTGCATTGGAATTGGGGAAGGGGATCCAATGGATCCCCTTCTCCAATTCCAATGCAGTTTTTTATTTATGTTTCTTCCCAATTCCTAGAGCGGGGGTGGCTCAGTCGGTAGCGTGCCAGGCTCGTAATCTGTAGTTCCCAGGTTCGAGTCCCAGCTGGGTCAGCGTTGAGATTTATCTCCGCAGAATTCCCCGCCCTGCCCAAGGTTAGGGGACACCGATGGGCTTGGAAAGGCTGCCGTCCGTCGGATGGGACGTTAAGCCGTGGCCCAGTGTGTGGGAGAGCCATACCCTGTGCACGTTAAAGAACACTCTGGATGGCCTTGACGGGAGGCTACCATCTGTCTCCCAACAGCTGTTCCAGTGGGTCCCCTCCCCCAACCTTCTCTGAGCCTTCAGGGTCCTTGTGACCTGGCCATTTAGCCCATGGTGTGCAAAAAAGTGCCGCTCAGAGGTAAAACAACCCAACCCAAATCCCAATTCCTACATGGAAGACCATCCAGCATGTTCTTTAGAGGGCACAGGGAATGCCTTACCTGCACATGATCCACAGCTTATTCTGGCAGATGTTAATATTTCCATGCCCATTGGTGTATCTTTTTAAAGAGTTATACTGCTGTTAAATATTCCAGCTGCTGTTTCTTTAAATATTGAATGAATATTGCTAAAATTCAAGATTTAGATAAACTTAATTGAGTTCTTTAATTTATCTTCTGTCTTATTCACATACACAGTTATTCTTCAGAATATTGAATATCTAATTTAATTTTTTGTTGGCATAACATGGTAATTATCCATTTTTATTTTGTCTTTGTGTTTTAACAAATTAACAATTAAACAAATTAATGACAAACAATTAAACAAATGTGAACTAAAGACTGATATGGGCATGGAATATTGTTTTAGGTACCAGTACTTAAAATAGATTTTTATGTCCAATACATCTTATTGCTCTTATATCTGGATGTAAAGAAAATTGCTAAAATTTAGCTGATTAATAGGTTATATATTGTATATGCAAAATGATAATATTGGTTTCTTTGTTCTAAATGTTCTATAAAGCAAAGCATTTATATTGGCTCCCTTTCTTAGAGCTCCGTGCCTTAGCTGAATTAATTGGGCCTTATGGCATGAAGCATTTGAATGAAAGCTTGATGTGGCACATTGCTAGTCAGGTCACAGAACTAAAGGTATGTCAAAATGTACCCTTTTTTTTTCATTGTTCAATTCACATTATTAATTATTAATGCACTTAAGTGTGTATGTTTCTTATTGCTATTGTGCTTTTTGTTTTATGACATTTTCTTTGCTATGAAAGATTAGCATTTTAAAAAAGGTTATTTGTGGAAAAATAATTTAAAATGAACCAGATTTATGAAATATAGTCTCATTTCGATCAGAGGTGGGGAACCTGTAACCTTTTGCAAATACTCAATGCGGCATTTTGCATAAATAAAAATATTCAATCATGGAGATATGACTTTAGTGATATATATAATTATTTATAATGTAATTAATATATATATAATTTATGAATTATAGTATATATTGTTTGCCTTTTTTACATTTTGATAAATATGAATGAATGTTACATTTATATTTACAAGTATTAGTTTTTTTTACTTCTTCAAAGTTTGTTAAATATTAGTAAATATGAAAAAATAAAATAATTTTTACTTTACATCTGATCATACATTGTGAAAAAAATTATAACTTATAGATTATTTTGATAATCTTGATACCTTGCAGCCAGATGGGGACTAATTGAAGTAACTTTTGGCCTTCCAATGAGAAAATGTTCCTCACCCCTGATTTAGATATTTCAAGATAGTGTGCCCATTGCTACTGATTTGGTTGAACTAGTACAGTTTGTTAACTAACCCTTTCTCTACCATACTACCCAAACTGCAGGTAGGCGGTAGTAAAGAGGAAGGAATAGCATTAATTGGACAAGTCCATTTAAACTCAGCCATTTTCAAGATTATGTGCTATTTATGTAAAGAAGACTGCAGTCTTTCAAGAATTGTTTAGCTTCATTGTACAACAGATAAGCATATTGGGAAATAATAATGCATATTCAGTTTTTCATTAAATCTTTGCAGTCAATTGTTAGGATATACTTGGTAATTTCAGTTCTTTGATTTTTGTCAGGATATACTTAGATTGACATTATTTATTTTTGGATGTGCATTGAGATGTATCTGCATGGTGTTTTGTATATGGTATATTGCTGAACTTTATATGTGAAATCAGTAATGAGGTCACAAAAGATTATTATTTCTCGACAGAAATTGACTATTGTAATATAGTGCAATAGTCAATTTCTAGTGACTATTGCACTATGTTGCTAATACTTTTTTTATAGCACTAGTCAATAGTGTTCAAGAAGTGTCGAACTGTTATAAATTCAAAATATATCAGTAGTGCAGGTGATCAGTGCCAGAACCTATTATAGTGGTGAAATTTAGTAGGACGACAGGAAGCTTGATAGGTAGTAAATCCACAGAGTTACCTGTTGACTTTGAAGTCAATAAAATCACTACATATTTTTGTGGAAAAAAATAGTTTTACTGATGCATGAGATTTGAACCCATGTCTCTCCAGATTCATGCCACAGTGTCTAATCTCATCTAAGACCACTAAACTAATGCCTGCTCAATTCTTTTTCCCACTAATGTGATCTATCAGTCTCCTGTCATTGTTGTTCCCCGCCCTGCCCACGGTCAGTAGGGGACACTGATGGGCTTGGAAAGGCCGCCGTCCATCGGATGGGATGTTAAACCATGGCCCCATGTGCGGGAGAGCCATACCCTGTGCACGTTAAAGAACATGCTGGATGGCCTTGACGGGAGGCTACCATCTGTCTCCCAACAGCTGTTCCAGTGGGTCCCCTCACCCAACCTTCTCTGAGCCTTCAGGGTCCATGTGACCTGGCCATTTAGTCCATGGTGTGCAAAAAAGTGCTGCTCAGAGGTAAAACAACCCAACCCTGTCATTGTTGCTGCTGGCACCATCTATGATCAGGAAGGCAACTTTACTTTTTAATATTGCACTTTGTAAGATGCAAGTAAATAAGTAAGTCACTCATGCTAAAGCATTAGTGGTCTTAGAACACTCTGGCATGAATCTGGAGAGACGGGTTCAAATCCAGCATGTTGGCAAAGCTTTTTTTCTCTCCAAAACTATTGATTTTATTGACTTCAAAGTCAACAGGAACTCTGATTGCTATTTATTGATTAATATTAGATTTACTCTTTATTGATTAATTCATTAATATCACTTTAGTGTGAGTGAGTGGCTTATTTATTTACATCATACAAAGTGAATCATTAAAAAGTAAAGTGCCTTTCCCAATTATAAATGGCATCAGCAGCAACAATGACAGGAGATTGATAGGTCACATTAGTGGAAAAAATGATGGAGCTGACATTAGTTTAGTGGTCTTAGAATATTCTAGCATGAATTTGGAGAGATGTGGGTTCGAATCCTGCATGTCGGCAAAACTAATTTTTTCCACAAAATAAGCTTGATACCTTTGGTTTCAGATGCCTTCTGAGTGTTTTGAATATTAGGTGGGTTGGTTTCATAAACACTGTTTTGTGTGTTTTGTAGAAGCCATCATTCACCTTTTAAGCAGTATCTTGTACAGGGAGAGATTACTACACTTTACCCATGTTTCCTACAAAGGATGCCCATTTGGTAAACAGAATTACATTGTTTCTTAAAGGCTTGACAAAGAAGGAAATGGTCATATAATTTCACACAGAGCCATATTAAACCTGGTCTAATATAGCAACTGTTACTTGGGGTAGGTAGTTTTAAGAACAAAATTTCTGTCCGATATCCATAATTTTTGGTTGCTGGAAAATTTTTATATATGCTTATGTATGTATATCATCACAATATCATATGCTAAATATATCATAACAATACAGCAATGCCTACCATGTTTAAATATGTTGCTAATAGTGCTATAGTGAACTTGTCTAAGGCAGTAATCATAATGATGATCCAGTTTCATGTGCAGCCAGGATATGTTTATATAAGGTAGAACAATAAAGCCATTATCCTAAATTTGTATAGCATCATAAGTAAGTGATAGTATTGTAAGACGTCATAGAAAACTGGAAGTTGGAAAATAATTTTATCTCATAAATACATACCTTCAGTTGTGCTGAAGCATAGAAAGATAAATATTGATAATAAATAATTTTAGGAGTGCAAGTCTTTAGTTATAAGGAAGGAAAGCAAAACATTTAAAGCCATTAGTTGGAATGTCATTAGTAAGGTTTAAGAACATGCATTTGAATGATGCAACTGTGAGAGGTTCAACACTGTTTCTGAAGACAACAGCAACTTCAAAAGTTTAAAATTGTACTAAACTGCCACTTCGGATTATATAAACAAAAGAAAAATTCAAGTACCATCTAAAGAATCGGAATTCTTTTAGTAAGTAAAATATTTCCTTTGCTATAGTGCTTATTACAGCTTTGTTTTACATTTACTTAAACCAAGATTTTTAATTTAAAATTTCTGTATTGTGAGGAATACATTTTTAAGAAGTTACAAGGATTTAAAAATCATAGTTTTTTAAAATATTAACATTTTGTTCTTAGAAATTGGTGGTTATTAATAAAGAAATTTTGATGGCATTGCGATCAAATTATGACAAGCCTGAACAAATGAAGGAGCTTTTTCGAAGGTTGCAAAGTAAGTATTAAAATTTCATAATAGTGTAACATAACCTTTGTCAAGCTATTATGTCTAATATTTCATAAATTGTTATTTGAAACAATTATGCAATTAAAATCATTGTTTTTATGAAGCTTTATTTTTTGTTTAGAAATGCTTGCAATTTATAATAATGCATTTTATTAAAGAAATAAAGTTTATAATTTTACTTGCACCTCCTTTTATTTTTTTCACACACAAAAAAAAGTTCCCTTGCACATTTTTATATTTTTTATATATTAAATAAAGTAGCACCAAACCTCATTAGCTGTCAAGCACTGACCATTATGAAAGACTACAAGTTACATAAAAATACCATTTGGATAGTTTGGACACATTCATCAGAAGTAGTAAGGCTGGACAGTGGATGCTTATTCTGTTATCAGCGAGTTATGGCATGCTATTCTGAGTCTGCACTGTGAGTTATTAAATCTTCCTTGGCTGCCTGTCTGAATGTTGAAAGACTGTGCAATCCAGTTATTAGTGAAGGATGATACAACTTCTGAACTTCAATGCAGCATATAAATAAAGCTGCTCAGAAATCATAAGATAAAATTAATTTTTACTGGCTAAAACACCCATTCTGATAAGTTCACTTAGCATTTTCAGAGTACAGAGGCTGAACTTGAGTCCAGATAGTTGCTATTTGTTGTTTCATGATTTCTAGCTTTACATAATTGCTACGTCATGGTGAGTTGTTAAGGTAGTAAGCTCCACATTTAAACTAAACTTGTTTGCCTTTGGTATTTTCCTTCTTCTCTTCATGCTATAGTATTAACTATATTTTTTTCCTTCCAAGTAGTGGGTATTTATTCATTAACAGTTTCCATGATGTAAATATCTTAATTTATACAGTCATATTTGTGTCTATATATGGGGAGCTTACCTATAACGTCTCACTGAGGTGGATGAGTTATGTAAAACTTTTAATCTTCCAACCAACAAATAGCAACTGCCTGGACTCAAGTTCATTCTCTGCCTCTGATAATACTGTGGGTTGGGTTCGGTTTTACCTCTGAGCGGCACTTTTTTGCACACCATGGGCTAAATGGCCAGGTCACATGGACCCCGAAGGCTCAGAGAAGGTTGGGGGAGGGGACCCACTGGAACAGCTGTTGGGAGACAGATGGTAGCCTCCTGTCAAGGCCATCCAGCATGTTCTTTAACGTGAACAAGGTATGGCTCTCCCGCACACGGGGCCACGGCTTAATGTTCCATCCGACGGATGGCGGCCTTTCCAATCCCATAGGTGTCCCCTACTGACCGTGGGCAGGGCGGGGAATTTTGCGGAGATAAATCTCAATGCTGACCAAGCTGGGACTCGAACCTGGGAAATAATACTGTGTAAACTAGTGAAAAAGTTATACTTCTAAGTTATATCATGTATATTCTAGCCAATAAAAATGATTTCCCTCCCCTCAGATTTGTGAAAGCAGCTTTATTTGTGTGCACTGAAATATGGAAGTGTTATCATACCTTGCTGATAAATGGACTGCATGGTTCTTTGGCATTCTAGCAGCAAAAGAAGGCTTAATAACACACAATGTGAACTCAGAACAGCATGCCACAGCTCACTAATAATGGGATATTATCCTCTGCTCAGCCATACTACATTTGACACATTAGCCCAAACTATTCAGGTACATTTTATGTACATAAGTTTTATATAATTGTCCATGTTTGGCAGCTAATGAGGTTCAGTGCTACAATACTGCAGTGATACTTTATGTATGAATGTGTACACTGTGTAATTTCCAGAAAATTCATTTTGTTTAGTAATTCTTCCAGGAAGTAATAACTGTCACACATTCAACAAACCTTTAGCATTACATATGCCAATAGTTCAGCAATTCTATCCTAGAGAATTAATAGCAAACAGATAATGTCTCTTTTATTTGTATAAAGTATGGAATAAACCTGTAATTCTATTATATGTTTATGACAGAAATTTATCTGTGTTATATTTATATATGTCTAAAATAAATAATAAATAAATATCCCCTTAAGTAGCTGCTTGCCAGAGTTCTAACAGGAACCTGTCAGTTTAATATGCCATAGGGAAGATCTTTGAAGATGGCTGGCGGGACCTCAGCAGAAAAACAAGACACATTCATGCCTTGTCCAGGGCTCGAACCCAGGTCCCTTAGATCAGTAGCCAAGCATGCTAACCACTCGGCCACGGGATGGCCTATATGTCTAAATCTATTATAATTATATGACAGTAATTTCTTCTCACATGTCATTATAAACTATATTTCCTGGATATTTTTACATCCAAGTATTAAGACAATTTACCTCATTTTAAATGTTTAATTTCATTATTATAATTTATATTCTCCCGTACTTGATACCACATCTTAACATCTGATCCCATGACAGCACCATTTCTAAGGCCATGAGTGTCCCCTTTCTCGCTGAAAGCAAAGTTGGTTTAACAGAGAAGATCTCAAAAGAGATGCAATTGGCAATTGAACCTGGAAACATTAGTTTCATTTGAAGAATTTTTGTATTTTGTACAAACAGCAGCTTTCTGATTAATTTGACTTTAAGAATTCCAAGTAAAATTTTCTTACTCGTTGTTAGTCTTCTTCTTTTGTTTTTGATACATTTGTTAGGTAATGATTTTGATTTAGTATCAATTACTTTTACCACTTTATGGGCATTCTGGATCAGATAATTATACCCATCTTTTTAAACAAAAGTTCTTAAATGCTTATTAATAAAGAAGTAAAGCCTTACGTGAAATTAAAATGATACAGACATTGAAAAAAGCAAATGCATGATTAGATCTGAGTGAAATGAGGTCATAAATTACATTGGAATGGTGAATAAGTTTAGCCAGCATGAGCATTCAGTTTCTACAAAGGCATTTGGAATTAGTGTTGCCACAATAAATGCATGCAATGGTTTATTCTTAGAAATGCTATGATATGTGATAAAACTGAGGGTGAGAATGTGAGAGGTCCGATATCTATCGTAATGCAAAGTTGGCAACAATATTATGCTGGGTAAAATATGTCTCCAATTTTAATTATTTTTAATTAACAATTTTTACATTGGGTAAAATACATTTTTATTAGCTTGTGGCTGCACCAAAGTGGTTCATAGCTCCACTTAAGAATTAATATATTAAGCAATGTACTTGTCAGCTTACATTTTAGTAATATGCTGTTGCTTGGTAAGTTTCTCATTAGTCTTACACTGGAATATCTAATTTGTGTTTGCAATTTTTACATTGATATTAGTATTGGAGCATGGAACATCCTTAGCATTCCTGTAATAGATGGGTCTTTTTTTTTAATTCCTTTTTCTATTCTCTGTTTGTTGAAAGCAGCCACTCTTTGAGTTGGTTGCTTCAATAATTCATCAATTCTATTGGTTTCCTCAATAGTATCTTCTGACAGGCATGCATCAACAATAAGATGTCTTACTGTTCAACTATTCAAGCTGTTTCAATAAGTATATACTAATATACTTGTTGAATCCTGAGGCATCTTGTGTTTTTTTTTAATGTTGATTGAAGATGCCCTATCATGAGTGTTTTATTGATGTGCCACTGACTGATTCACGTGGCACCTTGTTTACTTAAAACATAGAAACTGCCAAAATTAGCAACCTTGGAAGTTTCCTTTTTACTACCTTCCTATTGTTTTTCACTTGTTTGATGGTTGGTTTGTATGTTTTTATTTAATGTATTTGTGTACATTGTATATACATAAAGCAGAAAGCATAACCCTTTCATTGTGACTTAAAATTAATGCAACTAACAGGTTTATAAAATGTGCAAAACCATGTATGTATGTATGAACTAAACTTCATGTATGTTAAAGCCATTTGTACCAAGCATTGCTGAAACTAAAGTTGAACCTTTTTTTCTTGGAAAGAAATTGCTGGGACATGTTAATAACATAATTCCACAATATAACTTCCTGACAGTATTTTTTAAACATAAGCTATGATACATATATTCTGTGAAAGTGTTAAGGAGCAAATAATATTTGCACAATAATTGAAAAATAAATAAAATTTAAATATGTAGCTGCATATGTAAATTTGGCACCACTATAAAAAGCACTCAAACATGACTAGTTTATTTCTAAACAATTTCACTAATAATAAAGTTCGAGATTACTGTTTCATTAAAAAATGTCAAAAAATGGTTAACACATTCCCTTATATGATACATAATTAAAAAAGGAAAACACAAAAAGTCCAGCTGATGTTTCAAAGTGATTTATTGTGTCTAGGGATGTGATCGTCAGGCCATAAAGACAGTATGGGTTGGGTTGTTTTACCTCTGAGCGGCACTTTTTTGCGCACCATGGGCTAAATGGCCAGGTCACATGGACCCCGAAGGCTCAGAGAAGGTTGGGGGAGGGGACCCACTGGAACAGCTGTTGGGAGACAGATGGTAGCCTCCCGTCAAGGCCATCCAGCGTGTTCTTTAACGTGCACAGGGTATGGCTCTCCCACACACGGGGCCATGGCTTAACATCCCATGCGACGGACGGCGGCCTTTCCAAGCCCATCGGTGTCCCCTACTGACCGCGGGCAGGGCGGGGAATTTTGCGGAGATAAATCTCAACGCTGACCCAGCTGGGACTGGAACCTGGGAACTACAGATTACGAGCCTGGCGCGCCCCATAAAGACAGTATGAAAAAAATGGTAATACTGCTTGAACTGATACTACATGCAGCATTTACTGGTGACTGATATTTAGTTTTGTTAGGCAATTTAGACATGACAGTCTACTAACCTGCTTCAAAGCACACTGTCTCCATGTGAAGGAAAGTATCAAGTAGACTGCAGAAAGATTTCATGATTAAAGGTGCTATGTAAAACAGCAGTGGTTTTTATCCTTTTGACTTTGTCAGAGATCTTGTCTTAATTAATCTGAACTATATCTGTTCATGAACTTCAACAACTGCAGCCATGTTTTTGTCACAGGCAAAACATCTAGGGTGAATGTGGAACTGTGATATCATTCTTGAACACCAGGAAATCACTGTTGGAGTGGTGGCTTTTTGGTCTGAATTTGCATCACTATAATGGCTGCACAGGCATGACATTTTATAGAGAATATCTAATCAGTTAGTGGTATGGAGATGTGTTCATAGGCATACATCCTTATATCATTGGTCTGATTTCATTTTACAGGATGAGAGTGCCTATCCACACAGGATTTAATTTGGTTTAGGTTACCTTAAAAGTATGGATATAGAGTATGGACAAACCTACAAGATCTCCAGATCACAATTCTACAATTATGTATGGGATACTTTGGAAAGATGAATAACCAATATTAGACCCTCCCTCTTTCTCAGAAGTCTCAATGACTTTAAGGGTTTCCATTGCAAATATGGAATTCACTATCTTGATCTGTACTAAATGATCTTGTTTGCAGTTTGAAGTCCTGCATTACTCTTTGGATTGTTTACACCCCTTATTATTGGGGCGGGGGTGGCTCAGTCGGTAGCGCGCCAGGCTTGTAATCTGTAGTTCCCAGGTTCGAGTCCCAACTGGGTCAGCGTTGAGATTTATCTCCGCAAAATTCCCCGCCCTGCCCACGGTCAGTAGGGGACACCGA
This sequence comes from Ryuthela nishihirai, assembly GCA_038380435.1. Classification (NCBI taxonomy): domain Eukaryota; kingdom Metazoa; phylum Arthropoda; class Arachnida; order Araneae; family Heptathelidae; genus Ryuthela; species Ryuthela nishihirai. Next base: position 74,289,742 of record JAWZYU010000006.1, read on the forward strand.
TGGGCTTGGAAAGGCCACCGTCCATTGGATGGGACGTTAAGCCGTGGCCCCATGTGCAGGAGAGCCATACCCTGTGCACGCTAAAGAACACGCTGGATGGCCTTGATGGGAGGCTACCATCTGTCTCCCAACAGCTGTTCCAGTGGGTCCCCTCCCCCAACTTTCTCTGAGCCTTCGGGGTCCATGTGACCTGGCCATTTAGCCCATGGTGTGCAAAAGAGTGCCGCTCAGAGGTAAAACAACCCAACCCAACACCCCTTATTATTGTAAGTTCCTTATTTAACATATGAAGGTCACTTCTGTGCTATTATGAATTCATGTTTATTATTCATTGAAAAGATTTTAATTGTGTTCATGACTGTGCATAATTTAGACATAGAAGATTTATTTTTGCATTTTGTTGTACTTACGTATATTTTTAATTTATGATTTTAATAACAACTATTATAAACATTATTTATCATCTAAGTTAGAATCAGTTAAAGTTCATGTATATTTGCAATTAAGCATCACTTTGGAATAATCTTGTTTTATTAATAACAGCTTTCTATATAACTATTTGTGCATGTCTTAAAATGTGAACAATATGAACAGTTAAAATGATTATTAGTCATTGAAGAGTAAAGGATTAAATTCTTCAAATCATGCATATATTCTAAGATTTTTATTTAATTAATAATATATCTTCAATTTCTCTTTATATATTATGCTGTTGACAGAGATATTTTAACATATTTTCAAGCTTTATTTGAGCAATAATAAAATTTGTTTAAAAATGTTTGTGATTTAAGTTGTATAATTTTAAATTACTTGTTATTTGGCATTTTTTTAATACTAATTTAGCATATACTACTAATTATTTGTAATTTTATTATCTATGATAAATACATATACAGGAAAACACCATCCTATTTTAAAATTATAACCACTTTTCAAGATTAATTTTAGGTATGTTACTTAATGCAATCATTACAATGTTGAATATTAAATCACAAATGCATTCATAGCTATTTATCTTTTGTAATTTCTTCTTTTGCATTCCTGTAGGACCGAAGATGGCTCAAAGTAAGGGGATTGTCTTTCTCTCCTTACACTGTAGAGTAGTTAGCACATGAAGCACTAATTGTAGCACTTTTTTTATTATCCCTTTGCTTAATTGCATTCCTGCACTTAAAATTTGTAATTGCACTCTTTACAAGGAATGTTTTTTCTGTGTGCTTGTTCCTATAGTAATTATTTCAGTATTAAACTAATCTGGTCATTTTAACTGTGATTTTATACAAAGTAAAAAGAAATATTTTATGTCTTGCATCTACGTAATCATGAGCTTTATATTCAAAATCTTAGTCATGCTTCTTTTAACTTCAAAATTATTATATATGTTACATGATATACTGTATAAAATACACTTAATTAGGGGCAAGGACCATGATACTACTATGTTGCAAAAGTGGTAAATAAATTTGCAGTTATTTAGATTCTTGCTTCTAAGAACATACAAATCACACTGATTGTTTTAAGTAATCATAATGTTCTTTTTGTGTGATGTGTCATTGAAAAACAGTTCAGCAGTTTTAACTGTCATCAAAGATTAAACTTAAAGTTTTGCCCATATAAATGATCAATAAGGATCACTTTTCCTTTTTATGATAGCTACCATAAAAGTTTCAACTTTTTAGTGAGAGGGGGAAGAGTTGGGTTGTTTTACTTTTAAAAATTATTTCTTCTTCTACATAATGAGCTAATAGCTAGGCCACCAAAAGTTAGGGCAGGGTTATGGGTAAAACCATTGTACAGTTATAAAAAGCTGGTTGGAATCACCTATTGTGTTTGTTTTTCAATGTTTTATTGCTCTTTCATTATTTTAATAAAGTTGTTGCATTTTCAGCATTTGAAGTGTGACATTTATTTTTACATAAATAGTATTAATGCATGGCAAGACTGCTTTGCTGACTATAATTTTTATGCTTTTTTTTTGTAAATTTGCATATGTTAATTTTCATTCATTAGTGTTATTCATTAGTATACCAAAGCAGCAACTGCTTTACGGCAATGCAATAGCGCAAGTACACTAGGCTTCCTGCACTCTCTAACGTATGAATATTTTTCTTTACTTTTTTTTTGTGTTAGTATGCATATAATCTATCAGACTTTCATTCTGCCTTAAAAGAGCAGAATTACACTAGGCTTCCTGCACTCTCTAACGTATGGATATTTTTCTTTACTTTTTTTTTTGCATTAGTTTGCATATAATCTATCAGACTTTCATTCTGCTTTAAAAGAGCAGAATTACAAGTGATCTGTAATAGATAGTCTGCAGAATTTGTTGTAAGTAGAATGAGATAAATAAAAGTATTATTTATTGATATTAAAAAAAAATAGAATTGAAGAGAATAAAAGAGCTGTATATATACTTTTGTGAGAGGATTTTACCTTGCCTCTCTGAAATGTTTCACTAGATGAAATTCTTCATCTTTATTTATATTAAAGCCAACCTTGAAGCTTTTTGATCGCTCTAACATCAAGTATCTATTTATCAAAAAGTTTCAGTTTTGTTTCACTCTTGTCCTTTAAAAATTATAAATTAAAAATATATGCATTGTCAAAAATATTTTCTCTAGTGATGAGTTGGTTGTACACTATATCAGTTGGGTTTGTGCTCAGTATTATTGCACAATAATATTTTGGCCAGGGTTACTAAACCTTCAGTTTTTCTATGTATATTTATTGTTTATAGAGAATTTGTAACTAATTTCATTGTATAAGCATGACAAAGAAATGTGTGCATGCATACCATAAAGCATGTTAACTGTTTTGATTTCTGTTTCTAAATATTGCAAAGTGTAAAAATTGTACTTTGCTGCATTTTATGCATAAAATATTTTCAGATTTAATATGTTATAATTATATGTGTATTAAAAATATGACATTGATTTTCAGTTTTCATCTTTTTGTGTGTATAGATCTAGCTGTTGTTACTAATATGCGATATATCTTTTCTTCTTAGATGTGGACAATGTTCTTCAAAGGATGACCATTATTGGAGTTATTATTTGTTTTCGCAGTTTAGCTCAAGAATCACTAAGTGATGTAAGTAGCATTCTGTTTTATTTATGTTAAACCCAAGAAATATGTAAATGGTTGTGAAAGCATAAAGTTTTTCAAACTTCATAAAAGTGGATTACAGTAATATGTTTACTTATTAATCAGAGAATGCAAAATTTTGCTATGAGATATTTATTTCACCTGGCTTATAAATAATAAAATAATAAATACCCCCTCAAGCAGCTGCTTGCCACAGAGGTCTGACAGGAGCCTGTCAGTTTACATGCCAGAGTAGAAGGACAGAGGATGGCAGAACCTCAGCAGAAAAATGACATATACATCCATGCCTTACCTTAACTTCAAAAACTAGCTTGGCTACTGATCTAAGGGACCTCCCTTAGATCAGTAGCCAAGCTAGTTTTTGGATAAAAACCTACCCAAATATTAGAATACTAAATTTTTGCACTTTAAATTAGGTTACTGATTTGAAATGAGTAACAAATTGTTATTTATTTTTTCTTCAATTTTGTATTTACAAAGCATACTTAAAAATAGTTAAGTTTAATTATACAAGAGATAAAATACTGTTTAAATTGTGCCGCTGTAATGGCTTGTTTGGTACTTTTCCTTTATAAAACTTAATATTGACATGCTAAAAGGTTTATGCTTATATGTAGTCATAGCAACTCCTTCAGCAAATGAAAGTTCTGTAGTGGACATCACAGTTGTATACAAGATGGATAGTTGTGATGATTATGTTGTTAGAATTATGCAGTACTTACATTTTTCTTGTATCTTCATTATGTGCAATTAAAAGCAGGATGTGCTAGTGCTACTTTCTGTCTTGTAGATAATTGTGATATCCATTACAGAACTTTCCCTTGCTGAAGGATTTACGGTGACTACACATATGTATGACTTTTTGGTGCTCTTAATATTAAGCTTCCTACAAAAGAAGGGGCGGGGGGGGGGGGGGGGGGTGTTGCTAAATCGGTAGTGCTCCAGGCTTGTAATCTGCAGTTTCCAGGTTTGAGTCCCAGCTGGTTCAGTGTTGAGATTTATCTCCGCAAAACTCCCAACCCTGCTCATGGTCAGTAGGAGACACCAATGGACTTGGAAAGGCTGCCATCAGTTGGATGGGACATTAAGCCGTGGCCCCATGTGCAGGAGAGCCACACCCTGTGCACATTAAAGAACACGTTGGATGGCCTTGATGGGAGGCTATCATCTGTCTCCCAACAACTGTTCCAGTGGGTCTCCTCCCCCAACCTTCTCTGAGCCTTCGGGATCCTTGTGACCTGGCCATTTAGCCCATTGTGTGCAAAAAAGTGCCGCTCAGAGGTAAAACAACCCAAATCGTACAAAAGAAAGGTACCAAAATGAGAAATTACAGTTTAATAATATAGTATTTTATCTCATGTTGTAATAGAACTTTAAAAAACTGTATTTCAAGTTTTGTTTGTAAAGTTAGATTTTTTTTAGAGTTGTCAGGTATTTCCTAGTTGTATTGAAGAAACCATTGTGTTAGAAAGAAGCAAAAAGAAATAAAAACAATTATCCTAATCATCGTTAACTTCAACTTCATAGACAAAAATCAAATAAAAATGTGAACAACCCTTTCAAGATTGAGAAATGTTAGCAATACTTTGAAATTGTTCTGCCATCCAGTGATGAGCTTTTAAGTAAAAAAAGAAAAAAGATTATTTGCACTTTGAGAATTGAATAAAGCATCACTCTGTTTTGCCTGAGCCCATTAAGTGTGAAGTGCTTGATTAAATGTACATTTTGAGTTAGGGGATCCTTGAATCCATTGTAATAAATTCATATAACTTTTTTTTAAATAGTACACATTACAACATGAAATTGAACAGTTGTGTGTAAAGTTATTCTCCTATTAGGCTTGTTTGAACAGGTATATTACCTTGTGTTAGATTTATGTCAATGCAGATACATATGTTGCCATAAATAAGTAATCATACAGTGTATTGTGTGCTTATTTTAAGAATTTGAAGTTTTAATTTCGTGTCAGTTGGTTCATGCTAACCCTACTGTCCATGAAGTAAATTTTAACAGAATTCAAATACTTGATATTGAGTGGGCAATGAAAGTTGCTTTTGTTGGCTGGTAATAGAAATTGTAAATCACTGATGAATGTAAAATGAAATTGAAGTTTAGCCTTTTTATATTCTTGTCAGCTATGTGTTCAAGTTATTTAAACAAATCTATTGCTCTAAGGGACCTGGGTTCAAGCCTCGGGTAAGGCATGGACGTTCGTGTTGTTTTCTGCTGAGGTCCTGCCATCCTCTCAGATCTTCTATTATGGCATATAAACTGACAGGCTGCTGTCAGACCTCTGTGGCAAGCAGCTGCTTGAGGGGTATTTATTTTTTATTTTTTATTATTGTGAGAAATCAAAATAATCAAATTTGAAATGGCAATCAGGTATTTAATTTCAGTAGGCTAATTTTTTTGTCATGTATTTTGAAAAAAATATTTGAATTTTTATTATTTTTGTAATAATGTACAAATTTAAATACTCTTCATTTTTATCAGGTGTTGACAGATAGAATTCCATTTCTGCTTAGCTCAGTGTTAGATTTCAAGCATCATGTACCCAATGGAGATTCTATGGTATGTTGCAAGTAGATGTTTTATAATAAACTTGCAGATCTTAATATTTCTTTTAGATGCACCATCCTCTGGTATTTTTATGTAGGTAATAGAAATTTTTACTCTTTGATGTCAATATATAAATGTTAGAGTTGTGAAAAGTTTTATTCAAAAAGATAATTATTTAGGGAATGCTTGAAGTGTGTTTCAACAGTGAATTGTTAATTGTAGCTTAATATCATTTTCAAAAGCTGTTATAGGGATAGTACTTATTTTATATCCTTTGTTGTTTCTATCATATTTTCACTTATTGATCTATTATATATTGCCATTCTTTGTAAGTGACTGGTAATAAACAAGGAAAAAAATAACATACATGTGAAAATCAAACTGCACAACAATTGGAATGAAAGAACTACTGTGTAATTTGATCACTATTTGGATTATGATAAATATTTCCATGTTTATTAATTATTTAGAGGAAATATGTGGGAATTAATATTCACTGATTCTTGAAAGTTAAAAGTCAAGTACAAAAATGCTATTAGATTTTGAGGAAATTATAGGGAATTACACAGTCACAGTTCCAAGATATGAGAGTCACTTTATAATGAATGACAGAGAGTTATGATGTAATAATGTACAAAAACTGGACAAATTGGGATTAGAAAGTAAAGAGCTGCTGATTAATTCACAAGTAGATCAAAAATAGTGCATCAAGAGTCAATGGAAACATTCCGTAATCACCTCTGAAAGCAATACATTCTTGATGCTGACTGTTAGTGCTGAGAGGGGTGGGGGTGGCTCAGTCAATAGCATATCAGGTTCATAATATGCAACTACCAGGTTTGAGTCCTACATTGCATGGGGGTGAGATTTATCTTTGGAAAAACCCCACCTGCCCTCAGTCAATAGTGATACAAGTGATACCAATGGGTTTGGAGCCGCCATCTGTTGGATGAGATGTAAAGCTGTGGCCCTGTATGTGGAAAAGCCATAAATGCATGTTTAAAACATATGGATGGCCTTGACAAGAGACTTCCATCTGTCTCCTAATATCTGTCAGTGGATCCACTTTCCCATCCTTTTCTGGGGCGGGGGTGGCTCAGTCGGTAGTGCGCCAGGCTCGTAATCTGTAGATCCCAGGTTCGAGTCCCAGCTGGGTCAGCGTTGAGATTTATCTCCGCAAAATTCCCCGCCCTGCCCACGGTCAGTAGGGGACACCGATGAGCTTGGAAAGGCCGCCGTCCGTCGGATGGGACGTTAAGCCGTGGCCCCGTGTGCGGGAGAGCCATACCCTGTGCACGTTAAAGAACATGCTGGATGGCCTTGACGGGAGGCTACCATCTGTCTCCCAACAGCTGTTCCAGTGGGTCCCCTCCCCCAACCTTCTCTGAGCCTTCGGGGTCCATGTGACCTGGCCATTTAGCCCATGGTGTGCAAAAAAGTGCCGCTCTGAGGTAAAACAACCTAACCCATCCTTTTCTGAGACTGGTTCTTATGACCTGGCCATTTAGCTCTGTGCAAAAAAAGTGACTCTCAGAGGTAAAGCAAGTTAAGCACCCAAAGCAAGATTGCACTACAGTGTCGCTCAGGAATTATAATTTTTTTTTTGGTTTACAAGTAATATTAGTTCCTCAGTATGGTGTTGCTCATCTGCCCATCCTATACGGGGCGGGGGTGGCTCAGCCGGTAGCGCGCCAGGCTCGTAATCTGTAGTTCCCAGGTTCGAGTCCCAGCTGGGTCAGTGTTGAGATTTATCTCTGCAAAAATTCCCCGCCCTGTCCATGGTCAGTAGGGGACACTGATGGGCTTGGTAAAGGCCGCCGTCTGTCGGATGGGACGTTAAGCCGTGGCCCCGTGTGCGGGAGAGCCATACCCTGTGCACTTTAAAGAACACACTGGATGGCCTTGACAGGAGGCTACCATCTGTTTCCCAACAGCTGTTCCAGTGGGTCCCCTTCCCCAACCTTCTCTGAGCCGTCGGGGTCCATGTGACCTGGCCATTTAGCCCATGGTGTGTAAAAAAGTGCTGCTCAGAGGTAAAACAACACAACCCAAGCCCATCCTATACCATAATAATGAGTATGCCCATTCAATTAAAAAAATGGTTTTAGTTTCATTTACTATTTCTGTATTGTGAAAATAATATAAGTCATTGTAAAAGCTTTGAATTTATGTCAGAATTTGACTATATATATATAATTTGACTATATACATATATGTCAGAATTTGACTATATACAGAATTTGACTATATACATCCCCAAAAGTGTTAGGACACTTACATGTTATTTGAATGGAAAGCCATATCACTTCTCCCTAACTTTAAAAATAAGGATTTTTGTGGGAAAATGTCATGGTGATAGATTGAAAATTTTTCTCAAATCTCTCTAAATCTCTGTTTTTCAGTAATAATCAATTAATATTTATAAAGCCACTGAAATTGGAACATTTAATAACAGACCCTGTTATTTAAAAAAAAAAATTCAGAATTAATTAAAATGGAAAGCTACTTCTAAAATTACATTTATTTTTAGTACATAGTTTGCTTGACAGTTATCATCTAAGTTATGATTGGCTTTTGAGGTAAATTCTTATGACCACCATCACTACTGTTAAATGTTTCAATCTCCATAATTCCATAAATATTAAACAGATATCATTGAAAATCAAGATATAGAGTGATCTTCAATCTATCTCCAGTTACATTTTTCTATAAAAAGTTTATTTTCAAAGTTAGGGAGTTTTTTTATTTTTGATTCAAATAACATTGAAGTGATTGTTGATAATATGCCTATGTATATTGCTTACAACTTGAATGATGGTGCAATTGTTAAGATATTTTTCACTTACAACGGCATTCATATATATATAAGCAAAATTTACTTACCAAAACCAAAGATAAAATAAAATTTCAGACCTTTTTCTACTTCTGAGGGCAACACATTCCGTGACAGAACATTGAATGGTCCATATACTCCACCAAAAATAATTGAATATCATTATTCTTGAATAATCTCAGATGTTTATAATGAAGTACATATATTCTGTACATATCTTTGCATGATGCCTGTAGATTTTGTATATACAGTCATTAAATTAATTTGCTGGCCAAATTAATAGGTTGTAATGAAACCTAATAATTTGTACCTAAGTTATATACACTAAATGATTTTCCTCCAGACACGATTCTTTTAGATATGATGAAATGTAATTTGCATTTATCATCGAATGTTTATTGTATTCATTCATTCTTTTTTTTGGTTATAGTTATAAAGTGTGTTAATTATTTCTTCTAATAATATAAAGATCTATCTCTAGCATTATACTGATTCCTTGTTCTTTTTCTTTCTTACAAGCTTGAGAATATCAGGGTTCAGGTTAGCTGGCTTTTTACTTCTTATCTAACCTAAATGCTTTCTGTGGGAAGAAATGGACCTTTGAACGTATAATTTTGAATTCTTTGCATTTAATAAGAAATCAAAATACTTGAGCCTGAATTTCTTTTTACTATAAAGTGACAGGCTTTTTTTTTTATTAAGCAGTACATTAATTTGAAATTTGTTAATGAAGATATTATGTTATTCACTGAGAAATAAGTAGCAGTAATTACTTGCAAATTCTGAAATATAGTGTGAAACAGTATCTTTCACCAGTTGGCATATGTAATAGCAAATAACAGAGTGCTTAGTGTTAGTAATTTATATGTTGTTTGGGTTGTTTTACCTCTGAGCGGCACTTTTTTGCACACCATGGGCTAAATGGCCAGGTCACATGGACCCCGTAGACTCAGAGAAGGTTGGGGGAGGGGACCCACTGGAACAGCTGTTGGGAGACAGATTGGTAGCCTCCCGTCAAGGCCATCCAGCGTGTTCTTTAACGTGCACAGGGTATGGCTCTCCCGCACACGGGGCCACGGCTTAACGTCCCATCCGACGGACGGCGGCCTTTCCAAGCCCATCGGTGTCCCCTACTAACCGTGGGCAGGGCGGGGAATTTTGCGGAGATAAATCTCAACGCTGACCCTGCTGGAACTCGAACCTGGGAACTACAGATTACGAGCCTGGCGCGCTACCAACTGAGCCACCCCTGCCCCTAATTTATATGTAATTTAACAAAGTGCACTATTAGCTTTAAACACCGAATAATGTAATCTGATGATATTGAACATTTAAAAATAAGTCATTTAATTCTTAATTTGCTGAGATTTATATATGGCCTTGATGGGAGGCTACCATCTGTCTCCCAACAGCTGTTCCAATGGGTCCCCTCCCTCAACTTTCTCTGAGCCTTTGGGGTCCATGTGACCTGGCCATTTAGCCCATGGTGTGCAAAAAAGTGCCGCTCAGAGGTAAAACAACCCAACCCAAGCTGAGATTTATAACTGAGAAATATGACTTTTAGTTAAGTAGAAATATCAGTGTAAGCTAATTATAACTCGGTAGAAATAAAAATGCTGAAAATAGTCATGCCATATTGGTTGTAATATTTGAAATCTGAGCATAGTGACACATTTGTTTAATTAATTTATATTATTTTTTTTCCAGAGGGAATGAAAACAAACAATAACACATAAATTGGTTTGCTACATACATAAAAAAAATTGCTGTTTTTTTTTTCTCTTCGATATCAGTGTTTGTAAGATGCAGTTGCATCTATTATGCTGTACAAAGGTATCAATTTTTAAAGATAGGGTAATGAGCACTGCTTCCATAGGTTTAACTACATAAGATAGGATAAATATTACTCTTAGATCTCCTACTGTGGCATATAAACTGACAGGCTCCTGTCAGACCTCTGTGACAAGCAGCTGCTTGAGGGGGTATTTATTATTATTTTTTTATTTTTTTGTACACTACAGCATAGGCAGTATTGCAGTCTGCTGAACTAGCTTCTGGTCAAATTACCAAGAGTAGTGTTTCAGTAAGCTGATGTATATGAACTCCTTTAAAAAATTTAAATAGTGCCATAAATAAACTATACTTCATGGCATTCACCTACATTTGCCCTTTATTTTGTATTTTTATTTTTAAGAATATTTTTTAAAAAGAATAAATACTTGGGCAATATTTTTTTTAAGAATAAAATACTTGGGCAATGTAATGTTTAGAAATTTAATGGCCACGCGGAAGAAGGGAATATTGATGTTTTTTTTTCATCCAGGCAAGGTCCAGTTAACTAGCAGTCTGGAGAATGTACTATGCAAATGATGACAAATGACACTAACCACTTGGATTTAAATAAATATAAATTCCCCCTCAAGCAGCTGCTTGTCATAGAGGTGTTACAGGAGCCTGTCAGTTTATGTGCCATAGTAGTAGGTCTGAGGGGATGGCAGGCCCTCAGCAGAAAAACGACACATACATCCATGCCTTACCCGGGGCTTGAACCCAGCTCCCTTAGATCACTATCCAAGCACACTAACCACTCAGATTTAAATAAATATAAATACCCCCTCAAGCAGCTGCGTGCCACAGAGGTCTGACAGCAGCCTGTCAGTATATATGCCATAGTAGAAGGTCTGAGAGGATGGCAGGACTTCAGCAGAAAAACGACACACACATCCATGCCTAATCTGAGGCTCGAACCCAGGTCCCTTAGATCAGTAGCCAAGCATGCTAACCACTCGGCCACGGGACGGCATGCAAATGATGGCTTTGAGAATTGCAGCTATACTCCAAATGTTTGGAAAGGAATTTCTCATTCACTTCCAACATGCAGTAAACAGATGGTGTGATGTTTCATCATACATTATTTTGAAGACTAAAATATAAAATGGCTGTTTTAAAATGAGGTTATAAAAATTTGAATATACCACAACTTTTATGTATGTTTATATATTACACTTTTACACAATATGTATTCAATATATATTTTTTTTAACTATAAAGATAATGAAGGAGACATCACTTTTCTTGCTTTCATAGACACATCACCACTGGTGGAAGGCTATTTACAGAGGAAGATATTTAATGACTTTTTAAATCTTTTGAACGCAAGAATTAGTATTTCAGTACAATGCCCCCAGAAACGAGCTCTAGTAGATTAAAATAAAAATAAAAATAAATAAATACCCCCTCAAGCAGCTGCTTGCCACAGAGGTCTGACAGGAGCCTGTCAGTTTACATGCCATAGTAGGAGATCTGAGAGGATGGCAGGATCTCAGCAGAAAAACAACACACACATCCATGCCTTACCCGGGGCTCGAACCCAGGTCCCTTAGATCAGTAGCCAAGCGTGCTAACTACTCGGCCATGGGACGGTTAGATTTAATGGGCAAATAGTAAGATTTGGAATTTTTTTATCCGGTTAATACATAAACTCATCAAAATTCTTTCTTATAAGGTCCTCTCTTCTCATAGAACTGCATGTGCTGCTTTAAAAATAATTTCTACTATTGCTAGTTTATTCATATATCTTTTTCTAATTTCAGTATTTGTGTATTATTTAAGTAAGATGTTTTTGAGATATTTGTTTTGCAGGGCCTGATATTAAAGTGTTTGATGTGCACACATTTCAATTCATTTGTTATTCAGTTGTGTAGTAAACCATATTTTGAAGTTAATATAGATAATTATTTATATGCATGCATTTTTCAAAGTTATTATATTTGGTGAAATAGAGATTTATTAGTTGCTTAAATATCATTTTTGTTTTCCCCAAAAATGTGTTTGAAAAATGTGCTAAATTGTCAAATCTTAAAGCAAGCTATTACTGTTAAAAATTATAAAATATTACTAAATTTAAGAGGCATATACAGACTCTAGTCAGTCTTAGCTAAAGTGGGTCGGGGTGGCTCAGTCGGTAGCGCGCCAGGCTCGTAATCTGTAGTTCCCAGGTTCGAGTCCCTGCTGGGTCAGCGTTGAGATTTATCTCCGCAAAATTCCCCGCCCTGCCCACGGTCAGTAGGGGACACCGATGGGCTTGGAAAGGCCGCCGTCCGTCGGATGGTACGTTAAGCCATGGCCCCGTGTGCGGGAGAGCCATACTCTGTGCACGTTAAAGAACACGCTGGATGGCCTTGAGGGGAGGCTACCATCTGTCTCCCAACAGCTGTTCCAGTGGGTCCCCTCCCCCAACCTTCTCTGAGCCTTCGGGGTCCATGTGACCTGGCCATTTAGCCCATGGTGTGCAAAAAAGTGCCGCTCAGAGGTAAAACAACCCAACCCAGTCTTAGCTAAAGTTCTTTTCCATATTCATTAGAAATGAATATTTGTACATGAAAAATTCAGGAATGAAGAGTGTGATTCCAAGTAATAATAAATTGAAATGTTTAGTGTCAGACCAGTATTGGAATTGTTCATCTCTGTAATGTTGACGAAAGCCTTTTTTTCGTTGATGGTTAATGATAAGAACAATATTGTATAATTTGAAGATTTCATTGGGGAGGGTGGTGTTCAGTCAATAGCACAACAGGCTTATAACCTGATGTCCCAAGTTTCAGTGTCACTGTTGCAATCATTGAGATTTTCTTCGTAAATCTTGATGTGGGGATGGATGCTAGGAGCAGGATGCTATGACAAAGACCATGTCCATCAGGTGGAATAAGACATGGCCCCATGTGCTGAAATGCCATACTGTTGACCAAGAACATGCTGGATGGCTTTGACAGGAGGCTTTCACCTGTCTTCTAAGAGCTGTCCAGTTGACCTCATTGCCACCTTTGATCCCTTTGGGATCCTTGTTAGCTGGCCTTTTAATTAGTGTGCACAGAAGTGCTGCTTAGGTCAATAATTAATTATTATAATTATAATATATAATAAATAATATAATATATATTATAATTATAATTAGGTCAAATCTTAACCCAATCTGACATGATAAATGATATAATAATAAATGAATGACAGTGAGATTATAATAATATTAACTTTGTGATATTCCCAAAATCCATCTGCCATGCATATGAATTTTGTATCATATACAAACATTACTTTTTGAGTAAATTCGGTCATAAGAAATATTTGAAAGTTAAATGTTCTTGAGATAGTCTCAAGATCTGCAATGATTGGATTATATATCTGATGATTTATCCCTATGTAGCCATGTTTTCAGGTTAATTATTTGAAGTAAAAAAATAGATTAACAAATTATTATTTATTTGAAAAAAAATAGATTGTTTTCGTAATAAATGGAAAGAATAAAAGAGAAATATGAATTACGTTTATTACATGCTTGTGTAAAATATAAATGTATCTGGTCAAAATGTTTCCATATGTATGAATCTGGGATAAAGTATTTCTTGAAATAATGTGATTTCTGAGTTGGTACATCCCAAATGATCATTCTTTTGGCAATACATGTGAGCATTTTATAAAAGATGTTTTTGGTTTGTTTTTAAATGGCCTTTTATTATTATTCAGGCACAGTTCAAATATTTATTACTTTGGAGATGAGTGATGATTTAAGTTTTTTGAATTTGACAAGTTTCATGCTTACTCTTTTTTTTCTAATGCTGTAATGGGTAGATTAAACAGAAGTTATATCTAGAAACAAATACTTATGGAAAGTGTAGGAGAAATGTGCCAGTAATCTAATGATTAACCCTTCCAGGGCAATTCAAGTTGACAGAATACAAGAAATACAAGAATAAGTTCCATTGTACAAGTTGACAGAATTCGAAATGAGAGACTGAAGACGCCTATGTCAGTTTTTAGTACAAGACATTAAATTAACTCTTTGACTACCATACTGGCCCAAAATGGCTGAGTTTTTAAATGGACTCGTCCAGTCAGTATTATTTCTTCCTCTTCACTACCTCCTACCTGCAGTTTGGGCTGGTATGGTAGCAAAAGGATTAAACTTCGATTAAAAAAAAAATACTGCTTGAAATATTTCTTATATCATATAAAAATACATTATTTATGCTTGAAAAATATTACTTACATTTTTAATTTGATGAATATTTATTAAGCTGTGATATAAAGAATTCGTTCAAAGCCATCCGATTACCATTTCTTAGACCCAATATATAGTATTGCTGATTTGTTTGTTAACATTTCTCTATGCTGAAGCAACCCCCTGATTTCAGCTCACAAGTCAGATTTGAGCTATTATCAGCAAATTTTTCCTTGAAGTTAAAAAAAAAAGCCCACAAAAAAAACCTATTTTGGACATTTTTTTTTCTTTCTGTTTTACACGCTTTTCTGCCTTACACCTATTTCAGTATTTTTGGAAATATTTTTATCATTTATCCCAGCAATCTATGTGTTTTCCCGCCATTGAAATCAAAACTATAACTAAAAAGAGCCTTCTTAGCTAGAGTTTCATGTTCAAGACTGGCTGCAGCATATGGCATCACGACAGAGAACCACACAAGTGTTACTAATTGCTCACTCATAAGTACAAGCTGAGCTGTATTATTGGCAGATCGTTTATGTGGTTGATTTAAGTTCAAATACTTCCTCCTCATACTTTGGATATCATCTCCATTCATACAGTCACTATTTTATTTACTTTTTAACTCGTTTTCAGAAAAATGAGCTAATGTTTTTGCTTTGTTATTTATTTGTCTGTAGACATCAAACTTTTTTGTTTTTAGATATAAATTAAAAATTCTTTTCTGGTTGGATTGATGAAATATTACAATTTGCATTTTTGGAATTTTCCTATAGCTATAATTGTGCCCTCTAATGGTGGAAAATTTTCAAAATTGTAAAATTTCAAACAAATATTGCAAGCAATGTAAATTACATTAGAAATTTTAGTTGCAAAATTTTAATATCATGAATTGACAACAATGATTTTCACCTTCAAAGAAAGAGAGAGAGAGAGTGGGAAAATGCATTTTTTTGTTTTAAGCAAAAAATTTGTTTTTAGAGATAAATTGGAAATTTGTTTTGCGTTGGATAGGCATTGATAAACTATTACGATTCACACTTTCAGAATCTCAAAAGCTTTAATTGCACCCTCTGATGGTGGAAATTTTTGAAAATTTCAAAATTTTAAATGAATATTGCAAATGATTTATTTGGCCTAGAAATTTAGTATTTTTGTAGTGGAATGTGATGATGAAGGGATTTACATTGGCAGCAACAATTTTCCCTTCACCCTCAGGGTAGGTGGGAAAACAACTTTTTGTTTTGACAGATTAATGAAAAATATTTTTGAGTTGAATAGGTACTAATGAAATATGACGATTCATAGTTTTCAAATCCTCCAAATGGCAATAATTTACCATTGTTAGAGGGTGCTAAATGTAGAAAATGTAAAATTTGAAGTACTATTGCAAATGATATATTTATGGTGATTGAATGTGTTGATGAGGAGCAGAATAATTGATAGTCATATGTGTTTTAATTAAACTACAATTAATTAAAATTCCACCAATTGCTTTTTTAAAAAAAATTAGTACTTAAAAAATTTCAATAATATTTTAATATAGTAATAATAAATAAATAATTTTAGATACATTTGATTATTTGCTCCTTAACCCTAGGGGATAAGAAAATCCAACTTTTTCAGTTTAAGGGATAAATGAGATATTAATTTAGTGTTTTATAGGGATAATATATTACTATTTATATTTTCCAATCACTCATAGTATGAATTGCTACTATAAAGGGTGCAAAATTCGAAAAATGAGAATGAGCATTACATATTTGCTAGAGGTGATATGTTATCTTACTAGTTTATAATTAAACCCTTAGTTTTCATTTCTGTAGCTTTACTCTATTTCCATAAATTATTAATCCTTCAGTTGATCAAACTCTCGATCATTTATTATAAATTTTTTGGAGTTATGCTACATCAGATGTCTGGTTTACATCTTGTTGCTATGGTATTTTACCTAGCATTGCATCAGGTTATATGTTAATATTTCTTTTATTTCTTCATTTTCCAGTCAGAAAACTGATCTTTTATTGTTTTCTGAAAATGAATGATGTCTTGGATAAATAAATAATAAATATCCCCTCAAGCAGCTGCTTTGCCACAGAGGTCTGACAAAAGCCTGTCAGTTTATATGCCATAGTTAGAAAGTCTGTGAGGATGGCAGGACCTCAGCAGAAAAACAACATGGAAGCCAAAAGGACTTCCCTGGCATAGAAATCAGTTCTCCTGTGGCAAGTGTTTTTTTACCCCCCCCCCCCCCCCCCCACCACCTATCCCCCCACACATGCACAATATCTTGGCTGTGCCACTCTGACAATAATATAGACATTTTTTCACCTTAGTGTTTCATTCTAACTTATCAGCACTTAGCTGAAATCCCCAAAATTCAACATGCTAAGAAAGTGTTCTTCCATTTCATAAACAGGACAGAAAATCACATTCATGTGAATAATCCAAGTAACATTGTATAACACTGGCCCATGTTTAAAATTATACCATGCTGAAAAGAATCATTAGAAGAAATAAAAATCATGTTTCAGGTAAATGTTATAGAATTCGAGAAGAAATTTCCCTTTGATTAATATATAATTTAACTTTTTATTAATCAGGTTTTCCAAAATTAAGCCTTAATTGTATAAATAATTAAAAAAAACCCCTCAAACAGTTACTTGCCACAGATGTCTGACAAGAGTTGGGTTGTTTTACCTCTGAGCGGCACTTTTTTGCACACCATGGTCTCCGCAAAATTCCCCGCTCTGCCCACGGTCAGTAGGGGACACCGATGGGCTTGGAAAGGCCGCCGTCCGTCAGATGGGGCGTTAAGCCGTGGCCCCATGTGCGGGAGAGCCATATCCTGTGCACGTTAAGGAACACGTTGGATGGCCTTGACGGGAGTCTACCATCTGTCTCCCAACAGCTGTTGCAGTGGGTCCCCTCCCCCAACCTTCTCTGAGCCTTCGGGGTCTATGTGACCTGGCCATTTAGCCCATGGTGTGCACAAAAGTGCCGCTCAGAGGTAAAACAAAACAAAAACCAAAAAAAAGCACACCATGGGCTAAATGGCCAGGTCACATGGACCCCGAAGGCTCAGAGAAGGTTGGGGGAGGGGACCCACTGGAACAGCTGTTGGGAGACAGATGGTAGCCTCTCGTCAAGGCCATCCAGCGTGTTCTTTAACGTGCACAGGGTATGGCTCTCCCGCACACGGGGCCACGGCTTAACGTCCCATCCGACGGACAGCAGCCTTTCCAAGCCCATCGGTGTCCCCTACTGACCGTGGGCAGGGCGGGGAGTTTTGCGGAGATAAATCTCAACGCTGACCCAGCTGGGACTCGAACCTGGGAACTACAGATTACGAGCCTGGCGCACTACCGACTGAGCCACCCCCGCCCCATCTGACAAGAGCCTGTCAGTTTATGTGCCTTAGTAGAAGGTCTGTGAGGATGGTGGGATCTCAGCAGAAAAACAACATGAACATCCATATCTTACCCGGGGCTCAAACCCAGGTCCCTTAGATCAGTAGCCAAGTGCACTAACCACTCGGCCACTGAAGGCATCTTAATTTTATAGTTCGATCTGTTTGTCATATTGAAAAAGTCTCATTAGAATCAAATATGCTTGTAATCAGGAGGTTGAGTTAGTAAAACTTTCTTTTACTGTTATTCAAAAATGAATAGCCTTTCTATTCATGTGCATTACAATTATTTGTCCATTGCTTTTTTTTTAAATAATTTTTATTTGCATTGCCAGATGCATTTTTTGTACTACAATGACTCTAAAAAAACTTTTAAAATAAAACTAGTTGTCTTTTTTGTTAATTATTTTTAGAAAATCATAATTAAATGCTGATTAATTTGCCATATAACATGTCATGATTCCTTTCATTTGTTGTTTGGCAAAAAAAATTCAAAATTTTTTTTGATTGAGCATAGCAAAAAAAAATGGCGTGGCCTCTGGATGTAAACCAGTTTTTCAGGCTGGGCCCTGGAAAGGTTAAATTTAAAATGTGCAGCAATTCCTGATTGGACTATGGCCTTTAATAGCTTGAGAATTTTTTTATAGGACTTTGAAGTTAAAATTAAATTTAGAAATTTATTAACTTTAGGAAATTACCATATATTTATATATGTAATTTCCATATTTGATAAGGAGTGGAAAGTTAAATTTATATAAGAAGATCAATAGACCTAGCATTTTGGAGCAGTTATTTAGTTTTTTTTTATATTTTTCAATTCCTTGCTTTGATTATTTGGATAAGTTTGCCATATAAATTGTGGGCTATCTCTGAGGAGTATATGTAAGATGTATTAGTTTGGCTACAGTAATACTCATATGGAAGATGACTGATTAATGAAAAGATAAAAGTGCACCTCACTAATAAGGTTTTTGATATCAAGCAGGATCTCAGAAACAAGATTTGAATGCTAGATTCCTTGTCACTTCTCATGAAAAAAATGAGCAGTATTGTGACCAGCTTTTTATTGTTTGAGGAATATACATGATACTAAATTGTATTTCAGAAACTTTTATCAAAAGATTTGTTTTTAACTTTTCAAATAAGAATTCTTAAATCTTCAGATTTATCATAAGTTTATTACCCATTAAAAGCCAGTGTTGTATGATGTAGCTCCAAATCAACAGCATTAATTTTCACATTATGATCCATTGCCAATGATCAGAATGTTACCAACATCAGTTTACATGCCATATACTTACAATAGGAATATGTAATTAATGACTGGTATTCAATTTTGTGTCGTGCTTCAGAAGTCATCAGTGTACTATCAAAAATGTTATTACTGTATTGTTCACTAATTAATCATCAGGTGATAGTGAGTGAACTAGCCTTCTACTTATCCAGACTTTCTATTATGACAAAATTTGGGTTAATGATGTCCTACTGCGTAGACTTTCAATAATTTCTCTGACTTTATATCAGTGTCTCGCAAACTGTGTGCCATGGCACACTACTGTGCCGTGAGAGATTTTCAAATTGACACTAGATATTCCAAAGATTTCATTTCGACTTGACTTGTGTTATCGACGTACTTTAATATCGACTTGCTTTAATAAAAATCTTTCAGATTTTATCAACTGGGATATCGTAAGTATTTATCAAGCTTTTTCCAAATTTTGGTATAAATTTTTGATTATTTCAAGCCATAGAATGGACAAATATTTAAAACAAACACCGAGTTATGATTAATTATATTTATTATTATATTTATTTTAATTAAAATGCATTTAATGAAACTTCAATTTTCCTCTTTTTATGTAACCATCAAAAATTCTTTTTTAGGTGTGCCGTGGGAAAAAAATTAGATTCAGTGTGCCACGGAAAAAAAATTAAATTCAGTGTGCCGCAGAGTAAAAAAGTTTGCGAGACACTGCTTTATATCAAGAAGTCAATCATAATTGTAATAAGACTCTCCTGTGACAATTGAGAACTTTCCATTGCTCATATAATGGCAATTATTCTTTTATTTGGGGCGGGGGTGGCTCGGTCGGTAGCATGCCACGCTCGTAATCTGTAGTTCCCAGGTTCGAGTCCCAGCTGGGTCAGCGTTGAGATTTATCTCCGCAAAATTCCCCGCCCTGCCCATGGTCAGTAGGGGACACCGATGGGCTTGGAAAGGTCGCCGTCCGTTGGATGGGACGTTAAGCTGTGGCCCCGTGTGCGGGAGAGCCATACCCTGTGCACGTTAAAGAACACGCTGGATGGCCTTGACGGGAGGCTACCATCTGTCTCCCAACAGCTGTTCCAGTGGGTCCCCTCCCCAACCTTCTCTGAGCCTTCGGGATCCATGTGACCTGGCCATTTAGCCCATGGTGTGCAAAAAAGTGCCGCTCAGAGGTAAAACAACCCAAATTCTTTTATTACAAAGTCTTATTTGACTTTTTAAAATGTTTATCATAAAACTTTTTGGACTATGGCCAAAATACTAATTATTTGCCATTGGACTATGGCCTTTAATAGCTTGAGAATTTTTTTATAGGACTTTGAAGTTAGAATTAAATTTAGAAATTTATTAACTTAATTGAGCATGTAGACTTTATTGAGCATGTAGGATCAGTTCATGAATTTGAACAGGTGTAAGCATTTTAGAATTGTTATTATAACTGTTGTAACTAAATTTATTTTTTAGCAAATGTAGTGTATCTTCAATTGTATTAGCTGAGCACAGTATTGCAAAGTTAATTTTATTAGCTAAGCAAATGTAAAATACTGTACAACAGGTAAATAATTGACTTTTTAATTATATGCATCACATTTTTCTATCATAATCACAATTAATAAAGTAAATGTACTGAGCTAATATATATTATTAATCCTGTAGATTGTCAGTGAAATGGCATCAGCAGCAGGTCTGCCTTGTCGTGTTGATCCAGCTTTGGTAGCGGCTCTTCGGTCACAGAAAAGTGGTATGTTTAGTGCAAACTTTTTTATTCTGCAGTAGCTTATAAACAAATAAGTACGTGTTTAGCACCTTTTCCTTTTACCTACTTTTTAAAAGATATTCTAACTCATAAAAAAATATTTTTTTTGAAGTCTGCTAAAAGAACACAAACAAAAATTGTGCAACAGTTTAATAATTTACAACTGATTGAAACAAAGTCATTCAAGTTTTATTAAATTATGAATGTTGTTGATGTTTTTATATTAAATATTTAAGATTTAGGGCGTCCAGATCCCAGGGGTCTGGACAATGGAGTATCAAGAACTATTCATAGATACTAACAACTAACTCCTCACTTATTTAAATGCTTGAAAGAAACAAAAAAGTACTCTAAATAATATTGTTAAATTCAATAAACATGTAATTAATGAAGATCACATTGGCAATATTTTTCATTATCTGATTATTTTACCAGTTGACTTGTTATATATTTATGTAACTATGTTTAGAAATTACTTTAAAAATGAACACGAGAAAATTTTGCATATGATCAATACAAGACGAAAGTGTGAAAATTATTTTGTTCAACCAATTTTTCACAATAATTATGGAAAAGTGCGAATATCTTATCAAATATTCAAAATTTTTAATTCTGTACTGAGAGATCTGTTATGCCTGAGCACTTATTCAGAAATTAAAACTAAAGTTTCGAAATAGTTATTAGATGTAAATAATTGAAAAGTAATGTTTAAAAAGTCATATCCTGTATCTGGTATCCTTTAAGCAAGTGCAATTTTAATACGAAATAATGACTTGTACCATAGGTGATAGTTTTGTGCAATATGTGCTGTAATCCGAAATTTTATAGGTTTATTTTATAAATGTGTTTAATTTTTCATGTCTGTGTTTTAATATGTGTTTTTTTTTTTTGTTGTTGTTATTGTTTTAGTTTCTTTTTTTAATTATGTGTTTATTTTCCATTATACATGTCATATTCTTTAATAAATCTGTTGTGTGATTGAAAGGAATCCTGCTGACAAGCCATAAAGCTTAGCGGGGTAATCTATGTATATAACCATACTAAGGCTTAATAAAGATATTATTATTATTTAAAAAAAATGCAAGAATTAAGGGATTAATGTAGCAAAATATGAAATTTTGCTAACAAATGTGTTGTTTACTCTCTTGTAAAGTATCACCACCACCCTCAGAGAGTGAAATATTTTGATGAATTATACACTTAATGAAATCAAATTATTCAAGTTTTATTAGACCATCAGTTTTATGATAAACATTTAAGAAAACTCATTTGTGGCATTTGAAATCATAATTTATCGTAAGATGATTTAGCCAAGTTAGTTATGTTGTAAAGTACAAGTTTGCCATATAATAAATAATATAATATATAGAAATATATATATATATAATAATATATATATATATAATAATAATAAATTCTTTTATTTCATAACAATAATATGAATTAGCACGTAAAATTGAATATTTTATCTTTCAGAACTTGGAGAAGATGAATATACTGTTGCTTGCCTGCTAATGGTTTTTGTCGCAGTTTCTTTGCCAAAGTTGTCTCGCAATGAAGGATCCTATTATAAAGCTTCATTGGAAGGTTAGTTGACAAAAATAATATATTAATAAATGAAAGTATATTGGTAAATTAACATTGCTGTGTGATGACTATCATTATAATACTGAAAAGCTGATTTTATTGAAAAAGCTTGATTATAGTGGAAATCTGGTAAAATTGAATGCATTTCAAATGGCAATTTGCATATTACAATGCCCCTGTCATTAAACTGTTGATATTTAATGTATAATATGAGGATATGTGAATAAATAGGTGAATTTAAGTACAGCATCAAAACAATTTATTCCAGAAACATATACATACACTATTTTTTCATTGTAATCACCTCCTCTCTCGATACATTTAGTCCAACATTTTTCTGATTCCATCAGAAAAAAATATTTAGTAAAGAGCGTAGCCAATTATGCACTGCATTTTGAATGACTGTTTCATCCCTGAACTTGCACCTCCTTAGTTTTCCCCTTAGTATTCTTTCCAAAGTGATGCATTGTTTCTCCTGAACAAATTCATTAGCACTTTGCACTGTATTGCGTTTGCTGCTTACCTGGTTCATCCATTACACTTGTGCAACAGTTTCTAAAAAGTTCACATCATTTATACACATTTTTTGATGATAAACAACTGCCCCCATATTGTGTTCACGTTCTATGGTAAGTTTCACTTGTTTTGACTTCTGCCAGTAAAAAACGAATGACTTTGTTGTTTGACTGTAGTGCAATCCAAGAGAAGGACTGACTGGTTATGTATTGCCAACTTTATATGGAAATAATGAGTAATTACATGTTCACACATGCAGTAATGAGGGTATATAGTAAAGATTACCATATATTTCCGCAGATAAGACAATAGTTGAATCATAAAAAAAGGCCCCCAAAATCCAGGTCGTCTTATAGGACAGATCCAAAAAAAATTAGATTAAAATTTATATAAATTGAAACCATTATAAAATAAAACAAATCACTCAACAATGTATTTAAAATCCTGCAAAATCCTCACATTCATCATCTAAGGCAAATAGCTCCTCAAGTACATCCTCGCTTTCGTTGTTGAGAAGCTCATCATATGGGTCCCATTCTGTACCTAGCGAGTCGTTTTCCACTTCGTCATCAGTATCCCATAACAAATCGTCCTCAGTGCCATCCATAACATTAGAAATCCCACACTTTTTGAACTAAACTAAATTCATAGGCCGTTGATAGTTTGGGGTTGTCTTATAGGACAGATATATGCTAAAACTATAAAACTTTGACGAAAATTTATACCTCGTCTTACCTGAAGGTCGTCTTATCTGTGGAAATATACAGTACATAATGGGCCATATGTCTGTGAAAAACGAAAATTCATCTTATTTATTGACTTAATGTCATAGTTTGCTAAAAGCACAACTATTAAGAGTTTTGAGTTACCCTGCTGGATGGAATGTTGAGCCATTGCACCATGTGTAAGAGAGTACACTGTGTACATAGGTAGGGATGCTGGATGGCCTCGACAGGAAGTTTCCATCTGTCTCCTAACAGCTGTTTAGTGGGTCTCTTCCTACAACCTTCTCTGAACCCTTTGGGTTCTTGTGACCTAGTTCTTTAGCTCATTGTGTGCAAAAAAAAAAAGTGTTGCTCAGAGATAATTTCAAGTTACCAGTAGGTTTTTAATGATATTGATTATTTTATGATTATTGGAAAGAACCATTCAATGGTTCTGATGTTGTCTCATGTTTTCTGCCATATTTGTTGTAATTGGCAAAGGTGTAACTGATGTCAGGGTATGCCTCAAGTTTGGAACATTGCTCAAGAAGATGAAATTTCTCAATATAATTGAACTACTTCCTTGATTAACCCTTCCAGGGCCCAGGCTGAAAAACAGGTTTCTATCCAGGGGCCAAGCTATTTTCTGCCTATGCTCAGCCAAAAAAAAAACTTTAATTTTAGAACTTTTTTGCCAAATAACTAATGAAAGGAATTATGGCATGTTGTATGCCAAATTAATCAGCATTTAATTCTGGATTTTCTGAAAATCAAGTATTTAACAAAAAAGACAATGTTTTATTTTAATAGGACTTTTTTAGAGTCATGTAGTAAAAAAAAACATCTGGCAACACAAATAAAAATTTATTAAAAAAAACTAAAGATTAAAATGATTGCAATGCACATGAATAGAATGACTATGTATTTCTGAATAACAAAAAAATTTTTTTGGTTTTAAGTAAATATTTTTCTCATTTTGTAATTTTTTTCTCGGTACCATACGTTGAGAAAATTCCAGGTTTTGAGCCAATTGTGCTGAGTCAAATAAACAAGTCAACTTTAGAATTTAAAAAAAAAATAACCAATCAATGGAAATAGGTCATGTTATATATGAAATTAAACAGAATTTAATTACGAATTTTATGAAAATAAATAATATAAATTTGCAAGCATATTGATTTTAATAAGCCTTTTTCAATGTGATATGGTGAAAAAAAGAACTCACTATACAATTAAGGCTTCATTTTGGAAAACCTGATGAATAAAAATAGTTAAATTATATATTTTTTGAAAGGAAATTTCCTCTCAAATAATATAATATTCAACCTGAAATATGATTTTTATTTCTTTTAATGATTCTTTTCAGTATTGTATATTTTAAACATGACCAGTGTTATACAACATGACTTGGACTTCTTACATTCACAGAATTTTCTGAACTGGTTATGAATTTTTTCTTTGGGTGTTGAATTTCGGCGATCTTGGCTAAGTGCAGAAAGGTTTGTTCACCAAGGACCAGTCCTTCCCAAAATTGCCCTCCAAAATGATGGACGATTTCCATAGCAAAGAAGTCTATTTGCTTCCGTATCCAAGACATTCATTTTCAGAAAACGGTACAAGCTCAAAGTTTTTTTTACTAAAAAAAAACAAGAAATAATAAAATAAAAATTACATATAACCTAATGGAATGTTAAATAAAATATCTGCAACAACTTTTAATCAGCCTCCGATCTAGCGTATCTCGGAAAGATCATAAAATCAGCCAATCATAAGATCGCTAACTAACGGAAGTAAATTTGCTTTCTTATCCAAAAACTCATTTATTTTCAGAAAATGATACTAGATCAAAGTTTTACTGGAAAAGTAATAAATAATAAAATAAAAATTAACATTTAGCCTAATGTGATGTTAAAATATCCACAGCAATAAGTTGTAGGCCGGCCATACGGTATAACATAACTATGAAAAAAAATCAATACTTATCAATCAGCCAAAAGATCGCTAATTTCCGAAAATAAATCTAGTAAAATGGAAATTAACTAAGGTTTAAATATAAAAAAAAAATACTAACTTGACAAAGAGTATCCAATATGCTGAACCAAAACTGTAAACAACACATAGCACAAACAATGGAGATTGCATCAGTCATCTGTTTCTTGTTTGCCTCAGTGAAGCCTAACTAATTAAATGCAGGTGCAACCAGAATTTCTAAGAAAGACATGTTTACTTTTAGTTTCGATTTGAAGGTGGGAAAGATGCATAGAATGCTGGGAAAAATGATAAAAATAACTTGGGAATACTGACTAGGTTTTTGACAGAAAAGAGTGTCAAACGGAAAAAAAAAATTGTGGTACGTATTTTGTAATTACTTCTAAAATCTATGGTTTTTAAAAATAGCAGTTTTTTTGTTAATTTTTAGGAGATTTTCGAAAATTTAGGGAAAAATTTGTTGATAATAGCTCAAATCAAACTTGTGAGCTTAAATCAGAAGGTTGCTTCAGCAAATAGGAACATCAACAATCAAATCGGCAATACCGTTTAGTGCTTCTAAAAAATGGCAATCAGATGGCTTTATAAAATTATTTATATTGTAGTTTAGTAAAACATGCATAAAATTAAAAAACAAAATATTATTTTTGAAGCCTGAATTATATATTTTTATAAGATATACATATAAAAAAATTACAACAGCAATTTGTATTTTTTAAAAATTGATATATTTTTGTTGTACTATGACCATATGCATACGTCATTGACACTCGCACTTCAGATTCTCCGTACGTATACATACAGGTTAGGCACTGGAAGGGTTAAGAGCTAAATAAAAGTCATAGTGGTGACTTGAAACTATAATTGTTCGAATATTTGGGTTCATCACTAAACTATTGTTGCTATTAGTGTCTTGGTGGCTCAGTCGGTAGCGTGCCAGGCTCGTAATCTGTAGTTCCCAGGTTCGAGTCCCAGCTGGGTCAGCGTTGAGATTTATCTCTGCAAAATTTCCCCGCCCTGCCCACGGTCAGAAGGGGACACCGATGGGCTTGGAAAGGCCGCCGTCCATCGTATGGGACATTAAGCCGTGGCCCCGTGTGCGGGAGAGCCATACCCTGTGCACGTTAAAGAACACGCTGGATGGCCTTGACGGGAGGCTACCATCTGTCTCTCAACAGCTGTTCCAGTGGGTTCCCTCCCCCAACCTTCTCTGAGACTTCGGGGTCCATGTGACCTGGCCATTTAGCCCATGGTGTGCAAAAAAGTGCCACTTAGAGGTAAAACAATCCAATCCAATCCAAAACAATGCTGTTAGTGTCTTGATAAAAACATCTATGAGCTTAAATTTCTTAATGCTCATAGGTTCTATGTTAATATCTGTTTCTTTAATATTACTGAATAAAAATCAAGTTTTTTTTACAGCATAATATATATTATGAATTTTAAATTATTTTATAGAAGTTTTGTATGAAATATTATTGCTTCCAAACATAACTTATAGCATTATTAGCTGTTATTAATGCACTGATTAAGATAAGGGTTCCTTAACAATGAATCTAGAAAATGAAAGCATTTTTTTCTGTACCTTAGAAAGTAATAGTGCTCAGGTCAATGCTTGTTTAACATGGATTTGAATCCTGATTCTTCCTTGGTGCAGATTTAGGTTTAATACTAAAAAAATTACCAGTTATCCCCTATAAGGAGATGATAATCGTCATTATAGAGCAAAAATTGTCTTCAGCTAATTAAGATATGAAGTCACAACCTTCTGATAACATGTCAAGGCTGCACTGCTGAGCTTTCATTCACAATCAACATATATTAAGAGCTATGAGCTTTATACCATATAATCAGAAATAATTGACTGGAGTTAAGGACTTTGATTCATAGAAATTGCATCAGTGTTTTGCAGCTGGTAGTTCAGCAGTAGGGCTTATTGTGTTATCAGGAGGCCATGTGTTTTGTATCTTATCTGACTCAAGACAATATTTCCCTAATAA
Organism: Ryuthela nishihirai; assembly: GCA_038380435.1. Taxonomy (NCBI): domain Eukaryota; kingdom Metazoa; phylum Arthropoda; class Arachnida; order Araneae; family Heptathelidae; genus Ryuthela; species Ryuthela nishihirai. The sequence continues at coordinate 74,317,465 of JAWZYU010000006.1, forward strand.
TGAAGATTGTCATCTCTTTAGCAGAGGTGGCTGTCACTTGTGATTTCTTAGCATTCAAAGCACCTATAACTCAGTTGTTTATAATCAGTTTGAGGATTTTAGTAACCTTCAAATGCTATTTTGTGAGGAATTTTAACTTGTATTTAACATTTCATTTAAAAAGTAATAACTTTTGCAAGTAGTATTGAATTTCAAAATTTAGACAATGTTCTTTACGTATAGCCTCCACAAAACTCCCCGCCTTGCTCACAGTCAGTAGGGGACACCAATGGGCTTGTAAAGGCTGCCGTCTGTCAGATGGGATATTAAGCCCCTGTGTGTGGGAGAGCCATACCCTGCATACGTTAAAGAACATGCTGGATGGCCTTGACGGAGACTACTATCTGTCTCCCAACAGCTGTTCCAGTGGGTCCCCTCCCCCAACCTTCTCTGACCTTCAGGGTCCTTGTGACCTGATCATTTAGCCCCTGGTGTGCAAAAAAGTGCTGCTCATAGGTAAAACAACCCAACCTTCATGTATAGTAGTAAAATAAAATAGGTTACATTTTTCATGTATTTAGTGATATTTAACATAGGTATTATATTTTTAATGCTTAACTGTTCTAGAGCAGGGGTGGCCAACCTATGGTGTGTACAGCCTTGTCAGTGGCATGCCTCTTGATTTCTTTGCTCTTCTAAATTCGATTCACCCTAGATGACATGTGACACATTTCCAACATAATATATATGATGTGTTGCAGAAAAATGTTGATCAGCCCTGTTATATTCTAGTTACTGACTCACATACTACTACTGTTACTAATAGAAATATTGGTTGGTGACTAGTACAATGGTAGAGTGGGGCGGGGGTGGCGCAGTCGGTAGCACGCTAGGCTCGTAATCTGTAGTTCCCAGGTTCGAGTCCCAGCTGGGTCAGCGTTGAGATATATCTCTGCAAAATTCCCCGCTCTGCCCACCATCAGTAGGGGGCACCGATGGGCTTGGAAAGGCTGTCGTCCGTCGGATGGGACGTTAAGCTGTGGCCCCGTGTGCGGGAGAGACATACCCTGTGCACGTTAAAGAACACGCTGGATGGCCTTGACGAGAGGCCACCATCTGTCTCCCAGCAGCTGTTTCAGTGGGTCCCCTCCCCCAAACTTCTCTGAGCCTTCGGGGTCCATGTGACCTGGCCATTTAGCCCATGGTGTGCAAAAAAGAGTCGCTCAGAGGTAAAACAACCCAACCCAACAATGGTAGAGGATTTGTTATCAGGAGGTTGTAGCTGATATCTCACCTGGCTCAAGACAATTTTTCATCTATAATTAAGATTTAAGGCTTTAAAAATTAATTTAACCATGTGAAATGTAATTCTCCACTATGTGCATAAAGAGATAAAACTGTCAAAGATTAATTTGATGAGATAGAGAAAAAATCCCAAGGAGTTCTAAATGTATCATGCAGTTTTAATTATATTTTATATACTAATAGTGGACAGGTTTCTGATTGTAGTTAGTAGCTGCCATGGGTTGGGTTGTTTTACATCTGAGCGGCACTTTTTTGCACACCATGGGCTAAATGGCCAGGTCACATGGACCCCGAAGACTCAGAGAAGGTTGGGGGAGGGGACCCACTGGAAAAGCAGTTGGGAGACAGATGGTAGCCTCCCGTCAAGGCCATCCAGCGTGTTCTTTAACATTGGGTTGTTTTACCTCTGAGCGGCACTTTTTTGCACACCATGGGCTAAATGGCCAGGTCACATGGACCCCGAAGGCTCAGAGAAGGTTGGGGGAGGGGATCCACTGGAACAGCTGTTGGGAGACAGATGGTAGCCTCCCGTCAAGGCCATCCAACGTGTTCATTAACATTGAGTTGTTTCATCTCTGAGCTGCACTTTTTTGCACACCATGGGCTAAATGGCCAGGTCACATGGATCCCGAAGGCTCAGAGGAGGTTGGGGGAGGGGACCCACTGGAACAGCTGTTGGGAGACAGATGGTAGCCTCCCATCAAGGCCATCCAGCGTGTTCTTTAACGTGCACAGGGTATGGCTCTCCCACACACAGGGGGCACGGCTTAACGTCCCATCCGACGGATGGCTGCCTTTCCAAGCCCATCGGTGTCCCCTACTGACCGTGGGCAGGGGGGGGGGGGGAGTGGCTCAGTTGGTAGCGCGCCAGGCTCGTAATCTGTAGTTCCCAGGTTCGAGTCCCAGCTGGGTCAGCGTTGAGATTTATCTCCGCAAAATTTCCCCGCCCTGCCCACGGTCAGTAGGGGACACCGATGGGCTTGGAAAGGCCGCCGTCCGTCAGATGGGACGTTAAGCCGTGGCCCCGTGTGCGGGAGAGCCATACCCTGTGCACGTTAAAGAACACGCTGGATGGCCTTGACGAGAGGCTACCATCTGTCTCCCAACAGCTGTTCCAGTGGGTCCCCTCCCCCAACCTTCTCTGAGCCTTCGGGGTCCATGTGACCTGGCCATTTAGCCCATGGTGTGCAAAAAAGTGCCGCTCAGAGGTAAAACAACCCAACCCAACACGTGGGCAGGGGGGAGGGAAAATTTTGCGGAGATAAATCTCAACGCTGACCCAGCTGGGACTCGAGCCTGGTGCGCTACCGGCTGAGCCACCCCCGCCCCCAGCTGCCATGGGAGAGATTTTGTTTTTAACCAGCTCAACGATTCTCAGAATTCAGAAATATTCAATACTCTTACTATTTTGGAAATGAAGTTAACTTTTTTGCTCAGGCTACCTAGTCCTGCCATAAATACCATTGCAAGATCTTTTAATAATAAATTGCAACAACAAATATTCTCAAGTATTAAACATTTATTTAAAGTACATTTATAATTGATTACAAAACAGTTGCCATCATTCAAAATGATCACCTTTGTCTTTGACAGAAGCTTTTAAATAATCATTAGTTGTCTATAGCAGTTTTAAATTGATGATTAGTTGTTTATATCAGTATTCACTGTATTCATTGAAAAATTGGCTACTGTTTTGACTAGGATGATCAGATTTTCAAGAAAATGATCTAGAGACTTCTAAAAATTCAATTTGAAGGATTAACCAGATCTCTTTTTTATGAGGATGTCTGGTTACCCTGGTTTGACAGCTCATAATTGATAACTTTCATTTTAAAAATTTAGCCTTAATATTTCAGTTGCCTGCATTACCAACTGAATATTTTTATGCCAATATTGCCACTATTCTATTAATAAAAGATCTTCTAAATGCTGTACAGGTAATTTAATATTTAAAAACATATCTGATTTTTTTTTTTATCTAATATATATTTGCCAGCAACAGAACTTTTCATCCAGGGACTGCCCATGGAAAACAGTCACCCTAGCTTTGATAAGTTTTAGAACTTCAATATTGTTGTGTCTGGAACTGAAAGCCATGTACCCTAATTCGGCTCAAAGCTTATAGTTGAAAGTTTTCAGGTCTGGATTACTAGAAAGCCACTCTGAAACTTTAGTGGGTCAGGGGTGGCTCAGTTGGTAGCGCGCCAGGCTCGTAATCTGTAGTTCCCAGGTTCGAGTCCCAGCTGGGTCAGCGTTGAGATTTTTCTCCGCCCTGCTCACGGTCAGTAGGGGACACCGATGGGCTTGGAAAGGCCGCCGTCCATTGTATGGGACGTTAAGCCATGGCCCCATGTGCGGGAGAGCCATACCCTGTGCACGTTAAAGAACACGCTGGATGGCCTTGACGGGAGTTCCAGTGGATCTCCTCCCCCAACCTTCTCTGAGCCTTCGGGGTCCATGTGACCTGGCCATTTAGCCCATGGTGTGCAAAAAAGTGCCGCTCAGAGGTAAAACAACAACAACAACAACTGAAACTTTAGTGAAGTCTAGAGCATTTTCCACAACCAATCTCATATGTCTTTGCTTTTTGAGCTGATGCAGAACTTTGTTAAAAGCTTTCATTTTCACTTTCATTTTCATTCACCCCTTCATAGCTCACACCCCAACAAATCATACAGAAGCAGGATAATGACTTCTTTACACCTTTGGTGCCACTCAAATGCTTCTTGAGAATTGTAAGCATATATGCAGTCAATTTGTTAAGATAATGTTTTTTTCAATTGTAAAGATTTTCTCATCAGGATGTTTGGGTGTTTTTTTTTTTGACTAGCATACCACTTAAGTAACTTTCGATTTCAGCATTCAGTTTTCTTTTAAGGTATTAATTAAGAGGTTTCCAATACTTCTTCTATAAGTGCCCATCTTGAAGTCGCTTTTGAGAATGTGTTGGTGTGTTAATATCATACATGATCTATTTTCAGAATGAATGTTAAAAAAATTCAGTTAGATTGCTCTGATGGCTTGTGGAGTGTGAACAATGCATAGGCAATAAATTAGTTGATGGTCAACTATTCTTAATATGTTCTTACTAGCAAATTTTATTATTAAAATTCAATGTGTATGGTGGTTTAAAGATCTTAAAAATGATTTCAGGAGTCATATGAACTATTTGCATAGCAATGAGAGTAATGCAATTCTCTTTGTTATCCCACTCCATCTTTGCTCTTCAATGCAGAAAGCTAAAATGTTTATCTGGGCACACTCTTGGTCAGGACTTCACAATTATGTGATTGCATGATCAGAGCTTGTCTGCATATAGACGGGGTGGGGGTGGCTCAGTCAGTAGCGCGCCAGGCTCGTAATCTGTAGTTCCCAGGTTCGAGTCCCAGCTGGGTCAGCGTTGAGATTTATCTCCGCAAAATTCCCCGCCCTGCCCACGGTCAGTAGGGGACACCGATGGGCTTGGAAAGGCCGCCGTCCGTCGGACGGGACGTTAAGCCGTGGCCCCATGTGCGGGAGAGCCATACCCTGTGCACGTTAAAGAACACGCTGGATGGCCTTGACGGGAGGCTACCATCTGTCTCCCAACAGCTGTTCCAGTGGGTCCCCTCCCCCAACCTTCTCTGAGCCTTCGGGGTCCATGTGACCTGGCCATCCAGCATGGTGTGCAAAAAAGTGCCGCTCAGAGGTAAAACAAACCAACTTGCATATAGACTTGGAATACTGTCTTTTATGTAACAATATACTGTATATATGGCAAGACTAGGCAATTAAGTACATGTGATGTTTAATATCTGCTATTTTAAGTGATTTATTTTTCAGGTCATACTAATAATATTCACTGCCTTGCTCAAGCTATTAATGGCATTGCTGGAGCCTTGTTTACTATTTGTGGTCATGGAGATATTGAGGACCGGCTCAAGGAATTCTTGGCTGTAAGTATCTCATTGATATTTCAGTAGGAAACTACATGTAACAAGTGCAGTTGAGAAATTTAAGTTTATTTTCTCCTAATAAAAAAATGGGAGGACCAAATTCATTTCTGTAATGAGCATAATTGGTTTCTTTTGAGAGTTGTATAAACATAAAATAAAAAAGTAAATAGTTTCATGAAAATAAAGGTGTAAAGAAAGAACAAAAGTGACCAATCTTTTTTCATTTATTTCTATTTTGACATTTAATCCACTCTCCTTGGTTTATGCATTATTTTTCAGAAGACTTCTTCCAGTGTCCTAATCTTTTATTCCTTCTATTCATTTTCTCAGGCCAAGTAGCTTACTTATAGTTTTTCTGATGATAATTTAATCCCAAACTAAACAATGGAGAAAAATGCATTCTTTTCTAATTCCATTTCTAAAGCTGAACCATTGATGTTTGCTAACTTATGAAAGATTCATCATCATCATCATCCTCAAGCAGCCATGGGCTATGGAGGTCCAACCGGACTGTGAAATTTAATTCTCCAAGCATATCTATCCTGAGCTACATCTGCTACATCTGGCCACTGCACACCAATTCTAATAAGGTCTTGTTTGGCATTTTCTGCCCACAGCATCCTAGGTCTCCCCTTCTTTCTGAGGCCTTTAGGCACACTGTTCATAACCCTATTCGCCAATCTATAATTATTCATACGGGCAACATGGCCAAACCAACGGAGTCTCTCTCTGCACAATATGCTGCTTAAAGGAGGTTGCAAACTCCTTTGCCTAACCTCATCATTAGTTACAAAGTTGAACCACCTAATGCCCAAGATACTGCGTAAGCATCTGGGATCAAAAGCATCTAGTTTCCTGTTATCTTGTTTACAAAGTGTCCAAGTTTCACTACCATAACTAACCCTAGAAAGAACCAAACTATTATACAGTCTAATTTTAGTCTTTAGGTGTATACGCCTATTTCTCCACACTCTCCATAGATTCTTAAAAGTCCCGGCAGCAATCCCTATTCGTCTGTTAATCTCATGCCGCACATCACCATTATCTGTTACATAGCTCCCAAGATAATTAAAGTGTGACACCTGCTCAAGACTGCAACCATTCAGATTAACTGAATGGGGGGGGGGGGAGGAATTCAGTATTTATTATAAAGAGCATCATTATGTTGAGTAAGTTCATAAGACATTACAATTTACCACAAATTATCTCTTTCAACAGAATGAAAAAATTGAAATTCACCAGATAAGATTAGTTACTACAGGTATTTGAAGACTTATTCTCAAGAATATGCCTGAGTGAAAAAAAAAGAAAGTTGGCTTGTACAACCTGTATTGCTTCTGAAACTGTTCTGTTAATTTGAATATTGCTCATCAGCTAAATTCTGAATTCCATTCAGCCAAATTACATAAAATCTTTACTAAGAACAGAAGATTGGATTGGATTGTTTTACCTCTGAGCAGCACTTTTTTGCACACCATGGGCTAAATGGCCAGGCCACAAGGACCCCGAAGGCTCAGAGAAGGTTGGGGGAGGGGACCCACTGGAACAGCTGTTGGGAGACAGATGGTAGCCACCCATCAAGGCCATCCAGCGTGTTCTTTAACGTGCACAGGGTATGGCTCTCCCGCACACAGGGCCACGGCTTAACGTCCCATCCGACGGACGGCGACCTTTCCAAGCCCATTGGTGTCCCCTACTGACCGTGGGCAGGGTGGGGAATTTTGCGTAGATAAATCTCAACGCTGACCCAGCTGGGACTCGAACCTGGGAACTACAGATTATGAGCCTGGCGCACTACCGACTGAGCCACCCCCGCCCCACACACATACAATACAGCAAGAAAGTAATGAGGCTGAAATAAAATAAAAATATGGAATATGAGTATCATTCCATGAGATGTCGTTATAGCTGCACTGAAGTGTGATGCTATCCTCAACCAGTTTGTATTGCATTGTTTTGTGCATCGTGTTTTATTGTGCTGTCAGAAACCCATCAATTGCACAACATGTCAACATCAAGTTTGTGTGAAGCTGGGGAAAAGTCTCATTGAAACACATGAAATGTACAAACAAATTATAGGAATGAGGCTCTGTTCAGGGCACAGATATTTCAATGTTTTAAACATTTTTAAGAGGACAGAGAGGATGTGGAAGATGACTTTTGCAGTGGATGATCAAAAATGACCTCTAACTCAGAACTGGTGGATAAAGTAGCCAATTTACTCACAAGAGACCATTGATTGACATTCAGAATAATGGCAAACAATCTAAAAGTGAATAAGGAATTGATAAGGTCTAAATTTGCACAAAGTTTGTATCACACTCTTTGGCCAAAAGGGGCGGGGGTGGCTCAGTCAGTAGTGTGCCAGGCTCGTAATCTGTAGTTCCCAGGTTCGAGTCCCAGCTGGGTCAGCGTTGAGATTTATCTCCGCAAAATTCCCTGCCCTGCCCACGGTCAGTAGGGGACACTGATGGGCTTGGAAAGGCCACCGTCCATCGGATGGAACGTTAAGCCATGGCCCAGTGTGCGGGAGAGCCATACCCTGTGCACGTTAAAGAACATGCTGGATGGCCTTGACGGGAGGCTACCATCTGTCTCCCAACAGCTGTTCCCCGCCCTGCCCACGGTCAGTAGGGGACACCGATGGGCTTGAAAAGGCCGCCGTCCGTCGGATGGGACGTTAAGCCGTGGCCCCGTGTGCGGGAGAGACATACCCTGTGCACGTTAAAGAACACGCTGGATGGCCTTGACGGGAGGCTACCATCTGTCTCCCAACAGCTGTTCCAGTGGGTCCCCTCCCCCAACCTTCTCTGAGCCTTCGGGGTCCATGTGATCTGGCCATTTAGCCCATGGTGTGCAAAAAAGTGCCGCTCAGAGGTAAAACAACCCAACCCAACCCAACAGCTGTTCCAGTGGGTCCCCTGCCCCAACCTTCTCTGAGCCTTCGGGGTCCATGTGACCTGGCCATTTAGCCCATGGTGTGCAAAAAAGTGCCGCTCAGAGGTAAAACAACTCAAACTTTGGCCAAAATAAAGATTATAGTGCTCAATCTCCCCCCTCCACCCAAAATCCCTCTTATTCACCTGACCTGGCTCCAGCAGACTTTTTTCTGTTTCCCAAGTTGAAATTGAGACTGAAAGGTCACCAATTTTGTATGGTCAATAACATTCAGAAGAATGTGACTACAGAACTGGATGCATTAACAGCTGAGTTTTCCAAGGCTTATATGAGCACTGAATAAGTATATTCAGTCCTTTGCAGACTGTTTTTAAGGACACAGTTAATAAATATTTTCCCATATGTATTGATTTTATTTCATTCTCATTATTTCCTTGCTGCATTGTGTATGTTTCAATTTTTAAGTATCTTATTTATCTTATTTATTTGCATCCCATGTACAAACTTTTATTAAATCTGAATTTAAGGGGCATGTTCGAAATATTTCTGAATGACCCTATTAAGAATGATTACAGATATTTCATGATATCATGATGATTAGTTAGAGTTGTATATTGAAAACTAATGAGTATTAAAAATCTATGTTGTAAAATGAAAAGGGCCAATGCAACAAATATCATAGTTGATATAATTATATTTTAATGTGTACTGAATAATTGGAAATATGTATTTTAGGTTAGGGATCCAAATTGATATTTAGCCTTTTTATATTCAAAATATAGCATTTTCGTGAATGATTAATTTCATTACAATGAAAACTGACATTGGCTACTTTTGTTCAAAGCTAGAGATATGTTGTGCATTGTAAAATATGAAACATCTGATTGCACTCTTAAGAATGCTGTTGAATACTTATGTTAAATTGTTGAATATTTGCATAATTAATTTGCTTTCATAGTTGGATAGACATAGATAAGTGGATGTTGTGAATGTTTATGAAGTATTATAGTACAGTTTATGAAACAAGTATACAGAAAATTTCTCAGCTGCAATTAAATTAAGTTCAAGAGTGTCTAAGTTCAAGAGTGTAGTGCTGTAAAGATATAAATACAACAACAAATGAAATAATACAGCACAACTAAAGATAAGTTTCAGTTTAATGATAAATACAACAATGTAATTAATTATATATATATACTATTTAAATTTTAATGGTACATTTAACACTGATTAGAAAGGATTGTCCATATTTTAAATAATAGTTTGTAGAGGCTGTTTAGCATTTGGATAAAGTATCCTAGGTAGCAATGCCGTAGGAACAATTCTTTATTGTTGCTGATACTTGCAAACACATGAAAAAAAAAAGTTCAAAAAGCTAATGCCACAATTACAAGAACTTGATTCAAAACTCTTCATCTGGGAAGCAAAAATTTTTTTTTTTCTTTGTGATACTTATGACAAAGACCTAAAAGCTACTCCTAGATTTTAGAGACCTGCTCCTACAAGGCCCATTAAAAATAAACATATTAAATGTTCATAGAAGCATGTCCTAGAAAGACTGAAGTCAGGTTTAATTGGGTTGGCTTGGGTTGTTTTACCTCTGAGCGGCACTTTTTTGCACACCATGGGCTAAATGGCCAGGTCACATGGACCCCGAAGGCTCAGAGAAGGTTGGGGGAGGGGACCCACTGGAACAGCTGTTGGGAGACAGATGGTAGCCTCCTGTCAAGGCCATCCAGCGTGTTCTTTAATGTGCACAGGGTATGGCTCTCCCGCACACGGGGCCACGGCTTAACGTCCCATCCGACGGACGGCGGCCTTTCCAAGCCCATTGGTATCCCTACTGACCGTGGGCAGGGCGGGGAATTTTGTGGAGATAAATCTCAACGCTGACCCAGCTGGGATTCGAACCTGGGAACTACAGATTACGAGCCTGGCACGCTACCGACTGAGCCACCCCCGCCCCAGGTTTAATTGACTACTGGCTCATTTAAAGCTAACACAAAGTATACTTGCTTGAACAATAGCTAGCACTGAACCACTATGCCAGTTAAAGTATGGATTGTAACGCTACAAAGGAGGATGCTGTCACTGTAACAGAAAGGGTTAGACATTGAAACTTGAAAGTGTGATGTTTGAATGTCCAGTCAACTTTGCCACTATGACATCCTCTTGTGGCATTATTATCCACATGCTTGCTTTGTTTTGCCTTTAAAAATGTTTAATACATGATTATGCTGTAATAATGTTAATAGCTCCTGAGCAACACTATTCTACACCTAGCTTATCGCTATTTACATTATATATATATCATACATACTATTAAATATATATATATATGTATTTGCAAGGATTAAAAGCATCCTTAGCCATCCCGTGGCCGAGTGGTTAGCACGCTTGGCTACTGATCTACGGGACCTGGGTTCGAGCCCCGGGTAAGGCATGGACGTTCGTGTTGTTTTCTGCTGAGGTCATGCCATCCTCTCAGATCTTCTACTGTGGCATTAAACTGACAGGCTCCTGTCAGACCTCTGTGGCAAGCAGCTGCTTGAGAGGGTATTTTTTTTTTAAGTGAAATTATATCAATGCAAAAATACTTGTGGCTTGACTATGTAAATAGTGATAAGCTCGATGTGTTGCTCAGGAGCTATTAACATTATTACAGCATAATCGTGTATTAAATATTTTTAAACATTTTGCTGTGTAGTTCAAATTAATATTTGTTTTGCCTCTCAGACAAAGGGTTTTGAACAAAGTTCTTTGCAATTGTGGGTTAATGCCATGTTCTTTGTGTGTGTGTGTGCATGCAAGATGTCTGCAAAAATATGCAATACCGGCAAATTTCTTTTACAAAGACATTGCTATTAAAGATTGGTTTCAACTAGAAATTGAAAGGTCTCTGCAGCTACCATTTTTGAGCTTGAATATTCCTAAAAATCATTAAAATATAAATATATAAAAAGCAGAGATTATTAAGTTTAGAATTATATCATTATGCATGGAGCTGAAATTAAACTTGGTGTTGATCTCGATTTTCAACTGATGGCTTTTTGAGATTTTCTTAACCTTTCCAGAGGCCCAGCTATTTTTTTTTGCTATGATCAGCCAAAAAAAAAAAATTTAACTTCAGAACTTTTTTTTGCCAAATAACTAATGAAAGGAATTTAATTAGTAACATATCACATGCCAACATATCATGTAAACATATCATATGCCAAATTAATGAACATTTAATTCTGGATTTTCTGAAAATAAAATATTTCACAAAAAAAGATAACTGTGTTTATTTTATAGAGGCATGCAGTAAAAAAATGCATCTGAAAATACAAATAAAAATTTATTTAAAAAAAAAGAAAAAATGATTATAATGCACATGTTTTTAAAAAAGCAGTGGTTTTGGTTAATTTTTCAGGAGATTTTCAAAATTTTTAGGAAAATTTATTGATAATAGTTCAAATCAAATTTCTGAGCTTAAATCAGGGGGTTGCCTCAGCATAAAATAATGTTAACAAATAAATCAATAGAAAGGTTAGATGCATATAAATAAGAGGAATCTAATTTCTTTTCATAAAAAGAAAATTACTCTTTTTTTTTTCTGAGAAAAGTCCAGGTTTTTCACCAGCTGTGACTATTCAAATAAATTAACTTTAGAATTTAAAAAAAAAGAACAGAAATAAGTCATGTTACATACCAAATTAAACTGAATTTAATTCCGAATTTTATGAAAATATAAAATTTAAACGAATTTACAAATATTAATTTTAATAAGATATAGGGAAAAAATAGATTGACCCATGCAATTAAGGCTGAATTTTGGAAAATCTGATGAATAAAAACAGTTACATTATATATTAATTGACAGGAAATTTCTTTCAGAATAATATGATATTTACCTGAAACATGATTTTTATTTCTTTTAATAATTTTTTTTCAGTGTGGTATATTTTAAAACACGGTATAAATACTAACTCGATGCATGGTGAAATTATCCAGTGTGTGTGAGAACAATGCTTGCTGTTACTACTCCATGACTGAATGTGCCATCAATTAACTAGGTCATGACACCAGCTCTGCCATGATGCTGCAGGGATTTTCACAACAATCTCTGGCCTTGCTCTGGCTGAGAAGGCTCTTGTTACTTATAGTTTTAGTTATATTATAATTTAGATTTGAAGAGTAGAAATAATGTGTGGAATGCTGGGATAAATGATAAAAATAATTCTAGGAATATTGAGATAGGTTTAAGGCACCAAAATCTTACATTTTGAAAAACAGCAGTGTTTTTGGTTAATTTTTTTCAGGAGATTTTCGAAACTTTAAGGAAAAATTTGTTGATAATAGTTCAAATCTAAATTGTGAGCTTAAATCAGGTGGTTGTTTCAGCATAAAGTAATGTTAAACAAATTGATAATACCATATAGGACTTCTAAGAAATGGCAATCGGGTGGTTTTAACAAATTATTTATATTGTAGTTTAATTAAAAAAAAGCATCAAATGGGAAAAAAAATTTTTTTAAGCTTGAATTGCATATTTTTATAAGATATATGTAAAACAAATTTCAAATCTCAAATGGCAATTTCTATTTTTAAAAAATCAAAGTTTTGTTGTGCTAAAAATTAACATAGATGTCTTGGGCCTCTTATTTTGGATTCTGGAGGGGTTAACAATATTGCAACAATGGTGAATAATTTTGTGAAAAAAGTTCAAAGGTAAAAAGTAATTATATATTTTTTGAACCAATATTATTAATGCAACTTGTGCCATTCTGTAGTTCATGAGTTGTAGTGAAGCAGTAAAAAAAGTGGCAAGAGACATGAAAAGTCTTTACAGTCATATTTTTTATTAATACATGAAAAGTGGAAAACAGACAAATAATTATTCATAATGTCTTTATAAAAGAACCAAAGCTGACAAAGATTGGAGTTTTCAGATTTATTTTTCATCTACAACTCAGTCAGCATCCTTTGAGATATATAGTGATATAAATATATATTTAAATCTAAATGAACGATGTTTTTAGCTTAACCCTTCCCAGTGTCCAGCCTGAAAAACTGGTTTCCATCCAGAGGCCAAGCTATTTTCTCCCTATGCTCAGCCAAAAAAAAGAAATTAATTTTAGAACTTTTTTTGCCAAATAACTAATGAAAGGAATTATGGCTTATATGCCAAATTAATAAGCATTGAATTCTGGATTTTCTAAAAATGAACTATTTAACAAAAAAGACGACAAGTTTTATTTTAATAGGACTTTTTTTTAGTCATGTAGTAAAAAAATGCATTTGGCAACAGAAATAAAAATTTATTTAAAAAGAAAGACTAATAGACAGAAATGAGTATAATGCACATAAATAGAAAGGCTATTTATTTCTGAATAATGAAAATTTTTTTGGTTTTAAGTAAATATATCTCTCATTTTATAATTTTTTTTTCGGTACCATACTTTGAGAAAATTCCAGACTTTTTAGCCAATTGTGCTGAGTCAAATAAACAAGCCAACTTTAGAATTAAAAAAAAAAACAATCGCCAGAAATAGGTCATGTTATATACCAAATTTAACAGAATTTAATTAGGAATTTCATGAAAATAAATAATATAAACAAATTTACAAGCATATTGATTTTAATAAACCTTTTTCAAAGCAATATAGTGAAAAAAAAAGATGGCACTATACAATTAAGGCTTCATTTTGGAAAACCTGATGAATAAAAATAGTTAAATTATATATTTATCGAAAGGAAATTTCATTCCAAATAATATAATATTCAACCTGAAATATGATTTTTATTTCTTTTAAGGATTCTTTTCAGTATTATATATTTTAAACATGGCAAGTGTTATAAAAAGTGACTTGGACTTCTCACATTCACAGGATTTTCTGAACTGGTTATGAAATAGAGAAAAACTTCCGTGGCTGCTTTTTTTGCTAAACATTATGAAGTTTTTCTTTGGGTGTTGAAGTTTGGCGATCTTAGCTAAGTGCAGAAAAGCTTGTGCGTCAAAGCGAAAAAACAACAATATTATATCTTCTGTGTGGCACAGCCAAGATACTGAGGAGGGGGAGGGGGTGTTGCCTTTAAAATCATTCAATATAAACATAAAAACTTGTAATAAAAAAAAAATTTTTCTAGAGGGGGGAGGTTAAACTTTAACCGTGAATTTAGTGGGGGGGGGGGGGACACCTCGAAATTGCCCTCTCACATGACAGCTGATTTTCATAGCATGGAAATCTATTTTGCTTCAGTATTCACGCTTGGCTACTGATCTAAGGGACCTGGGTTCGAGCCCCGGATTAGGCATGGATGTGTGTGTCGTTTTTCTGCTGAGGTCCTGCCATCCTCTCAGATCTCCTACTGTGGCATATAAACTGACAGGCTTCTGTCAGACCTCTGTGGCAAGCAGCTGCTTGAGGGAGTATTTATTTTTTTATTTTTATTCAAGATATTCATTTTCAGAAAATGGCACAAGCTCAAAGTTTTTTTTACTAAAAAACAAGACATAATAAAAAAAAAGTGTATACACAGTTGTATCAGAATAATATGACTACCTACCTAATAATGGGAATAACCACTCTTGGCCTGGATGACAGCGGGGGCAGGGGTGGCTCAGTCGGTAGTGCGTCAGGCTCGTAATCTTGGTTCCCAGGTTAGAGTCCCAGCTGGGTCAGCGTTGAGATTTATCTCCGCAAAATTCCCCGCCCTGCCCACGGTCAGTAGGGGACACCGATGGGCTTGTAAAGGCCGCCGTCCGTCGGATGGGACGTTAAGTCATGGCCCCGTGTGTGGGAGAGCCATACCCTGTGCACGTTAAAGAACACGCTGGATGGCCTTGACGACATCTGTCTCCCAACAGCTGTTCCAGTGGGTCCCCTCCCCCAACCTTCTCTGAGCCTTCGGGGTCCATGTGACCTGGCCATTTAGCCCATTGTGTGCAAAAAAGTGCTGCTCAGAGGTAAAACAACCCAACCCTGGATGACAGCAGTGAGATGGTGTGACATGAATGCAATGAGGCCCTGAAAGGTTGCCAGAGGCACACACCAGCAGAGCACAGAGATTCCGGAGATGACGTGGTTGTGGGTCTGCACGCTGAACTTGTCAATCCAAATGGTCCTACAAGTGCTCTGTGGGATTGAGGTCAGGTGATTTCACTGGCCAAAGGAGAATGGAGACGTCATTGTCGTGTTCCTGGAACCAGTCACACACCACCTTAGTGACATAGCAGGGTGCATTTTCCTGTTGGTAGACACCATCACCACCAAGGTAAATGTCTAACATGAAGGGATGCATATGGTCAGTGAGGATGGACAGGTAGCCATTGGCATTCAGGAACCCATCCAGTGGTACCAGGCCATATCAGGAAAACATCCCCCGGACATGCACACTGCCCTGCCACCCTGTACTTGACTGACAAGCATGTCCGGTTGTTGTTTCTCGTGTGTCTGACGCCATATCCGCCACCACCCGTCACTTCTGTGAAGTAGAAACCTCGATTCATTGGAGAAGGCAACCTTTTTCCACTCTTCCACTGTCCAATGTTGGTAGTCCTGTGCAAACTGCAGGCGTTGTTGCCGATGGACCTTGGTTAACATGAGCACCTTTACGCAGCGTCGACTCCAGAGACCCACCCATGTGTAACAGGGTTCACTCTACTGTTATTGGGGACATGTACCTGGGTGCCCCAGTGTTCATTTGAATGGTCAATTGCTGCACTGTTGCACGTCGATTGCCCTTTACCAGTCGATGGAAGCGATATTCCCCTTTGGGGTCAATGGCCTTTAGGGCTCCACGGTTATGACGTCTGGAAGTACACGGTGTGCCAGCAGTACATTCAAAAAGAATTGATCATCGGCTACCGTGTCAAGGGTGGGTTGGGTTGTTTTACCTCTGAGCAGTACTTTTTTGCACACCATGGGCTAAATGGCCAGGTCACATGGATCCCAAAGGCTCAGAGAAGGTTGGGGGAGGGGACCCACTGGAACAGCTGTTGGAAGACAGTGGTAGCCTCCCGTCAAGGCCATCCAGCATATTCTTTAACGTGCACAGGGTATGGCTCTCCCGCACACGGGGCCACGGTTTAACTCCCATCTGATGGACTTCCACCGCTAAGGGTGGAAGCATCTTGGAAACAACAGACTTCATGGGCTGTTTGCAAGGTGCTGTAGTAAATCAATACCTCTGCCCATTGTGCTCACATTATGCACTATGGCTCATCTGTCCTGGACGACCGCTTATATCTCTGTGTGGTTGACCTTGTCATGTGCACACTGTGATTCCGTGAGTGGTCATATTATTCTGATACGACTGTGTATAACCTAATGGAATGTTAAAATATCCACAACAACTTTTAAGCTGGCCTCCAATCTAGCATAACTAGAAAAGATTGATAAATCAGCTGATCGAAAGATCGCTAATTAACAGAAATTAATCTACAGAAATGAATTTTCTTCCATATCCAACACTTCATTTACACTGCATGACATTGAAATTGCCCCATCCAGAATATGTGTCATTGTTAAAATGCTGTCATTGCCCCTTCCAGGAATACAGTCAAAAAAAAAAGTTTAAACCGTGTATATTGTGTTGAGTACAATTTTGTATTTACTTATGATTGCAAAAATGTTAAATTTCCTATATTTTTAAAGAAAAAATAAATTGTTTTCCCAAAATCTGTTGCATATATTATCTGGGAGCATATGATAAGTGACTGAATACATTATGCTTCGTACATGATAGTTTTAGCTCTTTTAATGTAAATAGTGTAGATGGGTTTGGGCTGGGCTTGGACTTGAAATAGCACAGATAACATCAGACTTAGGCACAGTCACAATTTTAATTATTTTTTTCACAGTTGCAAGAAAAATTAAAAAATCTTTTGATTATAATTTCAACCTTTAAATTAAAAATAAGAACCATCCAACCATTTTTTCAGGTAGTGTCTTCATTAATGAGTTACTCTTAGCATTTATAATGATGTTACTCAAGAATATTGAGTTTCTATGAATAATTCTAATATTTTTAATTCCAAATAATAAACAAAATAAATGCTCTCTCAAGCAGCTGCTTGCCACAGAGGTTCTGATAGGAGCCTTTCAGTTTATATGCCATAGAAATCTTGAGAAAGGTGAGACCTCAGCAGAAAGACAAAACAAACATCCAGGTCTCTTTCATCAGTAGCCAAGAGTATTAACCACCAACCATGAGACAGCTCTTTCCAAATAATATTGAGATTGTTTATTTCATCAAATAACTGTAATTTTTTAATTGTAGTAACCAATAATGCAAAGAATTAAAAAATAGTTTAGTGGCATACATTTTTATATATGTTTTACGATATTTACCCCTCTGACTAGGCCAAGTAATTATTGAAGTGATTCAAGTCTGGGTGCAATAATTTTGGGTTAGATGGTCTTGAAAATTCGAGCTTACCCTTTCAGATGCGGGGGTGGCTCAGTCGGTAGCGCGCCAGGCTCGTAATCTGTAGTTCCCAGGTTTGAGTCCCAGCTGGGTCAGTGTTGAGATTTATCTCCGCAAAATTCCCGGCCCTGCCCACAATCAGTAGGGGACACTGATGGGCTTGGAAAGGCCGCCGTCTGTTGGATGGGACGTTAAGCCATGGCCCCGTGTGCGGGAGAGCCATACCATGTGCACGTTAAAGAACATGCTGGATGGCCTTGACGGGAGGCTACCATCTGTCTCCCAACAGCTGTTCCAGTGGGTCCCCTCCCCCAACCTTCTCTGAGCCTTCGGGGTCCATGTGACCTGGCCATTTAGCCCATGGTGTGCAAAAAAGTGCCACTCAGAGATAAAACAACCCAACCCTTTCAGATGCTGTGATTTTTTTAAACACAAGAAATGTGCCTGTGGTCTTGCAATGTTTATATAGACCAGACTGAATGTCTGGAATTGGTTGGACAGGAATGGACTGATATAATTTATGGATATGATAGAAATGACATACAATAAAACTATGCCTGACACACAAGAACTGTTATACTACATTTCACAGGACACATCAAGAACTGTTTTGCTACATTTAACAGGTGTCATTCTTTTGATATGCTTATCATGACAAAGCACATATAAAGTGAAATCCTTTTTACTGTTTTTTGAGATTTCAGAATTTTGCAACTTTTGAAACAGTGATAAATTTAGGTCTGAAGGGGGTTAAACTCATTTCTAGTAAATACACAGGTCCAAAATTTAAGTTACAACCACATGTTATGGCAATGGGAAGCTGAATTTAATGCTCCATAATTTCTGAAGCTTTTTAATGGAAAAACAGATTGAAGATAAGTTTAAATCTAAATCATTTTTAACAATATTTATGCAGTGTATAAAGTGTTATGGAAGCTGTTTCAGTTTGAACTTGAACTTTGTACAATACTTTTATCTTTGTGAACTGTATAATAATCTTTATTTTTATTTTATTTTTGAGAGAAAAAAAATTTCTAACAACTGGCAATGTTGCAATTAAATGGTTCTGCTGTCATAACTCTTTTATGGTGAACAGAAATTGTTAAAAATGAAGATTTTTGATAAATTTCATCAAGATTTTCAACTTAAGTCTGAAATTTTCGTAAGAATTGTAGCTTAGAAGTAATTTATCATTGAATTTAGTTTCCTTTTGACACAATACAGCTGTCATACTTAAATTTTGGACACCACTTTGAATTAATTTCATTACAATAAATGTATTTTCTATAATTTTTACTGAATTTTTGTAAGCATCTTAAAATTGTTGGTATATAAAGATGAGGTTTCTGATCTTCATATATGTTGTAATTTTAGTTATCAATGAAGCTGTGAGTACAATAATAAATTTAGTATTTTCTCACCCAGCTTGCATCATCAAGTTTGCTGAGGTTGGGACAGGAAACAGATAAAGAAGCAACCCGCAATAGAGAATCTGTGTATCTGCTTCTGGACTTAATAGTCCAAGAGTCACCATTTCTTACAATGGACTTGCTGGAATCTTGCTTCCCTTATGCCCTTTTAAGGAATGCATATCATGCTGTATATCGAGCTGAAAATGTATAGTTGAAAACCAAATAATTACTTTAAAACTAGAGCAGAATCATTTTATCTCTAACTTGGAAAGCTGTGCAGACAACTATTCAGCTAAAGTGAACTCAAGTGCAGAATTTGCTGCATTTTGTCTGGAAGTGGTTATACACCTCCTTGCCCATTTGCCTGTGAAGTAGCTGCATTTTTATACAGTGCAAGAATTATTTGAACTCTGCAGTGTTGCATGTCTATACAAGCGAACTTTTCTAGAAATATATATATATATAAATTGACAGCATTTCAACCAATGTGAGACTGTATATCTGTGAAACAGAGATAGTGCTGTATGTTCCAAAGTTTTATATGCATCATGTCATGACAGCATTTTACTGCAAGTGCTCTTTGACAGTTGTATTATCATATTTATATTACTCATTTTCATTTTGAGGCGTCCATCATTTATGCAGCCAATTGATAACAAAGACTATAAATGTGCTGTAAAGGTGCCATAATATTGTGGTAGTGCATATTAAATGGCAAAAGTTGTATCATATTTTTCAATTCATTGTTTATCAGTACGTTTTACTACTGAGACTTCTGTGACAGAATAAAATAACATTGTTTTTTACATTTGTCACAATCATATGTGAATTGCTTTCATATTTTTATACTTTCGTAGAACTGTAGTACATATTTGTAATTTTTATTTGTACTTTTTTAAAAATCTAAATTTCATACAATACAAAATATAAAAGCTTTAGCATTGTATATGTTACAGTCAAAAAGTCAGAATTAAAAAGAAGTGGAATCTGCTTCAGCAAAGTTCAGAGTCTTGTAGTTAAAATATTTTTAAAAACCTTGAATTAAGCATTACATAATGCCTATAAAGGTATAATGTGCCAAAATTTGTTACTTTCAAGTTTTCTTAAGAATTATGAATGGTTTTGAAACTAACATAAAACAATATCCTGTATTATTACGAAGGGAAGTCTGCAGTACCATTTAAGACTAATAATTTCAAAATAGTAAGATGAGTAATCTTAGAGAATGACCCTGCAGATGGACCAGACTTTTTTCAATCGTAATTCAAATGTATTTTTTCTGGAAATCCTACGGGGCGGGGGTGGCTCAGCGGTAGCGCACCAGGCTCGTAATCTGTAGTTCCCAGGTTTCGAGTCCCAGCTGGGTCAGCGTTGAGATTTATCTCCGCAAAATTCCCCGCCCTGCCCACAGTCAGTAGGGGACACCGATGGGCTTGGAAAGGCCGCTGTCCGTCGGATGGGACGTTAAGCCGTGGCCCCGTGTGCGGGAGAGACATACCTTGTGCACGTTAAAGAACATGCTGGATGGCCTTGACGGGGGGGGCTACCATCTGTCTCCCAACAGCTGTTCCAGTGGGTCCCCTCCCCCAACCTTCTCTGAGCCTTCGGGGTCCATATGACCTGGCCATTTAGCCCATGGTGTGCAAAAAAAGTGCCGCTCAGAGGTAAAATAACCCAACTGGAAATCCTTCAGGTGAATTTGTTATCCAGTGTAATGAAAGGAAACTTATCATGTAGCATGATCTAAAGGCAAGCAAATTACCTGGCCTTCTAATCATCAAGGTCTTTTCCTGTTATACTCCCTAATATCCAGGGCCTATTCTAACTTGGGGCATTACATATACTGCCTAACTTCTGATATTTCAAAATGGCTCTGCTGGGCAAGTAAAATCAAAATGCTATTTTGTATGGCTTTCTTTATTGTTGAGAAAAAAGGAAAAGGAAGCAGTCAACTGTTTATCAAGAGATTGCTCATTCGTGATTCAGGAGCGGGGGTTGCTCAGTTGGTAGCGTGCCAGGCTCGTAATCTGCAGTTCCCAGGTTCGAGTCCCAGCTGGGTCAGTGTTGAGATTTATCTCCGCAAAATTTCCTGCCCTGCCCACGGTCAGTAGGGGACACCGATTGGCTTGGAAAGGCCGCCGTCCGTCGGATGGGACGTTAAGCTGTGGCCCCGTGTGCGGAAGAGACCCTGTGCACGTTAAAGAACATGCTGGATGGCCTTGACGGGAGGCTACCATCTGTCTCCTAGCAGTTGTTCCAGTGGGTTCCCTCCCCCAACCTTCTCTGAGCCTTTGGGGTCCATGTGACCTGGCTATTTAGCCCATGGTGTGCAAAAAGGTGCTGCTCAGAGGTAAAACAACCCAACCCAATTCATGATTCATTTGAATATGAAATTTATTAACTTGGGCAAATATATTGGCAAACTTAGAACAAGTGGTGAGTTACGAGAAGAATCTTAACTTTAGTGCAGTATGATCTCACAACTTTTTTAGTTATGCCAAGCACTTTGACCATCTGAGACATTGGATTACTTATTTTTTCTACTAACTGGGCAATGAAGTTAATTTCTGTGAGATATGGTATCACATGCGCTGCACCATTTGCAAATGGGTAGGTGAAAATAAATTGGTCATTTTTTTACAGAACAGTAAAGCAATCATGTTCAACAACTTATCAGTGAGATATTCAGTTATAATAACTCATAGATAAATGTCCTGTAGATCTTAGAGCGAAAATATAGTTGTGTATGATTCTTGTTCTATTTGTTCCAAATTCTACAAGATTGCATCCAAGTTATTATAATTTGAATCTTATTGTCTCCAAATTATTGTGATTTAATCTCTCACTGATACTGTTGGATTTGCATGCTTGGCAATTAAAATAATCCTAGCAACCTTGGATTAGATATTCTCCTTTTCAATCAATATTTTTGCTGAGTGTAGTGCCATGTGTTGAAATAACTGTCATATCCTACATTAGCAAAAAATGCAGTGATCTAATAGCTGAGACGGTTATCCAAAATGTAATCGGGTGTTGAAATTTTTTACCACCTGTGTCAA
Source organism: Ryuthela nishihirai (assembly GCA_038380435.1). NCBI lineage: Eukaryota > Metazoa > Arthropoda > Arachnida > Araneae > Heptathelidae > Ryuthela > Ryuthela nishihirai. Next base: position 74,339,464 of record JAWZYU010000006.1, read on the forward strand.
TAATCGATTTTTCTGATAATTATCTTAATGAAACAGGTTGGGTTGGGTTGTTTTACCTCTGAGCGGCACTTTTTTTGCACGCCATGGGCTAAATGGGCAGGTCACATGGACCCCGAAGGCTCAGAGAAGGTTGGGGGAGGGGACCCACTGGAACAGCTGTTGGGAGACAGATGGTAGCCTCCCTTCAAGGCCATCCAGCGTGTTCTTTAACGTGCACAGGGTATGGCTCTCCCGCACACGGGGCCATGGCTTAACGTCCCATCCGATGGACGGCGGCCTTTCCAAGCCCATCGGTGTACCCTACTGACCGTGGGCAGGGCGGGGAATTTTGCGGAGATAAATCTCAACGCTGACCCACTGGGACTCGAACCTGGGAACTACAGATTACGAGCCTGGCGCGCTACCGACTGCTTAATGAAACAGAATATTCGTAGTGTTAGAACTGAGACAATTATGATTAAACATCCTTCAGGTTGGAACAAGACTCAATGACCTTTGTCTAAACAGAGACAACTTCACATATATTTTAAAATGTGTATATATAACATATACTTCAAAGCTTTAAAGTTTGTTGCATGGTTTATTTATTTCCTTTTTGTGTTGTGCTTTATATTTTATATTACCTTAAATGTAGATTCAGAAAGATATTTATGTTGTAGATAGTTTACAGAAGCCCAGAGGAAGTATATTTTAATAATGTCATGCAGTTTGTTAATTTTTCAGTTTTCTTTTACAATAAGCAACTTAGTGTACCATATAAATTACTAATTAAATATTTTGTTTGAATTTCGTCATTTGACATTTATCAACTACTAAGATGTGTAATCTAAGTTTGGTATTCAAATTTAATTAGGTTGGGACTTTTCAGTATACATTTAATTATTTAAAGAAAGTTGAAGAGATTTAATTTGAAAAAAAGTATTTCAGTGAATAATTATTAGATTGGTTGGTTGTTTTAACTCTGAGAATCACTTTTTTGCACACAATGGGCTAAATAGCCAGGTTATAAGGACCCTGAAGGCTCAGAGAAGGTTTGGGCAGGGGACCCACTGGAACAGCTGTTGGGAGACATGGTAGCCTCCCATCAAAGTCATCCAGTGTGTTTTTTAACGTGCACAGGGTATGGCTCTCCCGCACATGGTTTAACATCCCATCCGTGCGATGGTGACCTTTCCAATCCCATTGGTGTCCCCTAGTGACTGTGGGCAGGGCTGGGAGTTTTGCGGAGATAAATCTCAATGCTGACCCAGCTGGGACTCAAACCTGGGAACTGCAGATTAAGAGCCTGGGTGCTATCGACTGAGCCCCCCCCCCCAAAAAAAAAAAAAAAAAAAAAAAAAATTATTAGAAGTACTAATATATTTAACATTATTTAAAATAAGGAAAAGAAATGCAAATAATGTTTTAGCTTCATAGTTAATGGAAATGTAAAGAACCGTGATTTTAGATGATAATAATTGTTTTCAGTCATGGTTGCTATCACAATGTCTCCAAAATAATGATTATTATACTGCATCCCACACTTTATATAGTTGTCTTCCACGATGTGGTAATATAACAGTCATTTTTCTTTAAATAGTGAAAATTATAGCTTTATTATTAGCCTTACAATGTTTCTTTGAGGGTGCAATCTTAAGTTTGTAAATTGCTGCTCAGTAAGAATAAATAATCAACTTTTCCAATTTCTAATTTTAGATTGGATTGGATTGTTTTACCTCTGAGCGGCACTTTTTTGCACACCATGGGCTAAATGGCCAGGCCACAAGGACCCCGAAGGCTCAGAGAAGGTTGGGGGAGGGGACTCACTGGAACAGCTGTTGGGAGACAGATGGTAGCCTCCCGTCAAGGCCATCCAGCATGTTCTTTAACACACACAGGGTATGGCTCTCCCGCACACTGGGCCGTGGCTTAACATCCCATCCGACGGACGGCAGCCTTTTCAAGCCCATCAGTGTCCCCTACTGACCGTGGGCAGGGCGGGGAAATTTTGCGGAGATAAATCTCAACGCTGACCCAGCTGGGGCTCGAACCTGGGAACTAATTTTAGACATAATAGGTATTTCATAAATGTTCTAATGAATGTAATTCAGGTATACATGGCAAGTTTTTATTTTTCTTTAAAGGATTGGAGTTATCTGAATTCAAGTGCTAGATTGGTACAAATCAAGCAGAATCTCAAATACTTTGCAGTAACAATATATGCCTCACAGCTCAACTCCAAAGAGTTGCATTAATATGACGTATCATCCAATTTTTTTGTTCAGCCAAAAAGTATTTCCATTTTATACACAGGTTTAATAGCAGACTGAGAAATATGGAAATTTAGGTGTTTGCATTTTTCCTGATAGATGGTACTCCTTTGTACATTATGCAGAACACTGATGATCTGGGTCAGCGTTGAGATTTATCTCTGCAAAATTCCCCCGCCCTGCAGACGGTCAGTAGGGGACACCGATGGGCTTGGAAAGGCTGCCATCCGTCGGATGGGACGTTAAGCCGTGGCCCTGTGTGCGGGAGAGCCATACCCTGTGCACGTTAAAGAACACGTTGGATGGCCTTGACGGGAGGCTACCATCTGTCTCCCAACATCTGTTCCAGTGGGTCCCCTCCCCCAACCTTCGGGGTCCATGTGACCTGGACATTTAGCCCATGGTGTGCAAAAAAGTGCTGCTCAGAGGTAAAACAACAACCCAAACAACTGATGATCTGTTGTCTGTATTGACAGATTATCAACAAGATTATGACAAGTAAAAATAGCTTTATGATTTCATTGTTAATAGTAACAGTTTTATTTAGTTCTCAATAGAAAAATAAAGCATGTGGTATGCAATTTTTCCTTTTTTTTACATTTTTACTGCACTGAAGTCTTAATCCATTGCTGTAACAATGAACTGAATGATTTAAACAGCTCATTTTTGTAATAATGAACAAAAAGGTTTAAACATCTTATTTTTATAACAATGAAGCAGCTCATTTTAATAATGAATTAATAAGTGTAAACAACTCATTTTTATGGCAATGAATAAGAAGTTTAAACAGCTCCTTTTTTACAAGGGGCATTCAAAAAGTTCTTGACATGCATCTGCAGGATAAAAACCATTGCATTTATTTCAGCAAACCTTTTACTGCTCTTCAAAGTGGGGCGGTGGTGGCTCAGTCGGTAGCATGCCAGGCTTGTAATCTGCAGTTCCCAGATTCGAGTCCCAGCTGGGTCAGCATTGAGACTTATCTCCGCAAAATTCCCCGCCCTGCCCACGATCAGTAGGGGAAACCAGTGGGCTTGGAAAGGCTGTCGTCCTTCGGATGGGACGTTAAGCCATGGCTCCGTATGCGGGAGAGCCATACCCTGTGCATGTTAAAGAACACACTGGATGGCCTTGACGGGAGGCTACCATCTATCTCCCAACAGCTGTTCCAGTGGGTCCCCTCCCCCAAACTTCTCTGAGCCTTCAGAGTCCATGTGACCTGGCCATTTAGCCCATGGTGTGCAAAAAAAGTGCAGCTCAGAGGTAAAACAACTCAACAACCCGAACAGTGATGTGTGGGTCTTTCTTAATGAGTTTACAAACAGCAGTGATGGTTCTATCATTCATGACCTCCTTCTGTCTTTACTGCATGGGGGCGGGAGTGGCTCAGTCGGTAGCGCGCTAGGCTCGTAATCTGTAGTTCCCAGGTTCGAGTCCCAGCTGGGTCAGCGTTGAGATTTATCTCCGCAAAATTCCCCGCCTTGCCCACGGTCAGTAGGGGACACCGATGGGCTTGGAAAGGCCGCCGTCCGTCCGATGGGACGTTAAGCCGTGGCCCCGTGTAAGGGGGAGCCATACCCTGTGCACTTTAGTAGTTTTTTTAAACTTTCTTGGGGGGCGGGGGGACTCAGTCGGTAGCGCGCCAGGCTCGTAATCTGTGTTTCCCAGGTTCGAGTCCCAGCTGGGTCAGCGTTGAGATTTATCTCCGCAAAATTTCCCCGCCCTGCCCACGGTCAGTAGGGGACACCGATGGGCTTGGAAAGGCCGCCGTCCGTCCGATGGGACGTTAAGCCGTGGCCCCGTGTAAGGGAGAGCCATACCCTGTGCACTTTAGTAGTTTTTTTAAACTTTCTTGGGGGGCGGGGGGACTCAGTCGGTAGCGCGCCAGGCTCGTAATCTGTGTTTCCCAGGTTCGAGTCCCAGCTGGGTCAGCGTTGAGATTTATCTCCGCAAAATTTCCCCGCCCTGCCCACGGTCAGTAGGGGACACCGATGGGCTTGGAAAGGCCGCCGTCCGTCCGATGGGACGTTAAGCCGTGGTCCCGTGTGCGGGAGAGCCATACCCTGTGCACGTTAAAGAACACGCTGGATGGCCTTGACGGGAGGCTACCATCTGTCTTCCAACAGCTGTTCCAGTGGGTCCCCTTCCCCAACCTTCTCTGAGCCTTAGGGGTCCATGTGACCTGGCCATTTAGCCCATGGTGTGCAAAAAAGTGCCGCTCAGAGGTAAAACAACAGAACCCTTTACTGCATGAGGGAGGTCTTTAAAACTCTGCTGTCTGCATCTCTAAATTTGCACATCCATCCCATAACAGTGCCATATGAACAGGTATGATTCCCATACGCTTGTGATAAATCGGCATGAATTTTTTTTTGCTTCATCCCTAATCTACATCCTTGTGAAAATAAAATCTTGCCTCATCTTTAGTTGGTTCCATAGCAACAACAGATTTCTCAGGCTGAACTTTAGGCAGTGATACAACCTTTAACACATAATGGGAAGTTTAGACAATCAAACGTCGTAGATTGTTAACTTCGGAGAAATGAGTGAAATTCTACAGACGTGTTAAAAATTTTTGGAATGCTCCGTGTTTAAGGTTTTTATTTCCGTTCGAAAATACGTTATTTAAAATCTTATTTCAAACCAATAGTGCCATCCATCCAATAATGTCTGATAATTTTTTTTAACATTTTAGGTGCAGGCCCATTTAACCTTGTGGCTATTGCAAAAGAACTGATGGTCTCATAAAACAATCAATATATCAATCTGGCTCATTTCTTCTAATTTTTTGGGCAAAAATTTTTTAGGTCATAACTAAACAATTTTTCCAATTCATAGTACTCTTTAAAAAAAAGTATATTTTTGTTTTTTAATCAAGGTTTTTTTCTATTCCTTAAAAATATAGTTTTATCCCCCCCAATTCATTAAAAATGTGTTTTATGTGCAGAATTTTGCATGTGGCTCTTTAAGAATATATTTTTTTCCTAGTAGCTCTTCACTAAGTTTGGGTTGGACAGGCCTTGTTTATAGTATAGAACTTTTTTTGTTGCATTAAAAAAAGATATTTATAATGTTTAAAATTATTTATTTTAATATTTAAAAAAAGTGTTGGAAAATATTTTTCTTTATATAAAAATTGAACATACTGTAATATATACCGAGTTAAATTATGACCACTTCTCTCCATGTTAGTGGGGGGGGGGGGGGGGGGGGGGGGGGGGGGGGGGGGGGGTTGGTCAGTCGGTAGCGTGCCAGGCTCATAATCTGCAGTTCCCAGGTTCCAGTCCCAGCTGGGTCAGCTTTGAGATTTATCTCCGCAAAATTCCCCGCCCTGCCCACGGTCAGTAGGGGACACCGATAAGCTTGGAAAGGCCGCGTCTGTTGGATGAGAAGTTAAACTTTTGCCCTGTGTGCGGGAGAGCCATACCCTGTGCATGTTAAAGAACACGCTGGATGGCCTTGACGGGAGGTTACCATCTGTCTCCAAACAGCTGTTCCAGTGGGTCCCCTCCCCCAACCTTCTCTGAGCCTTCGGGGTCCTTGTGACCTGGCCATTTAGCCCATTGTGTGTAAAAAAGTGCTGCTCAGAGGTAAAAAGAACGTTATAGAACACGCTGGATGACCTTGACGGGAGGCTACCATCTGTCTCCCAACAGTTGTTCCAGTGGGTCCCCTCCCCCAACCTTCTCTGAGCTTCGGGGATCCTTGTGACCTGGCCATTTAGCCCATGGTGTGCAAAAAAAGTGCCGCTCAGAGGTAAAACAACCCAACAACTCTCCATGTTATGTTAGTGTAAGCTAATTTCGAAGCTCTATAACTTCTAAAAAAAAAAAGGTTTTATGACAGAATGGGACTAAAGATAAAGACCAGAATCAAATCTATCTAAATCCCGATTTTCAATGAAGTTCGCTGTACATAAAGAGTTATGGACTTAGAATATTTAACAGCCACAAACAATAAAGTCTTAAGAAAATTGAAAAAATATCAAAAAATTATTTATTTTTTTCAAAAATACATCTGTTGTATTAAATGGTGTAAAACAGTACTTCTTATTCAAATTATAATTAACTTCTGAGTTAAATTCTAACATTAGGCATTGCTGCTGTTAAATATTCAAAGCAATATTTTTGTAATATGACTAGTCCAGCACCTACTGTGTTTATAGAGTTAATCTCTCTAATTTTAGTCCATAATTCTTTAAATACTAAGGGAATATTGTTGAAAATCAAGATTTAGATAGATTTGATTGAGATCTTTAATTTATTTTCAATCCCATTCTGTTTCAAAACTTTTTTTCGAGTTATAGAATTTCGAATTTAGCTTACATTGACATAACACGGAGAGTGGTGGTCATAATTTAGTGAGCACATAGTGTGTAATATATGCATAATAAAACACAAGAATACATATAAATTTTATTAAATTGTGATACTGACTCATCTACCACATATACTTTGAAGAATAATGCTATGTCGTCTGACATTACAGTTTTTAAAGTAAAATATTGTCACCTTATTTTTTTTACCCACTTCTCTCTTACCCACCACTCCCTTATTAGGTCCAAAACCTAATGGGGGTGGCTCAGTCAGTAGCGTGCCAGGCTTGTAATCTGCAGTTCCCAGGTTCGAGTCCCAGCTGGATCAGTGTTGAGATTTATCTCCGCAAAATTCCCCACCCTACCCATGGTCAGTAGGGGAACCGATTAGACGTTAAGCCGTGGCCTAGAGTGTGGGAGAGCCATACCCTGTGCACGTTAAAGAACATGCTGGATGGCCTTGATGGGAGGCTACCATCTATCAACAGCCGTTCCTCTGGGTTCCCTCCCCCAACCTTCTCTGAGCCTTCAGGGTCCTTGTGACCTGGCCATTTAGCCCATGGTGTGCAAGAAAGTGCTGCTCAGAGGTAAAACAACCCAAGCCTTGACGGGAGGCTACTATCAGATGTTCCAGTGAGTCTCCTGCCCCAACCTTCTCTGAGCCTTCGGGGTCCTTGTGACCTGATTATTTATCCCATTGTGTGCAAAAAAGTGATGCTTGGAGTTAAAACCCAAATCTTTAAAACAACATTAGGTATTTTAGCCATTTCGTCGTTCATGCTCTCTCAGATGGACATACAGGGTCTTGCAGACCCATGATATGTTTCTTAACATTAAACATCTATATGTGGGGTATTTTTATGAAATATTTTTTCTTACTAATTTTAAACATATTCTTATCATTGATGTATGTATTTATCTATTTTAGGCAATAATAGTCCCAATATTTTTTTCTATCAATAACCAATGTTTCACAGTTTTATACTTTTGAATGACATCAAAGCATTCTTAAATATCAGAAAAGAAAGAAATTTGCTACATATCTGAGGTTTCTCGCTTTTTTTTCCAAAACCCCCCAAAATTTTGGTCCCACCAAAATAAATGACCCGCTTTTAAAAAGCGGTACGAATTGCTTTAAACGATGAACGCTAGAATTCAGTATACTGCTTCCTCTAATCGAGGAACTTCAAAATTTACCTTCCCACCAAAATATCCTCACTTTAAAAAGCCACAGGAAATGCTTCTAAACGATGATAGCTAGCTAGAACTCCAAACTCAGTATACTACATACATAATGAAATTAAACCGTAGTAAAAATTTTGATCGCTGAATTTCATATACAGCTTCCTTTCAACATGGCTCTAAGACAAGGCCATGAGAGCGATACTGTGATGTCGACTAAAGGGGAACAAGCGAACGAGGTATCTCCGTTAAAGCCAACGCAGCAAACAAGCTATATAACGCAGTTCATTCGCCTGTTCTCTCTCCGTCCGTGACATGGGGCGGGGGTGGCTCAGTCGGTAGCACGCCAGGCTCGTAATCTGTAGTTCCCAGGTTCGAGTCCCAGCTGGGTTAGCGTTGAGATTTATCTCCGCAAAATTCCCGGCCCTGCCCACGGTCAGTAGGGGACACCGATGGACTTGGAAAGGCCGCCGTCCGTTGGATGGGACGTTAAGCCGTGGTCCCGTGTGCGTGAGAGCCATACCCTGTGCACGTTAAAGAACACGCTGGATAGCCTTGAGGTTACCATCTGTCTCCCAACCTTCTCCGAGCCTTCGGGGTCCATGTGACCTGGCCATTTAGCCCATGGTGTGCAAAAAAGTGCCGCTCAGAGGTAAAACAACCCAACCCGTCCGTGACGTCACAGTATCACTGTCAATGTCTAAGCTAGGTAAGGATTGGCACTCCCATCGAATTAGGTAAACTGTTACCGAGTGTAAGGAGTCTCTTAAAAGGCTTCTTTTTCCCCTCATGAAATCTTTGCTGCTGGCATAAACCTCCTGACTATACCGCCAAAATTTCGAATTTTTAGCCTTGTAGATCGTCTGCACATTCGTTTAAAGTTTTGGCATTTTACAACTTTCACCTTTAGAGGGTGCTGTTGAGGATTTCATTTTCAGCCTTTGATATTCTCTGTCGGTGAAAATCCGAGCCAGCGAATGGTTGGAAGAACGCAAACAATGATATTTTACTAGTACCTATAGTACAAAACGAATTTTCATTTATCTCTTAAAAAGGAGTTTCGTTTTACCACCCCAATGGGGTAAGGGAAATAATCACCAAAATTTCTTGTACAAATAGTTTGAAATATTTGTTTTAAAATTTTGGCTTTTTGCACCGCTAAAGGACGCTATTGTTGAGAGATTCTAAAAATACTAAAACTAACGGGCCTTTATGTGCAACGACACCTGAGAAACGCCAAACCGTCGATATGCGACAGCTCGGATTGAGCCTTCAAGCGATCACTGCATGCATGGGGTGCAATGAGAGCACAGTGCAACTCACGCAACATCAAATGACATTAAGGGCACATACGGGACTGGCATGTTGCATTACAGGATGTGAAGATTGCATGCTCTGTAGGAGAGCCATTGCCAACCCTTTCACCACAGCGACTGTTGGGTTGTTTTACCTCTGAGCGGCACTTTTTTGCACACCATGGGCTAAATGGCCAGGTCACATGGACCCCGAAGGCTCAGAGAAGGTTGGGGAGGGGACCCACTGGAACAGCTGTTGGGAGACAGATGGTAGCCTCCCGTCAAGGCCATCCAGTGTGTTCTTTAACGTGCACAGGGTATGGCTCTCCCACACATGGGGCTACGGCTTAACGTCCCATCCGACGGACGGCGGCCTTTCCTAGTCCATCGGTGTCCCCTACTGACCGTGGGCAGGGCGGGGAATTTTGCGGAGATAAATCTCAACGCTGACCCAGCTGGGACTTGAACCTGGGAACTACAGATTACAAACCTGGCACGCTATCGACTGAGCCACTCCCGCCCCCACAGCGACTGCGCTGCAGTGATTTGTGGACTATGATCTCGGCGCAAACCATTAGACAATGTTTGCATGACATAGGAATGATAGAGAGACGGTGCTGGGGGTGGATCAATCAGTAGCGCGTCAGGCTCAATCTACAGTTCCCAGGTTCGAGTCCCAGCTGGGTAAAAATTGAGATTTATCTCCGCAAAACTCCCTGCCCACAGTCAGTAGGGGACACTGATGGGCTTGGAAAGGCTGCTGCCCGTCGGATGGGACGTTAAGCCGTGGTCCCATATACAAGAGAGCCATACTCTGTGCACATTAAAGAACTCTTTATGGCCTTGAAGGGAGGCTACCATTTGTCTCCTAAGAGCTATTCCAGCAGGTCCCCTCCCCCAACCTTCTCTGAGCCTTAAGGGTCCTTGTGAGCTGGTTATTTAGCCCACGGTATGCAAAAAAAAAAAAGTGCCGCTCAGAGGTAAAGCAACCCAAATGGAAAGACGCTCAGCATCTATTGTTGCAGTGACTACTGATTACACCATCTCCACTGGTGTCGAGAGAGGCAAAATTGGACTATGGAATGGAGGAGTGTTGTTCAGAGACTACTTCCGATTCTGTTTCGGCATGCCAGATGATTAAAGGTTCTCTACACGGCGTCATCAACACGAAGCCTATTCCGTTAGTCAACGATACAGCTCCCCACCGTGGTGCAATGGCATGGCATCACACATGGTGGCCAGATATATCTGCTCCCATGTTTCTGGTGAGCTAATGCCAAGACGTTACATAGATGACATCATTAATCCTGACACATGACACTTATCACCATGTCTGGACTGATTCTACAGCAGGATAACGCCACCCCACACTACACTTGCAACCATGGACATTATCCTATGGCTACCATACTTCCTAGACTTGTCACCCATTGAGCATGTGTGGGACCTTACGGGTCACCGCCTACCCCCAATTTCACGTGCAGCAAACATTGTACAGTTAAGTGCCCAATTGGATGCTGTTTGGAGCTCCATACTTTAGTGCATCATTAATCATCTGATGGAATGCAGAGACTACTATGTACTGATGAATCTGCAATAAATGCACATACCTTGCGTTCTCACTTCCCGTTTTTTAATCATTTACACATCTACCCTCACAGCTTCTGTACTGTCAGTTCCAAACGGGTTGTTTTACCTCTGAGCGGCACTTTTTTGCACACCATGGGCTAAATGGCCAGTCACATGGACCCCGAAGGCTCAGAGAAGGTTGGGGAGGGGACCCACTGGAACAGCTGTTGGGCGACAGATGGTAGCTTCCCGTCAAAGCCATCCAGCGTGTTCTTTAATGTGCACAGGGTATGGCTCTCCCGCACATGGGGCCACGGCTTAACGTCCCATACGATGGATGGCGGCCTTTCCAAGCCCATCGGTGTCCCCTACTGACCGTGGGCAGGGCGGGGAATTTTTGCGGAGATAAATCTCAACGCTGACCCAGCTGGGACTCGAACCTGGGAACTACAGATTACGAGCCTGGCGCGCTACCGACTGAGCCACCCCCGCCCCCAGTTCCAAATGTATGCATCACTTCCTTCGTGGTGAGGATTGGGTTTTACCTTTGAGCGGCACTTTTTTTCACACCATGGGCTAAATGGCCAGGTCACATGAACCCCAAAGGCTCAGAGAAGGTTGGGGGAGGGGACCCACTGGAATAGCTATTGGGACACAGACGGTAGCCTCCCGTTAAGGCCATCCAGCGTGTTCTTTAATGTGCACAGGGTATGGCTCTCCCGCACATGGGGCCACGGCTTAACGTCCCATCCAACGGACGGCAGCCTTTCAAAGCTCATCGGTCTCCCCTACTGACCGTAGACAGGGAAATTTGCGGAGATAAATCTCAACACTGACCCAGCTGGGAACTACAGATTACGAGCCACCCCCTTCGTGGTGTGATTTCAACTTTCAGCAGTATATGTCTATTGAGTTTGATTCATCAGATCTGAATATTTTACATCTTTTTTAATCAAAAAAAATAAATTATTTTTTGAATAATAAGAAAAAAAGGGAGATATTGAAATATATCTATCACGAAATAGACACGGATGTTCTCGCTGGGTCAGGTCACAAGGACCCTGAAGGCTCAGAGAAGGTTGGGGGAGGGGACTCACTGGACAGCTGTCGAAAGACAAACTGTAACCTCACATTAAGGAGTTTCTTTAACGTGCACAGGGTATGGCTCTCCCGCACACGGGATCATGGCTTAATGTCCCATCCAACAGACGATGGCCATTCCAAGCCCATTGGTGTTCCAATTCGTTGCAATTATGTGTCCTGTTAAGTAACTAATGGGCGGATCTAAGCCGAGATCCAACATGACTCATGTAAAGTTAATGTGTTAGAGCCATTGAGATACCTATCAGTAATCAGTGGCAAATCCAAAAGTGAGTCATGTTGCCCATGTATCAAGCTGTTTCCCAATACACTTATTACAGCACTCATACAAACTTTGGGAAGACTTGGCGAATTAATCTACTCTGATGGTTTTCAGTTATGCTGTGACGTTTGTCTGAATGTCAGTGACATTTTAATCTTAATTTCAACTGACTAACAAAAAAAGGCCTGGTGGTCTACGAGTATTAGAGCCAGGTTGGGGGAATAGCAAGGGTTGGGTTGTTTTAACTCTGAGCGGCACTTTTTTGCACACCATGGGCTAAATGGCCAGGTCACATGGACCCCGAAGGCTCAGAGAAGGTTGGGGGAGGGGACCCACTGGAACAACTGTTGGGACACAGATGGTAGCCTCCCGTCAAAGCCAACGAGCGTGTTCTTTAACGTGCACAGGGTATGGCTCTCCCGCACACGGGGCCACGGCTTAACGTCCCATCTGACGGACGGCGGCCTTTCCAAGCCCATCAGTGTCCCCTACTGACCGTGGGCAGGACGGGGAATTTTGCGGAGATAAATCTCAACGCTGACCCAGCTGGGACTCGAAATTGGGAACTACAGATTATGAGCCTGTTGCGCTACCGACTGGACCACCCCCGCCCCAGTCTCTTGTTAGTAAACTGGGCACTTTATCCACCAATTATGGATTGAAGATTGTTTTCCGTCGTCGAATGTGGGAGTCATTTTCCTCATCCTACCTTTCTGGAAACACTTAACCATTGAAATGTTTGTGCTCTGGACAGTCTCATCGCCATAAAGTTTTAGTGGATTTGGGTTTGTTTTACCTCTGAGAGGCACTTTTTTGCACACAATGGGCTAAATGGTCAGGTCACAAGGACCCTAAAGGCTCAGAGAAGGTTGGGGGAGGGGACTCACTGGACAGCTGTCGAAAGACAAACTGCAACCTCACATTAAGGAGTGTTCTTTAACGTGCACAGGGTATGGCTCTCCCGCACACGGGGTCATGGCTTAATGTCCCATCCAACAGACGGTGGCCTTTCCAAGCCCATTGGTGTCCCATACTGACTGTGGCAGGGCGGGAAGTTTTGCGGAGATAAATCTCAACACTGACCCAGCTGGGACTCGAACCTGGGAGCTGCAGATTACAAGCCTGGCGCGCTACCAACTGAGTCACCCTCGCCCCAGTTTTAGTGGGACTTTTTCTTAGTTACACTAAAAAATATGATGTTGACACATTCTATTCATGGGTTTGTAACAACGGAGTAATACACGATGCACAAATCCTGTCAACACAATTCCCACTGGTTATGGTTAGAGTTGACTGCCAAAATCACACTTGTGTGTCTATAGTAGCCTCTTGTAGCATGATATTCAGATTGTATATTTTATTTCTGTCTCATTACCTTTTTGCTGCATTATAGCTGATTATGGTACTATCTTTTAAGGAAACTGAAATCAATAATTTACTCAAGCAACTGGCACACCTTCAACGAGGTGAAAGGTGATTTCTAATTCATAGTTACCAATGTCTTATGATAAATGTGTCAGGTTGCATCGGGGTCTGATTTTTGTGTTCAAAGTGGACCACTACGGCGCCGTTTTTTACGAAATTGGGGGGGCTTTGGGGAGTGACCAATGGGGTGGGTGTGTTGTACTCTTGGGGGGACATCGAATGGTCACTTACTTCCTCCTCCTAGCTAAAAAATGAGATTGAAATTAGACCCCTGTCCGAGAGCGCATCTTGCTCTACAACTACTTGTACCTCATTTACAATTCAATCTCGTGTGTTACGTGACTTTTCAGAATCTGTTTTTTGACCTTTGCTCTCTTCCTATTGGACTTAATGGTTGGATCACTTTAAGGTCACTTTCGGGCAACCCTTTTCTACACCCATCCACTGCTAGAGGGCACTGTTCTTACTGGAAGGCTGTGCTTTTTGCGTCCAAAGTGGCACACTTCGGCAGCGTTTTATACCCAATGGGAGGAGTTTCGGGACTGACCCATGGGGTCAGTGTGTATTACTCTTGGGGGGAAATGTGGTCACTTTCCCGCTCTTTCAAGGTGAAAAATGGGTCTGAAGTTTTTGCTGCATTATAGCCGATTATGGTACTATCTTTTAAGGAAACTGAAATCAATAATTTATTGAAGCAACTGGCACACCTTCAACAAGTTGAAAGCTGCTTTTTAATTCATAGTTACCAATGTCTTATGATAAACGTGTCAGATACTCCAAGAGTGATCAATTTTATTATCCAGTGAAAGTGAACAGTAAATAATTTCATGCATTAAAGGCAGCGATTCTTAGCCTTTTCTAAATCGCAGACTACTTTCTGTCCACATGCTTCCTGTCTCCATGGCGATGTACCAGTCCTCCTAGATCAAGATTATTGGTGTGGTTCATCCTCTACTATCAAACTCTAAGAGTTGGGTTGTTTTATCTCTGAGCAGCACTTTTTTGCACACCATGGGCTAAATGGCCAGGTCACATGGACCCCGAAGGGTTGGGTTGTTTTACCTCTGAGCGGCACTTTTTTGCACACCATGGGCTAAATGGCCAGGTCACATGGACCCCGAAGGGTTGGGTTGTTTTACCTCTGAGCGGCACTTTTTTGCACACCATGGGCTAAATGGCCAGGTCACATGGACCCCGAAGGGTTGGGTTGTTTTACCTCTGAGCGGCACTTTTTTGCACACCATGGGCTAAATGGCCAGGTCACATGGACCCCGAAGGGTTGGGTTGTTTTACCTCTGAGCGGCACTTTTTTGCACACCATGGGCTAAATGGCCAGGTCACATGGACCCCGAAGCGTTGGGTTGTTTTACCTCTGAGCGGCACTTTTTTGCACACCATGGGCTAAATGGCCAGGTCACATGGACCCCGAAGGGTTGGGTTGTTTTACCTCTGAGCGGCACTTTTTTGCACACCATGGGCTAAATGGCCAGGTCACATGGACCCTGAAGGCTCAGAGAAGGTTGGGGGAGGGGACCCGCTGGAACAGCTGTTGGGAGACAGATGGTAGCCTCCCGTCAAGGCCATCCAGCATGTTCTTTAACGTGCACAGGATATGGCTCTCCCGCACACAGCTTAATGTCCCATCCGACGGACGGCGGCCTTTTCAAGCCCATCGGTGTCCCCTACTGACCGTGGGCAGGGCGGGGATTTTTTGCGGAGATAAATCTCAACGCTGACCCAGCTGGCAAATTCTAAGATATCCTGCAGCATGTCCAAAAGAAGTTTACCCCTAAAATGTTCAAAGAAGTGAATAATTTATGTATACTGGCCTATGTGTTTGACCCATGGTCAATAGGCAACAGGTTGAGAAACACTGGTTAAAAGCATATTAAACCTACAATCAAAATAGGATGCATTGCTTGACTGAGACATCCTATATCAATATATACATTTTATATCTAAGCACTGTCATCTCATAGAGTTTGATTATTGCTAATTATTTCTCAAATTAGTGTGCAATAAAAAGTGAGCATAGTCCTTCATGACTCAAACTTAAATCTACTACTAACAACAGATTTTGTTCGTGGTTAGCACGCTTGGCTACTGATCTAAGGGACCTGGGTTCGAGCCCCGGATTAGGTCATGGATGTGTGTGTCATTTTTCTGCTGAGGTCCTGCCATCCTCTCAGATCTCCTACTGTGGCATATAAACTGACAGGCTCCTGTCAGACCTCTGTGGCAAGCAGCTGCTTGAGGGAGTATTTATTTATTTTTTATTTTATATTATAAAAGTTTAAATGACCATTGTTCAATTTCTTATTCATGCCATTCAAACCTTTCCTCTTTCATTTTGATAATCATCAAAAACTTGTTTTCTCATTTCTTCTTTTGCAATCTTTGGGCATGGGATGAACTAACTCAAGAATGCTCTTCTGCAGTTTCAGTGCAAAATCAGATGTGAAATACTTTTCGCTTTATGCTGTATTTCCTTTTTCAGTTAGTGTGATAAGAGATTCCAAGAATTTGTAGTAGCAATATTTGATATCAAAGTCCATGTCATACCAGTAATTCACTGCAAGAAATATAATTGTAAAATATAACATTTACAAGTAACAAGCTAATTCAAAGAAATCATTCACCATATACTGTGACATGAAAATACTCTCAAATTATTTAAAAGAATAAAATTTAAACTGGGATTTACAAACCTACAAAAGCTTCTGAATATTCAAGTCAGCCAATAATGTTTATAACACTTGCAGCTCAAAAGATTACATCACAAAAAATATTGTGGGACATCATTTTTCAAAATGTAGTCTGTGGCAAGTACTGGTCCTTAGTATACAACAATTTCATAATCCTATTATTGTGCAACATTCATGAACATGGCAAGATGCAATTGGTTTATATCACATATTTTCTTCTGTTATTTAACTGCTATAATGTGCACACGCACTGTGCCATGGCCGAGTGATTAGCACACTTGGCTACTGATCTAAGGGTTGGGTTGTTTTACCTCTGAGCGGCACTTTTTTGCACACCATGGACTAAATGGCCAGGTCACATGGACCCCCAAAGACTCAGAGAAGGTTGGGGGAGGGGACCCACTGGAACAGCTGTTGGGAGACAGATAGTAGCCTCCCGTCAAGGCCATCCAGCGTGTTCTTTAACGTGCACAGGGTATGTCTGTCCTGCACACGGGGCCACGGCTTAACATCCCATCCGACGGACGGCGTCCTTTCCAAGCCCATCGGTGTCCCCTACTGACCGTGGGCAGGGAATTTTGCGGAGATAAATCTCAACACTGACCCAGCTGGGACTCGAACCTGGGAACTACAGATTACGAGCCTGGTGTGCTACCGACTGAGCCACCCCGGCACCTCATGTGTACAGGAGAGTCATACATTGTTAACATTAAAGAACATTGGGTTGGGTTGTTTTACCTCTGAGAGGCACTTTTTTGCACACCATTGGCTAAATGGCCAGGTCAAAAGGACCCCGAAGGCTCAGAGAAGGTTGGGGGAGGGAACCCACTAGAACAGCTGTTGGGAGACAGATGGTAGCCTCCCGTCAAGGCCATCCAGTGTGTTCTTTAATGTGCACAGGGTATGGCTCTCCCACACACAGAGCCATGGCTTAACGTCCCATCTGATGGACGGCAGCCTTTCCAAGCCCATAACATTAAAGAACGATTGGATGACCTTGACAGGACACTATCATCTTGCTCCTAACAGCTCTCCAGTGGGGGCCCTTCTCCCAACCTTCTCTGAGCCTTCGGGGTCCTTGCAACCTGGCCATTTAGCCCACTGTGTGTGAAAAAATTGCTACTAAGATGTAAAACAACCCTACCCAACAAACTGGTTGCTCTCTTCTTGCTTAAAGATAACATACTTATGCTAATACATCCTCTAACTAGAATGCATTATTCTGCTGTAATATGGCCAATAGTGCATCTTTTGAAAATGGCAATAACACCAGATGAAGAATGTAATCAGTGCATCAATCTCTCAGAGATGATCTGATGCTTTTAAAGGATGGAATTCCACTTGTTGGTTTCTATGGTATTCTATGAGACAGAATGAAAAAGATGCTTCAGCAGTGGGAGAGTTGATGCTTTATCACCTGTCATCTAATATAGGGGTTATCAATGTGAGGTACGCGGTAACATTTTTTGGAATATGCCGTGAGAGCTCAAAAGTTGCTAGATCTAGAACAAAGTAAAAATAACCATTGTTATACTATAACAATAGTTTTATCGATCTATACAACGGATACACCAGTTACAAGCACACATTTCCAGGGGGTATATGAAGTAAAAAAGGTTGAGAACCACTGGTCTAATATATAAAGAAGAAAATTTGATTGCTTTGTTGTTGGGTTGTTTTACCTCTGAGCGGCACTTTTTTGCACACCATGGGCTAAATTTCCAGGTCACAAAGAGTCCGAAGGGTCAGAGAAGGTTGGGAGAGGGGACCCGAAGGAACAAGCTGTTGGGAGACAGATGGTAGCCTCCTGTCAAGGCCATCTAGTGTGTTCTTTAACGTGCAGAGGGTATGGCTCTCCCATACACGGGACCACTGCTTAACGTCCCATCTGATGGACGGCTGTCTTTCCAAGCCCATCGGTGTCCCCTACTGACCGTGGGCAGGGCGGGGAATTTTGTGGAGATAAATCTCAACGCTGACCCAGCTGGGACTCGAACCTGGGAACTACAGATTACGAGCCTGGCGTGCTACCGACTGAGCCACCCCCGCCCAATTTGATTGCTATCTGTCTGCTTATGCACTCAGCTCCCAGAAGAGCTAGAGAACCAAACTTTGCATGAACATTCCCTTCATCCAGAGGAAGAATATAGGCTATGTGTAAACTTGCTGGAGTCAACCGAAATTGGGGTGGGCGGGTTTGAATTTCTCAAAATCCCTTAGACCATTAATGGTTGAAAGTTATTCAAAATAAATATTGCCACTAATAAATTTGAAAAAAGGAATACATCAAAACTAAACTAATATCTGATTTTGCGTGATTAAACATTAAGAGTTGAAAGTAAATTCAAAATAACTGTTGCCACCATTAAATTCAAAATAATGAATGCATCAAACTAATTTATTTCTGATTTCGTGTGTTAAACTCATTGCTCAGTTTGTTGGGTTGTTTTACTTCTGAGTGGCACTTTTTTGCACACAATGGGCTAAATTGCCAGGTGACAAAGAGTCCGAAGGGTCAGAGAAGGTTGGGAGAGGGGACCCGAAGGAACAAGCTGTTGGGAGACAGATGGTAGCCTCCTGTCAAGGCCATCTAGTGTGTTCTTTAACGTGCAGAGGGTATGGCTCTCCCATACATGGGACCACTGCTTAACGTCCCATCTGATGGACGGCTGTCTTTCCAAGCCCATCAGTGTCCCCTACTGACTGTGGGCAGGGTGGGGAATTTTGCGGAGATAAATTTCAACGCTGACCCAGCTGGGACTCAAACCTGGGAACTACAGTAGTCTGGCATGCTACTGACTGAGAACCCCTGCCCCCAAGATGGGGAGGAGATTGAATGTAATAATATTTATGCCAAATGAAAGCTTGCGACATGGGGAGTGCCATCTAACCTACATTTTAGAAAGTTTCAGACCCGAGCAATGCCAGTAAATCTGCTAGTAGCTTCATAAATAAAAAATGTGATTCCTAATTTAAATAGTATAAAAAATGGAATTAAAAACACAAACAAAACTTCCCTGAACATTACTTAAATATGAAAAAAATATGAAATTATATGTAAAGATATTAATTTGATCCTTGTTATTGTTTATTGCACAAAACTAAATTAAAGCAGCTACAAAGTTTTAAAAAAAATATTTTTTTTTTAAATCTGAAATTTTACCCTGTACTCTATGCACTATTTTTTTTTTGAAAAAAAAAAAAAACTAGCTTATTTCTGAAAATATTTAGCTTACAGCTGACATTTTACTGCATTGGCCAAATGTGTAGAGTGATCCTGAACCAAAGATGACTCCTTATTTTCAGAAACCACACACAAAAAAAAAGATTTTAGTAACACCAAATTTTTTAGCAGAGACACAAATTGTTTATCTTTTCTGCCTCATGTACCATTATAATCTTAAGAGTTGCATAAGATCTCTGTCATAATCCTTCTTAACATTTTCATATTTTGTCTTTGAATGTGAGCACTCATCAAAAACAAGGATTAACAACTAAACCAATACTTGCAGATGAGAATTACAACTAGTACAGTCAGAACAATAATGCACCAATGAATTGGTGGCTGAGTGATTAGCACACTTGGCTATTGATCAAAGGGATCTGGGTTCAAGTTTCCTTTCTGTGCTATGTTTCTTCTGAGATATATGATAAAAAAAAAATACCCCCCTCAAGCAGCTGCTTGCCACAGAGGTCTGACAGGAGCCTGTCAGTTTATATGCCACAGTAGGAGATCTGAGAGGATGGCAGGACCTCAGCAGAAAAACGACACACACATCCATGCCTAATTCGGGGCTCGAACCCAGGTCCCTTAGATCAGTAGTCAAGCGTGCTAACCACTCAGCCACGGGACGGCTATATATGATAACCATGTATATATTATTAAAACAGACAAACATACTACAATGAACCGTGATGTGATGTATTGTCTTATGTTTGTGTGAACTACAGCATGAGAATTACCTCACCAATGAATTTGAACAAAGAACCTAACTGAAAAATAAAGAAGAAAGAATTGTATTAAAAGGGTTGGGTTGTTTTACCTTTTTTACCTACCACTTTTTTGCACACCATGGGCTAAATGGCCAGGTCACATGGACCCCGAACGCTCAGAGAAGGTTGGGGGAGGGGACCCACTGGAACAGCTATTGGGAGACAGATGGTAGCCTCCCGTCAAGGCCATCCAGCGTGTTCTTTAACGTGCACAGGGTATGGCTCTCCCACACACGGGGCCACGACTTAACGTCCCATCCGACGGACGGCGGCCTTTCCAAGCCCACCAGTGTCCTCTACTGACCGTGGGCAGGGCGGGGAATTTTGCGGAGATAAATCTCAACGCTGACCCAGCTGGGACTCGTGTATTAAAAGGAGTCGGAGTGTGAAAGGAAACATAGTCTCAGTTTGTAAACGATAAGATAATCTAAATAAGAAATGTTTTATGTGGTGAGTGTGCGGGAGATAAAATAAGTTATTAGTGTTGATCCTACTAGTGGACTGGCAAGAAAAATAAGGATGTTTAGGACACTTAAAAATATGACTGAGAAGATTTTATGTTAGTCGAATATACAGAGCTGATTTCAACTTTTCTGTAGGAAGAGTTCATTAATTGGTGTATAGTTACATTTAGTTTGTTTACAAGAATTGGTAAGGTTATTCACAATAAACTGCAGATTTGTTTACAAACATGATTGTACTGCTCATCAACTGATATGCCTTATTTTATGATTTGAGTGTAAATAGTAATAAAATACTAAGTTATTTTGAAGATTTATTTGTACACTGATGTAGAAATGCTGTTGTGTGACTTTAGTTTATATAAACGATTTCATCCATACTTTTGTAATAAATTACATTGTTTTAGAATTAGAATTGTTATATACTGTATATTTGAATTCATGCTCAGTTTTCATTCATTTAATTCATAACAATATATACAGATATATGCATAAATCTTCTCTATGGCACATTAAACTGACAGGCTCCTATCCAACCTCTGTTGCAAGCAGCTGCTTGTGGGGTAATTTTATTTTTCATTACAAAGTCAGCAATATAACTGAAAAATACTCTTCAAATTAGGAATGGCCAGTGTTGATGTGAAAAATTATGTTTATGAATCATATAAAACTGGACTAAGTTGGCAAATTAGTTATTGTATGAATGTAGCCTGTTCACTCATACCCTGTTCTACATATATTGTATGAATGTAGCCTGTTCAGTCATAGTGATGACTGCCACTGCTTACTATTGGCACATCTTGTGATTTTTTTAAGGAAAGGTATTATTCCAATTCAGTACCATTTTTATGAAGTTGATCAGAACACTATTTGTGAAAGGTACAATCAGGCTAAAATATTTGAAAAATGTAAGGCTAAGTTTCTTGGAGCAGTTATAAAAAATGAACTATGAAAGCTGATGTGTTTGAATGGTGAATATAGCTGCTTGGGAAAGATAACCTTCCTTTCCAATCTTCAACATTCAACAAATGGTTAAATAATGAAATAAACTCGACATATTCAATATCTACTAATAAATCAGCACTTTGAAGTCGATTCAAATTTTAGAGGAAAAATTGTCTTGAGCTGGGTGGGATATGAACCCATGACTCCCAACATGTCAGGCGCTCCCGACCACTATGTGGGTTCGTATCCCACCCAGCTCAAGACAATTTTTCCTCTAAAATTTGAATTGACTTCAAAGTGCTGATTTATTAGTTCAACAAATGGTGTTCTTAGCAAACTGGACTAAGTGCACTCACTCTAGTCACTTTACACTTCACACACTCTTAGACACAAGAACCGGTAATGAACCCTTGTGTGCAATCAGGGTTGGGTTGTTTTACCTCTGAGCGGCACTTTTTTGCACACCTTGGGCTAAATGGCCAGGTCACATGGACCCCGAAGGCTCAGAGAAGGTTAGGGGAGGGGACCCACTGGAACAGCTGTTGGGAGACAGATGGTAGCCTCCTGTCAAGGCCATCCAGTGTGTTCTTTAACGTGCACTGGGTATGGCTGTCCCGTACACGGGGCCACGGCTTAACGTCCCATCCGACGGACGGCGGCCTTTCCAATCCCATCGGTGTCCTCTACTGACTGTGGGCAGGACGGGGAATTTTGCAGAGATAAATCTCAACGCTGACCCAGCTAGGACTCGAACCTGGGAAATACAGATTACGAGCCTGCCGCGCTACCGACTGAGCCACCCCCGCCCTTGTGTGCAATCAGTGTTTTTATTTTTGGTATAAAAAGTATTATTTTTTTATTTTCCAAATCATGAATAAAGGAAACAATGTAAATAAAATGGATATAGGAATTTTTAATATAAGTAATACAATTTTATTACCAAATACCATAACAATTCACTAAATAAATTACTGTTCAACAAAAACATTGTTACTCAAAGAATTTACCTGAAAATTTATAATAAACTGTTTACTAAACTAAAAGTACTTTCTAAAGTTTATGTAAAGGTTTTTCAATTCCTTTTTGAAACAGTATTCAGGATGAGCATAATAGCAGCATTGGTTGTCAAATATTTCAGCTTCAATAACTCTAACTATTAAATGAATATTGCAGAAAACTGAAATTGGATTAATTTGACTGAAATCTATAATTTAACTCCAGTACTATTTTTCTGCAAAAAAACAAAAAAAAAACAACATATTTTCAAAGTTAGGGTTGGGTTGGGTTGTTTTACCTCTGAGCGGCACTTTTTTGCACACCATGGGCTAAATGGCCAGGTCACAAGGACCCTGAAGGCTCAGAGAAGGTTGGGGGAAGGGACCCACTGGAACAGCTGTTGGGAGACAGATGGTAGCCTCCTGTCAAGGCCATCCAGCGTGTTCTTTAACGTGCACAGGGTATGTCTCTCCCGCACACGGGGCCACGGCTTAACGTCCTATCCGACGGACGGCGGCCTTTCCAAGCCCATCGGTGTCCCCTACTAACCGTGGGCAGGGCGGGGAATTTTGCGTAGATAAATCAAAGTTAGGGAGATTTGAATATGGTTTCCCATTTACATAATATGAAAGTATACCAATATGCTTGGTAATGAACTATATCACCAAAATCCATATTTTTAAAGGTTTACTATCGATTGTCAGCAGAAAGAGTGCTGTCAGGAGAGAATAATCGCTTTTGATTCATGGATACTTGCAATTTTTTACTCTTCTCAAAACTGCAAAAGGATATAATTTTATTACTTAAATAAATTATAGCACTTAAATGTTGCCACCTCCAGGCATATGCCTAATGTGTCTTATGGGAAATCTGACCCTGGTTCTAGCATATAATTAAACATTGCCTAATACTGATGTAGCAAACTGTGGGACACAGCCAAAGGGCAAAAAACAGATTTTAAATTGTTTTTTGACATGTTCACTAAAGACAAAATTGCTAAAAATATTAAAGTTACTTTAAACTTAAAACAGAGCTGTGAACGTGGTTTCCAAAAATGTACTTATGATGTGCTTCCAAGGTAAATTTATGAAGAGCATGAAACAGTTTCATTAAATGCAAAATTTTACTTTCAAGTTATGTGAACACATTTTGTTTCCACCAGCAGAAAATTAACACTTACCAGCAATACAGCCATGCGATTGCCTAACATGATGAAACCATAAAGATGGCAAATATAGAGCATCTCCTTCTCGAACACAGCACCGGACAGGTGTGGCTTTTTTGTACAGAGGATATTTTTTGAAATCGGGTTTTTCAGGATCAACTGATATCCATGGAACCTGAGAATGAAAAGCGAGAAACACTTTTATTGTTGAAAAAATATTTTTTTTTTTGAGCTAAGGATAATCAGTCACATAGAAGATTTTTAATGTTATGGCTTGTAATTTCTGATTGCACCTAATCATGATGAATCTACGACATATTTTAAAGAGAGCAAGAGGATTTGGGTTGTTTTACCTCTGAGCGGCACTTTTTTGCACACCATGGGCTAAATGGCCAGGTCACATGGACCCCAAAGGCTCATAGAAGGTTGGGGGAGGGGACCCACTGGAACAGCTGTTGGGAGACAGATGGTAGCCTCCCGTCAAGGCCATTCAGCATGTTCTTTAACAAGCACAGGGTATTGCTCTCCCGCACACGGGGCCAAGGCTTAACGTCCCATCCGACGGACGGCACCTTTCCAAGCCCATCGGTGTCTCCTACTGATCGTGGGCAGGGCGGGGAATTTTGTGGAGATAAATCTCAACGCTGACTCAGCTGGGACTCGAACCTGGGAACTACAGATTACGAGCCTGGCGCGCTACCGACTGAGCCACCCCCACCCCAAAAAAGCAAGAGGAACTTTTATATAAGGTTGGGTTATTTTACCTCTGAGCAGTACTTTTTTTTTGCAAACAATGGGGCTAAATGACCAGGTCACAAGGACCCCAAAGGCTCAGAGAAGGATGGGGGAGGGGAACCATTGGAACAGCTGTTGGGAGATGCATAGGGTATGGTTCTCCGACACACCAGGTCACAGCTTAACATCCTATCCAATGGATTACAGCCTTTCTAAGCCCATTGTGTCCCCTACTGACCATGGGAAGGGCTGCGAGATTTGCAGTGATAAATCTCAATGCTGGCCCAGCTGGGACTCAAACCTGGGAACTGGAGAGTATGAGCCTGGTGTACTACTGACTGAGTCACCTGCCTCAACTTTTATAAGTGATAATTAAAAGTTAATGAAAAAATGGTTCAACAACTGCAAATATGTTTTTATAATTAGTAAACAATGAGACTCAAATTTTTGAGCTCAAACCATTTTAATAATTACTGAGCTCAAGTCCAGTATGGGAAAAATTTCTCTGACATAGCATAAATTATACATACAGAAATGCATGCTGCTAAAACATTTTTTAATATTGTAGACCAGTGGTTCTCAACCTTTTATGCTTCATGTACCCCCTGGAAATGTGTATGTAACTGATGTACCCCTTGTATAGATAGATAAAATTATAGTTATAGTATAACAATGGGAATAAAAAAAAACTTATATACACATTAAATTTTGCATTCAAAAATTACATATACTGATAAACACAAAAAAATGACAAACAATTTAACAAATCTTATAAAATTATAAACTTTTACTTTCTTACTATATCTAGCGACTTTTGAGCTTTTACGGTGTACCCCAAAAAGTTTTACTGTGTACCCCACATTGAGAACCCCTATTGTAGACTATTACAAGTTTCAAAGTAATTATATTTATTTGATGACAAAATCTTAATGCTATTTGAAATGACAAATACTAGAAACTGCAAAATTCTTAAATAATTAATGGTATTAAATCTAAAGATGATTCATAAATGAAAGAAAAAAATATAAAAAATAAACTTTTAAATAGTTCCTATTAATTTAATTACTAAAGATTATTAAAAGTTTGAAATCATAATTAAAGGATATCTTTTCCACTTTTTTCCAAAATTATGAAAAAAAATTAGAAATTTAAATCTGAAAACCTGACATAACCCACATCCATTTACTTTTTTATGATTATATACTGAACCATGATGCTTTATTTGAATTAGATATTAAATAAAATTTATAATAAAGTTCAAGCATTTGAGATGAATTTACCTTGCCTTCACCACTTGGTACTACATGAAACTCGCCATTATTATCTTGATGATAGACAGCACTTTCATACGAACCTATGAAAAATATAGCATTGTTTCTGAGACTTGCACACAATCACAATGGATGGTCCCAATAGCTATGAGTAAATAATACATTTGGGAAAAATCAGAACTTAGTATAAAGTTATTTTTTATAACCATTCGAAGCTGTTGAATATTTAAAGTAATTACTCCTTTATTCTCTACTTCAATTTACATTGGCAATATTTAAAGTAATTTAAAGTAATGGTAACAGTTTCAAAAAATGTCCACCAATCATGGCAAATGTGGGAGTTTGAAAAAAAAAAACTCTGATAGACATATGTTTATTGGCACAAACAAGATGGTAAAACAGAGCTGTCATATTTCATCAGCTGAGAGATGGGTTGGGTTGTTTTACCTCTGAGCGGCACTTTTTTGCACACCATGGGCTAAATGGCCAGGTCACATGGACCCCGTAGGCTCAGAGAAGGTTAGGGGTAGGGTTGGGTTGTTTTTACCTCTGAGCGGCACTTTTTCGCACACCATGGGCTAAATGGGCAGGTCACATGGACCCCGAAGGCTCAGAGAAGGTTGGGGGAGGGGACCCACTGGAACAGCTGTTGGGAGACAGATGGTAGCCTCCCATCAAGGCCATCCAGCATGTTCTTTAATGTGCACAGGGTATGGCTCTCCCGCACACGGGGCCACGGCTTAACGTCCCATCCGATGGACGGCGGCCTTTCCAAGCCCATCGGTGTCCCCTACTGACCGTGGGAAGGGCGGGGAATTTTGCGGAGATAAATCTCAACGCTGACCCAGCTGGGACTTGAACCTGGGAACTACAGATTACGAGCCTGGCACTCTACCGACTGAGCCACCCCCGCCCCGATCATACATATGACAAAGTACTAAGTAGGTGTTCATAATAATTGGCCAGACAGTGTAGAAGCTCTGTAATAAATTGGGACAAATTTATCTTGAAAATAGATGCAGTATTTCACTAATGGTAAACTAAAAATTGTATGAAGTAATTTAGTTGTTTGAAGTAATATAGGATTGCTCAAAAGTAAATTTAACCCTGCTTTAATTTTCACATTCATGATAATCTGAAGTATTACAGAAGGAATTACTTATTGTTGTAAATGTATGAGCTGAAAGTCACATTACTTGGAAAAAAAAGCATTTTATGTATTTTTATCAAAATATTTCCCAGTCATATCACTGCAATTTAAATAAATGTTCTAGGGAATACAAGAAAATATTTAAATGAGTCCAAAAGGAGGTTAAAAATGACTATTTGTTGCCTTGATCGGATGTTTTGCAGAATGGATCAACAGTTGGATGAATATGAAACAGATGCTTAATACTGGAAATCCACACAAGGTATAATGCAGAAGACTGTTTTAACAGTGTATGGTAACACAATTTCTGGGTCAATCTGTAAAACAGTGTCTCGCAAACTTTTTTACTTTGTGGCACACTGAATCTAATTTTTTTTCCGCGGCACACTGAATCTAATTTTTTTTTCTGTGCCACACCTAAAAAAGAATTTTTGATGGTTACGCAAAAAGAGGAAAATTGAAGTTTCGTTAAATGCATTTTATTTAAAATAAATATAATAATAAATATAATTAATCATAACTCGGTGTTTGTTTTAAATATTTGTCCATTCTATGGCTTGAAATAATCAAAAATTAATACCAAAATTTGGAAAAAGCTTGATAAATACTTACAAGATCCCAGTTGATAAAATCTGAAAGATTTTTATTAAAGCACGTCGATAACACAAGTCAAGTCAAAATGAAATCTTTCGAATATCTAGTGTCAATTTGAAAATCTCTCACGGCACACTAATGTGCCGTGGCACACTTGGAATCTCTTGCGGCACACAGTTTGCGAGACACTGCTGTAAAAGATAAGTGCTTTCTCACATTGTATATCAAATATGTAGAATTTTGCCTTTTTTTTTAGAAATCTGGTACATTGTGCAATTTATAAACTTTCCTTAACCTCTCATATCTGGTGGGAACTATATATAATTCCCAAAAGAATATGCTTCAAGTTTCCTTCTCCCTCCTACAGAAATCATTTGTTTTAAAGATTTTCTTTAATTAATCCTGAAAAATTTAGAAATTAAATTTAAAATTAAAAAAGATACCTTATTATTTAGATGTTCTGCAAAGTTGAAAAAAAAAGAAGAAAATATTACATAACTGTGGCAGCCATTTTTGCGACCTCATTTCGCACCAGTGTTTCTGTAATTTTTTTCTTTCTCGTAATGTTTCTAAAGTTTCATGCAGAACATTCTTTAGGCTGTTGCCATTTGACTTTTTCTTAATATTTTGGAATTACCTCAAAAGAAAACTGGTGAAAATGGAAGATATATGCATCATTTCATAAGGATATATATATCTATGTGTTGCAATTTTTACCATATTATTATGTAGAATTAAGTGCTCCTTTGTTTAAGCTACTGTCATATTCTGTCCATAAGTATTTCAGAATAAGGTTCAAATCCAATGCAATTATTCTTTTTTTACTATATTGTTTTAAAAAAATTGCTATTAAAATTAGTATGTTTGCTGTTTTTCTCAAATATTTTATAAAAATTTGCAATTAAATGCTATTTATTTTGGTAGAGGATAAGACCAATTATATCTATTATTTTTATTTCCAGAAAAAGTTTAAAAGTTGTCTCTTTTTTTGTTTTGAAAACATCTCAAAATTAACTCTGCTACCAGGGTGAATTCTGGCCAAATACAATTGTGTGTAGATCCAAAACATAGAGTACATATAATTTAGGACTTTTGGTGGGCCAATAATATGGAATCCATGTCTTGAATATAATGGCAAAACATCCATCCAAGGACTGCTCTATATTAATTGTCATTCATCCACTATTTATTGACTGTTAAAATGAGAAAAACATTAAATACAAAACTAATGATAATAAACTAAATTTAGCACTGAGTTTAAACAACTTTAATAATGCTCTAACATATAAATAAATTACCCCTAAAACAGCTGTTTGTCACAGAGGTCTGACAGAATACTGTCAGTTTAATATACCATACAGAAGATCTGTGAGGGTTGGGTTGGGTTGTTTTACCTCTGAGTGGCACTTTTTTGCACACCATGGGCTAAATGGCCAGGTCACATGAACCCCGAAGGCTCAGAGAAGGTTGGGGGAGGGGACCCACTGGAATAGCTGTTGGGAGACAGATGGTAGCCTCCCGTCAAGGCCATCCGGCGTGTTCTTTAATGTGCACAGGGTATGACTCTCCCGCACACAGGGCCACGGCTTAACGTCCCATCCGACAGACGGCGGCCTTTCCAAGCCCATCGGTGTCCCCTATTGACCGTGGGCAGGGCGGGGAATTTTGCGGAGAAGATCTGTGAGGAAGGTGAGACCTCAGCAAAAGGACAACACAAACATTCATGTCTTAACCTGGGGCTCGAAATCAGATCCCTTTGATCAACAGCTAAGTGTGTGAACCACTTGGCCACTGGAACAGCTACTCTAACGTATAGTGGTTAATAACCTTGGACAGCTCAATATGCATTATTTATATGGGAAAAAAAATTATCCTAAGCAAAAACTTACAAAATACATATATATTTATAAATTTAAAATAATTTAAAATTCTCTGTCATTGAGCAATAAAATTTTAGAGTTTATCCTTCAAACTATTTGCATGTTGAAAGTTCTTAGGAGAAAACTCTCAGAAGCTTTCACTTCACTGAAGACGGAGCGCTGTCTTTGCTCTGAAAAGCTTCTGAGAGTTTTCTCCTAAGAACTTTCAACATGCAAATAGTTTGAAGGATAAACTCAAAAATTATATTGCTCAATGACAGAGAATTTTAAATTATTTTAAATTAATTTTTGAGCAAGAAGGTCTTTTTAATTCTATATTCATAAATGACATTTTCTGGCAATCCGAACTGCTACCATATGGCAAGAGTTGCAATTCCACTCTCTGCTGTTTTTTTTATATCAAACTATTTTTAAGGTCAGTAAAATATACATGATGAGGCAAAAATCATTATACAGTTGCATTTAAAAACAGGCAGTCCCTGATATGTAAATTTCGACTTAAATAAACTCAGCTTTGTGAGAGTTGAAGTGGGAAAAAATTCAAGTTTGCTTAGGGGTCAGAGGTGGGTTGGGTTGTTTTACCTCTGAGCGGCACTTTTTTGCACACCGTGGGCTAAATGACCAGGTCACATGGACCCCGAAGGCTCAGACAAGGTTGGGGGAGGGGACCCACTGGAACAGCTGTTGGGAGACAGATGGTAGCCTCCCGTCAAGGCCATCCAGCGTGTACTTTAACGTGCACAGGGTATGTCTCTCCCGCACATGGGGCCACGGCTTAACGTCCCATCCGATGGACGGCGGCCTTTCCAAGCCCAGCGGTGTCCCCTATTGACCATGGGCGGGCGGGTAATTTTGCGGAGATAAATCTCAACGCTGACCCAGCTGGGACTCGAACATGGGAACTACAGATTACGAGCCTGGCGCGCTACCAACTGAGCCACCCCCGCCCCAGGGTCAGAGGTGGCACAGGTGCAAAGCAGTGTCCCTTTTGATGCATGTTTGCAATGCCTACCATTCAGTCCATATCGCATTTTTATACTTTTGTAATTTATTACATTTTTAATTTATTTTTGGATTGAGCTTCATACAAATTTCAAAATATGTATGTATCATAAAGAAATAAACATGTGTATATATTTATGGATGTTATACTATGTGCAATTCTTGTGAAATGAAGACATAGGCAAAACAATAGATGTAAAATTTGTAATAAATAAATTAATATATATGGGTTGGGTTGTTTTACCTTTGAGCGGCACTTTTTTGCACACCATGGGCTAAATGGCCAGGCCACAAGGACCCTGAAGGCTCAGAGAAGGTTGGGGGAGGGGACCCACTGGAACAGCTGTTGGGAGACAGATGGTAGCCTCCCGTCAAGGCCATCCAGGGTGTTCTTTAATGTGCACAGGGTATGGCTCTCCCGCACATGGGGCCACAGCTTAACGTCCCATCCGACGGACGGCAGCCTTTCCAAGCCCATCGGTGTCCTCTACTGACCGTGGGCAGGACGGGGAATTTTTGCGGAGATAAATCTCAACGCTGACCCAGCTGGGACTCGAACCTGGGAACTACAGATTACGAGTCTGGCGCACCACCGACTGAGCCACCCCCGCCCCTTAATATATATGTATTTCTTACATGGAAGAGTGTAAAGCACCAAACACAATATTAAAAAGATGCAAAAGTGGAAAGTAGTACATTTTTAGTATGGGACCCCAACTTACTTAAAAACTCTACTTATACAGACCTGGATCTAGGAAAAAAATGGGGGCACATCCCCTACCTAAATCCAGCTCTGAACTTACATAAGGGTTTGGTTCCTGGAGATCTAAGTCAGGGACTGCTGCCCATTGTCTTTGCCAAACCCTTTGTTTATGCCAAACCCATTGTCTTTGCCAAACCCATTGTCTTTGCCAAACCCATTGTCTATGCCAAACCCATTGTCTTTACCATTCACATTAACACACTACTCAATGACTACACTGCTCAATTTACATGTTAAAATGAACTTTAAAATTTCACATTTGCAAATTTGAACAGTTAATTAGTCACATAAAATAATAAATACCCCCTCAAGCAGCTGCTTGCCACAGAGGTCTGACAGGAGCCTGTCAGTTTATATGCCATAGTAGAAGGTCTGAGAGAATGGCAGGACCTCAGCAGAAAACGACACGTACATCCATGCCTTACCCGGGGCTCGAACCCAGGTCCCTTAGATCAGTAGCCAAGCGCGCTAACCACTCGGCCATGGGACAGCCTTTTACAAAATTGATTTCTTTTAATTTACTGAATGCATTAAACAATGAATTTTAAAAGTTAATTGTCCCTGTATAGTGAAAATGCTTTATACAGAAATACAGCTTTGCAAATTGCAATATTTTTTTTATCATTCTCTCTATGTATGTATATAAAGATAGAATAAAAAAAAAAAATAGATAATAACACTTGAAACTAAAGTGTGGATAAATATAGGTTTCCGAGACTTACCATAAGGAATCCATGGTAAATCTGTTGGTGGGTGTAGAATGAAATCTTTCTGACCTTTAATTACACAGTAAATGTTTTCATAGTGATCTCTATGCACTACAGAAAAACAAAGAACAATTTTTAGTAGAGTATGAAAGCAACTGTGTGAAAAGAATAAAATCACAGTATAATGTTTGTAAATAAAAAATAAATAAATAAATACCCCCTCAAGCAGCTGCTTGCCACAGAGGTCTGACAGGAGCCTGTCAGTTTATATGCCACAGTAGAAGATCTGAGAGGATGGCAGGACCTCAGCAGAAAACAATACGAAGATCCATGCCTTATCCGGGGCTCGAACCCAGGTCCCTTAGATCAGTAGCCAAGCCCGCTAACCACCTGGCCACGGAACGGCTAATGTTTGTAGATCAAACATTTATCTAGTTGAATTAAAAACATTACATAATGGGGGAAAATATTGTAAAACACTTGTTTTCATGCATTGTTTACATAATTTAAAGATTACTGTCAAAACACTTTTATTTTTAATATGGTGACATTTGGCAATACCTACAATGATCTATTATATGTAAAAACTGTAATACTTTTTAAATGTTAACTTTATTAGCACTGGAAATGTTATATCTGAATATGCATGTATTGAGATATATTTATATTCATTAATAAGAATCCCTTGGTCTAATTTTTATCTAATAGGAAAATGTTGGATTGAACCCAATATAAGGACCTCAAAGGATTAAGAGCTGTTGTTTGGGTTGTTTTACCTCTGAGCGGCACTTTTTTGCACACCATGGGCTAAATGGCCAGGTCACATGGACCCCGAAGGCTCAGAGAAGGTTGGGGGAGGGGACCCACTGGAACAGCTGTTGGGAGGCAGATGGTAGCCTCCCATCAAGGCCATCCAGCGTGTTCTTTAATGTGCACAAGGTATGGCTCTCCCGCACACGGGGCCACGGCTTAATGTCCCATCTGACGGACGGCAGCCTTTCCAAGCCCATCGGTGTCCCCTACTGACCGTGGGCAGAGCGGGAAATTTTGCGGAGCAAAGGATTAAGACATTTGTTTTCATTACAGATGAAAAATTAAACATAGATGACAATCACAGCATTACCTGCTGACTTTTTGATGTTGATAAATAAATAAATATTTTGTGGAAAATTTTTTGCTGACATACGGGACGTGATTGTCATCTATGTTTAAATCATTAATAACGCTAAATAGCGTGATGAGACTTTATTATTCATTTCTGTCTTACTCAGTGCAATATAAAAAGTAATAGTTGCCACCCGAGATCATAGATGGCGCCAAACAGTTGGCCCAAAAATCTTGAAGAGTTTAGTCTTAAATTAACGAAAAAAAGACAGAGCTGGCATTAGTTCAATGGAAGAATACTCTGGCATGTTTCTGTAGAGCTGCGGGTTCATGTCCTGTAAGTCGGCTAAATTTTTTCCGCAAAATATTTATTGATGAAAAATTATCTTTAGCTGAGTGAAATATGAATCTATAATCTCTTCATAACATGGGATCATATCTGACATTGACAAAATGTTTTTTTTTCTATACTGAATATTGCTGTCCTCTTACAGGTATTTTATTTGTAATTATTTAGTAATAAGAGTATAAAATTTATTATTCAACAATTAAAAAAAACACTCAAGCAGTTGCTTTACATAGAAGTCTGACAGCACCTTTTGTCAGGTTGTCTCAAGCATTAAAGAATAAATGAAATGATAAATTTTCTGCTTTAGTGAAAAAAAAGTTGATTTTGATTCATTTAAATGTTTGAAATGACATTTTAAAAGGAAAAAACACGAATTTTTAATATCTTAAATAGAAATAATTAACAATAAACAGGCTGATATAAATTTCACATACTTGATGTGACTGCTTGCTCATCTCCCATCCAAAAATTGACTGCATCAGGCTTCTTGCCTAAAAAAAAAATTCCACAAAATGTAAACAAGCATCCAGAATCATTGCTGGAGCAGTCATTACTTTGTAAAAATTACTGCTAAAATTAAAAAAAAAAGGCAAAAAAAGATATATATTATTCCTCAAGCAGCTTCTTGCTACAGAGGTCTACAGAAGCCTGTTAGTATATACTATTGAGAAGATCAATAAGAAAGGTCAAACCTCAGCAGAAAGGCAAGAAAAGAAACATGCAAAAAAAATTATATTATTCCTCAAGCAGCTTCTTGCTACAGAGGTCTGACAGAAGCCTGTTAGTATATACTATTGAAAAGATCAATAAGGTCAAACCTCAGCAGAAAGGCAAGAAAAGAAACATGCAAAAAATTATATTATTTCTCTCTCAAGCAGCTTCTTGCTACAGAGGTCTGACAGAAGCCTGTTAGTATATACTATTGAGATCAATAAGAAAGGTCAAACCTCAGCAGAAAGGCAAGAAAAGAAACATGCAAAAAAAATTATATTATTCCTCAAGCAGCTTCTTGCTACAAAGGTCTGACAGAAGCTTGTTACTATATACTATTGAGAAGATCAATAAGATCAAACCTCAGCAGAAAGGCAAGAAAATAAACATGCAAAAAAATATTATTCCTCAAGCAGCTTCTTGCTACAGAGGTCTGACAGAAGCCTGTTAGTATATACTACTGAGAAGATCAATAAGAAAGGTCAAACCTCAACAGAAAGGCAAGAAAAGAAACATGCACGTCTGATCCTGAGCTTAAACTCTGGTCTCTTCAATCTTCTGATAAACATGCTGATTATATGGCTACTAAAGTATTTTGTTTTATGTGAATGGAAAGCCACCTTCTCAAAGCCCCCTAATTTTATTAATACTTAGAATTACATAAAGCTGAAACAAGAGCAGAATAATAAAAATTTGCTTCAAATATTAATTAAAACAGAAATAATAACTTAAATAACAGATGAAAAACCATTTAGCTTTATTATATTATTTTGTTTAAATTGTACAGGTGTACATAAAATAATATCAAAATTAAACAGGAAAAATGTGTAAAGTAATGAACCTTTGTTTATACTCTGACTGATTGCTGTTAGTCACAAAACACAAGTTTTTTTTTACAGAACAATTTTTGCTTGATGAGCACCATTCTTTGTAAGGAAAATCTGAAATTAAAAATAAATCTTAAAGTATATTTTTGGTGTGATGACGGAAATACTCTTACAAAGTTGGGACTGAGTGTCCTCATATTCTTCTTCTTGCCATATGAGGTACACTTTAGGTAAAGAAATTCCTGGGTGTTTGATTGGTCTAAATGGGTCAACTGCTTGGCCTCAGCAGTTCCCAAATTTAACTCTCTTGAATTTTTTCTTTTGATGCTCCTATATGAATGATATTGTGTATGCTAACCCTGTTACTGATCTTCAACACTTGGGGAATGGGATGTCATCGAATTTCATTTCCATGATCAAGCCAGATATGCTTCAACAAATGTGGACTGAGGTTCATTATCGATCACAGATTGGCTGTATAACAAATGTTAGTCATGTGGAAGTTGTGTAAAAATTTTCCTTCTTTTGTGACTTTGTAACAGCAATCAGCATAAAATTCACTATTTCACGAGTTATTACTGTTTAATTTTCGATGCTTTGTATACACCCTGTACAAAAATAATAATAGAAAAAATAACAAACCATTGGCTACTGATCTACGGGACCTGGGTTCGAGCCCCAGGTAAGGCATGGCTGTTTGTGTCGTTTTTCTGCTGAGGTCCTGCCATCCTCTCAGACATATAAATTGTGGCATATATCTCAGACATATAATATCAGTATCTCAGACATATAATATTGTGGTATATAAACTGACAGGCTCCTGTCAGACCTCTGTGGCAAGCAGCTGCTTGAGGGGGTATTTATTTTTATTTTATTTATTTAGTAAAAAGCAAAGTCTGTGCAATGATTCAGTTTTTGTCAATTTTTACAAGGAGTGCTAAGGATGATGTAAAAGCTTCATTATTAAATGAATATTACTGAAAAACTGATATTTAGAGATATGAGAGTGATCTCTAATTTATCTTCAGTGACATTTTTCTATAAAAGGCTTATTTTCAAAGTTAGGAAGCTTTGTGAGTGGCTTTCCATCACCTAACATGGAAACATCAATCTGTGGTAATATAGTGTTTATATGATATATGGATAAGTTGAAAATGATTAAAAGATTAAAATTTTTTTGCAGTCAAAGGAAAGGGTTAATTATAACAGTAGCATAAAAGCCATTCACATTAATCAATGGCGGAAGGCTTTACTTTTTAAAATTATTTTAGAATTATATTTCAGGTGTAGACTTTGTCTATCACTATTAGTTTCAAGATAAACCCAATTGTTGTTGAATCAGGATCATATGCGTCGATATCCGATGAAAAGAGTTTGTAGAGAGCTGCGGTATCACGGGAACAGCTGGCGAAGTTTTGTCAGTCAGTAGCGAACTGGGGCTCATACTAAGATGTTCTCAGGTTCGAGTTCCAACTGCGCATGCCTTGAGATTTATCTCAGCTAAACCCGCACATGGATTTTTTTTAATGCTTTAAATAGGTTTTCTTTTTCATAAAAAATTAAGTGATTTCAATGTATTCTAATAGAAATTAATGTGAGCAAACATATGCATCAAAAGAACAATGACAAAGCCACTCAAGTGATGCTTGCTGTAGAACGAAACAGTTTAGGGGCATTCATGTTGCATCATAAAGAACACCGTTTGCAAATTCATGATTTATTCCAAGCTTGTTCTTAAATGATAATAAGTGCACAATAATTCATATATTATTACTCTGTGGCAAGCAGCTGCTTGAGGGGGTATTATATTATATTTGTATATATATATATATTTTTTAATATTGCACTTTCTTTTGTTAACCAAACAAGAATGAATTTCAGGAATAAATCTGATTGTTCACTGACATCATTAAGTCAATTATTATTTTTCTCTGCAAAGCCAAGAAATTTAATTTTTTATATATATTTTTTAAAACATTGTGCTTTTTTCCCCCTAATTAAAAATAATTTTCAAGTAAATCCTGCATTTAAATTAGAGTGAGATTAATATTAAATGAAAATAATGCCTGTTTTACACCACACATAAAAGTTCCTATTGCTTCTACATGCAAATTTTATAAATGTATTTCTGTTTAACTGCTTTATTATTTCAATTGTGTATAGGTATCATCTTCTGGTTTGGTGCACTCAGTTTAATATTCTATATTAAACTAGAAAAACATAGAGATGGGCATACTCTATTTGATAATAAAGCTGACTGACATTTAGCTTAAAATATACTCTAAATAAAAAAAAAATACCCCCTCAAGCAGCTGCTTGCCACAGAGGTCTGACAGGAGCCTGTCAGTTTATAAGCCATAGTAGAAGGTCTGAGAGGATGGCAGGACCTCAGCAGAAAAACGACACATACATCCATGCCTTATCCGGGGCTCGAACCCAGGTCCCACAGATCAGTAGTCAAGCGTGCTAACCACTTGGCCATGGGATGGCTACCTTGCAAATTTATTATACCTCCATTTTAGACAACAAAAAGCAAATTTAAAGCTCTGTAACTTCTAGATTTCTTACTATCTGCAATATCATCCAAAATTTCTCAGCACACTAAAAAATATAACTATCAAAGGTGTGCTGCTGCATACTAGTGTGCAGCAGAACACCCTTTGAGAACCATTGCTGTACATCATGCACATAAAACTTTAGTTATAATACTATTAATATTTATGTAATTATGCTGCTTATGAGCTATGTTTTTTGACTTGTTAGTTTTCCATTTGGTCCTTTTAAACAATTTCATGAGATTAATTAGCATGACAAATTTCTCATTTGTCTTTCTCCTAAATTAAAAATCCATATGTTGTTGCAAAACAACAGAAACTTAAATGAAACTTTTTGCTCTTCAATTACATTATTGGGGGGTTAATTTCTGCTAAATTTAGCTTGTGACAAGGATAAAAAGAATAGGCAGTTCTACAGCAATGCTGCACTTATTTGGAAAGGACTAAATTTATGAATGGTACCTGGTCCCAAATTACATAGTTGCATAACTGCATTTTTACCATTGTCACAGACCCACTTTAGCAGAAATTACATCCCACCTATTCATGCATGCTAAAAGTAAGAGATAAGTGAAATAGATGAAACATTTTCTAAGCTGAAGTAAGTTTGTGAAATGAGCAAGAGTGAAACACTAATGAAAATGGTTTAGTGAAAAGTAGCATCAGTTCAGAAGTTAATTATTTACAAGGTGTAGTCCACGGCTGAGATATAGAGTGCCCTACCAAAGTGTTACAGAATTTTCATGTTATGTCAATCAAAATCTAATTTTGAAAGTCTGTAACTTCTAATATGTGCATTTAATAATAAACACTTGAAATAATGAGTTAAAATAATTGATTGCCCTGACTGGGATTCAAACACAGGTCCTCGGTGGTCTAGCGGTTAAGATGCCCGCCATGCTTCTGGGGGGCGGGGGTGGCTCAGTCGGTAGCGCGGCAGGCTCGTAATCTGTAGTTCCCAGGTTCGAGTCCCAGCTGGGTCAGCGTTGAGATTTATCTCCGCAAAATTCCCCGCCCTGCCCACGGTCAGTAGGGGACACCGATGGGCTTGGAAAGGCCACCGTCCGTCGGATGGGACGTTAAGCCGTGGCCCCGTGTGTGGGAGAGCCATACCCTGTGCACGTTAAAGAACACGCTGGATGGCCTTGACGGGAGGCTACCATCTGTCTCCCAACAGCTGTTCCAGTGGGTCTCCTCCCCCCAACCTTCTCTGAGCCTTCGGGGTCCATGTGACCTGGCCATTTAGCCCATGGTGTGCAAAAAAGTGCCACTCAGAGGTAAAACAACCCAACCCAACCCATGCTTCTGGGAGACTTGGGTTTGAAGGAATTCAGGGCAACCATATTTTTTCAACTCATTATTTCAAGTGTTCCTTGTCTACAGGACTTTTCCTGTGATAATTTATTACTTAACAATTTAATAATAAATCTGACTGACGATAAAGATCATAATAAAATTTATTTAAATTTGGATTTTCAACAAAATTTATTCAAAAGTTGGATATTTCAAAATAAATTATTTTGTTTTATACAAATAATACATAACTGCGTAATATTGAAATTATCATTATGAAACTTCTAAATGTATTTATTTTATTAAATGGTTTGAAACAATAATTATTATTTAAGTTTTAATAAATGTTTAAAGTAAATTCTTATTATTAAAATAAAAAAATTACTACAAAGGATAAAAATATGAATCAGGTGTAAATTTCTATTCCACCATAATTATATAAATAACACTGAACAATTTATACTACAATACAAATATTTTTTACACAAAATGAAGTTGCTCAAAACAAAGAATGGAAAAACTGCAAGTTTTGTGTTTTTGCACACAAAATAATATACATGGATTCGTGATATAATATTCACTAATATGTAGTTTAGATCCAATGGTTTAGTTATATACAGTTTTGCCATAAACCTTTGGCTCTAAAATATGAGAAATATTTAACTGGGTAAAAGCAGAAATTATCTAATTATAAATCTGTCTTACCTGTGGCTTCAGTAGCCCACAAAACATCTGAATCCACATCACACATTAAATCCACAAATTCCTCAGTCATATTTGAATTCTGTTTCTGAATGTAATGTACTGAACTCTCATTTCTTTTCTCTAATATTTCCAAAAATTTATCGAAAACCATTTTTCGCTCTTCAGGCATTACAAAATAATGGCCATTTATTGCATCTGCATAGCCATTTGGTGTTACAGCAACTGTCACCTCTTTACTTCCAATTTTAGATCTGTAACACATTTGAAGAAGAAACAGCAAATTTGTGATTCAATGTTATTCAAGATTTTAATAACTACAAAGTGTATGAACTAAAAACTCAGTAAAGATATGGGAATTAAAAAGTTATCTTAGGGAAATGATTTTTTATATCAGTCAATAATGGGCTAAAAAAATAAAGGGGGGGGGGGAGCCAAGTAACACAGTTGAGCTGGAAAATGTAAAACAGGTGGGCCAAGAGACTGTATTTCCAATAATAATAAATAAATAATAAATACCCCCCTCAAGCAATTGCTTTCCACAGAGATCTAACAGAAGCCTGTCAGTTTATATGACACAATAGAAGGTCTGAGAGGATGGCAGGACCTCAGCAGAAAAACGACACAAACAGCCATGCCTTACACGGGGCTCGAACCCAGGTCCCTTAGATCAGTAGCCAAGCGCGCTAACCACTCGGCCATGGGGAGTATAATATTTCCCCTTCTATTTTACAGGTCTTCCAAACATTTCTTGAAAAATGCAGGAAATACAAATAAATTTAATAAGGTTGGGTTGTTTTACCTCTGAGCGGCACTTTTTTGCACACCATGGGCTAAATGGCCAGGTCA
Source organism: Ryuthela nishihirai (assembly GCA_038380435.1). Classification (NCBI taxonomy): domain Eukaryota; kingdom Metazoa; phylum Arthropoda; class Arachnida; order Araneae; family Heptathelidae; genus Ryuthela; species Ryuthela nishihirai. Next base: position 74,379,616 of record JAWZYU010000006.1, read on the forward strand.
CATGGACCCCGAAGGCTCAGAGAAGGTTGGGGGAGAGGACCCACTGGAACAGCTGTTGGGAGACAGATGGTAGCCTCCCGTCAAGGCCATCCAGTGTGTTCTTTAACATGCACAAGGTATGGCGCTCCCGCACACGGGGCCACGGCTTAACGTCCCATCTGACGGACTTTCCAAGCCCATTGGTGTTCCCTACTGACCGTGGCAGGGCGGGGAATTTTGCGGAGATAAATCTGACCCAGTTGGGACTCGAAGCTGATAAATTTAACAACTTTTTGCCTCTATTACCCTTACTAGCATTCTGAAGTGGGAAGGGGCATTGTTCTCCTTGCACCCCCCCTCCCACTCCCTAGATCTGGCGGTAGCGCGCCAGGCTCGTAATCTGTAGTTCCCAGGTTTGAGTCCCAGCTGGGTCAGCGTTGAGATTTATCTCCACAAAAATTCCCCGCCCTGCCCACGGTCAGTAGGGGACACGATGGGCTTGGAAAGGCCGCCGTCCGTCGGATGGGACGTTACGCCGTGGCCCCGTGTGCGGGAGAGCCATACCCTGTGCACGTTAAAGAACACGCTGGATGGCCTTGACGGTAGGCTACCATCTGTCTTCCAACAGCTGTTCCAGTGGGTCCCCTCCCCCAACCTTCTCTGAGCCTTCGGGGTCCATGTGACTTGGCCATTTAGCCCATGGTGTGCGAAAAAGTGCCGCTCAGAGGTAAAACATCCCAACCCAACCCTAGATCTGGCCCTAGTCAACAAGAATTAGCCTGTATTTATTTTTGTCTGCAATGCTTTATTATTTTATTATTGTAATGATATTCTTTTGCAAGCTATTTTCTTTAATTGCTCCCTTTAAGTATGAATTATATTTGCAATGCTTATATCATATAACCATTTGCATTATGGCTTTTTTTTAATCCACAAATTCATTTTTACACTGACTGATACTAAGAAACAAGGATTTCCATATACTTGTTGGTTATTTTACCTCTGAACTCATTATTTTTGTACAGAGTGGGATAAACAGTCAATTCACAAGTGTCCTAATTACTGAGAGTTTCGCAGCAGAAGGATAACTGTTAAAGTACTGTGTAAGCCTACCATCAAGGCCCTCCAGTGCATTCTTTAAGGTGCATATGGTATGATTTTCTTCACAGAGAGTCATTGTTTTATGTCCTATCAGTGGCAACTAGTGAGTTTCTAAATGGGTAGGGGCCAGCATAATATTGTATACAGAGAAACCAATGAGGCAGGGGTGGTGATGTCTCACATAGTGGTGTACATCAGTGATTTTCTCCACTAACCCCAATTCTGTCCCTGATGAAAAAAGGAACACAGATTGGATTGGAAAAGAACATACACCGAAGAGCCAAAACTCTATGGATTGGGTTGTTTTACCTCTGAGCAGCACTTTTTTGCACACCATGGGCTAAATGGCCAGGTCACATGGACCCCAAAGGCTCAGAGAAGGTTGGGGGAAGGGACCCACTGGAACAGCTGTTGGGAAACAGATGGTAGCCTCACGTCAAGGCCATCCAACGTGTTCTTTAACGTGCACAGGGTATGTCTCTCCCGCACATGGGGCCACGACTTAACGTCCCATCCGAAGGACGGCGGCCTTTTCAAGCCCATCTGTGTCCCCTACTGACCGTGGGCAGGGCGGGGAATTTTGCGGAGATAAATCTCAATGCTGACCCAGCTGGGACTCGAACCTGGGAACTACAGATTACGAGCCTGGGGCGCTACCGACTGAGCCACCCCTGCCCCACAAAACACTATGACCACCTGTCTAATATGATGTTGGTCCTCCATGTGCCATCAAAACAGCTTTTACCTGGTGAGGCATGGATGTTACAGAATTTCTATAGGTGTCTTCTGGTATCTGGTACTAACATTTTACCAGCAGATCCTTTAACTCTTGTAAGTGGTTGAGCCACTGCAAATCGGATAGGCTGTTCCAACACAAACCACATAGATGTTAGATTGGATTGATGTCTGGGGAATTTGGTGGCCAGGGTAATACCTGGAAGTCATCCTAATGTTCTACAAACCATTCTCGAACAATTCGGGCAAGGTGGCATGATGCATTATCCTGCTGAAAGAAGACACTACTAAAGGGATATACCATTGCCATGAAAGGATGTACCTAGTCTGCAATGATGTTTAGGTAGGTGGAGATGCCATTTTCCTGCACATGAATGACTGGACCCAGGGTTTCACAGCAGAACATTGCCCAAAGCATTACACTTCCTCTACTGACTTGTTTTCATCCCACGGTGCTTCCTGGTACCAACACTTGCCCAGGTAAATGACATACACATACCTGGCCATCCACATGGTGCAACAGGAAATGAGATTCATTGAACCAGATGACCATCTTCCAATCATTCAAGGTCCAGTTTTGAAGCTTGCATGCCCATTGTAGGCACTTTCGACAGTGATCTGAGGTTAGCATGAGCACTCGGAGTGGCCTGTGGCTACACAGCTCCATTTTCAGCAGGGTTCGATGTACTGTGTGTTGTGACACATACTCCCGTCACCAGTGTTAAGATAAAGGTGAGTTGCACCACAGTATCACTTCTGTTGGCTCATACCATGCGGGATAGCCTTTGCTCACCTCTAGCATCGATGAGCCATGGTCAGCCCACACCTTGCCGGTGGTTCATGGTTTTTCCCTCCTTGCACACTTTTTGATGGGACTAACCACGGCTGACTGTGAGCACCTCAGAAGCCAAGCCATCTCGGAAATGCTCTGACCCAGTCATCTGGCCATTACAATTTGGCCTTTATCAAACTGAAGTCTGCTGCCTTTTCCATCTGAAGAACAGGAGAATATTAGTGAAGACAAAACCCAGAGCTCCGCTAAATGATCATAGCACTACATCTATCGGGATAATGCCATAAACTCCACTACCTACATCGAGGGCAAGACAACACCATAATAGATGCAGCTCGCCCCATGACTACCTATGGTGAACAATCCTATAGAAGGAAGGTTCATCCATCATACTGATTAACAGAGCTCAGTATCAGGTTATTTATACTGTTTCATGACCTTCACATATGCTGTCGTTTACCTGCAGTTGCTTCAATTTGCATAAAGATGCACTGATCATAATGTTTTGGCTCTTCGGTGTATATATATGTAATAAAATTTCCATATATATTGTGGCTTATGTCAGGCATGTACCCCAGAATTTAGTTTCAAGGTAGGGTTGTTTGGGTTGTTTTACCTCTGAGCGGCACTTTTTTGCACACCATGGGTTAAATGGCCAGGTCACAAGGACCCCGAAGGCTCAGAGAAGGTTGGGGGAGGGGACCCACTGGAACAGCTGTTGGGAGACAGATGGTAGCCTCCCGTCAAGGCCATCCAGCGTGTTCTTTAACGTGCACAGGACATGGCTCTCTCGCACACGGGGCCACGGCTTAACGTCCCATCCGACGGACGGCGGCCTTTCCAAGCCCATCAGTGTCCCCTACTGACCGTGGGCAGGCGGGGAATTTTGCGGAGATAAATCTCAATGCTGACCCAGCTGGGACTCGAACCTGGGAACTACAGATTACGAGCCTGGCGCGCTACCGACTGAGCCACCCCCGCCCTTTCAAGGTAGGGGGTTGAGAATTTAGTTCAGAGGAGAGTTTGAGAATTTAGACTCTGGGGTGGAGGGGGAGACCTAAAGCTTTTTCGTAATATTTTGCACTGATAATTAAGGTGCACAAGATAGTTTCCTTTTTTATTATTTATTCCAAGTTGGAGTTTAATGATTTAGTATATATATATATATTACAGAAATGTTGGTGGGCGCTGGCCCCTCTAGCTCCAAATGATCAGCTGCCTTTGTGTTTCATCTAATAGACTTGAATGAGAAAAACAATAGTCCATTGGTTTTCCCATCAAAGGCAGAACAGGGATTAGTGAACAAAATCTTGAAAGGAGCAGAGTGGGACTTTACCAAGGGAACCTAAGGTTATGATTATGCTACACTATCAACTGAGCCATTCCTTGCTTGTACCCTCTTAGTAATAACTTGTTATGTGCAGTATAAACAATCATTTTTATCTCTCATTCATCATAAGATTAGAGAAATTTCAATTCCCAAGGAAAATATTATTATGAAATGATCAGAGACCTTCAATTTAATATTAAAAAACAGATTACTACATACAAAATTCCATTTCTTGAATTATCTTATTTTTAACCATCATAGAATTTCGGATTGTGCCTGCCTGCAAGTCACAATCATTGAAAATATGCATGCACATTGCTTATGATATAAAATCATTGGGGAAAGCATACCAAAAATTCACCTGATTACAACGAATAAATTAAAATTAATTCTAATACTACAATTATAAAAATTTAAATATTTTTATTCAGCAGTCACAATTTTACAAAACACAATTATAAATAATGCTTAAAAAGCTTTTTTATAATGTAAGTATTACACATAGTACCAACTTAACTCCAAGGGGACTGGGGTTGGCTCAGTTGGTAGCGTTGGGTTGTTTTACCTCTGAGCGGCACTTTTTTTGCACACCATGGGCTAAATGGCCAGGTCACATGGACCCCGAAGGCTCAGAGAAATTTGCGGGAGGGGACCCACTGGAACAGCTGTTGGGAGACAGATGGTAGCCTCCCGTCAAGGCCATCCAGCGTGTTCTTTAACGTGCGCAGGGTATGGCTCTCCCGCACACGGGGCCACAGCTTAACGCCCCATCTGACGGACGGCGGCCTTTCCAAGCCCATCGGTGTCCCCTACTGACCGTGGGCAGGGCGGGGAGTTATGCAGAGATAAATCTCAATGCTGACCCAGCTGGGACTCGAACCTGGGAACTACAGATTACGAGCCTGGCGTGCTACCGACTGAGCCACCCCCGCCCCCACCAGTTGGTAGCATGTCAGATTCATAATCTATAGTTCCCAGGTTTGAGTCCTGCCTATGTCAGTGCTGAGATTTATCTCTGCAAACCCACCACCTTGTCTTTGATAAGAATGGGGACATCAATGAGCATGGTAGGGCACTTAGCCATTCGATGAGTTGGGTTGTTTTACTCTGACCGGCACTTTTTTTGCCATGACACCGGCACTTTTTTGCCATTTGCACCATGGGCTAAATGGCCAGGTCACATGGACCCTGAAAGCTCAGAGAAGGTTGGGGGAGGGGACACACTGGAACAGCTGTTGGGAGACAGATGGTAGCCTCCTCCCGTCAAGGCCATCCAGCGTGTTCTTTAACGTGCACAGGGTATGGCTCTCCCACACATGGGGCCACGGCTTAACGTCCCATCTGACGGACGGCGGCCTTTCCAAGTCCATCAGTGTCCCCTACTCTCCGTGGGCAGGGTGGGGAATTTTGCGGAGATAAGTCTCAACACTGACCTAGCTGGGACTTGAACCTGGGAAATACAGATTACGAGCCTGGCGCGCTAACGACTGTGCCACCCCCATTCGATGAGACATTAAGCCATGGCCTGTGTGTTGGAGAGAGATAACCTGAGCACTTTAAAGAACATGCTGGATTGCCTTGATGAGAGGCTTCCATCTGTCTCTTAACCCTTCCAGAGTCCAGGACGTCTGTATATGTCCACAGAATTTGAATTGAGAAGCCAAGAACGTATAATCCATTTTCAGTACAAAAAAAAAAAATGATTTTTAAAAAACAAAAATTACCATTTAATTTTTTTATACATATCTTTTAAAAAATATATAATTCAGGCTTGACAAATAATATTTTCTTTTTTCATTTGATGCATATTTTATTGAACTATGGCATAAATAATTTGTTAAATTTATCCAATTGCCATTTCTTAGAAGTGACATAAGGTATTGCCAATTTGTTTCTTAACATTACTCTGTGTTGAAGCAATCCCCTATTTGAAGTCCAGAAGTTTGATTTGAACTATTATCAAAAAATTTTCCTTAAAGTTCCTAAAATCTCCTGATAGTTATTTTTAAAAATGGAAGTTTTTGGAAGTAATTATGAAATATGTACCTATTTTTTTGGTATACCACTGTAAAAAGTCTTATGAAAATTAATCTGTTTCTACATTGTTCAAATTTTTTACTTTAATAAAATTCAGAATTAAATTCTCTTTAATTTGGTATATAACACAACCTATTTCTGTTAGTTAGTTATTATTAAAAATATTCTGAAGTTGACTTGTTTATTGCACTCTGCAACAACCCTGAACTTTTCTTAAGGTATGGTACGGAGAAAAAAAAATCACAAAACAGAGGAACTATTTACTTTAAATAAGAATTTTTTTTTTGTTTTTTAGAAATAAATAGCCCTTATATTCATGTGCATTATAATCACTTCTATTTATTAGTGTGTTTTAAATAAATTTTTATTTGTGCTACCAAATGTATTTTTTTACTATAAGATTCTAAAAAAGTTCAATTAAAATAAAACTAGTCATTTTTTTTGTTAAATATTTTTTTACAGAAAATCATGAGTTAAATGCTGATAAATTTGACATATAACATGCCATAATTTCTTTCATTAGTTATTTGGCAAAAAAGTATTAAATTGAAAAATTTTTTTGGCTGAGCATAGGAAGAAAATAGTTTGGCCTCTGGATGGAAACCAGTTTTTCACACTGGACACTGGAAGGGTTAATAGCTGTACAATGGATCTCCTTCCCCCAACCTATTCTGAGCCTCGGAGTCCTTATGACCTAGCCATTTAGCCCATTCTGGGCAAAAAAGTGCCACTCAGAGGTAAAGCAACCCAACTTATATTGCTCATTCTTTTATTTTAAACTAAAGTGGCTAACCATACTAAAAAGTAATATTACTGGAGGGATAAATTAAATTCAGTAATAAACAGATTGAAAAGAAATTACTACACACAAATATTTATTTCTTGAATCTACCCTTTTTTTTTACCATCATAGAATTTAGGGTATGTGCCTGCCTACAAGTCACCATGACTGGAAATATGCATGGATACTGCTTATGATATAAAAATCATTGGGAAAGTATAATAAAAATTCACTTGATTACAAAGAATAAATTAAAATTAATGCTAATACTGAAACTGTATAAATTAAACTAAATATTTTTACTGTGCAGTCACAACTTTAAAAAAGAATTATAAATAACACCTTAGAAAGGCATTTTCCCTATTAATGCATCATTATAGATACATTTCTGAGGCTTGCTTCTTTTGTTATTGTAAAGTCAAAACTTTTCATTTTTACACCATAAGCATTTTTGTGGCACTCAATACAATCTCCACTGTATGTTAATGTTACATTATTGAAAATGCTATTTCAAACAAAATTTCTTCCTCAAATATCATCAATCAACCTTTTTTTTAAAGTTCACCGGTGGTATGGTATACAAAAGGGTGGGTACATTCCCCAAGAGTTTGTTCATATACATCCTAAACAACATGACCCAAAAACCTATATAAAATAGTTTTGTACACATGGGTATGCAAGAATGTGGAAAATGTGTTTCCCTTCTAAAAAAATTTCCTAGAAGCAGCTATTCAAAAGATTGATTTTGATAAAGCAAATGCATGGTACTGAAATTCAAGACATAATGTAATAGATATAGCTGTCAATTCAGAAAGATGAATGTATAATTTTATCCATTTGCAAATCTTCAATTATATCAGTATAGTGTATCTAACAGATAACTGTTACATTAATTTTAACTTTCTCTTGAACCTTATATCATACATTGCAGTGATAGACTTAGTTTAATTTTTATAGTTGGTATATTAAGCTTATTTTTACATTTAAGTTATTCAAGTTGACTAACTGCACAAATAAAGCAAGATTAACACAATTTCAACATTAGACTGCAAAAACAAAACTTTTATCAGTTTGTGAATTATGCTTAACTTTTAGACACTGGTCCATTTAATAAGACCAACAAAAATATGTCATTAAAAATAGCATATAAGGTAGAAATATTTAAAATTGATTTCTGCACTTTTTTGACATTTGAATTAAATTATGTTTATGGTAAGAATAACATATAAATTCGTAAGTGCTAATAAATTTTAAGCTACACAATACCACATATCTGTATGCAAGCTTTGCATAAGCATACTGAAATTTCAAAACAACCATTGTTTTTGAGAGTGTGGTACAAAAAATGAAAGTTATTTCCTTCATGGCTGATTTTTATCATTTTATGCAGGGCTGGCACAAGAGTAAATATGAACTGGGCAAAATGAACTTTTCTCAAAACCTATCTTAATTATAAAAAATCTGGTTTTCTGTTACAATTACAATAATTGTCTATTATAAAATTTTTAAGTACATATTTAATAAACAGCATGGACACTTTTGGTACCCCTTGTGCTGTGGTGCCTTGAGTGATTACCCACCCCTGATTTTAAGACTTAGCAAGGTTTTCATTGTTTACATAAATATGTTTCCTCAATCATTTGAAAATTTGAATTATTTTAAATAACTGCATGTTTGAGTCACTGAAATGCAAAAGCACTAATCTTTACCTGAGTTGAATTTATTACCGTAAATAAGGCACAGTCCAATTTCTTATTGCTGGCCAATGCTTGACAGCATTTCTGAATATTACAGGCTTGTTTGGGGACAACCAGCTTCTAGCAAACTCTATAGCTGATGGTACACCTGCTATTTCTGGAACTTCATGAAAATTATAAAAGTCTGGAAAGGGAAATCATCAATTATCACAAATTGAATTAAAGACATTTAATATTACTATATTTATGAAAACAAAGTTAGCTTTTCTGGTGAAATTATTATAGCTGATGGGGTTAGCTAGCAACATTTCTATAGAGCAGTGGTTCTCAAACTTTTTCACATCATTGGACAAATTTCACTGAATGAATTTAATCCCAGTACTGGGATAATTTGATTGTGACACACTACTTAGTTCACTTTGTTGTGGCACAACTAGTACTGAATTCACTTCCTCGCAGCACCAGAGTATTGGGCTCATTTTGTTGCAGCTAACCAAAGTTAATACATTTTAGTAATAGAAAACCTTGTACTGGTCAATTGGATCACCTTCATTTTGCTACTCATTCTCATTTGCAGAATGCCAGTGTGCCCCATAGTACCAGTCGAAAAAACAGGTTTTTAAATATAACAATTTCAGAAATAATTTTGTGGAAAAATCAAGTTTCACTGATGTGGGAAATTCAAACCTATGCATCCCAGTCTGAATAGTATTATTCCATAAAATGATATGTAATCTAACATTTCCTTCTTTATATATTTATATCATTTGTGACCATTTAATTTATATTTCAGGTTTCTTAAATATTTTTGAGTTTATTTTTAGACTTCTTTATGCAAATGCCAAGGCACAATTGCTAGTCATATGAGACACTGGTTGAGAACCACTGATATAGTCATTAAAACCCATAGGTTAGTAGTTACACTACTACCTATGGGTTTTAATAGATAATAAACCAATGAATTTCCAAAATGTATGATGCCAAAAAATATTCTCTTTATTCTCTCTTTAATTAGCTATTTGAAATAGAATTAGTGTGATTTCAAAAATAAAAAAAGTTTACATTACAAACAATATCCAGCAAAATGCAACTTGAAACTCATGCAAAAAATATCATCAACTACGTCAAATCATATTGAGACAAATTACAGGCAATATGTACTGTATATTTTGAGCTCATGAGAAAGAACAAAATATTAAAGAACATATGAGAAGAAGAAAAAAATGTTATTATTTAGCGTCCTAAACTCATATTTTGAAAAATAAACCAGTATTGTGGTACAAATTGTAATATTTTTTTTCTTTGAGATACTTATTTTCATATAAAAACAAAAGAATATATCATTGCTCATGCAATTGACAATCTTTCCATTAACATATGTATTGACGTTTGTTAAAGTAATATTCTATATTGAGTATTTCTACTCTAAAATTTAGGACTATTAGGATGTGTATTATCATCACTACATACACAAATCGGTACTTACGTATTAACGCCACCGCAGCTACAGATTTGGCGGGTTTTAAGTGCCGCCAATCTACACCTAAAATTTTTGCGACAAATCATAAAATAAAACACTTTATTTAAAATCAAAACACTTTCAAAATTCAAAACACTTTATTTAAAAACAAAGTAGTCAATCGGATTTCGGTGGAAAATGGGCCGATATAGAGTTTAACATAGATTCAAAACAGTCTCTATTTTCTTTCACCTGATGCTGTCGCCATATGAACTCTGATAAATAAGATTCCAAATGATGTCTCGCTGTCCCCCTATGTCTCTTGTTCCTCCATTTAGCATTGCCCCACATTCTCTCAACTGTTTGTATATGAACTCCTGTATCAGGATCAATAAAATTGTATTTATGATTAACTTTAGCATGTAGGAATCCTTCTATTTCTATTCTATTTGTTTGGTAACCTTTCCAACTGTCAGAATAAATTGTGCTACCATCTGCAATGTTTTCAATAATTTTATCAAGAAGGGTAGAGCCAGTTCTATTAGGAACAGTGACAACAAACGAATCTTTTGTTTCTCTACATATACCACCAAACACCCACTGTTCGGGTAATACTCGACCACAATTATTTTTACGTTTAGTAAACAAACTTTCATCAATTTCCACAATGCAATCTGGTCCACCTACCTTCTTGTTTGGTTTATTCTCCATATCCAAGACACATAATTCACGCATGTAATTGTTCCAATCTAAACAGTTTTATCCGATAAATCAAGTTGCTTTTCACAAAATTTAATCGACGTCAACTCCTCGCACCAGCAGTATATGAATCTCAAAGCTGAACAAAATGGAATTCTGCTTCCCTCAAACCAGTTGTCTTTTCTAAGTCCCACTTGCTGATCACACTGTCTTAAATTACATTTCCAAAACTTACGTTTACCAAAATAAAGTTTCATGTCATGGGAATTGATACATTTTCACTTTTTTGGTAAAATATTTCGCTCCTGAAAAAATAAAATTGCATCTTGTTCTGTTTTTGGCAAATCCCAAATACGCATTTTCGTAGCACTAAAAAATGGTGTCAAAAATCAGCAAACAACAAGGCAACAAGGAATCCAAAAGATAACTGCGTGCGCGTGCGAACAACAAGATTGCTCTTTATTGGCGCATAAGCGCAACTTCTGCTGCGGTGGCATTAATACGTAAGTACCCACAAATCTTTATAAAGAGTAACTGTTGGGAGGTCTACAATAATACTGAGTCATGTGTGAGAGTTTATAAGGCTTGTAGCAATTGGTTTAGCATTGTTCCTGGTGTTTGACAAGGGTATATTTTGTCTCCTTTCCTCTTTAGTTTGGTTATTATGTTATACAAAATTCACTGCAAGGGAAAGATTTTGGCTTTAAATGGTCTACAGATCTGAAAATTTTTGATTTAGATTATGCAGATGATTTGGCACTGTTGGCTAATGATGTTGATGAGATGAATTCTTTCATTAGGGCTGTTTATGAGAATGGCAATTTTTGTTGGTTTGGTGATAAACAGAAAAAAAACTACAGTGATGAAAACTGGTCAGGCAGATAGTGCTTCAGTTGCTTTGAATGGCTGCACTCTTCAGCAGGTGTCTCAGTTTAATTATCTTGGGAACTATGTAACAGATATTGGTGATCAGTGGCGTGAGATAAATAGAAGAATAGGGATTGCTGCTGGGACTTTTAAGAATCTATGGAGAGTGTGGAAAAATAGGTGTGTGCACCTAAAGACTAAAATTAGGCTGTATAATAGTTTGGTTCTTTCTAAGGTTAGTTATGGTAGTGAAAAAAAAATTCTTTGTAAACAGGACCACAAGAAACTTGATGTCTTTGATTCTAAATGCTTATGCAGCATCTTGGGCATTAGGTGGTTTGACTTTGTAAGAATGATGAGGTTAGAAGGAGTCATCAACCTCCTTTGAGCAGCATATTGTGCAGAGAGATAGACTGCAGTAGTTTGGCCATGTTGCCCGTAGGCATAGCTGCAGATTAGGAAAACAGGATTATGAACAGTGTGCTTAAAGGCTTCAGGAAAAATGGGGAGATGTAGAATGCGAGATGAGCAGACATTGTCAAACAGGAACTTGCTAGAATTGGCCTACAGTAACCAAATGCAATAGCTATAGCTCAGAACAGACATATCTGGAGAGGAAAATTACAGTCTGGTAGGTTCTCGTAGCCCATGGCTACATGAGGATTTTGTATGTTGAGAAGTTGAATGCTTTGTAATTACTGTATTGATGCATCTCTCATTGACATCGAGAATTACATAATTAAATAAGTAAGACGCTATCTCAGTTAAAAAATTTCAAGAAAATATTTACCTTTAAATTCATTAGATAATGTTATAAAACAATCTTGAATTGTTTCATTAGCCATCATGTGGTTTTAACAAGTTACATCACCGTTCTTCATGCGGTTAACGGTTTCTATTAAGCATGGTATTTGCCAATTTTTTAATTATTGTTACGAAAAAGGGGTAACAAGAGTGGAATATAGAATAAAACTGGCGAAAATTAATTTGCGAATGTTATTTGTGAGATATAAATTTGAGCGAAATGTATAAATGACACTTATTTGAAAAATTGAGAAAAGAAATTTGTGATATATGGCAAACAGCTTTAAGGCTCAAACATAAAAGTTCAACAGCGTTAACAATAAATATTGGTATTATATAAACTATACTGCTGTTAAGCAGTAAAAATAAAAAACAAATTTTCGTTGATATAAGAAGTATCAAAAAAATAAGAATAATTATTTTTTATGCTTAACAGCCGTATAATATATATAATACCAATATCACTGCAAGGCTCACTGACATCGAGAAATTTGTGAGAATTGTGTGGTATTTGTGCAGAGATCTATGTATACCAAACAATATTGGTTAAAGAATGAAGCGGGACGATTGCGTAGTAAAAAATGCGTCTTGCGTTAGCAACGCTACCAGCGTTACATACCACAGTAGTAGTAGTTACTGCTTAAGTAGATATTTTACCTTAGCTTGTAGTTCATCTTCTCTGAAATTAATTAATTCATTCATTAATTTCAGAGAAGATTAATGAATCTCTGTAAGTTGACATAGGATTTGGCAAATGAATACTTCAATGATTTCATAACGATTAATAGAAATGACATATACTAGTTTGCATGTCGTTAAATTATATAGTTGGCTTCCTTTGAATCATTGTTTTTTTACTCATAGAATTTGGGGAAACAGATGATGAGTGGAGATCACAGTTATTCTAGAAGGGAAGCCCAGAATATCTGTATACAAAGAATATTTCTTTGTTTGTATGTCAAAGAGCTGTTTATATTTGTATATTCTATATGATTTTTTAAACCTGTGATCATAGAAATTCCCTAATAAATATTTATGGCTCAGTATATACAGAAGCTGAAAATGATGTCTCTTTAATTAGGTAAAAATAAAATGTAAAAATCGTTTCCTTGTTTTTAAATAAATGCATATTACTATAAAATTTCTTTGCATGATTAATAATTCACATCCCAAATGCACTGCATTTAATAACATACACAGTCGTATCAGAATAATATGACCACCTACCACAGTATATGTATGATAGGTGGTCATATTATTCTGATACGACTGTGTATACCATACTGCTTCACATAAACCTATGATGCAACTTCACTCAAACTCGCCGAGTTGAATAAACATCTGTGTATGATATAAAAATGCCCTTACTCTTCGATGGTAACCCGATTTAGAAGTCAGGTTCTGGCTTTTTAATCTATACTATCCACTTTTCCCCAAGAGAACGTTCCCTACAACTAACAGAATCCACGTCACCTGCCACATTTTTAATTTAGCGAGACCCGTGATTTTCCCATCTTTTGCGTATATCAGTATCCCACACATCCATACTAATTTGTATGGAATTCTACCTCATCTGGGTGGGACAATTTTTTGATGAGGTTATTATTGCTTTCATTACTGCATTTATTTATTTCCTTTTAACAAATTGGAAAATATATTTCTACTTTGGGTTCAAGCGACAGCCATGTTCAAGCCCTGGGTAAGGTATAGATATTTATATTTGTCTTTCTGCTGAGTTCTCGCCTTCATCACAGTTCTTTTCTGTGGGGTATATGTTTTTATAGCCGTCCCGTGGCCGAGTGGTTAGCACGCTTGGCTACTGATCTACGGGACCTGGGTTCAAGCCCTGGATTAGGCATGGATGTGTGTGTCGTTTTTCTGCTGTGGTCCTGCCATCCTCTCAGACCTTCTACTGTGGCATATAAACTGACAGGCTCCTGTCAGACCTCTGTGGCAAGCAGCTGCTTGAGGGGTATTTATTTTATTTTTATTATATGTTTTTATAGTATAGCACTGAGACCAGTGGGTCCATCTTGCGCCTATATGCGGCTGCAGAGTAAATAATTCCCAGGAAAAGAAATAAAAAGAAATCTGCAGCAACCAAGGAGTATAGACGAACATAGGAGGACCCTTTTGAATGAATCCGTGAAGTATTTGTGCATGATCGACTGCCCCATCATTTGTGCCCCATCACCAGAGGCTCGTCAACAAGTTTGTATGGAATTTGTGCAAATAAGGAAAGTTGATTTTCCAAGAATAGTTAATCATGCATCTAGCAAATCCATCTGCAGATCGCCCAGAAAGGTACAAGGAATATCGTGCAATTCCTGAATAAACATTTAATTTGTTTCATTTATTTAAAATAAACGTTCATTTATACAAGTTAACGCATTGCTGTGAAATCGGTTTCGGAAATTTTAAGGTGATTTTCAGTGATGCGAAGTTTAGCTTTAACACTATGAAAAGTAAAGAATCATGTAGTTAAATTTGTTCGCATTTCATGTAACATGTTTCATCAAACGAAACTTAAACAATTCTAAGTATGAATTATCGATGCCCGTGTCGCCGTAAGAAATTCAGCCCACGAGTGGCAAAACATCATGCTGAAGCGGCACAGCAGTATCGGGTTTCAGACGGTTTTCGGCAGTTGTATACTTTGCTTGGTGTATGGCATGGAGGTAGGAAGATAAGAGGAGGAGCCCTAAGCACTTGAAAATGATGCTTCGGCGACTGCGCGGCAGCCATGTTGTTCTATTCAAAACATTGATCAGTAGTATAGGTGAGTAATGAAGTGTTGCGCTATAAAAATTTAATTTTTTTCGACATTTGTATTATGGCAGCCTGTTCAGCTTACGGCTGCACGAATCGCCCTTCAAAAAAGATACCAGGAATTACCTTTCATCGGTAAGTTTGTCATTTTTATAAAAGTTTAAATAATTATATAATGATACAAGCAACTTCGTGTTGAAATTACGCCGCTATGAAATCGGTTTTATTTCGTGTTACAAACCTCGATTCTTCACCAGATTTTTTTTTATTTTCTTCGGATTGTACTCAGTGATAAATATGAAGATGTGCTTCTTATATTGATTGATTGATTTTACGTTACATTTATTTGAGAATTCCTTCTGCAGGCTTTCTCAGTTAAAAAATTTTGTTGGCTGTAATTGAATATTTGTGTGTATTCTATTTAATGGATGATGAATTTACATACTTTTAAATAGAGGTGATTAAAATATCAAGGAGTTTCTTTTTTGTTTTTTATTTTATTTTAGGTGGAAATATTAGATATTATTTTGTTTAAATGTTTCAGTGTTTAAATTCCTCTCTCTTCATGATTTAATAAGTTCAGTGTAAAAAGGGAAAAGTAAATTACAATAAAGTATTTTCATAAGGTGAGAAATATATTCTTTCTTTTTTTAAAAAATTTGGATACCATTTAAGGGTTTTGTTTAAATGCCCCCTTTTTTTCTTGGATTGGAGTCTTATATTTTTGAATTTCTTTTTAGATTAATTTAATGTATCTGGTGTAAATTGTCATAGGTGAGTGACAGCGATCATTAGTTAGGGTGAAATTTTTTCAAATTGTTTAAATAATTTTAGTTAAAAGAGGAGAGGAGAGTGTAATGCTTTTCTCCTTTTCGTTAATTCTTCTGATAGGGTTCTAATTGTTCCTTTTAAGGTGAATACTGAATTTATTTAATTCTGTATGGATTTCAAATAGAGCGAGTTTGTTGCTTGTAGTTATTTTATTTTTACTTTGGTTGAGGGGTAGGTTACGCGTACATGAAGATAGGTATGAGACTGAGGAGTCAGGCACTGAGATGTCGGGTTCAAGCCACTGTCTGGAACGTTGCCTTTTTTTTTTAAATGGATATTACATTCCCTTCACCCTGTAGATATATTTTTTTTTTCATTTTTTTTATATTTTTTTTAATTTTTTATTATTTTTGCTTAGTATAATTTTTAGTTGCTTATTTTTTTCATATAGTTTTTTCAGATATTATTTTGAAATTTTCCTTTGTGGCTGAGGAAGGATGTATTTCAATCCTTATGAGATTTTTTTTGAGAGATTGTAATAATTGTGTATTTTGTATTGATTGTTAACTCTGATTGAGGGAGGAGAATGAGCATGAGATGGGGGAGAGATGTGAAGCTGAGAGTACAAACATAGAGCTAGTGGGTTCGAGCCACCATCTGGGGAGTTTTTTTTTTTGTATAAATATATATTTTTTTTTAGTTTTTTTTTACTTCTTATACTATTGGCTTTATTTAGTTTTGTTAAGCAAATTTTTTATTTTTGTGGAATGAGAATTTTTTTAACGTAAAACAGCTATTTTCTTAATTTTACAAATGTAATTTTTTGCGGTTTAAATGCTGCTATTGCATATAACTTTTATGTTTTATCCATAAAATGTTTTCTACTATTATCAGTGTAGTATAAATAAACTTTTAAAATCTTGCAATTGTTTGTTATTGTCGTATTCAACGAAATACATAAATAGTTCTGCTACACAGTAATCCTGTATGGAAATATTCATTCCATTAAAAAAAAGCAATATAAATTCCAAATAACTTAAATGGGCTTTCTCTTAGTCGTAAAAAAATAACCTTCCCGTATATAACGCAGAGTAAAACTGAGTATAGCACGTGAAAAGTAGGCTTGATTGCAGCGGCAGAAGGTTTGTTTTGAATGCAACAATATGGCTACCGCCCTGCTGCCTAAGCATCATTTTCATTGGACAGGGAAAGCGCGTTAGGGCGTCTCCTTATCTTCCTACCTCCATGGATGCTACGGCAGCCATGTTGTTCTATTCAAAACATTGATCAGTAGTTACTCACCTATACTAATTTTTGTCGACATTTGTATTTTGGCAGCCTGTTCAGCTTACGGCTGCACGAATCGCACAGTAAAATTGAGTGTAAGTAGGCTTGATTGCAGCGGCAGACGGTTTGTTTTGAATGCAACAACATGGCTACCGCAATGCTGCGTAAGCATCATTTTCCTTCCACAGGGAAAGCGCGTTAAGGCGTCTCCTTATCTTCCTCTACCTCCATGGTGTATGGTACCATGAAATTATGGGTAACGCAAGGTTACGGTCGCCTGAACTCGATACTGAGTCAAACAACTATAAACGTTTTCTTTCTTCCCTAAAACAACTTTTTTACTCTTTTTATCGCAGTTATGACGAGAATTTGTAAGAGTAATATTGGAATTTTAGATTCGATTCAAACATAAATCGTCTAATTTTATTTTTACGTTTAAAAACATTCAAGTCAAACATGCACTCTGGGCGCGACGAGGTCCATTTTGGTTCCGGGCAACTCCGGGCAACTCCATGATCGATACTTCCATATATCGGGTAACTCCATGATCGATACTTCCCTATACCGGTAGTAGAAGCCGGATGTATTCGGCATGCGCAGTGAGAGTTGTAGCAGCATAACTGAAGGCTATGGGATATTTCATATCTGACGAAGCAATAAGTATTTGGGTTGTTTTACCTCTGAGTGGTACTTTTTTGCAGACCATGGGCTAAATGGCCAGGTCACAAGTACCCCAAAGGCTCAGAGAAGGTTGGGGGAGGGGACCCACTGGAACAGCTGTTGGGAGACAGATGGTAGCGTCCCATCAAGGCCATTCAGCGTGTTCTTTAACGTGCATGGGGTATGGCTCTCCAATACACGGAGCCATGGCTTAACGTCCCATCCGACGAACGGCGGTCTTTCCAAGCCCATCGGTGTCCCCTACTGATCATGGGCAGGGCAGGGAGTTTCGTGGAGATAAGTCTCAACGCTGAGCCAGCTGGGACTCGAACCTGGGAACTGCAGATTACGAGCCTGGCCGCTACCAATTGAACCACCTCCTCCCGAAACAATAAGCATAGAATCATTTTAAAATAACGGAAATTAAATAAGAATATAGCATTGTTAAATAAGTTCTTTCTAAATTATTTATCCAACATTTTATGCTGTAGAATTTTTTTAAATCATTTTCTTCTGCAGCTTTCAAAAGTCGTTTTTCTGTGCAATGAAATATTTTATGCTTTCCAAGTGTACTTGATATATCTATATCATTTTTAAGTATTATTTAATTTGACCATTATCCTATTCAGTTAATAATATTTCAACTAGAGTATTTTTTCATCATGAAAGGTAAATAAATAAACTAACTTGATATCTGACACATACTTGGCACAGTGTTTATGGACACAAACATATGACAGTCCTAAGTTTCACGTCGTTGTGGAGAAACACGTTTAGGGCTTCTCCTCATTGAGGTAATATTACTAGAGACAGGACTGGCAACGGACGCCATGAACATGTACAAAATCTTAAGCCTACTCCTCAGTGCGGCAGAGAGAGTGGCGTGATTAGCGTAAACAAATCTTTCACCACGCTCTTAGATTTACATGAATTGTGTACTAACTACTGAAAAATACTATAAAAGCAGCAATTCGACATTTCATAGTGGGCTAAATGTCCAGGTTACAAGAACCCCGAAAGCTCAGAGAAGGTTGGGGGAGGGGAGTAACTGGAACAGCTGTTGGGAGACAGATTGTAGCCTCCCATCAAGGCCATCCAGCGTGTTCTTTAACATTGGGTTGATTTACCTCTGAGCGGCACTTTTTTGCACACCACGGGCTAAATGGCCAGGTCACATGGACCCCAAAGGCTCAGAGAAGGTTGGGGGAGGGGACCCACTGGAACAGCTGTTGAGAGACAGATGGTAGCCTCCCGTTAAGGCCATCCAGCGTGTTCTTTAACGTGCACAGGGTATAGCTCTTCTGTACATGGTCCACGGATTAACGTCCCATCCAACGGACGGCGGCCTTTCCAAGCCCATCGGTGTCCCCTACTGACCGTGGGCAAGGCGGGGAATTTTGCGGAGATAAATCTCAACGCTGACCCAGCTGGGACTCGAACCTGGGAACTACAGATTACGAGCCTGGCGCGCTACCGACTGAGCCACCCCCACCCCATATTCTGCATCAGCTGATATAAAAGTTTACAATATGTGGTTTTTGTTGCATGAAATTTCAATCATGTCATTTGTGTGTTGGGGAGGGTGGGGCTTGCCTTTCTTTCTGGCTTAGTTGAAATGAGTGAAAGTGTAAATTATTTTGTTTTTATATATATATAGCATGCAATTTGAATTATGTCATGTGTGTGTGTGTGACCTTGGATTTCCTTCTGCCTTAGCTGATATGCCATCCTGTGACTGAGTGGTTAGCGCGCTAAGCTACTGATCTAAGGGACCTGGGTTCGAGCCCCGGGTAAGGCATGGATGTGTGTGTCGTTTTTCTGCTGAGGTCCTGCCATCTTCTCAGACCTTCTACTATGGCATATATACTGACAGGCTCCTGTCAGACCTCTGTGGCTAGCAGCTGCTTGAGGGGGTATTTATTTTTATTTATTTATTTAGCTGATATAAAAGTTTACAATATTTGTTTTTTCATAGCATCAAATTTCAATTATGCTATTTTGTGTTTGTGTGGAAGGGGGGGGGGGGAGGGCTTGAATTTCTTTACGCTTCAGCCGAATAACAAGCTTATAATATTTTGTCTTTTTTATAGCATGAAATTAAATTGCGGCATAGATTTGATTTCCTGCCTCAGCTGAATTAAAAAAAAGTTTACACTCTGATTATTTCTTTCAATGTTTAATAAAAATTAATATTTTTTAATGAAAGAAGAAAATAAATGTGACTTTTCATGTTTTTTAAATGAGGCGTGGATTTGCACTATTACGATTTATAAATTTTGAGGGCTTTCGCTTAAGCTGAATGATTTGATCATGTACTAGATTTTAAAATATGTTTACCATTGCTCTTGTTTTAAACGGGCTCAAATTAAAGTCTGCTAAGTTTAGAGTCAATTTAGTTCAGCTTTAATTATTAAGAGCATATCGATTTTTTTTTAATTTTTATACAAAACCTCGATTTGAAAGAGAAAGTTTCCAGCATCTTCGCTTTTAATCCGATATAAATCAGTAAGTGTGTATTAATTAAATTTATTTTGCTTTAATTACTACACTGGAATAAGTTCATTGAAATAAAAAACAAAAACAGCAAAGTTCTGCCTCATTAAAATCATTTGTTAAGCATTTTTAAATAGCCTTCATCGTTGTTCGCAGCCAATTATCAAGGCATCATGGGTATTCTTGCCTCACTAAGCAATCGGCAGACACAGCCGTCTGTGTTCATGGCTGTCAATGCTACGGGGATCGGAGTCCTGTCTCTAGTTGGGTTGTTTTACCTCTGAGCGGCACTTTTTTGCACACCATGGGCTAAATGGTCAGGTCTCAAGGACCCCTAAGGATCAGAGAAGGTTGGGGGAGGGGACCCACTGGAACAGCTGTTGGGAGACAGATGGTAGCCTCCCGTCAAGGCCATCCAGCGTGTTCTTTAACGTGCACAGGGTATGGCTCTCCCGCACATGGGGCCACGGCTTAACGTCCCCTTCCGACGAGGGCGGCCTTTCCAAGCCCATCGGTGTTCCCTACTGACCGCGGGCAGGGCGGGGATAGATAAATCTCAACGCTGACCCAGCTGGGAATCGAACCTGGGAACTACAGATTACGAGCCTGGCGCGCTACCGACTGAGCCACCCCCGCCCCCTGTCTCTAGTATTACTACCTCAATGCTTTTCCCCTCTTTTCTATACTTTTTGGCAACAACGGTAATGAGTTTCGTTTTGGTTACGGTTTCATTTGGTTTTCTTTTGGCCTGCCAGCGCCGACCCATGGCCGAGTGGTTAGCATACTCGTCTACTGATCAAAGGGACCTGGGTTCGGGCTCTGGGTAAGACATGGATGTTTGTGTTGTTTTTCTACTGAGGTCCCGCCATCCTCACGGATCTTCAAAAAAAAAAAAAATCCTCAAGCAGCTGCCTGCCACAAAGATCTCACAGGAGTCTGTCAGTTTATAACTACAGTAGAAGATCTGTAGCCGTCCCGTGGCCGAGTGGTTAGCGCGCTTGGCTACTGATCTACGGGACCTGGGTTCGAGCCCCGGGTAAGGCATGGATGTTCCTATTGTTTTCTGTTGAGGTCCTGCCATCCTCTCAGATCTTCTACTGTGGCATATAAACTGACAGGCTCCTGTCAAACCTCTGTGGCAAGCAGCTGCTTGAGGGGTTTTTGTTTTTTAGAAGATCTGTGAGAACGGCGGGATCTCAGTAGAAAAACAACAAAAACATCCATGTCTTATCCAGAGCGCGAACCCAGGTCCCTTTGATCAGTAGACGAGTATGCTAAACACTCGGCCATGGGTCGGCGCTGGCAGGCCAAAAGAAAACCAAATGAAACCGTAACCAAAACGAAACTCATTACCGTTGTTGCCAAGGTGTATAGAAAAGAGGGGAGAAGCATTGAGGTAGTAATACTAGGGACAGGGTTGGGTTGTTTTACCTCTGAGCGGCACTTTTTTGCACACCGTGAGCTAAATGGCCAGGTCACATGGACCCCGAAGGCTCAGAAAAGGTTGGGGACCCACTGGAACAATTGTTGGGAGACAGATGGTAGCCTCCCGTCAAGGCCATCCAGCGTGTTCTTTAACGTTAGGTTGTTTTACCTCTGAGCGGCACTTTTTTTGCACACCATGGGCTAAATGGCCAGGTCACATGGACCCCGAAGTCTCAGAGAAGTTTGGGGGAGGGTACCCACTGGAACAGCTGTTGGGAGACAGATGGTAGCCTCCCGTCAAGGCAATCCAGCGTGTTCTTTAACGTGCACAGGGTATGTCTCTCCCCAACACGGGCCACGGCTTAACGTCCCATCCGACGGACGGTGGCCTTTCCAAGCCCATCGGTGTCCCCTACTGACCGTGGGCAGGGCGGGGAATTTTGCGGAGATAAATCTTAACGCTGACCCAGTTGGGACTCGAACCTGGGAACTGACAAATTACGAGCCTGGCGCGCTACCGACTGAGCCATCCCCGCTCCACTAGAGACAGGACTCCGATTCCCGTAGCATCAATTTACAGAGTGGAAATTATTAGTGGATATATATTTCTTCATGTGGCGTTCCCTACGACGTCGATGAAGTGAAAATTGCGACAAGCAAGTTCAAAGGGAAATCTTTATTTACTTTCTCTTTTAGCTGCATAATAAAAGATATCGAAAAGCACGGAAATGTTAGGATTATTATTTTTCCGTTTGACGACGTTTTCAGTTTTTCACCTTCTCGAAATGTTGTGGTGTCAAATCTCTCAGTTTCGTTTTCTCTAACTCCTTTGGCTCCTTACATTGCCCTTCCAATTTATGTGGCTTATTAACAAATGCAATCCATTTCATCTGATCGTCACACATCAAGGGATTATCTGAAAGAATAACAAAATGCAACTGAAGGATTTCTGTTACTAAAAATATATTTCATTCTTTTATCAAAATTTAAATATGCTGTAAAATTATTCTTAAAATTTCGGTTTACTCTTCGTGTTGTGTTGTTTTACCTCTGAGCGGCACTTCTTTGCACACCATGGTCTAAATGGTCAGGTCACATGGACCCCGAAGGCTCAGAGAAGGTTGGGGGAGGGGACCCACTGGAATAGCTGTTGGGAGACAGATGGTAGCATCCCGTCAAGGCCATCCAGTGTGTTCTTTAACATTGGGTTGTTTTACCTCTGTGAATATTAAAACTTACTTATTCTTAAAATTTCGGTTTACTCTTCGTGTTGTGTTGTTTTACCTCTGAGCAGCACTTTTTTGCACACCATGGGCTAAATGGCCAGGTCACAAGGACCCCGAAGACTCAGAGAAGGTTGGGGGAGGGGACCCACTGGAACCGCTGTTGGGAGACAGATGGTAGCCTCCCGCCAAGGCCATCCAGAGTGTTCTTTAACGTGCACAGGGTCCACCAGGCCGTGGCCCCGTTTAATTAAGCCGTGACCCCGTGTGCGGTGGCCATCCAGGATGCTCTCCCGCACACGGGGCCACGGTTTAACGTCCCATCCGACGGATGGCGGCCTTTCCAAGCCCATCGGTGTCCCCTACTGACCGTGGGCAGGGCGGGGAATTTTGCGGAGAGAAATCTCAACGCTGACCCAGCTGGGACTCGAACCTGAGAACTACAGATTACGAGCCTGGCGCACTACCGACTGAGCCACCCCCGCCCCGGTTTACTCTTCAGATGTTTAACTTTGTAGAGGAAATTTTTGGGTTGCAATGAACTAAATCACCAGTTCACAAAGACGAGATGGAAGCATTCTGCCAAATTGGGGTTGCTTTACGACTAAGTGACACCTTTGTGGACACAATTGACTGATTGATCAGGTCACAAGGACCCCAAGAACTTAGAGAAGGTTTAGGAAAGGCAGTGCAATAGATTGCTCTCAGGAGATTGTTGGAAGCACCAGGTCAAAGGTTGGGTTGTTTTACATCTGAGCGGCACTTTTTTGCACACCATGGGCTAAATGTCCAGGTCATATGGACCCCAAAGGCTCATAGAAGGTTGGGGGAGGAGACCCACTGGAATAGCTGTTGGGAGACAGATGGTAGCCTCCCGTCAAGGCCATCCAGCGTGTTCTTTAACGTGCACAGGGTATGGCTCTCCCGCACACGGGGGGGCGGGGGTGGCTCAGTCGGTAGCGCGCCAGGCTCGTAATCTGTAGTTCCCACGTTCGAGTCCCAGCTGGGTCAGCGTTGAGATTTATCTCCGCAAAATTCCCCGCCCTGCCCACGGTCAGTAGGGGACACCGATGGGCTTGGAAAGGCCGCCGTCCGTCGGATGGGACGTTAAGCCGTGGCCCCGTGTGCGGGAGAGCCATACCCCGTGCACGTTAAAGAACACGCTGGATGGCCTTGACGGGAGGCTACCATCTGTCTCCCAACAGCTGTTCCAGTGGGTCCCCTCCCCCAACCTTCTCTGAGCCTTCGGGGTCCATGTGACCTGGCCATTTAGCCCATGGTGTGCAAAAAAGTGCCGCTCAGAGGTAAAACAACCCAACCCAACCCGTCGGATGGGACGTTAAGCCGTGGCCCAGTGTGCGGGAGAGCCATACCCTGTGCACGTTAAAGAACACGCTGGATGGCCTTGACGGGAGGCTACCATCTGTCTCCCAACAGCTGCTCCAGTGGGTCCCCTCCCCCAACCTTCTCTGAGCCTTCGGGGTCCATGTGACCTGGCCATTTAGCCCATGGTGTGCAAAAAAGTGCCGCTCAGAGGTAAAACAACCTAACCTCACCTAACCCGCACACGGGCCACGGCTTAACGTCCCATCCGACGGATGGTGGCCTTTACAAGCCCTTCGGTATCCCCTACTGACCCTGGGCAGGGCGGGGAATTTTGCGGAGATAAATCTCAACGCTTACCCAGTTGGGACTCGAACCTGGGAACTACAGATTACGAGCCTGGCGCGCTACCGACTGAGGCACCCCCACCCCTCTGGTCAAGGGCTAGTTTAGATTGTTCTACCTCTAAGCGGCACTTTTTTTGCTCAAAATGGGTTAAACAGCCAGTTATAAGGACGGAAAAATTTGAGGATTGGAGGAAGGGAACCCATTTAAAAGCAGTTAGAAGACAACGGAAACATCCTGTTAAAGGCTGGATTAGATTTTTTTTACCTCTCAGTGGCACTTTTGTGACACAATTGACTAATTGACCAAGTCACAAGGACTCGAACAGACTGGGGAAAGGGAATCCAATAGATTGCTGTCAGTATGCAATTGGAAGCATCCCGTCAAGGGCTAGATTAGATTGTTTTCCCTCTCAGTGGCACTTTTCTGCACAAAATGGGGGCGGGGGTGGCTCAATCGGTAGTGCGCCAGGCTCGTAATCTGTAGTTCCCAGGTTCGAGTCCCAGCTGGGTCAGCGTTGAGATTTATCTCCGCAAAATTTCCCCGCCCTGCCCACGGTCAATAAGGGACACCGATGGGCTTGAAAAGGCCGCCGTCCGTCGGATGGGACGTTAAGCCGTGGTCCCGTGTGCGGGAGAGCCATACCCTGTGCACGTTAAAGAACACGCTGGATGGCCTTAACGGGAGGCTACCATCTGTCTCCCAACAGCTGTTCCAGTGGGTCCCCTCCCCCAACCTTCTCTGAGCTTTCGGGGTCCATGTGACTTGGCCATTTAGCCCATGGTGTGCAAAAAAGTGCCGCTCAGAGGTAAAACAATCCAATGTTAAAGAACACGCTGGATGGCTTTGACGGGAGGCTACCATCTGTCTCCCAATAGCTGTTCCAGTGGGTCCCCTCCCCCAACCTTCTCTGAGCCTTCGGGGTCCATGTGACTTGGCCATTTATCCAATGGTGTGCGTTGGATTGGATTGTTTTACCTCTGAGCGGCAGTTTTTTGCACACCATGGGCTAAATGGGCAGGTCACAAGGACCCCGAAGGCTCAGAGAAGGTTGGGGGAGGGGACCCACTGGAACAGCTGTTGGGAGACAGATGGTAGCCTCCCGTCAAGGCCATCCAGCGTGTTCTTTAACGTGCACAGGGTATGGCTCTCCCGCACACGGGGCCACGGCTTAACGTTCCATCCGACGGACGGCGGCCTTTCCAAGCCCATCGGTGTCCCCTACTGACCGTGGGCAGGGCGGGGAAATTTTGCGGAGATAAATCTCAACACTAACCCAGCTGGGACTCGAACCTGGGAACTACAGATTACGAGCCTGGCGCGCTACCGACTGAGCCACCCCCGCCCCCCAATGGTGTGCAAAAAAATGCCTCTCAGAGGTAAAACAACCCAACCCAACCTGCACGAAATGGATTAAACCGCCGGTTACAAGGGCTGGAAATGCTGAGGATTCA
Organism: Ryuthela nishihirai; assembly: GCA_038380435.1. Lineage (NCBI taxonomy): Eukaryota > Metazoa > Arthropoda > Arachnida > Araneae > Heptathelidae > Ryuthela > Ryuthela nishihirai. Next base: position 74,405,648 of record JAWZYU010000006.1, read on the forward strand.
AGGAAAGGAAATGCTGAGGATTGAAGGAAAGGAAATGCTGAGGATTGTAGGAAAGGAACCACTGTACAGTAATTATGAAATGGGGGAAACATCGTGCCAAATGCTGGATTAGGTTGTTTTTGTTCTGAGTGACTTTTTTGTGTGCATAATTGATCAACAAATAATAAACAACAAATAATTGGTCACAAAACTCCAAGGGCTGAGAAACGGTTGGTTGGGTTGTTTTACCTCTGAGCTGCACTTTTTTGCACATCATGGGCTAAATGGCCAGGTCACTTCGACCCTAAATGCTCAGAGAAGGTTGGGGAAATGGACCCACTGGAACAGCTGTTGGAAGACAGATGGTACCCTCCCGTCAGGGCCATCTGGCATGTTCTTTAATGTGCACAGGGTATGGCTCTCCCGCACAGTGGTCACGGCTTAACCTCGCATCCAACGGACGGCGGTCTTCCGTGGGCAGGGCAGGGAGTTTGGCGGAGATAAGTCTCAACGCTAACCCAGCTGCCACTCGAAACTGGGAACTGCAGATTACGAACTGGTGTACTACGAACTGAGCCACCCACACCCCAAAAACGGTTGGGTTGGGTTGTTTTACCTCTGAACGTCACTTTTTTGCACACCATGGGCTAAATTGCCAGGTCACAAGAACCCCGAAGGCTCAGAGAAGGTTGGGGGAGGGGACCCACTGGAACAGCTGTTGGGAGACAGATGGTAGCCTCCCGTCAAGGCCATCCAGCGTGTTCTTTAATGTGCACAGGGTATGGCTCTCCCATACACGGGGCCACGGCTTAACGTCCCATGCGACGGACGGCGGCCTTTCCAAGCCCGTCGGTGTCCCCTACTGACCGTGGGCAGGGTGGGGAGTTTTGCGGAGATAAATCTCAACGCTGACCCAGCTCTGACTCGAACCTGGGAACTACAGATTACGAGCCTGGCGCGCTACCGACTGAGCCACTCCCGCCCCCCAAAAACGGTTGGAGGAAGGCTTTTGAAAAACAGATGGAAGTCTCCCAAAGAGGCCATCAAGGATGTTCATTTATATGCATAGGGTATGGTTCTCTTACATATAGAATCAGTGCTCATTTGGGGCGGGGATGGCTCAGTCGATAGCGCGCCAGGCTCGTAATCTGTAGTTCCCAGGTTCGAGTCCCAGCTGGGTCAGCGTTGAAATTTATCTCCGCAAAATTCCCCGCCTTGCCCACGGTCAGTAGGGGACACCGATGGGCTTGGAAAGACCGCCGTCCGTCGGATGGGACGTTAAGCCGTGGCCCGTGTGCGGGAGAACCATACCCTGTGCACGTTAAAGAACACGCTGGATGGCCTTGACGGGAGGCTACCATCTGTCTCCCAACAGCGGTTCCAGTGGGTCCCCTCCCCCAACCTTCTCTGAGCCTTCGGGGTCCATGTGACCTGGTCGTTTAGCCCATGGTGTGCAAAAAAGTGCCGCTCAGAGGTAAAACAACCCAACCAACAGTGCTCAGTTTTCCTTAACAGACCGTGATCTATCCTAGCCTATGTGTGTCCCCCATCCTTTCTTAGAGCATCCCAGATATCGGAGATAAATCTGAACTCTCACAGGCGGGAGTTGAACTCTAAACCAGGGGAAGCATTGAGATTTACTCCGGAAGATTTCCCAACCTACTCTCGTTCAGTACGGGACACAGTTGGGTTGGAAAAGCCGTCCCTAGGATGGATCGTTAAACCGTGTCGCTGTGTGCACGAGAGCCATATGTTGTGCATTTTAAAGAACACACTGAATGGCCTTGATGGAAGCTACCATCTGTTTACCAACAGTTGTTCCAGTGGGTCCCTTCCCTCAACTTTCTCTGAACCCTCGGAGTCCTTGAGAAGTGGTGGGCAGGGTTGGCTCAGTTGGTAGCTCTCTAGTCCCGTAATCTGCAGTTCCCAGGTTCGAGTCCCAGCTTTGTCAGTATTGAGATTTATCTCTGCAAAACTCCCCGCCCTTCGCACGGTCAGTAGGGTATACTGATGGGTTGGAAAAGCTGCCGTCCGTCGGATAGGACGTTAAGCAGTGGCTCCGTGTGCGGGAACGCCGTACACTGTGCACGTTAAAGAACACGCTGGATGGCCTTGACGGGAGGCTACCATCTGTCTCCCAACAGTTGTTCCAGTGGGTCACCTACCCCAACCTTCTCTGAGCCTTCGGGGTCCATGTGACCTGGCAATTTTATTTCATTCTAAAATTGCCAGGTCACAAAGACTCCGAAGGCTCAGAGAAGGTTGGGGGAGAGGACCCACTGGAACAGCTGTTGGGAGACAGATGGTAGCCTCCCGTCAAAGCCATCCAGCGTGTTCTTTAACATGCACAGGGTACGGCTGCTTATAACCTCAACTGTTACAATTGGCTTCAACAACTTATTTCGCTATATAAAAATTGAACGATGCTTACTTGACAACATCACGGCATCTACTTTTTCGAAAATATCTTTCCAAGTGTTTTCCGGCAAAAATCGCAAGTTGTTGAAAGTTAAATACAATCCGTTCAAATTGGGGAAAAAATCCATCATACTGCCTGGCAGCTGTACGATTTCATTGTTCCTGTAAAAAATACACGTTATAAGCCAATTTGAATATCTCATTATCTACGAAAGTAAAAGTAAAAAAGAATTTCATTTCAAAATCAATTGATATAGGACCCCTGCCTAGGAGCAAGAGAAGAGAAAGTTATGAAGCTTAGATCTATTTCGCGCACTTTTCAAGAAAACTTGAAAGACCTCTGAAATCGAAGCCGAATGTTGCACTGCATAGGAAATGTATACGGCTCACAAAAATTAGGAGATATTTCCAAATGAATATGAAACGATGGGTTGTTTGGGTTGGGTTGTTTTACCTCTGAGCGGCACTTTTTTGCACACCATGGGCTAAATGGCCAGGTCACATGGACCCCGAAGGCTCAGAGAAGGTTGAGGGAGGAGACCCACTGGAACAGCTGTTGGGAGACAGATGGTAGCCTCCCGTCAAGGCCATCCAGCGTGTTCTTTAAGTTTGGGTTGTTTTACCTCTGAGTGGCACTTTTTTGCACACCATGGGCTAAATGGCCAGGTCACAAGGACCCCGAATGCTCAGAGAAGGTTGGGGGAGGGGACCCACTGGAACAGCTGTTGGGAGACAGATGGTAGCCTCCCGTCAAGGCCATCCAGCGTGTTCTTTAACGTGCACAGGGTATGGCTCTCCCGCACACGGGGCCACTGCTTAACGTCTCATCCGACGGACGGCGGCCTTTTCAAACCCATCGGTGTCCCCTACTGACCGTGGGCAGAGCGGGGAAATTTTGCGGAGATGAATCTCAACGCTGCCTCAGTTGGGACTCGAACCTGGGAACTACAGATTACGAGCCTGGCGCGCTACCGACTGAGCCACCCCCACCCCACATGAAACGATGAAATATCCCCTAATTTTTGTGAGCAGTATAGTTTCTACTCCCCATACTCTTTACCCAGCTAGATTACAATTCTTGCCATCACCATACGTTTCAAATGGTTTATTATGTGTTCCTTGCCCCCACACTATTTACCCAGCAAGATTGTGTTTCTTTCTCCCCATACTTTTTTCTCGGCTTGACTTTGTTTCTTACCCTCCTCCCGATATTTTTCCTTGCTTCGATTTTCTTGTTCTCCCCCATACTTATCCCCTTGTTTAATTGTGTTTCTGGCTCCCATAACTTTTTCTAACAAAGCTAGATTGTGTTTCTTGCTCCCATAATTTTTTAACAAAGCTAAATTTTGTTTCTTTCCCCCCGTACTTTACCCCTTGTTTAATTGTGTTTCTTGCCCCAACAATTTCTACCCAGCAAGATTGTGTTTCTTTCTCCCCATATTTTTAGCCGGCTTCATTGTGTTTCTTACCCTCCTCCCCATATTTTTTCTTGATTTGATTTTCTTGTCCTCCCGAATACTTATCCCCTTGTTTAATTGTGTTTCTTGCCCCCATAATTTTTTTTAACAAAGCAAGATTTTGTTTCTTGCTCCCATAATTTTTTTAAACAAAGCTAGATTGTGTTTCTTGCCACCATAATTTTTTAACAATGCTAAATTGTGTTTCTTTCCCCCGTATTTATCCCCTTGTTTAATTGTGTTTCTTGCCCCAACACTTTTAACATAGCAAGATTGTGTTTCTTTCTCCCCATACTTTTTACCCGGCTTGATTGTGTTTCTTACCCACCTCCCCATATTTTTCCCTTGCTTTGTTTTTTTGTTATCCCCCATACTTATCCTCTTGTTTAATTGTGTTTCTTGTCCACATAATTTTTTAACAAAGTTATATTGTGTTTCTTTCGCCCCGTACTTATCCCCTTGTTTAATTGTGTTTCTTGCCCCCACACCTTTTACCCAGGAAGATTGTGCTTCTTTCTCCCCATACTTTTGACCCGGCTTCATTGTGTTTCTTACCCTTCTCACCATATTTCCTCTTGCTTTGATTTTCTTGTTATCCCCCATACTTATCCCCTTGTTTAATCGTGTTTCTTGCCCCCATAATTTTTTTAACAAAGATAGATTGTGTTTCTTGTTCCCACAATATTTTAACAAAGCTAAATTGCGTTTCCTTCCCCCCGTACTTATCCCCTTGTTTAATAGTGTTTCTTTCCCCACAATTTTTAACCAGAAAGATTGTGTTTCTTTCTCCCCATAATTTTTACCCGGCTTGATTGTGTTTCTTACCCTCGTCCCCATATTTTTTCCTTGCTTTGATTTTCTTGTCCTCCCCCATACTTATCCCCTTGTTTAATTGTGTTTCTGGCCCCCATAATTTCTTTTAACAAAACTAGATTGTGTTTCTTTCCTCCTCTTACTTATCCCCTTGTTTAATTGTGTTTCTTGCCCCACACTTTTTACCCAGCAAAATTGTTTCTTTCTCTCCATACTTCTTACCCGGCTTCATTGTGTTTCTTACCCTCCTCCCCATATTATTCCCTTGCTTTGATTTTTCTTGTTATTCCCCATACTTAGGGGCGGGGGTGGCTCAGTCGGTAGCGCGCCAGGCTCGTAATCTGTAGTTCCCAGGATCGAGTGCCAGCTGGGTCAGCGTTGAGATTTATCTCCGCAAAATTCCCCGCCCTGTCCACGGTCAGTAGGGGACACCGATGGGCTTGGAAAGGCCGCCATCCGTCGGATGGGACGTTAAGACGTGGTCCCGTGTGCGGGAAAGCCATTCCTTGTGCACGGATGGCCTTGACGGGAGGCTACCATCTGTCTCTCAACAGCTGTTCCAGTGGGTCCCCTCCCCCAACATTCTCTGAGCCTTCGGGGTCCATGTGACCTGGCCATTTAGCCCATGGTGTGCAAAAAAGTGCCGCTCAGAGGTAAAACAACCGAAAACAACCCAACCCCATACTTATCCCCTTGTTTAATCTTGTTTCTTGCCCCCATAATTTTTTTTAACAAAGATAGATTGTGTTTCTTTCCCGTGTATTTATCCCTTTGTTTAATTGTGTTTCTTTCCCCCACACTTTTTACCCAGCAAGATTGTGTTTCTTTCTCCTCATACCTTTTCCCCGGCTTCATTATGTTTCTTACCCTCCTCCTCATATTTTTTCCTTGCTTTGATTTTTTTGTTATCCCCCATACCTATCCCCTTGTTTAATTGTGTTTCTTGCCCGCATATTTTTTTTGACAAAGCTAGATTGTGTTTCTTGCCCCCATAATTTTTTAACAAAGCTAAATTTTGTTTCTTAACCACCGTACTTATCACCTTATTTAATTGTGTGTCTTGCCCCCACACTTTTTACCTAGCAAGATTGTGTTTCTTTTCCCTAATATTTTCATCTGGCTTGATTGTGTTTCTTACCCTCCTCCTCATATTTTTTCCTTGCTTTGATTTTCTTGTCCTCCCCCATACTTATCCCCTTGTTTAATTGTGTTTCTTGCCCCCATAATTTTTTAACAAAGCTAAATTGTGTTTCTTTCCCACCGTACTTATCACCTTATTTAATTGTGTGTCTTGCCCCCACACTTTTTACCTAGCAAGATTGTGTTTCTTTTTCCCCATATTTTCACCTGGCTTGATTGTGTTTCTTACCCTCCTCCACATATTTTTTCCTTGCTTTGATTTTCTTGTCCTCCCCCATACTTATCCATTGGTTAATTGTGTTTCTGGCCCCCATAATTTTTTAACAGAGCTAAATTTTTTCTTTCCCACCGTACTTATCACCTTATTTAATTGCGTGTCTTGCCCCCCACACTTTTTAACTAGCAAGATTGTGTTTCTTTTTCCCCATATTTTCACCTGGCTTGATTGTGTTTCTTACCCTCCTATACATATTTTTTCCTTGCTTTGATTTTCTTGTCCTCCCCCATATTTATCCCCTTGTTTAATTGTGTTTCTTGCCCCCATAATTTTTTAACAAAGCTAGATTGTGATTCTTTCCCCCCATACTTTCCCCCCATACTTTCCCCCCGACTTGATTGTGTTTCTTTTCCTCTTTACCATATTTTTTCCCGTGGCTTGGTTGTGTTTCTTGACCCCAAATTTTAATTTAATTTATCTGTGTTTCTTTTCCTACCTCCGTAATTATTCCCTTGTTTAATTATGTTTTTTCCCCCATACTTTTTACCGGCTTGATTGTATGTCTTACCCTCCTCCCCACATTTTTCCCTTGCTAGATTGTGTTTCATGTCCCCCAAACGTTTCATCGGATTAATTTCTTTTTTGTCCTCCCCCCGCAATTATCCCCTTGTTTAATTGGATTTCTTGCGCCCATAATTCTTTACCACAGCCAGATTTTGTTTCATTCGCCCATACGTTTTACTCATTTTGACTATATCCTCCTCCCATAATTTTGCCCTCGGATTGATTGTGTTTCTTGCCCCCCATAATTTTCACCTAATTAAATTGAATTTCTTGTCCTACCCCCGTATTCATCCCATTATTTGATTGTGGTCCTTGCCCCACATTTTTAACCCAGGAAGATTTTGTTTCCTTACCCCCATACTTTTTTACCCGAATTTGATAGTGCTTCTTACCCTCCTATCCATATTTTTTTCCCTTGGCTGGATTGCGTTTGTTGTCTCCCATACTTTGTTATCTAATTAAATTGTATTTCTTGTCCTACCCCCGTACTTATTCTCTTGTTAAATTGTGTTTCTTGTTCCCACACGTTTTACCAAACAAGATTGTGTTTCTTTACGCCCATACTTTTTACCCGGCTTTGAGAGTGCTTCTTACCCTCCTCTCCATAATTTTTCTTTTGGCTGCATTGGGTTTCTTGCCCCCCATACTTTGTTATCTAATTAAATTGTATTTCTTGTCCTACCCCCGGACTTATCCCCTTGTTAAATTGTGTTTCTTGTTCCCACCCTTTTTACCCAACAAGATTGTGTTTCTTTACCCCCATACTTTTTACCCGATTTTGACAGTGCTTCTTACCCTCCTCCCCATAATTTTTCCTTTGGCTGCATTGTGTTTCTTGCCCCCCATACTTTGTTATCTAATTAAATTGTATTTCTTGTCCTACCCCGGTACTTACCCCTTGTTAAATTGTGTTTCTTGTTCCCACACATTTTACCCAACAAGATTGTGTTTCTTTACCCCCATAATTTTACCAGACTTTGATAGTGCTTCTTACCCTACTCTCCATCATTTTTTCTTTGGATGCATTGTGTTTCTTGCCCCCCATACTTTGTCATCTAATTAAATTGTATTTCTTTTCCTACCCCCGTACTTATCCCCTTGTTAAATTGTGTTTCTTGTTCCCACCCTTTTTACCAAACAAGATTGTGTTTCTTTACGCCCATACTTTTTACCCGGCTTTGATAGTGCTTCTTACCCTCCTCCCCATAATTTTTCCTTTGGCTGCATTGTGTTTCTTGCCCCCCATACTTTGTTATCTAATTAAATTGTATTTCTTGTCCTACCCCGGTATTTACCACTTGTTAAATTGTGTTTCTTGTTCCCACACTTTTTACCCAACAAGATTGTGTTTCTTTACCCCCATACTTTTTACCCGATTTTGATAGTGCTTCTTACCCTCCTCCCCATCATTTTTCCTTTGGATGCATTGTGTTTCTTGCCCCCCACACTTTGTTATCTAATTAAATTGTATTTCTTGTCTACCCCGGTACTTACTTCTTGTTAAAGTGTGTTTCTTGTTCCAACACATTTTACCCAACAAGATTGTGTTTCTTTACCCCCGTATTTTACCCGACTTTGATAGTGCTTTTTATCCTCCTCCCCATCATTTTTCCTTTGGATGCATTGTGTTTCTTGCCCCCCATACTTTGTCATTTATTAAATTGTATTTCTTGTCCTACCCCCGTACCTATCCCCGTGTTAAATTGTGTTTCTTGTTCCCACCCTTTTTACCAAACAAGATTGTGTTTCTTTACCCCCATACTTTTACCCGACTTTGACAGTGCTTCTTACCCTCCTCCCCATAATTTTTCCTTTGGCTGCATTGTGTTTCTTGCCCCCATATTTTGTTATCTATTTAAATTGTATTTCTTGTCCTACCCCGGTATTTACCCCTTGTTAAATTGTGTTTCTTGTTCCCACACTTTTTACCCAACAAGATTGTGTTTCTTTACGCCCCTACATTTTACCCGGCTTTGATAGTGCTTCTTACCCTCCTCCCCATAATTATTCCTTTGGCTGCATTGTGTTTCTTGCCCCCCATACTTTGTTATCTAATTAAATTGTATTTCTTGTCCTACCCCGGTACTTACCCCTTGTTAAATTGTGTTTCTTGTTCCCACACTTTTTACCCAAGAAGATTGTGTTTCTTTACCCCCATACTTTTTACCCGACTTTGATAGTGTTTCTTACCCTCCTCCCGATAATTTTTCCTTTGGCTGCATTGTGTTTCTTGCCCCCCATACTTTGTTATCTAATTAAATTGTATTTCTTGTCCTACCCCGGTACTTACCCCTTGTTAAATTGTGTTTCTTTTTCCCACACTTTTTACCCAACAAGATTGTGTTTCTTTACACCCATACTTTTTACCAGAAGTTGATAGTGATTCTTACCCTCCTCCCCATCATTTTTCATTTGGATGCATTGTGTTTCTTGCCCCCCATACTTTGTTATCTAATTAAATTGTATTTCTTGTCCTACCCCCGTACTTATCCCCTTGTTAAATTGTGTTTCTTGTTCCCACACTTTTTACCCAACAAGATTGAGTTTCTTTACACCCATACTTTTACCCGACTTTGACAGTGCTTCTTACCCTCCTCCCCATCATTTTTCCTCTGGATGCATTGTGTTTCTTGCCCCCCATACTTTGTTATCTAATTAAATTGTATTTCTTGTCCTACCCCGGTACTTACCCCTTGTTAAATTGTGTTTCTTTTTCCCACACTTTTTACCCAACAAGATTGTGTTTCTTTACACCCATACTTTTTACCAGAAGTTGATAGTGCTTCTTACTCTCCTCCCCATCATTTTTCCTTTGGATGCATTGTGTTTCTTGCCCCCCATACTTTGTTATGAAATTAAATTGTATTTCTTGTCCTACCCCCATACTTACCCCCTTGTTAAATTGTGTTTCTTGTTCCCACACTTTTTACCCAACAAGATTGTGTTTCTTTACGCCCCTACATTTTACCCGGCTTTGATAGTGCTTCTTACCCTCCTCCCCATAATTATTCCTTTGGCTGCATTGTGTTTCTTGCCCCCCATACTTTGTTACCTAATTAAATTGTATTTCTTGTCCTACCCCGGTACTTACCCCTTGTTAAATTGTGTTTCTTGTTCCCACACATTTTACCCAACAAGATTGTGTTTCTTTACCCCCATAATTTTACCAGACTTTGATAGTGCTTCTTACCCTACTCTCCATCATTTTTTCTTTGGATGCATTGTGTTTCTTGCCCCCCATACTTTGTCATCTAATTAAACTGTATTTCTTGTCCTACCCCCGTACTTATCCCTTTGTTAAATTGTGTTTCTTGTTCCCACCCTTTTTACCAAACAAGATTGTGTTTCTTTACGACCATACTTTTTACCCGGCTTTGATAGTGCTTCTTAGCCTCCTCCCCATAATTTTTCCTTTGGCTGCATTGTGTTTCTTGCCCCCATACTTTGTTATCTAATTAAATTGTATTTTTTGTCCTACCCCGGTACTTACCACTCGTTAAATTGTGTTTCTTGTTCCCACACTTTTTACCCAACAAGATTGTGTTTCTTTACCCCCTTACTTTTTACCCGACTTTGATAGTGCTTCTTACCCTCCTCCCCATAATTTTTTCTTTGGCTGCATTGTGTTTCTTGCCCCCCATACTTTGTTATCTAATTAAATTGTATTTCTTGTCCTACCCCGGTACTTACCCCTTGTTAAATTGTGTTTCTTGTTCCCACACTTTTTACCCAACAAGATTGTGTTTCTTTACCCCCATACTTTTTACCTGACTTTGATAGTGCTTCTTACCCTCCTCCCCATAATTTTTCCTTTGAATGCATTGTGTTTCTTGCCCCCCATACATTGTTATCTAATTAAATTATATTTCTTGTCCTACCCCTGTACTTATCCATTTGTTAAATTGTGTTTTTTGTTCCCACACTTTTTACCCAACAAGATTGTGTTTCTTTACCCCCATACTTATACCCGACTTTGATAGTGCTTCTTACCCTCCTCCCCATCATTTTTCCTTTGGATGCATTGTGTTTCTTGCCCCCCATACTTTGTTATCTAATTAAATTGTATTTCTTGTCCTACCCCCGTACTTATCCCCTTGTTAAATTGAGTTTCTTGTTCCCACACTTTTTACCCAACAAGATTGTGTTTCTTTACCCCCATACTTTTTACCCGACTTTGACAGTGCTTCTTACCCGCCTCCCCATCATTTTTCCTTTGGATGCATTGTGTATCTTGCCCCCCATACTTTGTTATGAAATTAAATTGTATTTCTTGTCCTACCCCCATACTTACCCCCTTGTTAAATTGTGTTTCTTGTTCCCACACTTTTTACCCAACAAGATTGTGTTTCTTTACGCCCCTACATTTTACCCGGCTTTGATAGTGCTTCTTACCCTCCTCCCCATAATTATTCCTTTGGCTGCATTGTGTTTCTTGCCCCCCATACTTTGTTACCTAATTAAATTGTATTTCTTGTCCTACCCCGGTACTTACCCCTTGTTAAATTGTGTTTCTTGTTCCCACACTTTTTACCCAACAAGATTGTGTTTCTTTACCCCCATACTTTTTACCCGACTTTGATAGTGCTTCTTACCCTCCTCCCCATCATTTTTCCCTTGGATGCATTGTGTTTCTTGCCCCCCATACTTTGTTATCTAATTAAATTTTATTTCTTGTCCTACCCCCGTACTTATCCCCTTGTTAAATTGTGTTTCTTGTTCCCACACTTTTTACTTAACAAGATTGTGTTTCTTTACGCCCATACTTTTTACCCGGCTTTGATAGTGTTTCTTACCCTCCTCCCCATAATTTTTCCTTTGACTGCATTGTGTTTCTTGCCCCCCATACTTTGTTATCTGATTAAATTGTATTTCTTGTCCTACCCCGGTACTTACCCCTTGTTAAATTGTGTTTCTTGTTCCCACACTTTTTACCCAACAAGATTGTGTTTCTTTACCCACATACTTTTTACCCGATTTTGATAGTGCTTCTTACCCTCCTCCCCATAATTTTTCCTTTGGCTGCATTGTGTTTCTTGCCCCCCATACTTTGTTATCTAATTAAATTGTATTTCTTGTCCTACCCCGGTACTTACCTCTTGTTAAATTGTGTTTCTTGTTCCCACACTTTTTACCCAACAAGATTGTGTTTCTTTACCCCCATACGTTTTACCCGAATTTGATAGTGCTTCTTACCCTCCTCCCGATAATTTTTCCTTTTGCTGCATTGTGTTTCTTGCCCCCATACTTTGTTATCTAATTAAATTGTATTTCTTGTCCTACCCCGGTACTTACCCCTTGTTAAATTGTGTTTCTTGTTTCCACACTTTTTACCCAACAAGATTGTGTTTCTTTACCCCCATACTTTTTACCCGATTTTGATAGTGCTTCTTACCCTCCTCCCCATCATTTTTCCTTTGGATGCATTGTTATTCTTGCCCCCCACACTTTGTTATCTAATTAAATTGTATTTCTTGTCCTACCCCGGTACTTACCCCTTGTTAAAGTGTGTTTCTCGTTCCAACACATTTTACCCAACAAGATTGTGTTTCTTTACCCCCATATTTTACCCGACTTTGATAGTGCTTTTTATCCTCCTCCCCATCATTTTTCCTTTGGATGCATTGTGTTTCTTGCCCCCCATACTTTGTCATTTATTAAATTGTATTTCTTGTCCTACCCCCGTACCTATCCCCTTGTTAAATTGTGTTTCTTGTTCCCACCCTTTTTACCAAACAAGATTGTGTTTCTTTACCCCCATACTTTTACCCGACTTTGACAGTGCTTCTTACCCTCCTCCCCATAATTTTTCCTTTGGCTGCATTGTGTTTCTTGCCCCCATACTTTGTTATCTATTTAAATTGTATTTCTTGTCCTACCCCGGTATTTACCCCTTGTTAAATTGTGTTTTTTGTTCCCACACTTTTTACCCAACAAGATTGTGTTTCTTTACCCCCATATTTTTACCCGACTTTGATAGTGCTTCTTACCCTCCTCCCCATCATTTTTCCTTTGGATGCATTGAGTTTCTTGCCCCCCATACTTTGTTATCTAATTAAATTGTATTTCTTGTCCTACCCCCGTACTTATCCCCTTGTTAAATTGTGTTTCTTGTTCCCACACTTTTTACCCAACAAGATTGTGTTTCTTTACGCCCCTACATTTTACCCAGCTTTGATAGTGCTTCTTACCCTCCTCCCCATAATTATTCCTTTGGCTGATTGTGTTTCTTGCCCCCCATACTTTGTTATCTAATTAAATTGTATTTCTTGTCCTATCCCGGTACTTACCCCTTGTTAAATTGTGTTTCTTGTTCCCACACTTTTTACCCAAGAAGATTGTGTTTCTTTACCCCCATACTTTTTACCAGAAGTTGATAGTGATTCTTACCCTCCTCCCCATCATTTTTCCTTTGGATGCATTGTGTTTCTTGCCCCCCATACTTTGTTATGAAATTAAATTGTATTTCTTGTCCTACCCCCATACTTACCCCCTTGTTAAATTGTGTTTCTTGTTCCCAAACTTTTTACCCAACAAGATTTTGTTTCTTTACCCCCATACTTTTTACCCGACTTTGACAGTGCTTCTTACCCTCCTCACCTTAATTTTTCCTTTGGATGCATTGTGTTTCTTGCCCCCCCATACTTTATTATCAAATTAAATTGTATTTCGTGTCCTACCCCGGTACTTACCCCTTGTTAAATTGTGTTTCTTGTTCCCACACTTTTTACCCAACAAGATTGTGTTTCTTTACGCCCATACTTTTTACCCGGCTTTGATAGTGCTTCTTACCCTCCTCCCCATAATTTTTCCTTTGGCTGCATTGTGTTTCTTGACCCCAATATTTTTTTATCTAATTAAATTGTATTTCTTGTCCTACCACGGTACTTACCCCTTGTTAAATTGTGTTTCTTGTTCCCTCACTTTTTACCCAACAAGATTGTGTTTCTTTACCCCCATACTTTTTACCCGACTTTGATAGTGCTTCTTACCTTCCTCCCCATCATTTTTCCTTTGGATGCATTGTGTTTCTTGCCCCCCATACTTTGGTATCTAATTAAATTGTATTTCTTGTCCTACCTTGGTACTTAACCCTTGTTAAATTGTGTTTCTTGTTCCCACACTTTTTACCCAACAAGATTGTGTTTCTTTACCCCCATACTTTTTACCCGACTTTGATAGTGCTTCTTACCCTCCTCCCCATAATTTTTCTTTTTGCTGCATTGTGTTTCTTGCCCCCCATACTTTGTTATCCAATTAAATTGTATTTCTTGTCCTACACCGGTACTTACCCCTTGTTAAATTGTGTTTCTTGTTCCCACACTTTTTACCCAACAAGATTGTGTTTCTTTACCCCCTTACATTTTACCCGATTTTGATAGTGCTTCTTACCCTCCTCCCCATCATTTTTCCTTTGGATGCATTGTGTTTCTTGCCCCCCATACTTTGTTATCTAATTAAATTGTATTTCTTGTCCTACCCCCGTACTTATCCCCTTGTGAAATTGTGTTTCTTGTTCCCACACTTTTGACCCAACAAGATTGTGTTTCTTTACCCCCTTACATTTTACCCGATTTTGATAGTGCTTCTTACCCTCCTCCCCATAATTTTTCCTTTGGCTGCATTGTGTTTCTTGCCCCCCATAATTTGTTATCTAATTAAATTGTATTTCTTGTCCTATCCCGGTACTTACCCCTTGTTAAATTGTGTTTCTTGTTCCCACAATTTTTACCCAACAAGATTGTGTTTCTTTACCCCCATACTTTTTACCCGACTTTAATAGTGCTTCTTACCCTCCTCCCCATCATTTTTCCTTTGGATGCATTGTGTTTCTTGCCCCCCATACTTTGTTATCTAATTAAATTGTATTTCTTGTCCTACCCCGGTACTTACCCCTTGTTAAATTGTGTTTCTTGTTCCCACACTTTTTACCCAACAAGATTGTGTTTCTTTACCCCCATACTTTTTACCCGACTTTGATAGTGCTTCTTAACCTCCTCCCCATCATTTTTCCTTTGGATGCATTGTGTTTCTTGCCCCCCATACTTTGTTATCAAATTAAATTGTATTTCTTGTCCTACCCCGGTATTTACCCCTTGTTAAATTGTGTTTCTTGTTCCCACACTTTTTACCCAACAAGATTGTGTTTCTTTACCCCCATACTTTTTACCCGACTTTGATAGTGGTTCTTACCCTCCTCCCCATAATTTTTCTTTTTGCTGCATTGTGTTTCTTGCCCCCCATACTTTGTTATCCAATTAAATTGTATTTCTTGTCCTACCCCGGTACTTACCCCTTGTTAAATTGTGTTTCTTGTTCCCACACTTTTTATCCAACAAGATTGTGTTTCTTTTCCCCCATACTTTTTACCCGACTTTGATAGTGCTTCTTACCCTCCTCCCCATAATTTTTCTTTTTGCTGCATTGTGTTTCTTGCCCCCCATACTTTGTTATCTAATTAAATTGTATTTCTTGTCCTACCGCGGTACTTAAACCTTGTTAAATTGTGTTTCTTGTTCCCACACTTTTACCCAACAAGATTGTGTTTCTTTACCCCCATACTTTTTACCCGACTTTGATAGTGCTTCTTACCCTCCTCCCCATCATTTTTCCTTTGGCTGCATTGTGTTTGTTGCCCCCCATACTTTGTTATCAAATTAAATTGTATTTCTTGTCCTACCCCGGTACTTAACCCTTGTTAAATTGTGTTTCTTGTTCCCACACTTTTTACCCAACAAGATTGTGTTTCTTTACCCCCATATTTTTTACCCGACTTTGATAGTGCTTCTTACCCTCCTCCCCATAATTTTTCTTTTTGCTGCATTGTGTTTCTTGCCCCCCATACTTTGTTATCTAATTAAATTGTATTTCTTGTCCTACACCGGTACTTACCTCTTGTTAAATTGTGTTTCTTGTTCCCACACTTTTTACCCAAGAAGATTGTGTTTCTTTACCCCCATACTTTTTACCCGACTTTGATAGTGCTTCTTACCTTCCTCCCCATAATTTTTCCTTTGGATGCATTGTGTTTCTTGCCCCCCATACTTTGGTATCTAATTAAATTGTATTTCTTGTCTTACCCCGGTACTTACCCCTTGTTAAATTGTGTTTCTTGTTCCCACACTTTTTAATCAACAAGATTGTGTTTCTTTACCCCCATACTTTTTACCCGACTTTGATAGTGCTTCTTACCCTCCTCCCCATAATTTTTCTTTTTGCTGCATTGTGTTTCTTGCCCCCCATACTTTGTTATGAAATTAAATTGTATTACTTGTCCTACCCCCATACTTACCCCGTGGTTAAATTGTGTTTCTTGTTCCCACACTTTTTACCCAACAAGATTGTGTTTCTTTACCCCCATACTTTTACCCGACTTTGATAGTGCTTCTTACCCTCCTCCCCATCATTTTTCCTTTGGATGCATTGTGTTTCTTGCCCCCCATACTTTGTTATCTAATTAAATTGTATTTCTTGTCCTACCCCCGTACTTATACCCTTGTTAAATTGTGTTTCTTGTTCCCACACTTTTAACCCAACAAGATTGTGTTTCTTTACGCCCATACTTTTTACCCGACTTTGATAGTGCTTCTTACCCTCCTCCCCATAATTTTTCCTTTGGATGTATTGTGTTTCTTGCCCCCCATACTTTGTTATCTAATTAAATTGTATTTCATGTCCTACCCCGGTACTTACCCCTTGTTAAATTGTGTTTCTTGTTCCCACACTTTTTACCCAACAAGATTGTGTTTCTTTACGCCCATACTTTTTACCCGGCTTTGATAGTGCTTCTTACCCTCCTCCCCATAATTTTTCCTTTGGCTGCATTGTGTTTCTTGCCCCCCATACTTTGTTATCTAATTAAATTGTATTTCTTGTCCTACCCCGGTACTTACCCATTGTTAAATTGTGTTTCTTGTTCCCACACTTTTTACCCAACAAGATTGTGTTTCTTTACCCCCATACTTTTTACCCGACTTTGAGAGTGCTTCTTACCCTCCTCCCCATCATTTTTCCTTTGGATGCATTGTGTTTCTTGCCCCCCCATACTTTGTTATCTAATTAAATTGTATTTCTTGTCCTACCTCCGTACTTATCCCCTTGTTAAATTGTGTTTCTTGTTCCCACACTTTTTACCCAACAAGATTGTGTTTCTTTACGCCCATACTTTTTACCCGACTTTGATAGTGCTTCTTACCCTCCTCCCCATCCTTTTTACTTTGGATGCATTGTGTTTCTTGCCCCCCATACTTTGTTATCTAATTAAATTGTATTTCTTGTCCTACCCCCGTACTTACCCCTTGTTAAATCGTGTTTCTTGTTCCCACACTTTTTACCCAACAAGATTGTGTTTCTTTACCCCCATACTTTTTACCCGACTTTGATAGTGCTTCTTACCCTCCTCCCCATCATTTTTCCCTTGGATGCATTGTGTTTCTTGCCCCCCATACTTTGTTATCAAATTAAATTGTATTTATTGTGCTACCCCCATACTTACCCCCTGGTTAAATTTTGTTTCTTGTTCCCACACTTTTTACCCAACAAGATTGTGTTTCTTTACCCCCATACTTTTTACCCGACTTTGATAGTGCTTTTTACCCTCCTCCCCATCATTTTTCCTTTGGATGCATTGTGTTTCTTGCCCCCCATACTCTGTTATCTAATTAAATTGTATTTCTTGTCCTACCCCCGTACTTATCCCCTTGTTAAATTGTGTTTCTTGTTCCCACACTTTTTACCCAACAAGATTGTGTTTCTTTACGCCCATACTTTTTACCCGACTTTGATAGTGCTTCTTACCCTCCTCCCCATCCTTTTACTTTTGATGCATTGTGTTTCTTGCCCCCCATACTTTGTTATCTAATTAAATTGTATTTCTTGCCCTACCCCCGTACTTACCCCTTGTTAAATTGTGTTTCTTGTTCCCACACTTTTTACCCAACAAGATTGTGTTTCTTTACCCCCATACTTTTTACCCGACTTTGATAGTGCTTCTTACCCTCCTCCCCATCATTTTTCCCTTGGATGCATTGTGTTTCTTGCCCCCCATACTTTGTTATCAAATAAAATTGTATTTCTTTTCCTACCCCCATACTTACCCCCTGGTTAAATTGTGTTTCTTTTTCCCACACTTTTTACCCAACAAGATTGTGTTTCTTTACCCCCATACTTTTTACCCGACTTTGATAGTGCTTTTTACCCTCCTCCCCATCATTTTTGCTTTGGATGCATTGTGTTTCTTGCCCCCCATACTCTGTTATCTAATTAAATTGTATTTCTTGTCCTACCCCCATACTTATCCCCTTGTTAAATTGTGTTTCTTGTTCCCACACTTTTTACCCAACAAGATTGTGTTTCTTTACGCCCATACTTTTTACCCGGCTTTGATAGTGCATCTTACCCTCCTCCCCATCATTTTTTCTTTGGCTGCATTGTGTTTATTGCCCCCCGTACTTTGTTATCTAATTAAATTGTATTTCTTGTCCTACCCCGGTACTTACCCCTTGTTAAATTGTGTTTCTTGTTCCCACACTTTTTACCCAACAAGATTGTGTTTCTTTACCCCCGTACTTTTTACCCGACTTTGATAGTGCTTCTTACCCTCCTCCCCATCATTTTTCCTTTGGATGCATTGTGTTTCTTGCCCCCCATACTTTGTTATATAATTAAATTGTATTTCTTGTCCTACCCCCGTACTTTTCCCCTTGTTAAATTGTGTTTCTTGTTCCCACACTTTTTACCCAACAAGATTGTGTTTCTTTACCCCCATACTTTTTACCCGACTTTGATAATGCTTCTTACCCTCCTCCCAATAATTTTTCCTTTGGCTGCATTGTGTTTCTTGCCCCCCATACTTTGTTATCTAATTAAATTGTATTTCTTGTCCTACCTCGGTGCTTACCCCTTGTTAAATTGTGTTTCTTGTTCCCACACTTTTTACCCAACAAGATTGTGTTTCTTTACCCCCATACATTTTACCCGACTTTGATAGTGCTTTTTACCCTCCTCCCCATAATTTTTCTTTTTGCTGCATTGTGTTTCTTGCCCCCCATACTTTGTTATCTAATTAAATTGCATTTCTTGTCCTACCCTGGTACTTACCCCTTGTTAAATTGTGTTTCTTGTTCCCACACTTTTTACCCAACAAGATTGTGTTTCTTTACCCCCATACTTTTTACCCGACTTTGATAGTGCTTCTTACCCTCCTCCCCATCATTTTTCCTTTGGATGCATTGTGTTTCTTGCCCCCCATACTTTGTTATCTAATTAAATTTTATTTCTTGTCCTACCCCGGTACTTACCCCTTGTTAAATTGTGTTTCTTGTTCCCACACTTTTTACCCAAAAAGATTGTGTTTCTTTACCCCCATACTTTTTACCCGACTTTGATAGTGCTTCTTACCCTCCTCCCCATCATTTTTCCTTTGGATGCATTGTGTTTCTTGCCCCCCCATACTTTGTTATCTAATTAAATTGTATTTCTTGTCCTACCCCCGTACTTATCCCCTTGTTAAATTGTGTTTCTTGTTCCCACACTTTTTACCCAACAAGATTGTGTTTCTTTACCCCCATACTTTTACCCGACTTTGATTGTGCTTCTTACCCTCCTCCCCATCATTTTTCCTTTGGATGCATTGTGTTTCTTGCCCCCCATACTTTGTTATGAAATTAAATTGTATTTCTTGTCCTACCCCCGTACTTACCCCCTGGTTAAATTGTGTTTGTTGTTCAAAAACTTTTTACCCAACAAGATTGTGTTTCTTTATTCCCATTCTTTTTACCCGACTTGATAGTGCTTCTTACCCTCCTCCCCATCATTTTTCCTTTGGATGCATTGTGTTTCTTGCCCCCTATACTTTGTTATCTAATTAAATTATATTTGCTGTCCTACCCCCGTACTTACCCCCTTGTTAAATTGTGTTTCTTGTTCCCACACTTTTTACCCACCAAAATTGTGTTTCTTTACCCCCATACATTTTACCCGACTTTGATAGTGCTTCTTACCCTCCTCCCCATCATTTTCCTTTGGATGCATTGTGTTTCTTGCCCCCCATACTTTGTTATCTGATTAAATTGTATTTCTTGTCCTACCCCGGTACTTACCCCTTGTTAAATTGTGTTTCTTGTTCCCACAATTTTTACCCAACAAGATTGTGTTTCTTTACCCTCATACTTTTAAAGGACTTTGATAGTGCTTCTTACCCTCCTCCCCATCATTTTTCCTTTGGATGCATTGTGTTTCTTGCCCCCCATACTTTGTTATCTAATTAAATTGTATTTCTTGTCCTACCCCCGTACTTATCCCCTTGTTAAATTGTGTTTCTTGTTCCCACACTTTTTACCCAACAAGATTGTGTTTCTTTACCCCCATACTTTTACCCGACTTTGATAGTTCTTCTTACCCTCCTCCCCATCATTTTTCCTTTGGATGCATTGTGTTTCTTGCCCCCCATACTTTGTTATCTAATTAAATTGTATTTTTTGTCCTACCCCCTTACTTATCCCCTTGTTAAATTGTGTTTCTTGTTCCCACACTTTTTACCCAACAAGATTGTGTTTCTTTACCCCCATATCTTTTACCCGACTTTGATAGTGCTTCTTACCCTCCTCCCCATCATTTTTCCTTTGGATGCATTGTGTTTCTTGCCCCCCATACTTTGTTATCTAATTAAATTGTATTTCCTGTCCTACCCCCGTACTTACCCCCTTGTTAAATTGTGTTTCTTGTTCCCACACTTTTTACCCAACAAGATTGTGTTTCTTTACCCCCATACCTTTTACCCGACTTTGATAGTGCTTCTTACCCTCCTCCCCATCATTTTTCCTTTGGATGCATTGTGTTTCTTGCCCCCCATACTTTGTTATGAAATTAAATTGTATTACTTGTCCTACCCCCATACTTACCCCGTGGTTAAATTGTGTTTCTTGTTCCCAAACTTTTTACCCAACAAGATTGTGTTTCTTTATTCCCATACTTTTTACCCGACTTTGATAGTGCTTCTTACCCTCCTCCCCATCATTTTTCCTTTGGATGCATTGTGTTTCTTGCCCCCCATACTTTGTTATCTAATTAAATTGTATTTCCTGTCCTACCCCCGTACTTACCCCCTTGTTAAATTGTGTTTCTTGTTCCCACACTTTTTACCCAACAAAATTGTGTTTCTTTACCCCCATACCTTTTACCCGACTTTGATAGTGCTTCTTACCCTCCTCCCCATCATTTTTCCTTTGGATGCATTGTGTTTCTTGCCCCCCATACTTTGTTATCTGATTAAATTGTATTTCTTGTCCTACCCCGGTACTTACCCCTTGTTAAATTGTGTTTCTTGTTCCCACAATTTTTACCCAACAAGATTGTGTTTCTTTACCCTCATACTTTTAAAGGACTTTGATAGTGCTTCTTACCCTCCTCCCCATCATTTTTCCTTTGGATGCATTGTGTTTCTTGCCCCCCATACTTTGTTATCTAATTAAATTGTATTTCTTGTCCTACCCCGGTACTTACCCCTTGTTAAATTGTGTTTCTTGTTCCCACACTTTTTACCCAACAAGATTGTGTTTCTTTACCCCCATACTTTTTACCCGACTTTGATAATGCTTCTTACCCTCCTCCCCATCATTTTTCCGTTGGATGCATTGTGTTTCTTGCCCCCCATACTTTGTTATCTAATTAAATTTTATTTCTTGTCCTACCCCGGTACTTACCCCTTGTTAAATTGTGTTTCTTGTTCCCACACTTTTTACCCAACAAGATTGTGTTTCTTTACCCCCATACATTTTACCCGACTTTGATAGTGCTTCTTACCCTCCTCCCCATCATTTTTCCTTTGGATGCATTGTGTTTCTTGCCCCCCATACTTTGTTATCTAATTAAATTGTATTTCTTGTCCTACCCCGGTACTTACCCCTTGTTAAATTGTGTTTCTTGTTCCCACACTTTTTACCCAACAAGATTGTGTTTCTTTACCCCCATACTTTTTACCCGACTTTGATAGTGCTTCTTACCCTCCTCCCCATCATTTTTCCTTTGGATGCATTGTGTTTCTTGCCCCCCATACTCTGTTATCTAATTAAATTGTATTTCTTGTCCTACCCCCGGTACTTACCCCTTGTTAAATTGTGTTTCTTGTTCCCACACTTTTTACCCACAAGATTGTGTTTCTTTACCCCCATACTTTTTACCCGACTTTGATAGTGCTTCTTACCCTCCTCCCCATCATTTTTCCTTTGGATGCATTGTGTTTCTTGCCCCCCATACTCTGTTATCTAATTAAATTGTATTTCTTGTCCTACCCCCGTACTTATCCCCTTGTTAAATTGTGTTTCTTGTTCCTTCACTTTTTACCCAACAAGATTGTGTTTCTTTACGCCCATACTTTTTACCCGACTTTGATAGTGCTTCTTACCCTCCTCCCCATCCTTTTTACTTTGGATGCATTGTGTTTCTTGCCCCCCATACTTTGTTATCTAATTAAATTGTATTTCTTGTCCTACCCCCGTACTTATCCCCTTGTTAAATTGTGTTTCTTGTTCCCACACTTTTTACCCAACAAGATTGTGTTTCTTTACCCCCATACTTTTTACCCGACTTTGATAGTGCTTCTTACCCTCCTCCCCATCATTTTTCCTTTGGATGCATTGTGTTTCTTGCCCCCCATACTTTGTTATCTAATTAAATTGTATTTCTTGTCCTACCCCCGTACTTATCCCCTTGTTAAATTGTGTTTCTTGTTCCCACACTTTTTACCCAACAAGATTGTGTTTCTTTATGCCCATACTTTTTACCCGACTTTGATAGTGCTTCTTACCCTCCTCCCCATAATTTTTCCTTTGGTTGCATTGTGTTTCTTGCCCCCATACTTCGTTATCTAAGTAAATTGTATTTCTTGTCGTACCCCCGTACTTATCCCCTTGTTAAATTGTGTTTCTTGTTCCCGCACTTTTTACCCAACAGGATTGTGTTTCTTTACCCCCATACTTTTTACCCGACGTGATTGTGTTTCTTACCCTCCTCCCCATAATTTTTCCCTCGGCTTAATTGTGTTTCTTGCCCCCTATAAATTTCTCTCTTTGTTTGGTTATGTTTTATTTCCCCCCATACATTTTCCCCAGATCGATTGTGTTTCATGCCCCCCCCCCCAAGTGTTTTATCCAGCTTGATTGCGTTTGTTGCCACCCCGTCTTATTTTTAGTCTGGCTAGATCGTGTTTTCTGCCCCCTCTACATATTTAACCCCTTGTGTGAATGCATTTCTTGCCCCCTTATATTTTACCCGGCTTGAATGTGTTTCCTGCCCCAACCCATATTTCCCCTCACTTGATTGTGTTTCCTGCCCCGCCCCCATACTTATTACCTGGCTTGATTGTGTTACTACCTCCCTCCTTCTCTATTTCCCACGACTTGATTGTGTTTTGATCTCGCACTATTCTTTTCTACCCGTCTTGTTCCGTTTCTTTCCCCACCTCAATACCTTTTACCCAGCTTCATTTTGTCCCCCCCCCCGGCTTGACAGTGTTCCTCCCTCTTGACCTGTAGTTTCCATGTTCGAGTCCCAGTTGGGTCAGCGTTGAGATTTATCTCCGCAAAATTCTCCGCCCTGCCCGCGGTCAGTAGGGGACACCTATGGGATTGAAAAGGCCGCTGTCCGTCGGATGGGACGTTAAGCCGTGGTCCCATGTGTGGGAGAGCCATACGCTGTGCACGTTAAAGAACACGCTGGATGGCCTTGACGGGAGGCTAACATCTGTCTCCCAACAGCTGTTCCTTTGGGACCCCTCCCCCAACCTTCTCTGAGCCTTCGAGGTCCATGTGACCTGGCCATTTAGCCCATAGTCTGCAAAAAAGTGCCGCTCAGAGGTAAAACAACCCAACCCCCCTCTTGACTGTGTTTCTTGCCAATCCCACCTCTACATTTTTCAGATCTTGTCCTATTTGATAGGTTGTTGGGTTGGGTTGTTATACCTCTGAGCCATGGGCTAAATGACCAGGTCACATGGACCCCGAAGGCTCAGAGAAGGTTGGGGGGAGGGGACCCACTGGAACAACTGTTGGGAGACAGATGGTATCCTCCCGTCAAGGCCATCCAGCGTGTTCTTTAACGTGCACAGGGTATGACTCTCCCGCACATGGGGCCCACGGCTTAACGTCCCATCCGACGGACGGCGGCCTTTCCAAGCCCATCGGTGTCCCCTACTGACCGTGGGCAGGGAATTTTGCGGAGATAAATCTCAACGCTGACCCAGCTGGGACTCGAACCTGGGAACTGCAGATTACGAGCCTGGCGCGCTACCGACTGAGCCACCCCCGGCCCTAGATGGATACGCAAACAAACTACAAAATGAAAATCAAAGCTCCTGCATTTAAAAACTAGCTAAAAAAAGAATTCTACTTACAACAAATACAAGTTCTTTAGCCTTGGAAGTGTTACTATGGTATTGGGTATGGTAAGAATATTATTGTCATCAAGAGTGAGATGTTCCAGGTACTTTAACGATGAAAAAAATCCACCTTCAATTTCTTCAATAACGCATCCAATAAACGACAACTCTTCTAATCGTTCTGGCAACATGGAAGAAATCGATTCTGTTAGAACAGGGATCTTATTGAAGGTTATTTGAAGGAGAACGACACCTTTCAGTTGTCGAACGTCCAATTTCCACTTGCCATTTTCAATCAAGACGGTTTCTTCTGCAAACAATTCTTCAAAAGTTCCGCTCAGTCCCACAACTTCATTTCCGAAAGGTAATATTTCACAATTTTCCAAAAAGAGTTGTTTAATCACCGTGCCGCTGAACATATCTAAAGGCCAGAATCTGAGTCTTGAGTTTGTAAATGATAGATTTTTTATTTTCTTGAATTCGTTACCTTGCATTTGGTGAGCAATGGAAAAGATATGTGATGGAAAGTGAAGCATTTTACAGGTGAAATGTACAGCGGAAGTCGATTCTGACTTTGCAAAACAGTGAGGATCATCAATTCCTGTGGTCAGCTGAATGTTAGCACTCATCGCAATCAGAAGCAAGCACAGGCCTAACACTCTCACCGAAATTTTGAAAATCATATTGTGTTTTCAGCTATAGCCTACGACCTGTATGTTCTTGTATTCCTGGACTTTAAGAAGATATTTGGCTTCAAGACAATGTTCAGGATTTCAACAACTTTTTAGAGAGACACGCTTAGTATTTTTTCCCCACAAGTTTTGAAAAGAAATTTTTCTTCTCTTAGTTTTGCTGAAAAGAAATTTTTCTTCTCTTAGTTTCGCTGAAAATTTTTTTTCTTCTCTTAGTTTCGCTGAAAAATTTTTTTCTTCTCTTAGTTTCGCTGAAAAGAATTTTTTCCTCTCTTAGTTTCGCTGAAAAGAATTTTTCTTCTCTTAGTTTCGCTGAAAAGAAATTTTTCTTCTCTTAGTTTTGCTGAAAAGAATTTTTCTTCTCTTAGTTTTGCTGAAAAGAATTTTTCTTCTCTTAGTTTCGCTGAAAAGAATTTTTCTTCTCTTAGTTTTGCTGAAAAGAAATTAGACTTAATTTTAATGCAATAATTGTTAAGTAATAATTTTTCAAAATTTTTCAATTTTCCTAAGAATATTCTGTTGAATATTCAAAATTTCATAATACGTTTTTTACTTAATACTTTATTTGAACTTTTTCAATGACACATATAAAGTACAAATTACACATTATCATGTGTACCAGACTTCAGACCAATAATTGTTTTCAAATCCCGAATTTTGTTAATAATTACGGTAAAAATCTTAAAGAATATAAAGAGCCGGAGATCTTTAACCAGTTACCAAGATAAATCATATATCTAACTAATTTTAGTGAGATTAAGTTAAAGGTAAAACTATTTAAAGAATATCTATTAATCTGTAATCCTCAGAAAACCTGTATCTACATGACTTTTGTGTTCTTTTTTACAATGTTACTAAAACCCCCCTCGTGTCCTGTCCCCCCAAAATTAATTTAAGGCTCGTCTCCCCAAAAGTGTCCCGCCCTCCCCACGGTCAGTAGGGGACACCGATGGGCTTGGAAAAACTACCGCCCGGCGGATGGGACGTTAAGCCGTGGTCCCGTGTGCGGGAGAGCCGCACCCTTTGCACGCTAAAGAACAAGCTGGATGGCATTGACGGAAGGCAACTATCTGTCTCCCAACAGCTTTTCCAGTGGGTCCCCTCCCCCAACTTTCTCTGAGCCTTCGAGGTCCATGTGACCCGGCCATTTAGCCCATGGTGTGGAAAAAAGTGCCGCTCAGAGGTAAAACAACCCAACTCAACCCAAAAGTGTCCTTTAGATTAATATGGGATTCCCTATACTTTAACATTAATTATTACACTACTTGGACACCGATGGGCTTGGAAAGGCCGCTGTCCGTCGGATGGGACGTTAAGCCGTGGCCCCGTGTGCGGGAGAGCCGCACCCTTTGCACGCTAAAGAACACGCTGGATGGCCTTGACGGGAGGCTACCATCTGTCTCCCAACAGCTGTTCCAGTGGGTCCCCTCCCCCAACCTTCTCTGAGCCTTCGGGGTCATGTGACCTGGCCATTTAGCCCATGGTGTGCAAAAAAGTGCAGCTCAGAGGTAAAACAACCCAACTCAACCGAAAAGTGTCCTTTAGATTAATAATGGGTTGGGTTGTTTTACCTCTGAGCGGCACTTTTTTGCACACCATGGGCTAAATGGCCAGGTCACATGTACCACGAAGGCTCAGAGAAGGTTGGGGGAGGAAACCCACTGGAACAGCTGTTGGGATAAAGATGGTAGTCTTCCGTCAAGGCCATCCAGCGTGTTCTTTAACGTGCACAGGGTATGGCTCTCCCGCACACGGGGCCACGGCTTAACTTCCCATCCGACGGACGGCGGCCTTTCCAAGCCCATCGGTGTCCCCTACTGACCGTGGGAAGGACGGGGAATTTTGCGGTGATAAATCTCAACGCTGACCCAGCTGGGACTCGAACCTGGGAATTATGGCGCGCTACCGACTGAGCCACCCCTGCCCCGATTAATATGGGATTCCCTATACTTTAACATTAATTACTACACTACTGATGTATGAAAACATATGCTCATCAATATTTCCTGCAAATAAGCTATTAGCTTTGCGGGTCAAATGTATAAAATCTCTCTACATCTGTGTTTTGTGAGATGACGATGATGAATAAATATATTATTATTATTATCAAAGATAGTGTTTTTTTATTGCTATTATTTAGGCTCCTGCGGGGCGCGGGTGGCTCAGTCGGTAGCGCGCCAGGCTCGTAATCTGTAGTTCCCAGGTTCGAGTCCCAGCTGGGTCAGCGTTGAGATTTATCTCCGCAAAATTTCCCCGCTTTGCCCACGGTCACTAGGGGACACCGATGGGCTTGGAAAGATCGCCGTCCGTCGGATGGGACGTTAAGTCGTGGCCCCGTGTGCGGGAGAGTCATATCCTGTGCACGTTAAAGAACACGCTGGATGGCCTTGACGGGAGGTTACCATCTGTTTCCCAACAGCTGTTCCAGTGGGTCCCTTCCCCCAACTTTCTCTGAGCCTTCGGGGTCCATGTGACCTGGCCATTTAGA
Source organism: Ryuthela nishihirai (assembly GCA_038380435.1). Lineage (NCBI taxonomy): Eukaryota > Metazoa > Arthropoda > Arachnida > Araneae > Heptathelidae > Ryuthela > Ryuthela nishihirai. The sequence continues at coordinate 74,432,787 of JAWZYU010000006.1, forward strand.
CCATGGTGTGCAAAAAAGTGCCGCTCAGAGATAAAACAACACAACCTTAGGCTCCTGCGTTCAATAACTCCACTTCCCTCATATTCTCTATAGGGAAGGGGGTGGCTCAGTCGGTAATGCACTAGGCTGGTAATCTTCTAGTTTTCAGGGTTGAATCCCTTGGATCAGCGGGGCGGTGGTAGCTCAGTCGGTAGCGCGCCAGTCTCGTAATCTGTAGTTCCGAGGTTCGAGTCCCAGCTGGGTCAGCGTTGAGATTTATCTCCTCAAAATTCTCCATCCTACCCACGGTCAGTAGGGGACACCGATGGGCTTCAAACGGCCGCCATCCGTCGGATGGGACGTTAAGGCGTGGCCCCGTGTGCCAGAGAGTCATACCCTGTGCAAGTTAAAGAACACGCTGGAATGCCTCGATGGGAGGCTACCACCTCTCTCCTAACAACTGTCCCAGTGGGTCTTTTTCCCCAACCTTCTCTGAGGTTTTCGGGTTCCTTGGGTTGTTGTTTGGGTTGTTTTACCTCTGAACGGCACTTTTTTGCACACCATGGGCTAAATGGCCAGGTCACATGGACCCCGAAGGCTCAGAGAAGGTTGGGGGAGGGGACCCACTGGAACAGCTGTTGGGAGACAGATGGTAGTCTCCCGTCAAGGCCATCCAGCGCGTTCTTTAACGTGCACAGGGTATGGCTCTCCCGCACACGGGGCCACGGCTTAACGTCCCATCCGACGGACGGCGGCCTTTCCAAGCCCATCGGTGTCCCCTACTGACCGTGGGCAGGGCGGGGAATTTTGAGGAAATAAATCTCAACGCTGACCCAGCTGGGACTCGAACCTGGGAACTACAGATTACGAGCCTGGCGCGCTACCGACTGAGCCACCCCTGCTCCCGGGTTCCTTGTGACCTAACAATTTAGCCCATTGTGTGCAGAAAAAGTGCCGCTCAGAGGTAAAACAACCCAACAACCCATGTGCGAGGGCCAAAGTCTGTGCACATGAAAGAACACACTGTATGGACTTGATGGGAGGCTACCATCTGTCTCCTAACAACTGTCCCAGTGGGTCCTTTTTCCCAACCTTCTCTGAGGCTTTCGGGTTCGTTGTGACCTAACCATTTAGACCGTTGTGTGCAATAAAAGGGACGCTCACAGGTAATCCAACTCAATAGAAACTTCCGCGTCAGCAGGAATTTCGCAATACAATCCCTCTACATCACTCCTTAATATTTCTTCAGGGAGATTAGTAATAAATCAGTGCTTTAAGTCTAGTCGCAAGTTAAGGAGTGCGTATAGTTGGGTCGTGTCGTTTACTAATGAGTGAAGTTGCGAATACAAGAATTATTCATGTATCATTAATATTTCTTCTATAATCTCCCCCCAAGAAAAGCATTAGAGATCGGGATTTCAGTCGGCAGTTCACCAGGCTCGTAATCTGTATTTCCCAGGTTCGAGCCCCGCCTGACCAGAGTTGAAATTTATCTCCACAAAACTCCCCACCATGGCCTTGGCCAGTAGGGAACACTGATGGGTTAAGAAAAGCCGCGAACAAAGTAAAAAAGTAAATTCGTTTAAAAACTACTTAAAGAATGTCTGTTAATCTGAAATCCTGAGAAAACCTGAATCTATGTGACTTTTATGTTCCTCTTTTACTATGTTCACTTATGTATGAAAACTAATGCTCATCAATATATCCTGCAGATAAGCTATTAGCTTCGCGTGTCAAACGTATAAAATCTCTCTACATCTGTGTTTTGAGAGATGACGATGATGATGAATAAATAAAGAATTATTATTATTATATTGATCAAACCGTCCCATGGCCGAGTGGTTAGCGCGCTTGGCTACTGATCTACGGCACCTGGGTTCGAGCCCCGGGTTAAGGCATGGCTATCTGTGTTGTTTTTCTTCTGAGGTCCTGCCATCCTCTCAGACCTTCTACTGTGGCATATAAACTGACAGGTTCCTGTCAGACCTCTGTGGCAAGCAGCTGCTTAAATGTGTTGTTTTTCTGCTGAGGTCCTGCCATCCTCTCTGACCTTCTACTGTGGCATATAAACTGACAGGCTCCTGTCAGACCTCTGTGGCAAGCAGCTGCTTGAATGTATTGTTTTTCTTCTGAGGTCCTGCCATCCTCTCAGACCTTCTACTGTGGCATATAAACTGACAGGTTCCTGTCAGACCTCTGTGGAAAGCAGCTGCTTGAATGTGTTGTTTTTCTACTGAGGTCCTGCCATCCTCTCAGACCTTCTACTGTGGCATATAAACTGACAGGCTCCTGTCAGACCTCTGTGGCAAGCAGCTGCTTGAATGTGTTGTTTTTCTGCTGAGGTCCTGCCATCCTCTCTGACCTTCTACTGTGGCATATAAACTGACAGGCTCCTGTCAGACCTCCGTGGCAAGCAGCTGCTTGAATGTATTGTTTTTCTTCTGAGGTCCTGCCATCCTCTCAGACCTTCTACTGTGGCATATAAACTGACAGGTTCCTGTCAGACCTCTGTGAAAAGCAGCTGCTTGAATGTGTTGTTTTTCTACTGAGGTCCTGCCATCCTCTCAGACCTTCTACTGTGGCATATAAACTGACAGGCTCCTGTCAGACCTCTGTGGCAAGCAGCTGCTTGAATGTGTTGTTTTTCTGCTGAGGTCCTGCCATCCTCTCTGACCTTCTACTGTGGCATATAAACTGAAGGCTCCTGTCAGACCTCTGTGGCAAGCAGCTGCTTGAATGTGTTGTCTTTCTGCTGAGTCCTGCCATCCTCTCAGACCTTCTACTGAGGCATATAAACTGACAGGCTCCTGTCAGACCTCCGTGGCAAGCAGCTGCTTGAATGTGTTGTTTTTCTGCTGAAGTCCTGCCATCCTCTCAGACCTTCTACTGTGACATATAAACTGACAGGCTCCTGTCAGACCTTCCTGGAAAGGAGCTGCTGGAATGTGTTGTTTTTCTGCTGAGGTCCTGCCATCCTCTCAGACCTTCTACTGTGGCATATAAACTGACAGGCTCCTGTCAGACCTCTGTGGCAAGCAGCTGCTTGAATGTGTTGTTTTTCTGCTGAGGACCTGCCATCCTCTCAGACCTTCTACTGTGGCATATAAACTGACAGGCCCCTGTCAGACCTCTGTGGCAAGCAGCTGCTTGAATGTGTTGTCTTTCTGCTGAGTCCTGCCATCCTCTCAGACCTTCTACTGAGGCATATAAACTGACAGGCTCCTGTCAGACCTCCGTTGCAAGCAGCTGCTTGAATGTGTTGTTTTTCTGCTGAGGTCCTGCCATCCTCTCAGACCTTCTACTGTGACATATAAACTGACAGGCTCCTGTCAGACCTTCCTGGAAAGCAGCTGCTTGAATGTGTTGTTTTTCTGCTGAGGTCCTGCCATCCTCTCAGACCTTCTACTGTGGCATATAAACTGACAGGCTCCTGTCAGACCTCTGTGGCAAGCAGCTGCTTGAATGTGTTGTTTTTCTGCTGAGGACCTGCCATCCTCTCAGACCTTCTACTGTGGCATATAAACTGACAGGCTCCTGTCAGACCTCTGTGGCAAGCAGCTGCTTGAGGGGGTATTTTTTTTTTTATTTTTTTATTTATTGATCAGAGTTGGGAATGGGGGTGAATGCAGGTGGACCCCATTCCCTGGCAGGAGATATTTTCTCTTTTTGATCATGTATATTTAACGACAGGAAATATAAATCGCCTGTATATTTGTTCACTCCCTTAAAATATATTTGGTCATATTTTTGGACTTTTAACCGTTTTTTTATTATTGCTTAACGTCACCATGTCAATTATGAGGTCCTTTTCATCTTATTCTAGAGCGTCCACTTAATTCTGAAAACTCATTCCTACCCCTAGTTAAGATGTACGAATAAAATATTTGCTTTAATCTAGACACATTTAAGAAGAAGAAAAAAATATGCAGCATCAGTATGCTAAGTTGGGTTGTTTCACCTATGAGCGGCACTTTTTGCACACCATGGGCTAAATGGCCAAGTCACATGGACCCCGAAGGCTCAGAGAAGGTTGGGGAGGGGACTCACTGGAACATCTGTTGGGAGACAGATGGTAGCCTCCCGTCAAGGCCATCCAGCGTGTTCTTTAAAGTTGGGTTGTTTTACCTCTGAGCGTCACTTTTTTGCACACCATGGGCTAAATGGCCAGGTCACATGGACCCCGAAGTATCAGAGAAGGTTGGGGGAGGGGACCCACTGGAACAGCTGTTGGGAGACAAATGGTAGTCTCCCGTCAAGGCCATCCAGCGTGTTCTTTAAAGTTGGGTTGTTTTACCTCTGAGCGGCACTTTTTTGCACACCATGGGCTAAATGGCCAAGTCACATGGACCCCGAAGGCTCAGAGAAGGTTGGGGAGGGGACTCACTGGAACAGCTGTTGGGAGACAGATGATAGCCTCCCGTCAAGGCCATCCAGCGTGTTCTTTAAAGTTGGGTTGTTTTACCTCTGAGCGTCACTTTTTTGCACACCATGGGCTAAATGGCCAGGTCACATGGACCCCGAAGGCTCAGAGAAGGTTGGGGGAGGGGACCCACTGGAACAGCTGTTGGGAGACAAATGGTAGTCTCCCGTCAAGGCCATCCAGCGTGTTCTTTAAAGTTGGGTTGTTTTACCTCTGAGCGGCACTTTTTTGCACACCATGGGCTAAATGGCCAAGTCACATGGACCCCGAAGGCTCAGAGAAGGTTGGGGGAGGGGACCCACTGGAACAGCTGTTGGGAGACAAATGGTAGTCTCCCGTCAAGGCCATCCAGCGTGTTCTTTAAAGTTGGGTTGTTTTACCTCTGAGCGGCACTTTTTTGCACACCATGGGCTAAATGGCCAGGTCACATGGACCCCAAAGGCTCAGAGAAGGTTGGGGGAGGGGACCCACTAAAACCCAACCACGTGTCACGTGACACGAAGGTTGCCAGATCACTAATTTCTAAAAAAAATCGTTGCCAGATATTTTTTCTGAATTCTGTAATCAACCATAGCGTTCGGATACTTTTTTGAGCGACTGTACGTTTGGGTGAAATTAACTCATTGAATTCAATTTATCTCTGATCCCTTTTTATTAAAAAATAATTGTAAATTGATAGTTCGGTTTGTTTGTTTTACCTCTGATCGGCACTTTTTTGTACACCATGGGCTAAATGGCCAGGTCACAAGGACCCCGAAGACTCAGAGAAGGTTGGGGGAGGGGACCCTCTGGAGCGCTGTTGGGAGACAGATGGTAGCCTCCCGTCAAGGCCATCCAGTGTGCTCTTTAACGTACACAGGGTATGGCTCTCCCGCACACGGGGTCACGGCTTAACGTCCCATCCGACGGAGGGCGGGCTTTCCAAGCCCTTCGGTGTCCCCTAATGACCGTGGGCAGGGCGGGGAGTTTTGTGGAGATTAATCTCAACGCTGACCCATCTGGGACTCGAACAGTAAATTGATAGTACAACAAAGCAACGTATATGAAAATCACAACGTATGTGCATTTAGAACTAGAAATCTTCAACATATGGTTGCTAATTCGTGTATTTGATAAGATAGTACTGTGCTATAAGCGGATGGATTGATAAGAGTGAAATATAAGATAGAGAAAAAATTACCAAATACGTGTTCTGGTTTAGCATTGAGTTAGACGAATTGTGTTATGAATTTTGCAATTAGCTCAGACAATTATCGCAGCGATTTTTGTTTTAATTAACAGATCAATTTCACCTTTGAACATCATACGTACTTTTGTATAAAGCAAGGGTTCCCAACGTGGTAAACGTTTTTGGTTACGCCGTGAGAGCTCAAAAGTCGCTAGATATCATGAAAAAAATAGATAGATAATACTATAGCTATAGCATAACAATCGGTATAAAATAAAACATATATATCAGTAGTTCTCAAACTTTTATGCTTCACGTACCCCCTGGAAATGTGTATGCAACTGGCGTACCCCTTGTATAGATAGATAAAACTATAGTTATAGCATAACAATGGGAATTAACTGGCGTACCCCTTGTATAGATAGATAAAAGTGGTATGGCGTAGTATGGCAATGGAAATAAAATAAAACATGTATATCAGTAGTTCTCAAATTTTTATGATTCGCGTACCCCCTGGAAATGTGTATGTAACTGGCGTACCCCTTGTATACTAAGATAAAACTATAGTTATAGCATAACAATGGGAAAAAATAAAACATGCATATCAGTGGTTCTCAAACTTTTATGCTTCACGTACCCACTGGAAATGTGTATGTAACTGGAGTACCCCTTGTATAGATAGATAAAACTATAGTTATAGCATAACAATGGGAATAAAATAAAACATGTATATCAGTGGTTCTCAAACTTTTATGCTTCACGTACCCCCTGGAAATGTGTATGTAACTGGCGTAACCCTTGTATAGAAAGATAAAACTATAGTTATAGCATAACAATGGGAATAAAATAAAACATGTATATCAGTAGTTCTCAAACTTTAATGCTTCGCGTACCCCCTGGAAATGTGTATGTAACTGGCGTACCCCTTGTATAGAAAGATAAAACTATAGTTATAGCATAACAATGGGTATAAAATAAAACATGTATATCAGTGGTTCTCAAAATTTTATGCTTCACGTACCCTCTGGAAATGTGTATGTAACTGGCGTACCCCTTGTATAGATAGATCAAACTATAGTTATAGCATAAAAATGGGTATAAAATAAAACATGTATATCAGTGGTTCTCAGACTTTTATGCTTCACGTACCCACTGGAAATGTGTATGTAACTGGCGTACCCCTTGTATAGATAGATAAAACTATAGTTATAGCATAACAATGGGTATAAAATAAAACATGTATATCAGTGGTTCTCAAAATTTATGCTTCACGTACCCACTGGAAATGTGTATGTAACTGGCGTACCCCTTGTATAGATAGATAAAACTATAGCTATAGCATAACAATGGGTAAAAAATAAAACATGTATATCAGTGGTTCTCAAACTTTTATGCTTCACGTACCCACTGGAAATGTGTATGTAACTGGAGTACCCCTTGTATAGATAGATAAAACTATAGTTATAGCATAACAATGGGTATAAAATAAAACATGTATATCAGTGGTTCTCAAACTTTTATGCTTCACGTACCCACTGGAAATGTGTATGTAACTGGAGTACCCCTTGTATAGATAGATAAAACTATAGTTATAGCATAACAATGGGAATAAAATAAAACATGTATATCAGTGGTTCTCAAACTTTTATGCTTCACGTACCCCCTGGAAATGTGTATGTAACTGGCGTAACCCTTGTATAGAAAGATAAAACTATAGTTATAGCATAACAATGGGAATAAAATAAAACATGTATATCAGTAGTTCTCAAACTTTTATGCTTCGCGTACCCCCTGGAAATGTGTATGTAACTGGCGTACCCCTTGTATAGAAAGATAAAACTATAGTTATAGCATAACAATGGGTATAAAATAAAACATGTATATCAGTGGTTCTCAAACTTTTATGCTTCGCGTACCCCCTGGAAATGTGTATGTAACTGGCGTACCCCTTGTATAGAAAGATAAAACTATAGTTATAGCATAACAATGGGTATAAAATAAAACATGTATATCAGTGGTTCTCAAAATTTTATGCTTCACGTACCCTCTGGAAATGTGTATGTAACTGGCGTACCCCTTGTATAGATAGATCAAACTATAGTTATAGCATAAAAATGGGTATAAAATAAAACATGTATATCAGTGGTTCTCAGACTTTTATGCTTCACGTACCCACTGGAAATGTGTATGTAACTGGCGTACCCCTTGTATAGATAGATAAAACTATAGTTATAGCATAACAATGGGTATAAAATAAAACATGTATATCAGTGGTTCTCAAAATTTATGCTTCACGTACCCACTGGAAATGTGTATGTAACTGGCGTACCCCTTGTATAGATAGATAAAACTATAGCTATAGCATAACAATGGGTAAAAAATAAAACATGTATATCAGTGGTTCTCAAACTTTTATGCTTCACGTACCCACTGGAAATGTGTATGTAACTGGAGTACCCCTTGTATAGATAGATAAAACTATAGTTATAGCATAACAATGGGTATAAAATAAAACATGTATATCAGTGGTTCTCAAACTTTTATGCTTCACGTACCCACTGGAAATGTGTATGTAACTGGAGTACCCCTTGTATAGATAGATAAAACTATAGTTATAGCATAACAATGGGAATAAAATAAAACATGTATATCAGTGGTTCTCAAACTTTTATGCTTCACGTACCCCCTGGAAATGTGTATGTAACTGGCGTAACCCTTGTATAGAAAGATAAAACTATAGTTATAGCATAACAATGGGAATAAAATAAAACATGTATATCAGTAGTTCTCAAACTTTTATGCTTCGCGTACCCCCTGGAAATGTGTATGTAACTGGCGTACCCCTTGTATAGAAAGATAAAACTATAGTTATAGCATAACAATGGGTATAAAATAAAACATGTATATCAGTGGTTCTCAAACTTTTATGCTTCGCGTACCCCCTGGAAATGTGTATGTAACTGGCGTACCCCTTGTATAGAAAGATAAAACTATAGTTATAGCATAACAATGGGTATAAAATAAAACATGTATATCAGTGGTTCTCAAAATTTTATGCTTCACGTACCCTCTGGAAATGTGTATGTAACTGGCGTACCCCTTGTATAGATAGATCAAACTATAGTTATAGCATAAAAATGGGTATAAAATAAAACATGTATATCAGTGGTTCTCAGACTTTTATGCTTCACGTACCCACTGGAAATGTGTATGTAACTGGCGTACCCCTTGTATAGATAGATAAAACTATAGTTATAGCATAACAATGGGTATAAAATAAAACATGTATATCAGTGGTTCTCAAAATTTATGCTTCACGTACCCACTGGAAATGTGTATGTAACTGGCGTACCCCTTGTATAGATAGATAAAACTATAGCTATAGCATAACAATGGGTAAAAAATAAAACATGTATATCAGTGGTTCTCAAACTTTTATGCTTCACGTACCCACTGGAAATGTGTATGTAACTGGAGTACCCCTTGTATAGATAGATAAAACTATAGTTATAGCATAACAATGGGTATAAAATAAAACATGTATATCAGTGGTTCTCAAACTTTTATGCTTCACGTACCCACTGGAAATGTGTATGTAACTGGAGTACCCCTTGTATAGATAGATAAAACTATAGTTATAGCATAACAATGGGAATAAAATAAAACATGTATATCAGTGGTTCTCAAACTTTTATGCTTCACGTACCCCCTGGAAATGTGTATGTAACTGGCGTAACCCTTGTATAGAAAGATAAAACTATAGTTATAGCATAACAATGGGAATAAAATAAAACATGTATATCAGTAGTTCTCAAACTTTTATGCTTCGCGTACCCCCTGGAAATGTGTATGTAACTGGCGTACCCCTTGTATAGAAAGATAAAACTATAGTTATAGCATAACAATGGGTATAAAATAAAACATGTATATCAGTGGTTCTCAAAATTTTATGCTTCACGTACCCTCTGGAAATGTGTATGTAACTGGCGTACCCCTTGTATAGATAGATCAAACTATAGTTATAGCATAAAAATGGGTATAAAATAAAACATGTATATCAGTGGTTCTCAGACTTTTATGCTTCACGTACCCACTGGAAATGTGTATGTAACTGGCGTACCCCTTGTATAGATAGATAAAACTATAGTTATAGCATAACAATGGGTATAAAATAAAACATGTATATCAGTGGTTCTCAAAATTTATGCTTCACGTACCCACTGGAAATGTGTATGTAACTGGCGTACCCCTTGTATAGATAGATAAAACTATAGTTATAGCATAACAATGGGTATAAAATAAAACATGTATATCAGTGGTTCTCAAACTTTTATGCTTCACGTACCCACTGGAAATGTGTATGTAACTGGAGTACCCCTTGTATAGATAGATAAAACTATAGTTATAGCATAACAATGGGTATAAAATAAAACATGTATATCAGTGGTTCTCAAACTTTTATGCTTCACGTACCCACTGGAAATGTGTATGTAACTGTCGTACCCCTTGTTTAGACAGATAAAACTTTAGCTATAGCATAGCAATGGGTAAAAAATAAAACATGTATATCAGTGGTTCTCAAACTTTTATGATTCACGTACCCCCTGGAAATGTGTATGTAACTGGCGTACCCCTTGTATAGATAGATAAAACTATAGTTATAGCACAATAATGGGTATAAAATAAAATGGGTATATCAGTGGTTCTCAAATTTTATGTTTAACGTACCCCCTGGAAATGAGTATGTAACTGGAGTATCCCTTGTATAGATAGATAAAACTATAGTTATAGCATAACAATGGGAATAAAATAAAACATGTGTATCAGTGGTTCTCAAAATTTTATGCTTCACGTACCCACTGGAAATGTGTATGTAACTGGCGTACCCCTTGTATAGAAAGATAAAACTATAGATATAGCATAACAATGGGAATAAAATAAAACATGTATATCAGTGGTTCTCAAACTTTTATGTTTCGCGTACCCACTGGAAATGTGTATGTAACTGGCGTACCCCTTGTATAGAAAGATAAAACTATAGATATAGCATAACAATGGGAATAAAATAAAACATGTATATCAGTGGTTCTCAAACTTTTATGTTTCGCGTACCCCCTGGAAATGTGTATATAACTGGCGTACCCCTTGTATATATAGATTAAACTATAGTTATAATATAATAATGGGAATAAAATAAAACATATATATCAGTAATCCTCAAACTTTTATGCTTCAATTACCCCCTGGAAATGTGTACGTAACTGGCGTACCCCTTGTATAAACAGATAAAACTGTAGTTATAGTATAACAATGGATAAAAAATAAAACATGTATATCAGTGGTTCTCAAACTTTTATGATTCACGTACCCCCTGGAAATGTGTACGTAACTGGCGTACCCCTTGTAGAGAGAGATAAAACTATAGTTATATTATAACAATGGGAATAAAATTGAGCATGTATATCAGTGATCCTCAAACTTTTATGCTTCACGTACCTCCTGGAAATGTGTATGTAACTGGCGTACCCCTTGTATAGATAGATAAAACTATAGTTATAGCATAACAATGGGAATAAAATAAAACATGTGTATCAGTGGTTCTCAAACTTTTATGCTTCACGTACCCACTGGAAATGTGTATGTAACTGGCGTACCCCTTGTATAGATAGATAAAACTATAGTTATAGCATAACAATGGGAATAAAATAAAACATGTGTATCAGTGGTTCTCAAACTTTTATGTTTCGCGTACCCCCTGGAAATGTGTACGTAACTGGCGTACCCCTTGTATAGATAGATAAAACTATAGTTATAGCATAACAATGGGAATAAAATTGAGCATGTATATCAGTGATCCTCAAACTTTTATGCTTCACGTAGCTCCTGGAAATGTGTATGTAACTGGCGTACCCCTTGTATAGATAGATAAAACTATAGTTATAGCATAACAATGGGAATAAAATAAAACATGTGTATCAGTGGTTCTCAAACTTTTATGCTTCACGTACCCACTGGAAATGTGTATGTAACTGGCGTACCCCTTGTATAGATAGATAAAACTATAGTTATAGCATAACAATGGGAATAAAATAAAATATGTGTATCAGTGGTTCTCAAACTTTTATGCTTCACTTACCCACTGGAAATGTGTATGTAACTGGCGTACCCCTTGTATAGAAAGATAAAACTATAGATATAGCATAACAATGGGAATAAAATAAAACATGTATATCAGTGGTTCTCAAACTTTTATGTTTCGCGTACCCCCTGGAAATGTGTACGTAACTGGCGTACCCCTTGTAGAGAGAGATAAAACTATAGTTATATTATAACAATGGGAATAAAATTGAGCATGTATATCAGTGATCCTCAAACTTTTATGCTTCACGTACCTCCTGGAAATGTGTACGTAACTGGCGTACCCCTTGTATAAACAGATAAAACTGTAGTTATAGTATAACAATGGATAAAAAATAAAACATGTATATCAGTGGTTCTCAAACTTTTATGATTCACGTACCCCCTGGAAATGTGTACGTAACTGGCGTACCCCTTGTAGAGAGAGATAAAACTATAGTTATATTATAACAATGGGAATAAAATTGAGCATGTATATCAGTGATCCTCAAACTTTTATGCTTCACGTACCTCCTGGAAATGTGTATGTAACTGGCGTACCCCTTGTATAGATAGATAAAACTATAGTTATAGCATAACAATGGGAATAAAATAAAACATGTATATCAGTGGTTCTCAAACTTTTATGCTTCACGTACCTACTGGAAATGTGTATGTAACTGTCGTACCCCTTGTATAGACAGATAAAACTATAGTTATAGCATAACAATGGGAATAAAATAAAACATGTATATCAGTGGTTCTCAAACTTTTATGCTTCACGTACCTACTGGAAATGTGTATGTAACTGTCGTACCCCTTGTATAGATAGATAAAACTATAGTTATAGCATAACAATGGGAATAAAATAAAACATGTATATCAGTGGTTCTCAAACTTTTATGCTTCACGTACCCACTGGAAATGTGTATGTAACTGGAGTACCCCTTGTATAGATAGATAAAACTATAGTTATAGCATAACAATGGGTATAAAATAAAACATGTATATCAGTGGTTCTCAAACTTTTATGCTTCACGTACCCACTGGAAATGTGTATGTAACTGTCGTACCCCTTGTTTAGACAGATAAAACTTTAGCTATAGCATAGCAATGGGTAAAAAATAAAACATGTATATCAGTGGTTCTCAAACTTTTATGATTCACGTACCCCCTGGAAATGTGTATGTAACTGGCGTACCCCTTGTATAGATAGATAAAACTATAGTTATAGCACAATAATGGGTATAAAATACAATGGGTATATCAGTGGTTCTCAAATTTTATGTTTAACGTACCCCCTGGAAATGAGTATGTAACTGGAGTACCCCTTGTATTGATAGATAAAACTATAGTTATAGCATAACAATGGGAATAAAATAAAACATGTATATCAGTGGTTCTCAAACTTTTCTGCTTCACGTACCCACTGGAAATGTGTATGTAACTGGCGTACCCCTTGTATAGATAGATAAATCTATAGTTATAGCATAACAATGGGTATAAAATAAAACATGTATATCAGTGGTTCTCAAAATTTATGCTTCACGTACCCACTGGAAATGTGTATGTAACTGGCGTACCCCTTGTATAGATAGATAAAACTATAGCTATAGCATAACAATGGGTAAAAAATAAAACATGTATATCAGTGGTTCTCAAACTTTTATGCTTCACGTACCCACTGGAAATGTGTATGTAACTGGCGTACCCCTTGTATAGATAGATAAAACTATAGTTATAGCATAACAATGGGTATAAAATAAAACATGTATATCAGTGGTTCTCAAACTTTTATGCTTCACGTACCCACTGGAAATGTGTATGTAACTATCGTATCCCTTGTTTAGACAGATAAAACTTTAGCTATAGCATAGCAATGGGTATAAAATAAAACATGTGTATCAGTGGTTCTCAAACTTTTATGCTTCACGTACCCACTGGAAATGTGTATGTAACTGGCGTACCCCTTGTTTAGACAGATAAAACTATAGTTATAGCATAACAATGGGAATAAAATAAAACATGTATATCAGTGGTTCTCAAACTTTTATGCTTCGCGTACACCCTGGAAATGTGTATGTAACTGGAGTACCTTTTGTATAGATAGGTAAAACTATAGTTATAGTAAAACAGTGGGAATAAAATAAAACATATATATCAGTGATCCTCAAACTTTTATGTTTCACTTACCCCCTGGAAATGTGTACGTAACTGGCGTACCCCTTGTAGAGAGAGATAAAACTATAGTTATATTATAACAATGGGAATAAAATTAAGCATGTATATCAGTGATCCTCAAACTTTTATGCTTCACGTACCCCCTGGAAATGCGTATGTAACTGGCGTACCCCTTGTATATATAGATTAAACTATAGTTATAATATAATAATGGGAATAAAATAAAACATATATATCAGTGATCCTCAAACTTTTATGCTTCAATTACCCCCTGGAAATGTGTACGTAACTGGCGTACCCCTTGTATAAACAGATAAAACTGTAGTTATAGTATAACAATGGGTAAAAAATAAAACATGTATATCAGTGGTTCTCAAACTTTTATGCTTCACGTACCCTCTGGAAATGTGCATGTAACTGGCGTACTCCTTGTATAGATAGATAAAATAATAGTTATAGTATAACAATGGGAATAAAATAAAACATATATATCAGTGGTCCTCAAACTTTTATGCTTCACATACCCCCTGGAAATGTGTATGTAACTGGCGTACCCCTTGTATAGATAGATAAAACTATAGTTATAGCACAATAATGGGTATAAAATAAAATGGGTATATCAGTGGTTCTCAAATTTTATGTTTAACGTACCCCCTGGAAATGAGTATGTAACTGGAGTACCCCTTGTATAGATAGATAAAACTATAGTTATAGCATAACAATGGGTATAAAATAAAACATGTGTATCAGTGGTTCTCAAACTTTTATGCTTCACGTACCCACTGGAAATGTGTATGTAACTGGCGTACCCCTTGTTTAGACAGATAAAACTATAGTTATAGCATAACAATGGGAATAAAATAAAACATGTATATCAGTGGTTCTCAAACTTTTATGCTTCGCGTACCCCCTGGAAATGTGTATGTAACTGGAGTACCTTTTGTATAGATAGGTAAAACTATAGTTATAGTAAAACAGTGGGAATAAAATAAAACATATATATCAGTGATCCTCAAACTTTTATGTTTCACTTACCCCCTGGAAATGTGTACGTAACTGGCGTACCCCTTGTAGAGAGAGATAAAACTATAGTTATATTATAACAATGGGAATAAAATTGAGCATGTATATCAGTGATCCTCAAACTTTTATGCTTCACGTACCCCCTGGAAATGTGTATGTAACTGGCGTACCCCTTGTATATATAGATTAAACTATAGTTATAATATAATAATGGGAATAAAATAAAACATATATATCAGTGATCCTCAAACTTTTATGCTTCAATTACCCCCTGGAAATGTGTACGTAACTGGCGTACCCCTTGTATAAACAGATAAAACTGTAGTTATAGTATAACAATGGGTAAAAAATAAAACATGTATATCAGTGGTTCTCAAACTTTTATGCTTCACGTACCCTCTGGAAATGTGCATGTAACTGGCGTACTCCTTGTATAGATAGATAAAATAATAGTTATAGTATAACAATGGGAATAAAATAAAACATATATATCAGTGGTCCTCAAACTTTTATGCTTCACATACCCCCTGGAAATGTGTATGTAACTGGTGTACCCCTTGTGTAGATATATAAAATTATAGTTATAGCATAACAATGGGTATAAAATAAAACATGTATATCAGTGGTTCTCAAACTTTTATGCTTCACGTACCCTCTGGAAATGTGTATGTAACTGGAATACCCTTTGTATAGATAGATAAAATTTTATTTACAGTATAACAATGGGAATAAAATTGAGCATGTATATCAGTGATCCTCAAACTTTTATGCTTCACATACCCCCTGGAAATGTGTATGTAACTGGCGTACCCCTTGTATATATAGATTAAACTATAGTTATAATATAATAATGGGAAAAATATAAAACATGTATATCAGTGGTTCTCAACCTTTTATGCTTCACGTACCCCCTGGAAATGTGTATGTAACTCGCGTACCCCTTGTATAGATAGATAAAACTGTAGTTATAGTATAACAATGGGTATAAAATAAAACATGTATATTAGTGTTTCTCAAACTTTTATGCTTCACGAACCATCTGGAAATATGTATGTAACTGGTGTACCCCTTATATAGATAGATAAAACTATAGTTATAGTATAACAATGGGTAAAAAATAAAACATGTATATCAGTGGTTCTCAACCTTTTATGCTTTATGTACCCCTTGGAAATATGTGTGTAACTGGGGTACCCCTTGCATAGGTAGATAAAACAATAGTTATAGTATAACAATGGGAATTAAATAAAACATATATATCAGTGGTCCTCAAACTTTTATGCTTCACGTACCCTCTGGAAATGTGTATGTAACTGGAGTACCCCTTGTATAGATAGATAAAACTATAGTTATAGTACAACAATGGGAATAAAATAAAACATGTACATCGGTGGTTCTAAAGCTTTTATACTTCACGTACCCCCTGGAAATGTGTATGTAACTGGCGTACCCCTTTTGTAGATATATAAAACTATAGCTATAGCATAACAATGGGTATAAAATAAAACATGTATATCAGTGGTTCTCAAACTTTTATGCTTCACGTACCCTCTGGAAATGTGTATGTAACTGGAATACCCCTTGTATAGATAGATAAAATTATATTTACTTTATAACAATGGGAATAAAATTGAACATGTATATCAGTGATCTGCAACCTTTAATGCTTCACGTACCCCCTGGAAATGTGTATGCCACTGGCGTACCCCTTGTATATATAGATTAAACTATAGTTGTAATATAATAATGGGAATAATATAAAACATGTATATTAGTGGTTCTCAATGTTTTATGCTTCACGTACCCCCTGGAACTGTGTATGTAACTGGCGTACCCCTTGTTAGATAGATAAAACTATAGTTATAGTATAACAATGGGTAAAAAATAAAACATGTATATCAGTGTCTCTCAACCTTTTATACTTCACGTATCCCCTGGAAATGTGTATGTAACTGGCGTACCCCTTGTATAGATAGATAAACTATAGTTATACAATAACAATGGGAATAAAATAAAACATGAATATCAGTGGTTCTAAATCTTTTATGCTTCACGTGCCCCCTGGAAAGATATATGTAACTGGCGTACCCCTGGTATAGATAGATAAAACTATAGTTATAGTATAAAAATGGGAATGAAATAAAACATGTATATCAGTGGTCCTCAACATTTTTTGCTTCACGTACCCCCTGGAAATGTGTGTGTAACTGGCGTACCCCTTGTACAGATAGATAAAACTGTAGTTATAGTATAACAATGGGTAAGAAATAAAACATGTATATCAGTGGTTCTCAACCTTTTATGCTTCATGTACCCCTTGGAAATATGTGTGTAACTGGCGTACTCCTTGTATAGGTAGATAAAACAATAGTTATAGTATAACAATGGGAATAAAATAAAACATATATATCAGTGGTCCTCAACCTTTTATGCTTCACGTACCCTCTGGAAATGTGTATGTAACTGGAGTACCTTTTGTATAGATAGGTAAAACTATAGTTATAGTAAAACAGTATATATCAGTGGTCCTCAAACTTTTATGCTTCACGTGCCCTCTGGAAATGTGTATGTAACTGGAGTACCCCTTGTATAGGTAGATAAAACTATAGTTATATTAAAACAATGGGAATAAAATAAAACATGTATATCTGTGGTTCTAAACCTTTTATGCTTCACGTACCCCCTGGAAATGTGTATGTAACTGGCGTACCCCTTATATAGATAGATAAATCTGTAGTTATAATATGATAATGGGAATAATATAAAACATGTATATCAGTGGTTCTCAACCTTTTATGCTTCATGTACCCCCTGGAATTGTGTATGTAACTGGCGTATCCCTTGTATAGATAGAAAAAACTATAGTTATAGTATAACAATTGGAATAAAATAAAACATGTTTATCAGTGGTTCTAAAGCTTTTATGCTTCACGTACCCCTTGGAAAGGTGTATGTAACTGGAGTACCTCTTGTATAGATAGATAAAACTATAGTTATAGTATAACAATGGGAATAAAATAAAACATGTATATCAGTGATCCTCAACTTTTTATGCTTCACGTACCCCCTGGAAATGTGTATGTAACTGGAGTACCTTTTGTATAGATAGGTAAAACTATAGTTATAGTAAAACAGTGGGAATAAAATAAAACATATATATCAGTGGTCCTCAGCCTTTTATGCTTCACGTACCCTCTGGAAATGTGTATCTAACTGGCGTACCCCTTGTATAGATAGATAAAACTATAGTTATAATATAATAATGGGAATAATATAAAACATGTATATCTGTGGTCCTCAACCTTTTATGCTTCACGTACCCCCTGAAAATGTGTATCTAACTGCCGTACTTACCCTTGAATTGATAGATAGAACTATAGTTATATTATGACAATGGGACTAAAACTTGTATATCAGTGGTTCTCGAGCTTTTATACTTCACGTACCCTCTGGAAATGTGTATGTAACTGGCGTATCCCTTGTATAGATAGGTAAAACTATAGTTATAGTAAAACAGTGGGAATAAAATAAAACATATATATCAGTGGTCCTCAACCTTTTATACTTCACGTACCCTCTGGAAATGTGTATGTAACTGGCGTATTCCTTGTATAGATAGGTAAAACTATAGTTATAGTAAAACAGTGGAAATAAAATAAAACATATATATTAGTGGTTCTCAACCTTTTATGCTTCACGTACCCCCTGGAAATGTGTGTGTAACTGGCGTACCCCTTTTACAGATAGATAAAAGTGTTGTAGTAGTATGGCAATGGAAATAAAATAAAGATATATATATACACACATTAAATTTTGTATTCATAAATTGCATATTTCGATAAACACAAAAAAATGACATAAACAATTTAACAAATTTTATAAAATTATAAAAATTTTACTGGGTAATCGATTTTTGAGCTCTCACGGCGTACCCCAAAAAATATATTTATAGATAAACATTGGTATAAAGATTATTTTCCGCGTACCCCACGTTGAGAACACCTAGATCAACACTTCCTATAAGAGAAGGCCATAGTATCGTGTTTATGACTTCAGTAAAAGTAGTTCGATTATATATATAGTTCTTATATTTTTGATTGTAATATTATTACAGATGGACTCTTGTGCTAATCTTTATACCAATGTTTATCTATAAATATAGTTTATTTAGAAGAGGTATTTGTATTAATCAGCATTATTACATTTAATAATAAATATGAAAAATTTTCGTTCTAAGTAAAATATATTTTTCGATAAATGTTAGTAAGAAGATTAGCAAAAAGTCCATCAGTAGTAATATTAAAGTAAAAAATATAAGAAATATATAGATAGGACTATCTATGTTGACGTCAAGGATTGGTCCATTGGCTTTCTGTTATAGGAAGTGTTGCCCAAATATGTAATGCTAGGACAATAATAACTAAAATAGAAGAAATATCGTAGATCGTATCATCATATTCGATGTAATCGGGTAATAATTTTACCCCTAACCATATCCATCATAAAGATATGCCTATTTGGCATGAGTAAGAACAGAATATATAAGTAAACCACCCTTAGGTGGGCCCCTAAGGGCAAACATAAGAAAAGCTAAAAATAGCAGTAAAATTGTATAAGAAACCTAAAACGGGTAGGTCTCCTCAGAGAACGCTACCGTTTTAGGCCTCTTGTACTTGTTCAAAACAGTATGATCGTAAAGAATCAGAGAAGAAATAATCTCATTGGGATTATTGCTTACAGCCTCAAAAAATCTTTTCGAGGTGCGTTTTATATGTGTATATATATATGGTCGATGCCCAGGTCTTTATGGAGGTGTCTGTTAGTGACAAACCAGGGGGCATCGACCGCAGTTCTCAAAATCTTGTTCTGTAAGACCTGAATCTTACGAATATTGGTGGGTGTAGTATTCGCCCATATGGGTGAAGCATAGAGAATCAACGGTCTGATGATCATATCATAGAGTAAAAGCTTATGATCAATCATTAAAATGGAATTTCTCCTAAGGAGTGGCCTAGCTGGCCCCTCAATGAATTGACTTTGGATATTATATTATTTATGTGATAGTCCCACTTTATCCTTTTATGTATAACAAGCCCAAGATATTTGACTGAATCACTCCAAGCAATGGGAATATTTTGTAATTGGAGGCAAGTGCGATTCATAATACGCCTTCATAAAAATATAGAAGAAATTAAGTACTATTAACATTTAAATAATTTTGAACAAAATAATTTGTGGTAGGTTTAATAAGTAAATTACTAACTGAAGAAAATTTATTCCTACCTGTTTAAGACATCAGAATTGTGTGGAGCTTGAGAAAAAACGTTAGAGCCTTTGGTTCTCTGCGTCGCAAAGTGAAATAATCATTAACGTAAATGTTAAACTGATAAGGATATAGATACGATCTCTTACTGATGTATGTGATTTGTACTCGCACATTTGGTGGCTCATGGGATCTCCATGCCTTTTGAATAAACTGGCATATCAGCCAACGTTGAAGTTATTTACATTGCACTTCCATTTATATGTTGGTTTAAGTATGCTTCAGCAATGTACAGTCGCTCAAAAAATATCCGAACACTATTTGTTGATTACAGAATTCAGGAGAAATATCTGGCAACGATTTTTTTTTAGAAATTAGTGATCTGGCAACGATTTTTTTTTAGAAATTAGTGATCTGGCAACCTTCGTGTACAGTCGCTCAAATAAGTATCCGAACACTATGGTTGATTATAAAATTCAGCAAAAATATCAGGCAACGTTTTTTATTTTAGAAATTAGTGATCTGGCAACCTTCGCGTACAGTCGCTCAAATAAGTATCCAAACAATCTGGTTGATTACAGAATTCAGAAAAAATATCCGGCAAAGTTTTTTTTTTCAGAAATTAGTGATTTGTCAACCTTCGTGTACAGTCGCTCAAATAAGTATCCGAACATTAGGTTGATTACAGAATTCAGGAAAAATATATGGCAACGATGTTTTTTTAGAAATTAGTGATCTGACAATCTTCGTGTACAGTCGATCAAATAAGTATCCGAACACCATAGTTGATTACAGAATTCAGGAAAAATATCTGGCAATCTAAGTGTACAGTCGCTCAAATAAGTATCCGAACACTATGGTTGATTACAGAATTCAGGAAAAATATCTGGCAACGATTTTTTTTAGAAATTAGTGATCTGGCAACCTTCGTGTACAGTGGCTGAAATAAGTATCCGAACATTATGGTTGATTACAGAATTCAGGAAAAATATATGGCAACGATGTTTTTTAGAAATTAGTGATCTGGCAATCTTCGTGTACAGTCGATCAAATAAGTATCCGAACACCATAGTTGATTACAGAATTCAGGAAAAATATCTGGCAATCTAAGTGTACAGTCGCTCAAATAAGTATCCGAACACTATGGTTGATTACAGAATTCAGGAAAAATATCTGGCAACGATTTTTTTTAGAAATTAGTGATCTGGCAACCTTCGTGTACAGTGGCTGAAATAAGTATCCGAACATTATGGTTGATTACAGAATTCAGGAAAAATATATGGCAACGATGTTTTTTAGAAATTAGTGATCTGACAATCTTCGTGTACAGTCGATCAAATAAGTATCCGAACACCATAGTTGATTACAGAATTCAGGAAAAATATCTGGCAATCTAAGTGTACAGTCGCTCAAATAAGTATCCGAACACTATGGTTGATTACAGAATTCAGGAAAAATATCTGGCAACGATTTTTTTTAGAAATTAGTGATCTGGCAACCTTCGTGTACAGTGGCTGAAATAAGTATCCGAACATTATGGTTGATTACAGAATTCAGGAAAAATATATGGCAACGATGTTTTTTAGAAATTAGTGATCTGGCAATCTTCGTGTACAGTCGATCAAATAAGTATCCGAACACCATAGTTGATTCAGGAAAAATATATGGCAACGATGTTTTTCAGAAATTAGTGATCTGGCAATCTTCGTGTACAGTTGCTGAAATAAGTATCCGAACACCATAGTTGATTACAGAATTCAGGAAAAATATCTGGCAACCTTCGTGTACAGTCGCTCAAATAAGTATCCGAACACTATGGTTGATTACAGAATTCAGGAAAAATATCTGGCAACGATTTTTTTCAGAAATTAGTGATCTGGCAAACTTCGTGTACAGTTGCTCAAAAAAGAATATCCGAACACTATGGTTGATTACAGAATTCAGGAAAAATGTATGGCAACGATTTTTTTTTTTTAGAAATTAGTGATCTGACAACCTTCGTGTACAGTCGCTCAAATAAGTATCCGAACACTATGGTTGATTACAGAATTCATAAAAAATATCTGGCAACGATATTTTTAGAAATTAGTGTTCGGATATTTTTTCGAGCGACTGTACTTATTCCTTTAAATAGTAAGTTTTATGCACTAAACTCCATTCTCTCCTTTTTTTTTTAAATTTTTTTATGCAATCATTTCACAGATATGCGA
Source organism: Ryuthela nishihirai (assembly GCA_038380435.1). Taxonomy (NCBI): domain Eukaryota; kingdom Metazoa; phylum Arthropoda; class Arachnida; order Araneae; family Heptathelidae; genus Ryuthela; species Ryuthela nishihirai. The sequence continues at coordinate 74,455,148 of JAWZYU010000006.1, forward strand.
TTAAATATTTTACTACCAATATTAGTAAAACATGAGTTAATACAATTTAAAATTTTGAAGTTGATAACAGTTTTTTGAATATCCATATATTTTACATGGTCCGTAAATGGTAGCTAGGTAGTCACTGGAAGGAGAGCTATGCACCAATCCCCTGCGATAATGCATAGAACCTGCTTGGCCTATCACCTAATGTCCGACCCCGCCTTCTCGGGGGCGGGGGTGGCTCAGTCGGTAGCGCGCCAGGCTCGTAATCTGTAGTTCCCAGGTTCGAGTCCCAGCTGGGTCAGCGTTGAGATTTATCTCCGCAAAATTCCCCGTCCTGCCCACGGTCAGTAGGGGACACCGATGGGCTTGGAAAGGCCGCCGTCCTTCGGATGGGACGTTAAGTCGTGGCTCCGTGTACGGGAGAGCCATACCTTGTGCACGTTAAAGAACACGCTGAATGGCCTTCACGGGAGGCTATCATCTGTCTCCCAACAGCTGTTCCAGTGGGTCCCCTCCCCCAATCTTCTCTGAGCCTTCGGGGTCTATGTGACCTGGCCATTTAGCCCATGGTGTGCAAAAAAGTGCCGCTCAGAGGTAAAACAACCCAACCCATATATAAAAGAATATGAAAAGACATCTCCAGAGTTTAGAGACTTTTGCCTTTTCCATCACATTTTAACCCAAACAACATATGTGACGTCATAACTGAGTTGTACGGCCTTCTCTTATAGTTGGTATTAGTCTGATGCACTGCAAGCTGAGGCAGTCTCCTTCCGCCATAAATAAGAAATCTTTTGTTATATCAATAACAAAGAAATATCACAGTTTCATTAAATCCTTTAAATAAGTTTTTGTGAAAAAAAAAATGACTGATGAGTTAAATATATAAATGAAACCTACATTAATCTAGATTTTCTGCAATATTAATTAAAGATTTAAAGGAGTTCTTGGCAGCGGAAACAAAATTTATGGATTATCGCTCGTCCTGACATTTTAAAAATAAATTTCGAAGGAAGGTTGCATACACTAATTAAATCTGTATTCAACAAGATAAATGGTTGAAAATATTAATGTTTTTAAGAACTTTTTAGACATGTTTATTTATATCTCTTTTTCAGTCTCGAGTTCCTCACTATTCCCCAAATTTAGGCCTCATTCTCTAACATAGCAGTGTATTAAAATTCGATTACCTTTAGCAATACGACGACTGCTGGAATAATACCTTGTTGACGTCATAAATCAAGATCTGTTCTTCGACAACAAAAGGTGGGGAGAAGATCTCGACTATACAGTGGTGCCTGGATTAGAGATGTCTTTAATGATTAACGATGTTTTATGATGCTCCTCTTATATGCTCTTATGCATTTGATTAACGATGATGGTGAACAGTAATATGCTGGCGTTGTTTTAGGCCAAGGAAAGAGTTAGGAAGTCATGAGGTCATCATTTTGCGACCAAAGAAAGAGTTAGGAAGTCACGAGGTCATCATTTGCGGCCAAAGAATGAGCTAGGAAGTTACGAGGTCATTATTTGCGTCCAAAGAATGAGCTAGGAAGTTACGAGGTCATCATTTGCGGCCAAAGAATGAGTTAGGAAGTTACGAGGTCATCATTTGCGGCCAAAGAATGAACTAGGAAGTTACGAGGTCATCATTTGCGGCCAAAGAATGAGCTAGGAAGTTACGAGTTCATCATTTGCGACCAAAGAAAGAGATAGGAAGTCATGAGATCATCATTTGCTGTCAAGGAAAGAGATAGGAAGTCATGAGGTCATCATTTGCGACTAAAGAAAAAGCTAGGAAGTCACGAGGTCATCATTTGCGACCAAAGAATGAGCTAGGAGGTCACGAGGTCATCATTTGCGGCCAAAGAAAGAGCTAAGAAGTCACGAGGTCATCATTTCCGGCCAAAGAAAGAGATAGGAAGTCATGAGATCATCATTTGCTGTCAAGGAAAGAGATAGGAAGTCATGAGATCATCATTTGCTGTCAAGGAAAGAGATAGGAAGTCAAGAGGTCATCATTTGCGACTAAAGAAAAAGCTAGGAAGTCACGAGGTCAACATTTGAGGCCAAAGAAAGAGTTAGGAAGTCACGAGGTCATCATTTGCGTCCAAAGAAAGAGTTAATAAATCACGAAGTCAAGATTTGCGGCCAAAGAAAGAGCTAGGAAGTCACGAGGTCATCATTTACGGCCAAAGAAAGAGTTAGGAAGTCACGAAGTCAACGTTGCCGCCAAAGAAAGAGCTAGGAAGTGACGAGGTCATCATTCGCGACCAAAGAAAGAGCTAGGAAGTATGAGATCAACATTCGCGATCAAAGAAAGAGCTAGGAAGTCACGAGGTCACCATTTGCAGCCAAAGAAAGAGTTAGAAAGTCACGAGGTCATCATTTGCGGCCAGAGAAAAAGCTAGGAAGTCACGAGGTCATCATTTGACGCCAAAGAAAGAGTTAGGAAGTCACGAAGTCAACATTGCGGCCAAAGAAAGAGCTAGGAAGTCACGAGGTCATCATTTGACGCCAAAGAAAGAGTTAGGAAGTCACGAAGTCAACGTTGCCGCCAAAGAAAGAGCTAGGAAGTCACGAGGTCATCATTCGCGACCAAAGAAAGAGCTAGGAAGTATGAGGTCAACATTCGCGATCAAAGAAAGAGCTAGGAAGTCACGAGGTCACCATTTGCAGCCAAAGAAAGAGTTAGGAAGTCACGAAGTCAACATTGCCGCCAAAGAAAGAGCTAGGAAGTCACGAGGTCACCATTTGCAGCCAAAGAAAGAGTTAGAAAGTCATGAGGCCATCATTTGCGGCCAGAGAAAAAGCTAGGAAGTCACGAGGTCATCATTTGACGCCAAAGAAAGAGTTAGGAAGTCACGAGGTCAACATTGCCGCCATAGAAAGAGCTAGGAAGTCATGAGGTCATCATTCGCGACCAAAGAAAGAGCTAGGAAGTATGAGGTGAACATTCGCGATCAAAGAAAGAGCTAGGAAGTCACGAGGTCACCATTTGCAGCCAAAGAAAGAGTTAGAAAGTCACGAGGTCATCATTTGCGGCCAAAGAAAAAGCGAGGAAGTCACGAGGTCATCATTTGCGGCCAAAGAAAAAGCGAGGAAGTCACGAGGTCATCATTTGCGGCCAAAGAAAGAGTTAGGAAGTCACGAAGTCAACATTGCCGCCAAAGAAAGAGCTAGGAAGTCACGAGGTCACCATTTGCAGCCAAAGAAAGAGTTAGAAAGTCATGAGGTCATCATTTGCGGCCAGAGAAAAAGCTAGGAAGTCACGAGGTCATCATTTGAGGCCAAAGAAAGAGATAGGAAGTCACGAGGTCATCGTTTGCGGCCAATAAAAGAGCACGTAAGCAAGAGATCATCGCTTTCGTTAAAAGAAAGGGCTCGTAGGCTGTGACGAGTCATTATTTTCGGACACATGGAAATGCTCGTAAGCCATGAGGTCATTACCTTTGACCCACAAAGAAAAGAACTCTTAAGCCACGAGATCCTAATTTTTGGAGAAAAGGGATGAGCCCGCCATTTTCTGCCGAAGAAAAGAACTCAAAAGGCACGAAGCCTCCATTTTCGGTCAAAGGGAAGATCTGGTAAGCAAGGAGGCTGCCATTTTCCGTCAAAGGGAAGATCTGGTAAGCAAGGAGGCTGCCATTTTCCGTCAAAGGGAATATCTGGTAAGCAACGAGGCTGCCATTTTCGGTCAAAGGGGATATCTGGTAAGCAAGGAGGCTGCCATTTTCGGTCAAAGGGAAGATCTGGTAAGCAAGGAGGCTGCCATTTTCGGTCAAAGGGAAGATCTGGTAAGCAAGGATGCTGCTATTTTTGGTCAAAGGGAAGATCTGGTAAGCAAGGAGGCTGCCATTTTCGGTCAAAGGGAAGATATGGTAAGCAAGGAGGCTGCCATTTTCGGTCAAGGGGAAGATCTGGTAAGCAAGGAGGCTGCCATTTTCGGTCAAAGGGAAGATCTGGTAAGCAAGGATGCTGCTATTTTTGGTCAAAGGGAAGATCTGGTAAGCAAGGAGGCTGCCATTTTCGGTCAAAGGGAAGATCTGGTAAGCAAGGAGGCTGCTATTTTTGGTCAAAGGGAAGATCTGGTAAGCAAGGAGGCTGCCATTTTCGGGCAAAGGGAAGATATGGTAAGCAAGGAGGCTGCCATTTTCCGTCAAAGGGAAGATCTGGTAAGCAAGGAGGCTGCCATTTTCGGTCAAAGGGAAGATCTGGTAAGCAAGGAGGCTGCCATTTTCTGTAATTTTCGTTCGAAACGAAAGAGCTCATAAGCCACAAAGCCTCCATTTTTGGCCAAAGGAAAGAGCTCATAAGACATCAGGTCTCCATTTTTGGGCAAAGGCAAGATCTCGTAAGCCTCGAGGCTGCTATATTCTGCCAAACGAAAGAGCTCATAAGCCACAAAGCCTTCATTTTCGGCCAAAGGAAAGATCTCGTAAGTCATGAGGCTGACATTTTTGGCCAAAGGAAAAAGCTCATAAGATATCAGGTCTCCATTTTTGGACAAAGGCAAGATCTCATAAGCCTCGAGGTTGCCATATTCTGCCAAACAAAAGAGCTCATAAGCCACAAGGCCTCCATTTTCGGCCAAAGGAAAGAGTTCGTAAGAAAACACACTGCCATTTTCAGCCAAAGGAAAGAGCTCATAAGTCATAAGGCCTCCATTTTCGGTCAAAGGGAAGATCTGGAAAGCAAGGAGGCTGCCATTTTCGGTCAAAGGGAAGATCTGGTAAGCAAGGAGGATGCAATTTTTGGTCAAAGGGAAGATCTGGTAAGCAAGGAGGCTGCCATTTTCTGCAATTTTCGTTTCAAACGAAAGAGCTCATAAGCCACAAAGCCTCCATTTTTGGCGAAAGGAAAGAGCTCATAAGACATCAGGTCTCCATTTATGGGCAAAGGCAAGATCTCGTAAGCCACGAGGATGCCATATTCTGCCAAACGAAAGAGCTCATAAGACACAAAGCCTTCATTTTCGGCCAAAGGAAAGATCTCGTATGTCATGAGGCTGCCATATTTGGCCAAAGGAAAAAGCTCATAAGACATCAGGTCTCCATTCTTGGTAAAAGGCAAGATACCGTAAGCCTTGAGGCTGCCATATTCTGCCAAACAAAAGAGCTCATAAGCCACAAGGCCTCCATTTTCGGCCAAAGGAAAGAGTTCGTAAGCAAAGACACTGCCATTTTCAGTCAAAGGAAAGATCTCATAAGTCATAAGGCCTCCATTTTCGGTCAAAGGCAAGATCTCGTAAGCCACTAGATTGCCATTTTCAGCCGAAGGAAAGAGCTTGTAAGCAATGAGGCTGCCATTTTCAGTCAAAGAAAAGAGCTCATAAGTCATAAGGCCTCCATTTTTGGTCAAAGGCAAGATCTCGTAAGCCACTAGATTGCCATTATCAGCCAAAGGAAAGAGCTTGTAAGCAATGAGGCTGCCATTTTCAGTCAAAGGAAAGAGCTCATAAGTCATAAGGCCTCCATTTTCGGTCAAAGGCAAGATCTCGTAAGCCACTAGATTGCCATTTTCAGCCGAAGGAAAGAGCTTGTAAGCAATGAGGCTGCCATTTTCAGTCAAAGAAAAGAGCTCATAAGTCATAAGGCCTCCATTTTCGGTCAAAGGCAAGATCTCGTAAGCCACTAGATTGCCATTTTCAGCCAAAGGAAAGAGCTTGTAAGCAATGAGGCTGCCATTTTCAATCAAAGGAAAGAGCTCATAAGTCATAAGGCCATCATTTTCGGTCAAAGGCAAGATCTCGTAAGCCACTCGATTGCCATTTTCAGCCAAAGGAAGGAGCTTGTAAGCAATGAGGCTGCCATTTTCAGTCAACGGAAAGAGCTCATAAGTCAGAAGGCCTCCATTTTCGGTCAAAGGCAAGATCTCGTAAGCCACTAGATTGCCATTTTCAGCCAAAGGAAAGAGCTTGTAAGCAATGAGGCTGCCATTTTCAGTCAAAGGAAAGAGCTCATAAGTCATAAGGCCTCCATTTGCGGTCAAAGGCAAGATCTCGTAAGCCACTAGATTGCCATTTTCAGCCAAAGGACAGAGATTGTAAGGAATGAGGCTGCCATTTTCAGTCAAAGGAAAGAGCTCATAAGTCATAAGGCCTCCATTTTCGGTCAAAGGCAAGATCTCGTAAGCCAGAAGATTGCCATTTTCAGCCAAATGAAAGAGCTTGTAAGCAATGAGGCTGACATTTTCAATCAAAGGAAAGAGCTCATAAGTCATAAGGCCTCCATTTTCGGTCAAAGGCAAGATCTCGTAAGCCACTAGATTGCCATTTTCAGCCAAAGGAAGGAGCTTGTAAGCAATGAGGCTGCCATTTTCAGTCAAATTAAAGAGCTCATAAGTCATAAGGCCTCCATTTTCTGTCAAAGTCAAGATCTCGTAAGCCACTAGATTGCCATTTTCAGCCAAAGGAAGGAGCTCGTAAGCAATGAGGCTGCCATTTTCAGTCAAAGGAAACAGCTCATAAGTCATAAGGCCACCATTTTCGGTCAAAGGCAAGATCTCGTAAGCCACTAGATTGCCATTTTCAGCCAAAGGAAGGAGCTTGTAAGCAATGAGGCTGCCATTTTCAGTCAAAGGAAAGAGCTCATAAGTCATAAGGCCTCCATTTTCGGTCAAAGGCAAGATCTCGTAAGCCACTAGATTGACATTTTCAGCCAAAGGAAAGAGCTTGTAAGCAATGAGGCTGCCATTTTCAGTCAAAGGAAAGAGCTCATAAGTCATAAGGCCTCCATTTCGGTCAAAGGCAAGATCTCGTAAGCCACTAGATTGCCATTTTCAGCCAAAGGAAAGAGCTTGTAAGCAATGAGGCTGACATTTTCAATCAAAGGAAAGAGCTCATAAGTCATAAGGCCTCCATTTTCGGTCAAAGGCAAGATCTCGTAAGCCACGAGATTGCCATTTTCAGCAAAAGGAAAGAGCTTGTAAGCAATGAGGCTGCCATTTTCAGTCAAAGGAAAGAGCTCATAAGTCATAAGGCCTCCATTTTCGGTCAAAGGCAAGATCTCGTAAGCCACTAGATTGCCATTTTCAGCCAAAGGAAAGAGATTGTAAGCAATGAGGCTGCAATTTTCAGTCAAAGGAAAGAGCTCATAAGTCATAAGGCCTCCATTTTCGGTCAAAGACAAGATCTCGTAAGCCACTAGATTGCCATTTGCAGCCAAAGGAAAGAGCTTGTAAGCAATGAGGCTGCCATTTTCAGTCAAAGAAAAGAGCTCATAAGTCATAAGGCCTCCATTTTCGGTCAAAAGCAAGATCTCGTAAGCCACTAGATTGCGATTTTCAGCCAAAGGAAACAGCTTGTAAGCAATGAGGCTGCTATTTTCTGTCAAAGCAAAGAGGTCATAAGTCATAAGGCCTCCATTTTCGGTCAAAGTCAAGATCTCGTAAGCCACTAGATTGACATTTTCAGCCAAAGAAAGAGCTTGTAAGCAATGAGGCTGCCATTTTCAGTCAAAGAAAAGAGCTCATAAGTCATAAGGCCTCCATTTCGGTCAAAAGCAAGATCTCGTAAGCCACTAGATTGCGATTTTCAGCCAAAGGAAACAGCTTGTAAGCAATGAGGCTGCTATTTTCTGTCAAAGCAAAGAGGTCATAAGTCATAAGGCCTCCATTTTCGGTCAAAGTCAAGATCTCGTAAGCCACTAGATTGCCATTTTCAGCCAAAGGAAAGAGTTTGTAAGCAATGAGGCTGCCATTTTCAGTCAAAGGAAATAGCTCACAAATAATAAGGCCTCCATTTTGGGTCAAAGGCAAGATCTCGTAAGCCATTTTCAGCCAAAGGAAAGAGCTTGTAAGCAATGAGGCTGCCATTTTCTGTCAAAGGAAAGAGCTCATAAGTCATAAGGCCTCCATTTTCGGTCAAAGGCAAGATCTCGAAAGCCACTAGATTGCCATTTTCAGCCACAGGAAAGAGCTTGTAAGCAATGAGGCTGCCATTTTCATTCAAAAAAAAGAGCTCATAAGTCAAAAGGCCTCCATTTTCGGTCAAAGGCAAGATCTCGAAAGCCACTAGATTGCCATTTTCAGCCAAAGGAAAGAGCTTGTAAGCAATGAGGCTACCATTTTCAGTTAAAGGAAAGAGCTCATAAGTCATAAGACCTCCATTTTCGGTCAAAGGCAAGATCTCGTAAGCCACTAGATTGCCATTTTCAGCCAAAGAGCTTGTAAGCAATGAGGCTGCCATTTTCAGTCAAAGGAAAGAGCTCATAAGTCAGAAGGTAAGTAAGATCTCGTAAGCCACTAGATTGCCATTATCAGCCAAAGGAAAGAGCTTGTATTAAATGAGGCTGCCATTTTCGGTCAAAGGAAAGAGCTCATAAGTCATAAGGCCTCCATTTTAGGTCAAAGGCAAGTTCTCGTAAGCCACTAGATTGCCATTTTCAACCAAAGGAAAGAGCTTGTAAGGAATGAGGCTGCCATTTTCTGTCAAAGGAAAGAGCTCATAAGTCATAAGGCCTCCAATTTAGGTCAAAGGCAAGATCTCGTAAGCCACTAGATTGCCATTTTCAACGAAAGGAAAGAGCTTGTAAGCAATGAGGCTGCCATTTTCAGTCAAAGGAAAGAGCTCATAAGTCATAAGGCCTCCATTTTCGGTCAAAGGCAAGATCTCGTAAGCAACTAGATTACCATTTTCAGCCAAAGGAAAGAGCTTGTAAGCAATGAGGCTGCCATTTTCAGTCAAAGGAAAGAGCTCATAAGTCATAAGGCCTCCATTTTCGGTCAAAGGCAAGATCTCGTAAGCCACTAGATTGCCATTTTCAGCCAAAGGAAAGAGCTTGTAAACAATGAGGCTGCCATTTTCAGTTAAAGGAAAGAGCTCATAAGTCTAAGGCCTCCATTTTCGGTCAAAGGCAAGATCTCGTAAGGCACTAGATTGCCATTTTCAGCCAAAGGAAAGAGCTTGTAAGCAATAAGGCTGCCATTTTCAGTCAAAGGAAAGAGCTCATAAGTCAAAAGGCCTCCATTTTCGGTCAAACGCAAGATCTCGTAAACCACTAGATTGCCATTTTCAGCCAAAGGAAAGAGGTTGTAAGCAATGAGGCTGCCATTTTCTGTCAAAGGAAAAGCTCATAAGTCATAAGGCCTCCATTTTCGGTCAAAGGCAAGATCTCGTAAGCCACTATATTGCCATTTTCAGCCAAATGAATGAGCTTGTAAGCAATGAGGCTGCCATTTTCAGTCAAAGGAAAGAGCTCATAAATCATAAGGCCTCCATTTCTTTCAAAGGCAAGATCTCGTAAGCCACTAGATTGCCATTTTCAGCCAAAGGAAGGAGCTTGTAAGCAATGAGGCTGCCATTTTCAGTCAAAGGAAAGAGCTCACAAGTCATAAGGCCTCCATTTTCGGTCAAAGGCAAGATCTCGTAAGCCATTTTCAGCCAAAGGAAAGAGCTTGCAAGCAATGAGGCTGCCATTTTCTGTCAAAGGAAAGAGCTCATAAGTCATAAGGCCTCCATTTTCGGTCAAAGGCAAGATCTCGTAAGCTACTAGATTGCCATTTTCAGCCAAAGGAAAGAGCTTGTAAGCAATGAGGCTACCATTTTCAGTCAAAGGAAAGAGCTCATAAGTCATAAGGCCTCCATTTTCGGTCAAAGGCAAGATCTCGTAAGCTACTAGATTGCCATTTTCAGCCAAAGGAAAGAGCTTGTAAGCAATGAGACTGCCATTTTCAGTCAAAGGAAAGAGCTTATAAGTAATAAGGCCTCCATTTTCGGTCAAAGGAAAGATCTCGTAAGCCACTAGATTGCCATTTTCACCCAAACGAAGGAGCTTGTAAGCAATGAGGCTGCCATTTTCAGTCAAAGGAAAGAGCTCATAAGTCAGAAGGTAAGTAAGATCTCGTAAGCCACTAGATTGCCATTATCACCCAAAGGAAAGAGCTTGTAAGAAATGAGGCTGCCATTTTCAGTCAAAGAAAGAGCTCATAAGTCATAAGGCCTCCATTTTCGGTCAAAGGCAAGATCTCGTAAGCCATTATATTGACATTTTCAGCCAAAGGAAAGAGCTTGTAAGCAATGAGGCTGCCATTTTCAGTTAAAGGAAAGAGCTCATAAGTCATAAGGCCTCCATTTTCGGTCAAAGGAAAGATCTCGTAAGCCACTAGATTGCCATTTTCAGCCAAAGGAAAGAGCTTGTAAGCAATGAGGCTGCCATTTTCAGTCAAAGGAAAGAGCTCATAAGTCATAAGGCCTCCATTTTCGGTCAAAGGCAAGATCTCGTAAGCCACTAGATTGCCATTTTCAGCCAAAGGAAAGAGCTTGTAAGCAATGAGGCTGCCATTTTCTGTCAAAGGAAAAGCTCATAAGTCATAAGGCCTCCAATTTCGGTCAAAGGCAAGATCTCGTAAGCCACTAGATTGCCATTTTCAGCCAAAGGAAAGAGCTTGTAAGCAATGAGGCTGCCATTTTCAGTCAAAGGAAAGAGCTCATAAGTCAAAAGGCCTCCATTTTCGGTCAAAGGCAAGATCTCGTAAGCCACTAGATTGCCATTTTCAGCCAAAGGAAAGAGCTAGTAAGCAATGAGGCTGCTATTTTCAGTCAAAGGAAAGAGCTCATAAGTCCTCCATTTTCGGTCAAAGGCAAGATCTCGTAAGCCACAAGATTGCCATTTTCAGCCGAAGGAAAGAGCTTGTAAGCAATGAGGCTGCCATTTTCAGTCAAAGAAAAGAGCTCATAAGGCCTCCATTTCCGGTCAAAGGCAAGATCTCGTAAGCCACTAGATTGCCATTTTCAGCCGAAGGAAATAGCTTGTAAGCAATGAGGCTGCCATTTTCAATCAAAGGAAAGAGCTCATAGGTCAGAAGGCCTCCATTTTCGGTTAAAAGGCAAGATCTCGTAAGCCACTAGATTTCCATTTTCAGCCGAAGGAAAGAGCTTGTAAGCAATGAGGCTGCCATTTTCAGTCAAAGGAAAGTGCTCATAAGTCATAAGGCCTCCATTTTCGGTCAAAGGCAAGATCTCGTAAGCCACTAGATTGCCATTTTCAGCCAAAGGAAAGAGCTAGTAAGCAATGAGGCTGCTATTTTCAGTCAAAGGAAAGAGCTCATAAGTCCTCCATTTTCGGTCAAAGGCAAGATCTCGTAACCACTAGATTGCCATTTTCAGCCGAAGGAAAGAGCTTGTAAGCAATGAGGCTGCCATTTTCAGTCAAAGAAAAGAGCTCATAAGGCCTCCATTTCCGGTCAAAGGCAAGATCTCGTAAGCCACTAGATTGCCATTTTCAGCCGAAGGAAATAGCTTGTAAGCAATGAGGCTGCCATTTTCAATCAAAGGAAAGAGCTCATAGGTCAGAAGGCCTCCATTTTCGGTTAAAAGGCAAGATCTCGTAAGCCACTAGATTTCCATTTTCAGCCGAAGGAAAGAGCTTGTAAGCAATGAGGCTGCCATTTTCAGTCAAAGAAAAGAGCTCATAAGGCCTCCATTTCCGGTCAAAGGCAAGATCTCGTAAGCCACTAGATTGCCATTTTCAGCCGAAGGAAATAGCTTGTAAGCAATGAGGCTGCCATTTTCAATCAAAGGAAAGAGCTCATAGGTCAGAAGGCCTCCATTTTCGGTTAAAAGGCAAGATCTCGTAAGCCACTAGATTTCCATTTTCAGCCGAAGGAAAGAGCTTGTAAGCAATGAGGCTGCCATTTTTGGTCAAAGGAAAGAGCTCATAAGTCAGAAGGCCTCCATTTTCGGTCAAAGGCAAGATCTCGTAAGCCACTAGATTGCCATTTTCAGCCAAAGAAAATAGCTTGTAAGCAATGAGGCTGCCATTTTCAATCAAAGGAAAGAGCTCATAGGTCAGAAGGCCTCCATTTTCGGTTAAAAGGCAAGATCTCGTAAGCCACTAGATTTCCATTTTCAGCCGAAGGAAAGAGCTTGTAAGCAATGAGGCTGCCATTTTCAGTCAAAGGAAAGTGCTCATAAGTCATAAGGCCTCCATTTTCGGTCAAAGGCAAGATCTCGTAAGCCACTAGATTGCCATTTTCAGCCAAAGGAAATAGCTTGTAAGCAATGAGGCTGCCATTTTCAATCAAAGGAAAGAGCTCATAGGTCAGAAGGCCTCCATTTTCGGTTAAAAGGCAAGATCTCGTAAGCCACTAGATTTCCATTTTCAGCCGAAGGAAAGAGCTTGTAAGCAATGAGGCTGCCATTTTCAGTCAAAGGAAAGTGCTCATAAGTCATAAGGCCTCCATTTTCGGTCAAAGGCAAGATGTCGTAAGCCACTAGATTGCCATTTTCAGCCAAAGGAAAGAGCTTGTAAGCAATGAGGCTGCCATTTTCAGTCAAAGGAAAGAGCTCATAAGTCATAAGGCCTCCATTTTCGGTCAAACGCAAGATCTCGTAAGCCACAAGATTGCCATTTTCAGCCAAAGGAAAGAGCTTGTTAGCAATGAGGCTGAAATTTTCGGCCAAACGGAAGATTTCGTTAATCACAAGGCTGCCATTTTCTGCGAAATGAAGAGTTCGTAGGCCACGAAGCCCCCATTTCTGGCCAAAGGAAAAAAAGTCTGGTAAGCGACATGGCTGCCATTTTCGGTAAATTGAAAGAGCTTGTAAGCTACGAGGTTGCCATTTTTGATCATAGGGAAGAGCTTGTAAGCCAAGAGGCCATTATTTAAGGCCAAAGGGAAGATATCGTAAGATACAAGGTCACCATTTTAGGCCATAGCAAAGAATTTTTCAGCCACAAGGCTGCCATTTTCGGCCTAAGGAAAGAACTCGTAAGCTTCGAGGAAATCATTTTCGGTGAATTTGTCTATTCTCACTGATTAATATTAGCTCTTGAAGTACGAATTTCATTTATTTAGGCAATATCCAGCATATTGTCACCGTTTTCATGGGGCGGGGGTGGATTAGTCGGTAGCGCGCCAGGCTCGTAGTCTGCAGTTGCCAGGTGCGAGTCCCAGCTGGGTCAGCTTTGAGATTTATCTCTGAAAAATTCCCCGCCCTGCCCAGTCAGTAGGGGACACCGATGGGCTTGGAAAGGCCGCCGACCGTCGGATGGGACGTTAAGCCGTTGTCCAGTGTGCGGGAGATCCATACCCTGTGCACGTTAAAGAACACGCTGGATGGCCTTGACGGGAGGCTACCATCTGTCTCCCAACAGCTGTTCCAGTGGGACCCCTCCCCCAACCTTCTCTGAGCCGTCGGGGTCCCTGTGACCTGGCCATTTAGTCCATGGTGTGCAAAAAAGTGCCGCTCAGAGGTAAAACCTAATGTTAAAGAACACGCTGGATGGCCTTGACGGGAGGCTACCATCTGTCTCCCAACAGCTGTTCCAGTGGGTCCCCTCCCCCAACCTTCTCTGAGTCCTTCGGGGTCCATGTGACCTGGCCATTTAGCCCATGGTGTGCAAAAAAGTGCCTCTCAGAGGTAAAATAACCTAATGTTAAAGAACACGCTGGATGGCCTTGACGGGAAGCTACCATCTGTCTCCCAACAGCTGTTCCAGTGGGTCCCCTCCCCCAACCTTCTCTGAGTCCTTCGGGGTCCATGTGACCTGGCCATTTAGCCCAAGATGTGCAAAAAAGTGCCGCTCAGAGGTAAAACAACCCAATGTTAAAGAACACGCTGGATGGCCTTGACGGGAGGCTACCATCTGTCTCCCAACAGCTGTTCCAGTGGGTCCCCTCCCCCAACCTTCTCTGAGTCCTTCGGGGTCCATGTGACCTGGCCATTTAGCCCATGGTGTGCAAAAAAGTGCCGCTCAGAGATAAAACAACCCAACCCAACCCAATCTAGGTGGACTTACCCAGGCCCGTATCTGAAAAAAAAGAAAAATGACAGGGTAGGAGGAATGGGGGCAAGTGACATCATCAGTTTCGCAAAAAGGTAAATGTGGGGAGGGGGGGGGGGCGAAGACTGGATTTCCATTCGAGTGTGACATTTTCCCTTTCCTTTTAGAGGTTTTTTAAAGAAAATTTGAAAATGCGCGAATTATGCGCAAGCTTAAAAATTTTTGGCCTCTCTTACCCTTACTTTCTCTAAAGATGGCGCTGAGGGGAAGGGGGAGGAAATTCTTACCCCACCTCGTTCCCGCCATGATATTCCCACCACTTTCAAATATGCTACATACATACATATGCAGAAGCAGTTATTGTTCCAGATTTTATGGGGCGGAGATGGCTCAGTCGGTAGTGTGACAGTCTCATAATCTGAAGTTTTTGAACACCATAGGCTAAATGGCCAGATCACATGGACCCCGAAGGCTCAGAGAAGGTTGGGGGAGGGGACCCACTGGAACAGCTGTAGGGAGACAGATGGTAGCCTCCCGTCAAGGCCATCCAGCGTGTTCTTTAACATTAGGTTCTTTTTTAGGTTTCCAAGTTCGAGTCCCAGCTGGATCAGCATTGAGATTTATCTCTGCCAAACTCCTCACCCTGCCCACGGTCAGTAGGGGACACCGATGGGCTTGGAAAGGCCGCCGTCCGTCGGATGGGACGTTAAGCCGGGGCCCCTTGTGCGGGAGAACCATACCCTGTGCACGTTAAAGAACACGCTGGATGGCTTTAACGGGAGGCTACCATCTGTCTCCCAACAGCTGTTCCAGTGGGTCCCCTCTCTCAACCTTCTTCGAGCCTTCTGGATTCTTGTGAACTGGCCATTTAGCCCATGGTTTTCCAAAAAGTGCCGCTCAGAGGTAAAACAACCCAATATTAAAGAACACGCTGGATGGCCTTGACGGGAGGCTGCCATCTGTCTCTCATCAGCTGTTCCAGTGGGTCCCCTCTCCCAACCTTCTCTGAGCCTTCAGGGTCCTTGTGGCCTGGTCATTTAGCCCATGGTGTGCAAAAAAGTGCCGCTCAGAGGTAAAACAGTCGAACCCATTAAATAACACGCTGGATGGCCTTGACGGGAGGTTGCCATCTGTCTCTCATCAGCTGTTCCAGTGGGTCCCCTCTCCCAACCTTCTTCGAGCCTCCTGGATCCTTGTGAACTGCCCATTTAGCCCATGGTGAGCAAAAAAGTGCCGCTCAGAGGTAAAACAACCCAATATTAAAGAACACGCTGGATGGCCTTGACGGAAGGCTACCATCTGTCTCTGATCAGCTGTTCCAGTGGGTCCCCTCTCCCAACCTTCTTTGGGATCCTTGTGACCTGGCCATTTAGCCCATGGTGTGCAAAAAAAGTGCCGCTCAGGGTTGGGTTGTTTTACATCAGAGCGGCACTTTTTTGTCCACCATGGGCTAAATGGCCAGGTCACAAGGATCCCAAAGACTCAGAGAAAGTTGGGGGATAGGAAACACTGGAACAACTGTTGGGAGACAGATGGCAACCTCCTGTCAAGGCCATCCAGTGTGTTCTTTAACGTGCACAGGGTATGGTTCTCCCGCACAAGGGGCCACGGCTTAACGTCCCATCCGACGGACGGCGGCCTTTCCAAGCCCATCGGTGACCGCTCAGAAGTAATTAAAAGCAACCAAAATATTCCATATTTTGTGACAACCGAATTTTAAGAAAATTATTAATTTGTGTACGATGGATGGCCTTGACAGGATACTTTTACCTGTCGTCCAAGGGGCGGGGGTGGCTCAGTCGGTAGCGCGCCAGGCTCGTAATCTGTAGTTCCCAGGTTCGAGTCCCAGCTGTGTCAGCGTTGAGATTTATCTCCGCAAAATTCCCCGCGCTGCTCACGGTCAGTAGGGGACACCGATGGACTTGGAAAGGCCGCCGTCCGTCGGATGGGACGTTAAGCCGTGGCCCCGTGTGCGGGATAGCCATACCCTGTGCACGTTAAAGAACACGCTGGATGGCCTTGACAGGAGGCTACCATCTGTCTCCGAACAGCTGTTCCAGTGGGTCCCCTCCCCAACCTTCTCTGAGCCTTCGGGGTCCTTGTGACCTGGCCATTTAGCCCATGGTGTGCAAAAAAGTGCCGCTCAGAGGTAAAACAACCCAATGTTAAAGAACACGCTGGATGGCCTTGACGGGAGGCTACCATCTGTCTCCCAACAGCTGTTCCAGTGGGTCCCCTCCCCCAACCTTCTCTGAGCCTTCGGGGTCCTTGTGACCTGGTCATTTAGCCCATGGTGTGCAAAAAAGTGCCGCTCAGAGGTAAAACAACCCAATGTTAAAAAACACGCTGAATGGCCTTGACGGGAGGCTACCATCTGTCTCCCAACAGCTATTCCAGTGGGTCCCCTCCCCCAACCATCTCTGAGCCTTCAGGGTCCATGTGACCTGGCCATTTAGCCCATGGTGTGCAAAAAAGTGCCGCTCAGAAGTAAATCAACCCAGCAACAACAACCTGTCGTTCAAAGCCTGACCATTGAGTCTGCTTTTCGTCCAAACTTTTCTCAGCCCTTTAGGTCTTTGTGATCTGGAAATTTAGCCCACTGTATGAAAAAAGGGCCGCTCAGAGGTAAAATAACCCAATACAGGGAACAAAAAAAATCATTTAATAAACGAACGAAAAGTTTTGTATAGTTCTATGAACGAAACGAAATTTCAATCATGGAAACTTTATCTTTCCAAATATACGTCTTTACTCAAATATCGACAAGTACACAGAATAATAAATACTCCAGTTTTACGTACATTTTTTTAACGATTCCATTTCATACACTGGACACTGCAAAAAAAAAAGTTCCGACAATGTTCAATAAAATACTCCTCCATTATGGAACATTTGATTCAAAAAACAACGGCCTGGATTCAGAGTGTGATCGTCTCGAGGTCCAGGGATCGCGTGTGCACGTCTCCCGAAGGACTGCAGGTGGAGGACGGCGCGTACGACGTGAACGTGTACGTAGAGCCGACCCGCGAAGTGCCGTTCCTCGACACAGAGCTCTTCAGGCGCATCTGATGGTGCGCGGTGTGCTTGCGGTGGAAGCAGTAGCAGAGGATGGAGCGTCCGCACATGCGCTCGAACACGCGCAGCATCCTCCTGCGGAACTTGGTGGACATGAAGCAGTAGACGATCGGATTCAGGCAGCTGTGGACGAAAGGGAGCAGGTAGAAGATGAAGCGGATGGTGTAGGTGCCGTGGTTGAAGACATCGAGGCAACACTTGAGGATGATCTCCATGATGAGACGGGGCCCCCAGCACACCAGGAAGAGGAGAACTACTAAAATGAGCATCTTGATCACCTGTTGGGAGGAAATGCAGGGGTTATTATAAAAGAATATTCGCAGTCGTAATGATGAACCCCCGTAGTTAATCATACGGAGTCATCATAAAAGAACATCCAGAGTTAATCATACGGAGTCATCATAAAAGAACATCCAGAGTTAATCGTACAGAGTCATCATAAAAGAACATCCAGAGTTAATCATACATAGTCTTCATAAAAGAACACCCAGAGTTAATCATACAGAGTCGTCATAAAAGAACATCCAGAGTTAATCATACAGAGTCATCATAAAAGAACACCCAGAGTTAATCGTACAGAGTCATCAAAAAGGAACATCCAGCGTTAATCATAAGGAGTCATTATAAAGGACATCCAGAGTTAATCATACAGAGTCTTCAAAAAGGAACATCCAGAGTTAATCACACAGGGTAAAAATAAAATAAAACTATTTATAGTTAATCGTAGAGAGTAATTATAAAAGAATATCCATAGTGAAACATCCAGGGTCATAGCAAAACAATACCAATAGTTAATAATAAAGGGTCATAATAATAGAATACTGATAGTGAATCATACAGGAGCATTACAAAGGAGTGCTCATAGGTAATCATACAGGGTCATAATAAAAGACACCCATAGTGAATCATTTGGGGTCATAGCAAATGAATGCCAATAGTTAATCATAAAGGGTTGTAGCAAAAGAATACTTCTAGTGAATCATACAGGGTTATTATAAAAGAAAACCCATAGTGAATCATTCAGGGTCATGGCAAAATAATACCAATACTTAATCATGAAGGGCCTTAATAAAAGAATACCCATAGTGAATCATTCATGGACATTATAAAAGAGTACCCGTATTTAATCATAAAGGGTCATAATAGAAAAAATACTCATATTGACTCATACAGGGCATTGTAAACGAGTACCCGTATTTAATCATAAAGGGTCATAATGAAAAAAATACTCATATTGACTCATACAGGGCATTATAAAAGAGTACCCGTATTTAATCATAAAGGGTCATAATAAAAAAAAATACTCTTATTGACTCATACAGGGCATTATAAAAGAGTACCCGTATTTAATCATAAAGGGTCATAATGAAAAAAATACTCACATTGACTCATACAGGGCATTATAAAAGAGTACCCGCATTTAATCATAAAGGGTCATAATAAAAAAAAATACTCATATTGACTCATACAGGGCATTATAAACGAGTACCCGTATTTAATCATAAAGGGTCATAATGAAAAAAATACTCATATTGACTCATACAGGGCATTATAAAAGAGTACCCGTATTTAATCATAAAGGGTCATAATAAAAAAAAATACTCACATTGACTCATACAGGGCATTATAAAAGAGTACCCGTATTTAATCATAAAGGGTCATAATAAAAAAAAATACTCTTATTGACTCATACAGGGCATTATAAAAGAGTACCCGTATTTAATCATAAAGGGTCATAATAAAAAAAAATACTCTTATTGACTCATACAGGGCATTATAAAAGAGTACCCGTATTTAATCATAAAGGGTCATAATAAAAAAAAATACTCATATTGACTCATACAGGGCATTATAAAAGAGTACCCGTATTTAATCATAAAGGGTCATAATAAAAAAAAATACTCATATTGACTCATACAGGGCATTATAAAAGAGTACCCGTATTTAATCATAAAGGGTCATAATAAAAAAAAATACTCATATTGACTCATACAGGGCATTATAAAAGAGTACCCGTATTTAATCATAAAGGGTCATAATAAAAAAAAAATACTCATATTGACTCATACAGGGCATTATAAAAGAGTACCCGTATTTAATCATAAAGGGTCATAATAAAAAAAATACTCATATTGACTCATACAGGGCATTATAAAAGAGTACCCGTATTTAATCATAAAGGGTCATAATAAAAAAAAATACTCTTATTGACTCATACAGGGCATTATAAAAGAGTACCCGTATTTAATCATAAAGGGTCATAATAAAAAAAAATACTCATATTGACTCATACAGGGCATTATAAAAGAGTACCCGTATTTAATCATAAAGGGTCATAATAAAAAAAAATACTCATATTGACTCATACAGGGCATTATAAAAGAGTACCCGTATTAAATCATAAAGGGTCATAATAAAAAAAAATACTCTTATTGACTCATACAGGGCATTATAAAAGAGTACCCGTATTTAATCATAAAGGGTCATAATAAAAAAATACTCATATTGACTCATACAGGGCATTATAAAAGAGTACCCGTATTTAATCATAAAGGGTCATAATAAAAAAAAATACTCTTATTGACTCATACAGGGCATTATAAAAGAGTACCCGTATTTAATCATAAAGGGTCATAATAAAAAAAAAATACTCATATTGACTCATACAGGGCATTATAAAAGAGTACCCGTATTTAATCATAAAGGGTCATAATAAAAAAAAATGCTCTTATTGACTCATACAGGGCATTATAAAAGAGTACCCGTATTTAATCATAAAGGGTCATAATAAAAAAAAATACTCACTTTGACTCATACAGGGCATTATAAAAGAGTACCCGTATTTAATCATAAAGGGTCATAATAAAAAAAAATACTCTTATTAACTCATACAGGGCATTATAAAAGAGTACCCGTATTTAATCATAAAGGGTCATAATAAAAAAAAATACTCTTATTGACTCATACAGGGCATTATAAAAGAGTACCCGTATTTAATCATAAAGGGTCATAATAAAAAAAAATACTCATATTGACTCATACAGGGCTTTATAAAAGAGTACCCGTATTTAATCATAAAGGGTCATAGTAAAAAAAAAATACTCATATTGACTCATACAGGGCATTATAAAAGAGTACCCGTATTTAATCATAAAGGGTCATAATAAAAAAAAATACTCTTATTGACTCATACAGGGCATTATAAAAGAGTACCCGTATTTAATCATAAAGGGTCATAATAAAAAAAAATACTCATATTGACTCATACAGGGCTTTATAAAAGAGTACCCGTATTTAATCATAAAGGGTCATAATAAAAAAAAATGCTCTTATTGACTCATACAGGGCATTATAAAAGAGTACCCGTATTTAATCATAAAGGGTCATAATAAAAAAAAAATACTCACATTGACTCATACAGGGCATTATAAAAGAGTACCCGTATTTAATCATAAAGGGTCATAAAAAAAATACTCATATTGACTCATACAGGGCATTATAAAAGAGTACCCGTATTTAATCATAAAGGGTCATAATAAAAAAAAATACTCTTATTGACTCATACAGGGCATTATAAAAGAGTACCCGTATTTAATCATAAAGGGTCATAATAAAAAAAAATACTCACATTGACTCATACAGGGCATTATAAAAGAGTACCCGTATTTAATCATAAAGGGTCATAATAAAAAAATACTCATATTGACTCATACAGGGCATTATAAAAGAGTACCCGTATTTAATCATAAAGAATCATAATAAAAAAAAATACTCGTATTGCCTTATACAGGGCATTATAAAAGAATATCCTTATTGAATCATAAAGGGTCACAATAAAAAAATACTCATATTGACTCATACAGGGCATTGTAAAAGAGTACCCGTATTTAATCATAAAGGGTCATAATAAAAAAAAAATATTCATATTGCCTCGTACAGGGCATTAAAAATCATCCAGGGTCATAGCAAAACAATACCAATAGTTTATCATAAAGTGTCAAAATTAAAGAATATTCATAGTGATTCATACAGGGGCATTATAAAAGAGTACCCATAATAATCATAAAGGGTTATAATAAAGAAATCCAGCAGTTAATCATAAAAATACCCAGAGTTAACCATAAAGTTTATAAAAATAACCCGCAGTTAATCGTAAAGGGTCATAAATCGAAGTTGTTGATTTGGGTTGTTTCACCTCTGAGCGGCACTTTTTTGCACACCATGGATTAAATGGCCAGGTCACAAGGACCCCGAAGGTTCAGAGAAGGTTGGGGGAGGGGACACACTCGAACAGCTGTTGGGAGACAGATGGTAGCCTCCTGTCAAGGCCATCCAGCGTGTTCTTTAATATTGGGTTGTTTTACCTCTGAGCGACACTTTTTTTGCACACCATGGACTAAATGGCCAGGTCACAAGGACCCCGAAGGCTCAGAGAAGGTTGGGGGAGGGGACCCACTGGAACAGCTGTTGGGAGACAGACGGTAGCCTCCCGTCAAGGCCATCCAGCGTGTTCTTTAACATTGGGTTGTTTTACCTCTGAGCGGCACTTTTTTGCACACAATGGGCTAAATTTCCAGGTCACAAGGACCCCGAAGGCTCAGAGAAAGTTGGGGGAGGTGACCTACTGGAACAACTGTTGGCAGACAGATGGTAGCCTCCCGTCAAGACCATCCAGCTTGTTCATTAACGTGCACAGGATATGGCTCTCCCACACACGGTGCCACGACTTAACGTCCCATCCGACGGACGGGGGCCTTTCCTAAGGCCATCGGTGTCTCCTACTGACCGTTGGCAGTGCGAGGAATCTTGCGGAGATAAATCTGAACGCTGACCCAGCTGGGAATTGAACCTGGGACTGGAGATTACGAGCCTGGCGCGCTACAGACCGAGCCCCCCCCCCCCCCCCCCCGCTTTATTTAAAGAACGGGAGCGAACACATTTTTAACACAGACTAGAGTTATGGATAGTTAATTAGGTCGAATGGACTAAATTCTAGGAAAACCACTGAATTATTCGTTACAGATTCAAATAAGAATCTTAATAAATCTAGCAAGGATTAAATGGCCAATACAGGTTTTCTTAGGTAACTTTTAAAAGTGACTCTGGGGCACCCATAAAGAAAAGTTGCACTAGTGTTCAAGCTGATGAATAATACGCCCCTGTTCGGAACAATCATTTTGTTATTCTTCAATCAATATTTTGTGGGAAAAATATATATCATATAATATACATTTCATTTTACCCTGTGTTTTAAGAAATAATGTCATTAATTACTGGTTAATTGGGGGGGGGGGGGGGGGTGTTCAGGGTTCAGTCGGTAGCGCGCCAGGCTCGTAATCTGTAGTTCCCAGGTTCGACCCCATGGTGTGCAAAAAGTGCCGCTCAGAGGTAAAACAGCCGAACTGGTTAACTGATTAATAAGTCAGAAATTAAACAGCGAATGATATACAAGAACTGTTGTTGAACAAATTCTAACGTTTTATTACCTCATTTACTTCCAAACTTGCCGTGGGCTGTTTTCCTCTGTTGTAAAATATTTAGCCCTTTAGGAACATACTTTTCTATATGAATGGGGGGGGGGGGCTCAGTCGGTAGCGTGCCAGGCTCGTAATCTGTAGTTCCCAGGTTCGAGTCCCAGCTGGGTCAGCGTTGAGATTTATCTCCGCAAAATTCCCTGCCCTGCCCACGGTCAGTAGGGGACACCGATGGGCTTGGAAAGGCCACCGTCCGTCGGATGGGACGTTAAGCCGTGACCACGTGTGCGGGAGAGCCATACCCTGTGCACGTTAAAGAACACGCTGGATGGCCTTGACAGGAGGCTACCATCTGTCTCCTAACAGCTGTTACAGTGGGTCCCTTCCCCCAACCTTCTCTGAGCCTTCGGGGTCCATGTGACCTGGCCATTTAGCCCATGGTGTGGCAAAAAAGTGCCGCTCAGAGGTAAAACAACCCAACACAACCCTATATAAATGGACGTGTGCTGCCATCTATCGATCAACATGGGAATTGTAGTTCCTTATAAAGTTAAACTTATAAAAAAATAAAAATGAATTCTCTCTCAAGCTTGCCATATTATTGTTAGAACATTTTTTAATTATCAAATTAATTTCAAATTTCTATTCGGGTTTCTTATGAAATATTCGAACTTTTTTGGTACCGGAAGACATTAATGGATGGAATAATCGGCAGACTAATCGTATGGCGCATATGAGAATCTCGTTTTCAAAGAGAATAGTTTTCAACTAAGAGAATCTGTTTCCAAAGAGAATAGTTTCAAAGAGAAGTTTTTTCTTTATGTACGCTTTACCTCCTTAAAAGTTTTAATTTGAGCTAACGGATGATGGAGAAATACAAACACTATTTTATTGGCAATTATACAACATAAAAAGATTCGTTTTTTAATTGTAAACTTTAAAAAGTTGCATTTCGCACACCTCTGTCAAAGAGTAACTAAATTACTACTCTCAGTGGAATGACTGTTAAAAAGCTACCGCTAGAATTTCAAATTTTTATTATATACATATTATTTGTAAAAATTTGAAAAGTGCGAATTATAATATTTCATTAGTACTAACGCAATTTTTGTTTCAAATTTTTATCATTACATACATCGTTGTAATATTCGTTTGAAATTTTCAAATTTTTCACTGTTAGAGGGAGGATTCCGAAAGTGCGAATCATAATGTTTTATTAATTCCTATCTAACCCAAAAAATAATTTAAAAAAGATAATCTAACACAAAAACATAATTTAAAATGATAATCTAACCCAAAAGATAACTTTTCATTTATCTCTAAAAACAAAATATTTTCTTCTAAAACGAAACACATTGTTTCCCCTCACCCCCTGGATCAAAGGGTTGGGTTGTTTTACCTCTGAGCGGCACTTTTTTGCACACCATGGGCTAAATGGTCAAGTCACATGGATCCCGAAGGCTCAGAGAAGGTTGGGGGAGGGGACCCACTCGAACAGTTGTTGGGAGACAGATGGTAGCCTCCCGTCAAGGACATCCAGCGCGTTCTTTAACGTGCACAGGATATGGCTCTCCCGCACACGGGGCCACGGCTTAACGTCCCATCCGACGGACGGCGGCCTTTCCAAGCCCATCGGTGTCCCCTGCTGACCGTGGGCAGGGCGGGGAATTTTGCGGAGATAAATCTCAACGCTGACCCAGCTGGGACTCGAACCTGGGAACTACAGATTACGAGCCTGGCACGCTACTGACTGAGCCACCCCCGACCCCTGGATCAAAGTGCGAACTCATTATTGACAGGGGAAATTTCGTGACCTTCAGATTCCACCACCAAAATTTCAAATTTATAGCATTAATACATCGTTTGCAATATTCATTTGAAATTTTCAAAATTTTCAAAATTTTTTCACCGCCTGAGTGCGTAATTATCGCCTTGTAAAGATTCAGAAAGCGCATATCGTAATATTTCATTAATACCTATCCAACACAAAAGTAATTTTTGATCTATCTCTATAAAGAAAAACGGACAGATCAAATTTGCGACCTCAGCTTCAGCAGTCCTATCAGATAGATGCTTCTTATATTTCTGATTCTAATATTATTACTCCTGGACACTGTGCTAATTTTTATACTAAAGTTTATCTATAAATATACATTATTTAAGAAAATAATTATTTGTATTAATTAGCATTATTATATATGATAATGAATCCGAATAATTTTCTTTCTTAATAAAATATATTTATAAATAAACATTAGTATAAAGATAAGTATAACAGTCCACCAGTAACAATATTAGAATTAAAATATAAGAATTATCTATATACTAGGAGTACTAAGTGACGTCAAAAATTTGTTCCATTGGTCTTCTGTTATAGCAGGAAGCAAAGAACGTATAAGGAAAAGAAGTTCAGCTTTGACAAAGCGTAAGTGGCGACCTCAAGTGGTGTTTCGATTCGTATCGTGCTATTGTTTAAGCTGGGAAGCAAACCATAAGGGGCAAAGGAATTATGCATCAAAAAATTTATATTTTAAAAAAGGAAAAAAAGTAACTTCACTTTGTAGTTGAAAAAAATAATATCATGATTTTAATAAAGGTTTATTTTCTCCATTGGAATTATTTTCGTTGAATCAACAATTATAAATTAAACGGATAGAGAAGATTTGAAATTAGCCTGAAGTTAATTTATAGAATAAATTATTACAATTAGAAGCTTTCTTGGTTGCATAGAAACAGGAAACAGAATTGATATTAATATACTCTGCAAGGATATCAATGGGAAATTATTACATAGGAAAAGCGAAGAGAATGGAAGTTGACAGTAACATGTAATTACAAAAGCGTTCGTCCCCTGTAATGTTCGTTTCACCTCTACGCCAAATGCACGATACTCGATTTTACATTAATCTCTATGGAAGCTGAACTTCTTCTTCCTCTACATTCTTTGGTAGGAAGTATTGGACAGACGACAAAGCGTAACTATTATCTAATTTTATTTGAAACGAAACAACTTTGGTTCTCTATTCCCGCAAAAAATATCTTGGAGGGGGGGGGGCGCTTTTGTAAAAATCAATCAGCTTCCACTTCTTTAAATTTTAAAATTAGATTTCATATTAATACTTTAGTTTTGAAAATTGTCTGTACAGTCGCTCAAAAAAGTATCCGAACGCTATAATTGATTACAGAATTCAGAAAAAATATCTGTTAATGATTTTTTTTTTAGAAATTAGTGATCTGGCAACCTTCGCGTCACGTGACACGAAGGTTGCCATATCACTAATTTCTAAAAAAAATCGTTGCCAGATATTTTTTATGAATTCTGTAATCAAAGGTAGGCAGATCACTAATGTCTATAAAAAATCATTGCCAGATATTTTTTCCGAATTCTGTAATCAAAGGTTGCCAGATCATTAATTTCTAAAAAATGGTTGCCAGATCATTAATTTTTAAAAAATGGTTGCCAGATATTTTTTCTGAATTCTCTAATCAAAGATTGCCAGATCACTAATTTCTAAAACAAATCTTTGCCGGATATTTTTTCTGAATTCTGTAATCAAAGGTTAGAACGGACAAAGGTTGCCAGATCACTAATTTAAAGAAAAAAAAATCGTTGCCAGATATTTTTCCTGAATTCTCTAATCAAAGGTTGCCAGATCACTAGTTTCCAAAAAAAATAATCGTTGCCAGATATTTTTCTGAATTCTGTAATCAAAGGTGGCCAGATCACTAATTTCTAAAAAATCGTTGCCAGATATTTTTTCTGAATTCTCTAATCAAAGGTTGCCAGATCACTAATTTCTAAAAGAAAATCGGTGCCAGATAATTTTCTGAATACTGTAATCAAAGCTTGCCATATCACCAATTTCTAAAAAATCGCTGCCAGATATTTCTTCTGAATTCTGTAATCAAAAGTTGCCAGATCACTAGTTTCTAAAAAAATCGTTGCCAGATATTTTGTCTGAATTCTCTAATCAAAGGTTGCCAGATCACTAATTTATAAAAAATCGCTGTCAGATATTTTTTCTGAATTCTGTAATCAAAGGTTGCCAGATCACTAATTTCTAAAAAAATCTTGCCAGATATTTTTTCTGAATTCTGTAATCAAACATAGTGTTCGGATACTTTTTTGAGCGACTGTAGGTTTTAAAGGCAGTCAGCAGCGCGCCAGGCTCGCAATCTGCAGTTCCCAGGTTCGAGACTCGCCAAGACCAGTGTTAAGATTTATCTCCGCAAAACTCCTTACCCTAACTTCTATTCGGTAGGGAAGACTGGTGGGCTGGGAAATGTTGCCTTCCCTCGGATGGGACATTAAGCCGTGGTCCCATATATGGGAGAGACATACCCTGTGCACGTTAAAGAACACTCTGGATGGCCTTGACGGGAGGCTACCATTTGTCTCCCAACAGCTGTTCCAGTGGGTCCCCTCCACCAACCTTCTCTGAGACTTTGGGGTCCTTGTGATCTGGCCATTTAGCCCATGGTGTGCAAAAAAGTGCCGCTCAGAGGTAAAACAACCCAACCCCCAAACTTCTCTGAGTCTTTGGGGTCCTTATGACCTGTCCATTTAGCCCATTGTTTGCAAAAAGGTGCCGCTCAGAGGTAAAACAACCCCATATTAAAGAACACGCTGGATGGTCTTGACGGGAGGCTACCATCTGTCTCTCAACAACTGTTCCAGAGAGTCCCCTCCCCCAACCTTCTCTGAGCCATTGGGGTCCTTGTGACCTGGTCATTTAGCCCATGGTGTGCAAAAAGGTGCTGCTCAGAGGTAAAATAACCCAACGTTAAAGAACACGCTGGATAGACTTGACGGGAGGCTACCATCTGTCTCCCAACAGCTGTTCCAGTGGGTCTCCTCCCCCAACCTTCTCTGAGCCTTCGGGGTCCATGTGTCCTGGCCATTTAGCCCCATTGTTTGCAAAAAGGTGCCGCTCAGAGGTAAAACAACCTAACGCATCTCGATTGCTGAATAGCTCTCTTATTAGGAAGAAATCTCTTCAGCAAGATCTTAATATACGAGGGTGTATCGAAAAGTAAGTTACACTATTGAATACATGACAACAAAGTATATTAGAAGGACAAATATATTATGGCGAATGCACAACCTGAATCTTCTGCACATAATCACGTAGATCAGTGGTTCTCAAACTTTTATGCTTCACGTAGAGTCACTCAAAAAAATTCGGATACCTTTTTGAGCGACTGTACCCCTGGAAATGTGTATGTAACTGGTGTACCCCTTGTGTAGACAAATAAAACTATAGTTGTAGCATAATAACGGAACTTAGCGACTTTGTTACTAGATCTAGCCTAGGGCGGGGGTGGCTCAGTCGGTAGCGCGCCAGGCTCGTAATCTGCAGTTTCCAGGTTCAAGTCCCAGCTGGGTCAGAGTTGACACTTATCTCCTCAAATTTCCCGCCCTGCCCACGGTCAGTAGAGGACACCGATGGGCTTGGAAAGGCCACCGTCCGTCGGATGGTAGGGTAAGTCGTGGCTCCGTGTGCACTGTGTGCACGTCAACGAACACGATGGATGGCCTTGACGGGAGGCTATCATCTGTCTCCCAACAGCTATTCCAGTGGGTCCCCTCCCCCAACCTTCTCTGAGCCTTCGGGGTCCATGTGACCTGGCCATTTAGCCCATGGTGTGCAAAAAAGTGCCGCTCAGAGGTAAAACAACCCAACCCAATAATAAATAAAATACCACTACTACTACTTAATTAACTCTCTTACACCATTACCGGCCAAGTGGTCGGTGAGACGGCATTACCAAATAAAATACTACTACTACTTAATTAACTCTCTTACACCATTACCGGCCAAGTGGTCGGTGAGACGGCATTACCAAATAAAATACTACTACTACTACTTAATTAACTCTCTTACACCATTACCGGCCAAGTGGTCGGTGAGACAGCAGTACCAAATAAAATACTACTACTATTTAATTAACTCTCTTACACCATTACCGGCCAAGTGGTCGATGAGACGGCACTAACTTCCAGGCGCATTTCACAACTATGATATGGTAATTTTGCAAATTTGCATGTGTGACGAACATCAAATGAATTCCTACTACTACTTAGTTAACACTTTATGCCGTTACAGGCCAAGTGGTGGAGGTGACGGTATTACCTGTTGCCTGGCCCGTTTCACGTCTCTGATGTCGGCAGTTGCATGACCACGGAGGATGAGGCGATGGCCGTGGCTCGGGGAATGGGACTCGTGGCTGATGCTGACACGAGATCCAATTCGTCGAAGATTCGTATCACTAGAGGAAAGATTCATTTGTTAAATAAATAAATTACGGTAACGATACTTTTTTTTTTAAATTATTGTTATTTACAATGTCATCATGATATCTTATTGTGTGAATGATTATTTTAATATAATTGTACCGAGATTTTTTAAACTAAAATTTAAATAGAGTGTTATGTACATTGATTCTAGATTATGTCATCAATTAAATGGTGAAATGAGGATACTGAACAAATTAATAATTTTCGAAGAATAAATTTTCAGTTAGTTACATCATACTGATAACTTTGATGCTATGTTAGACCTTAGTTTGTTAAAATTTTGTGAATGCAACTTTCTAATTTTTTTTAGCTGATGTAAATTGATTACATATTGGTTTCAAATAATTGTCGTCATCATCATTATCATCATTCAGTTGCAGTACGGATGAGTGGGATGCAGCTAACAAGCATACGTAAATGATTATACAGGGTAGTAGTGGGTAAAGGAGAGTTCTGAGCCAGTGGCGGATCAATGTTAATCCTATGGGATCCGCCACCCATGTGTTTTAAGCTGGTGGCGGATGATTATCAATCACATTAGTCATGCAATGTCAAAAAGAATACCTCCCTCCAGTGATGTAATAATCTGAAATTATATTATTCAGTTAAATTGCAGATAATCCATTAGTAATTACCACCGACGTCCATCTTGGTTTCTACCCTCATCCGAAATTTCTAAGTCCAGACTCTGCCATTTTGAATCCTGACTCACCTATTAGAAGTTCTGCCTTTCAAAGTATTTTTACCCAATAGCTTTGTTTCTTTTCGTTTCTGCAGGACAGTTTTTTTTTATTCCAGTTTCTGCGGGATAGTCCTTCTTCTAGTATAAATACGGCATTCATCCGTACCCCCACTAGTGCTTCCCCCCCTATGACGTCACCGACCACGCCCCTATGACGCAACATGACGTAATCATTACATAATCATTACGTAACCGACCTTTATTAATAATTCCTCCCCCTTTCACCCCCTTTCCCCTCAGTGGCGCCATCTGTTGACAGTGAGAAGTACTATTTTCCCCAAAAACCCCTTTATTTTAAGTCTAATTTCTCGTTTTCGGCCCCCACGGTCGACCTACCTATATTTTAAGCCCTCCCCCTTATGAAAAACCCTCTGGCGCCATCTGTTGACAGTGAGAAATACTATTTTCCCCAAAAACCCCTTTATTTTAAGTCTAATTTCTCGTTTTCGCTCCCCACGGTCGACCTACCTATATTTTAAGCCCTCCCCCTTATGAAAAACCCTCTGGTTGACCATTTTAAGGCCCCACTCCTTCACTCGGCTGATGCAAGTCTCAGAATAATTGCATGGAACGATTGACTGGTCTTAGAATAATTGTACAGAAAAGGATGACACAAAATTCCTTAGTAATTAAACACTCATCAAAATTCCCTTACCTCTATTAAAAATCATCCTACAGTTGAAACTCATTTTACTCTTACTGTTTCCATAGAAAATACCATAGGGTGAAATTAATAATGGTTTAAATTATTCGTAGGGATGACATGTTAAATCTGCTTTTAGAACACACGTCTGCAGTGGAAAAATTTTCAAACTCCGTTAATCAACTCCCTAGTAATTAAACACTCGTCAAAATATTCCTCACCTTTATTAAAATCACTCCACGGTGGAAATAAAATCAGTTTTTCTGTAGATGTGTTTCACCGGAAAAAAAAAAAAAAATCGTCCCTTGCTCTGTGGATTCCAGGACGCACGGGAACACGCCTTGTACTTGCGGTGGCTTAGATGCGGGTCAGCCATTTCAGATATTAACCTAGCTTTTTCTATGTATTTCTTACATCAAAGCCAACACTAGCACTGAACTCTTTTGAATGCAGATCTCAAATTGTAAATCAACTCACAGAGTTGTATTTATTCCTTAGTAATCAAAATCCTTTGCTATTCATTTAGCCAGGACGACTAAACGATTCCTTTATAATTAAAATTCCCTGCTATTAAACTCCCTAGTAATTAAACACTCATCAAAATTCCCTTACCTTTATTAAAAAACCACCGTACGGTTGAAATAGTCTGTAGATGCGTTTTATCGAAAAAAAAAAACTTCTTCTCGGCAACGAGAGTCGAACGCACTACCCACAGCTTCATTCTGTCAACTCCTAACAAGAACCAACCTGCAATGGAAAAGCCTCTGTTCCTGCATTCCTGAAGTCGTACGTGTCCGCTTACCGGTCAGGTAGCAACGAAACATCTCGTGACACAATCGCCCGGGAGGTTGAGTGTCCAGCGCCGTACCAGCGCTCAGTGTTGTTTACTCATACGTTGCTGTTCTCTAAGGGTAGGTGACGTCACAACAAGGGGAAAGTAACGTGGAGTGACCAGCGAGTGACACGTATCAGAAGACTGAGCACTAGGGATGTTTAACCTTCAGTATAATTTTACACAGTGTGTTAGGATTAACAACTCTTATAGCATAGTTATTGCGGGTAGGCTCCCTCTCCACTTTTAAAATTTAGATCTTACACCGACAGTCTTTTCATATACGTATTTTTATAACCATTTTAAAACCAACACTTATTTCTTTTATCCCTAGCGATTACTGGTTGTTGCATTTTTTACTAGAAGAAACCCTACCCCTGCAGTAGCAGCCCCCGCAGAAAATAAAAAATGCTATCGGGCAAAAAATTAATAAAATCTGATTTTATTTGTCGTGATGAAAAATATTGATGGGGTAATAGGTTCGACTTAAAAGACTTCGTGTTCGGATCCTCACCACGGACAACCTCTCGCTGACGGACGGTTAAACCCTACGAAATTATTCCAAACGGGGAATCACAAGGTTTTTATTGACGAATGAATCTTGGACCTGTACTGCTTCCGTACATCGTGAAAATCCACTCACAGCCTTGATCCGTGTTCCCAATTTCCTTTACTAAGTCACTTCAAAAAACATTGTGATTGCAAAAGTATGACTAACTGTTTTATTACGCCGCGTTTTAAAAATACTTATTACTGTTGTAATCCGCGGTACGGGAGAGTAACACTGTTCGAAGAAAAATCAGGTAAAACAGTTTTTAAAAAAAAATCGTTTCCTCCGTCGTTTGCCTATGTCTCATCACGCGGGTGAAAAAATATTTTTTTTTTGTACGAGGTAGAATGTTAAAAGTACGTCGAGTGAAAAAACTTTAGTCCCATCACGAATGCACATTAATGGATTAGGGAGGTCGTAGTTTAATACTTCAGCTATAAAAAAATAATACAATGTCTCACGCACTCCTCTCAACTTGTCTACGCTAATCCGCTGAAATTTTATTTGCAACGGGTCCCTAGCGATTACTGGTTGCTGCATTTTTTACTAGAAGAAACCCTCTAACTGTTTTATTACGCTGCGTTTTAAAAATACTTATTACTGTTGTAATCCGCGGTACGGGAGAGTAACACTGTTCGAAGAAAAATCAGGTAAAACAGTTTTTAAAAAAAATCGTTTCCTCCGTCGTTTGCCTATGTCTCATCACGCGGGTGAAAAAATATTTTTTTTTTTGTACGAGGTAGAATGTTAAAAGTACGTCGAGTGAAAAAACTTTAGTCCCATCACGAATGCACATTAATGGATTTGGGAGGTCGTAGTTTAATACTTCAGCTATAAAAAAATAATACAATGTCTCACGCACCCCTCTCAACTTGTCTACGCTAATCCGCTGAAATTTTATTTGCAACGGGTCCCTAGCGATTACTGGTTGCTGCATTTTTTACTAGAAGAAACCCTACCCCTGCAGTAACAGCCCCCGCAGAAAATAAAAAATGCTATCGGGTGAAAAATTAATAAAATCTGATTTTATTCGTCGTGATGAAAAATATTGATGGGGTAATAGGTTCGACTTAAAAGACTTCGTGTTCGGATCCTCACCACGGACAACCTCTCGCTGACGGACGGTTAAACCCTACGAAATTATTCCAAACGGGGAATCACAAGGTTTTTATTGACGAATGAATCTTGGACCTGTACTGCTTCCGTACATCGTGAAAACCCACTCACAGCCTTGATCCGTGTTCCCAATTTCCTTTACTAAGTCACTTCAAAAAACATTGTGATTGCAAAAGTATGACTAACAGTTTTATTACGCCACGTTTTAAAAATACTTATTACTGCTGTATCCGCGGTACGGGAGAGTAACACTGTTCGAAGAAAAATCAGGTAAAACAGTTTAAAAAAAAAAAATCGTTTCCTCCGTCGTTTGCGTATGTCTCATCACGCTGGTGAAACCGGGTGAAAAAATATTTTTTTTTGTACGAGGTAGAATGTTAAAAGTACGTCGCGTGCAAAAACTTTAGTTTTTGCACGCGACGTACTTTTAACGGAGTAGAGAGGTCGTAGTTTAATACTTCAACTATAAAAAAATAATACAATGTCTCACACACACCTCTCAACTTGTCTACACTAATCCGCTGAAATTTCATTTGCAACGGAGGCTGATACTTCGAATCCGCTATATGTTCCGGAAGCTGCAGTGGAATGCATGGCCCCTGCTGAATGCTACGCTATCAGAAGTCCATGTGGCTGTCACGTTCTCCAAGCGCTCAGAATATTACTATACTTATAACTGATCTAAAGTCCGTTTTAATCAATACTTATTTCTTTCAACTCTGCGACTATTGGGCTGGCACATTTTCACTAGAAGGACCGCCTCACAGTGGCAATCCCGCAGAAAAAATTAATAAAAGGAAAAAGTCTGATTTTATTCCTCCTGATG
Source organism: Ryuthela nishihirai (assembly GCA_038380435.1). Classification (NCBI taxonomy): domain Eukaryota; kingdom Metazoa; phylum Arthropoda; class Arachnida; order Araneae; family Heptathelidae; genus Ryuthela; species Ryuthela nishihirai. The sequence continues at coordinate 74,488,416 of JAWZYU010000006.1, forward strand.
AAAAATATTGAAGGTAATAGGGTCGACCTAAAAGGCCCGTGTTCGGATCCTTGCCCCGAATGGTTTTTAACAAAAGTCCTACGAAATTAAAAACTATCCCGTTACACGACGGCGTTGTTTAAAAATACTTATTACAGCTGTATCCTCAGCAAACTCTTTCCTAGGAAGTAACGCTACTCGATGCAGTCCCAGTTACATGCTTTTACCGGGTAAAGACTGTGCGCCAGAATGATAAAAGTAGAATTCATACGTTTCCGTAAAAAAAAAAACTTTAGTTCCTGCTTAAAGGAGTATGGTTCGATTCAGGAAGAATAGGATTTGACCTCGTGCATTAGAAAAGGGAACAAATCCGTCCCCGGTGTCCTTTGTTAGGTTGTAGTATCAGTATCCTTATACAAGCTCACTTCAAATTTTCATATGATATTCTGGGGTTGAGTTTCAACCTTTTTATTTTTTCCAACCGCGATAATGCGCAGTTTTCTGCGGAACGCGAGCGACTTCGACGCCAAGGACGACCCGCACTAAACGGTACGACCGTGCACTAGAAAACCGTGAACGGACTTGTGTGAAACGTAATGTACAGAGCTTGACAACAGTAATGTAGACTGGGATCCTCGCTCACTATACTATCATAACCCTCGAGAAATTATCAAATATGAATAGACCTCTGTAAAGTTCCTACCCCACAATCTTCTGAGTTCATTCCCCGGTCGATGCTGTCAGGATCACAAGGGATGTTTTACACATTCAACGACTTTTTCTGACATTCGCTAATCAAAGTGTCTATCTACACATCAGACTTGTCATTACATCGACAAACTACGTGTCCATAGGCTGAGTAAGCATTTAGAATGAAAAATTGAGTCTGCTTCACGACACATATTCGTAAAACGCTCATTAATTATTTTGTGAGAGAAAGCATGCATAAAGTTCAAACACTAATACATCTTCCCTTTCTAAAAAATCTGAAAAACTCACAGGAAAACAACAATATTTCCGTGAAAAATTAGGTCCCTGAATCGAGCCCTAGTTCGGTGTTACACTGACTTCAACCACCGATGAAAGCTCTCTCGCGGTTAGTTCAAGGTGCTTTCACACGCTCTTTTCAGAGTTCCTGGCCAACCTACTACGTTTCAATAAGCGCATAAGTGTGTGTGTGATGGTGGCTAGCTACAAACACAAGTTTCGCTACAATATAACACTGAGATGTCTGTTTAGTTATTTTTCTCTATTTCTATACTAGTGGTACAGTGCGAAAGTGGTTAGCACACGTTTTTTATATGTATCCTGTTTGGAAATAACACTGTCTATGGACCATTACTCCTGTACATACCATAAGCATAATACCTCGCGATTCTAAGAGTCCCCCGAACCTTTATCTAATATTATGATATTATATTATGGTATATTAGGTATTAATCTTATTTTTGTAGTTCAACGGAGTGCTTTGAGCTTGCTCGACCGCTGTCATGGGTTGGACCGCTAGCGGCCCACATATTTAATCCAGAATTAGTACATGCAAATATTTTCTTTTGTAATCGTATCAGGTGTAGAGCAGAACAGGATACTTCAATCATCAGGACAAACAATATTGCAGAAGTGAGAAAGAGAAGCGACAGGAAAGCACACTACCTGCAATCATCACCTCAAAACAACTAAGACAGAGGGCGCCACGTGCAGGGTTGAAAAGCAGTTCATAACAATGGTTTAACCATTCATTTTTTTTAAGTATTAGGATATTCATGTTACAATTTCTTACAACAGCGTTCATAGCTAGTGAAGACACAAGTCAGCAACATTCATACCTCTGTGTAAGCACACGAATATTACATTTCAACAACGTACACTTTTCGTGTGAGTATGTGAATATTACATTTTAGCTGTATGTGCACTAGACGTTCAGTTGCGAAAAATATTTAAAAACATCAGTGCAAACTCACTGAAGCGTGTCTCTTTCTTGTGTCTCTCCATATCTATATACTATTCTTATGAGCACAAAAGATAGAACTTTCGAAGTAAGATGAAGCATGTATCGGTTTAAAAAAAAGATTTTGAGCTTTTCACCAACGCCATCTAGGGACAACAATGTTGACTGTCTGATTCAAGCAATCTATGAATATGTAGGAGAATGTTTCTCTGATCTTATGCAAAGTATATTCTTGTGTGGTGTATGGTATTATTCAACGGATGTCTTTCTAAGTGTATGCACATATCCGTGCGATGGATTAAGTTTTTTCTCACATACTTGTTTCGCCTCTGTAATTGTATGCTTTCACGTTTGTGAGTGTGTGCGTATGTTTCTGTGTGCGGGCGAGTGTGTGTGTGTGTGAGTATGTTTGTTTCGCTGAATCTGATATGTGTATACGTCTTCATGTCTCTATCGGTGTGTCTGTATGTGTATATGTTACCGTATGCAAGAATAAACATATTGTCTTACGGACACTTGCTCGCTACAGAAGAAGCTAACAATAGGAACTATTCTATTAGGAAATCTCATCGAAAAGTCACTAAACAGATAAGTTTACGAAAGATGCACGCTTGTATACAATTTTTCAGATTCTTTTACCTTTCTCGATTCTGTTAAGTAGAACAATGAAATAGCATTGCAGGAAAAAATCTTTTATTCATACACTAAGAAATTACAAGGACGACCCATCAGATATAGAACAGAAATTAGTAACACTATTACATTTATTTAGTATATGTTCAGAGGCGCGCACCAGTTCGTCATACACTTCGTTTAGTAATATAGGAAAGTGTAGCATGTAGGAATCTTCAACTCCTGCCTCTTCCACAAAAAGTTTAGCGATATCGCTTAAATGAATGTTTCTCACTGCTTCGGCGAAACGGGATATGGCCACACACGAATGGCGAAGCTGACTTGAATGATCTACTTCACACCCAATACATACGAACTGTATTGGGTTAAAAACTTTGCATAAGATCAGAGAAACATACGAACTGTATTGGGTGTGAAGTAGATCATTCAAGTCAGCTTCGCCATTCGTGTGTGGCCATATCCCGTTTCGCCGAAGCAGTGAGAAACATTCATTTAAGCGATATCGCTAAACTTTTTGTGGAAGAGGCAGGAGTTGAAGATTCCTACATGCTACACTTTCCTATATTACTAAACGAAGTGTATGACGAACTGGTGCGCGCCTCTGAACATATACTAAATAAATGTAATAGTGTTACTAATTTCTGTTCTATATCTGATGGGTCGTCCTTGTAATTTCTTAGTGTATGAATAAAAGATTTTTTCCTGCAATGCTATTTCATTGTTCTACTTAACAGAATCGAGAAAGGTAAAAGAATCTGAAAAATTGTATACAAGCGTGCATCTTTAGTAAACTTATCTGTTTAGTGACTTTTCGATGAGATTTCCTAATAGAATAGTTCCTAATTGTTAGCTTCTTCTGTAGCGAGCAAGTGTCCGTAAGACAATATGTTTATTCTTGCATACGGTAACATATACACATACAGACACACCGATAGAGACATGAAGACGTATACACATATCAGATTCAGCGAAACAAACATACTCACACACACACACACTCGCCCGCACACAGAAACATACGCACACACTCACAAACGTGAAAGCATACAATTACAGAGGCGAAACAAGTATGTGAGAAAAAACTTAATCCATCGCACGGATATGTGCATACACTTAGAAAGACATCCGTTGAATAATACCATACACCACACAAGAATATACTTTGCATAAGATCAGAGAAACATTCTCCTACATATTCATAGATTGCTTGAATCAGACAGTCAACATTGTTGTCCCTAGATGGCGTTGGTGAAAAGCTCAAAATCTTTTTTTTAAACCGATACATGCTTCATCTTACTTCGAAAGTTCTATCTTTTGTGCTCATAAGAATAGTATATAGATATGGAGAGACACAAGAAAGAGACACGCTTCAGTGAGTTTGCACTGATGTTTTTAAATATTTTTCGCAACTGAACGTCTAGTGCACATACAGCTAAAATGTAATATTCACATACTCACACGAAAAGTGTACGTTGTTGAAATGTAATATTCGTGTGCTTACACAGAGGTGTGAATGTTGCTGACTTGTGTCTTCACTAGCTATGAACGCTGTTGTAAGAAATTGTAACATGAATATCCTAATACTTAAAAAAAATGAATGGTTAAACCATTGTTATGAACTGCTTTTCAACCCTGCACGTGGCGCCCTCTGTCTTAGTTGTTTTGAGGTGATGATTGCAGGTAGTGTGCTTTCCTGTCGCTTCTCTTTCTCACTTCTGCAATATTGTTTGTCCTGATGATTGAAGTATCCTGTTCTGCTCTACACCTGATACGATTACAAAAGAAAATATTTGCATGTACTAATTCTGGATTAAATATGTGGGCCGCTAGCGGTCCAACCCATGACAGCGGTCGAGCAAGCTCAAAGCACTCCGTTGAACTACAAAAATAAGATTAATACCTAATATACCATAATATAATATCATAATATTAGATAAAGGTTCGGGGGACTCTTAGAATCGCGAGGTATTATGCTTATGGTATGTACAGGAGTAATGGTCCATAGACAGTGTTATTTCCAAACAGGATACATATAAAAAACGTGTGCTAACCACTTTCGCACTGTACCACTAGTATAGAAATAGAGAAAAATAACTAAACAGACATCTCAGTGTTATATTGTAGCGAAACTTGTGTTTGTAGCTAGCCACCATCACACACACACTTATGCGCTTATTGAAACGTAGTAGGTTGGCCAGGAACTCTGAAAAGAGCGTGTGAAAGCACCTTGAACTAACCGCGAGAGAGCTTTCATCGGTGGTTGAAGTCAGTGTAACACCGAACTAGGGCTCGATTCAGGGACCTAATTTTTCACGGAAATATTGTTGTTTTCCTGTGAGTTTTTCAGATTTTTTAGAAAGGGAAGATGTATTAGTGTTTGAACTTTATGCATGCTTTCTCTCACAAAATAATTAATGAGCGTTTTACGAATATGTGTCGTGAAGCAGACTCAATTTTTCATTCTAAATGCTTACTCAGCCTATGGACACGTAGTTTGTCGATGTAATGACAAGTCTGATGTGTAGATAGACACTTTGATTAGCGAATGTCAGAAAAAGTCGTTGAATGTGTAAAACATCCCTTGTGATCCTGACAGCATCGACCGGGGAATGAACTCAGAAGATTGTGGGGTAGGAACTTTACAGAGGTCTATTCATATTTGATAATTTCTCGAGGGTTATGATAGTATAGTGAGCGAGGATCCCAGTCTACATTACTGTTGTCAAGCTCTGTACATTACGTTTCACACAAGTCCGTTCACGGTTTTCTAGTGCACGGTCGTACCGTTTAGTGCGGGTCGTCCTTGGCGTCGAAGTCGCTCGCGTTCCGCAGAAAACTGCGCATTATCGCGGTTGGAAAAAATAAAAAGGTTGAAACTCAACCCCAGAATATCATATGAAAATTTGAAGTGAGCTTGTATAAGGATACTGATACTACAACCTAACAAAGGACACCGGGGACGGATTTGTTCCCTTTTCTAATGCACGAGGTCAAATCCTATTCTTCCTGAATCGAACCATACTCCTTTAAGCAGGAACTAAAGTTTTTTTTTTTTACGGAAACGTATGAATTCTACTTTTATCATTCTGGCGCACAGTCTTTACCCGGTAAAAGCATGTAACTGGGACTGCATCGAGTAGCGTTACTTCCTAGGAAAGAGTTTGCTGAGGATACAGCTGTAATAAGTATTTTTAAACAACGCCGTCGTGTAACGGGATAGTTTTTAATTTCGTAGGACTTTTGTTAAAAACCATTCGGGGCAAGGATCCGAACACGGGCCTTTTAGGTCGACCCTATTACCTTCAATATTTTTCATCAGGAGGAATAAAATCAGACTTTTTCCTTTTATTAATTTTTTCTGCGGGATTGCCACTGTGAGGCGGTCCTTCTAGTGAAAATGTGCCAGCCCAATAGTCGCAGAGTTGAAAGAAATAAGTATTGATTAAAACGGACTTTAGATCAGTTATAAGTATAGTAATATTCTGAGCGCTTGGAGAACGTGACAGCCACATGGACTTCTGATAGCGTAGCATTCAGCAGGGGCCATGCATTCCACTGCAGCTTCCGGAACATATAGCGGATTCGAAGTATCAGCCTCCGTTGCAAATGAAATTTCAGCGGATTAGTGTAGACAAGTTGAGAGGTGTGTGTGAGACATTGTATTATTTTTTTATAGTTGAAGTATTAAACTACGACCTCTCTACTCCGTTAAAAGTACGTCGCGTGCAAAAACTAAAGTTTTTGCACGCGACGTACTTTTAACATTCTACCTCGTACAAAAAAAAATATTTTTTCACCCGGTTTCACCAGCGTGATGAGACATACGCAAACGACGGAGGAAACGATTTTTTTTTTTAAAACTGTTTTACCTGATTTTTCTTCGAACAGTGTTACTCTCCCGTACCGCGGATACAGCAGTAATAAGTATTTTTAAAACGTGGCGTAATAAAACTGTTAGTCATACTTTTGCAATCACAATGTTTTTTGAAGTGACTTAGTAAAGGAAATTGGGAACACGGATCAAGGCTGTGAGTGGGTTTTCACGATGTACGGAAGCAGTACAGGTCCAAGATTCATTCGTCAATAAAAACCTTGTGATTCCCCGTTTGGAATAATTTCGTAGGGTTTAACCGTCCGTCAGCGAGAGGTTGTCCGTGGTGAGGATCCGAACACGAAGTCTTTTAAGTCGAACCTATTACCCCATCAATATTTTTCATCACGACGAATAAAATCAGATTTTATTAATTTTTCACCCGATAGCATTTTTTATTTTCTGCGGGGGCTGTTACTGCAGGGGTAGGGTTTCTTCTAGTAAAAAATGCAGCAACCAGTAATCGCTAGGGACCCGTTGCAAATAAAATTTCAGCGGATTAGCGTAGACAAGTTGAGAGGGGTGCGTGAGACATTGTATTATTTTTTTATAGCTGAAGTATTAAACTACGACCTCCCAAATCCATTAATGTGCATTCGTGATGGGACTAAAGTTTTTTCACTCGACGTACTTTTAACATTCTACCTCGTACAAAAAAAAAAATATTTTTTCACCCGCGTGATGAGACATAGGCAAACGACGGAGGAAACGATTTTTTTTAAAAACTGTTTTACCTGATTTTTCTTCGAACAGTGTTACTCTCCCGTACCGCGGATTACAACAGTAATAAGTATTTTTAAAACGCAGCGTAATAAAACAGTTAGAGGGTTTCTTCTAGTAAAAAATGCAGCAACCAGTAATCGCTAGGGACCCGTTGCAAATAAAATTTCAGCGGATTAGCGTAGACAAGTTGAGAGGAGTGCGTGAGACATTGTATTATTTTTTTATAGCTGAAGTATTAAACTACGACCTCCCTAGTCCATTAATGTGCATTCGTGATGGGACTAAAGTTTTTTCACGCGACGTACTTTTAACATTCTACCTCGTACAAAAAAAAAATATTTTTTCACCCGCGTGATGAGACATAGGCAAACGACGGAGGAAACGATTTTTTTTTAAAAACTGTTTTACCTGATTTTTCTTCGAACAGTGTTACTCTCCCGTACCGCGGATTACAACAGTAATAAGTATTTTTAAAACGCGGCGTAATAAAACAGTTAGTCATACTTTTGCAATCACAATGTTTTTTGAAGTGACTTAGTAAAGGAAATTGGGAACACGGATCAAGGCTGTGAGTGGATTTTCACGATGTACGGAAGCAGTACAGGTCCAAGATTCATTCGTCAATAAAAACCTTGTGATTCCCCGTTTGGAATAATTTCGTAGGGTTTAACCGTCCGTCAGCGAGAGGTTGTCCGTGGTGAGGATCCGAACACGAAGTCTTTTAAGTCGAACCTATTACCCCATCAATATTTTTCATCACGACAAATAAAATCAGATTTTATTAATTTTTTGCCCGATAGCATTTTTTATTTTCTGCGGGGGCTGCTACTGCAGGGGTAGGGTTTCTTCTAGTAAAAAATGCAACAACCAGTAATCGCTAGGGATAAAAGAAATAAGTGTTGGTTTTAAAATGGTTATAAAAATACGTATATGAAAAGACTGTCGGTGTAAGATCTAAATTTTAAAAGTGGAGAGGGAGCCTACCCGCAATAACTATGCTATAAGAGTTGTTAATCCTAACACACTGTGTAAAATTATACTGAAGGTTAAACATCCCTAGTGCTCAGTCTTCTGATACGTGTCACTCGCTGGTCACTCCACGTTACTTTCCCCTTGTTGTGACGTCACCTACCCTTAGAGAACAGCAACGTATGAGTAAACAACACTGAGCGCTGGTACGGCGCTGGACACTCAACCTCCCGGGCGATTGTGTCACGAGATGTTTCGTTGCTACCTGACCGGTAAGCGGACACGTACGACTTCAGGAATGCAGGAACAGAGGCTTTTCCATTGCAGGTTGGTTCTTGTTAGGAGTTGACAGAATGAAGCTGTGGGTAGTGCGTTCGACTCTCGTTGCCGAGAAGAAGTTTTTTTTTTTCGATAAAACGCATCTACAGACTATTTCAACCGTACGGTGGTTTTTTAATAAAGGTAAGGGAATTTTGATGAGTGTTTAATTACTAGGGAGTTTAATAGCAGGGAATTTTAATTATAAAGGAATCGTTTAGTCGTCCTGGCTAAATGAATAGCAAAGGATTTTAATTACTAAGGAATAAATACAACTCTGTGAGTTGATTTACAATTTGAGATCTGCATTCAAAAGAGTTCAGTGCTAGTGTTGGCTTTGATGTAAGAAATACATAGAAAAAGCTAGGTTAATATCTGAAATGGCTGACCCGCATCTAAGCCACCGCAAGTACAAGGCGTGTTCCCGTGCGTCCTGGAATCCACAGAGCAAGGGACGATTTTTTTTTTTTCCGGTGAAACACATCTACAGAAAAACTGATTTTATTTCCACCGTGGAGTGATTTTAATAAAGGTGAGGAATATTTTGACGAGTGTTTAATTACTAGGGAGTTGATTAACGGAGTTTGAAAATTTTTCCACTGCAGACGTGTGTTCTAAAAGCAGATTTAACATGTCATCCCTACGAATAATTTAAACCATTATTAATTTCACCCTATGGTATTTTCTATGGAAACAGTAAGAGTAAAATGAGTTTCAACTGTAGGATGATTTTTAATAGAGGTAAGGGAATTTTGATGAGTGTTTAATTACTAAGGAATTTTGTGTCATCCTTTTCTGTACAATTATTCTAAGACCAGTCAATCGTTCCATGCAATTATTCTGAGACTTGCATCAGCCGAGTGAAGGAGTGGGGCCTTAAAATGGTCAACCAGAGGGTTTTTCATAAGGGGGAGGGCTTAAAATATAGGTAGGTCGACCGTGGGGAGCGAAAACGAGAAATTAGACTTAAAATAAAGGGGTTTTTGGGGAAAATAGTATTTCTCACTGTCAACAGATGGCGCCAGAGGGTTTTTCATAAGGGGGAGGGCTTAAAATATAGGTAGGTCGACCGTGGGGGCCGAAAACGAGAAATTAGACTTAAAATAAAGGGGTTTTTGGGGAAAATAGTACTTCTCACTGTCAACAGATGGCGCCACTGAGGGGAAAGGGGGTGAAAGGGGGAGGAATTATTAACAAAGGTCGGTTACGTAATGATTATGTAATGATTACGTCATGTTGCGTCATAGGGGGCGTGGTCGGTGACGTCATAGGGGGGGAAAGCACTAGTGGGGGTACGGATGAATGCCGTATTTATACTAGAAGAAGGACTATCCCGCAGAAACTGGAATAAAAAAAAACTGTCCTGCAGAAACGAAAAGAAACAAAGCTATTGGGTAAAAATACTTTGAAAGGCAGAACTTCTAATAGGTGAGTCAGGATTCAAAATGGCAGAGTCTGGACTTAGAAATTTCGGATGAGGGTAGAAACCAAGATGGACGTCGGTGGTAATTACTAATGGATTATCTGCAATTTAACTGAATAATATAATTTCAGATTATTACATCACTGGAGGGAGGTATTCTTTTTGACATTGCATGACTAATGTGATTGATAATCATCCGCCACCAGCTTAAAACACATGGGTGGCGGATCCCATAGGATTAACATTGATCCGCCACTGGCTCAGAACTCGGTGGTAATTACTAATGGATTATCTGCAATTTAACTGAATAATATAATTTCAGATTATTACATCACTGGAGGGAGGTATTCTTTTTGACATTGCATGACTAATGTGATTGATAATCATCCGCCACCAGCTTAAAACACATGGGTGGCGGATCCCATAGGATTAACATTGATCCGCCACTGGCTCAGAACTCTCCTTTACCCACTACTCAGGGTGATTCAAAACTTATCGTTGAAATTTCGTGGGGAGGTAGGGAATACGTCAGGAAACCGATTTCACCTAGGAAAGTATGTCCGCAAACGTCATCTACATGAACAAAATGGACAAGTAAAGTGAACACAAGGAAACAGTACAGTTAAGTGGTAACGAATGTGACTTTTATTCCAACAAGGTAAAGTACAGGTTCACAGTAGGTTGCGATGATTGCGATGATGATTCGCGCAGATTGCGATGCACACGTGCAAACATTTGATGCTGCGGTATTCTTCTGTTGGGGTATCGGTCTTCGTAAACTTGCCTAGCTCGGGGGCCGCTTTCGCCAGCTGCCCCATATGCGAGATGCATATCCGCTAGCTCTTGATGCGTAAAACGATTCATCTTATCACTAGTAAGTCAGCTCGTATACTGATGACAGCGGGAGTGGTCGGGCGAGCTGTACACTGGTTGGGTACACACAGCGCCCTCTACATACGCATGCGTACATTTGCGGACATACTTTCCTATGTGAAATCGGTTTCCTGACGTATTCCCTACCTCCCCACGAAATTTGAACGATAAGTTTTGAATCACCCTGTATATTCATAAATTTGTTTTGAAAAAATTCGTCATCATGATCACCGTGATTATGATCATCATCATCATCCGGTTGCAGAACGGATGAGTGGGATGCTGCTAACAAGCATACGTAAATGAATATATATTCGTAAATTTGTTTTAAAAATATTCGTCATCATGATCACTATGATTATGATTATCATCATCATCATCATTCAGTTGCAGCACGAATGAATGGGATGCTGCTAACAAGCATATGTAAATGATTATATATTCATAAATTTGTGTTAAAAATATTGATCATCATGATCACCGTGATTATCATCATCATCATCATTATCATCATTCAGTTGCAGAACGGAGGAATAGGATGTTGCTAAAAAGCATATGTAAATGATTATATATTCATAGATTTGTTTTAAAAAACCGATCATCATCATCATCATCATCATCATCATCATCATCATCATCATCATCATCATCATCATCATCATCATCATGTTGCAGAACGGAGGAATAGGTTGCTGCCAAAAAGCATATGTAAATGATTATATATTCATAAATTTGTTTTAAAAAATATTGGTCATCATGATCACCGTGATTATGATCATCATCATCATTATCATCATTCAGTTGCAGCACGAATGAATGGGATGCTGCTAACAAGCATATGTAAATGATTATATATTCATAAATTTGTGTTAAAAATATTGATCATCATGATCACCGTGATCATCATCATCATCATCATCATTCAGTTGCAGAACGGAGGAATAGGATGTTGCTAAAAAGCATATGTAAATGATTATATATTCAAAAATTGTTTTAAAAAATTGATCATCATCATCATCATCATGTTGCAGAACGGAGGAATAGGTTGCTGCCAAAAAGCATATGTAAATGATTATATATTCATAAATTTGTTATAAAAAATATTGGTCATCATGATCACCGTGTTTATGATCATCATCATCAACATTCAGTTGCAGAACGGATGAATGGGATGCTGCTAACAAGCACATATAAATGATTATATATTCATAAATTTGTTTTAAAAAATATTGATCATCATGATCACCGGGATTATGATCATCATCATCATTATCATCATTCAGTTGCAGAACGGAGGAATAGGATGTTGCTAAAAAGCATATGTAGATGATTATATATTCATAAATTTGTTTTAAAAATATTCGTCATCATGATCACCATGATTATGATCATCATCATCATTCAGTTGCAGCACGGATGAACGGAATGCTGCTAACATGCATATTCAAATAATCATTAAATTTCTTAATTCCTTAGCTGAGTTCTAATACGTTAACAGAAACGTAAATTGTAATTAATAATACATTATTGCAATACGTTATAATAAATTATTTATCATGTATAATTTCGCATGTAAAATATTTCTTATATTTTTTTCCAAAATTTTAGAGAATATGTCAGGAATTTAAAATCAGTAAGAATCCAAACAGAAAAGGCCTAAGGTAGTAAAATTTAATTAATATAATCAACCAAAAGCATTAATCGTTTATATCTTGAAGAAAATTATTTTCTTCTTCTTTTTTTATCTTATTAAAAAAATACAAAAATTTAAGAGAGGGGAGGTTGGGTATTTTAATTCTGAGCGGCACTTTTTTTGCACACCATGGGCTAAATGGCCAAGTCATAAGGACCCCGAAGGCTCAGGGAAGGTTGGAGGAGAGGACCCACTGGAACAGCTGTTGGGAGACAGATGGTAGCCTCCCGTCAAAACCATCCAGCGTGTTCTTTACCGTGCACAGGGTATAGCACGGTTTTGCACACAATGGGCTAAATGGCCAGGTCACTGGACCCCGAAGGTTCACAGAAGGTTGGGGGGTAGAACCCACTGGAACAGCTGTTGGGAGACAGATGGTAGCTCCCGTCAAGGCCATCCAGCATGTTCTTTAACGTGCACAGGGTATGGCTCTCCCACACACGGGGCCACGGCTTAACGTCCCATCCGACGGACGGCGGCTTTTCCAAGCCCATCGGTGTCCCCTACTGACCGTGGGCAGGGCGAGGAGTTTTGCGGAGATAAATCTCAACGCTGACCCATCTGGGACTCGAACCTGGGAACTGCAGATTACGAGCCTGGCGCGCTACCAACTGAGCCACCCCCGACCCCAAGGGAGGGGAGGGGGTGCAGAGTCCAGACCCCATGGATGTATGGGGTCTGGACTCTCTCCCCTTAAAATACAAGCATATATATAAAACAGTGCATACGCCACTGCATATATATACACACACAGTCGTATCAGAATAATATGACCACCTACCATATATATACTATGGTAGGTGGTCATAATATTCTGAAACGACTGTGTATATACTGATACATATTTATGTTAATCAATATATAAATGATTCATATTATATTTCAATTTCGATAATTTATTTTCATAACAGTCAGACATATTTTTATTTAGACATATATCGTCACCCTAATGATAAACTTACGTGGTTTAATCAGAATTTTCGGGATGGATGTTTAAAAATTATTTAGTTATTTTTTTTTTAATGGGCAATTCCTCGTTTTCCACAGCTCCTTTCTTTCGCTAATCCACCGCTTTGTAGCATATATATAGGGGCGGGGGTGGCTCAGTCGGTAGCGCGCCAGGCTTGTAATCTGTAGTTCCCAGGTTCGAGTCCCAGCTGGGTCAGCGTTGAGATTTATCTCCGCAAAATTCCCCGCCCTGCCCGCAGTCAGTAGGAGACACCGATGGGCTTGGAAAGCCCGCCGTCCGTCGGATGGGATGTTCAGCCGTAGCAACGTGTGCGGGAGAGCCATACCCTATGCACGTTAAAGAACACGCTGGATGGCCTTGACGGGAGGCTACCATCTGTCTCCCAACAGCTGTTCCAGTGGGTCCCCTCCCCCAACCTTCTCTGAGCCTTCGGGGTCCACGTGACCTGGCCATTTAGCCCATGGTGTGCAAAAAAAGTGCCGCTCAGAGGTAAAACAACCCACCCAACTGTAGCATATAGCATTATTAGGATTTTTCAAAGTACCAGGATTTAGATCCCATAACCATTTGCATCTGAAGGTGTCCAATAAATGGTATGAGTCAAAAGACAAGGAAAGAATCACCAAAAAAGGTGAGCCCTAAAGGTCAGTAAGAACAGTGATAACCATGATAATTCATAGAGTCAGAACAGAAAAGATTTCCAGTTCGAAAACCAAAGGTTTTCTCTTGAATCTACTCACAGGATTGATTGGGGCGGGGGTGGCTCAGTCGGTAGCGAGCCAGGCTCGTAATTTGTAGTTCCCAGGTTCGAGTCCCAGCTGGGTCAGTGTTGAGATTTATCTCCACAAAATTCCCTGCCCTGCCCACGGTCAGTAGGGGACACCGATGGGCTTGGAAATGCCGCCGTCCGTTGGATGGACGTTAAGCCGTGGCCCCGTGTGCGGGAGATCCATACTCTGTGCACGTTAAAGAACACGCTGGATGGCCTTGACGAGAGGCTACCATCTGTCTCCCAACATCTGTTCCAGTGGGTCCCCTCCCCCAACCTTCTCTGAGCCTTCGGGGTCCTTGTGACCTGACCATTTAGCCCATGGTGTGCAAAAAAGTGCCGCTCAGAGGTAAAACAACCCAACCCAACTCACAGGATTGTGATCAAATTTCAAAATATTTGAAATAAATTCAGAGGATTTGTGCCCAGAGTTTCTAAGAATTTCTTAGATATCTGCTTTATATCCGTGTAAATATGTTGCAGACTTAAATGTCAATGTATTTGTCTGTTAGTTTTAAACCATGGAGATTTACAGCTTGTTTAAGATCTTATTTTGATAGGTCTGAATCTTCTACATATTTGTCTTAGAGTATTGTCTATTTGTCTATGAGGGCTTGCATAGGTTATGATTGGTCTAAGAAGAGTATGATAGGGTAGCAGTTTATGATCAATGGAGATGATAGAAATTCCATTGAAAGTACCAAGCTGACATCTAACCATGTTTACCTTTTGCAAAACATAGTCAATGGGTTGGGTTATTTTACCTCTGGGCGGCACTTTTTTGCACACAATGGGCTAAATGGCCAGGTCACATGGCCCCCGATGGCTCAGAGAAGGTTGGGGGAGGAGACCCACTGGAGCAGCGGCACTTTTTTGCACACAATGGGCTAAATGGCCAGGTCACATGGATCCCGAAGGCTCAGAGAAGGTTGGGGGAGGAGACCCACTGGAACAGCTGTTGGGAGACAGATCGTAGCCTCCCGTCAAGGCCATCCAGCGTATTCTTTAACGTGCACAGGGTATGGCTCTCCCGCACACGGGGCCACGGCTTAACGTCCCATCCGACGGACGGCGGCCTTTCCAAGCCCATCGGTGTCCCCTACTAACCGTGGGCAAGGCGGGGAATTTTGCGGAGATAAATCTCAACGCTGACCCAGCTGGGACTCGAACCTGGGAACTACAGATTACGAGCCTGACGCGCTACCGACTGAGCCACCCCCGCCCCGATAGTCAATGTGTTTGTCCCATCTGAGCATTTGATGTAAAGTAACACCGATATATTTAACTGTTTTCTATCAGTTGAGTGGAATATCAAATATGAATCCATCACTCTGTATGTAGCATAATTACGATTTTTCGAAGTACGAGGATAAAAGATCCCATAACCTTCTCCATCTGAGAGTATCCAATAGATGGCATGAGTAGCAAAGAACAACACAAAAATCACCAAAAGGTGAGCCCCAAGAGGCAGGAAAACAATGATATATATGGTAGATCAGGGTACTAGACCATAAATTGTTCCTGATCGAAAACCAATGGTCTAGCCCTCTTGAATCTGCTCATAGGATCATGATCATATTAGCACCAAAGAATGTAGAGGGAGAAGAAGTTAAGCTTTCATAGAGATTAATGTAAAATCGAGTATCGTGCATTTGGCGTACAGGTGAAACGAACATTACAGGGGACGAACGCTTTTGTAATTACATGTTACTGTCAACTTCCATTCTCTTCGCTTTTCCTACGTAATAATTTCCCATTGATATCTTTGCAGAGTATATTAATATCAATTCTGTTTCTATGCAACCAAGAAAGCTTCTTATTGTAATAATTTATTCTATAAATTAACTTCAGGCTAATTTCAAATCTTCAGGCTAATAAAAAAAAATAAATTGAACGTGGAACCGTTCAGTGTATAATTGTTGGTTCCACGAAAAATAATTCCAATAGAGAAAATAAACCTTTATTAAAATCACGATATTATTTTTTTCAAATACAAAGTGCAGTTTTCCTTTTTTTAAATATAAATTTTTTGATGCATAATTCCTTTGCCCCTTATTGTTTGTTTCCCAGCTTAAAAAATGCACATACGAATCGAAACACCACTTGAGGTCGCCACTTACGCTTTGTCAAAGCCGAACTTCTTTTCCTTATACGTTCTTTGTTATCACTCTGTGTTTTTAAAATATATAATATTTACATATAAGATTTATCGCAAATTACTAGCGGAAGTTATTTACAGGGTCATTATAAAAAATACCCTTATTTTAAGGTGCTAATTTTATTTTATAATTAAGTTACAAAGGCCTTATTCAAAAAGAAAAAAGATAGAATCTCAGAACTATGTTGTTCTCGCAAATTGAAAGAAATAATAATAATAATTTATTTCGTGCTGGGGTTTACAGTAAAGGCAAGGTAGAGGTAACTTTGGATATTAATGTAAACGTTCAAGTGTCTTGGTGCCACAGTACATTTGAGAAATTAAAAAGAAATATTGATAGTACAAAAATACAAACATATTTACAGGAATTGCATAATTATTTGATACATATAAACTGAATGACAAGTTGCACAGACGAAGACCAACTTATAGTATGAAATATGATAAAAAAAAATACTAACTTAGTACAGTCGCTCAAAAAAGTATCCGAACAATCTGGTTGATTACAGAATTCATAAAAAATATTTGGAAACGATTTTTTTAGAAATTAGTGATTTTTGCAACCTTCGTGTACAGTCGCTCAAATAAGTATCCGAACACTACGGTTGATTACAGAATTCATAAAAAATATCTGGCAACGATTTTTTTTAGAAATTAGTGATCTGGCAACCTTCGTGTACAGTCGCTCAAAAAAGTATCCGAACACTATGGTTGATTACAGAATTCATAAAAAATATCTGGCAATGATTTTTTAGAATTAGTGATCTGGCAACCTTCGTGTACAGTCGCTCAAAAAAGTATCCGAACACTATGGTTGATTACAGAATTCATAAAAAATATCTGGCAACGATTTTTTTTAGAAATTAGTGATCTGGCAACCTTCGTGTACAGTCGCTCAAAAAAGTATCCGAATACTATGGTTGATTACAGATTTCATAAAAAATATCTGGCAACGATTTTTTTTAGAAATTAGCGATCTGGCAACTTTCGTGTACAGTCGCTCAAATAAGTATCCGAACACTATGGTTGATTGGGAATTGAATATAAAATTGAACACTAAATATTATTATATTTATTGGCAACCTAAAAAAATCGTTGGCGATATTTTTTTCTGAATTCTGTAATCAACCATAGTGTTCGGATATTTTTTTGAGCGACTGTACACGAAGGTTGCCAGATCAGTGATTTCTAAACAAATCGTTGCCAGATATTTTTTTCTGAATTCTGTAATCAACCGTAGTGTTCGGATATTTTTTTGAGCGACTGTACACGAAGATTGACAGATCACTGATTCTAAAGAAATCGTTGCCAGATATTTTTTTCTGAATTCTGTAATCAACCGGAGTGTTCGGATATTTTTTTTTTGAGCGACTGTACACGAAGGTTGAAAAATCACTGATTTCTAAACAAATCGTTGCCAGATATTTTTTTTCTGAATTCTGTAATCAACCGTAGTGTTCGGATATTTTTTGAGCGACTGTTCACAAAGGTTGCTAGATCACTGATTTCTAAAGAAATCGTTGCCAGATATTTTTTTGTGAATTCTGTAATCAACCGTAATGTTCGGATATTTTTTTTTGAGCGACTGTACACGAAGGTTGACAGATCACTGATTTCTAAACAAATCGTTGCCAGATATGTTTTTCCGGATTCTGTAATCAACCGTAGTGTTCGGATATTTTTTTTTGAGTGACTGTACACGAAGGTTGCGAGATCACTGATTTCTAAACAAATCGTTGCAGAATATATTTTTTTCTGATTTCTGTAATCAACCGTAGTGTTCGAATATTTTTTTGAGCGACTGTACACGAAGGTTGCCAGATCACTGATTTCTAAACAAATCGTTGCCAGATATGTTTTCCGGATTCTATAATCAACCGTAGTGTTCGGTTATTTTTTTGAGCGATTGTACACGAAGGTTGCCAGATCACTGATTTCTAAACAAATCGTTGCCAGATATGTTTTTCCGGATTCTGTAATCAACCGTAGTGTTCGGATATTTTTTGAGCGACTGTACACGAGGTTGCCAGATCACTGATTTCTAAACAGATCGTTGCCAGATATGTTTTCCGGATTCTGCAATCAACCATAATGTTCAGATATTTTTTTTGAGTGACTGTACACGAAGGTTGCGAGATCAGTGATTTCTAAACAAATCGTTGCAGAATATATTTTTTTCTGATTTCTGTAATCAACCGTAGTGTTCGGATATTTTTTTTGAGCGACTGTACACGAAGGTTGCCAGATCACTGATTTCTACACAAATCGTTGCCAGATATTTATTTTCTGAATTCTGTAATCAACCGTAGTGTTCGGATATTTTTTTGAGCGACTGTACAGAAAGGTTGCCAGATCACTGATTTCTAAAGAAATCTTTGCCAGATATTTTTTTCTGAATTCTGTAATCAACCGTAGTGTTCGGATATTTTTTTGAACGACTGTACACGAAGGTTGAAAAATCACTGATTTCTAAAAAAATTATTGCCAGATATTTTTTCTGAATTCTGTAATCAACCATAGTGTTCGAATACTTATTTGAGCGACTGTATACGAAGGTTGACAGATCACTGATTTCTAAAGAAATCGTTGCCAGATATTTTTTTCAGAATTATGTAATCAACCTTAGTGTTCGGATATTTTTTTTGAGCGAAGGATATTTTTTTTTTAGTATGAAAAGGAGAATACATTGAAAGTTGATTTGTTGCACGCTGACACCCACAAATATTTATCGGAGCGTTTAACGAGTGATTATTCTATATTTTCAGAATAAAGCCCCCCCTCCAAGGACTTACCTGGTCGAGTTTGTGAGTTCATCCATAGTCTTGGTGCTGACCCAGAGTTCAACTATGACCCAGGCGTAGCAGACGATCATGAGCACAGAGGGCAGTGCGAACAGTGTCGTCAGACGATACGCGGCGACGGCGAATCCCCGCCAGTCGCTGAGCTCCTTGCACGAGAAGAGCGTAACCGTAACCGCATAATTGGTAAATGATGTCTTGATGGTGTTCTGAGGGAGAAAAATAGTCAATAAAATTTGTCAGCCAGTAAAATTTAAATTTGTCTAGAAATTGAATCGAAACTTAATACAGTGAACGTAAATAGGAATAAAATGCAAGCAAACGAATTTCACAAAAGTAAAATGTTTTTCAACTATTTATGACCAAATTCTTAGGGGCGGGGGTGGCTCAGTCGGTAGCGTGCCAGACTCGTAATCTGTAGTTCAAAGGTTCGAGTCCCAGTTGGGTCAGCGTTGAGATTTATCCCCGCAAAATTCCCCGCCTTGCCCACGGTCAGTAGGGGACACCGATGGCCTTGATAAGGACGTCGTCCGTCGGATGGGACGTTAAGCCGTGGCCCCGTGTGTGGGATGGAGGCTACCATCTGTCTCCCAACAGCTGTTCCAGTGGGTCCCCTCCCCCAACCTTCTCTGAGCTTTCAGGGTCCTTGTGACCTGTCCATTTAGCCCATGGTGTGAAAAAAAGTGCCACTCAGAGGCAAAACAACCCAATGTTAAAGAACACGTTGTATGGTCTTGATGGGAGGCTACCATCTGTCTCCCAACAGCTGTTCCAGTGGGTCCCCTCCCCCAAACTTCTCTGAGCCTTCGGGGTCCTTGTGACCTGTCCATTTAGCCCATGGTGTGAAAAAAAGTGCCCCCTCAGAAGCAAAACAACCAAATGTTAAAGAACACGTTGTATGGTCTTGACGGGAGGCTACCATCTGTCTCCCAACAGCTGTTCCAGTGGATCTCCTCCCCACAACCTTCTCTGAGCCTTCGGGTCCCTGTGACCTGTACATTTAGCCCATGGTGTGCAGAAAAGTGCCGCTCAGAGGTAAAACAACCCAAATTCTTACATCGTAATAGGGTTGAAATTATTGGCGTGTGACATATCGGTCGAGGTCAGTCGGAGGTCAGATTTTGGGCCCGGATTTTTTCACGACCCTGGGGAATTACTTTCAGAAGAAAATTTTCGGAGCTTTACCATTTCTGCTCCTTGGTTAGAAATTGCGTGATTCCCTGGCAGTCAGCCGTCAATCAATCAGTCACAATCGTCTACAATTTGGTTGGGTTGTTTTACCTCTGAGCGGCACTTTTTTTCCATGGCTAAATGACCAGGTCACAAGAACCCCGAAGGCTCAGAGAAGGTTGGAGGAGGGGACCCACTCGAACAGCTGTTGGGAGACAGATGGGAGCCTCCCGTTAAGGCCATCCAGTGTGTTCTTTAACATTGGGTTGTTTTACCCCTGAGCGGCACTTCTTTGCACACCATGGGGTAAATGGCCAGGTCATAAGAACCCCGAAGGCTCAGAGGAGGTTGGGGCAGGGGACTAACTGGAACAGCTGTTGGGAGACAGATGGTAGCTTCCCGTCAAGGCCATCCAGCGTGTTCTTAACAATGGGTAGTTTTACCTCTGAGCGGCACTTTTTTGCACACCATGGGCTAAATGGCCAGGTCACATGGACCCCGAAGGCTCAGAGAAGGTTGGGGGAAGGGACCCACTAGAAGAGCTGTTGGGAGACAGATGGCAGCCTCCCGTTAATTCCATCCAGTGTGTTCTTTAACATTGGGTTGTTTTACCTCTGAGCGGCACTTTTTTGCACACCATGGGCTAAATGCCCAGGTTACAAGGCCCCGAAGGCTCAGAGAAGGTTGGGGGGAGGAGACCCACTGGAACAGCTGTTGGGAGACAGATGGTAGCTTCCCGTCAAGGCCATCCAGTGTGTTCTTTAACGTGCACAGGTTATGGCTCTCTCCCGCACACGGGACCTAGGCTTAACGACCCATCCGACGGACGGTGTTCTTTCCAAGCCCATTGGTGTCCATAATGACCGTGAGCAGGGAGGGGAATTTTGCGGAGGTAAATCTCAACGCTGACTCAGCTGGGACTCGAACCTGGGAACTACAGATTACGAGCCTGGAACGCTACCGATAAGCCACCCCCGCCCCTCTGACAATGGGTGAAGACGGAAAAATGCACATGAAAACGACAGAATATAAATTAAAAGGCTGCCTGTGTATTACGAAGGCCAATCGAACAGTGAAATAATATTTTCTAGTTGTAAACAAGTTTTTCTCGAGAATAATCTTCAATAGATGGTTATTGTTATGAAAATGGTGAAAGCATAATTTTCTTTTTTAAAAAAAAATCATTGAACTTGTAAAAAAAAAGTTCAGAAACCAGAAAAACATTCTAGGATGATTTTTAAGGTAAATCTTTTCGAAATTCCCCTATGATGGGCGGGGGTGGCTCAGTCGTTAGCGCGCCAGGCTCGTAATCTGTAGTTCCCAGGTTCGAGTCCCAGCTGGGTCAACGTTGAGACTTATCTCCGCAAAATTCCCCGCCTTGCCCACGGTTAGTAGGGGACACCGAAGGGCTTGGAAAGGCCGCCGTCCGTCGGATGGGACGTTAAGCCGTGGCCCCGTGTGCGGGAGAGCCATACCCAGTGCACGTTAAAGAACACGCTGGATGGCCTTGACGGGAGGCTACCATCTGTCTCCCAACAGCTGTTCCAGTGGGTCCCCTCCCCCAACCTTCTCTGAGCCTTCGGGGTCCATGTGACCTGGCCATTTAGCCCATGTTGTGCAAAAAAAGTGCCGCTCAGAGGTAAAACAACGCAACCTTCTCTGTGCCTTCGGGGTCCATGTGACCTGGCCATTTAGCCCATGGTGTGCAAAAAAGTGCCCCTCACAGGTAAAACAACCCAACCCCTCCCCCAACCTTCTCTGTGCCTTCGGGGTCCATGTGACCTGGGCATTTAGCCCATGTTGTGCAAAAAAAGTGCCGCTCAGAGGTAAAACAACCCAACCTTCTCTGTGCCTTCGGGGTCCATGTGACCTGGCCATTTAGCCCATGGTGTGCAAAAAAGTGCCCCTCAGAGGTAAAACAACCGAACCCTTCAATAGATGGTTATTGTTATGAAAATGGTGAAAGTATAATTTTCTTTAAAAAAAAAAAATCATTGAACTTATAAAAAAACGTTCAGAAACCAGACACGACACGATGAACGAATTCTGGTTTATTTTTGCAAAAAACCAAAGCTGCGTGCTGAATTCGATTCCAATTCAAATTCTTTATGTAAATACGATCTCTATCTGACTGATAATGAAGTAGGATTTGTTCATGCACGATAGGGAATCGGACTACTTCATCTGATGAGTGGCTTTGCTTACCTTGGTCGCAATCACGGGGGCTGCCAGCAGTAAAGAGATCACCCAAACGCCGATCATCAATCTCTTGCAGTTGCTCATCGTGCACACTGAGCGAGACCGGATCGGGAAGACAATCACCACGAATCTGGAAGAGAAGATGAAAATGATGAGATTTGCATCTGCTGGGAGTTAAGCAGTTTTACTTTTTACTGAGGTTGAATTATTAGTTTTGTTTTCATAGCGGTAGCTGCTGTTTAATTAAATATTTCGCGAAAGTTTCGTTGTGGTTATTTAACGTGAATATTCAAAATTGAAATAATTAGTGTAATTTTAATATTAAAAAAGTTTTAGTGAAGAAATTTAGGCAGATACTTTGTTCTGATTATATCTGAAAAATGTGATATCAAAATTCTATTTTTATTATCAGAGGGTTGTTTTTACCTCTGAGCGGCACTTTTTTGCACACCATGGGCTAAATGGCTAGGTCACATGGACCCCGAAGGCTCAGAATAGGTTGGGGGAAGGGACCTACTGGAAGAGCTGTTGGGAGACAGATGGTAATCTCCCGTCAAGGCCATCCACCGTGTTGGGTTATTTTACCTCTGAGCAGCAATTTTTTGCACACCATGGGCTAAATGGCCAGGTCACAAGGACCGCGAAGGCTCAAAGATGGTTGGGGGAGGGGACCCACTGGAACATCTGTTGGGAGACAGATGGTATCTCCCGTCAAGTCAAGACTATCCAGCGTGTTCTTTAACATTGGGTTGTTTTACCTCTCAGTAGCACTTTTTTGCACACAATGGGCTAAATGGCTAGGTCACAAGGACCCCGAAGGCTCATAGAAGGTTGGGGGCCCATTGGAACAGCTGTTGATGGTAGCCTTCCGTCAAAGC
This sequence comes from Ryuthela nishihirai, assembly GCA_038380435.1. Classification (NCBI taxonomy): domain Eukaryota; kingdom Metazoa; phylum Arthropoda; class Arachnida; order Araneae; family Heptathelidae; genus Ryuthela; species Ryuthela nishihirai. The sequence goes on from JAWZYU010000006.1 coordinate 74,511,788, forward strand.
CATCCAGTGTGTTCTTTAACGTGCACAGGGTATGGCTCTCCCACACACGGGGCCACGGATTAACGACCCATCCGACGGACGGCGGTCTTTCCAAGCCCATCGGTGTCCCCTACTGACCGTGGGCAGGGCGGGGAATTTTGCGGAGATAAATCTCAACGCTGACCCAGCTGGGACTCGAACCTGGGAACTACAGATTACGAGCCTGGCGCGCAACAGACTGAGCCACCCCCGCCCTATTATCAGAGGAAAGAGTGAGTAGTAAGCAAGAAACATAAAAAAGTAGGCTATCTTTTCTCCGAACAAGGTAGACGTTTAGAGAATGGTGACGATAGAGGCAGAGAAAGAGAAGTGTAGATAAAAGGAAAGAAGTGCAGGTGAAGAAATAAAGTGCATGTGATATGCAGAAGGGAAAAATATCGAAAAGTGCAGACGTACATAGAAAGTTTAGAAATACAATGAGAAATATAAAAGTACAGGATGAAGTTTGGATAAGCAGAGAGAGTGTGCTCATTAACATAGAAAAAGAATAAGTGCAGATAAATATTTGATCACGTATAGAAAAGTGTTGAAGCACAGAGAAAAGTTTACACTAACAGAGAAAGTGCAGAGGTAAAGATAGAAGTCTGGATATGCAGATAGAATTGAAGAATAGAGAGAAGTCTTGAAGTCCAAAGAGAAATGTACACTAGAATGCACAGAGAAAGTGCAGAGGTAAAGATAGAACTCTGGATATGCAGATAGGTATTGAAGAATAGGGAGAAGTCTTGAAGTCCAAAGAGAAATGCGCACTAACAGAGAAAGTGCAGAGGTAAAGATAGAAGTCTGGATATGCAAATAGGTTTTTGAAGAATAGAGATACATCTTGAAGTCCAAAGAGAAACGCACAGTAACAGAGAAAGCGCAGAGGTAAAGATAGAAGTCTGGATATGCAGATAGGTATTGAAGAATAGAGATACGTCTTGAAGTCCAAAGGGAAATGCACAGTAACAGAGAAAGTGCAGAGGTAAAGATAGAAGTCTGGATATTCAAATAGGTTTTGAAGAATAGAGATAAGTATTGAAGTCCAAAGGGAAATGCACAGTAACAGAGAAAGTGCAGAGGTAAAGATAGAAGTCTGGATATGCAGATAGGTATTGAAGAATAGAGATACGTCTTGAAGTCCAAAGAGAAACGCACAGTAACAGAGAAAGCGCAGAGGTAAAAATAGAAGTCTGGATATGCAAATAGGTTTTGAATAATAGAGATACGTCTTGAAGTCCAAAGAGAAACGCACAGTAACAGAGAAAGCGCAGAGGTAAAGATAGAAGTCTGGATATGTAAATAGGTTTTGAAGAATAGAGATACGTCTTGAAGTCCAAAGAGAAACGCACAGTAACAGAGAAAGTGCAGAGGTAAAGATAGAAATCTGGATATGCAAATAGGTTTTTGAAGAGTAGAGATACGTCTTGAAGTCCAAAGAGAAATGCACACTAACAGAGAAAGCGCAGAGGTAAAGATAGAAGTCTGGATATGCAGATAGGTATTGAAGAATAGAGATACGTCTTGAAGTCCAAAGATAAATGCACACTAACAGAGAAAGCGCAGAGGTAAAGATAGAAGTCTGGATATGCAAATAGGTTTTTGAAGAATAGAGATACGTCTTGAAGTCCAAAGAGAAATGCACACTAGCAGAGAAAACGCAGAGGTAAAGATAGAAGTCTGGATATGCAGATAGGTATTGAAGAATAGAGATACGTCTTGAAGTCCAAAGGGAAATGCACAGTAACAGAGAAAGTGCAGAGGTAAAGATAGAAGTCTGCATATGCAGATAGAATTGAAGAATAGAGAGAAGTCTTGAAGTCCAAAGAGAAATGTACACTAGAATGCACAGAGAAAGTGCAGAGGTAAAGATAGAACTCTGGATATGCAGATAGGTATTGAAGAATAGGGAGAAGTCTTGAAGTCCAAAGAGAAATGCCTACTAACAGAGAAAGTGCAGAGGTAAAGATAGAAGTCTGGATATGCAAATAGGTTTTTGAAGAATAGAGATACATCTTGAAGTCCAAAGAGAAACGCACAGTAACAGAGAAAGCGCAGAGGTAAAGATAGAAGTCTGGATATGCAAATAGGTTTTGAAGAATAGAGATACGTCTTGAAGTCCAAGGAGAAATGCACAGTAACAGAGAAAGTGCAGAGGTAAAGATAGAAGTCTGGATATTCAAATAGGTTTTGAAGAATAGAGATAAGTATTGAAGTCCAAAGGGAAATGCACACTAACTGAGAAAGTGCAGAGGTAAAGATAGAAGTCTAGATATGTAAATAGGTTTTGAAGAATAGAGATACGTCTTGAAGTCCAAAAAGAAACGCACAGTAACAGAGAAAGTGCAGAGGTAAAGATAGAAGTCTGGATATGCAGATAGGTATTGAAGAATAGAGATACGTCTTTAAGTCCAAAGAGAAATGCACACTAACACAGAAAGCGCAGAGGTAAAGATAGAAGTCTGGATATGCAGATAGGTATTGAAGAATAGAGATACGTCTTGAAGTCGAAAGATAAATGAATACTAACAGAGAAAGTGCAGAGGTAAAAATAGAAGTCTGGGTATGCAAATAGGTTTTGAAGAATAGAGATACGTCTTGAAGTCCAAAGAGAAATGCACAGTAACAGAGAAAGTGCAGAGGTAAAGATAGAAGTCTGGATATGCAGATAGGTATTGAAGAATAGAGATACGTCTTGAAGTCCAAAGAGAAACGCACAGTAACAGGGAAAGCGCAGAGTAAAGATAGAAGTCTGGATATGTAAATAGGTTTTGAAGAATAGAGATACGTCTTGAAGTCCAAAGAGAAACGCACAGTAACAGAGAAAGCGCAGAGGTAAAAATAGAAGACTGGATATGCAAATAGGTTTTGAATAATAGAGATACGTCTTGAAGTCCAAAGAGAAACGCACAGTAACAGAGAAAGCGCAGAGGTAAAGATAGAAGTCTGGATATGTAAATAGGTTTTGAAGAATAGAGATACGTCTTGAAGTCCAAAGAGAAACGCACAGTAACAGAGAAAGCGCAGAGGTAAAGATAGAAATCTGGATATGCAAATAGGTTTTTGAAGAGTAGAGATACGTCTTGAAGTCCAAAGAGAAATGCACACTAACAGAGAAAGCGCAGAGGTAAAGATAGAAGTCTGGATATGCAGATAGGTATTGAAGAATAGAGATACGTCTTTAAGTCCAAAGAGAAATGCACACTAACAGAAAAAGCGCAGAGGTAAAGATAGAAATCTGGATATGCAAATAGGTTTTGAAGAATAGAGATACGTCTTGAAGTCCAAAGAGAAACGTACACTAACAGAGAAAGCGCAGAGTTAAAGATAGAAGTTTGGATATGCAAATAGGTTTTGAAGAATAGAGATACGTCTTGAAGTCCAAAGAGAAATGCACACTAACAGAGAAAGCGCAGAGGGAAAGATAGAAGTCTGGATATGCAAATAAGTTTTTGAAGAATAGAGATACGTCTTGAAGTCCAAAGAGAAATGCACACTAACAGAGAAAGTGCAGAGGTAAAGATAGAAGTCTGGATATGCAGATAGGTATTGAAGAATAGAGATACGTCTTGAAGTCCAAAGAGAAATGCACACTAACAGAGAAAGCGCAGAGGTAAAGATAGAAGTCTGGATATGCAAATAGGTTTTTGAAGAATAGAGATACGTCTTGAAGTCCAAAGAGAAATGCACACTAACAGAGAAAGTGCAGAGGTAAAGATAGAAGTCTGGATATGCAGATAGGTGTTGAAGAATAGAGATACGTCTTTAAGTCCAAAGAGAAATGCACACTAACAGAGAAAGCGCAGAGTTAAAGATAGAAGTTTGGATATGCAAATAGGTTTTGAAGAATAGAGATACGTCTTGAAGTCCAAAGAGAAATGCACACTAACAGAGAAAGCGCAGAGGTAAAGATAGAAGTCTGGATATGCAAATAGGTTTTGAAGAATAGAGTTGGGTTGTTTTACCTCTGAGAGGCACTTTTTTGCACACCATGGACTAAATGGCCAGGCCACAAGGACCCCGAAGGCTCAGAGAAGGTTGGGGGAGGGGACCCACTGGAACAGCTGTTGGGAGACAGATGGTATCCTCCCGTCAAGGCCATCCAGCGTGTTCTTTAACGCGCACAGGGGATGGCTCTCCCACACACGGGGCCACGGCTTAACGTCCCATCCGTCGGACGGCGGCCTTTCCAAGCCCATCGGTTTCCCCTACTGACCGTGGGCAGGGCGGGGAATTTTTGCGGAGATAAATCTCAACGCTGACCCAGCTGGGACTCGAACCTGGGAACTACAGATTACGAGCCCAGCGCGCTACCGACTAAGCCATCCCCGCCCCTTGAAGAATAAAGATACGTCTTGAAGTCCAAAGAGAAATGCGCACTAACAGAGAAAGCGCAGAGGTAAAGATAGAAGTCTGGATATGCAAATAGGTTTTGAAGAATAGAGATACGTCTTGAAGTCCAAAGAGAAATGCACACTAACAGAGAAAGCGCAGAGGTAAAGATAGATGTCTGGATATGCGGGTGATAGGCTGATGGAGAAATATCTAGAGAATAAAGTGGGTGATTGTCTAATGGAGAAAGTTCTGGGGAATGAGATTGGTGATAATTTGATTGTGAAAGATCTTGAGAATAAAATGGGTGATAGTGTGATGGAGAATGATCTGGAGAATGAAGCGTGTTATAATTTGTTGGGGGGGGGGGAATCTGGAGAATAAAGTGGGTGATATAAAGTTTCCTATCCATGATCTCGAATTTCATTCAGGGTCACTTTTTCCCATATGAGGTTTTGCATTATCATTCAGAAAGACTTTTGTTACTCGCGAGTGTTGTGTTCTTTTGCAGTAATGCGTCGTGCACCGTTTCCAGTTGTTCCGATCACACATTCCCCGTGATGTTTGGCCAAGAAGTAAGATTTCGTAGTGCACGATTGCTTCGGTATGACAGCACACACAGCATAATTTTCTTCTGTTAATTGCGGTCTCCGAAGTGATGTGAATTCTCATATTTCCTGTACGTGATCGATTTTTCCTCACAAGTCATCAACCGATCGTGAAATGATTTATTATTTTGTCACGAAAGCAGCAATATGGAAACCGATAATCTCAGACGCTTAAAGTCCACTGCAAGTTCGTGCGGAACCCATTTGGGAAGTAGATAAACGTGTTCTAGCTTAAACAAATACAATCGTATTGTTTCAGCACCACATTAAATGTTTTTGAAAGCATTTCACACATCTGGCTCCAGTCAGATTCGATGGCATTTCACAATTATTTTTCGTAATTTGGGTAAGAATTTGAATGTGCTAAAACCTTAATCTTATTTGGACATCAGTAGTACCGAAGGACGCCTGGCGACGGAAGTAGCTCCACGGTCCACTGCACACGCTGGCGTCGGTAGTGACGTCATCGTCGGGGGCTTAATTTTTGGGAGGGGGTCGACCGAAAGTGCCGACCCCCCTCAGGTGGGGGGGATGTGTGTGTCCTGGAGACGGGGAGGGCTTAAATTGTGTGTGCCCCTAAAAAAGGCCCCCTGGGGAGTGGTTGCGTGGGGTTGCGTGGGGTTGGCACTTCCTGCGTTAAGGGGCCTAAAAAAGGCCTCTTAACGACAGGAAGTGCCAACCCCACGCAGGTGGGGGGATGGTCTTCCTCCTCCACACGTGTGCTGGCGTCGGGGGCTTAAATTTTGGGAGGGGGCGACCGGAAGTGACGTCCCCCTCGCAGGGGTGGGGAGGGCTTAAATTTCTTGATGGCGTCGGTGCCCCCCGAAAAAGGCCTCTGGGGAGGGCTTAATTTTTGGCTTTCTCCCCCACACGTGTGCTGGAGACGGGGAGGGCTTATTTTTTAACGGCCGGAAGTGGCGCCCACGCTGTCGTCGGGTTGGGGACGTCTTCCTCCCACGCGTATGCTTGTTTGTGGGAGACGCGGCTTCCTCCCCCATTTCTTACCCCCACGCGTATCAGCATTTGCCTAGAGCCTGCGGCGGTATGGTGGCGGAAACCGCCCACTCAGGGCGGGAACGGAATGTTAAAAAAAAACGGACGGCACTGGCGGGAGAACTCGCGCGCGTGGAAGACGGGCTAGGGTTGACTCCCCCATTTCCTGTTACACAGATTCTTTCTCGTATGAAGAGAAACTTTCTGATTTAAATCGCACCCAATGCGAGCTCGATAATATGTTGAAAAGTCTGGTAAATGACCAGAGGAGTTTTAAGTGAATCTCAAAATGTGTTACAGGGACTTTACGCTGCGAAATTTTTTCACATGTCTTGGTTGCTACAAATGTGATAGCTTTAAACAATTATGGTGTAAACTTCTATTCCAAAACACAGTTACCTTTATACGTTCCTACAAGAGAAATAAACTTTCACAGGAAATAAGAATCTTAAATTTTCTTCCAGCATAAACAAAATATTTCTTACAAGTGTATAACCCCTAACTCGTTTGCGTGTGTAATTTTGCTCCGATACGAAAGAGATGTAATCGCAGTAAAACATTCTTTACCAAAAGCGCAGTCCAGCAGATGTGTTCGCAGTAAAACATTCTTTACCAAAAGCGCAGTCCAGCAGATGTGTTCGCACAGCAGATGTGTTCGCAGTAAAACATTCTTTACCAAAAGCGCAGTCCAGCAGATGTGTTCGCACAGCAGATGTGTTCGCAGTAAAACATTCTTTACCAAAAGCGCAGTCCAGCAGATGTGTTTGCACAGCAGATGTGTTCGCAGTAAAACATTCTTTACCAAAAGCGCAGTCCATACGGTTGCACTATGTCAGTATAATACTCAAAGAAAGTTCGTGAAACCTGTTTTCGTGCAGTGGGTGCCACCACTCTCATTTTATTCACACTACAAGTGTGCACGCGAAAGTTTCAATTGTACCAAGGACAGTTTACTTTTCCAACGTTTTTCGAAGAATGACCGAATATTTCCTAAACTTTGCATTCCCTTGCATTACCGAAAGTGTGGTTGGCAGTTAAGATTTAGAGCGTGTATCTCGCCATGAATTATTTGTACACGGTCCAAAAAGTTTGACATAATTGCCAGACTTAATAATTTATTCCATGCAGGGGTTTGGGTTGGGTTGTTTTACCTCTGAGCGGCACTTTTTTGCACACCATGGGCTAAATGGCCGGGCCACATGGACCCCGAAGGCTTAGAGAAGGTTGGGGGAGGGGACCCATTGGAACAGCTGTTGGGAGACAGATGGTAGCCTCCCGTCAAGGCCATCCAGCGTGTTCTTAACGTGCACAGGGTATGGCTTTCTCGCACACGGGGCCACGGCTTAACGTCCCATCCGACGGACGACTGCCTTTCCAAGCCCATCGGTGTCCCCTACTGACCGTGGGCAGGGCGGAGAATTTTGCGGAGATAAAACTCAACGCTGACCCAGCTGGGACTCGAACCTGGGAACTACAGATTACGAGCCTGGCGCGCTACCGACTGAGCCACTCCCGCCCCTACTTTGGAAGACGATTCCAACAGATGCATCGAATAGGTTAACCCCAAAAATTGAACCATGCATTTTACCAGATTAGCATGTACAGATCCTCTTCCGGAAGGGTCAAATCCTCTGCTTAATAATTGTCTACAGATAGAGCAAAATTAATTCCCAATTTTGTTTAAGATATTTCTGTATGCAGATCTCTCTACCTCAAAAGGTTTTTTTGTTAAACATTATTATCTTATATTTATTGGTGTGTAGAATCTAAGTTATAATACGTGGACATACACTTCTGGATTACTAGAATTTTTTCCCATTCTGATGTTATCAGATATTTCTGTATGCAGATCTCGCAAACTCAAAAAGTTTTTTGTTAAACATTATCTTATTCAGGGATTATTGACGTGTAGAACCTAAGTCAGGCATGTCAAATACGCGGCCCACCGGGAACTGTTCTGCGGCCCGCCAAGATTGATAAAACAATACGTTTATTTAACTTTTGACAACACTGGATGAAAATTTACAACTGCAACTAATCGAAATTCAGTGCGATTCCGTATTGAAACAAAAATATATGAATGTTAGGATTCCACATTACTATTATTATTTATCACCGGACCGCTTTCCCAATGTGTTATTAGCAATTAAAAGTATTTTATCTATGTTCGGTAGCAGATATCTGTGCGAACAACTATTTTCCACTTTAAAAAATAATAAAACTGCGGAAAGATCAAGATTATCAGACAAGCATGTGCAAACAATTTTAAAAATAACTACAGCTCAACAAATTCAACCAAATTTTGAAGATTTGGTTAATGAAAAACGTTGCCAAATTTCTTCAAAAAAAGATGATATTATTTTATTTAAATAATGTTAAATTGAAAAAAAGAAACTTTCCTACATACATATGTATTTTTAATATGTTTATATCCTGTGTATTACTATTTTGTTTGTATTGATTTCTTTATAATAAAAGCTATGCTTCATCTTTATTTCCATTTGTTTTTTTTTTGTTTTGCGGCCCGCGATTTAATATATAATACTTAATATGGCCCTCGGTGGTTAACGAGTTTGACATGCCTGACCTAAGTTATAATACGTGAACATATAACGTACGCTTAGCGCGCTTGGCTACTGATCTACGGGACCTGGGTTGGAGCCCCGGGTAAGGCATGGCTGTTTGTGTCGTTATTCTGCTGAGGTCCTGCCATCCTCTCAGACCTACTATGGCGTATAAACTGACAGGCTCCTGTCAGACCTCTGTGGCAAGCAGCTGCTTGAGGAGGAATTTATTAGCCGTCCCGTGGCCGAGTGGTTAGCACGCTTGGCTATTGATCTATGGGACATGGGTTCGAGTCCTGGGTAAGGCATGGATGTGTGTGCTGTTTCTCTGCTGAGGGCCCGCCAACCTCACAGTCCTTCTACTATGGCATATAAACTGACAGGCTCCTGTCAGACCTCTGTGGCAAGCAGCTGATTGAGGGGGTATTTATTATTATATTATTATTATTACACGTGAATATATTTCACTTAGACATAAAATTTATTCAGACCTTTATATCGTGACGGTATTTAAAACGACTGATAAATTATGTATTAAACGTAAAATGAATCACACCTTTATAGCAAACATCGTGAGCATATTTTAAAACCTACGGTAAATTACACTCAAACGTAATATTTAAAATGATGTAATTCATTTTAAATATTACGTTTGAGTGTAATTTACCGTAGGTTTTAAAATTAATTATATTATATTTTAATATTATTATTATCAATTTGATCGATAAATTATGTAATTCAGGCGAACAGATCCATGACGACATGCTTCGCGAACGGAGGGTTATGACGCCGCGCCGCTTGGTGCGGCGGTAGGCGCAAGACATGCGCTGTTGGCCTGGGGATGCGGCTCTCTCCACGGCCGGTGGGGCGGGGGTGGCTCAGTCGGTAGCGCGCCAGGCTCGTAAACTGTATTTCCCAGGTTCGAATCCCAGCTGGGTCAGCGTTGAGATTTATCTCCGCAAAATTCCCCGCATTGCCCACGGTCAGTAGGGACACCAATGGGCTTGGAAAGGCAGCCGTCCGTCGGATGGTACGTTAAGCCGTGGCTCCGTGTGCGGGACAGCCATACCCTGTGCACGTTAAAGAACACGCTGGATGGCCTAGACGGGAGGCTACCATCTGTCTCCCAACAGCTGTTCCAGTGGATCCCCTGCCCCAACCTTCTCTGAGCCTTCGGAGTCCATATGACCTGGCCACTTAGCCCATGGTGTGCAAAAAAGTGTCGCTCAGAGGTAAAACAACCCAACGTTAAAGAACACGTTGGATGGCCTTGACAGGAGACTACCATCTGTCTCCCAACAGCCGTTCCAGTGGGTCCCCAACCTTCTCTGAGCCTTCGGGGTGCCTGTGACCTGGCCATTTAGCCCATGGTGCAAAAAAGTGCCGCTCAGAGGTAAAACAACCCAACCCAACTCTTCCAAAGTATAACCTTAAAAGCATTGAGTACCTTTGTTCATATGGAATCCATTTTATTAAGGTTTACTATGAAAGCTTTTAGTAATTGCAAATGAATTTGTTAAAACAAGAACAGTGACATATTATCAAAACTTTTTAAATAATAGTCACTGAATAAGATAATGTTTAACAAAAAACTTTTTGAGTTCGCGAGATCTACATACAGAGACAATTGAAAACATCAGACGGGAAAAAAATTCTAGTAATCCAGTCAACATCTAAATAATTCTAGTTGTTTAATGCGCGAAAATTAAAAACATCAGACGGGCCATTGATATAAAAAATTGAAAAACCCCCGCAATACAACACCCCAAGGGTTAAAGGATCTTTCTAAAAACCCGCGTAACTTTGACAGCACGCTTTTTCTGCAACACACTACCCCAGGGGCTAAAAATCAAACACAGCGTGTTTTTCTAGGATACGACATCGATATGAGGACAAACCCTATACACAGGTTATATTCACTTGACTGATTTAAATAAAAACTTTGGCGCACTACCCCAGGGGTTAAAAAATCAAACCCATCCCTAGCGTGTTTTTCTAGGATGCAATGTCGATATGAGGACAAACGAGCTTCCATATTCTTAGTGCGAACTGAGAAAAAGCTGTCAAAGTCCATATTGAGATATTCACTGTCTGATGAGGCAATCATGGACCGTGCATGTCTTGCGCCGCTTGTTGCGGCGGCAGGCGCAAGACATGAGCGGTTGCCCAGGGGATGCGGCGCTCTCCACGGCCGGCAGAGAAGTTTCAGGTTCCAGACTTTTCAACATATTATCGAGCTCGCATTGGGTGCGATTTAAGTCAGAAAGTTTCTCTTCATACGAGAAAGAATCTGTGTAACAGGAAATGGGGGAGTCAAACCCTAGCCCAGAGTCTCGCAAACGTTTTTACTCTGCGACACACTGAATCTAATTTTTTCCGCGGCACACTGAATCTAATTTTTTCCGTGGCACACTGAATCTAATTTTTTCCGCGGCACACTGAATCTAATTTTTTTCCGCGGCACACTGAATCTAATTTTTTCCCGCTGTACACTGAATCTAATTTTTTAACGCGGCACACTGAATCTAATTTTTTCCGCGGCACACTGAATCTAATTTTTTTTCCGCGGCACACTGAATCTAATTTTTTTTCCGCGGCACATCTAAAAAAGAATAAAAGCAAATTTTATATAATCGTCGTTATATTTGCGCTTTGTTGAAGTCATCAGCCTGGGTTTACTTGAAGATTTGCTCTCGTCCTTTAATTCATAACTCAGTGTTTGTTTTAAATATTTGTCCATTCTATGGCTTGAAATAATCAAAAATTAATACCAAAATTTGGAAAAAGCTTGATAAATACTTACAAGATCTCAGTTGATAAAATCTGAAAGATTTTTATTAAAGCACGTCGATAACACAAGTCAAGTCAAAATAAAATCTTTGGAATATCTAGTGTCGATTTGAAAATCTCTTGCGGCACATTTGGAATCTCTCGCGGCACACAGTTTGCGAGACACTGCCCTAGCCCGTCTTCCACGCGCCCGAGTTCTCCCGCCAGTGGCGTCCGTTTTTTTTAACATTCCGTTCCCGCCTGCGTGGGCGGTTTCCGCCACCATACTGCCGCAGGCGCCACGCAAATGCTGATGAGCGTGGGGGTAAGAAATGGGGGAGGAAGCCGCGTCTCCCACAGACAAGCATACGCGTGGGAGGAAGCCGTCCCCAACCAGACGTCAGCGTGGGCGCCACTTCCTGTCGTTAAAAAATAAGCCCTCCCCGTCTGCAGCACACGTGTGGGGGAGGAAGCCAGAAATTAAGCCCTCCCCAGAGGCCTTTTTCGGGGGGCACCGACGCCATGAAGAAATTTAAGCCCTCCCCACACCTGCGAGGGAGGCGCCACTTTCGGTCGCCCCCCTCGCAAAAATTAAGCCCCCGACGCCATCAGACGTGTGGGGGAGGAAGACTTTCGGTCGTTAAGCCCTCCCCAGGGGGCCTTTTTTAGGGGCACACAAAATTTAAGCCCTCCCCGTCTGCAGCACACACACATCCCTCCCACCTGAGGGGGTCGGCACTTCCGGTCGACCCCCTCCCAAAAATTAAGCCCCCGACGATGACTAAATTAAGCCCCCGATGACGTCACTACCGACGCCAGCGTGTGCAGTGGACCGTGGAGCTACTTCCGTCGCCAGGAGGCCTTCGGTACTACTGACATCTCATATATGGAAAAGTGTAGATAAACTTAGAGAAGTGTACAGTCTCTCAAAAAAAAATATCCGAACACTATGGTTGATTACAGAATTAAGAAAACATATCTGGCAACGATTTTTTTAGAAATTAGTGATCTGGCAACCTTCGTGTACGTAAACGTTCTCAGAAAATTAGGACTTAAATAAGTATAAATATAGGAAAGTGTAGACTTACAGGTAATATGTGTAAGCAAAAGAAATGGGTTGGGTTGTTTTACCTCTGAGCGGCACTTTTTGCACACCATGGGCTAAATGGCCAGGTCACATGGACCCCGAAGGCTCAGAGAAGGTTGGGGGAGGGGACCCACTGGAACAGCTGTTGGGAGACAGATGGTAGCCTCCCATCAAGGCCATCCAGTGTGTTCTTTAACGTGCACAGGGTATGGCCCTCCCGCACACGGGACCACGGCTTAACGTCCCATCCGACGGAGGCGGCCTTTCCAAGCCCATCGGTGTCCCCTACTGACCGTGGGCAGGGTGGGGAATTTTGCGGAGATAAATCTCAACGCTGACCCAGCTGGGACTCGAACCTGCGAACTACAGATTACGAGCCTGGCGCGCTACCGACTGAGCCACCCCCGCCCCCAAAAGAAATGGAAAAGTGTATGGATTCAGAGGAAAATGTAAAGATAGAAAATGATGTAAACAGGAAGCGATATTCACAGAGTTACCTGTTCACTTTAACGTCATTAAATCATTAAATGTTTTTGTGGAAATTTTTTTTGCTGATGTGTGGGATATGAAGTCATGGCTCTCCAGAAACATACGAAAGTATTCTACCGTTAAATTAACTCCAGCTTCGTCTTTCTTCCACTTAATATGACTTTTCACTCTTCCCGTGATTTCGGCACGTGGACTTGGCGCCATCTATGATCCAAGACGATAACTGTTTCTTTTAACTGTTGTGGTAAGATGTATATAAGTAATTAAGTCACTTTACGCTTCTGCATTATTAATGATTTAACCAGAGAGTAATATTTGCAGAGTTATTTGTTGAATTTAACGTCAATAAATCAATAAATATTTTTGAGGAAAAAGTTTTTGCCGACGAGCAGGATTTTTCCCACAAAATTATTTATTGATAGAAAATGAATTGCAGGGAATCAAAAAAAGGAATGTAGGCATATAAGGAGCAAGAATACATGTACAGAAAAGTGTGTAAATGTATAGAGAGTATACAGAAGCAAATGGAAATATAAGAAGGTGTAGGTTGGGTTGTTTTACCTCTGAGGGGCACTTTTTTTGCACACCATGGGCTAAATGGCCAGCTGTTGGGAGACCGATGGTAGCCTCCCGTCAAGGCCATCCAGCGTGTTCTTTTAGCGTGCACAGGGTATGGCTCTCCCGCACACGGGGCCACGGCTTAACGTCCCATCCGACGGATGGCGGTCTTTCCAAGCCCATCGGTGTCCCCTACTGACCGTGGGCAGGGCGGGGAATTTTGCGGAGATAAATCTCAATGCTGACCCAGCTGGGACTCGAACCTGGGAACTACAGATTACGAGCCTGGCGTGCTACCGACTGAGCCACTCCCGCCCCCCATTACCGCAGGTTGCTTTAAGATATATTTAACAAATGAATAAAATAATAATTAATAACGATATTTAAAGTGATGTGATGTGATAAAATGTGATGGGAAGGTTAGGAACCGATATTTAAATGAAAATAATTAAATATGTATACATAACTAAGAGTTCTACTATTTGTATTTTGTGCTATTGCAGCAAAAATATACTTTAATATTAATTCATTTGTTAGGAATATCGTAAGGCTAGACACATAAAGATAAGTAATATAAAATAAATTAAATCAAGCAAAACGGTAGAGGGCGCCATCTAGCGGCAACTTTCAATTAGAAGTTGAAACTGTTATGCACCAAAACTGATTTTAAGGTGCATCACCTACACATTAAAGCAATTTAAAATTCAGAATAAATCATCAAATATTAGTTAAATTTCTCTTTTTTTCAGTAATATGCTGGAGATTATTAAATATAAAAAAAATTTTGAGTAATAGGTAGCAAGGTAAAATATACCGTTCGAAATGCAATATATGCATTAGCTTAGATTACCGCTAGGAATATTATTTATTTGTAATAAAATGTTTAAAAAAAAACGGAAAAATTTTCTGCTGTAAAGTTCATTTTCAATTTTGAATGTATTCAATTCTTTTCCAACCTCAAGAATTTTCAAGCATTATGTGGCCTAGTGGTTAGGCAGTTAACGACTGTTCCAGCAAGGCAAACTTTGTTGTCTTCAGCAGTGACTTCGGTCTTAGTAGGATTGGATAGGATTGTTTTACCTCTGAGCGGCACTCTTTTGCACACCATGGGCTAAATGGCCAGGTCACATGGACCCCGAAGGCTCAGAGAAGGGTTGGGGAGGGGACCCACTGGAACAGCTGTTGGGAGACAGATGGTAGCCTCCCGTCAAAGCCATCCAGTGTGTTCTTTAACGTGCATAGGGTATGGCTCTCCCGCATACGGGGCCACGGCTTAACGTCCCATCCGATGGACGGCGGCCTTTCCAAACCCATCTGTGTCCCCTACTGACCGTGGGCAGGGCGGGGAATTTTGCGGAGATAAGTCTCAACGCTGACCTAGCTGGGACTCGAACCTGGGAACTGCAGATTACGAGCCTGGCGCGCTACCGACTGAGCCACTCCCAGTGACTTCGGTCTTAGTAGGGCATGTCCTTGTATGAGACGACCTGTAAAAGCTAGAAAAAGCTTCTAGGATTCTTCTCTGTCCTACATGTCTCAAATAAAAAAAAAATGGAAAGAAGTTGGCAAAAAAATATGCAAGCGCTCTTTTTTGGCATTTGTATTTGAGGGTTCAAACAACCATGCAAAGAACCAAACTTGCAGGAATCCGACCTTACATTACTTTTATGGAGCTGTCCCTTCTTGATTTATACGTTCTTTATATAAGCATTGACATACAAGAGAGTGTACAGTCGTTCAAAAAATATCCGAGACAATGGTTGATTACAGAATTCAGAAAAAATATCTTGGAACGATTTTTTTAGAAATTAGTGATCTGGCAACCTTCGTGTACAATCGCTCAAATAAGTATCCGAACACTCTGGTTGATCACAGAATTCAGGAAAAATATCTGGCAACGATATTTTTAGAAATTAGTGATCTGGCAACCTTTGTGTACAGTCGCTCAAAAAAATATCCGAACACTATGGTTGAATACAGAATTCAGAAAAAAATATCTGGCAACGATATTTTTTTCCGAATTCTGTAATCAACCAGAGTGCACACAAAGGTTGCCAGTTTACTAATTTCTAAAAAAAAAAAAATCGCTGCCAGATATTTTTCTTGAATTCTGTAATCAACCATAGTGTTCGGATATTTATTTGAACGACTGTACCTCTGTGGCAAGCAGCTGCTTGAGGGGGTATTTATTATTATTTATTTACTATGAAAAACTTCAAACTGACAGAGAAAAAAGGAATTTGTTTCGAAAACATCGAAATCATGACTCCTGAGACTTTTAATCCAATTTGAAAATGTAAACATGTTCCAACAACTCTTCGTACGAAAAATGCTAACATAAAGAAAAAATGACTTAATCTATATTCTAGACACGATTTTGGACTGTCTCACGGGTCATAATACTTCCACGTGACCTACACTGTGACGTCCCTCCGCGTGTAGAAGGCTTCACGTGTGAGGCTCTGCTCGGTCTGCCAAGTGATGCAAGACCTATAGCTGAAGATTATTATCGGTGATCGTAATCTAGAGATTACCGAGACGGAGCCATCGTCTGTCATGCCTTGTAGCACGAGACTCAAGGTGTTTTCACAATCTCTCCTTTATTTGCGGTTAAGACACCGGAAGTCTGGTCAAGGCACGTGCTGACTGTTGATGGAAGCAGTCAAGATAGCAAAATGTTCAGATTGAAGAGATCAATTGCGGAGGAACTGCTCACTTTTTAAAGCATTACCTGCTACTCGTTCGCTGAAGCTTAGGGTCTCAATTTTTGTTAGCGAATTATACAGTATATTGCCTAAAGTGTTGGAACATTTGGATGTCTTTTTGAATGTAGAAAGCTCCATTCGAAGCTTTCTAAATTTTGAAATAAGTTTTTTACCGAAACTGTTACTGGGTTGGGTTGTTTTATATCTGAGTGGGCGTCCATTGCACACGATGTGCTAGGAGCGGAAGTCGGTAGCGCGCTAGGTTCGCAATCTGCAGTTCCCAGGTTCGAGTCCCAGCTGGATCAGCGTTGAGACTTATATCCGCAAAACTCCCCGCCCTGCCCACGGTCAGTAGGGGGACACCGATGGGCTTGGAAAGACCGCCGTCCGTCGGATGGGACGTTAAGACGTTGCCCCCGTGTTTCGGGAGAGCCATACCCTGTGCACGTTAAAGAACACACTGGATGGCCTTGACGGGAGGCTACCATCTGCCTCCCAACAGCTGTTCCAGTGGGTCCCCTCCCTCAACCTTCTCTGAGCCTTCGGTGTCCTTGTGACCTGTCCATTTAGCCAATGGTGTTAAAAAAAAGTGCCACTCAAAGGTAAAACAACTCAACCCAATATATAATAATAAAAAATACCCCCTCAAGCAGATGCTTGCCACATAGGTCTGACAGGAGTCTGTCAGTTTATATGCCAGAGTAGAATGTCTGAGAGGATGGCAGGACCTCAGCAGCAACCCAATATACAGTCGCTCAAACAAAATATCCGTCGAAAAAAATATCCGAACGCTATGGTTGATTGCAGAATACAGTCGCTCAAAAAAATATCCGACGAAAAAATATCCGAATACTATGGTTGATTGCAGAATACAGAAAAAGTATCTGGCAACGATTTTTTTTGAAATTAGTGATCTGGCAACCTTCGTGTCACGGAGGTGACACGAAGGAACACCTTCAGTGTTCGGATATTTTTTTTTGAGCGAGATTGTACCACAAAACGAAGTAAAAATATCTGAATGAGGCAACTTTACCTTTCCAAGGTGACCGCCGCCAAATTGAGGACCGATGCGAAAGCTGAAATGGTCTCTGCATACGCTGCCAACTTGCATACAGTTCCCTCGCTGTCCCACTGCACCACAAAATAGTGCGCCACATCAAGTGGTGCACAAATCACCAATAGCAGGAGATCTGCCACAGCGAGACTCACGAGGAAAACACTTGTGACGTTGCGTGAGGCCCGATCTCCAGCCATCACGGAAATCACGATCACGTTTCCCGTTACGCCTACTATGAATGTGATGATGTACGTCACCACAATTGGGAAGAAGTAGTCATTGATAATCCACGGAACGAGCATTTCTTCCGGGTGATCGAAGAAAATTGCATCTTCGGACATCCGAATGCTTTCGAAGTCGCTGGTCGTGTTCGCCGATGACACATAGGTATCACACGAAGCATTAGCCGAGGTTGTTCCGGAGAGACACGAAGTGTTGAAACTCGCACGAGCAGGAGATACGAAAGCTTCTTGATCTATAGATGAATTGACATCCATTTTTTGATTTGTGTCGAGTCTTTATCGAGTAATCGATTAAGGAATAAAACTTTTTTAAAAAAATTGATTTGCGAATTTATTTTCTAGCGTTTTAATCGATTCAGTTCTTTTATTAGAATATGGAAATGGCATCATCCTTAAGGGAAATATGTCTAATTTATCACAGGTTTTTATCTCAAACGCAGGTGATTTGAAATCCATAAAACATTCACATCCAAATTCACATTTGGAATATTTATTTTATGATATCATACTTGAATGAATTGACAATTACTTGCAATTGTTATATGATCAGTCTTACTGAGCACAAAGATTCAGCAAATGACGTCATATGATCAAAGTGTTCGTTACGTAATCAATTCTTATTGGCAAGTCGAAAGATTCAGTATATGACGTCACATCAGCGCTTTCAGTTTCAATACGGTTGGTGTTGCCGTCAAAAGCTATTCATGCTGATTGGCTTTTAAATTTATGAATAATCCAACATAAGAATAAATACCTTTGCTCTTATTATCATTTCCCTAGTTTTCACTAATAGTGCTCAATCTTTATTGATTAATACAATAGATGTGTTGACTCACATTTTAATTTATGAAAAATGTATACTGTCTTTTAGTAAGTCGTTTATTTTACGGAAAAGAATTCACGAAATGCCCAAAGGATTCGCCATCTCGAGTACGTTTGTTTTTAAACTGTTCTTCTTTAATATTTTGATAAATTTTGTAATTTTGTCTTCAAATATATATATGATGTTAAAATCCGGATTACCAGTTTTTTTTGCCAATATCACCAGGCAAAAATTTTGAAATCCATAACTCCAGAATATCACAGTATTTTCCTTAGGTATAATAAAATATTTCTTCTATTTCTTGTATAATTGAGGATATTTATTTCTTGGTAATTGTTTTGCAGTTGATTGATTAAATTCAAATATCTCTCACTTACTTCAGTTTTGGATGTGTACAATACCTTAGCCAAAATCTATGGAAAATAAAATACTCTGAACTGAGTGGCAATTATCATCGATTCTTATGTAGTTATTTAAAAATGTTTTGATTGTGATGATTTGATATTTTCAACAATGTCTTCCTTTCAATATGATATATGGGGTCTTCATGATATGACCAATGTCTTCCTCTCAATATGACATATGGGGTCTTCACGATATGACCAAAGTCTTCCTTTCAATATGACATATGGGGTCTTCACGATATGACCAATGTCTTCCTTTCAATATGAAATATGGGGTCTTCACGATATGCCCAATGTCTTCCTTTCAATACGACATATGGGGTCTTCAAGATATGACCAATGTCTTCCTTTCAATATGACATATGGGGTCTTCACGATATGACCAATGTCTTCCTTTCAATATGACATATGGGGTCTTCACGATATGACCAATGTCTTTCTCTCAATATGACATATGGGGTCTTCACGATATGACCAATGTCTTAATTTCAATATGACATATGGGGTCTTCACTATATGACCAATGTCTTCCTTTCAATATGACATATGGGGTCTTCACGATATGACCAATGTCTTCCTCTCAATTTGATTTATTGTCGCTTGACGATATGACCAATGTCTTCCCTTCAATGTGACATTTTATCTCTTGACGATGAGACTAATGTTTTTCCAACAGTTACTTGATGATGTGAAACAAATAGTTACTTGATGATATGATCAATGTTTTTGTTTCAGTTTGACTTATGATCATTTGATGATATGACCAATATGTTCCTTTCAATGTGACATTTGGTCTCTCGACGATGTGACCAATATCATCCTCTCAATGTGACTTATTATCACTTGACGATATGACCAATATCTTCCCTTTAATGTGACATTGGTTCCTTTGACGATAAGACCAATGTTTTTCTTTCAATGTGACGATGCGATCAATACTCTGAACTGAGTCTTTTTAATGTGACATTGCATTCATTTTAATGTGACAATGCATTCCTTTTAATGTGACATATGGGGTCTTGACATGACCAATGTTTTCCTTTCAATGTGACATATGGTCAGTTGACGATGTGACCAATATCTTCATTTTAATGTAACGAGTGATCATCTCATGATGTGACCAATGTATCCCTTTCAATGTGAGATATAGTTCTTTGATGATCTGACCTATGTATTCTTTCAGTGTGACGTGTGATCATCTGATGATGTAACCAATGTCTTCTTTTAAATTTGACTTATAGTCACTTGAAGATGTGACCAATGTCTTCCTTTCAGTGTGACCTTTGATCATCTGATGATGTGACCAATGTCTTTCTTACAATGTGACATGGGCACTTGACGATGTGACCAATGCGTTCCTTTCAATGTGACATATGGTCATTTGATGATGTGACCAATGTCTTCCTTTGATGATGTGATCACTGGACGATATGATCAAATGTCTTCCTTTGATGATGCGACCAATATCTTTCTTTCAATGATCACTTAATGATACGGCCAACGCTCACCTTTCAATTTGAGTAATTGCCACTTGATGATATGACCAATGTCTTCCGTTTAATGTGACCTGTGATCATCTGATGATGTGACCAATGTCTTCCTTTCAGTTTGGCTTATGGTGACGATATGACCAATGTCTTCCTTTAAATCTGACTTATAGTCACTTGACGATGCGACCAATGTCTTCCTTTCAATGTGATCATCTGATGATGTGATCAATGTCTTCCTTTCAGTTTGGCTTATGGTGACGATATGACCAATGTCTTTCTTTAAATCTGACTTACAGTCACTTGACGATGCGACCAATGTCTTCCTTTGAATGTGATCATCTGATGATGTAACCAAGGTCTTTCTTTCAGTGTGACTTTTGATCATCTGATGATGTGACCAATCTGTTCCTTTCAGTGTGATATTTGATCATCTGATGATATGACCAATGTCTTCCTTTCAGTTTGGCTTATGGTGTTGATATGACCAATGTCTTCCTTTAAATCTGACTTGTAATCACTTGACGATGTGACCAATGTCTTTCTTTCAATGTGATCATCTGATGATGTAACCAATGTGTACTTTCAGTGTGACTTTTGATCATCTGATGATGTGACCAATGTCTTCCTTTTAGTTTGGCTTATGGTCACGATATGACCAATGTCTTCCTTTAAATCTGACTTATAGTCACTTGACGATATGACCAATGTCTTCCTTTAAATCTGACTTATAGTCACTTGACGATATGACCAATGTCTTCCTTTAAATCTGACTTATAGTCACTTGACGATGCGACCAATGTCTTCCTTTCAATGTGATCATCTGATGATGTAACCAAGGTCTTTCTTTCAGTGTGACTTTTGATCATCTGATGATGTGACCAATCTGTTCCTTTCAGTATGACTTTTGATCATCTGATGATGTGACCAATGTCTTCCTTTCAGTTTGGCTTATGGTGACGATATGACCAATGTCTTCCTTTAAATCTGACTTATAGTCACTTGACGATGTGACCGATGTCTTTCTTTCAATGTGATCATCTGATGATGTAACCAATGTGTACTTTCAGTGTGACTTTTGATCATCTGATGATGTGATCAATGTCTTTCTTTCAGTTTGGCTTATGGTGACGATATGACCAATGTCTTCCTTTAAATCTGACTTATAGTCACTTGACGATGTGACCAATGTCTTTCTTTCAATGTGATCATCTGATGATGTAACCAAAGTCTTCCTTTCAGTGTGACTTTTGATCATCTGATGATGTGACCAATGTGTTCCTTTCAGTGTGATCTTTGATCATCTGATGATGTAACCAATGTCTACCTTTCATTATGACTTTTGATCATCTGAATGTAACCAATGTCTTCCTTTCAGTGTGACTTTTGATCAATGTTTTCCTTTCATTATGACTTTTGATCATCTGATGATATTATCAATGTGTTCCTTTCATTATGACTTTTGATCATCTGTGATGTTATCAATGTATTCCTTTCATTATGACTTTTGATCATCTGATGATGTAATCAATGTATTCCTTTCATTGTGACTTTTGATCATCTGATGATATTATCAATCTATTCCTTTCATTATGACTTTTGATCATCTGATGATGTTATCAATGTATTCCTTTCATTATGACTTTTGATCATCTGATGATGTTATCAATGTATTCCTTTCATTATGACTTTTGATCATCTGATGATGTTATCAATGTATTCCTTTCATTCTTACTTTTGCTCATCTGATGATGTAATCAGTATCTTCCTTTTATTATGACTTTTGATCATCTGATGATGTAAGCAATGTATTCTTTTCATTATGACTTTTGATCATCGGATGATATTATCAATGTATTCCTTTCATTATGACTTTTGATCATCTGATGATATTATCAATGTATTCCTTTCATTATGACTTTTGATCATCTGATATTATCAATGTATTCCTTTCATTATGACTTTTGATCATCTGACGATGTTATCAATGTCTTCCTTTTATTATGACTTTTGATCATCTGATGATGTAATCAGTGTATTCTTTTCATTATGACTTTTGATCATCGGATGACGTGACAATGTCTTCCTTTCATTGTGACGTGTGATCATATGATGACGTGACCAAAGTCTTCCTTATAATTTGATATTTGGAAACTTCGTAATAATATAATAAGATAATGATGCAATATATATATTTTTTAATTTAATAATTTTTAAATTATTTATTTTTTAATTTTTAAATTTTTAAATTAACGCTTATTTTATTCATCGTGCTACTGACGACATGTTTACGAAAGCTTTCCACAGCTGTCTTAATAACTTGAGTTCTTAATGTGAGAATGTTTTGGTAACAATGCTGAAGATTAATCTGAAACGGCTTGACCATAGAATGTTTAGTTCAATACGAAACGAATTTTGTGAAAAAATTATCATGTTGTTCAAAGACGACATCAGATTAATATATTCCAGTTATCTTGCACTTAATCACATGACGTACAATCTCAAGGGAACTTTGAAGATAACGTTCAGAAGATTTACGAAAATTCCTCGAAAAATCTTGACTGGATTCAGAGAAACATTTATTTCTTGGGGGATCTGAAAGACAAAAATAGAAATATGTTAATTCAGTGAAATAATTTACTGCTGCCATTTTAAATAGATAAACAGTTAAACAGTTAATTAAAGGAATTAAATGGAACTTCATATATTCGAGTATTTGATACAAGTTTAACTATCGTCTGCGTCAAGGGCTTAGTTGATTGGAAGCGGGGGGGGGAGATCAAAAATTTTGCAACTTGGAAATCAAATTTTGTCAATTGGGAAAATAAATATTTCGCATGAATTTAATTAAGCCCCTGTTAGGGACGCATCCAAGTTTTATTGGGGCAGGGGTGGCTCAGTCGGAAGCGCGCCAGGCTCGTAATCTGCAGTTCCCAGGTTCGACTCCCCAGCTGAGTCAGCGTTGAGATTTTTCTCCGCAAAACTGCCCGCCTTGTCCACGGTCAGTAGGGGACACCGATGGGCTTGGAAAGGCCGCCGTCCGTCGGATGGGAAGTTAAGCCGTGGCCCCGTGTGCGGGGAACTATACTCTGGGCATGTTAAAGAACACGCTGGATGGCCTTGATGGGAGGCTACCATCCGTGTGATGGTTGAATTGGGTTATCTTACTTCTGAGCGGCATTTTTTTGCACACCATGGGCTAAATGGCCAGATCACAAGGCCCTCGAAGGCTCAAAGAAGGTTGGGGAAGGAGACCCACTGGAATAGCTGTTGGGAGACAGATGGTAGCTTCCCGCAAGGCCATCCAGCGTGTTCTTTAACGTGAACAGGATATAGATCTCCCGCACACGGGGCCACGAATTAACACCCATCAGACGGACGATGGCCTTTCCAAGCCCATCGGTGTCCCCTACTTACCGTGAGCAGGGCGGGGAATTTTGCAGAGATAAATCTCAACGCTGACCCAGCTGGGACTCGAACCTGGGAACTAGCAGATAACGAGCCTGGCGCGCTACCGACTGAGACACCTCCGCCCCTAGCAAATGAGATGAAAAAGAAGGAAAGAAGGAGAAACTGAGCACCAAAAAATAAAAAATAAGAGGACAAGTGAATAAATTAAAAAACGAACTGAGAAACTAGGAAGCAAAAAAGAAAAACAGTTTTGCAAAAGAAACAACCAAGCAATCGAACAAACTAAGAAGCAGGAGAAGAAATAGATAGAGAAATAACGAATAAATTAACTAGCAAGTTGGATACCAAACAAAGAACAAAGAAAGGAAAGAAACAAGTAACTTAAGAAATAAATGAAAAACTAACAAGTGAAATAAAGATTCGAACAAAAAAGAACCGTGGAACGAAAGAACAAATTAGGAAGCAAGCAGATATTAAAAGACAAACAAACAGACAAACAAAGATAGAAAACAAACAAACAAAAAATTGGTGAATAAATAAACAAGCAAAAAACAAACCAAAAGGGAATTGGTGAATAAATAAACAAGCAAAAAAAAAATGGTGAATAAATAAACAAACAAAAAACAAACCAAAAGGAATTGGTCAATAAATAAACAAGCAAAAAAACAAAGAAATTGGTGAATAAATAAACATGCAAAAAACAATCAAAGATATTGGGGAATAAATAAGGAAGCAAATAACAAACAAAAGTCAAAACAAACAAACAAAGAAATTAGTGAATAAATATACAAGCAAAAAACCAACAAAGAAATTGGTGAATAAATAAACAAGCAAAAAACAAACTAAAAAGAAATTAGAGAATAAATAAAGAAGCAAAACAAACAAAAAAATTGGTGAATAATAAACAAACAAAAAACAACCAAAAAGAAATTGGAGAATAAATAAGGAAACAAAAAACAAAGAAATTGGTGAATAAATAAACAAACAACAAACAAACAAAAAAGAAATCGGAGAATAAATAAAGAAGCAAAAAACAAACCAAAAAGGAATTGAAGAACAAATAAACAAGCAAAAAACAAACAAAGATATTGGTGAATAAATAAATAAAAAAAAAATAAATACCCCCTCAAGCAGCTGCTTGCCACAGAGGTCTAACAAGCAAAAACAAACCAAAAAGAAATTGGAAAATAAATAAAAAAGGAAAAAGCAAAGAAAAATAAATTGGTGAATAAATAAACAAACAAAAAACAAACTAAAAAAATTGGAGAACAAATAAAAAAAGCAAAAAAACAAAGATATTGGTGAATAAATAAACAAACAAAAACAAACCAAAAAGAAACTGGAGAATAAATAAAGAAGCAAAAAACAAACAAAGAAATTGGCGGAAAAAAATTGGAGAATAAATAAAGAAGCAAAAAACAAAGAAATTGGGGAATAAATAAACAAGCAAAAAGCAAACCAAAAAGTAATTGGAGAATAAATAAACAAGCAAAAAGCAAACCAAAAAGGAATTGGAGAATAAATAAACAAGCGAAAAACAAACCAAAAAGAAATTGGAGAATAAATAAAGAAGCAAAAAACAAACAAAGAAATTGGTGAATAAATAAACAAGCAAATAACAAATAGACGGGAAAGAAAGGAAATAAAGAAACAAATGAGAAAACAAATGCATAAATAGCAAGTAAAACAAACAATGAAGTAAATAAATGGTGGAACGAAAGAATAAACTAGGAAGCTATCAAGCAAACAAACAACCAAGCAAACGAAAGGAGGAAGAAGTTAAAAAAAAGAAGAAATAAGCAATGAATAAAAAAGATAAATAAAAAAAGACCACTCTGGTGGGAAAATAAATAAACGAAGAAATGAACAAGTTCGTATATAAACTTATAACCAAATGAATAAACAAATGACCTAATGACATAAAAATAAACAAGCAAAAAAAAAGCGAAATAAATTAATGAACAGACGAACGAGCCAATTACCATAAGGTCTATTTTAATCATAGATTTCGCTTTCATTCAATAATGAATCATGACACTAAGCCATACGCATTGTTTGGTAAACCAATTTAGAACCTAATGAACCACTCTCGAGACATGTAACTCATCATTGGCGGAATATTTAAATTTAAAATAGACCAATCCGAGCTGAGTAATTGTCACTCTAGTGGTAACGAGGCTTTGTTGACCGCAGATACACAATTTACACGAGAAAGGTGTTCACCGACGACAAAGCAATATTGCTCTTTGGAATGCCGACAAATTTAAGGCAACAACTGGAATTTGTGTGAAAGGGAAACTTAGAGTTTAGTTAGATGTTGATTTGGAATTTTAATAGAACAGGGGATCGTTTAATTTCCATGGAAGATCGCTTTGAAATTAGGTAGTTCTCGAGTTTGATTCCAAGAGAATGCTGCATTCAATCTCTTTTCATAAGTCAGTTATAGATTGGGAATTGATATTAAAGGTATTGAAAAGAATTTTGGACAGTGGAATCATTTCTAAAATTATGGTTGATAATTTGACAGGTTGAAGATTGCTTATTCTGTTTCATATCTGCAGTTCTTTTACAAAAAAAGGGAATTTGAAGAAAAACAATTAATCCCTCTGGCGAATATGGAATGCTCTTTTTCAAAGGTAAAAAAGTTTTCAATTTTACGACTGAGCGCACTCTAACTGTGGAAATTCGAATCAATACATGATTCGGATAATCCAAACAGTAATATGCAGCCCAAACAGAATTTTTTTTATATTTCTTTAAAAAAACATCGAATATTTATAAGTGAAAGAAAAGAAAAAGTTTACAGATGGACGAAAAAAAATGAAACAGTGTTCAGGTGGACTGCGAAAATAACAACAACAAAAGAAAAATTAGAATGTTTATAGAAGAACAACAAAAAAGTTAAAAGAGGACGCCAAAAAAATTAAATGTTTGCACATGGAGAAAAAAAAATTAAAAGACGAACGAAAAAGAAAAGCTAAAAGACGGACAGCAAAAAAATTTGAATGTTTGCACATGGACAAAAAAAGTTAAAAGACGGACGACAAAAATAATTTTAATGTTTGCACATGGTCAAAAAAAGTTAAAAGACGGACGGCAAAAAAAATTTTAATGTTTGCACATGGTCAAAAAAAGTTAAAAGACGGACGACAAAAAAATTTGAATATTTGCACACGAACAAAAAAAGTTAAAAGACGGACGACAAAAAAAATTTGAATGTTTGTACATGGACAAAAAAAAGTTAAAAGACGGATGAAATTTTTTTGAATGTTTGCACATGAGCAAAAAATAGTTAAAAGACGGACGACAAAAAAATTTGAATGTTTGCACATGGACAAAAAAAGTTAAAAGACGGACGATAAAAAAATTTGAATGTTTGCACATGGACAAACAAAAGTTAAAAGACGGACGACAAAAAATTTGAATGATTGCACATGGACAAAAAAAGTTAAAAGACGGACGACAAAAAATTTGAATGATTGCACATGGACAAAAAAAAGTTAAAAGACGGACGACAAAAATTTTGAATGTTTGCACATGGACAAACAAAAGTTGAAAGACAGACGCCAAAAAAATTTGAATGTTTGCACATGGAGAAAAAAAGTTAAAAGATGGACGACGAAAAATTTGAATGTTTGCCCACGGACAAAAAAAGTTAAAAGACGGACGACAAAAAATTTAAATGTTTGCACATGGACAAAAAAAGTTAAAAGACGGCCGATAATTTTTTTTGAATGTTGGCATATGGACAAAAAAAGTTAAAAGACGGACGACAAAAAATTAGAATTTTTGCACATGGACAAAGAAAGGTTAAAAGACGGAAGACAAAAAATTTGAATATTTGCACTTGGACAAAAATAGTTAAAAGATGGACGACAAAAAATTTGAATTTTTGCAAATGGACAAAAAAAAGTTAAAAGACGGATGACAAAAAATTTGAAATTTTGCACATGGATAAAAAAAAGTTAAAACAGACAACAAAAACTTTGAATTTTTGCAGATGGACAAAAAAAGTGAAAAGACAGACGACAAAAAATTTGAATTTTTGCACATGGACAAAAAAAAGCTAAAAGACGGACGAGAAAACAAAATTGAATGTTTGCACATGGGCAACAAAAACAAAGAAAATATTAAATGTTTATGGATGGACGACAAAAAGCAATTTTGTAGAAGGACGACGAAAAATAAAAGGTTGAGAGTTTACAGATAGATGACAAAAATTTGAATGTTTTACAGACGGACGACAAAAAGTATTGAATGTTTATACAAGGGAAAAAAGTTTGTAGATGGATGACAAATAAATTGAATGTTTATACAAGGGAAAAAAGTTTGTAGATGGATGACAAATAAATTGAATGTTTATACAAGGGAAAAAAAGTTTGTAGATGGATGACAAATAAATTGAATGTTTATACAAGGGAAAAAAAGTTTGTAGATGGATGACAAATAAATTGAATGTTTACTGACGACAAAAGTTACTGAATATTTACACAATTTTAGAAGGAAAAAAATGTTTGTAGAAGAAAGGGAAAATAAAAATAACAAGTCGAAAATTTGCAGACAGAGGGCAAAGTTTTTTTTGCTTACACAAGGCCCAAAAAAAAGTTTATATACCGACGTCCAAAAAAAGTTGAAGGTTTACAGTCACTCCAAAAAATATCCGAACACTATGGTTGATTGCAGTAAATTTGCAAATTTTCTGTATTAGAAGAATTTCTAAATATACAAGAATTTTATTAAACGGATTTAACCCTTTCAGGACCATAAGGTTTCTAAGAGTAAATATTAGTATGTAACTGTTTATTTTAGTTTGTTTAGACGTAAAATAAATAAAAATCATAAGAAAAATGCATAACAATGTGTAGTTTTTTTGGAATTTTATGGGAAATATTTTTCTCAATGGACTATAAAGGTAACACAAATTATAGTTAGGCTTATTATGCATTGTCTTTTATTTATTGGTTTATTAGAACGAAATGTTAACTAAAATAATACAAAATTATGAAATAAAATTACTATACAAAATGATGTGCTAATTATGATATTCTGCGAAGCAATTTCTTTTGGTAGTGAGGCAAAGATGGACATTGCACATAGTACATATATTATGCGTCCTGACAGTTCTGTTTTTGTTTTCTAAACGTTCCCGTTTACGTAATTGCGTTCGGCATACGTTCTATTTTGACATTCTGTATAAAAAATGCAGCTAAGGTTATAATTAAATACGACAATCACAAATTTTAAAATGGGAAAAATGTTTCCCTTAGTCGTGAAAGGGTAATATGTAACAACTATCACTATCTACGTGACTTCCATTTGATCTTGAAGGACACTTGAAAGGTCATATTTCGGATTTTTTCCCAAAATCTGCAAATTTTCAAAGCTCTGCCATTTCTACATAATAGTTAGAATTAGCATGATATCATATCAATTCATCATCATCATCATCATCATCCTCAAGCAGCCATGGGCTACGGAGGTCCAACCTGACCGTGCAATTTAGTTCTCCAAGCAAGTCTATCCTGAGCTACATCTACTGCATCTGGCCACTGCACACCAATTCTAACAAGGTCCTGTTTGACATTGTCTGCCACCGCATCCTAGGTCTCCCCTTCTTTCTGAGGCCTTTAGGCGCACTGTTCATAACCCTATTCGCCAATCTATAATTATTCATACGGGCAACATGGCCAAACCAACGGAGTCTCTCTCTGCACAATATGCTGCTTAAAGGAGGTTGCAAACTCCTTTGCCTAATCTCATCATTAGTTACAAAGTTGAACCATCTAATGCCCAAGATACTGCGTAAGCATCTGGAATCAAAAGCATCTAGTTTCCTGTTATCTTGTTTACAAAGTGTCCAAGTTTCACTACCATAACTAACCCTAGAAAGAATCAAACTATTATACAGTCTAATTTTAGTCTTTAGGTGTATACGCCTATTTCTCCACACTCTCCATAGGTTCTTAAAAGTCCCGGCAGCAATCCCTATTCGTCTGTTAATCTCATGCCGCACATCACCATTATCTGTTACATAGCTCCCAAGATAATTAAACTGTGACACCTGCTCAAGATTGCAACCATTCAGATTAACTGAATCACAGCCTGCCTGACCAATTTTCATCACTTTAGTTTTCTCTCTGTTTATAACCAAACCTACTCTACTACCAGTCTCATCAACAGCTCGAATGAAAGAGTTCATCTCATCAACATCATTTGCCAAAAGGGCTAAATCATCAGCATAATCTAAATCAGAAATTTTCGTATCTCCAGCCCATTTAAGGCCAAAATCTTTCCCTTGAAGTGAATTTCGCATAACATAATCAATAACCAAGCTAAAGAGAAAACGAGACAAAATGCACCCTTGTCGAACACCAGAAGTAATGCTAAACCAATTGCTACAAGCCTTACCAACTCTCACACACGACTCAGTGTTATTATAGAGAGCTTTCATAATGTTAACTAACTTGTCTGGTATACCATATGATCTCACAATCAACCACAACTTATGACGATCAACAGAGTCGAAAGCCTTTTTGAAATCAACAAAGCTAGCAACCAAAGGTTTCTGAAACTCTAAACATTTCTCAAAAATCTGCCTAAGTGAAAATATCTGATCCACACATCCCCTACCACTTCTGAATCCACATTGCTCATCACGCAATTGACTGTCAACCAGATTCTTAATTCCATTAAACACAATCATGGAAAGAACTTTACCTGGAACAGAGAGTAGGCTGATACCCCTATAGTTATCACAAGAACTGCGATCACCTTTTTTGAAAATAGGGATAACAATAGCTCTGGTAAAATCCTTAGGAACCATGCCTTTATCATAAAAGATATTCAGAATTTCAGTCATCCAAGTGATAACCGAAATATTCCCAGCTCTATGCATTTCGGTAGTAATTTCATCTACCCCTGGGGATTTATGTAGTTTAAGTTTAGAAACAGCCAAAATAACTTCAGATTGTGTTATAGGGCCAACATTAAAGCCACCAATGCATCTATCATCATTGCAAACAATGGGAGTAGAACTAACTACATTGTTTAGAACATCACTGAAATGCTCAGCCTACCAAGCCATGACAGAATCCTCCCCTTCTATAACCTTACCTTGTTTATCCTTCAATCCTTGTATCCCTGTCCGTTTTCTACCACACAAAACATTAACTATCTGGTACAGCTCTCTGCTGTTGTGCTGTCTAACTGCTTCCTCAGCTTTGTTAGCCAAACCATCAAGCCTAAGATTCTTATCAGCAGCTAACTGATCCTTTACAAGTTTATTAAGGTCTCTGTAATGCTTTCTATTAGGACTAGTAGGGTATTGATTAAGGGCATTCCTGCAGTTCTTTCTTTCCGAAATAAGCTCAAGTGCCTTATCACTCAGATAATTTTCCCTCTTAATTATCAGTCAATAATCATTCACAATCATCTATCTATATATATATAAGATAAAATAACCCAAAATTTACTGGTGACTTTAAAAAACCCTGTTTAATTTTAAATCACTTGCATATATATTTGAATTCTTTAAACACTAAGGGGCGGGGGTGGCTCAGTCGGTAGTTCTAAAGGTTCGAGTCCCAGCTGGGTCAGCGTTGAGATTTATCTGCGCAAAATTCCCCGCCCTGCCCATGGTCAGTAGGGGACACCGATGGCCTTGGAAAGGCCGCCGTCCGTCGGATTAGACGTTAAGCCGTGGCCCCGTGTGCGGGAGAGCCATACCCTGTGCACGTTAAAGAACACGCTGGATGGCCTTGACGGGAGGCTACCATCTGTCTCCCAATAGCTGTTCCAGTGGGTCCCCTCCCCCAAACTTCTCTGAGCCTTCGAGGTCCATGTGACCTGGTCATTTAGCCCATGGTGTGCAAAAAAGTGTCGCTCAGAGGTAAAACAACCCAACAACCCATGTGCGGGAGAGCCATACCCTGTGCACGTTAAAGAACACGCTGGATGGCCTTGACGGGAGGCTACCATCTGTCTCCCAACAACTGTTCCAGTGGGTCCCCTCCCCAACCTTCTCTGAGCTTTCGGGGTCCATGTGATCTGGCCATTTAGCCCATGGTGTGCAAAAAAAGTGCCCCTTAGAGGTAAAACAACCCAATGCTAAAGAACACGCTGGATGGCCTTGACGGGAGGCTACCATCTGTCTCCCAACAGCTGTTCCAGTGGGTCCCCTCCCCCAACCTTCTCTGAGCCGTCGGGGTCCTTGTGACCTGGCCATTTAGCCTATTGTGTGCAAAAAATGCCGCTCAGAGGTAAAACAACCCAACACAACCCTCTGACCTCGAAGAACCATCGCATCCGAAATTTCGCAACATTTCCGAAATCTTCGACTCAAAATACCCCCAGGAATCAATTTTTAACTTTTTAGCACCGATAGATATAAATATGTACCTTTGACCTCAAAGGACCCTCCAGACCCAAAATTTCGTAACGTTTTCGAGATCTATAACCATAAATACCCCCAGATATTAAATTTCACGTTTCTAGCGCTCCTAAATCATGGGGGCGGGGGTGGCTCAGTCGGTAGCGCGCCAGGCTCGTAATCTGTAGTTCCCAGGTTCGAGTCCCAGCTGGGTCAGCGTTGAGATTTATCTCCGCAAAATTCCCCGCCATGCCCACGGTCAGTAGGGGACACCGATGGGCTTGGAAAGGCAGCCGTCCGTCGGATGGTACGTTAAGCCGCGGTCCCGTGTGCGGGAGAGCCATACCCTGTGCACGTTAAAGAACACGCTGGATGGCCTTGACGGGAGGCTACCATCTGTCTCCCAACAGCTGTTCCAATGGGTCCCCTCCCCCAACTTTCTCTGAGCCTTCGGGGTCCATGTGACCTGGCCATTTAGCTCATGGTGTGCAAAAAAAGTGCCGCTCAGAGGTAAAACATCACAACAACAAAACCTAAATCATGGTTTGACCTCTACGTAAACCCTATTTCCCCTACAATGCGACACCAGATCCAAACAATCATTTTATTTCCGAATATTGTTATCATATATTATTTCCTTTAATTTCGAAGTAGCCCTCTTCACCAATTTTTAGCTCTTCATCACTGGTATATCGATATTTAACCTCTGACCTCGAAGGAACCATCGCATCCGAAATTTCGTAATATTTCCGAGATCTACGACTCAAAATAACCCCTTTTCAGGGATATCAGAGGAACCAAATTTTAGCTCTCTAGCACTGATAGATTTATATTTGACCTTTGACCTCAAAGCACCCTCTGGATCCCAAATTTCGTAATGTTTTCGAGATCTACAACCCCAAACACCCCCTAGACACCAATTTTCACATTTCTAGCACTTGTAGATCACGGTTTGACCTCTACATGACCTCTATTCGATCTTGAAGAACTCCCAGAGGTCAAATTTCGTATTTTCCCCGAGATCTAAGACCCAGATTATATTTAGGTGGAAATTTTCATAGCTTTGGTTTGAGTGGGGTTGCTTTACTTCTGAGAGGTATTTTTTGTTTAATTCATTGAATTTTATTGATCAATAAATTCAACAAATGCGAAGGCTCTTACTGTGAGAAAGCTAATCAGTAGAGTATAATCATTTCTGCAACTACGTGCAGACACATATTTTCCTTTTTAATTTTTCAAATTTTTAAATTTTTAAAAATTTTAAAATTTTATATTTAATTATATTTAAAAATTATTAATTTTAAATACATATTAATTATATTTAATTTATATTTAAAATTTTATATTTATAATTTTAAAAATTTTGAAATTTTTAAAATCCATTTCCTTTTTAATATTGCACACAATGGGCTAAATGACCAGGTCACAAGGACCCCGAGAGCTTTTATTTTAAATATAGAGAGATTAATTTTAAATATATTATTAATTAATTTAATATATATTAATTTTAAATATATTTAATTATATTTAATTTATATTTAAAATTATATATTTATAATTTTAAATATTTTAAAATTTTTAAAACCCACTTTTTTTTTAATATTGCACACAATGGGCTAAATGACCAGGTCACAAGGACCCCGAGAGCTCAGAGTAGTTTGTGGGGGGGGGACCACTGGACAACTGTTAGGAGACAGATGGTAGCCTCCCTTCAAGGCCATCCAGCGTGTCCTTTAACGTGCACAGGGTATGGCTCTCCTGCATAACGGGGACACGGCTTAACTATCATCAGATGAACGGCGACATTTCTAAGCCCATCGGCGTGCCCTACCAACCGAGGGCAGGGTGGGGAAGTTTTGCGGAGATAAATCTCTTAAAATGGAGTACGAAAATTTTCCCAGGTAGCGAGTCCTTCAGGACCCCGCAATAGAGGGCTTGTAAATTTTCAGAGTTCTACCATTTCTGCATTTCTGCTTTATAGTTGGAATTAGCGTTATCCCCTGTTAATCAGTCATCAGTCAATCATCCACAATTGTCTATACAGATATGAAGGTAGAGTAACGCAAAGCCTACTGGTGACTTAAAAAAAACTTACGTATTTAATTTTAAATTACTGAAATATATATTTATCAGTCAGCTCCATAGAACTAACGGAATTAGTCATCGAGAAGAGTCAGCTCCATAGAACTAACGCAAGTAGTCATCGAGAACAGTCAGCTCCATAGAATTAACGCAAGTAGTCATCGAGAACAGTCACTCCATAGAATTAACGCAAGTAGTCATCGAGAACAGTCAGCTCCATAGAAGTAACGCAAGTAGTCATTGAGAACAGTCAGCTCCATAGAACTAACGCAAGTAGTCATCGAGAACAGTCAGCTCCATAGAACTAACGCAAATAGTCATCACGAACAGTCAGCACCATAGAACTAACGCAAATAGTCATCAAGAACAGTCAGCTCCATAGAACTAACGTAAAGAGTCATCAAGAGCAGTCAGCTCCATAGAACTAACGTAAATAGTCATCAAGAACAGTAAGCTCCATAGAACTAACGTAAGATCATGCCCCTGGAAGTTTGTTCCTTTTATGGTTGTTTGAACCCTCAAGTGAAAACGCCGTACATGGGTCGCTTTCACACTTTAGACCAGGCGTGTCCAACCCGCGGCCCTGGACAGCTAGTAATGCGACCCACAAAATTGTAAAGTTTACGTGTTTAGGACATAAGCTTTCAACATGATTATGTGATTTTCAGCGAGTTTTTGATATCCCACTAGTTTTATGTTGGCCATTTTTTAATAAAAAAAAAGAAAATAAATGAAGTTTTATTATTCACATACATTAGTTATATTATAAATTTTATGTGCGGCCCAAAACAATTCATCTTCTCTCAATGTGGCCCAGGGAAGTCAAAAGGTTGGACACGCCTGTTTTAGACAGTTTCCTTTTCTTTAGCTGGAAACAGAAGGCCAATATAACAAATTTTTGACGTCGATTAACAGTTTTTACTGTATAGACAATTCTTATATTTTTAATTCTAATATTATTACTGGTGGACTCTTGTTCTAAACTTTATACTAATGTTTATCTATAAATACATTTAATTTAGAAAGAAAATTATTCGTATTTATTATCAAATATAATAATACTAATTAAAAAAATATTTTTATAGGCAAACATTAGTATAAAGATTTTTTATTTCCAAACAGGTGTTGTACTAATACAGTATAAAACCATAAAGACAAAGTATTACATTGATTAACTGTTATTAATAAGTTATTTATAAATCAGTTAATAATATTACAAGCGGCGATTTATAAAATTATGCTTACATTGCATTTGTAAAGCATGTTGATGAGTTTTCTGTTTATTGCATGATAATAATATTTTCATATTTGATATCCACCAGTATAAAGCTAAAAAAATCAAAATTAAATTAATATTTGATGATTTATTTAAACTTTAATTTGGTTGTTGGGTTGTTGGGTTGTTTTACCTCTGAGCGGCACTTTTTTGCACACCATGGGCTAAATGGCCAGGTCACATGGACCCCGAAGGTTCAGAGAAGGTTGGGGGAGGGGACCCACTGGAACAGCTGTTGGGAGACAGATGGTAGCCTCCCGTCAAGGCCATCCAGCGTGTTCTTTAACGTGCACAGGGTATGTCTCTCCCGCACACGGGGCCACGGCTTAACGTCCCATCCGACGGACGGCGGCCTTTCCAAGCCCATCGGTGTCCCCTACTGACCGTGGGCAGGGCGGGGAATTTTTGCGTCTTTAATTTGCTTTTAATATTTTAAGCGAACCTCTGAAAATAAGCTTTTCTGCATTAGTTTTTGAACTTTCAAGTGAAATTTGTCTCAAAAAAACCTTCGTGTCACGTGACACGGAGGTTGCCAAATCACTAATATCTAAAAAATCGTTGCCAGATATTTTTTTGAATTCTGAAATCAACCATAGTGTTCGGATATTTTTTGAGCGACTGTAGGTTACATGAAGGTTGTCAGATCACTAATTTCTAAAAAAATCGCTACCAGATATTTTTTCTGAATTCTGCAATCGACCGTAGTGTTCGGATACTTTTTTGAGCAACTGTACATGGAAGTTGTCTCTTAGTGCTTGCCATTTAATCTGTGAGCCTAATGGTTATTATATAATGGTTGATTTATCAGACTAATTAGCAGCCAACACAATGTACCAGAGCACTCTTCTGATTGGTCACTAGGTGTAACAATTAGTGTCCACAGCTCTTGCTTAGCAACGTATACAACCATATGTTCCTTTCCAGCCATACAAACATTACAACAAGAATTATATCAATCAGACTATAATGTATACATTTACAAACTTTTAACACTTAATACATTTAACAAACAATTCAAAAATAATCAAATTACAATTCAATGGATCCCTAGTCATATAGGGATCATTGAAAATGAATTTGTTGATGGATTAGCAAAAAATGCTCATAAACTTAACAAAATTAGCAACTGCTTCAATTTTTATAACACTACAAAAAAAGATATTAAAAAAATAGATTTTAAATTGACCGAACAATTCTTTCAAATTGAAGCATCATTAAAAAATAACAACTTTAGATACGTTCTTTCAAAAAATATTAATTATATTCAAAATCTACCGTTTACAAGAAGACAATTAAATATCCTCTATAGACGTAGAACAAATACAGCAATGCTAAATCAAACAAAATTTTATCTTAAACTTTCAAACTCTCCAAACTGCAAAAATTGTAACGTAACCGAAACAATTAATCATATTTTACTTAACTGTATAAACAACACAACTCAAAGGAAAAAATTCTTTAAATCACTAGAGGAACATGGGTTTCAGGAGTTTAGAACTGATTTAAATTTGAATCAGAAAGATTTTGATTCTAAAATTAAAAGTTATAAAATTTTATTTGAATTTCTAATCTCTACAGATTTATGGAACAGAATCTAAAAAATAAATAATTAAACAAGTAAATAAACAAAAACAAAAAGAGTAAAATGAAAATTAACTAAAAAAGTATTATAGTTAATTATTTTTAAAAAATGTTTAATGAGAAAACCTGTGTAAGGACCTCTCAAATATCTGTAACGTCGAATAAATAAATAAATAAATAAATGTTCCTTTCCAACTTCGTGATGTTTAGAAATAGAACATAAACATTCTTTTTCTAAATTATCACTAGTTTCAATTACAACGGATTAAATAATAATAAAAGTGACTTATGAAAAACGAAATTTAACATCAATTTCGTAAGTTTCGAAAACGATAAAAACTACCAGTAAATATTTAGATTTAATTAGATTTGTGACACTTCTGAGGAAAAGATGAATTTTCTGGGACAAAAAATTAACTTTTTTACCTAATAATTTCTCTCAAAAATAAATTCTCTGTCCTAGATCAAGTTTTCGACCCAGAAGCTGAAGAAACAGTTTTTCTGCCCAATTTTCTTCCTCTTCCAACCACAAACGTCTATTGAGAAAATGGATAAAAATCCAAACTATATTTCTTAGAAATTTAAATAATTGTACTCTATTACATAGAGAACTTATTGAAATAGTTGTAGTACCTTTTACAACCGAAACAACTGGTGACACTATCAGAATTCAAACAAAGTGTGTCCATAATTTCGCGCCTTTAGGCGAGAAACTGTGTTGTCTCATATGTTGTTGTCTCATACAGATAGAATTTAATGAGATGGAAAAATTCGATGAGGCAACAAGTTGTCCACTTCCCGGATAGATGGCGCCACTGTGTGAATGAAATAAAAAAAGAACCGGAAAGTTTATATGTCACAGTAGCTAAAGAAAAAATGTTAGCTGATGATGTAGTGCTTAGCATAACTGGCATATTTCCAGAAGACGTGAGTTCGAATCTCACTCACAGCAAAACCAATATTTTCAGCTTATTATTTCATCAAAAGAGATCTTATCCCACTCATTGTCATTGATGCCAGTTATATGACCAGGACAAGACTGGTTGCTATAACAAATCACGATATGCAGCAAATTATGCTGCGGACTATTTTGGAAAAATCTACACTCGTAAAAAAAGCGATGGTTCACTAAAATGTGACAACTGCGTGCTTGGTCATACTGCAAACTTCAAACGGTGTGGATTCTATCTGAATGTACAATCACTCAAAAAAATATCCGAACACTGTGGTTGATTACAGAATTCAGGAAAAATATCTGGTAGCGATTTTTTTAGAAATTAGTGATCTGGCAAATTTCGTGTACTGTAC
The DNA here is from genome assembly GCA_038380435.1 of Ryuthela nishihirai. NCBI lineage: Eukaryota > Metazoa > Arthropoda > Arachnida > Araneae > Heptathelidae > Ryuthela > Ryuthela nishihirai. The sequence continues at coordinate 74,549,950 of JAWZYU010000006.1, forward strand.
AGTCGCTCAAAAAAGTATCCGAACACTATGGTTGATTACAGAAATCAGAAAAAATATCTGGCAACGACTTTTCTTAGAAATTAGTGATCTGGCAACCTTCGTGTACTGTACACTCGCTCAAAAAAATATCCGAACATTATGATTGATTACAGAATTCGGAAAAAATGTATGACAGTGATTTTTTTTAGAAATTAGTGATCTGGCAAATTTCGTGTACTGTACAGTCGCTCAAAAAGTATCCGAACACTATGGTTGATTACAGAAATCACAAAAATATCTGGCAACGACTTTTCTTAGAAATTAGTGATCTGGCAACCTTCGTGTACTGTACACTCGCTCAAAAAAATACCCGACCACTCTGGTTGATTACAGAATTCAGAAAAAAATATCTGACAGCGATTTTTTTTAGAAATTAGTGATCTGTCATATTTCGTGTACTGTACAGGCGCTCAAAAAAGTATCCGAACACTATGGTTGATTATAGAATTCGGAAAAAAATATATGGCAACGACATTTTTAGAAATTAGTGATCTGACAATCTTCGAGTATTGTATATTCGCTCAAAAAAATACCCAAACACTCTGGTTGATTAGAGAATTCAGAAAAAACAGCTGACAGCGATTGTTTTTAGAAATTAGTGATCTCGCAAATTTCGTGTACTGTACAGTCGCTCAAAAAAAAGATATTCGAACACTATGATTGATTACAGAATTCAGAAAAAATATCTGGCAGCGATTTTTTTTTTAGAAGTTAGTCGCGTGACACGAAGGTTGCCAGATCACTAATTTCTAAAAAATGTTGTCAGGTATTTTTTCTGAGTTCTGTAATCAACCATAGTGTTGGGGTATTTTTTGAGCGACTGTACCAAGGGAAATAAACGGAATAATTAAAAAAAAGCTACGAAAAGGCAACCGGGATATTTTTAAAATTATTCTAAATGAGTCCATTTCAAGGAAATGCAGTTCTTCTAATCTTTATACTATTACTCTTGTCCAACGTGTTCTTTAACCTAATAAAGGATAAAAGATATTGAAAATTTTACTAGTATATTGGATGAAGGCAAGATCATAGGAATGCAGTTAAGGGTTGGGTTATTTTACCTCTGAGCGGCACTTTTTTGCACACACTGGGCTAAATGGCCAGTAGGACCCCGAAGGCTCAGAGAAGGTTGGGGGAGGGGACCCACTGGAAAAGCTGTTGGGAGACAGATGGTAGCCTCCCGTCAAAGCCATCCAGCGTGTTCTTTAACGTTGGGTTGTTTTTCCTCTGAGCGGCACTTTTTTGCACACAATGGGCTAAATGGCCAGGTCGCATGGACCCCGAAGGCTCAGAGAAGGTTGGGGGAGGGGACCCACTGGAAAAGCTGTTGGGAGACAGATGGTAGCCTCCCGTCAAGGCCATCAAGCGTGTTCTTTAACGTTGGGTTGTTTTACCTCTGAGCGGCACTTTTTTGCACACAATGAGCTAAATCGCCAGGTCACATGGACCCTGAAGGCTCAGAGAAGGTTGGGGGAGGGGACCCACTGGAACAGCTGTTGGGAGACAGATGGTAGCCTCCCGTCAAGGCCATCCAGCGTGTTATTTAACGTTGGGTTGTTTTACCTCTGAGCGGCACTTTTTTGCACACAATGGGCTAAATGGCCAGGTCACATGGATCCCGAAGGCTCAGAGAAGGTTGGGGGAGGGGACCCAATGGAAAAGCTGTTGGGAGACAGATGGTAGCCTCCCATCAAGGCCATTGAGCGTGTTCTTTAACGTTGGGATGTTTTACCTCTGAGCGGCACTTTTTTGCACACAATGGGTTAAATCGCCAAGTCACATGGACCCCGAAGGCTCAGAGAAGGTTGGGGGAGGGGACCCACTGGAACAGCTCTTGGGAGACAGATGGTAGCCTCCCGTCAAGGCCATTGAGCGTGTTCTTTAACGTTGGGATGTTTTACCTCTGAGCGGCACTTTTTTGCACACAATGGGCTAAATCGCCAGGTCACATGGACCCCGAAGGCTCAGAGAAGGTTGGGGGAGAGGACCCACTGGACAGCTGTTGGCAGAGAGATGGTAGCCTCCCGTCAAGGCCATCCAGCGTGTTCTTTAACGTGTACAGCTCTCCTGCACACGGGGCCACGGCTTAACGTCACATCCGACGGACGGCGGCGTTTCCAAGCCCATCGGTGTCCCCTATTGACCGTGGGCAGGGTGGGGAGATTTGCGGAGATAAATCTCAACGCTGACCCAGCTGGGACTCGAACCTGGGAACTACAGATTACGAGCCTGACGCGCTTCCGACTGAGCCACCCCCGCCCCGGAATGTAGTTAAGAAAAAATTGCCTGAATATTACTTACTTACTATTATCCAGAGCAGTTGGCAAAATTGGAAGCCACTTAGACTCTTCCCTCGTATAATTACACTTATATAAGTTGTGGCTCAGTCGGTAGCGCGCCAGGGTCGTAATCTGTAGTTCCCAGGTTTGAGTCCCGTCTGGGTCAGCGTTTAGATTTATCTGCGCAAAATTTCCCACCCTGCCCACGGTCAGTAAGGGACACCGATGGGCTTGGAAAGACCGCCGTCCGTCGGATGGGACGTTAAACCTTGGCCCCGAGTGCGGGAGAGCCATACCCTGTGCACGTTAAAGAGCACACTGTATTTTGCTTGACGGGAGGCTACCATCTGTCTCCCAATAGCTATTCCAGTGGGTCTCCTCCCCCAACATTCTCTGAGCCATCGGGGTCCTTGTGACCTGGCCATTTAGCCCATGGTGTGCCAAAAATGCGTCTTTCAGCGGTAAAACATCCCAATGATAAAGAACGCGCTGGATGGCCTTGACGGGAGGCTACCATCTGTCTCCCAATAGCTGTTCCAGTGGGTCCCCTACCTCAACCTTCTCTGAGCCATCGGAGTCCTTGTGACCTGGCCATTTAGCCCATTGTGTGGGAAAAAAAGTGCCGCTCAGAGATAAAACAACCCAACCCAATAATAAATGAAATACTACTACTCAATAAAATACTCAGTGGTAAAACAACCCTGGGGCGGGGGTGGCTCATTCGGTAGCGCGCCAGGCTCGTAATCTGTAGTTCCCAGGTTCGAGTCCCAGCTTGGTCAGCGTTGAGATTTATCTCCGCAAAATTCCCCGCCCTGCCCACGGTCAGTAGGGGACACCGATGGGCTTGGAAAGGGCGTCGTCCGTCTAATGAGACGTTAAGCCGTGGCCCCGTGTGCGGGAGAGCCATACCCTGTGCACGTTAAAGAACATGCTGGATGGCCTTGACGGGAGGCTACTATCTGTCTCCCAACAGCTGTTCCAGTGGGTCCCTTCCCCCAACATTCTCTTAGCATTTGGGATCCATGTGACCTGGCCATTTAGCCCATGATGTGGAAAAAAGTGCCGCTCAGTGGTAAAACAACCCAACCGAAATGGTAAATCAACCCACTTATAAAAGATAAAAATCAAGCCAGATATAGATGGCCGAGATCCAAATATATATATGACAAAAATCTATATTACAAGTTAAAAGACAATGTCAGAGAATAGGTTAAAGAGTTCACGCAAAATTATTGGAAGAACAATATCAAAAAACCTTCTGTTCGAGGCAACTCTATCGTACTTGGAAACTAGCAAAATTTCCAAAAACTCTAAAGACAGCCCTCTACCCATTCAAAGTCACCCGTGAGGTGTCTGTAGTGACGAAGACAATCCTGATGCTTTCGGGACTTTCTTGGAAAATCAATTCCAAGAAAATCATGAACTGTCAGTTGAGTTGTGTTGGGTTGTTTTACCACCGAGCGGCACTTTTTTGCACACCATAGGCTAAATGGTCATGTCACACAGACCCCAAAGGCTTAGAGAAGGTTTGGGGAGGTGACCCACTGGAACAGCTATTAGGAGACAGATGGTAGCTTCCCGTGAAGGACATCAAATGTGTTCTTTAATGGGTTCGACTGTTTTACCTCTGAGCATCACTTTTTTGCACATCATGGGTTAAATGGCCAGGTCACAAAGACCCTGAGGCTCAGAGAAGGTTTGGGGAGGTGACCCACTGGAACAGCTGTTAGGAGACAGATGGTAGCTTCCCGTGAAAGCCATCAAATGTGTTCTTTAATGGGTTGGACTGTTTTACCTCTGAGCGGCACTTTTTTGCACATCATGGGTTAAATGGCCAGGTCACAAAGACCCTGAGGCTCAGAGAAGGTTTGGGGAGGTGACCCACTGGAACAGCTGTTAGGAGACAGATGGTAGCTTCCCGTGAAGGCCATCAAATGTGTTCTTTAATGGGTTGGACTCTTTTACCTCTGAGCGGCACTTTTTTGCACATCATGGGCTAAATGGCAGATCACACAGACCCTAAAGTCTCAGAAAAGGTTTGGGGAGATGACCCACTGGAACAGCTGTTAGGAGACAGATGGTAGCTTCCCGTGAAGGCCATCCAATGTGTTCTTTAATGTGCACAGGGCATGGCTCTCTTGCACATGTGATCACGGCTTCACGTACCATCCGGCGGACGGCGGCCTTACAAGCAGTTTGTTCGCAGACGGCCAATTGAACTACGGCTGCTCCTTAATAATAAATTATCCGTCTAAGTTACTTGAGCGTGTATAAGTTAAGATGACCCCTATTCTATTATTATTTTTTTCATGCTTTTTCCCCGCCCTGCCCACGGTCAGTAGGGAACACCGATGGGCTTGGAAAGGCCGCCGTCCGTCGGATGTGACGTTAAGCCGTGGCCCCGTGTGCGGGAGAGCCATACCCTGTGCACGTTAAAGAACACGCTGGATGGCCTTGATGGGAGGCTACTATCTGTCTCCCAACAGCTATTCCAGTGGGAATCCTCCCCCAACCTTCTCTGAGCCTTCGGGGTCTATGTGACCTGGCCATTTAGCCCATGGTGTGCAAAAAAGTGCCGCTCAGAGGTAAAACAACCCAACCCAACCTTCATGCTTTTAATTTGTAGTTTCCAAATTTGGTACGCAACGGCGTTCGCATTAAGATTTATTTCCGCTAACCCGTGTCCTGCTATAGATCTCATAAGGGGACACCGATAGGCTTGAAAAGGCCGCCGTCCGTCGCATGGAGCGTAACATCGTGGCCCCGTGTGCATGAAAGCCATACTCTGTGCTCGTTAAACAGTATAATGGACCATATACCATCTGTATCCTACCAGGTGTCCAGTGGGTACAGTCGCTCAAAAAAAGTATCCAAACACTGTGGTTGATTACAGAATTCAGAAAAAATATCTGGCAACTTTTTTTAGAAATTAGTGATCTGGCAACCGTTGATTACAGAATTCAGAAAAAATATCTGGCAACGATTTTTTTTTTAGAAATTAGTGACCTGCCAACCTTCTGTCACGTGACACGAAGATTGCCAGATCACTAATTTCTAAAAAAAATCGTTGCCAGATATTTTTTCTGAATTCTGTAATCAACCATAATGTTCGGATACTTTTTTGAGCGACTGTACCCTTCCCTAACATTTATGGGGCGGGGATGACTCAGTCGGTACCGCGCCAGGCTCGTAATCGGCAGTTCCCAGGTTCGGGTCCCAGTTGGGCCAGCTTTCAGATTTATCTCCGCAAAACTCGATTAGTAGGGGACACCTATAATCTTGTAAAGGCCGCCATTCGTCGGATGGGCGTTAAGCCGTGTCGACATGTCCCAGAGAGTCATCCCGAGTGCACTTTAAGGACACGCTGGATGTCCTTGACTCGAGGCTACCATCTCCAACAGTATCCTGGGGCGGGGGTGGCTCAGTCGGTAGCGCGTCAGACTCGTAATCTGTAGTTCCCAGGTTCGAGTCCCAGCTGGGTCAGGGTTGAGATTTATCTCCACAAAATTCCCCGCCCTGCCCTCGGTCATTAGGGGACACCGATGGGCTTGTAAAGGACGCCGTCCGTCGGATGGGATGTTAAGCCGTGGTCCCGCGTGCGGGAGAGCCATACCCTGTGCACGTTAAAGAACACGCTAGATGGCCTTGACGGGAGACTACCATCTGTCTCCCAACAGCTGTTCCAGTGGGTCTCCTCCCCCAACCTTCTCTGAGCCTTCGGGGTCCATGTGACCTGGCCATTTAGCCCGTTGTGTGCAAAAAGTGCCGCTCAGCGGTAAAACAACTCAACTCAACACCTATAGTCTTCGAAAGGCCGCCATTCGTCGGATGGGCGTTAAGCCGTGTCAACATGTCCCAGAGAGTCATCCCCAGTGCACGTTTAAGAACACGCTGGATGTCCTTGACGGGAGGCTACCATCTCCAACAGTATCCAGTGAGTGTTCCCTCACCCAACCTTCTCTGAGTCTTCAGGGTCCTTGTGACCTGGTATTTTAGCCCATTGGGTGCAAAAGAGTGCAGCTCAGAGGTAAAACAACCCTACCCTATTCCCAACTTTCTCTGAACCTTGACCTTGTGAACTCTGACTTTGGTGTCCTTGTGAAATGACCGTTTAACACATCGGGTAAGTAAAAAGAGCTCCTCAGATATAAAATAACCCAACCCATAATTTTAGATGTAACCGGGCTCGAAGATTTGATGGAGCCAACTTGAAATAATTTTTCTCCATGTTGCCTAACTTCAATTACCTACAGTACTGTGCAAATTAGTTGGGACAATAGGAAAATGCAGCAACAAAGACACAACTAAAATATTTATTTGTTTAATAGTGTAGTTAATAGTGAATATGACCCATCTTAACTTTAATTACTTCTTCCACCCTCTCAACCATTGATGCCACTAGCTTTCCACACATCTCCTTCACTTCAGGGTCGTGGTACTACACTTTCATGACACTTTCGATCATTTTGGTTTTCGTCGCGCAATCCATCTTAGCTATGCGCGCTTTAATAATGGCCCACAAATTTTTAATGGGGTTTAGATCGGGTGAATTTCCTGGCCACTCCAATACCTTCAAATGTTGCTGGGTAAAGAAGCTCTTAGCAAGCTTAGAATTGTGGCATGGAGCCAGATCCTGTTGAAATAAGGGGCGGGGGTGGCTCAGTCGGTAGCGCGCCAGGCTCGTAATCTGTACTTCCCAGGTTCGAGTCCCAGCTGGGTCAGCGTTGAGATTTATCTCCGCAAAATTCCCCGCCCTGTCCACGGTCAGTAGGGGACACAGATTGGCTTGGAAAGGCCGCCGTCCGACGGATGGGACGTTAAGCAGTGGTCCCGTGTGCGGGAGAGCCATACCCTGTGCACGTTAAAGAACACGCTGGATGGCCTTGACGGGAAGCTACCATCTGTCTCCCAACAGCTGTTCCAGTGGATCTCCTCTCCCAACCTTCTCTGAACCTTCGGGGTTTTTGTGACCTGGCCATTTAGCCCATGGTGTGCAGAAAAAGTGCCGTTCAGAGGTAAAACAACTCAACGTTAAAGAACACGCTGGATGGCCTCGACGGGAGGCTACCATCTGTCTCCCAACAGCTGTTCCAATGGGTCCCCTCCCCCAACCTTCTCTGAGCCTTCGGGTCCATGTGACCTGGCTATTTAGCCCATGGTGTGCAAAAAAGTTCCGCTCAGAGGTAAAACAACCCAACCCAAATTCCTTCGCTTGTCCCAACTAATTCGCACAGTCATGTAGTTACCAAGTAAATTGTATTCAATGAAAATTAATGCTCGTTAAGAAATTAAATCTAGCAGGCTCACCTCTGCTGCATTAGCTACCTACGAAATCTTTGTCTTCAAAATTGCTTTTGAACTCATTAAATGCAGAAAGATTTTACTTGCGTTATTATCATCAGTTTCTAGGAAAATCTATCCATTAATATCTCGTCTAGAGAAATCCCCGGGGGAAATTGAGACTATTAGTGAAAATTGATTCTTGACTTTCGCTGATATACTAAAATAGAAACTCTTTGTTGCTCATGCCACAGGTGCTTCGCTTTATCAAGGAAAGATTGTGTCAGATAATAATTAAATTAATACGGTAGCTTTTGGGAATTCTTGGATGACGATGAATTGGATGATAGATTGCTTACTTTACATTTTATGTTATCAGAGATGTTATCATTGTTATGTCGCAGGAAGCTGGAGACTTTCGAATAGAAATATTTTTCCTTTTTTTTAAATCAAAACAATAAAGACAAAGAAGTTATTATTTTAATGAGTGAGTTAGAGTTGCTTTAGACATTTAGAGATAAATAGTTAGGTCACACTGACCCTGTGGGGCTGGAGTGGCTCAGTCGGTAGCGCGCCAGGCTCGTAATCTGCTAGTTCCCAGGTTCGAGTCCCAGCTGGGTCAGCGCAGAGAGATGTCTTCGCAAAACTCCCCATCCTGCCCATGTTCAGTAGGGGACACCGATGGGCTTGGAAAGGTGACCTTCCGTCGGATGGGACGTTAAGCCTTGGTTCCGTATGCATGAGAGCCATACCCTGTGCACGTTAAATAACACACTGGATGGCCTTGACGGGAGGCTATCATCTGTCTCTCAAGAGCCGTTCCAGTAGGTACCCTACCCCAACCTTCTCTGAGCCTTCGGAGTCCTTGTGACCTGACATTTAACTCATTGTGTGCACAAAACTGCCACTCAGAGGTAAAAAACCCAATGCTAAAGAACACGCTGGATGGCCTTGGCGGGAGGTTACCATCTGTCTCTCAACAGCCGTTGCAGTGGGTCCCCTTCCCGAACCTTCTCTGAGCCTTCGGGGTCCTTGTGACCTGCCCATTTAGCCCATGATGTGTGTGCGGGAGAGCCATACCCTGTTCACGTTAAAGAATACACTGGATGGCCTTGATGGAAAGCTACCATCTCTTTCCCAACAGCTGTTCTAGTGGGTCCCCTCCCCCAACCGTCTCTGAGCCTTCGGGGTCCATGTAACCTGGCCATTTAGCACATTGTGTGCAAAAAAATGCCACTCAGAGGTAAAACAACCCAATGCTAAAGAACACGCTGGATGGCCTTGGCGGGAGGTTACCATCTGTCTCTCAACAGCCGTTCCAATGGGTCCCTTTCCCGAACCATCTCTGAGCCTTCGGGGTCCTTGTGACCTGCCCATTTAGCCCATGGTGTGCAAAAAAAAAAGTGTCGCTCAGAGGTAAAACGAGCCAAACACATTGACCCCTTGGTTGTCAATCCATTTGGTAAGTGTTAGGAGTAAGCCTTACATAAGAGTCTCCTGAATGACTTTTAAGTTGAACAGAATATGATGGTTCTTGACACAGGTTGGTTTACCTTCAAACGTGTTTTTAGGGCCCACATTGTGCTAAATGGCGACGTCACAAGGACCCCGAAGGCTCAGAGAAGGTTGGGGGAGGGGACCCACTGGAACAGCTGTTGGGAGACAGATGGTAGCCCCCCGTCAAGGCCGTCCAGCGTGTTCTTTAACGTGCATAGGGTATGTCTCTCCCGCACACGGGACCACGGCTTAACGTCCCATCCGACGGACGGCGGCCTTTCCAAGTCCATCGGTGTCCTCTACTGACCGTGGGCAGGGCGGGGAATTTTGCGGAGATAAATCTCAACGCTGACCCAGCTGGGACTCGAATCTGGGAACTACAGATTACGAGCCTGACGGGCTACCGACTGAGCCACTCCCACCTCGGAATGCAGTTAAAAAAAAATTGCCTAAAAAATTTCTAAAAAAAAATCGTTGTCAGCTATTTTTTCTGAATTCTGTAATCAACCATAGTGTTTGATATTTTTTTGAGCGACTGTACACGAAGGTTGCCAGATCACTAATTTCTAAAAAAAAAATCGTTGCCAGCTATTTTTTCTGAATTCTGTAATCAACCATAGTGTTCGGATACTTTTTTGAGCGACTGTACCGCTCAGAGATAAAACAACCCGAAAAGGCTACTAGCTCTTGAGCCTCGTGGGGTCCTTGTGACGTGTTCCTTTATTCCATTAAGTACATAAAAGTATCGCGCAAAAGATATCACAACAACATTAAGCTGTAACCTTGGAAACAGCGCTCAGTGCATTTATGGTCTGTGCATCACACACTCTATAACACTGGGTACCACAATTTATGATCTTCAGCGAACAAAGATCACCAAGAACATTTGTTTCCAGTGGCAAACTTTTCATTGTCGTGACAACAGATTTATGACGTCAGATTTTTGCTTTCGTCACTTTTAAGGCAATAACACACTTTCCTCTTCTGGCTGGGAAGTAATATCAATTCCTAGTTCTTTCTGGATAGCTGTTATTTCTCGCCACATCGATTTATTCAAGCTTGGGGCGGGGGTGGCTCAGTCGGTAGCGCGCCAGGCTCGTAATCTGTAGTTCCCAGGTACCAGTCCCAGCTGGGTCAGCGTTGAAATTTATCTCCGCAAAATTCCCCCCCCCCCTGCCCACGGTCAGTAGGGGACACCGATGGGCTTGGAAAGGCCGCCGTCCGTCGGATGGGACGTTAAGCCGTGGTCTCGTGTGCGGGAGAGCCATACCCTGTGCACGTTAAAGAACACGATGGATGGCCTTGACGGGAGGCTACCATCTGTCTCCCAACAGCTGTTCCAGTGGGTCCCCTCCCCCAACCTTCTCTGAGCCTTCGGGGTCCATGTGACCTGGCCATTTAGCCCATGGTGTGCAAAAAAGTGCCGCTCAGAGATAAAACAACCCAATGTTAAAGAACACGCTGGATGGCCTTGACGGGAGGCTACCATCTGTCTCCCAACAGCTGTTCCAGTGGGTCCCCTCCCCCAACCTTCTCTGAGCCTTCGGGGTCCATGTGACCTGGCCATTTAGCCCATGGTGTGCAAAAAAGTGCCGCTCAGAGGTAAAATAACCCAATGTTAAAGAACACGCTGGATGGCCTTGACGGGAGGCTGCCATCTGTCTCCCAACAGCTGTTCCAGTGGGTCCCCTCCCCCCACCTTCTCAGAGCCTTCGGGGTCCATGTGACCTGGCCATTTAGCCCATGGTGTGCAAAAAAGTGCCGCTCAGAGGTAAAACAACCCAACCGAACCTTATTCAAGCGTTTCGCAGCTTCAAAGCATTATGTTCTCTTCTCAACACAACAGAACTTTCCAGTTCTTTCTCATAAAAGAATGTATCCATCAGTTCACGTGGCACCGGCTATGCCAACCGTAAAAACTGAGCAGATCATTTGTTTCGTAATAATTGACATTTATCTGCCCCAGAGATCCAGACCCCCTACTGAGTGATTGAGACGCTCCGAGATAGCCGGTGACAGAAACCCCATCTTGTAATTGGCTTTCCTGACATCCTTGTTACTATAGTTACAACTGCTGCTGCCGCCAAAACAACGAACAAACTTCATCAATAGCAGGTCAGTCGCTTCCCCACATTATTCGATCCCCTGTTCTCGAAGAGTGTTCAGAGAGACCCTGCTACAGATTCTAGACCCTCTTTCCGCTATTCTCTTCACCAATAAGGTCAGCAGTTTCTTTTAAGGCAACAGCTTGCTTTTCGGTAACAGCTGATGTTGTCATATGAAGATAATGATGTTTTTTTTGGATGATGCACTGTATTCTTTTTTGCGGAAGTAGTTGATGTAAGTGATGCTGTTGTAGACAGAACGAAACGCGTTCGTAACGCTGATTAGAAAGCCTTGTAGCTTCTAGTGAATAAGGAATTGCCATTTTTCGAACTATAGAGGTGGGCAGGAGCTTAGCTACGGGGGCGGGGTGGGGGGAGCTCTCCTCCAAAGTAACTTGGAGTTGGCAAAATTCGAAGCCACTTTGTAGAGTTGGGTTGTTTTACCTCTGAGCGGCACTTTTTTGCACACCATGGGCTAAATGGCCAGGTCATAAAGACCCCCGAAGGCTCAGAGAAGGTTGGGGGAGAGCAGACCCACTGGAACAGCTGTTGGGAGACAGATGGTAGCCTCCCGTCAAGGCCATCCAGTGTGTTCTTTAACGTGCACAGGGTATGGCTCTCCCACACACGGGGCCACGGCTTAACGTCCCATCCGACGGACGGCGGCCTTTCCAAGCCCATCGGTGTCCCCTACTGACCGTGGGCAGGGCGGGGAGTTTTGCGGAGATAAATCTCAACGCTGACCCAGCTGGGACTGGAACCTGGGAACTACAGATTAAGAGCCTGGCGCGCTACCGACTGAGCCACCCCCGCCCCATCACTTTGCAGAATCCAGACGAGTTGTGAAAATTTGTAATCTTTTCTTGTTTCTGAAACTAAGGGGAGTTGTCAAAATCGAGGCAACTTGGCAAATCTAGGGCAGTTTAGGAAATGGAGAGACGGCGAAATCTAGAGCAGTTGGCAAAATTCAAAGCCACTTGGTAAAATACAGGTGAGTTGGCAAATCTTGAGGAGTTGGCAAAATTCGGAGTGATTTGGGAAATTTGTGTGGAGTTGGCAAAATTCGCAGTGACTTGGGAAATTTATGTGGAGTTGGAAAAATTCCGAGTGACTTGGGAAATTTGTGTGGAGTTGGGAAAATTCGGAGTGACTTGGGAAATTTGTGTGGAGTTGGCAAAATTCAAAGCCACCTGGTAAAATACAGGTGAGTTGGAAAATCTTGAGGAGTTGGCAAAATTCGGAGTGACTTGGGAAATTTGTGTGGAGTTGGCAAAATTCGAAGTGACTTGGGAAATTTATGTGGAGTTGGGAAAATTCGCAGTGACTTGGGAAATTTATGTGGAGTTGGAAAAATTCCGAGTGACTTGGGAAATTTGTGTGGAGTTGGCAAAATTCAAAGCCACCTGGTAAAATACAGGTGAGTTGGAAAATCTTGAGGAGTTGGCAAAATTCGGAGTGACTTGGGAAATTTGTGTGGAGTTGGCAAAATTCGGAGTGACTTGGGAAATTTATGTGGAGTTGGGAAAATTCGGAGTGACTTGGGAAATTTGTGTGGAGTTGGGAAAATTCGGAGTGACTTGGGAAATTTGTGTGGAGTTGGCAAAATTCAAAGCCACCTGGTAAAATACAGGTGAGTTGGAAAATCTTGAGGAGTTGGCAAAATTCGGAGTGACTTGGGAAATTTGTGTGGAGTTGGCAAAATTCGGAGTGACTTGGGAAATTTGTGTGGAGTTGGCAAAATTCGGAGTGACTTGGGAAATTTATGTGGAGTTGGGAAAATTCGGAGTGACTTGGGAAATTTGTGTGGAGTTGGCAAAATTCGGAGTGACTTGGGAAATTTGTGTGGAGTTGGCAAAATTCGGAGTGACTTGGGAAATTTGTGTGGAGTTGGCAAAATTCAGGTGAGATTTAAAGTTTGGGGTTTTTTTTCTTTGAAATTGTGGCAGGTTGGCAAAATCTAGCTGCAGTTGGCAAAATTCGGGGGGGGGGGACTTGGCAAAATCCTGGAGAGTTGACAAAATTCTGAGTGATTTGAGAAAATTGTGTGGAGTTGGCAAAATTCGGGTAAGATTTAAAGTTTGGGATTTTTTTCTGTAAAATTATGGCAGGTTGGGAAAATCTAGCTGCAGTTGGCAAAATTGGAATCCACTTGGTAAAATGAGTTGTAACAATTGGGATCGTTTTTGTGAAATTAAGGAGAGTTGACAAAATCCAGGAAACTTAGCAAATTTTGGAGAGTGGAAAATTTGAAGTGACTTGGCAAATTCAGGGGAAATGTAAAAATTGGGATTATTTTTGCGAAATTAAGGAGGGGTGGCAAAATCTTAAACAAAAATCTTGAAATTAAGGAAAATTTTCGAAGTTTAATAATTTTTGTCCCCCATTACACTCATTAGCATAATCAATTTTTAGACACAACAATAAACAAAAATAACCCAACTAATTTCATGTTTTTTTCGAAACGAGAGATTCCATTTTTTCCTAAAGGTTGTGGGAAATACCTGGTTATAGGGAAACGATAAAAAAAACAACTCCTCAAGGCACACAGCAGTCTTTCCTACAGTGAAAGTGACATGAACAGATGACAAGTGCCATTTGCAGATAGGGGTGGCTCAGTCGGTAGCGCGCCAGGCTCGTAATCTGTAGTTCCCAGGTTCGAGTCCCAGCTGGGTCAGCGTTGAGATTTATCTCCGCAAAATTCCCCGCCCTGTCCACGATCAGTAGGGGACACCGATGGCCTTAGGAAAGGCCCCCGTCCGTCGAATGGGACGTTAAGCCGTCGCTCCGTGTGTGGGAGAGACATACCCTGTGTACGTTAAAGAACACGATGGATGGCCTTGACGGGAGGCTACCATCTGTCTCCCAACAGCTGTTCCAGTGGGTCCCCTCCCCCAACATTTTCTGAGCCTTCGGGGTCCATGTGACCTGGCCATTTACCCCATGGTGTGGAAAAAATGCGTCTCTCAGAGGTAAAACAATACAACGTTAAAGAACACGATGGATATCCTTGACGGGAGGCTACCATCTGTCTCCCAACAGCTGTTCCAGTGGGTCCCCTTCCCCAACCTTCTCTGAGCCTTCGGGGTCCATGTGACCTGGCCATTTAGCCCATATTGTGCAAAAAGGTGCCGCTCAGAGGTAAAATAACCCAACCCATTTGTATATCGCGCGACCAGTGATTGTTGACTCACACAGCAAACCCTGTAAGTCATTTCCTGCTCTGTAATTTCTTTTTGTTCTAGACATTTCTGCTGATGGAAAAAAAGTCAACAGATGGCGCTGCTCACCAACTTCTTGATCGTCATATCCATTCCCCCTATCACCCATAGGCGCTCCTACCTGACATCTGAGAACAAGGAAGTGTTTCTGCTGCTGTAATCTAATAGAAAATCATTATCTCAGCCCCCCTGCAATTCCATCCCACCGACCAGTACCAGACTTTTTTGTTTGTTCTCTCTTCCTATCTTTGATGGTCGAATTACATCCCTCAGTATCTTAACCAGCATCCCGTTCCTTGTTTTCCGTTGCTATGACAATGATGTAGAGATGTTCGTCAACTGCAATATAGGGACAATTGAACTCCTGAATAGAGAAATCAGTGGAATAAAGGATTTGCCAAAGCCATGAGGTTTGAAATCATTGTTTTGCAAAAATATTCGTTGCAGTGAAATTACATCACTACTTATTTTTTTAGTGATCTCTACTACGAGGAATGCTAAACCTGTCATTTTCTTACATGACAACGAAGATTAAGGAAAATTGGCATAATAAATAAAAACTGACAGACCGATAGACAATTACGTATATTTAAAAGTTTTAGAAAATATTTTATAGAATTAGAACAATTTATCTAGCGGTAGCAACTAAAATCTAAAAAAGCTTTTCAATAAAAAAAAGTCTACTTTGATATTTAAAAAAAAATACCCCCTCAAGCAGCTGCTTGCCACAGAGGTCTGACAGGAGCCTGTCACTTTATATGCCATAGTAGAAGGTCTGTGAGGATGGCACGACCTCAGCAGAAAAGCGACACATACATCCATGCCTTACCCGGGACTCGAACCCAGGTTTCTTAGATCAGTAGCCAAGCACGCTAAACACTCGGCCACGGGACGGCTTAAATTAAATACCCCTCAAGCAGCTGCTTGCCACAGAGGTCTGACAGGAGCCTGTCAGTTCATATGCCATAGTAGAAGATCTGTGAGGATGGCAGGATCTCAGCAGAAAAACGACACAGATAGCCATGCCTTAACCGGGGCTCGAACCCAGGTCCCTTAGATCAGTAGCCAAGCGCGCTAACCACAAGCATTTTAAATTTAAATCTACTAATACATTTTATAAAACAGAAATGGCAATGATAAGGTAGCGATCTTAAAAAAAAACGAATAAAAAACAACCCCTCAAGCAGCTGATTGCCACCGAGGGGTGACAGGGTGCTTGTCAGTTCATCCGCCATAGAAGGTCTGTGAGGATGGCGAGACCTCAGCAGAAAAACAACACAAACGTTAATGGCTTACCCTGGGCTCGAACCCAGGTCCCTTTAATCAGTAGACAAAAAAAAATCGCGTTTTTTTGTTCGCTAAATAAAAAATATATTGTTTTCGGAGGGTGTTAAAAAAAGTGGTCATTTTTCTGTAGATTTGCAGTCGTTTCTCCGAAGTTAATGAGCTGACTTATTTGAAAGCTTGTCTAAACTTTAATTAAAAAGCTTTTTTTAGAAATTAGGAGCTACCGCTAGATAAATTGTTCTAATTCTTTAAAATATTTTCTAAAACTTTTAAATGTACGTAATTGTCTATCGGTCTGTCAGTTTTCATTTATTCTGCCAATTTTCCCTAATCTTCGTTGTCATGTAAGAAACTGACAGGTTTAGCATTCATCGTAGCAGAGATCACTAAAAAAATAGGTAGTGATGTTGGAATTTCACTGCAACGAATATTTTTGCAAAACAATGATTTCAAACCTCATGGCTTTGGCAAATCCTTTATTCCACTGATTTCTCTATTCAGGAGTTCAATTGTCCCTATGCAGTTGACGAACATCTCTACATCATTCGTATTAAAAACAAAGGTCGATTATCATTTTCTAATCGCTGGTGGCGAGTAAAATTCGGCCTGAGAAATCTGTGTGTTGTTGCTATGGAGACTACTAAAGAAGAAGAAGAGGAAATATTTTACATTTTCTCAAGGATGCAGCTTGGAGACGGAGTAAAAAATTTCATGCCAAATTATCTCAGGTATATGGGGATCATGCCAAATTATCTCAGGTAAATGGGGATCATGCCTGTTCATTTGGCACTGTTATGGGATAGATGCACAAATTCAGAGAAGGATGGTAGTTTCGAAAACCTCCCTCGTGCAGGCACACGGAAGGAGGTTGGGTTGATTTACCTCTGAGCGGCACTTTTTTGCACACCATGGGCTAAATGGCCAGGTCACATGGACCCCGAAGTTTCAGAGAAGGTTGGGAGAGGGGACCCACTGGAACAGCTGTTGGGAGACAGATGGTAGCCTCCCGTTAAGGCCATCCAGTGTGCTCTTTAACATTGGGTTGTTTTACCTCTGAGCAGCACTTTTTTGTACACAAATGGCCAGGTCACAAGGACCCCGAAGGCTCAGAGAAAGTTGGGGGAGGGGACCCACTCGAACAGCTGTTGGGAGACAGATGGTAGCCTCCCGTTAAGGCCATCGAGTGTGCTCTTTAACATTGGTTTGTTTTACGTCTGAGCGGCACTTTTTTGCACACCATGGGCTAATGGCCAGGTCATAAAAACCCCGAAGGCTCAGAGAAGATTGGAGGAGGGGACCCACTCGAACAGCTGTTGGGAGACAGATGGTAGCCTCCCGTTAAGGCCATCCAGTGTGCTCTTTAAAATTGGGTTGTTTTACCTCTGAGCGGCACTTTTTTGCACATCATGGGCTAAATGGCCATATCATAAAAACCTCGAAGGCTCAGAGAAGGTTGGGGGAGGGGACCCAGTGGAACAGCTGTTGGGAGACAGATGGTAGCCTCCCGTTAAGGCCATCCAGTGTGCTCTTTAACATTGGTTTGTTTTACCTCTGAGCGGCACTTTTTTGCACACCATGGGCTAAATGGCCAGGTCATAAAAACCGCGAAAGCTCAGAGAAGGTTGGGGGAGGGGACCCACTCGAACAGCTGTTGGGAGACAGATGGTCGCCTCCCGTTAAGGCCATCCAGTGTGTTCTTTAACATTAAGTTGTTTTACCTCTGAGCAGCACTTTTTTGTACACAAATGGCCAGGTCACAAGGACCCCGAAGGCTCAGAGAAGGTTGGAGGAGGGGATCCACTCGAACAGCTGTTGGGAGACAGATGGTAGCCTCCCGTCAAGGCCATCCAGTTTGTTTTGTAACGTGCACAGAGTATGTCTCTCCCACGCACGGGGCCACGGCTTAACGTTCCATCCGACGGACGGCGGTCTTTCCAAGCCCATCGGTGTCCCCTACTGACCGTGGGCAAGGCGGGGAGTTTTGCGGACTGAAGGAGGCCGTGAACGGGAGAATCATCTCTGCTGTTCGTGAACTCATTAAAGAAAACCCGCATATCACCATTCAGGATATAAGTTGAGATGTCAATGCATCGATTGGCAGTCTGAAAACAATTATTCATCAACATTGAAAGCTCCAAATATCTGTGCCATATGGATACCACACAAAGTGACAGAATAGGAAAAAAGGGCTGGAGTCGACTCGTGTAAAGAGATGGGTTGGGTTGTTTAACTTCTGAGCGGCGCATTTTGCACACAATGGGCTAAATGGCCAGGGTTGGGTTGGGTTGTTTTACCTCTGAGCGGCACTTTTTTGCACACCATGGGCTAAATTGCCAGGTCACAAGGACCCCGAAGGCTCAGAGAAGGTTGGGAGAGGGGACCCACTGGAACAGCTGTTGGGAGACAGATGGTAGCCTCCCGTCAAAGCCATCCAGCGTGTTCTTTAACGTGCACAGGGTATGGCTCTCCCACACACGGGGCCATGGCTTAACGTCCCATCCGACGGACGGCGGCCTTTCCAAGCCCATCGGTGTCCCCTACTGACCGTGGGCAGGGCGGAGAATTTTGCGGAGATAAATCTCAACGCTGACCCAGCTGGGACTTGAACCTGGGAAGTACAGATTACGAGTCTGGAGCGCTACCGACTGAGCCATCCCCAACCCTAAATGGCCAGGTCACAAGGACTCCGAAGGCTCAGAGAAATTTGGGGGAGGGAACCCACTGGAACTGCTGATGGGAGACATATGGTATGCTTTAATTTGAGTTAGTGCAACCTCCTTTGAGTAGCATATTGTGCAGAGAGAGTATCCGTTGGTTTGATCGTGTTGCCCGTATGGATAACTATAGATTAGCGAATAGGGTTATGAACAGTGTGCCTAAAAGTCTCAGAAAGAGGGGGAGACCTAGGATGTGGTGGGCAGACAATGTCAAACAGGACCTTGTTAGAATTAGTGTACAGTGGTCGAATATAGCAGATGTAGCTCAGGATAGATATTTTTTATAGAACTAAATTGCACATTCTGGTTGGACCTCTGAAGCCCATGGCTGCTTGAAGATTATGTGTATATATATATTAATATATGCAAATATTTCGCTATAAATTCAAAATCATAATATATTGTTAGTAATAGATTTATTATAGTTAGTAATAGATTATATTATTGTTATTAATATATTTATTATTAATAATATAATTTTCGTAATAAATTATATCATACGCTTATTGCACTTAATATTTATATCTATTATTAATATTATTATAATAATTATTATTTAATAATAATTTTTTTAAAAATTAATTTTAAGTTTCATTTAAAAATTATTATTTAAAAACTTGGGTTGGGCTGTTTTACCTCTGAGCGGCACTTTTTTGCACACCATGGGCTAAATGGCCAGGTCACATGGACCCCGAAGGCTCAGAGAAGGTTGGGGGAGGGGACCCATGGAACAGTTATTGGGAGACAGATGGTAGCCTCCCGTCAAGGCCATCCAGCGTGTTCTTTAACGTGCACAGGGTATGGCTCCCCCGCACACGGGGCCACGGCTTAACGTCCCATCCGACGGACGGCGGCCTTTCCAAGCCCATCGGTGTCCCCCAGTGACCGTGGGCAGGGCGGGGAATTTTGCGGAGATAAATCTCAACGCTGACCCAGCTGGGACTCGAACCTGGGAACTACAGATTACGAGCCTGGCGCGCTACCGACTGAGCCACCCCCTCCCCATTTAAACACTAAATTTAAATTAATTTAAACTAAATTATTATAAAATAATAATAATAATAATATGCGTTAATTAATATTCTTGTAAATATTTAGTGCATTAATATATACACTAAATAGCTACTGGATTATTTGGAACAAATTTAAACATTGAATGCACACAAAAAAGTAATATCTTAAATTTTATTTTATATTTATATTTTTTTCTGTTGACCTAGGGACATCTTGATCGAACTGTCTTACTTTCTTCTTTCGAAAAAACGAAATAAATTTCTCTGTCAGAAATAGATACTACCGGTAGAAAAACAAACTTGATTTTTGAGCGTCTAGATTTACGATAGTTGTGAACAACTTCCTCTTACGTCAACACAAGCGACCGCGCTTTCAGATTGTGGGAAATAGGCACGTGGCGGAGATATTTAATACGAAGACATTTCAGGAGCGGACATGACAAAATGAAGAGGAGTAAAAGAAATTCGTGAATTTTTTTTGTCTTTCCTTCTGTTTTTGAGGAATTCAAAACTCTTTGTGAGAAGTTTCTTTCTCGAAAAAAGCTGCTAAAGAAGTAAACCAAGTTTCCTTTTGCAAAATCTAAAAGTTTTTTTAAGTGGACGTCTTTCTTTCAGGTTATTTTGAGCGCATCAGTTTTCAAAGAGTGAAAAATTCTAAAGTAGGGACAGTCCACTCTGCTATTCCTTAGGTGCATGGGGAGTGCTTTTTCTTACCTCTTGAGCTGCACTTTTTTTTTTACACAGAATGACCGGGTAATAATAATAATAAAATAAATACCCCCTCAAGCAGCTGCTTGCCACAGAGGTCTGACAGGAGCCTGTCAGTTTATATGCCATCTTTCCATATTTCAATGCATGTATTCTACGAAAGATGACCATCTTTCTATATTTCAATGCTTGTATTCTACGAAAGATGACCATCTTTCTATATTTCAATGCTTGTATTCTACGAAAGGTGACCGTTTTTCTATATTTCAATGCATGCATTCTACGAAAAACCACCGTCTTTCTATATTTCAATGCATGCATTCTACGAAAAACCACCGTCTTTCTATATTTCAATGCATGCATTCTACGAAAAACGACCGTCTTTCTATATTTCAATGAATGCATTCTACGAAAGATGAGCATCTTTCTATATTTCAATGCTTGTATTCTACGAAAGATGACCGTTTTTCTATATTTCAATGCATGTATTCTACGAAAAACCACCGTCTTTCTATATTTCAATGCATGCATTCTACGAAAGACGACCGTCTTTCTATATTTCAATGCATGCATTCTACGAAAGACGACCGTCTTTCTATATTTCAATGCATGCATTCTACGAAAAACGCCCGTCTTTTTATATTTCAATGCATATATTCTACGAAAGATAACCGTCTTTCTATATTTCAATGCATGTATTCTACAAAAGATAACCGTCTTTCTATATTTCAATGCATGTATTGTACGGAAAATTACCTCCTTTCTACATTTCAATGCGTGTAATCTACGAAAGATGACTGTTTTTCAATATTTCAAATCATGTATTCTACGAAAAATGACCGTCGTCAAGTAAAGTAAATTTATTTTCTGTTTTATGTACACATAGCGTGCATGGTTGCCACAAAGTAATAACTAAGATATCAACTCTTTTTGTGTATAATAAAAATAAACTTCAATATATATTTTACACATATAAAAATAACTTTAAACTATGCATTTCATTTCTTACAAGCAAAGCTTTTTGGTACTAGCAGATTTACCCGGTGTTGCTAGGATCTCAAACTTTCTAAAATGTAGAGTAATGGCACTCCCTACGTCACAAGCTTTCATTTGTAGCATATGTATCATTACAACAGATCTCCTCCTCGGGGAGGGGGGGGGGGTCAGTCGGTAGCGCGCCACGCTGGTAATCTGTAGTTCTCCTGTTCGAGTACGGGGCGGGGGTGGCTAGGTCGGTAGCGCGCCAGGCTCGTAATCTGTAATTCCCAGGTTCGAGTCCCAGCTGGGGCAGCGTTGAGATTTATCTCCGCAAAATTCCCCGCCCTGCCCACGGTCAGTAGGGGACACCGATGGGGCTTGGAAAGGCCGTGGCCCCGTGTGCGGGTGAGCCATACCCTGTGCACGTTAAAGAACACGCTGGATGGCCTTGACGGGAGGCTACCATCTGTCTCCCAACTGCTGTTCCAGTGGGTCCCCTCCCCCAACATTCTCTGAGCCTTCGGGGTCCATGTGCCCTGGCCATTTAGCCCATGGTGTGCAAAAAAGTGCCGCTCAGAGGTAAAACAACCCAACCCTGTTCGAGTCGCATCTGGGACAGTGTTTAGATTTTATATCCGCAAGACTCCCCGCCATATCCAAGGTCAGTAGGGAACACCGATGGGCTTGAAAGGTTGCCGTCCGTCGGATGTGACGTTATGGGTTTACTGGTTGGGTTGTTTTACCTCTGAGCGGCACTTTTTTGCACACCATGGGCTAAATGGCCAGGTCACATGAACCCCGAAGACTCAGAGAAGGTTGGGGGAGGGGACCCACTGGAACAGCTGTTGGGCGACAGATGGTAGCCTCCCGTCAAGGCCATCCAGTATGTTCTTTAACGTGCACAGAGTATGACTCTCCCGCATAAGGGGCCAGGCCTTAACGTTCCATCCGACGGACGGCGGCCTTTCCTAGCCCATCGGTGTCCTCTACTGACCGTGGACACGGCGGGGAGTTTTGCGGAGATTTATCTCAAAGCTGACCCAACTGAGACTCGAACCTGGGAACTGCAGTGTGACGTTATGCTATGGCCCCTTGCGCGGGAGAGCCATAACCTGTGTACGTTAAAGAACACAATGGATGATGTTGACGGGAGGCTACCATCTGTCTCCCATCAGCTGTTCCAGTGGGTCCCCTCACCAAACTTTGTCTGAGCCTTAGGGGTTCTTATAATCTGGCCATTTAGCCCATTGTGTGCAGAAAAGTGCCGCTGAGAGATAAAACAGCCCAACCTGTCCCTCCGGTTAAAAATTTTCTTTTAGGGGAGAAAAGAAACTGACGTGGGGAAAATGATTGTCCCCACGTCAGAAGTTTCTAAATAAAGAAAACGGGAATCTCCTCGCTTACATAATCGAGCTTTTCAAACCACTTCTTATCCACCAGAGTGGGGCGGGGGTGGCTCAGTCGGTAGCGCGCCAGGCTCGTAATCTGTAGTTCCCAGGTTCGAGTCCCAGCTGGGTCAGCGTTGAGATTTATCTCCGCAAAATTCCCCGCCCTGCCCACGGTCAGTAGGGGACACCGATGGGCTTGGAAAGACCGCCGTCCGTCGGATGGGACGTTAAGCCGTGGCCCGTGTGCGGGAGAGCCATACCATGTGCACGCTAAACACGCTGGATGGCCAAGGCACGCTGGATGGCCTTGACACGCTGGATGGATAAACACGCTGGATGGCCTTGACGGGAGGCTACCATCTGTCTCCCAACAGCTGTTCCAGTGGGTCCCCTCCCCCAACCTTCTCTGAGCCTTCGGTGTCCATGTGACCTGTCCATTTAGTCCATGGTGTGCAGAAAAGTGCCGCTCAGAGGTTAAACAACCCAAACAACCCAAACCCACCAGAGTTCCACGGATACAATTTGCCAGGCATATGTAATTTTATAGCAGAAAGAAAATTAATTGTGATCTGAGGTGCATAAAAAATGCAAAACACTAAAAAATTATTCCTTTAAACAAAATTTTTATTAGCATAATTTTACCGCACACGGGACCACTGCTTAACGTCCCATCCGACGGGCAGCGGCCTAACGAAGCCCATTGGTGTCACGACTGACCGTGGGTAGGGCGGTAAGTTTTGCGGAAATAAATCTCCACGCTGGCCAAGCTTGAACTCGAACCTGGGAACTGCAAATTACGAGCCTGGCGCGCTGCCAACCAAACCCTCTCCGCCAACCACAGATTACTAATTCAGGGTTGGGTTGTTTTACCTCTGAGCGGCACTTTTTTGCACACAATGGGCTAAATGGACAAGTCACATGGATCCCGAAGGCTCAGAGAAGGTTGGGGGAGGGGACCCACTGGAACAGCTGTTGGGAGACAGATGGTAGCCTCCCGTCAAGGCCATCCAGCGTGTCTTTAACGTTGGGTTGTTTTACCTCTGAGCGGCACTTTTTTGCACACCATGGGCTAAATGGCCAGGTCACATGGACCCCGAAGGCTCAGAGAAGGTTGGGGGAGGGGACCCACTGGAATAGCTGTTGGGAGACAGATGGTAGCCTCCCGTCAAGGCCATCCAGTGTGTTCATTAACGTGCACAGGGTATGGCTCTCCCGCACACGGGGCCACGGCTTAACGTCCCATCCGACGGACGGCGGCCTTTCCAAGCCCATCGGTGTCCCCTACTGACCGTGGGCAGGGCGGGGAATTTTGCGGAGATAAATCTCAACGCTGACCCAGCTGGGACTCGAACCTGGGAACTACAGAATACGAGCCTGGCGCGCTACCGATTGAGCCACCCCCGTCCCTACTAATTCAGCATAGGTAGGCAAATGATGTAGGTAATTCTTACATATTTATATCTATTATTATTTTTACTGGTGCACTTTTATAATAATCTTTAAAGCAATATTTATTACTTAGAAGAAAAATGATTTCTACTTGTTATCGTTATGATGATTGCTAATATATGAAAATAATTTTCCTCTAATAATGTATGTTTATAAATAAACCTTAGTGTAAGGATTAGTGTAAAAGTACACCGACAATAATAATAGAAATAAATATATAAGAATGGTCTGCGTTTTAGGCCTACTTATAGTGACGTCATAATTTGGTTATCGGCCATCTAAGAGGTGGCAAGAAGAATTCATCTATTCATTCAATCTATTCATGGCAAGAAGAATCCAACTGAAAAAATTTGTTTAATGGACAAATCATAAAAAAAAATATCAATATTTTGCAACAGAAAACATTACTGTAGTAGCTTTGATATATTTCTCCATTACTTGATAAACTAAATGTATGCGAATGTAAAATTCTCTCTCAATATATTCAACTCACTCTAAACTGTTTTTGCAATAAATTGGAATGTCAAAAGATAAATTAATGAAGCTATTAAAATATTTTGGTAGGTGATTTTTTGCAGGAAACTTATTAAACTTTCCATTATAAGTTACTGAAAGTCTCATTAATGTTTGAATTCAGCAGTGTAATCATTCAAAACAAATTTGCTTTTAAAAATTTGTTAAACATAGGAATTCTGAAGATAAACTACTCGAAATAATATTAAATAATTTTTGGAAGAAAAGATTACGGTAGTAATTTTGATGATATTTATATCCATTACTGCATAAATCAAACATATAAGAACATAAGATATTAATCTTTTAAATATAGTCAAATTATTATATATGTTTTGGCAATAAATTGATTATGCCAGAAGCTAAATTAACTAACCTCTAAAAATATTTTTGAAAGATAACATTTTTGTAAGCAACTTCTGAATAAAGTTTCCATTGAGAACATATTTAATTAACGTTTGATTTAAGCAGTAAACACTTTAAAAGAAATGTACAGTCGCTCAAAAAATATCCGCATACTATGGTTATTACAGAATTCAGAAAAAATATCTGCCAACGATATTTTAGAAATTAGTGATCTGGCAAGCTTGGTTTAGAGTCGCTCAAATAAGTATCCCATTTCTTGATTACAGAATTCAGAAAAAATATCTGGCAAAGACATTTTTTTTTAGAAATTAGTGATCTGGCAACCATCATGTACAGTCGCTCAAATAAGAATCCGAACATTATGGTTGATTACAGAATTCAGGAAAAATATATGGCAGCGATTTTTTTTTTAGAAATTAGTGATCTGGCAACCTTCGTGTACAGTCGCTCAAATAAGTATCCGACACTATGGTTGATTACAGAATTCAGAAAAAATATCTGGCAAAGATTTTTTTTAGAAATTAGTGATCTGGCAACCTTCGTGTACAGTCGCTCAAAAAAGTATCCGAACGCTAAGGTTGATTATAGAATTCAGAAAAAATATCTGGCAACGTTTTTTTTCGAAATTAATGATCTGGCAACTTTCGTGTACAGTCGCTCAAAAAAGTATCCGAACGCTAAGGTTGATTATAGAATTCAGAAAAAATATCTGGCAACGTTTTTTTTCGAAATTAATGATCTGGCAACCTTCGTGTTCATAACACGAAGGTTGCCAGATCACTAATTTCTAAAACAATCGTTGCCAGATATTTTTTCTGAATTCTATAATCAACCTTAGCGTTCGGATACTTTTTTGAGCGACTGTACAGTACACGAAGCACTAATTTCTAAAATCTGGCACTAATTTCTAAAAAAAATCATTGGCAGGTATTTTTTCTGAATTCTGTAATCAACCACAGTGTTCGGATATTTTTTGAGCGACTGTACTCTAAGAATTTTGAAAATATACAGATTCTGAGAGAATAAAAAATCAAGAACTTTAACATGCAAAATTTGAAATTAAACTATTATGCATTTGACAATCCCAATTAATGCTATTCTGTTGGGTTGTTTTACCTCTGAGCGGCATTTTTTTTGCACACCATGGGCTAAATGGCCAGGTCACAAGGACCCCGAAGGCTCAGAGAAAGTTGGGAGAGGGGATCCACTGGAACAGCTGTTGGGAGACAGATGGTAGCCTCCCGTCAAGGCCATCCAGCGTGTTCTTTAACGTGCGCAGGGTATGTCTCTCCCGCACACTGAGCCACGGCTTAACGTCCCATCCTACGGACGGCGGCCTTTCCAATCCCATCGGTGTCCCCTACTGACCGTGGGCAGGGCGGGAAATTTTGCGGAGATAAATCTCAACGCTGACCCAGCTGGGACTCGAACCTGGGAACTACAGATTACGAGCCTGGCGCGCTACCGACTGAGCCACCCCCGCCCTGCTATTCTGTATAATATATTTATATCGCAGGATAGCTGAAACTGTAAGTAATCGATAATGAAAAGCAAAATATGATCAAATTAAGTTTAAACATATTTCAAATTTCAGGCATAATGCCATGTATTTTCTCAAGCTTTACAAAGTTTAATATGTTTATTATTAACAGCTTTGATATTTAATATAAATTCATTTCTGCATTAATTTATAAATTAACTTAAAACACTTTAAAAACTGATCATACTGTAATAGTAATCGTGAAAAATTTTTAATTTAGAAAATTATTTAATTATTGTTTAAACTAACAATATTTAATGACATATTTTATACCTCTTGAGGAAATTATAGCAACTTTTTCCCAAAGTTTTATACGCTGGATTACGATGATAAACTCTTATAAATTAGAAAAATGAAAAAAGTGTGGATCAATATCGTTCGAATCGGCACTTTTTTGCACACAATGGGCTAAATGGCCAGGTCACAAGGACCCTGAAGGCTCAGAGAATGTTGATGGAGGGGACTCACTGGAACAGCTGTCGGGAGACAAATGATAGCCTCCCGTCAAAACCATCCAGCGTGTTCTTTAATGTTGGGTTGTTTTTCCTCTGAGCGGCACTTTTTTGCTCAAAATGGGCTAAATGGCCAGGTCACAAGGACCCTGAAGGCTCAGAGAATGTTGAGGGAGGGGACTCACTGGAACAGCTGTCGGGAGACAAATGATAGCCTCCCGTCAAAACCATCCAGCGTGTTCTTTAATATTGGGTTGTTTTACCTCTGAGCGGCACTTTTTTGCACACAATGGGCTAAATGGCCAGGTCACAAGGACCCTGAAGGCTCAGAGAATGTTGATGGAGGGGACTCACTGGAACAGCTGTTGGGAGACAAATGATAGCCTCCCGTCAAAACCATCCAGCGTGTTCTTTAATATTGGGTTGTTTTACCTCTGAGCGGCACTTTTTTGCACATAATGGGCTAAATGGCCAGGTCACAAGGACCCTGAAGGCTCAGAGAATGTTGAGGGAGGGGACTCACTGGAACAGCTGTTGGGAGACAAATGGTAGCCTCCCGTCAAAACCATCCAGCGTGTTCTTTAATATTGGGTTGTTTTACCTCTGAGCGGCACTTTTTTGCACACAATGGGCTAAATGGCCAGGTCACAAGGACCCTGAAGGCTCAGAGAATGTTGATGGAGGGGACTCACTGGAACAGCTGTTGGGAGACAAATGATAGCCTCCCGTCAAAACCATCCAGCGTGTTCTTTAATATTGGGTTGTTTTACCTCTGAGCGGCACTTTTTTGCACATAATGGGCTAAATGGCCAGGTCACAAGGACCCTGAAGGCTCAGAGAATGTTGAGGGAGGGGACTCACTGGAACAGCTGTCGGGAGCCAGATGGTAGCCTCCTGTCAAGGCCATCCTGCGTGTTTTTTTAACATGCACAGGGTATGGCTCTCCCGCACATGGAGCCAAGGCTTAACGTCCCATCTCGTGGCTCAATGTGCGGGTTGGGTTGTGTTATCTCTGAGCGGCACTTTTTTGCACACAATGGGCTAAATGGCCAAGTCACAAGGACCCTGAAGGCTCAGAGAATGTTGATGGAGGGGACCCACTGGAACAGCTGTCGGGAGACATATGGTAGCCTCCCGTCAAGGCCATCCAGCATTTTCTTTTAACATGCACAAGATATGGCTCTCCCGTACACGGAGCCACGGCTTAACGTACCATCTAATGGAGGGCGGCCTTTCCAAGCCGATCGGTGTCCCCTACTGACCGTGGGCAAAGCGGGGAGTTTTGGGGAGAAAAATCTGTACGCTGCTCCAGCTGGGACTCGAACCTGGGAACAGCAGATTACAAGCCTAGCGCGCTACAGACTGAGCCACCCTGCCCCCTCGCTGAAAATGTTTAATGATGTAAAAATCATAATTACTTTATGGTGTTTAGGAAGTTTTTCCCAAAGTTTTATACGCTGGATTACGATGATAAACTCTTATGAATTAGAAAAATAATAAAAAAAGTATGGATCAATATCGTTCGAATCGTTATGCTCCCTGCCAATATTTCGTCACAGAGGAATGCTGTGTTCAACATCTCTAGACGGTAGTTTCCAAGGCAACTGCCTCTTACGACAAGAGTGTGAATGATTCTCAGAAGGCTTTCATCAAGTCTAAACTCCTAGGCATCGGGTTTCTTTAAAATGTAATGAGTTCTGAAATTTGGAAGTTTAAAAGTTCTTAGGTGGCCCAAATTATAATATCAGTCAAGCAGTTCTATCTTTTAGAATATTCTTATATATTTATTTATATATAAGAATATTCTAAATTTAGTTGGGTACGCCAGTTATATATACACATTTCCAGGGGGTACGTGAAGCAAAAAAGGTTGAGGACCACTGATATATACGTTTTATTTTATTCCAATTGTTATACTATAACTATAGTTTTATCTATCTATCTATACAAGGGGTACGCCAGTTACATACACATTTCCAAGGGGTATGTGAAGCATAAAAGGTTGAGAACCACTGATATATATGTTTTATTTTATTCCCATTGTTATACTATAACTATAGTTTTATCTAACTATACAAGGGGTACGCCAGTTACATACACATTTCCAGGGGGTACGTGAAGCATAAAAGTTTGAGAACCACTGATATATAAATATGTTTTATTTTATTCCCATTGTTATACTATAACTATAGTTTTATCTATCTATACAAGGGGTATGTAAAGGGGGTACGTATTCCAGGGGGTACGTGAAGCATAAAAGGTTGAGAACCACTGATATATATGTTTTATTCTATTCCCATTGCTATAATATAACTATAGTTTTATCTATGTATACAAGGGGTATGCCAGTTACATAAACATTTCCAGGGGGTACGTGAAGCATAAAAGGTTGAGAACCACTGATATATATGTTTTATTTTATTCCCATTGTATACTATAACTATAGGTTTATCTATCTATAGAAGGGGAACGTCAGTTACATACACATTTCCAGGGGGTACGTGAAGCATAAAAGGTTGAGAACCACTGATATATATGTTTTATTCTATTCCCATTGTTATACTATAACTATAGTTTTATCTATCTATACAAGGGGTATGTAAAGGGGGTACGTATTCCAGGGGGTACGTGAAGCATAAAAGGTTGAGAACCACTGATATATATGTTTTATTCTATTCCCATTGCTATAATAAAACTATAGTTTTGTCTATTTATACAAGGGGTACGCCAGTTACATACA
The DNA here is from genome assembly GCA_038380435.1 of Ryuthela nishihirai. Lineage (NCBI taxonomy): Eukaryota > Metazoa > Arthropoda > Arachnida > Araneae > Heptathelidae > Ryuthela > Ryuthela nishihirai. The sequence goes on from JAWZYU010000006.1 coordinate 74,579,519, forward strand.
CATTTCCAGGGGGTACGTGAAGCATAAAAGGTTTAGAACCACTGATATATATGTTTTATTCTATTCCCATTGTTATACTATAACTATGGTTTTATCTATCTATACAAGGTGTACGCCAGTTACATACACATTTCCAGGGGGTACGTGAAGCATAAAAGGTTGAGACCACTGATATATATGTTTTATTTTATTCTCATTTTTATACTATAACTATAGTTTTATCTATCTATAATAGGGGTACGCCAGTTACATACACATTTCCAGCGGGTACGTGAAGCATAAAAGATTGAGACCACTGATATATATGTTTTATTTTGTTCCCATTGTTTCACTATAACTATAGGTTTATCTATCTATACAAGGGGTACGCCAGTTACATACACATTTCCAGGGGTACGTGAAGCATAAAAGGTTGAGACCACTGATATATATGTTTTATTCTATTCCCATTGCTATAATATAACTATAGTTTTATCTATGTGTACAAGGGGTACGCCAGTTACATACACATTTCCAGGGGGTACGTGAAGCATAAAATGTTTAGAACCGCTGATTTATATGTTTTATTTTATTCCCATTGTTATACTATAACTATAGTTTTATCTATCTATACAAGGGGTACGCCAGATACATTCACATTTCCAAGGGGTATGTAAAGGGGGTACGTATTCCAGGGGGTACGTTAAGCATAAAAGGTTGAGAACCACTGATATATATGTTTTATTCTATTCCCATTGCTATGATATAACTATAGTTTTATCTATGTATACAAGGGTTATGCCAGTTACATAAACATTTCCGGGGGTACGTGAAGCATAAATGGTTGAGAACCACTGATATATATGTTTTATTTTATTCCCTTTGTTATACTATAACTATAGTTTTATCTATCTATACAAGGGGTACGCCAGTTACATACACATTTCCGGGGGGTACGTGAAGCATAAAAGGTTGAGAACCACTGATATATGTGTTTTATTTTATTCCCATTGTTATAATAAAACTGTAGTTTTGTCTATCTATATAAAGGGTACGCCAGTTACATACACATTTCTAGGGGGTACGTGAAGCATAAAAGGTTGAGAACCACTGATATATATGTTTTATTCTATTCTCATTGCTATAATATAACTATAGTTTTATCTATGTATACAAGGGGTACGCCAGTTTCATACACATTTCCCGGGGGTACGTGAAGCATAAAAGGTTGAGAACCACTGATATATATATTTTTTATTTTATTCCCATTTTGATAATTAAAATATAGTTTTGTCTATCTATACAAGGGGTATGCCAGTTACATACTCATTTCCAGGGGGTACGTGAAGCATAAAAGGTTGAGAACCACTGATATATATGTTTTATTTTATTCCCATTGTTATACTATAATTTTATCTATCTATATAAGGGGTACGCCAGTTACATACACATTTCCAGGGGGTACGTGAAGCATAAAAGTTTGAAAACCACTGATATATAGGTTTTATTTTATTCCCATTGTTATACTATAACTATAGTTTTATCTATCTATATAAGGGGTACGCCAGTTACATACACATTTCCAAGGGGTACGTGAAGCATAAAAGGTTGAGAACCACTGATATATATATGTTTTATTTTATTCCCATTGTTATAATAAAACTATAGTTTTACCTATCTATACAAGGAGTACGCCAGTTATATGTACACATTTCCAGGGGGTACGTGAAGCATAAAAGAGCCACAGCCATAGATAGCAATGTACGTTATTGAAATAATAATAATAATAATCCGATTAATCACAATTTTAAAACTAACGGTAGGTTATTAATTTTAAAAAGCTAGCAGTTAATTTTAGATGGTTCTATTAAATTGTCATGTAATAAAAATAAATTATGTGATTTAAAATTAATTTTAAATTTCATGTATCGGAAATCTTTTTTCCTTCACGCAATCGATCGCTGTGGAAAGGGTCTCAACATGTAAAAAAAAGTTCCATACCGTCTCTTCGAGCTGCATTTAATTTCCAAAAAAAATATTGAGATTGCCTTCTGCATTTTTTAACACCTCTTATAACAGAAGGCAGCGGAAAAAATTTATGATGTCAGTTTAAGTAGTCGTGCCATATAGACATTTCTTATATTTTTGATTGTAATATTATTACTGGTGGACTGTTGTGCTAATCATTATACTAATGTTTATCTATAAATATATTTTATTTCGAAAGAAAATGATACGTATTTATTATTAAATATCAAAATGCTAATTAACATAAAAATAATTCTTCTCTTAAATAAAATATATTTATAGATAACATTAACATAAAGATTTACACAGAGTTCACGGTAATAATATTAGAATTAAAAATATAAATAATGAAATAATGTGTGTATGATAGAACTACTTATGTTGACGTCATAAATTTGGTCCTCTGGCATTCTGTTATAGGTTGTTGTTTGTTTTACCTCTGAGCGGCACTTTTTTGCACACCATGGGTTAAATGGCCAGGTCACAAGGACCCCGACGGCTCAGAGAAGGTTGGGGAGAGGGGACCCACTGGAAGAGTTGTTGGGAGACAGATGGTAGCCTCCCGTCAAGGCCATCAAGAGTGTTCTTTAACGTGCACAGGATATGGCTCCCCCGCACACGGGGCCACAGCTTAACGTCCCACCCGACAGACAGCGGCCTTTCCAAGCCCATCGGTGTCCCCTACTGACCGTGGGCTCGGCGGGGAATTTTGCGGAGATAAATCTCAACGCTGACCCAGCTGGGATTCGAACCTGGGAACTACAGATTACGAGCCTGACACGCTATCGACTGAGTCACCCCCGCCCCTCTGTTATAGGAGGTGTCGATTTATTACATTGTGGCACATGTGTATAATACCCGAAAAAAATACCGCTCTGTTAACGTAACAAGTGGGGCGGGGGGTGGCTCAATCGGTAGCGCGCCAGGCTCTTAATCTGTAGTTCCGAGGTTCGAGTCCCAGCTTGGTCAGCGTTGAGATTTATCTCCGCGAAATTCCCTGCCCTGCCCACGGTCAGTAGGGGACACCGATGGGCTTGGAAAGGCCGCCGTCCGTCGGATGGGACGTTAAGCATTGGCCCCGTGTGTGGGAGAGCCTTACCCTGTGCACGTTAAAGAACACGCTGGATGGCCTTGACGGGAGGCTACCATCTGTCTCCCAACAGCTGTTCCAGTGGATCCCCTCACCCAGCCTTCTCTGAGTCTTCGGGGTCCATGTGACCTGGCCATTTAGCCCATGGTGTGCAAAAAAAGTGCCGCTCAGAGGTAAAACAACCTATCATTAAAAACACGCTGGATGGGCTTGACGGGAGACTACCATCTCTGTCTCCTGGCTCGACGGGAGGCTACCAACAGCTGTTCCAGTGGGTCCCCTCCCCCAACCTTCTCTGAGCCTTCGGGGTCCATGTGACCTGGCCATTTAGCCCATGATGTGCAAAAAAGTGCCGCTCAGAGGTAAAACAACCCAACGTAACAAGCAATAATGAATAGTCATCTGACCTGTGTATGTGACCGGTTCCTTGGCCTGTATCTATTTCTATTGCTGCAAATGTCTCACCCACTTAACCGTCAAGCGCAGATCGAAATCCCTCATCTCATATGAGCTTTTTCTATGCATGCGTCGTGGGAATCAAATCGACATCCTCAGAAACATGGTGATATCATCTGACTCGCCATCCGTCCTTGGAGAAATATATCTTTATCATCATCATCATCAAAGCGGAAAGCGATCACATCAGAAGTGAACCCCCTACCACGTGACATTTTGTGAACAACAAGAGGACAAAAAACGCACAAAAAAATCGGGATGTGATGATTATATCCGCGTTTTCTCCATCGCTGGATCTCTATGCTCCATGAGACAAAAATAAAGTTTTGTTTTGCGTTGTGTGGAAAACGATCTGAAGTAATAATTATGGTTGTAATTGCTACCGCTGGCGAAATAAAATAAATAACATGAAGTAAAAGACAAAATATACATGTTTGTGACACGTGGTAGAAGATAGCGGTGGAAAGTTGCCAAGGCAAGCAGCTTAAGGAGAAGACAAAGAGTTGGGTTGTTGTACCTCTGAACGGCACTTTTTTGCACACCATGGGCTAAATGGCCAGGTCACAAGGACCCCGAAGGCTCAGAGAAGGTTGGGGGTAGGGGACCTACTGGAATAGCTGTTGGAAGACAGATGGTAGCCTCCCATCAAGCCCATCCAGCGTGGTTTTTAATGGTGGGTTGTTTTACCTCTGAGCGGCACTTTTCTTGCACACCATGGGCTAAATGACCAGGTCACATGGATACCGAAGGCTGTCACGTAATCACGTAATCCGTAAATCACGTAAGTCGAATTCGTGTTAAACCGAAATCGCGTTAGTCGAATTCGCGTTAAACCGAAAAATTCCCCGCCCTGCCCACGGTCAGTAGGGGACACCGATGGGCTTGTAAAGGCCACCGTCCGTCGGATGGGACGTTAAGCCGTGACTCCGTGTGCAGGAGAGCCATACCCTGTGCACGTTAAAGAAAACGCTGGATGGCCTTGACGTCAGGCTACCATCTGTCTTCCAACAGCTGTTACAGTGGGTCCCCTCCCCCAACCTTCTCTGAGCCTTCGGGGTCCATGTGACCTGGCCATTTAGCCCATGGTGTGCAAAAAAAGTGCCGTTCAGAGGTTAAACAAACAAATGATAAAGAACACGCTGGAAGACCTTGACGGGAGGCTACCATCTGTCTCCCGACAGCTGTTCCAGTGAGTCCCCTCCCCCAACCTTCTCTGAGCCTTCGGGGTCCATGTGACCTGGCCATTTAGCCCATTGTGTGCAAAAAAGTGCCGCTCAGAGGTAAAACAACCCAATCCAACTCTATTTTCATTCTTCTGAACTGTTCTAAGTTCAAATTCGTTGGCTAAATTTAATCTCACGTAGAAGCACTCGCCAGTCACGTTAAAGTCATGAAGTCACTGTTCCTCGTTCATCTGTCGTAACAATATTAAACCGAAAATTCGTGTTAAACCGAAATCGTGTTAGTCGAATTCGTGTTAAACCGAAATCGTGTTAGTCGAATTCGTGTTAAACGGAAATCGTGTTAGTCGAATTCGTGTTAAACCGAAATCGTGTTAGTCGAAATCGCGTTAAACGGAAATCGAGTTACTCGAATTCGTGTTAAACCGAAATCGTGGTAGTCAAATTCGTGTTAAGCCGAAATCGAGTTAGTCGAATTCGTGTAAAACGGAAATCGTGTTAGTTGAAATCGTGCTAAACGGAAATCGAGTTACTCGAATTCGTGTTAAACCAAATATCAATTAACCGAATTTGTGCTAAACCGAAATCGAGTTGTCGAATTCGTGTTAAACCGAAATCACATAAGTCGAATTCGTGTTAAACCGAAATCGCGTTAGTCGAATTCGCGTTAAACCGAAATCGCGTAAGTCGAATTCGTGTTAAACCGAAATTGTGCAAGTATAATTCTGTTATTTGGTAACTTTTTTTCTATAATTTATTTTGAAGTATTAAAAAGCCACATAATTTCTATACATATTAAAATTTTGGGGTAAGGCACGGTATAATGATGAAACATAAAAACATTGTATAATAAATTTAAGGCTTAATCTATTACTTTTTATATATAAAAAAAGTATTAAAATTGAATACGCACTCGTAAATCTGATCTACTGCATATATTGTACTTGCAGCTATTATTATATATTATAATTATATTAATACACTGAATTATTTTTTATCATTATTATTAACTTGCGGTAGGCTTTGGGTTGTTTTACCTCTGAGCGGCACTTTTTTGCACACCATGGGCTAAATGACCAGGTCACATGGACCCCGAAGACTCAGAGAAAGTTGGGGGAGGGGACCCACTGGAACAGCTATTGGGAGACAGATGGTAGCCTCCCGTCAAGGCCATTCAGCGTGTTCTTTAACCTTCACAGGGTATGGCTCTTCCGCACACGGGACCACGGCTTAACGTCCCATCCGATGGACGGCGGCTTTTCCAAGCCCATCGGTGTTCGCTACTGACCGTGGGCAGGGCATGGAATTTTGTGGAGATAAATCTCAACGCTGACCCAGCTGGGACTCGAAACTGTGAACTGTAGATTACGAGCCTGGCGCGCTACCGACTGAGACACCCCCGTCCCCTTACAGTAGGCGTTCACAAATTCCGCCTCGACGTCAAAACTGGAAAACTTATTTAAAAAGAAATCTGATTCTATTGAAGTGAATGGTGTTTTAATAAGACGAAAAATTGAATAATTTCGTAAACATCATTGAAGTCGAATGTTCAGCATCTCTTTTCTGGGATCCAATCCTATCCTTCATATAACTGCTGCGATAAGTCAACTTCACTTTTGATGTTATAATAAACTTTAGTAGAATCTTAAATTTTTTTTATTATTTTGTTCTTGTACTTATAACGATTAAAATGTAATAACCAAAATTAAATTTTTTTTGTTCCCAAAGACAAAAAAGTTCGTGGATCCCTATTATAGAGAAACTTAGTAAAAATATTTAAAAATTAATATGTACCGATGAATAAAAATATCCTTGTAGAAAAATGTCAAAAAACACATATTTGCAATTTCACCTTTATCTAGCTACTGCAAAAAATTGCGTTTAATTCTAATTTCACAGAATTTTTCCTATTGCTACCGCCAAAGATTCTGTTCTAATAAAATCATTTAATCCTCTGAAGTGTCAGGACGATGTAACATGGTAACAAAAAGTTCTATTATTTTCTAAATAATTGAATTTTTTATAAAAATATATTCTAATAAAATATTTTCTAATAAAATTTTTTTTGTTTCCAAAGCCAAAACAGTTCGTGCATCCCTATTACAGAGAAACTTAGTAAAAATATTTAAAAATTAATATATACGATGAATAAAAATATCCTTGAAGAAAAACGTCAAAAATCACATATTTGCAATTTCACCTTTATCTAGCTACTGCAAAAAATTGCGTTTAATCCTAATTTCACAGAAATTTTCCTACTGCTACCGCCAAAGATTCTATTCTAATAAATTGATATAATCCTCTGAAGTCTCAGGACGATGTAACGTGTAACTAAAAGTTCTATTATTTTCTAAATAATTGAATTTTTTATAAAAATATATTCTAATAAAATATTTTCTAATAAAAATTTTTTTGTTTCCAAAGCCAAAACAGTTCGTGCATCCCTATTACAGAGAAACTTAGTAAAAATATTTAAAAATTAATATATACGATGAATAAAAATATCCTTGAAGAAAAATGTCAAAAATCACATATTTGCAATTTCACCTTTATGTAGCTACTGCAAAAAATTGCGTTTAATTCTAATTTCACAGAAATTTTCCTACTGCTACCGCCAAAGATTCTATTCTAATAAATTGATTTACACTTCTGAAGTCTCAGGACGATGTAACGTGTAACTAAAAGTTCTATTACTTTCTAAATAATTGGATTTTTTATAAAATATATTCTAATAAAATATTTTCTAATAAAAATTTTTTTGTTTCCAAAGCCAAAACAGTTCGTGCATCCCTATTATAGGGAATCTTAGTAAAAAAGTTTAAAAATTAATATATACGATGAATAAAAATATCTTTGAAGAAAAATCACTTATTTGCAATTTCACCTATATCTAGCTACTGCAAAAAATTGCGTTTAATTCTAATTTCGCATAATTTTTCCTATTGCTACCGCCAAAGATTCTGTTCTAATAAATTCATTCATTCCTCTGAAGTCTCAGGACGATGTTAACCATTGCAACTGAAGGTTCTATTATTTTCGTGAGGCTTTGGTAGCTTGGTAACTTGGAGGAAAACCGTGCAGGAATTTCCATCACGTTTATTTTAGATTACTTAGAGACAAAATCTGCTCAAATTTTTGCATTTGATTCGAGTAGGATTACTGAAAGTTATTAAAGAACAAAAGCTGGAGTATTTTCGGGTTCATTTGCAAGAATTAAAAGGGATTTATCTGAAACCGCCATTTATAGTTAACAGGAAAGTCTTTAAATTTAATTACTAAGGTGTTTATGTTAAGGAAATATAGAAGAAGCTATATTTATTCCGTGGGCGCATGGTTAACGCGCTTAGCTACTTACTAAAGTGAGCTGGGCTTGAATCCCAGGAAAGGTATTTGTTTTTATTGTTCGCTCTGCTGAGAGGGGCGGGGGTGGCTCAGTTGGTAGCGCGCCAGGTTCGCAATCTGTAGTTCCAGGTTCGAGTCCCAGCTGGGTCAGCGTTGAGATTCATCTCCTTAAAACTCCCCGCCCTGCCCACGGTCAGTAGAGGACACCGATGGGCTGGGAAAGGCCGCCGTCCGTCGGATGGGACGTTAAGCCGTGGCTCCGTATGCGGAGAGCCATACTCTGTGCACGTTAAAGAACACGCTGGATAGCCTTGACGGGAGGCTACTATCTGTCTCCCAACAGCTATTTCAGTGGGTCCCCTCCCCCAACCTTCTCTGAGCACTCGGGGTCCTTGTGATCTAGCCATTTAGCCCATGGTGTGCAAATAAGTGCCGCTCAGAGATAAAAGAACCAACTCTGCTGAGATCTTATAAAGCTCTTTTATGGCGGATTAAACTGACAGGCTCATGTCAGTTGTTGGGTTGTTTTACCTCTGAACGGCGCTTTTTTTGCACACCATAGGCTAAATGGCCAGGTCACAAGGACCCCGAAGGCTCAGAGAAGGTTGGGAGAGGGGACTCCCTTAAACAGCTGTTGGGAGACAGATGGTAATCTCCCGTCAAGGTCATCCAGCCTGTTCTTTATCGTGCACAGGGTATGGCTCGCCCACACACGGGGTCACGGCTTAACGTCCCATCCGACGGACGGCGGCCTTTGCAAGCCCATCGGTGTCCTCTACTGACCGTGGGCAAAGCGGTGAGTTTTGCGGAGATAACTCTCAAAGCTAACCCAGCTGAAACTCGAACCTGGGAACTGCAGATTACGAGCCTGGTGCGCTACCGACTGACAGGCAACTATCAGACATCTGTGGCAAGCAGCTTCTTGGACGTTCATTTTTTAAAAAGAAACAAGTTATTTTGAGTTGTTTTACCTCTGAGCGGCACTTTTTTGCACACACTGGGCTAAATGGCTAGGTCACAAGGACCCCGAGGGCTCAGAGAAGGTTGGGGGAAGGGAGACACATGGTAGTCCTCCGTCAAGGCCACCAAGGGTATTCTTTATAGTGCACAGGATATATGGCTCTCCAGAACACGAGCCGCGGCTTAACGTCCCATCCGAAGGACGGTAGACTTCGGAAGACCATCGGTGCAGACTTTTGCAGAGATAAATCTCAACGTTGACCCAGCTGGGACTCGAACCTGGGAACTGCAGATTTCAAGGATGAGCCACCCCCGCGGCTTAAAGCTATATAAACAAAATGCGTGTTAATGATTCCTGAAATAACATTGAATATTTAAACTTTCAAATTTTAAGAAATAAATAACTACCGGTAGAATTTTAATAACAATAATTATAATATTACTTATAATTCAACTTTAATATTGGAACTATTGAAGCGTACGCAGCGAAAACGAAGTGATACTGAAATCGGGAGAATTGTTGTTTGTTAACGTTAGTGCCACATCATTAAGGCCGCCGTCCGTCGAATGGGACGTTAAACAGTGGCTCCGGGTGCTGGAAAGCCATACACTATGCACGTTAAAGAACACGCTGGATGGCCTTAACGGGAGGCTACCATCTTTTTGCAACAGTTATCCTATGAGTTCCCTCTCCCCAGCCTTCTTTGAACCTTCAGGGTCCTTGTGACCTGGACATTTAGCCCATTGTGGGCAAAATGTGCAGCTCAAACGTAAAACAATTCAAAAATAGCCTTTTTATTTTAAATTTACTTTTAAAGCAGCTGCTTGCCATAAAGGTCTGAGAGGAACCTATTTGTTTATCTGTGAGTTGGGTTGTTTTACCTCTGAGCGGCACTTTTTTGCATACTATAGGCTAAATGGCCAGGTCACATGGACCCCGAAGGCTCAGAGAAGGTTGGGGGAGGGGACCCACTGGAACAGCTGTTGGGAGACAGATGGTAGAATCCCGTGAAGGACATTCAGCGTGTTCTTTAACGTGCACAGGGTATGGCTCTCCCACACACGGGGCCACGGCTTAACGTCCCATCCGACGGACGGCGGCCTTTCCAAACCCATCAGTGTCCCCTACTGACCGTGGGCAGGGCGGGGGAATTTTGCGGAGATAAATCTCAACGCTGACTCAGCTGGGACTCGAACCTGGAACTACAGATTACGAGCCTGGCGCGCTACAGACTGAGCCACCCCCGCCCCTTATCTGTGAGTAATACAATTAAGCAACACCTGTTACAACAGAAGGCCAGTGAACCAAATTATGACGTCACTATAAGTAGGGCTGCACTACAGACATTTCTTATACATTTTTTGTATTATTATTATTGGTGTACTGTTATACTACTCTTTATACTAAGATTTATTTATAAATATACATTATTTAGAAGGAAAATTATTTGCATATATTAGTCGTTGGGGTGTTTTACCTCTGAGCGGCACTTTTTTGCACACCATGGGCTAAATGGCCAGGTCACACGGACCCCGAAGGCTCAGAGAGGGTTGGGGGAGGGGACCCACTGGAACAGCTGTTGGGAGACAGAGGGTAGCCTCCCGTCAAGGCCATCCAGCGTGCTCTTTAACGTGCACAGGGTATGGCTCTCCCGCACACGGGGCCACGGCTTAACGTCCCATCCGACGGACGGCGGCCTTTCCAAGACCATCGGTGTCTCCTACTGACCGTGGGCAGAGCGGGGAATTTTTGCGGAGATAAATCTCAACGCTGACCCAGCTGGGACTCGAACTTGGGAACTACAGATTACGAGACTGGCACGCTACCGACTGAGCCACCCCCGCCCCTTTTTATATTAGCAGTGATCATAATTCTAATAAGTAGCAATCATTTTTCTTCAAAGTATGGTATATTTAAAAATAAATATTCATGTAAAGATTATTATAAAAAACGCACCAGTAATAATATAAATTAATGCATAAGAATCATCCAGATCAGATGCCTGTGATGACGTAATGACTTGGTCCAACAGCCTTCTGTTATAGGAGGCGTTGGTTTAAGTGACTTCACTGTTTTGACGTGTTAATGGCTGAAAGCACTTGGAACGAAGATAAATTAAATATATAATCAACCGGAAGATTTATTTCGGCTGCAATCAGTTGTGGAAATGAGTTTTCAGAATTAGGTGGACGCTCCAGAATCATATGAAAGGAGAACCCGTTGTTGATAAAGGAATATGTACATAAAAAAATCTGTTTAAAAACCCAGGGTTGGGTTGTTTTACCTCTGAGAGGTACTTTTTTGCACACCATGGGCTAAATGGCCAGGTCACATGGACCCCGAAGACTCAGAGAAGGTTGGGGGAGGAGACCCACTGGAACAGCTGTTGGGAGATAGAGGGTAGCCTCCCGTCAAGGCCATCCAGCGTGTTCTTTAACGTGCACAGGGTATGGATCTCCCGCACACAGGGCCCACGGCTTAACGTCCCATCCGACGGACGGCGGCCTTTCCCAGCCCATCGGTGTCCCCTACTGACCGTGGGCAGGGCGGGGAATTTTGCGGAGATAAATCTCAACGCTGACCCAGCTGCGACTGGAATCTGGAAGCTACAGATTAAGAACCTGGCGCGCTACTGACTGAGCCACCCCCGCCCCTAAAAACCCAGGAATTATAAAAAAAAAAGATACAAAGCTGGAGATATATATACAGTGGGTCTATTTCCTGTCGTTAAACATACAGGATAAAAAAATGGAAGTATATGTTGTTGGGTTGTTTTACCTCTGAGCGGCACTTTTTTGCACACAGTGGGCTAAATGGCCAGGTCACAAGGACTCCGAAGTTTCAGAGAAGGTTGGGTTGGGTTGGTTTAGCTCTGAGCGGCACTTTTTTGCACACAATGGGAAAATGGACAGGTCATAAGGACCCCGAAGGCTCAGAGAAGGTTGGGGCAGGAGACCCCCTGGAACAGCTGTTACGAGACTGATGGTAGCCTCCCGTCAAGGCCATCCAGCGTGTTCTTTAATATTGGGTTATATTACATCTGAGCGGCACTTTTTTGCCAGGTCACAATGATTCCGAATGCTCAGAGAAGATTGGGGGAGGGGACCTACTGGAACAGCTGTTGGGAAACAGATGGTGGCCTCCCGTCAAGGCCATCCAGTGTGTTCTTTAACGTTCACAGAGTATGGCTCTCCCATACATGGGGTCACGGCTTAACGTCCCATCCGACGGACGGCGGCCTTTCCAAGCCCATCGGTGTCCCATACTGACCGTGGACAGGGCGAGGAATTTTGTGGAGATAAATCTCAACACTGACCCAGCTTGGAATCGAATTTGGGAATTGCAGATTAAGAGATTGGCGCGCTATCGACTGATCCACCCCCGCCTTCTGGAACTATGGGAGTACTGACCACCCACGTCCCCCCATTTCCGGCCTGGCTGTAATATAGACCTGTGACCAGTGGCCCGAATTATAACCTATAGATGCATGGACGACGACAAGAATGAGGTTGGGGGCGTTGTTTTACCTCAGATCGGCACATTTTGCACCGGGCTAAATAGCCAGGTTACAAGAACCTCAAGCGTTAAGAATTTGGGAATTCGATGGTCCCGTCAAGGCCAACCGTTGTATTCTTTAACGTGGACAGTGGTGGATGATTTTACTGCATACTGAACCACGGCTTAACATTCCATCCGATGGACGGCGGCATTTCTAAGACCATCAGTGCCCCCCCATGCTGACCGAGGGAGGGGGGAATAACGGCAAATAATTGCGCCCTCTTGGAAAAAAAATCATTGGAAAATTACGTTAAAAATATCAGATGTACAGTCGCTCAAAAAATATCGGAACACTATGGTTGATTACGGCATTCACAAAAAATATCTGGCAACGATTTTTTTAGAAATTAGTGACCTGGCAACCTTCCTGTCACGTGACACGAAGGTTGCCAGGTCACTAATTTCTAAAAAAATCGTTAATCTTTTTGTTTTGTTTATTTGTATTTTTATTCGAAAAAACAAAACAAAACAAACACACCATTTTTACATTTACGTTTAATAATAAATTCCCTTGCTTTTTCCTTGTGTTTTCGGGAATACCTAGTTGCATTACGGATATGATGAATTCTTAATTCCTGATTGGCAGCGTATATCGGATGGGTTCTAAAACCGTGGTCCTGTGTGCTGCAGAACCTATATCCTGTGCCCGTTAAAAAACACGTTGGATAGCCTTGACGGGATGCTACCATCTGTCTCTTAACGGATTTCCAGTGGGTCCCCTTCCCCTAACTTTCTCTGTACACTCGGGGTTCTTGTGACTTGGACATTTAGTCCATTGTGTGCAAAAAAGTATCATTCAAAGGTAAAATAACACAATCTCCTGTGATAAATTTTCTGAAGAACTATAGCCTTTCACTCACAAAAGGCTTATCATATGACTACTGGAAGTTCAAGTGTTTACCAGAGTTTTGTTGTTTCACCTCTGAGAGGCACTTTTTTTGCACACAATGGGCAGGTCACAAGAACCCCGGAGGCTCAGAGAAGGTTGGGGGAGGGGACCCACTGGAACAGCTGTTAGGAGACAGATGGTAGCCTCCCGTCAAGGCCATCTAGCGTGTTCTTTACCATTGGGTTGTTTTACCACTGAGCGGAAATTTTTTTCACACCATGGGCTAAATGGCCAGGTCACAAGGACCCCCGAAGGCTCAGAAAAGGTTGGGGGAGGGGACCCACTGGAACAGCTGTTGGGAGACAGATGGTACCTCGCGTCAAGGCCATCTAGTGTGTTCTTTACCATTGGGTTGTTTTACCCCTGAGCGGCACTTTTTTCAAACCATGGGCTAAATGGCCAGGTCACAAGGACCCCCCGAAGGCTCAGAGAAGGTTGGGGGAGGGGACCCACTGGAACAGCTGTTGGGAGACGGATGGTAGCCTCGCGTCAAGGCCATCTAGTGTGTTCTTTACCATTGGGTTGTTTTACCCCTGAGCGGCACTTTTTTCACACCATGGGCTAAATGGCCAGGTCACAAGGACCCCCCGAAGGCTCAGAGAAGGTTGGGGGAGGAGACCAACTGGAATGGATGTTAGGAGACAGATGGTAACCTCCCGTCAAGGCCATCTAATGTGTTCTTTACCATTGAGTTGTTTTACCTCTGAGCGGCACTTTTTTTCACACCATGGGCTAAATAGGCAGGCCACGGTTGGGGTAGGGGACCAAATGGAACAGCTGTTGGGAGACAGATGGTAGCCTTCCGTCAAGGCCATCCAGCGTGTTCTTTAACGTACACAGGGTATGGTTCTCCCGTACACAGACCCATGTCTTAACGTCTCATCAGACGGACGGCATCCTTTCCAAACCCATAGGTGTCCCCTACTGACCATGGCAGGGCGGGGAAATTTACGGAGATAAATCTCAACGCTGACCAAGCTGGACTGTGTTTACTAGAGATTTTAGCCATCTCAAATATCCCTTATGTCAAAGGAGATGAGTAAATAGATGATTAATGTTCCTAGATGATTTATTTCGAAAACTTTACGGAGGAGAGCTTTATTTTTATCGATTAAAGCCCTCGAATATCATAAGGTTTCAAATGATGCAATTCAAGTTTTAGATGTTTTCAGATTAAAATACGATTTGTTTGCAAGGATTAGAGAAATATGATTTCTTAAGACACGCGCTGCTTACGGCATTTGCAGTGCTGGAAGCAGACTTTGTGGCTGAAATGGGATAAACGCAGAATAATGATTTTCCTCGGGAAAAGTTTGAGAAGGGGAGATTAGATGCGTTAAATCTTGTACACTCTCTCAAAAAAATATCCGAACACTATGGTTGATTGCAGAATTCCGAAAAAATATCTGGCAACCAGTTTTTTTTAGAAATTAGTGATCTGGTAACCTTCGTGTACAGTCGCTCAAATAAGTATCCGAACACTATGGTTGATTACAGAATTCAGAAAACAATATCTGGCAACGAGATTTTTAAAAATTGTTGATATGGCCACCTTCGTGTACGCTCAAAAAATATCCGAACACTATGGTTGATTACAGAATTCCGAAAAAATATCTGGCAACCAGTTTTTTTTAGAAATTAGTGATCTGGCAAACTTCGTGTACAGTCGCTCAAAAAATATCCGAACACAATGGTTGATTACAGAATTCAGAAAAAATATCTGGCATCTAGTTTTTTAGAAATTAGTGATCTGGCAACCTTTTACAGTCGCTCAACAAATATCCGATCATTATGGTTATTACAAAATTCAGGAAAAATATCTGGAAACGACTTTTTTTAGAAATTAGTGATGTTGCAACGACCTTTTCAGAAATTGGTGATCTGGCAACCTTCGTGAACGCTCAAAAAATATCCGACCACTATGGTTGATTACAGAATTCAGAAAAAATTTCTGGCAACGATTTTTTTTAGAAATTATTGATCTTCGTGTCACGTGACACGAAGGTTGCCAGATCACTAATTCTAAAAAATCGTTGCCAGATATTTTTTTCTGAATTCTGTAATCAACCATAGTGGTCGGGTACTTTTTTGAGCGACTGTACAAACGGAAAATATACAACCGAAACTTAAAAGAGGATTGAGTAAAATTTTTCAAAAATTTTCTTCTGTTTTGTAGGAAATTTGATGGCAAAAACTGCAATGAATGATTGGCATCCGAGTGGTCAGCTTGTTTGATTAATGATCAGGGGAGTTTGAGATCTAAATAAGGGTGCTCCGAGCGGTATTTTTTGGGCATAATGGCCAGGTTGGGTTGGGTTGTTTTACGCCTGAGCGGCACTTTTTTTGCACACAATGGCTAAACGGCCAGGTCACAAAAACCCTGAAGGGTCAGAGAAGGTTGGGGATCCACTGGAACAACTGTTGGGAGACAGATGGTAGCTTTGGTCAAGGCAATCCAGCATGTTCTTTAATGTGCATAGGGTATGATTCTCATGTACACAGAACCACGGCTTAACGCTGAATCCCATGGATGACATCATTCCTAAGCGCATCGGACTCACTGGACAGCTGTAGTAAATAGATGGCAATTTTTCGTCAACACCATTCATGTGTCCTTTAACGTGCCCAAGATATGGCTGTCCCAAACGCTGCCAACAGCTTAACGTCCACCCGATGGACGGCGGCCTTTCCAAGCCCATCGGTGTCTCCTTCTCACCGAGGGGCAGAGGTTGCTCAGTCGGTAGCGCGCAGGCTCGTAATCTGTAGTTCCCAGGTTCGAGTCCCAGCTGGGTCAGCTTGAGATTTATCTCCGCAAAATTCCCCGCCCTACCCACGGTCAGTAGGGGACACCGATGGGTTTGGAAAGGCCGCCCTCCGTCGGATGGGACGTTAAGCCGTGGCCCCGTGTGCGGAAGAGCCATACCCTGTTCACGTTAAAGAACACACTGGATGGCCTTGACGGGAGGCTACCATCTGTCTCCCAACAGCTGTTCCAGTGGGTCCCCTCCCCCAACCTTCTCTGAGCCTTCGGGGTCCATGTGACCCTGACCGTTTAGCCCATGGTTTGCAAAAAAGTGCCGCTCAGAGGTAAAATAACCCAATATTAAAGAACACTCTGGATGGCCTTGACGGGAGGCTACCATCTGTCTCCCAACAGCTGTTCCAGTGGGTCCCCTCTCCCAACCTTCTCTGAGCCTTCGGGGTCCATGTGACCTGGCCATTTAGCCCATGGTGTGAAAAAAAGTGCCGCTCAGAGATAAAACAACCCAACCCAACCCTTCTCACCGAGAATAGAGTTGGGAGTTTTGCGGAGAAAAATCTCAACGCTGACACATTTGGTATTCGGATATGAGAATTGCAGATAAGAAGTCTGGCGCGCTATCGACTGAACCCTCTCCGAAAATACTGCAATTTTTCGTTTTCTGTTGATTTTTTTTATTTCTGCAGTGATCTCCCATTCCACGCAGATCTTCTCTATGACGCATTAAATTCACGAGCTCCTATCACCAATCTGCGAGTATCTGCCTCCGCGCAGGTTTCTAGTTATAGTCAATATGTTTAAAGAAGTCCTGAAAAGTTGTTTCTCCTTAAATCTCTGGTAGAAGTTTTAAAAAAGTATTTCTCTTTAAATCTCTCGTAGAAGTTTTGCAAAGAATTTCTGCTTAAATACTTCTTGGAAGTTTTCCAAAGAATTTTTCATTAAATCTGTAATAGAAGTTTTGTGAGGAATTTATCCTTAAATCTTTCTTAGAAGTTTTACAAAGTGATTCTCTTTAAATCACTCGAAGAAGTTTTGCAAAAAATTTCTCTTTAAATCACTAATAGAAGTTTTGCAAAGAATTTCTCTTTAAATCACTAATAGAAGTTTTGCCAAGAATTTCTGTTTAAACCTTTCTTAGAAGTTTTCCAAAGAATTTATCTTTAAATTTCAAATAAAAGTCTTGCAAAGAATTTTTATTTAAATCTTTCTTAAAAGTTTTGAAAAGAATTTCTCTTTAAATCTCTCGTAGAAATTTTGCAAAGAATTTCTGCTTAAATACTTCTTAGGAGTTTTCCAAAGAATTGCTCTTCAAATCTCTAATAGAAGTTTTGTAAATAATTTCTCTTTAAATCTTTCTTAGAAGGTTTGCAAAGAATTTGTCCGTAAATCTTTCTTTAGAAATTTTGCAAAGACTTTCTCTTTAAATCACTAATAGAAGTTTTGCCAAGAATTTCTGTTTAAACTTCGATTAGAAGTTTCCCAAAGTGTTTCTCTTTAAATCTCTCGCAGAGGTTTTGAAAAGAATTTCTCTTTAAATCTCTCGTAGACCTTTTGCAAAGAATTTCTCCTTGAAGCTTCCTTAGAAGTTTTCCAAATAATTTCTCCTTAAATCTCTAATAGAAGTTTTGCCAAGAATTTCTGTTTAAACCTTTCTTAGAAGTTTCGCAAAGTGTTTCTCTTTAAATCTATCTCAGAAGTTTTGAAAAGAATTTCTCTTTAAATCTTTCTTAGAAGTTTTCCAAAGAATTTCTCTTTAAATCTCTCGTAGACGTTTTCCAAAGAATTTCTCTTTAAATCTCAAATAAGAGTCTTGCAAAGAATTTTTATTTAAATCTTTCTTAGAAGTTTTGCGAAGAATTTCTTTTTAAATCTCTCGTAACCTTTTGCAAAGAATTTCTTCTTAAATCTTCCTTATAAGTTTTCCATAGAATTTATCTTTAAATCTCAAATAAAAATCTTGCAAAGAATTTTATTTAAATCTTTGTTAAAGTTTTGAAAAGAATTTCTCTTTAAATCTCTCGTAGAAGTTTTGCAAAGAATTTCTACTTAAATACTTCTTAGAAGTTTTCCAAAGAATTTCTCATTAAATCTGTAATAGAAGTTTTGCAAGGAATTTATCCTTAAAATTTTCTTAGAAGTTTTGCAAGGTGATTCTCTTTAAATCACTCGTAGAAGTTTTGCAAAGAATTATTCTTTAAATATTTCTTAGAAGTTTTGCAAAGAATTTTTCTTTAAATCTTTCTTAGAAGTTTTGCAAAGAATTTTTCTTTAAATCTTTCTTACAAGTTTTGCAAAGAATTTTTCTTTAAATCTTTCTTACAAGTTTTGCAAAGAATTTCTCTTTAAATCACTAATAGAAGTTTTGCCAAGAATTTCTGTTTAAACCTTTCTTAGAAGTTTCGCAAAGTGTTTCTCTCTAAATCTCTCGCAGAAGTTTTGCAAAGAATTTCTCCTTAAATCTTACTTATAAGTTTTTCAAAGAATTTATCTTTAAATCTCAAATAAAAGTCTTGCAAAGAATTTTATTTAAATCTTTCTTAAAAGTTTTGAAAAGAATTTCTCTTTAATTCTCTCGTAGAAGTTTTGCAAAGAATTTCTGCTTAAATACTTCTTAGAAGTTTTTCAAAGAATTGCTCTTCAAATTTCTAATAGTAGTTTTGTAAAGAATTTCTCTTTAAATCTTTAAATATTTGTCCGTAAATCTTTCTTTAAAAGTTTTGCAAAGAATTTCTCTTTAATTCACTAATAGAAGTTTTGCCAAGAATTTCTGTTTAAACTTTACTTAGAAGTTTCGCAAAGTGTTTCCCTTTATATCACTTCCAGATGTTCTGAAAAGAATTTCTCTTTAAATCTTTCTCAGAAGTTTTGAAAAGAATTTCTCTTTAAATCTTTCTTAGAAGTTTTGAAAAGAATTTCTCTTTAAATCTTTCTTAGAAGTTTTGTAGAGAATTTCTCTTTAAATCTCTCGTAGACCTTTTGCAAAGAATTTCTCCTTGAATCTTCCTTAGAAGTTTTGCAAAGAATTTCTCCTTAAATCTCAAATAGAAGTTTTGCCAAGAATTTCTGTTTAAACCTTTCTTAGAAGTTTCGCAAAGTGTTTCTCTTTAAATCTATCTCAGAAGTTTTGAAAAGAATTTCTCTTTAAATCTTTCTTAGGAGTTTTGCAAAGAATTTCTCTTTAAATCTCTCGTAGACGTTTTCCAAAGAATTTCTCTTTAAATCTCAAATAAAAGTCTGCAAAGAATTTTTATTTAAATCTTTCTTAGAAGTTTTGCGAAGAATTTCTCTTTAAATCTCTCGTAACCTTTTGCAAAGAATTTCTCCTTAAATCTTCCTTATAAATTTTCCAAAGAATTTATCTTTAAATCTCAAACAAAAGTCTTCCAAAGAATTTATCTTTAAATCTCAAACAAAAGTCTTCCAAAGAATTTTTATTTAAATCTTTCTTAGAAGTTTTGCAAATAATTTCTGCCCAAATAAGTCATAGAAGTTTTCCAAAGAATTTCTCTTTAAACATCTAATAGTGTGATTTGCAAAGAATTCCCCCTTAAATCTTTCTTAGAAGTTTTGCAAAAAATTTCTGTTTAAAAATTTCTTAGAAGTTTTGCAAAAAATTTCTGTTTAAAAATTTCTTACAAGTTTTGCAAAGAATTTCTGCTTAAATCTTTCATAGAAGTTTTCCAAAGAATTTCTCTACAAATCTCTAATAGAAGTTTTGCAAAGAATTTCTCCTAAAAATTTCTTAGAAGTTTTGCAAAAAATTTCTGTTTAAAAATTTCTTAGAAGTTTTGCAGAGAATTTCTGTTTAAATCTTTCATAGAAGTTTTCCAAAGAATTTCTCTACAAATCTCTAATAGAAGTTTTGCAAAGAATTTCTCCTAAAAATTTCTTAGAAGTTTTGCAAAAAATTTCTGTTTAAAAATTTCTTAGAAGTTTTGCAAAAAATTTCTGCTTAAAAATTTCTTAGAAGTTTTGCAAAGAATTTCTGCTTAAATCTTTCTTAGAAGTTTTGCAAAGAATTTCTAATTAAAATTTCTCAGAAGTTTTGCGAAAAATTTCTGTTTAAAAATTTCTTAGAAATTTTGCAAAGGATTTCTGCTTAAATTTTTCTTAGATGTTTTGCAAAGAATTTCTCCTTAAATCTTTCTTATATATTTTGCAAAGGATTTCTCTTTAAATCTTTCTTAGAAGTTTTGCAAAGAATTTCTCTCAAAATCTCTCGCAGAAATTTGCCAAAGAATTTCTACTTAAATCTTTCCTAGAAGTTTTCCAAAAAATTTCTTTTTAATCTAAAATAGTAGTTTTGCAAAGAATTTCTCCTTAAAATTTTCTTAGAAGTTTTGCAAAAAATTTCTGTTTAAAAATTTCTTAGAAGTTTTGCAAAAAATTTCTGTTTAAAAATTTCTTAGAAGTTTTGCAAAGAATTTCTGCTTAAATCTTTCTTAGAAGTTTTGCAAAGAATTTCTCGTTAAAATTTCTCAGAAGTTTTGCGAAAAATTTCTGTTTAAAAATTTCTTAGAAATTTTGCAAAGGATTTCTCCTTAAATCTTTCTTATATATTTTGCAAAGGATTTCTCTTTAAATCTTTCTTAGAAGTTTTGCAAAGAATTTCTCTCTAAATCTCTCGCAGAAATTTGGCAAAGAATTTCTTCTTAAATCTTTCCTAGAAATTTTCCAAAGAATTTCTCTTTAAATCTAAAATAGCAGTTTTGCAAAGAATTTCTCCTTAAATTTTTCTTAGAAGTTTTGCAAAGAATTTCTTCTTAAATCTTTGTTAGACGTTTTGCAAAGAATTTCTCCTTAAAAATCTCATAGAATTTTTCCAAAGAATTGCTCTTTAAATCTCTAATAGAACTTTTGTAAAGAATTTGTCTTTAAATCTTTCTTAGAAGTGTTTGCAAAGAATTTCTGTTAAAATCTCTAATAGAAGTTTTGTAAAAATTTTTCCTTAAATCTTTCTTAGGTGTTTTGCAAAGAGTTTCTCCTTAAATGTTTCTTAGTCTTGCCAAACATTTCTCCTCAAAATTTTCTTAGACGTTTCTCAAAGAATTTGTGTTTAAATTTTCTTAGAAGTTTTCCAAAGAATTTCTGCTTAAATCTCTAATAGATGTTTTACAACGAATTTCTCCTTAAATATTTCTTAGAAGTTTTGCCAAAAATTTCTGCTTAAATCTTTCATAGAAGTTTTGTAAAGAATTTCTCCTTAAATCTTTTTTACATGTTTGGCGAAGAATGTGTGCTTAAATGTTTCATAGAAACGCTCTCTGAAGAATTTCTCTTTATATCTATAATAGTAGTTTTGCAAAGAATTTGTCCTTAAAATTTTCTTAGATGTTTTGAAAAGAATTTCTGCTTAAATCTTTCTTAGAAGTTTTCCAAAGATTTTGTCTTTAAATCTCTAATAGAAATTTTGTAAAGAATTTCTTCTTAAACCTTTCTTAGTTGTTTTGCAAAGAATTTCTCCTTAAATCTTTCTTAGTAGTTTTGCAAAGAATTTCTCTTTAAATCTCTTGTAGAAGTTTCGCAAATAATTTCTCCTTAAATCTTTCTTAGAAGTTTTCTAAAGAATTTCTCCTTAAATCTCTAATAGTAGTTTTGCAAAGAAGTTCTCCTTAAAAATT
Organism: Ryuthela nishihirai; assembly: GCA_038380435.1. Taxonomy (NCBI): domain Eukaryota; kingdom Metazoa; phylum Arthropoda; class Arachnida; order Araneae; family Heptathelidae; genus Ryuthela; species Ryuthela nishihirai. Next base: position 74,601,385 of record JAWZYU010000006.1, read on the forward strand.
CCTTAGATGTTTTGCAAAGAACTTCTCCATAAATGTTTCTTAGCGTTTTGCAAAGAATTTCTCGTTAAATCTTTACTAGAAATTTTCCAAAAAAATTTCCTTCTGAATCTCTAATAGAAGTTTTGTAAAAATTTCTTCTTAAATCTTTCTTAGATGTTTTGCAAAGAGTTTCTCCTTAAATCTTTGTTAGTTTTGTCAAAAATTTCTCCTCAAAATTTTCTTGGACGTTTCGCAAAGAATTTGTGTTTAAAATTTTCTTAGAAGTTTTCCAAAGAATTTCTGCTCAAATCTCTAATAGAAGTTTTACAAAGAATTTCTCCTTAAATATTTCTAAGAAGTTTTGTCAAAAATTTCTGCTTAAATCTTTCTTAGAAGTTTTGCAAAGAATTTCTCTTTAAATCTCTAATAGAAGTTTTGTAAAAAATTTCTCCTTAAATCTTTTTTTTACATGTTTGGCGAAGAATTTCTGCTTAAATGTTTCATAGAAACGCTAACTGAAGAATTTCTCTTTAAATCTATAATAGTAGTTTTGCAAAGAATTTGTCCTTAAAATTTTCTTAGATGTTTTGCAAAGAATTTCTGCTTAAATCTTTCTTAGAAGTTTTCCAAAGATTTTGTCTTTAAATCTCTGATAGAAATTTTGTAAAGAATTTCTTCTTAAACCTTTCTTAGTTGTTTTGCAAAGAATTTCTCCTTAAATCTTTCTTAATAGTTTTGCAGAGAATTTCTCTTTAAAACTCTTGTAGAAGTTTCGCAAAGAATTTCTCCTTAAATCTTTCTTAGAAGTTTTCCAAAGAATTTCTCTTTAAATCTCTAATACTAGTTTTGCAAAGAATTTCTCTTTAAATCTGTAATAGTAGTTTTGCAAAGAAGTTCTCCTTAAATATTCCTTAGATGTTTTGCAAAGAACTTCTCCATAAATATTTCTTAGCGTTTTGCAAAGAATTTCTCGTTAAATCTCTCATAGAAATTTTCCAAAAAATTTCTCTTTAAATCTCTAATAGAAGTTTTGTAAAGAATTTCTCCTTAAATCTTTCTATGAAGTTTTGCAAGGAAACTCTGCTTAAATCTTTCTTAGAAGTTTTGCAAAGAATTTCTGGTTAAATCTCTGATAGAAGTTTTCAAAAAAAAACTCTTTAAATCTTTAATAGAAGTTTTCCAAAGAATTTGCCTTTAAACTCTAGTAGACGTTTTGTGAAGAATTTCTCGTTAAATCTTTCTTAGAAATTTCTAAAGGTTTGGGTTGTTTTACCTCTGAGCGGCACTTTTTTGCCCACCATGGACTAAATGGCCAGGTCACACGAACCCCGAAGGCTCAAAGAAAGCTGGGGGAGATGACCCACTGGAACGGCTGTTGGTAGACAGATGGTAGCCTCTCGTGAAGGCCATTCAGTGTGTTCTTTAACGTGCAAAGGCTGTGGCTCTGAAGCGCACGAGGGTCACGGCTTATCGTAACATCCGACGGACGGCGGCCTTTCCAAGCCCATCGGTGTCCCCTAGTGACCGTGGGCAGTGCGGGGTTGGGTTGTTTTACCTCTGAGCGGCACTTTTTTGCACACCATGGGCTAAATGGCCAGGTCACATGGACCCCGAAGGCTCAGAGAAGGTTGGGGGACGGGACCCACTGGAACAGCTGTTGGGAGACAGATGGTAGCCTCTCGTCAAGGCCATCCAGTGTGTTCTTTAACGTGCATAGGGTATGCACGCGGGGCCACGGCTTAACATCCCATCCGACGGACGGCGGCCTTTCCAAGCCCATCGGCATCCCCTACTGACCGTGGGCAGGGCGGGGAATTTTGCGGAGATAAATCTCAACGCCGACCCAGCTGGGACTCGAACCTGGGAACTAGAGATTACGAGCCTGGCGCGCTACCGACTGAGCCACCCCCGCCCCAATGTGCTGCTAAAGAATTTTCTTTTAGTCGTTCATAGGATCCTCGCAAAGATTTTATCATTAAATCCCTCCTAGCAGTGTTGCAATGGATTTCTCTTTAAATCGCTCGTAGCAGTTTTGCAAAGTATTTATCGTTAAATCGATCCTGTCAGCTGTGCAAATTATTTATTACTAAATCGCCCCTAAAAAGCTTTTAAAGAATCTCCCTTTAAATCTCTCTTAGTATTGAAAAGTATTTGTTTTTAAATCGCGAGTTAATTCAATACGGTTTATACCACCCTTTAATAGTCCCAGCTGGGTCAGCGTTGAGATTTATCTCCGCAAAATTCCCCGCCCTGCCCACGGTCAGTAGGGGACACCGATGGGCTTGGAAAGGCCGCCGTCCGTCGGATGGGACGTTAAGCCGTGGCCCCGTGTGCGGGAGAGCCATACCCTGTGCACGTTAAAGAACACGCTGGATGGCCTTGACGGGAGGCTACTATCTGTCTCCCAACAGCTGTTCCAGTGGATCCCCTCCCCCAACCTTCTCTGAGCCTTCGGGGTCCATGTGACCTGGCCATTTAGCCCATGGTGTGCAAAAAAGTGCCGCTCAGAGGTAAAACAACCCAACCTGGCCATTTAGCCCATGGTGTGCAAAAAATGCCGCTCAGAGGTAAAACAATCCAACTTTAAAGAACACACTGGATGGCCTTGACGGGAGGCTACCATCTGTCTCCCAACAGCTGTTCCAGTGGGTCCCCTCCCCCAACCTTCTCTGAGCCTTCGGGGTCCTTGTGACCTGGCCATTTAGCCCATGGTGTGCAAAAAAGTGCCGCTCGGAGGTAAAACAATCCAACGTTAAAGAACACGCTGGATGGCCTTGACGGGAGGCTACGATCTGTCTTCCAACAGCTGTTGCAGTGGGTCCCTCCCCCAACCTTCTCTGAGCCTTCGGGGTCCTTGTGACCTGGCCATTTAGCCCATGGTGTGCAAAAAAGTGCCGCTCAGAGGTTGGGTTGGGTTGTTTTACCTCTGAGCGGCACTTTTTTGCACACCATGGGCTAAATGGCCAGGTCACATGGACCCCGAAGGCTCAGAGAAGGTTGGGGGAGGGGACCCACTGGAACAGCTGTTGGGAGACAGATGGTAGCCTCCCGTCAAGGCCATCCAGCGTGTTCTTTAACGTGCACAGGGTATGGCTCTCCCACACACGGGGCCACGGCTTAACGTCCCATCCGACGGACGACGGCCTTTCCAAGCCCATCGGTGTCCCCTACTGACCGTGGGCAGGGCGGGGAATTTTGCGGAGATAAATCTCAACGCTGACCCAGCTGGGACTCGAACCTGGGAACTACAGATTACGAGCCTGGCGCGCTACCGACTGAGCCACCCCCGCCCCACCGCTCAGAGGTAAAACAATCCAACGTTAAAGAACACACTGGATGGCCTTGACGGGAGGCTACCATCTGTCTCCCAACAGCTGTTCCAGTGGGTCCTCTACCCCAAACTTCTCTGAGCCTTCGTGGTCCTTGTGACCTTGCCATTTAGCCCATGGTGTGCAAAAAGGTGCCGCTCAGAGGTAAAATAACCCAACACCCAAGAGCATTGGAAAATAGATTATCAGAAACATCAGATCGTTTCGAAACTTTCTTTCGCTTTCGCAAAAAGTGACAGCGCATCAGAAAGAATGTTACGAAGAATATTTCACAACCTTTTAAAAAATCCAATAAGTTAGACACATGACAGTGACTTCAACCAGCTGGGGTGTCGATAAAGTTGCAGAAAAGACTCTGCTTAGGGAGATGATCTGCAACAGAGTAATGCATTGTTGACTAAAAGAGTCGTGTGAGTGAATGTGTGTCGTCTCATGTTGACGTTCAGGGCAGGATCCGCCAGTTCTTGATAAATCTCTGCTATTGCTGTAATGCGAACAGATTGCTACCGTGGCTTTAGGCAAGGGAATGACAGTGGAGAAGCCTTTCTGAGCTCGGATTATTCTACTGCTCTCCTCTTTTGTAGCTGACTGACGTGTTCAGAGTTCTCTCCTGGCAAGTTCCACACCACATGCAAAGCAGTTTTCAGACACCTTGACAGCTAAGTAGAAGTTTGTGCTTTTGAAGCTGGAGACTCCACGGTTCATGAATTTAAATTACGAAGTGAGAATATCGAGAAAGGGAAGTAAAATTGTAGAAGCGACGTTAATGAGAGGTTTTTGACAGCACATTCAAGCTCATTTCTGACATATTTATGTAACTACTTTCTTTAAAAACATACTGGTAGGTGTGCATTTTTATAATTCCTAGGTCATATGCGTGTAAGCCATTAGCGTACTCATTTTATTTAGTATTTTTGGAGGAAAGTTATAAGGGAATCTTTTTTCTCAAGTATGTTGAATAATTCAGAGTTGTTGGGTTGTGTTGTTTTACCTCTGAGCGGCCCTTGTTTTCACACCATGGGCTAAATGGCCAGGTCACATGGACCCCGAAGGCTCAGAGAAGGTTGAGGGAGGGGACGCACTGGAACAGCTGTTGGGAGACAGATGGTAGCCTTCCGTCAAGGCCATCCAGCGTGTTCTTTAATATTGGGTTGTTTTACCTCTGAACGGCACTTTTTTGCACACCATGGGCTAAATGGCCAGGTCACATGGACCCCGAAGGCTCAGAGAAGGTTGGGGGAGGGGACCCACTGGAACAACTGTTGAGAGACAGATGGTAGCCCCCCGTCAAGGCCATCCAGCGTGTTCTTTAACGTGCACAGGGTACGGCTTTCCCGCACACGGAGCCACGGCTTAACGTCCCATCCGACGGACGGCGGCCTTTCCAAGCCCATCGGTGTCCCCTACTGACCGTGGGCAGAGCGGGGAATTTTGCAGTCGCTCCAAAAAATATCCGAACATTATGGTTGATTACAGAATTCAGAAAAATATCTGGCAACGAATCTTTTTAGAAATTAGTGATCTGGCAACCTTCGTGTCACGTGACACGAAGGTTGCCAGATCACAAATTTAGCTCTCCCACCTGGCCATTTAGTCCGTGGTGTGCAAAAAAGTTCCGCTAAGAGGTAAAACGACCGAAATCCCGCACACGGGGCCACGGCTTAACGTTCCTTCCGACGAACGGCGGCCTTTCCAAGCCCATCGGTGTCCCCTACTGACCGTGGGCAGGAAATAGAGTTTTGCGGAGATAAGTCTCAACACTGACCCAGCTGGGACTCGAACAGAATAATAAAAAAATGGAATAAAATAAATACCCCCTCAAGCAGCTGCTTGCCACAGAGGTCTGACAGGAGCCATGCCTTACCCGGGGCTCGAACCCAGGTCCCTTAGATCAGTAGCCAAGCGTGCTAACCACTCGGCCATTAGAGGATCAATTAACTCGACGCTAGGAAAATTTGCGTAAACTACTGACTGAGCCACTGCCGCCCCCCATTTCTGACCGAAGTTAAGAAGTTAAGATAAGAATTTAGGGCGGATAAATCTCAACTCTGACACAGAGGTGGATTCGAATCTCTTACAGTTATCCCACTTCATGGTTTGATAAACAGAAACGTAATTCTCTTGCAATAAAGGATGGGGCGAGGGTGGCTCAGTCGTTAGCGCGCCAGGCTAGTAATCTGTAGTTCCCAGGTTCGAGTCCCAGCTGGGTCAGCGTTGAGATTTATCTCCGCAAAATTCCCCGCCCTGCCCACGGTCAGTAGGGGACACCGATGGGCTTGGAAAGGCCGCCGTCCGTCGGATGGGACGTTAAGCCGTGGCCCCGTGTGTGGGAGAGCCGTACCCTGTGCACGTTAAAGAACACGCTGGATGGCCTTGACGGGAGGCTACCATCTGTCTCCCAACAGCTGTTCCACTGGGTCCCCTCCCCCAACCTTCTCTGAGCCTTCGGGGTCCATGTGACCTGGCCATTTAGCCCATGGTGTGCAAAAAAGTGCCGCTCACAGATAAAACAACCCAACCCAACTTGCAATAAAAGACAACAACAAAACGTTTTGGTTTCTTTGATCAACACAGGAATCAGCTCGGGGAAAAATTGGGTCTTGGTGATATCCAACGAAGTGACTTCAATTTGAACAAGGTGACCGAAATTTATTTTCAAGGTCACCTTGATCAGCAATGGAGCCCCTAGGAAAAAATTTTAGGTCACCTTGATCAGCAATGGAGCCCATTGGAAAAAAATTAGGTCACCTTGATCAGCAATGGAGCCCCTAGGAAAAAAAGTTAGGTCACCTTGATCAGCAATGGAGTCTCTAGGAAAAATATTAGGTCACATTGATCAGAAATGGAGACCGTAGGGAAAAATTTAGGTCACCTTGATCAGCGATGGAGCCCCGAGGAAAAAAATTTTGGTCACCTTGATCAGCAATGGAGCCCATAGAAAAAATATTAGGCCACCTTGATCAGCAGTGGAGACCCTAGGGAAAAATTAGGCCACCTTGATCAGCAATGGAGACCCTAGGAAAAAATTAGGTCACCTTGATCAGCAATGGAGCCCGTAGGAAAAAAAAATAGGTCACCTTGATCAGCAATGGAGCCCCTAGGGAAAAAATTAGGTCACCTTGATCAGCAACGGAGCCCCTTGGTTAAAATTAGGTCACATTGATCAGCAATGGAGCCCCAAGAAAAAAATTGTCTCCTGAATTAATCTACACTCGTAGAAAATATTTCGAATTTGAATTAATTCATTTTACATACGAAATATCAAATCCTTGTCACAAGCATTGGAAGCATTTTATAAAGAGACTTGAGAAGTTCTAGGTTAAGCCTAAAATTGATGATGTAATTTGATTTGAAATTAAATTCCTCTCTTGGTGACGTAACGGAAACAGAATTCTGCGATATACCAAAATCGCTTTATGAATAAGCAGGCTTAGGAATTGGATTAATTAACGGAAACGCAATATCTCTGCAGCCACAAAGTTTGGTGGTATTGGTCTGTGTGGTATTTCGAGGTGAAACTGTCGAATAATTGGATGATAGGGAGATGGGGGATAATTGATTCGAAAAAGGGAAGTTGACTATTCCATATTATTTAGCATTTGAGTTGCAATATGCTTCTGCAAATCAAACTATTATAAAACGTTAATTTACATTTGGGTTGGGTTGTTTTACATCTGAGCGGCACTTTTTTGCACACCATGGGCTAAAATGGCCAGGTCACAAGGACCTCGAAGGCTCAGAGAAGGTTGGGGGAGGGGACCCACTAGAACAGTTATTGGGAGATAGATGGTAGTCTTCCGTCAAGGCCATTCAGCGTGTTCTTTAACGTGCATATTGGGTTGGGTTGTTTTACCTGTGAGCGGAACTTTTTGCACACCATGGGCTAAATGGCCAGGTCACAAGGATTTCGAAGGCTCAGAGAAGGTTGGGGAAGGGGACCCACTAGAACAGCTGTTGGGAGACAGATAGTAGTCTCCTGTCACGGCCATCCAGCGTGTTCTTTAACGTGCATATTGTGTTGGGTTGTTTTACCTCTGAGCGGCACTTCTTGCACACTATGGACTAAACGGCCAGGTCACAAGGACCCCGAAGGCTCAGAGAAGGTTGGGGGAGGGGACCCAATACAACAGCTGTTGGGAGACAGATGGTAGTCTGTCTCCCAACAGACTGGATGTCCTTGACGGGAGTCAAGGACATCCAGTGTGTTGTTTAACGTGGATATTGGATTGGGTTGTTTTACCTCTGAGCCGCACATTTTGCACACCATGGGCTAGATGGCCAGGTCACAAGGACCGCGAAGGCTCAGAGAAGATTGGGGAAGGGAACCCACTGGAACAGCTATTGGGTGACAGATGGTAGACTCCCGTCAAGGCCATCCAGCGTGTTCTTTAACGTGCATATTGGGTTGGGATTTTTCACCTCTGAGCGGCACTTTTTGCACACCATGGACTAAAATGTCCAGGTCACAAGGACCCCGAAGGCTCAGAGAAGATTGGGGAAGGGAACCCACTGGAACAGCTATTGGGTGACAGATGGTAGACTCCCGTCAAGGCCATCCAGCGTGTTCTTTAACGTGCATATTGGGTTGGGTTGTTTCACCTCTGAGCGGCACTTTTTGCAACCATGGACTAAAATGTCCAGGTCACAAGGACCCCGAAGGCTCAGAGAAGATTGGGGAAGGGAACCCACTGGAACAGCTATTGGGTGACAGATGGTAGACTCCCGTCAAGGCCATCCAGCGTGTTCTTTAACGTGCATATTGGGATGAGTTGTTTCAACTCTGAGCGGCACTTTTTGCACACCATGGACTAAAATGTCCAGGTCACAAGGACCCCGAAGGCTCAGAGAAGATTGGGGAAGGGAACCCACTGGAACAGCTATTGGGTGACAGATGGTAGACTCCCGTCAAGGCCATCCAGCGTGTTCTTTAACGTGCATATTGGGTTGCGTTGTTTCACCTCTGAGCGGCACTTTTTGCACACCATGGACTAAAATGTCCAGGTCACCAGGACCCCGAAGGCTCAGAGAAGATGGGGAAGGGAACCCACTGGAACAGCTATTGGGTGACAGATGGTAGACTCCCGTCAAGGCCATCCAGCGTGTTCTTTAACGTGCATATTGGGATGGGTTGTTTGAACTCTGAGCGGCACTTTTTGCACACCATGGACTAAAATGTCCAGGTCACAAGGACCCCGAAGGCTCAGAGAAGATTGGGGAAGGGAACCCACTGGAACAGCTATTGGGTGACAGATGGTAGACTCCCGTCAAGGCCATCCAGCGTGTTCTTTAACGTGCATATTGGGTTGGGTTGTTTCACCTCTGAGCGGCACTTTTTGCACACCATGGACTAAAATGGCCAGGTCACAAGGACCCCGAAGGCTCAGAGAAGATTGGGGAAGGGAACCCACTGGAACAGCTATTGGGTGACAGATGGTAGACTCCCGTCAAGGCCATCCAGCGTGTTCTTTAACGTGCATATTGTGTTGGGTTGTTTCACCTCTGAGCGGCACTTTTTGCACACCGTGGGCTAAAATAGCCAGGTCACAAGGACCCCGAAGGCTCAGAGAAGATTGGGGAAGGGAACTCACTGGAACAGCTATTGGGTGACAGATGGTAGACTCCCGTCAAGGCCATCCAGCGTGTTCTTTAACGTGCATATTAGGTTGGGTTGTTTCACCTCTGAGCGGCACTTTTTGCACACCATGGACTACAATGGACAGGTCACAAGGACCCCAAAGGCTCAGAGAAGATTGGGGAAGGGGACCCACTGGAACAGCTGTTGGGTGACAAATGGTAGACTCCCATCAAGGCCATCCAGCGTGTTCTTTAACATGCATATTTGGTCGGGTTGTTTTACCTCTGAGCGGCTCTTTTTGCACACCATGGACTAAAATGGCCAGGTCACAAGGACCTTGGAAGCTCAGAGATGATTGGGGGAGGGGACCCACTGGAACAGTTGTTGGGAGATGGTAGTCTCCCGTCACGGCCTTACAGCGTGTTCTATAACGTATAGCGTATTTCTTAACGTCCCATCCAACGGACGGCGGCCTTTCCAATCCCATCGGTGTCCCGCTGACCCAGCTGGGACTCGAACCTGTGAATTACAGATTACGAGCCTGGCGCGCTACCGACTGAGCCACCCCCGCCCCAATTACATTTGGGAGATACATAAAAGTTACTTTTGACAACTATCACTTTGTAACCTCCGGCAATATATTTTCGATTTAAATTTTAATCAAATGCGTCTAGTAGACGAATTTGGAAAATGGTTAATTCATTTATAGCAGTTTTAAATATATTTAAATGGTAAAAATAATTATAAATTTGATAACTGCAATGCTTTAGTTAAACTATTGTTAGCAAAAATTAAAAAAAAATGCATAATAATTTACAAAATAAAGGGGAAAAAATTACTCTTTCTGTTGCTAAATGTAACTTGTAAATTCTTCACATATGAAATGGGGGTGGCTCAGTTGGTAGCGTGCTCATCTCATAATCTGCAGTTCACAGATTCGAGTCCCAGCTGGGTCTGCGTTGAGATTTATCTCCGCAAAATTCCCCGCCCTGCCCACGGTCAGTAGGGGACACCGATGGGCTTGGAAAGAAAGCCGCCCGTCGGATGGGACGTTAAGCCGTGGTCACGTGTGCCGGAGAGCCATACCCTTCGTACGTTAAAGAACGAGCTGGATGGCCTCGACGGGAGGCTACCATCTGTCTCCCAATAGCTGTTCCAGTGGGTTTCATCCCCCAACCTTCTCTGAGCCTTCGGGGTCCTTGTGACCTGGCCATTTAGCCCATGGTGTGCAAAAAAGTGCCGCTCAGAGGTAAAACAACCCTATATTGAAGAACACACTGGATGGCCTTGACGGGAGGCTACCATCTGTCTCCCAACATCTGTTCCAGTGGGCCCCATCCCCCAACCTTCTCTGAGCCTTCGGGGTCTTTGTGACCTGGCCATTTAGCCCATGGTGTGCAAAAAAGTGCCGCTCACAGGTGAAACAACCCAATATTAAAGAATGGGATGGCCTTGACGGGAGGCTACCATCTGTCTCCCAACATCTGTTCCAGTGGGCCCCATCCCCCAACCTTCTCTGAGCCTTTGGGGTCCTTGTGACCTGGCCATGTAGCCCATGGTGTGCAAAAAAGTGCCGCTCAGAGGTAAAACAACCCAATATTAAAGAACATACTGGATGGCCCCATCCCCCAACCTTCTCTGAGCCTTCGGAGTCCTTGTGAACTGGTCACGTAGCCCATTTTGTGCAAAGAAGTGCCTCTCAGAGGTTAAACAACACAACTCATCATATGGGGTAAATTTTTCCGTAAATAGAAAAATAAATACTGAATTTTAAAATTCATCTTCTATTCATTGGCATTTCACAGCTATTTAAATACCAAATAAACATCCCTAAAAACGAGATTTAAATATATTAAAGATTCTTATTCTTATCTTCAATCACGTTTCCCGGTAAGAAAAAGCACATTTAAGAAGTAGTTGAGATCAGAATTTCATTCTCTGTTCAAGAGAGCATGAAATTATTCCTAATCAAATAGCTGTTTAATGTGGTTTAAAATATTAAAAATTACACTAATAAATTTCTTGCGACTCTTCACAACTATTATGATTTCAAGAATAATTTAAATATTTGAAACGATTTCCGAGAATTCTTTTCTTTCGAATGAAATGTAGGGCAACTGTTATACAACTGTTCCTACCTTTTATGGAACATTTGCTTCGAACATAATTTTCGCTGCAAGTTATTGAAACATTTTCAGATTTTTGTTGAAATAGCTTTTACTAATCTGGCTATTACACAAGTATTTAGTTTTATATCGATAAATTGGGAGAAAAAAATTCCCTGTATATATTGTAAAAAAAAAAATCCCTGTACGTAAAAAAATTCCCTATACATAAAAAATTCCCTATACATACCAAAAAAATCACTATACCTTCAAAAATAATAATAATAATAATAACAAAAAGCTTTCTGCTGAAACATAATTTGTATCTCCTACTACAATATAATTTTTTTTGTTTGAAGTTGCTCTGATAGATAAATAAATAAACAGACAGAGAAACAATATAATAAACAAAGAGATACCCAAACAATATAATAAACAAAGAGATACCCAAACAATATAATAAACAAAGAGATACCCAAACAATATAATAAATAAAGAGATAGCGAAAAACATAAAAAATAGATAGACAGATAATATAATAAATAAAGAGATATACAAAGAATACAATATAAAAAGAGATATACCAAAAAATATAATAAATAAATAGAGAGAAAAACATAACAAATAGATATAAAAATAATATAATGCAAAAAAATGACAAAAAATATAATAAACAAAGAGAAATAAAAACAATATAATAAATAAAGTTGGGTTGTTTTACCTCTGAGCGGCACTTTTTTGCACACAGTGGGCTAAATGGCCAGGTCACAAGGACCCCGAAGGCTCAGAGATGGTTGGGGGAGGGGATCCACTGGAACAGCTGTTGGGAGACAGATGGTAGCCTCCCGTCAAGGCCATCCAGCGTGTTCTTTAACGTGCACAGGGTATGGCTCTCCCGCACACGGGGCCACGGCTTAACGTCCCATCCGACGGACGACGGCCTTTATCAAGCCCATCGGTGTCCCCTACTGACCGTGGACAAGGCGGGAAATTCTGCGGAGATAAATTTCAACGCTGACCCAGCTGGGACTCGAACCTGGGAACTGCAGATTACGAGACTGGCGCGCTACCGACTGAGCCACCCTCGCCCCCAATAAATAAAGAGATAGACAAATAATACAATAAAGATACAGAAAAACAACATAATAAATAAAGCAATAGACAAGCAATATAATAAATAAATAGAAAAATAAAGAGATAGACAAACGACATAATAAATAAGAGATATAAAAACAATGTAATAAACAGAGATAGACAAACAACAAAAAAAAAAGAGATAGAAAAACAACAACAAAAAAAAGAGATAGAAAAACAACATATGAAATAAAGAGATATAAAACAATATAATAAATAAGTAAAAAAACGATATAATAAATAAACAGATAGAGAGACAAACAAATAATGAAACAGAAAATGTAATAAAACTGTACAATAATTTAATGCTTCATTCAGATTTACAAAAATTCGATTTGCTCAGAACCTGCATTATTACCAAGGGACTTCATTTTGAAAGCAATGTTCAGCAAATAACATTTTTTTCCTAAAGTACCCCATTTCCTAAAGATTTCGATATTCATGAATTTCTTTTAAGCAGTTTTATTTCGCATTTTCCTTTTTGTATTTTGAGGCAAATAAATAGTCAGGAAATTTGAAGAGTAAATATTGATGCCTAAAATAACCGTCGTACATTTTAAATATATTTCTTTTCTCTCATATACATTGTCGGTGTCTTGGAAGATTCTCTTAGGTGCAAAAATCAATAGAGTTAAAATGAACCACGGTTGTCATGGAGATTCGCGTTGTATACAGAAGATTATAATTTCAAATATAGAGACTAAAAAAAAATAGAGAGAAAATATAGAGTAAAAAGTAGCAGACAATATCTGCTACTTTTCAGAAAGCGAGCCGCAGTTAAAGATGTCGTAAAAAAATCGTAACCAAATTATGCACGATAGTTTCTGAGATAAAGCAGAGTTGGGTTGGGTTGTTTTACCTCTGAGAGGCATGCTCAGAGGTTAACAACCCAAACCAAACGCTAAATGGCCAGGTCACGTGGACCCCGAAGGCTCAGATAAGGTTGGGGGAGTAGACCCACTGGAACAGCTGTTGGGAGACAGATGGTAGCCTCCCGTCAAGACCATCCAGTGTGTTCTTTAATATTGGGTTGTTTTACCTCTGAGCTGCACTTTTTTGCCCACCTTGGGCTACATGGCCAGGTCACAAGGACCCCCGAAGGCTCAGGGAAGGTTGGGGGAGGGGACTCACTGGAACAGCTGTTGGAAGACAGATGGTAGCCTCCCGTGAAGGCCATCCAGCGTGTTCTTTAACGTGCACAGGGTATGACTCTCCCGCACATGTGGCCACGGCTTAACGTCCATCCGACGGACGGCGTCCTTTCCAAACCCATCTGTGTCCCCTACTGATCGTGGACAGGAAATTTTGCGGAGAAAAATCTCATTGCTGACCCAGCTGGGACTCGGACCTGGGAACTACAGATTAAGATCCTGGCGCGCTACCGACTGAACCACTCCCACACGATAGTTTCTGAGATAAAGCAGAGTTGGGTTGGGTTGTTTTACCTGTGAGCGGCACTTTTTTGCATATCATGGGCTAAATGGCCAGGTCACGTGGACCCCGAAGGCTCAGAGAAGGTTGGGGGAGGGGACCCACTGGAACAGGTGTTGGGAGAGATGGTAGCCTCCCTTCAAGGTCATCCAGAGATCTCTTTAACGTGCACAGGGAATGGCTCTGTTACGCCGTGGCACGTGGCCACGGCGTAACGTCCTATCCGATGGACGGCGGTCTTTCCAAGCCCATCGGTATCCCACACTGAGTATGGGTTTTTTTGGCTACCATCTGTCTTCCAACAGCTGTTCTAGTGGGTCCCCTCCCCCAACCTTCTCTGAGCCTTCGGGGTCCATGTGACCTGGCCATTTAGCCCATGGTGTGCAAAAAAGTGCCGCTCAGAGGTAAAACAACCCAACGTTAAAGAACACACTGGATGGCCTTGACGGGAGGTTACCATCTGTCTTCCAACAGCTGTTCCATTGGGTCCCCTCCCCCAATTTTCTCTGAGCCTTCAGGGGCCCATGTGACCTGGAGACAACCCAACCCAACAACGTGTTAAACTGACAGGCTGCTGTCAGACTTCTGAGGCAAACAACTGCCTGAGAGGATTTTTATTTTTATTTTTTATGTGAAGCGTTTGTGGCAACCAAAATACATGCAATTCCATTTTTACACGGTCCCCAAAACCACCGTGCAAAGAATAAAAAAATACAGAATTATTTTCGGACGTGAAAATCCAGCACAAAAAATATTTTTTTTTTCAAACAAAGCATATCAAACTCTTTATTTAAATCTCATTTAATTTTTATTCATTTAAACACATTTTTAATTTTATAAACTTATAAAGATAATTATGTACAGTCGCTCAAAAAAAGTATCCGAACACTATGGTTAATTACAGAATTCGGAAAAAATATCTGGCAACGATTTTTTTTATTAGAATTAGTGATCTAGCAACGTTCGTGTACAGTGGCTCAAAAAATATCCTAACATTATGGTTGATTACAGAATTCATAAAAAATAACTGGTAACGATTTTTTTAGAAATTAGTGATCTAGCAACCTTCGTGTACAGTCGCTCAAATAAGTATCCGAACAATATGGTTGATTACAGAATTCATAAAAAATAACTGCTAACGATTTTTTTAGAAATTAGTGATCTGGCAAAAAATGTTCGTGTTGCCAGATCACTAATTTCTAAAATAATCGTTGCCACATATTTTTTCTCAATTCTGCAATTAACCATAGTTTTCGGATACTTTTTTGATCGACTGTATTTATTCGACGGTAGAAGCAAGCTTAAATTAAAAAGTGAATCAGATAAAAATCTTACCACTTTTCTTTGAAATCAGAAAAGTAATCACACACCAGTACTTAAAATCAAATTAGGATACAAAACATTCAATTACAGCTAACAATACAAACCGAGTTATTCAAATACGAAATTGAAATTTAATTTCTTAAACCACATTTAAATATACATTAATCTCCAGGGAAATCCTTAACCGAATTCGAAAATAGACTGCTATTATCGCATTAATTTACATAATTAAATCCTTTATTACACGGGATTTCAAAAGCCAATAAATTATGAAAACAAACAACTTGTTTAAAACTGCTTCCATAATTAACTGGAATTTGATTTTTGCTGACTCAGATAAAAATACAAAAATGGCTTAAATGTGGAGCCATTTAAGTAATCTTCTTCACGAGACCCAAGATTAAAATAAACAGAGATCACTATCACCACGTGTTTAGAGCCTGGCGATGTAATTGAGAAAGCAGAAACAACAATGTAATTTCGGACCAGGAATTTTGAATTGCGAAGAAGATAATTACCGTGGCCTCCGGGGACTCGATGGTTGTGCTTTTATTACCCGGATAATGGCGCCAAATATATGGCGGGGAATAAATTGCGCGAAACGCTGCTAGGCCTAAGTTGTCTACTGCAGAGCAGTAATTCTTTGGATAGCAGATGTTACTGATTCTAATCAATAATTACTTTTAGTTCCGGTTGGATTTGGGTTGTTTTACCTCTGAGCGGCACTTTTTTGCACACCATGGGCTATGGCCAGGTCACATGGACCCCGAAGGCTCAGAGAAGGTTGGGGGAGGGGATCCACTGGAACAGCTGTTGGAAGACAGATGGTAGCCTCCCGTCAAGGCCATCCAGCGTGTTCTTTAACGTGCACAGGGTATGGCTCTCCCGCACACGGGGCCACGGCTTAACGTCCCATCCGACGGACGACGGCCTTTATCAAGCCCATCGATGTCCCCTACTGACCGTGGGCAAGGCGTGAAATTCTGCGGAGATAAATCTCAACGCTGACCCAGCTGGGACTCGAACCTGGGAACTACAGATTACGAGACTGGCGCGCTACCGACTGAGCCACAATCGCCCCCAATAAACAAGAGATAGACAGATAGTACAATAAAGATACAGAAAAACAACATAATAAACAAAGCAATAGACAAGCAATATAATAAATAAATAGAAAAATAAAGAGATAGACAAACGACATAATAAATAAAGAGATATAAAAACAATGTAATAAATAGAGTTAGACAAACAATAAAAAAAAAGAGATAGAAAAACAACATATGAAATAAAGAGATATAAAACAATATAATAAATAAGTAGAAAAACGATATAATAAATAAACAGATAGAGAGACAAACATATAATGAAACAGAAAATGTAATAAAACTGTACAATAATTTAATGCTTCATTCAGAGTTACAAAAATTCGATTTGCTCAGAACCTGCATTATTACCAAGGGACTTCATTTTGAAAGCAATGTTCAGCAAATAACATTTTTTTCCTAAAGTACCCCATTTCCTAAAGATTTCGATATTCGTGAATTTCTTTTAAGCAGTTTTATTTCGCATTTTCCTTTTTGTATTTTGAGGCAAATAAATAGTCAGGAAATTTGAAGAGTAAATATTGATGCCTAAAATAACCGTCGTACATTTTAAATATATTTCTTTTCTCTCATATATATTGTCAGTGTCTTGGACTCGGCCATTAGCGTATAATAGTTCCCAGGTTCGAGTCCAAGTGTCTTGGAAGATTCTCTTAGGTGCAAAAATCAATAGAATTAAAATGAACCACGGTTGTCACGGAGATTCGGGTTGTATGCAGAAGATTATAATTTCAAATATAGAGACTAAAAAAAAATAGAGAGAAAATACAGAGTAAAAAGTAGCAGACAATATCTGTTACTTTTCAGAAAGCGAGCCGCAGTTAAAGATATCGTAAAAAAATCGTAACCAAATTATGTACGATAGTTTTTGAGATAAAGCAGAGTTGGGTTGGGTTGTTTTACCTCTGAGAGGCACGGTCAGAGGTTAACAACCCAAACCAAACGCTAAATGGCCAGGTCACGTGGACCCCGAAGGCTCAGATAAGGTTGGGGGAGTAGACCCACTGGAACAGCTGTTGGGAGACAGATGGTAGCCTCCCGCCAAGACCATCCAGTGTGTTCTTTAATATTGGGTTGTTTTACCTCTGAGCGGCACTTTTTTGCCCACCTTGGGCTACATGGCCAGGTCACAAGGACCCCCGAAGGCTCAGGGAAGGTTGGGGGAGGGGACTCACTGGAACAGCTGTTGGAAGACAGATGGTAGCCTCCCGTGAAGGCCATCCAGCGTGTTCTTTAACGTGCACAGGGTATGGCTCTCCCGCACATGGGGCCACGGCTTAACGTCCATTCGACGGACGGCGTCCTTTCCAAACCCATCTGTGTCCCCTACTGATCGCGGGCAGGGAATTTTGCGGAGATAAATCTCATTGCTGACCCAGCTGGGACTCGGACCTGGGAACTACAGATTAAGATCCTGGCGCGCTACCGACTGAACCACCCCCGCACGATAGTTTCTGAGATAAAGCAGAGTTGGGTTGGGTTGTTTTACCTGTGAGCGGCACTTTTTTGCATATCATGGACTAAATGGCCAGGTCACGTGGACCCCGAAGGCTCAGAGAAGGTTCAGGGAGGGCAGCCACTGGAACAGGTGTTGGGAGAGATGGTAGCCTCCCTTCAAGGTCATCCAGAGAGCTCTTTAACGTGCACAGGGAATGGCTCTGTTACGCCGTGGCACGTGGCCACGGCGTAACGTCCTATCCGATGGACGGCGGTCTTTCCAAGCCCATCGGTATCCCACACTGAGTATGGGTTTTTTTGGCTACCATCTGTCTTCCAACAGCTGTTCCAGTGGGTCCCCTCCCCCAACCTTCTCTGAACCTTCGGGGCCCATGTGACCTGGCCATTTAGCCCATGGTGGGCAAAAAAGTGCCGCTCAGAGGTAAAACAACCCAACGTTAAAGAACACACTGGATGGCCTTGACGGGAGGCTACCATCTGTCTTCCAACAGCTGTTCCGTTGGGTCCCCTCCCCCAACTTTCTCTGAGCCTTCAGGGGCCCATGTGACCTGGCCATTTAGCCCATGGTGGGCAAAAAAGTGCCGCTCAGAGGTAAAACAACCCAACCCAACAACGTGTTAAACTGACAGGCTGCTGTCAGACTTCTGAGGCAAACAACTGCCTGAGAGGATTTTTATTTTTATTTTTTATGTGAAGCGTTTGTGGCAACCAAAATACATGCAATTTCATTTTTACACGGTCCCCAAAACCACCGTGCAAAAAATAAAAAAATACAGTACATATGGGAAAAAAAAAATAGAGGATTGAATCCGGACGTGAAAACCAAGTACAAAAAATAAGTTTTTATTTAAAACAAAGCATATCAAAATCTTTATTTAAATCTCATTTAATTTTTATTCATTTAAACATATTTTTAATTTTATAAACTTATAAAGATAATTATGTACAGTCGCTCAAAAAGAGTATCCGAACACTATGGTTAATTACAGAATTCAGAAAAAATATCTGGCAACGTTTTTTTTTTATTAGAATTAGTGATCTAGCAACGTTCGTGTACAGTGGCTCAAAAAATATCTGAACATAATGGTTGATTACAGAATTCATAAAAAATAACTGGTAACGATTTTTTTAGAAATTAGTGATCTGGCAAAAAATGTTCGTGTTCACTAATTTCTAAAAGAATCGTTGCCACATATTTTTTCTCAATTCTGTAATCAACCATAGTTTTCGGATACTTTTTTGATCGACTGTATTTATTCGACGGTAGAAGCAAGCTTAAATTAAAAAGTGAATCTCAGATAAAAATCTTACCACTTTTCTTTGAAATCAGAAACGTAATCACACACCAGTACTTAAAATCAAATTAGGATACAAAACATTCAATTACAGCTAACAATACAAACCGAGTTATTCAAATACGAAATTGAAATTTAATTTCTTAAACCACATTTAAATATACATTAATCTCCAGGGAAATCCTTAACCGAATTCGAAAATAGACTGCTATTATCGCATTAATTTACATAATTAAATCCTGTATTACACGGGATTTCAAAAGCCAATAAATTATGAAAACAAACAACTTGTTTAAAACTGCTTCCATAATTAACTGGAATTTGATTTTTGCTGACTCAGATAAAAATACAAAAATGGCTTAAATGTGGAGCCATTTAAGTAATCTTCTTCACGAGACCCAAGATTAAAATAAACAGAGATCACTATCACCACGTGTTTAGAGCCTGGCGATGTAATTGAGAAAGCAGAAACAACAATGTAATTTCGGACCAGGAATTTTGAATTGCGAAGAAGATAATTACCGTGGCCTCCGGGGACTCGGTGGTTGTACTTTTATTACCCGGATAATGGCGCCAAATATATGGCGGGGAATAAATTGCGCGAAACGCTGCTAGGCCTAAGTTGTCTACTGCAGAGCAGTAATTCTTTGGATAGCAGATGTTACTGATTCTAATCAATAATTACTTTTAGTTCCGGTTGGATTTGGGTTGTTTTACCTCTGAGCGGCACTTTTTTGCACACCATGGGCTATGGCCAGGTCACATTGACCCCTAAGGCTCAGAGAAGGTTGGGGAAGGGGACCCACTGGAACAGCTCTTGGGAGACAGATGGTAGCCTCCCGTCAAGGCCATCTAGCGTGTTCTTTAACGTGCACAGGGTATGGCTCTCCCGCACACGGGGCAACGGCTTAACGTCCCATCCGACGGACGGCGGCCTTTCCAAGCCCATCGGTGTCCCCTACTGACCGTGGGCAGGGCGGGGAATTTTGCGGAGATAAATCTCAACGCTGACCCAGCTGGGACTCGAACCTGGGAACTACAGATTACGAGTCTGGCGCGCTACCGACTGAGCCACCCCCGCCCCGTTCCGGTTGGAATCTTGATGCATATGATAAGAGATATCTAGGTCACAAAGACCCTAAAGGTTTGGACAGGAGAAGCAGATACTTTGCACAGCTCTTAGGAGTTATTTGAAAACATTGGACATCTAGTGTGCTTTTAACATTCACCTAATATGGGTCTGTACAAGGGGCTAAATGATTAGGTCACAACAGCCCCAAAAGCTCAGATTCGGGCTGGGGATTGGTTGGTTGGACCCTGAGCAGCATTTTTTGCACACCATGGGCTAAATGGCCAGGTCACAAGGACCCGAAAGCTCAGAGAAGGTTGGAGGAGGGGACCCACTGGAACAGTGGTCGGTAGACAGATGGCCATCCATCGTGTTCTTTAATGGGTTGAACTGTTTTACCTCTGAGCGGCACTTTTTTGCGCACAATGGGCAAAATGGCCAGGTCACAAGGACCTCGAAGCTCCAGAGAAGGTTGTGTAAGGGAACCTACTGGACAACTGTTGAGAGACAGATGGTAGCCTCTCGTCAAGGCCATCCAGTGTGTTCTTTAACGTTCACAGGCTATGTCTTTCTCGCACATGGGGTCATAACCTAGCATCCCATCTGATCGAAACCCACCTAATGAGTATCATCAACATACCTCAACATACACGTGTTCAACTCATACATACTCATGGGGGCGGGGGTGGCTCAGTCGGTAGCGCGCCAGTTTCGTAATCTGCAGTTCCCAGGTTCGAGTCCCAGCTGGGTAAGCGTTGAGATTTATCTCCGCAAAATTCTCCGCCCTGCCCACGGTCAGTAGGTGACACCGATGGGCTTGGAAAGGCTGCCGTTCGTCGGATGGGACGTTAAGCCGTGGCCCCGTGTGTGGGAGAGCCATACCCTGTGCACGTTAAAGAACACGCTGGATGGCCTTGACGGGAGGCTACCATCTGTCTCCCAACAGCTGTTGCAGTGGGTCCCCTCCCCCAACCTTCTCTGAGCCTTCGGGGTCCATGTGACCTGGCCATTTAGCCCATGGTGTGCAAAAAAGTGCCGCTCAGAGGTAAAACAACCCAACCCAACATACATACTCAATATATACTCAACATAACTCTACTGACCGTGGGTAGTGAGTGTGGTGGAGATAAGTCTCAACGCTGACCCAGTTGGAACTCGAACCTGGGAACTGTAGATTACAGGTCTGATGCTCTACCAACTGAGCCAACCCTGCCTCTTATGTACATGTGTGTATGCATGCATAAATTCTTAATCTTATTTTTTCAATCCTCTTCTTTCTTAGTTCTACTGCCTACAATAGTGCGGCGAGGATGGCTCAGTAGGTAGCGCGCCAGGCTCGTAATCTGTAGTTTCCAGGTTCGAGTCCCAGTTGCGCCAGCATTGAGATTTATCTCCGCAAAACTTCCGGCCTTGCCAAAGGTCAGTAGGGGACACCTATTGGCTTGGAAAGACCATCGTCCGTCGGATAGGACTTTGAGACGTGGCCCCGTGGGAACAAGCTGGATGGCCCACGTTAAAGAACAAGCTGGATGGCCTTGGCGGGAGGCTACCATCTGTCTCCCAACAGCTGTTCCAGTGGGTCCCCTCCCCCCAACCTTCTCTGAGCCTTCGGGGTCCCTGGGACCTGGCCATTTAGCCCGTGGTGTGCAAAAAAATGCCGCTCAGAGGTAAAACAACCCAAACAACTGAAATCTTTATTTGACCTTTGACCTCCAAAGACCCATCGTATCCAGAATTTTATGCTTCAGAGATCTACAGCCTGAGACACCCTCAGACAACAGTTTCACGTTTGTAGCAATCGTAGATCACGGTTTAACTTTTCCTGACCTTCGTTTGACCTTTAATGACACATCTGAAATCAAATTTGGGATTTTTGCCCGGATCTACGCCCCGGATACTCCTTGGTGCAAAAATTTAGAGCTCTACAATTTCTGCGTCATAATCACATAATTTATATTCCGCAGGCACCCATTTTCAGCCTTCTAATACCGATAAATTTTATTTGACCTTTGACCACAAAGGACCCATCGTATCAAACATTTTATAATGTTTTCGAGATCAACAGCCTGAGACACTCCCAGACACCAATTTTCATGTTTCTAGCACTCGTAGATCACGGTTTGACTTCTACTTGACCTTCATTTGACCTTTAAGGACACATAGGAAATCAAATTTGGGATTTTTGCCCGGATCTACGACCCGGATTACCCCTTGGTGCAAAAATTTAGAGCTCTTCAATTTCTGCGTCATAATCACATAATTTATATTCCCCAGGCACCCATTTTCAGCCCTCTAATACCGATAACTTTTATTTGACCTTTGACCACAAAGGACCCATCGTATCAAAAATTTTATAATGTTTCCGAGATCAACAGCCTGAGACACCCCCAGACACCAATTTTCACGTTTCTAGCACTAGTAGATCACGGTTTGACCTCTGCCTGACTTTCATTTGACCTTGAAGGACACATAGGAAATCAAATTTGGGATTTTTGCCCAGATCTACGACCCGGATTACTCCTTGGTGCAAATTTTCAGAGTTCTATCATTTGTGCGCATAATTAGAAATATCGTGATCCCTTGTCAGTCAGGTGGCGGGGGTGGCTCAGTCGGTAGCGCGTCAGGCTCGTAATCTGTAGTTCCCAGGTTCGAGTACCAGCTGGGTCAGCGTTGAGATTTATCTCCACAAAATTCCCCACCCTGCCCACGGTCAGTAGGGGACACCGATGGGCTTGGAAAGGCCGCCGTCCGTCAGATGGGACGTTAAGCCGTGGCTCCGTGTGTGTGTGAGAGTCATACCCTGTACACGTTAAAGAACACGCTGGATGGCCTTAACGGGAGGCTACCATCTGTCTCCCAACAGCTGTTCCAGTGGGTCCCCTCCCCCAACCTTCTCTGAACCTTCGGGGTCCATGTGACCTGGCCATTTAGCCCATGGTGTGCAAAAAAGTGCCCCTCAGAGGTAAAACAACCCAACATCAGTCAATCATTTACAATCGTCTCTATATATTGTTGTCTGTCTGTCTATGTATGTATGTAACAATGATCAAAACAACTAAATCTCGATAATGAGGGCAACAATGATCAAAACAACTAAATCCCGATGATGATGGCAACAATGATCAAAACAACTAAATCCCGATAATGAGTGCAACAATGATCGAAGAACTCTATGAGGAATAATGGCGATTACAAATGATCAAAACAACTATATCTTGAAATAATGACGGTAACAATGATCGAAACAACCGCAGCGCACATGAGAAATGTGACAGTACGCAGCGACAATAACGCTAGCAAGAGAAAAGAGATGACGTCAAAGTATCGATGATGAATACGATCATAGCGACAACCAACCATAAAGAGAACATTATATGTCAGTAATGATGACGGGAAAAAAGAAATATGATAATAATAAGAACAACAATACTAAATATTATTAAGATAATCATGTGACAAAAGGCTGCTGTACGTAATAATCACACCATTCTCTTATTGGATTTTTCGGGGGCGGGGGTGGCTCAGTCGGTAGCGCGCCAGGCTCGTAATCTGCAGTTCTCAGGTTCGAGTCCAGCTGGGCCAGAGTTTAGATATATCTCCGCAAAATTCTCCCAGCTCTGCCCACGGTCAGTAGGGGACACCGATGGGCTTGGAACGGCAGCCTTTCCAAGCCCATCGGTGTCCTCTACTGACCACCGGTGTCCTCTACTTTAACGTGCACAAGGTGTGGTTCTCCCGCACACGAAGCCGTGGCTTCGTGTGCGGGAGAACCACATCCTGTGGCACGTTAAAGAACATGATGGAATGCCTTGGCGGGAGGCTACCATCTGTCTCCCAACAGATGTTCCAGTGGGTCCCCTCCCCCAACCTTCTCTGAGCCTTCGGGGTCCATGTGACCTGGCCATTTAGCCCATGGTGTGCAAAAAATAGTGCCGCTCAGAGGTAAAACAACCCAACCCAACCAATATGTACTTCCATTTCGAAAAATTGAACTGCTCTTTGGAGTTCTTAGCAAAGTCAACATTTTCTCCACTTCTCTCAGTGAATTGGTTAAATAAATATTTGATATCTTTTCCAAAAATCATTAGTCTGTTGGGTTGTTTTACCTCTGAGCAGCACTTTTTTTTTATACCATTTGCTAAATGAACAGGTCACAAGGACCTCGAAAGACTTTGTTGGGTTGTTTTACCTCTGAGCAGCACTATTTTACACACCATGAGCTAAATGGTCAGGTCACATGGACCCCGAAGGCTCAGACAACGTTGGGTAGAGGGGACCCACTGGAACAACTCTTGGGAGACAATTGGTAGCCTCCCGTCAACGCCATCCAGCGTGTTCTTTAACGTGCACAGGGTATGGCTCTCTTGCACAGAATGGGATAAATTGTCAGGTCACAAGGCCCCAAAATCTCAGAGAAGGTTGGGAGACAGATGGTAGCTTCGCGTCACGGTCATCCAAAGTGTTCTTTAACGTGTAAGTATATGGCTCTCACATACGCGGACCACGGCTTAACAATCCATCCGACGGACGGATGCGTTTCCATGTCCATTTTGCCCCCTACTGACCGTGGGGAGGTCGGGGAATTTTCCAGCTGGGACTCGAACGTGGGAACTGCCCTTTACGAGCTTGGCGCGCTACCGACTGAGCCACCCCCGCCCCAATCATTAAGCAGGTTACTTCTTGTTGTATTTGGAAAACTTCTCTAAAACTCTCCCCAGAGAAATTCCTTAAGCAATATTTCTCGAAATCTATTCTTAAAGAAAAATGTTTCTGAAGAGTTTTCCACTGTTAAATCTTCTCGGTCGAAGAAGGAATAGATGTGACACCGTTCTCATTAATATTTCTCGAGCCGTGCACCGGATAGATTCCCGAGAAAATACGGTAATGCCAAGGGATTTACTTTTGCTAAAAGGGAGAGCATCAATTACTTAGCAGAAAAAAAGTATTGTTTTTATTTTTAATCAAGAATTATGGGATAATCTTAGCGGGCAGTAAGGGAAAACGGAAATGTTGAACTTTCGATGGAAAAGGGTTGGGTTCTTTTACCTCTGAGCGGCACTTTTTTTGCATACAATTGGGTAAATAACCAGGTCACATGACCCCGAAGGTCAGAGAAAGTTGGGGGAGGGGACCCACTGTAACAGCTGTTGGGAGACAGATGGTAGCCTCCCGTCAAGGCCATCCAGCGTGTTCTTTAACATTGGGTTGTTTTACCTCTGAGCGGCACTTTTTTGCACACCAAGGGCTAAATGGCCAGGTCACATGGACCCCGAAGGCTCAGAGAAGTTTGGGGGAGGGGACCCACTGGAATAGCTGTTGGGAGACAGATGGTAGCCTCCCGTCAAGGCCATCCAGCGTGTTCTTTAACGTTGGATTGTTTTACCTCTGAGTGGCACTTTTTTACACACCAAGGGCTAAATGGCCAGGTCACATGGACCCCGGAGGCTCAGAGAAGTTGGGGGAGGGGACCCACTGGAATAGCTGTTGGGAGACAGATGGTAGCCTCCCGTCAAGGCCATCCAGCGTGTTCTTTAACATTGGGTTGTTTTACCTCTGAGCGGCACTTTTTTGCACACCAATGGCTAAATGACCAGGTCACATGGACCCCGAAGGCTCAGAGAAGGTTGGGGGAGGGGACCCACAGGAATAGCTGTTGGGAGACAGATGGTAGCCTCCCGTCAAGGCCATCCAGCACGTTCTTTAACGTTGGATTGTTTTACCTCTGAGCGGCACTTTTTTGCACACCATGGGCTAAATGGCCAGGTCACATGACCCCGAAGATGAGAGAAGGTTGGGGGAGGGGACCCACTGGAATGGCGGTTGGGAGACAGATGGTAGCCTCCCGTCAAGGCCATCCAACGTGTTCTTTAACGTTGGATTGTTTTACCTCTGAGCGGCACTTTTTTGCACACCATGGGCCAGGTCACATGACCCCGAAGGTCAGAGAAGTTTGGGGGAGGGGACCCACTGGAACAGCTGTTGGGAGACATATGGCAGTCTCCCGTCAAGGCCATCCAGCGTGTTCTTTAACCTGCAAGGGTATGACTCTCCCGCACGCGGGACCACGGATTAAAGTCCCATCCGACGGACGGCGGCCTTTCCAAACCCATCGGTGTCCCCTACTGACCGTGGGCAGGGCGGAGAGTCAACGCTGAACCAGTTGGAACTCAAACCTGGGAACTGCAGATTAGGAGTCTGACCCGCTACCGAGTTAGCCACCCCCGCCCCAGACAGCTGTTATCGTGGGTCCCCTCCATCAACCTTCTCTCAGCTCTCTGGGGTCATTTTGACCTGGCCACCTAGCTCATGGTGTGAAAAAAAGCGACGCTCAGAGGTAAAGCAGTGCATTCAATGCTTCCTGACTTTCAAAATAGGGGCGGGGGTGGCTCATTCGGTAGCGCGCCAGGCTCGTAATCTGTAGTTCGCAGGTTCGAGTCCCAGCTGGGTCAGCGTTGAGATTTATCTAAGCAAAATTCCCCGCCCTGCCCACGGTCAGTAAGGGACACCAATGGGCTTGGAAAAGCAGCCGTCCGACGGATGGGATGTTAAGCCGTGGCCCCGTGTGCGGGAGAGCTGTACCCTGTGCACGTTAAAGATCACACTGGATGGCCTTGACAGGAGGCTACCATCTGTCTCCCAACAGCTGTTCCAGTGGGTCTCCTCCCCCAAACCTTCTCTGAGCCTTCGGGGTCCTTGAGACCTGGCCATTTAGCCCATGGTTGGCAAAAAATTGCCGCTCAGAGGTAAAACTACCCAATGTTAAAGAACACACTGAATGGCCTTGACGGGAGGTTACCATCTGTCTCCCAACAGCTGTTCCAGTGGGTCCCCTCCCCCAAACCTTCTCTGAGCTTTCGGGGTCCTTGTGACCTGGCCATTTAGCCCATGGTGTGCAAAAAAGTGCCGCTCAAAGGTAAAACAACCCAACCCTTTCAAAATAAAACGTTTACAAAAAAAAGTCACTATAATATAGACATAAACTGAAGAATATATCGCTCAAATTAAATTCTCACTTATCAACAATAATTCGTTTAATATTTGCACAATTATTAACTTAGAAACATTTAGCAACAAACGCTTTTGTTAGACTCTCTCTACAAATTAAGAAAATTAATTGAAAATGAAAACAGGATCATTCAACTAACTTCGCATTTAGTTGAGAAAGCGGTTTGTGTTAGCAATTTTTAATTTGTGTTTTAATGACCTTTTGAAGTATACTGTTACGATTAGTGAGGATGCTTTTAAACAATTCACGATTCTTAACTCTAAATTTCAAGTGAATATTTTTGAAAAGCGAGAATTATAAAGATTTCGTTGAGATTTTCAATTTATTTCCACTGGCTTAACCCCGCAAAAGGCTTCTTTTCAAAGTAGAAAAGTTCTTAATGTGATTTTCCATTTACATGGAATTTTACAGAAACAATTTGTAATAAAGACGCACATAAATTAACAGTGGACGGGGGTGGCTCAGTCGGTAGCGCCCCAGTCTCGTGATCTGCAATTCCCAGGTTCGAGTCCCACCTGGGTCAGCGTTGAGATTTATCTCCAGAAAACTCCCCGTCCTGCCCACGGTCAGTAGGGGACACCAAAGGGATTGGAAAGGCTGCCGTCCGTCGGATGGGACGTTAAGCCGTGGCCCCGTGTGCGGGAGAGCCATACCCTGTGCACGTTAAAGAACACGCTGTATGGCCTTGACGGGAGGGAACCATCTGTCTCCTAACAGCTGTTCCAGTGGGTCCCCTCCCCCAACCTTCTCTGACCTTCGGGGTCATGTGACCTGGTTTTTTAGCCCATGGTGTGCAAAAAAGTGCAGTTCAGAGGTAAAACAACCCAACACAACAACCTCCCCCAACTTTCTCTGAGACTTCGGGGTCATTGTGACCTTGCCATTTAGCTCATGGTGTGCAATAAAGTGCCGTTCAGAGGCTACATTACCCAACCCAAATCCGTATGCAGGGTTGCGTTGTTTTACCTCTGAGCGACACTTTTTAGCACACAATGGGCTAAATGGCCAGGTCACAATTACCCCGTGACTCAGAGAAGGTTGGTGGAAGGAGAACCACTGGAATAGCTGATAAGCTTTAGCCTACTGGATTTTTCAGTATAAAACAATCGTACAGATGATAAACTGTAATTAAAATTAAAATTGTGGTTAAAATTGAGAAGAAACAATAGTACTGCTCTATTGGTAGATCCCAGCTTGGGTTGGGTTGTTTTATCAATGAGCGGCGCTTTTTTGCACACCATGGGCTAAATGGTTAGGTCACAAGGACCCCGAAGGTCGGGGGAGGGGACCCATTGGAACAGCTGTTGGGAGATTAGATGATAGCATCCCGTCAAGGCCATCCAGCGTGTTCTTTAATATTGGGTTGTTTTACCTGTGAGCGGCACTTTTTTGTACACCATGGGCTAAATGACCAGGTCACAAGGACCCGAAATGCTCAGAGAATGTTGGGGGAGTAGATCCACTGGAATAGCTGTTGAGAGACAGATGGTAGCCTCCCGTCAAGGCCATCCAGCGTGTTCTTTAACGTGCATAGGGTATGGCTGTCCTGCACATGGGGCCTTGGGTTAACGTCCCATCCGACGGACGGCGGGCTTTCCAAGGCCATCGGTGTCCCCTACTGACGTGGGCAGGGCGGAGAATTTTGTACAGCATGAAAAACAAAAGTTACATCTGCAAATCTTTATCAGTTTTCTTGTACAGTCGCTCAAAAAATAACCGAACACTATAGTTGATTAGAGAATTCAGAAAAAATATCTGGCAACTGTTTTTTTTAGAAATTAGTGATCTGGCAACCTTCGTGTCACGTGACACGAAGGTTGCCAGATCACTAATTTCTAAAAAAAAGTCGTTGCCAGATATTTTTTCTGAATTCTCTAATCAACCATAGCGTTCGGATACTTTTTTCAGCGACTGTACGTTGCTCGTTTAATAACCGTCGAACTTTTGTAAATGCTTAAGATTGCAAGAGTGTTTGAGAGTAAGAGAAATCAAGTTAATGGCTTATTAATGACTAGTTATTAACTGAAAAATAAAATCGTTTATTTCAGATACGTACGCCCTACTAAGCTTAGAAATTGTTGTCCATAAATGAAATCTTGCAAATGCTTTTGAATTAATTCCATTTCGTTATCCAGTGCCTCAGCTTTATTTTTAATCTGTACAGTCGCTCAAAAAAGTATCCGAAAGCTATGGTTGATTACAAAATTCAGAAAAAATATCTGGCAACGATTTTTTTCAGAAATTAGTGATCTGGCAACCTTCATGTCACGTGATTACAGAATTCAGGAAAAATATCTGGAGCGTGTACAGCAACTGTATACGCTCCAGTTACCGTTCACAGCAAACTGGAGCGTGTGCAGTTACTGCACACGCTCCAGTTTGCTGTGAACGGTAACTGCACACGCTCAATATTTCCGTGAGTGAGCCCACACGATCTAGTATCAAAATAATCTGAACACCTACAGTCGCTCAAAAAAGTATCAGAACACTACGGTTATTTACAGAATTCAGAAAAAATATCTGGCAGCGATTTTTTTTAGAAATTTAGTGATCTGGCAATCTTCTTGTCACGTGACACGAAGGTTGCCAGGTCACTAATTTCTGAAAAAATCGTTGCCAGATATTTTTTCTGAATCCTGTAATCAACCATAGCGTTCGGATACTTTTTTGAGAGACTGTACTCTTCGTAATCGCCTCGACTAAATGGGTGTGGGTGTGGCTCAGTCGGTAGCGCGACGTGTTCGTATTCTGCAGTTCTTAGGTTCGAGTCCGACCAGGTCCAGCTTTGAAATTTATCTCCGGAAAACTCCCGACACTTCTCAGTGTGAGTAGGACATACCGGTGGAATTGGAAAGGCCGTCGCCGTCGCATGGGACGTTAAGCCGTGGTTCCGTGTGTGGGAGATCCAAATAATTGTACGTTAAAGAACATGATGGATGGTCTTTACAGGAGGCACCCATCTATCTCCCAACAGCTGTTCTACTGGGTCCCCTCCCCCAACCTTCTCTGAGCCTTTAGGATCCTTGTGACCTGGCCATTTAGTCCATGGTGTGCAAAAAAATGCCACTCAGAGCTAAAACAACCCAATGTTAAAAACACGCTGGATGGTCTTGACGGGAGGCTACCATCTGTCTCCCAACAGCTGTTCCAGTGGGTCCCCTCCCCCAACTTTCTCTGAGGCTTCGGAGTCCTTGTGACCTGGCCATGTAGGCCATGGTGTGCAAAAAAGTGCTGCTCAGAGATAAAACAACCCAATGATAAATAACACGCTGGATGGTTTTGACGGGAGGCTACGATCTGTATCCCAACAGGCATTCCAGAGAGTCTCCTCCCTCAACCATCTCTGAGATTTGGGGTCCTTGTGACCTGGCCATTTTGTCCATGGTGTGCAAAAAAAGTGCTGCTCAGATGTAAAACAACCCAAAGGTAAAGAACACGCTGGATGATCTTGATGGGAAACTACCATCTGTCTCCGAACAGCTGCTCCAGTGGTCCCCTCCCCCAACCTTCTCTGAGCCTTTGGAGTCCATGTGACCTGGCCATTTAGCCCATGATGTGCAAAAAAGTGCAGCTCAGAGGTAAAACAACCCAACCCAAAACCTACCCTGTGCACGTTAAAGAACACGATAGATGACCTTGATGGGAAGTTACCATCTGTCTCCTAACGGTTGTCTATTGGATCCCCTTCCCCAAACTTCTGTGAGCCTTCACCTTGGCCATTTAGCCCATGGTGTGCAAAAAATTGCCGCTCAGAAGTAAAGAAATCCAACTCAGTTATTTTGATGATGTAACACATGGAAGAAAATTATTTATAGTACTAACTGTAATATTATTGCAGGTTGCTTTAATTATACTTTAGAAATCAGTAAAACTATAATTGTTGCAATAATTTACTTAAAAAATTATATATATTTTCATATAAGAATTTGAGTATTACTCTTGCTGTAGGTTGGGTTGTTTTACCTCTGAGCGGCACTTTTTTGCACACCATGGGCTAAATAGCCAGGCCACAAGGACCCCGAAGGCTCAGAGAAGGTTGTGGGAGGGGACCCACTGGAATAGCTGTTGGGAGACAGATGGTAGCCTCCCGTCAAGGCCATCCAGCGTGTTCTTTAACATTGGGTTGTTTTACCTCTGAGCGGCACTTTTTTGCACACCATGGACTAAATGGCCAGGTCACATGGACCCCGAAGGCTCAGAGAAGGTTTGGGGAGGGGACCCACTGGAACAGCTGTTGGGAGACAGATGGTAACCTCCCGTCAAGGCCATCCAGCGTGTTATTTAACGTGCATAAGGTATGGATTGGGTTGTTTTACCTCTGAGGGGCCCTTTTTTGCACATCATGGGCTAAATAGCCAGGCCACAAGGACCCCGAAGTCTCAGAGAAAGTTGGGGGAGGGGACCCACTGGAACAGCTGTTAGGAGAGAAATGGTAGCCTCCCGTCAAGGCCATCCATCGTGTTTTTAACGTGCACAGGGTATGACTCTCCCACACACGGGGCCACGGCTTAACATCCCATCCAACGGACTGCGGCCTTTCCAAGCCCATCGGTGTTCCCTACTGACCGTGGGCAGGGCGGGGAATTTTGCGGAGATAAATCTCAACGTTGACCCAGCCGGGACTCGAACCTGGTAACTACAGATTACGAGCCTGTTGCGTTACATACTGACTTGCTGCAGATATTTAATATTATATTTAAATTTTAGATGTATCCTAAAATTACATGTAGTAATATCATAATAAATTTATAAATAAATTCTCTCTCATGTGATGTCATCAAAATAGTTGTCATGGCATTAACATTGAGGTAGCGTTGACCTACAAGCGTTACCGACCTGAAAAAGAAGAAGTTTTTTTTTTCAAATTATTTTACTAAAAGCTCTCAAGTTTTCCCGCAATTAAAACTTTTTTTTCTGTATCCAAATGAGATTCAAAAATATATTTTCACAAAACTTTGAATTTTTATTTCCCACTACGAAATGAATATTCTGCCAACACGTTGAATTAATCAAAAAATTTCGCAATAAACTACCGTTAGAGAAATAACGCAAGAGGGAACAATACAAACGAACGACTTACGTTGAGAGCAAAGAATCAGAACCGGGCGGATGCTGAAATATATTTTCACAAATTTTTTAATTTTTGTTTCCAATTTCCAGATGGAAATTCTGCTCACACATTGAATTAATCAAAAAAAAAATTCCTAATAAACTACCGTTAGAAAATTAACGGAAGAGAGAACAATAAAATTCAGCGACTTACGTTGACAGCAGAGAATCAGAATCGGGCGGATGCTGAAATATATTTTCACAAACTTTTAATTTTTATTTCCAATTTCCACAAGAAAATTCAGCCCACACATTGAATTAATCAAAAAAATAAAAATTTCAATAAACTACCGTTAGGAAAATAACGCAAGAGAGAAACAATTAAAAACGACTTACGTTGAGAGCAAAGAATGAGTACCGGGCGGATGCTGAAATATATTTTCACAAATTTTTTAATTTTTATTTCTAATTTCCATGCAGAAATTCTGCTCACACATTGAATTAATCAAAAAAAAAATTCCCAATAAACTACCGTTAGAAAAATAACGCAAGAGAGAACAATAATATCCAACGACTTACGTTGACAGCAGAGAATCAGAACCCGGCGGATGCTGAAGCGAAAACCGGCCGAGGAAGAAGCTCCACATCTCGCGGCGAGCACGCACTGAATGCGACGGAGATAACGTGCGGGATGCGACGGCTGTGCTCCCGAGCTTCCAGGCTGACCAATGATGCTGCCCGCGGATGTGGCGCACGTGCGCGCGCCTATCGTCACCTGTTCCTATTCTAGGTCTGATATCGGAGGGAATGACGTGCAGGAAAAACGGATCTACATTCAGTCGAGTGGATTTTCGCTTCAGATGTGTGAAGTCGGCTGCCGCGTGCGGAGGAGGGAATAGGGCACGTGGCTTCCTCGTTTATAAAAGGTATCTTTCGGAATATCAACTAACAAATTGCAGAGTAGCGGCATATAAAGTGAAGCGATACAAATGAGGAATTATAGGGAAATAAAATATAATCGACGGACTAAAGAGTGACGGATTAAAGAGGGACAAAATGGATGTAACGGATTAGAGAGTAGCAAAAAATGCATGAGGTTTTTAAGAGTGAACGGATAATAGAGTGCCGGAATCTAGCCGACGGATAATAGGGTGTCGAAACCTAGCCGACAGATAATAGGGTGCCAAAATCTAGCCGGCAGGTTGTGGAGTGACGAAATATAGCAGGCGGATTATAGAGTGACGAAATATAGAAGTTGGATTATAGAGTGACGAAATATAGGAGGTGGATTATAGCGTGACGAAATATAGAAGTTGTATTATAGAGTGATGAAATATAGAAGGCGAATTATAGAGTGATGAAATATAGACGGCAGATTACAGAGTGACGAAATGTAGAAGGCGGATTATAGAGTGTGACGAAATAGAGCTGACGGATTATCGAGTGACAAAAAATAGATGATGGATTAATGAGTGAAAAAACATGGTCGACGGATTAAACAGTGACAAAATATAGACAAATTAAAGAGTGAGGAAATATGGATGATGCATTAAGAATGATGAAATATAGACGACGGATTAAAGAATGATAAAATATGAACGACGGATTAAAGAGTTACGAAGTTTAGACAACAGATTAAAGAATGATGAAATATGGATGATGGATTTAAGAGTGATGAAATACAGAAAATGAATTAAAGAGTGAAGAAACATTGATGACGGATTAAAGAGTAGCGAAATATGGATGACGGATTAAAGAGTGACGAAATATGGAAGACGGATTAAAGAGTTACGAAATATGGAAGACGGATTAAACAGTGACGAAATATTGATGACGGATTAAAGAGTGATGAAATATAGACGACGGATTAAAGAGTGACGGATAATACAGTGATACAATTTTGACGCTGGTTAGAAGAGTGTTATATTAATAGAATGACGAAAAATATTTGACTTAATTATGGAGTGACAGATTGCAAAATCACACACTATAAAGTAACAAAATATGGTGTACGGAATATAGATTCGGATTATCCAATAACATTGTGAAACGGAGAGTAACAAAATATGAATTACGGATTGGTGAGGGAATATTCGAAATCGGATAGAGGGACAATTATACGAAGACGGATTAAGAAATGGCAAAATGGAGACTAATAATAGATCAGCAGATTATTGATTGACGAAATAGAGACTATTGAGACAAATTCTAAAGTCACAGATAATAGGGGCGGGGGTGGCTCAGTCGGTAGCGCGCCAGGCTCGTAATCTGTAGTTCCCAGGTTCGAGTCTCAGCTGGGTCAGCGTTAAGATTTATCTCCGCAAAATTTCCCGCCTTGCCCACGGTCAGTAGGGGACACCGATGGGCTTGGAAAGGCCGCCGTCCGTCAGATGGGACGTTAAGCCGTGGCCCCGTGTGCGGGAGAGCCATACCCTGTGCACGTTAAAGGACACGCTGGATGGCCTTGACGGGAGGCTACCATCCGTCTCCCAACAGCTGTTCCAGTGGGTCCCCTTCCCCAACCTTCTCTGAGCCTTCGGGGTCCGTGTGACCTGGCCATTTAGCCCATGGTGTGCAAAAAAAGTGCCGCTCAGAGGTAAAACAACCCAACCCAACACGGATAATAGAGTGTCGTTTTATAGAGTGAGGAAATGTGTTCGAAGCAGAGGTCAAGGCAGCAAAAGAAAAATGGATTTTATAACGATAGTCTGAAGAGTGGCTGCTTTCAGATTTCCAGGTGAGCATTTTGAAATATTCGAAGCTAATATGAAACATTGATGTACAGTCGCTCAAAAAAGTATCCGAACATTATAGTTGATTACAGAATTCAGAAAAAATATCTGGCAACGAATCTTTTTTAGAAATTAGTGATCTGGCAACTTCGTGTCACGAAGTAGCCAGATCACTAATACTTTTTTGAGCGACTGTACAAAATGTTATATGATGTAGTTGCACAAACATTTTATACACATATATTATTCACAAGTACTAAAGCAGATTTTTCAGAAAGGTTTAGAGTTTCTGTTGGGTTGTTTTACCTCTGAGCGGCACATTTTTTCACACAATGGGCTAAATGGCCAGGTCACAAAGACTCCGAAGGCTCAGAGAAGGTTGGGGAAGGGGACCCACTAGAACAGCTGTTGTGAGAGAGATGGTGTTCTCTCGTCAGGACCATCCAGCGTGTTCTTTAACGTGCATATTGGGTTGGGTTGTTTTCCTCTCAGCGGCAATTTTTGCACAACATGGGCTAAATGGCCAGGTCACAAGGACCCCGAAGGCTCAGAGAAGGTTGGGGTAGGGGATCCACTAGAACAGCTGTTGGGAGACAGATGGTAGTCTCTCGTCAACGCCATTAAGCGTGTTCTTTAACGTGCATATTGGGTTGGGTTGTTTTACCTCTGAGCGGCACTTTTTTGCACACAATGGGCTAAATGACCAGGTCACAAAGACCCCGAAGGCTCAGAGAAGGTTGGGGTAGGGGATCCACTAGAACAGCTGTTGGGAGACAGATGGTAGTCTCTCGTCAACGCCATTAAGCGTGTTCTTTAACGTGCATATTGGGTTGGGTTGTTTTACCTCTGAGCGGCACTTTTTTGCACACAATGGGCTAAATGACCAGGTCACAAAGACCCCGAAGGCTCAGAGAAGGTTGGGGTAGGGGATCCACTAGAACAGCTGTTGGGAGACAGATGGTAGTCTCTCGTCAACGCCATCCAGCGTGTTCTTTAACGTGCATATTGGGTTGGGTTGTTTTACCTCTGAGCGGCACTTTTTTGCACACAATGGGCTAAATGACCAGGTCACAAAGACCCCGAAGGCTCATAGAAGGTTGGGGGAGGGGACCCACTGGAATAGCTGTTGTGAGAGAGATGGTACTCTCTCGTCAGGGCCATCCAGCGTGTTCTTTAACGTGCATATTGGGTTGGGTTGTTTTCCTCTCAGCGGCACTTTTTGCACAACATGGGCTAAATGGCCAGGTCACAAGGACCCCGAAGGCTCAGAGAAGGTTGGGGTAGGGGATCCATTAGAACAGCTGTTGGGAGACAGATGGTAGTCTCTCGTCAACGCCATCCAGCGTGTTCTTTAACGTGCATATTGGGTTGGGTTGTTTTCCTCTCAGCGGCACTTTTTGCACAACATGGGCTAAATGGCCAGGTCACAAGGACCCCGAAGGCTCAGAGAAGGTTGGGGGAGGGGACCCACTAGAACAGCCGTTGGGAGACAGATGGTAGTCTCTCGTCAAAGCCCTCCAGCGTGTTTTTTAACGTGCATATTGGGTTGGGTTGTTTTACCTCTGAGTGGCCCCTTTTTTGCACACCATGGGCTAAATGGCCAGTTCACAAAGACCCCGAAGGCTCAGAGAAGGTCGAGTGAGGGGACCCACTGGAACAGCTATTGGGAGACAGATAGTAGCCTCCCGTGAAGGTCATCTAACAGTTGGGTTGTTTTACCTTTGAGCGGCACTTTTTTGCACACCATGTGCTAAATGGTCAGGTCACAAAGACCACGAAGGCTCAGAGAAGGTTGTGTGAGGCGACCCACTGGAACAGCTATTGGAGACAGATGTAGCCTCTCGTGAAGGCAACCAGCGTGTTCTTTAACATTGGGTTGTTTTACCTCTGAGCTCCACTTTTTTGCACACAATGGGCTAAATGGCCAGGTTACATGGACCTCGAAGGCTCAGAGACGGTTGGGGGAGGGGACCCACTACAACAGATGTTGGGAAAGAGATGGTAGCTTTCCATCAAGGCCATCCAGCGTGTTCTTTAACGTCACAGGGTATGGCTCTCCCGCACACGGGGTCACGGCTTAACGTCCAATCCGACGAACGGCAGCCTTTCCAAGCCCATCGGTGTCTCCTACTGACCGTGGGCAGGGCGGGAAGTTTTGCGGAGATAAATCTCAACGCTGACCTAGCTGGGACTCGAACCTGGGAACTACAGATTACGAGCTGGCATGACACCGACTGAAATTTTAAAATTTCAGAAACCTTTGGTTGCTAGCTTTGTTGATTTCAAAAAAGCTTTCGACTCTGTTGATCGTCATAATTTGTGGTTGATTGTGAGATCATATGGTATACTTGAGAAGTTAGGTAACATAATGAAAGCTCTCTATAATAACACTGAGTCATGTGTGAGAGTTGGTAAGTCTTGTAGCAATTGGTTTAGCATTACTTCTGGTGTTCGACAAGGGTGCATTTTGTCTCCTTTTCTCTTTAGCTTGGTTATTGATTATGTTATGCGAAATTCACTTCAAGGAAAAGATTTTGGCCTTAAATGGACTGGAGATACGAAAATTTCTGATTTAGATTATGCTGATGATTTAGCCCTTTTGGCAAATGATGTTGATGAGATGAACTCTTTCATTCGAGTTGTTGATGAGACTGGTAGTAGAGTAGGTTTGGTTATAAACAGAGAGAAAACTAAAGTGATGAAAATTGGTCAGCCAGGCTGTGATTTAGTTAATCTGAATGGTTGCAGTCTTGAGCAGGTGTCACAGTTTAATTATCTTGGGAGCTATGTAACAGATAATGATGATCTGCGACATGAGATTAACAGACGAATAGGGATTGCTGCCGGGACTTTTAGAATCTATGGAGAGTGTGGAGAAATAGGCGTATACACCTAAAGACTAAAATTAGACTGTATAATAGTTTGGTTCTTTCTAGGGTTAGTTATGGTAGTGAAACTTGGACACTTTGTAAACAAGATAACAGGAAACTAGATGCTTTTGATTCCAGATGCTTACGCAGTATCTTGGGCATTAGGTGGTTCAACTTTGTAACTAATGATGAGGTTAGGGAAAGGAGTTTGCAACCTCCTTTAAGCAGCATATTGTGCAGAGAGAGACTCCGTTGGTTTGGCCATGTTGCCCGTATGAATAATTATAGATTGGCGAATAGGGTTATGAACAGTGTGCCTAAAGGCCTCAGAAAGAAGGGGAGACCTAGGATGAGGTGGGCAGACAATGTCAAACAGGACCTTGTTGGAATCGGTTTGCAGTGGCCAGATGCAGTAGATGTAGCTCAGGATAGACTTGCTTGGAGAACTAAATTGCACGGTCTGGTTGGACCTCCGTAGCCCATGGCTGCTTGAGGAGGAGGAGGATGATGATGATGAGGAGGATGAGGAGGATGAGGATGAGGAGGATGAGGATGACTAAAATCCGAAATTCGGTTGTGAAATAAATCGGTTATGAATTACTTTAGAAATTTTAGATTCTAAATTCTAAATTTAGAATTTCCATTGGGTCGCCTCACCCAAATTTCTCTGAGCCTTCGGGGTCCATGTCACCTGGCCATTTAGCCAATGGTGTGGAAAAAATTGCCGCTCAGAGGTAAAACAACCCAACTGTTAGATGACCTTGACGGGAGGCTACCATCTGTCTCCCAACAACTGTTCCAGTGGACCCCCTCTCCCAACCTTCTCTGAGCCTTCAGGGTCCTTCTGACCTGGCCATTTTGCCCATGGTATGCAAAAAAGTGCCGCTCAGAGGTTAAACAACCCAACGTTAAAGAACACGCTGGATGGTCTTGACGGGAGGCTACCATCTGTCTCCCAACAGCTGTTCCATTGGGTCCCCTCACCCAAACTTCTCTGAGCCTTCGTGGTCCTTGTGACCTGGCCATTTAGCCTATGGTGTGGAAAAAAGTGCCGTTCAGAGATAAAACAACCCAACGTTAAAGAACACGCTGGATGGCCTTGACTGGAGGCTACCACCTGTCTCCCAACAGCTGTTCCATTGGGTCCCCTCACCCAAACTTCTCTGAGCCTTCGGGGTCCTTGTGACTGGCCATTTAGCCCATGGTGCGCAAAAAATTCCCGCTCAGAGGTAAAACAACCCAAAGCCACACAATAACAAGTCATTTCTCAATCAGTTGGTGACTTGTGATGAGAAGCGATATTACAGCAACCCAAAGAACGTATAAGTTATCAAGATGGAATTGCTTCACAGAACTAATATAAGATCGTGCCCTCTGAATGTTTGTTTCTTTGCAATACTATTTGAGCACTCAAGTCAAATTGGTTAACACCTATTCACATCATTCTTCGTCAGACTATCCCTCACTTTTTCTCCAGATCATTCCCTATCACACTATCATTTATTCTCCAGATCTTTCCTTATCAAACTATCACTCACTTTTTCTGTAGATATTCCCACCCATCAGACTATCACCCACTTTATTCCCCAGATCTTTCTCCATTAGACTATTACTCACTTTATTCTCCAGACCTTTCTCCATCAGACTATCACTCACTTTATTCTCCAGATCTTTTCCATTAGATTATCACTCACTTTATTCTCTTGAAATTCCCCAATCAGACTATCACTCGCTTTGTTCTCCAGATCATTCTTCATCAGGCTACCGCTCACTTTATTCTCCAGATTTTTCTCCATCAGACAACAGCTCACTTTATTATCCAGATCTTTTTCCATTGGACTATCACTCACTTTATTCTGTAGACATTTATCCATCAGACTATCACTCACTTTATTCTCCAGACCTTTCTCCATCAGACTATCACTCACTTTATTCTCCAGATCTTTTTCCATTAAATTATCACTTACTTTATTCTCTTGAAATTCCCCCATCAGACTATCACTCGCTTTATTCTCCAGATCATTCTTCATCAGACTACCGCTCACTTTATTCTCCAGATTTTTCTGCATTAGACTACCGCTCACTTTATTCTCCAGATCTTTTTCCCTTAGATTATCACTCACTTTATTCTCTTGATATTCTTCCATCAGACTATCACTCACTTTATTCTCCAGATATTTCTCCATCAGACTAGCACTCACTTTATTTTTCAGATCTTTCTCCATTAGACTATTACTCACTTTTTTCTCCAGATTTTTCTCCATCAAACCACCGCTCACTTTATTCTTTAGATCTTTCTCCATCAGACTAGCACTCACTTTATTCTCTTGACATTCCCATCAGACTATCACTCACTTTATTCTCCAGATCTTTCTCCATCAGAGTAGCACTCACTTTATTCTCTTGACATTCCCCATCAGACTCTCACTCACTTTATTCTCCAAATCTTTCACCATCAGACTATTACTCACTTTTTTCTCCATCAGACTACCGCTCACTTTATTCTCCAGATATTTCTCCATCAGACTAGCACTCACTTTATTCTTCAGATCTTTTTCCATTAGACTATTACTCACTTTTTTCTCCAGATTTTTCTCCATCAAACCACCGCTCACTTTATTCTCCAGATCTTTCTCCATCAGACTAGCACTCACTTTATTCTCTTGACATTCCCCATCAGACTATCACTCACTTTATTCTCCAGATCTTTCTCCATCAGACTAACACTCACTTTATTCTCTTGACATTCCCCATCAGACTAACACTCACTTTATTCTCTTGACATTCCGCATCAGACTAACACTCACTTTATTCTCTTGACATTCCCCATCAGACTATCACTCACTTTATTCTCCAGATCTTTCACCATCAGACTATTACTCACTTTTTTCTCCATAGACTACCGCTTACTTTATTCTCCAGATCTTTCTCCATCAGACTACCGCTCAATTTATTCTCCAGAGTTTTCTCCACCAGACTACCGCTCACTTTATTCTCGAGTTTTCTCCACCAGATCACCGCTTACTTTATTCTCCAGATCTTTTTCCATTAGACTACCGATCACTATATTCTCCAGATTTTTCTCCATCAGACTACGGCTCACCTTTTTCTCCAGATTTTTCTCCATCAGACTACCGCTCACTTTATTCTCCAGATTTTTAACATTAGACTACCGCTCACTTTATTCTCCAGATCTTTTTCCATTTGGTTATCACTCACTTTATTCTCCAGATTTTTTCCGCCAGACTACCTCTTACTTTATTCTCCAGATCTTTTTCCGTTAGTTTATCACTCACTTTATTCTCCAGATTTTTCTCCATCAGACTACCGCTCACTTTATTCTCCATATCTTTTAACATTAGACTACCGCTCACTTTATTCTCCATATCTTTTAACATTAGACTACCGCTCACTTTATTCTCCAGAACTTTTTGCATCAGACTATCACTTTATCCTATAGATTTATGATCATCAGACTATCATTTCTTTCCCATCAGTTAAAAATGTAGAAAAGAGCTAAATATTCTCAGCTACAGAATAAAGCTGGCATTAGGAATATTGGATTGATCATTTATACCAATGTTTCCCAAAGTGGGCGATACCCCCCCTTGGGGGGCGCTGGAACGATCCAGGGGGTCGGTAGTAGCTTCAGATGCAATGGGGGGGGGGGCGGAAGCATAAAGAAAGAAGGGAAGATAAGAAAATTTTGAAAAACCGTTCGTACATGTTTCATCTGTTGTGTAACGATAAAGTCCTAGTGATTACTTTATTTTCCAAATAAACATATAAAATTATCCTTCGTTATCTTAATTTTCTGTGTGTAATGTGAATGTTACTTGGTTGATTTTAATAAATAATTTTATAATTTCAAGCTTATTTACAGCATCTTTCTTTACTATGCTGTAAATAAGACATCTTCAAGCTTGAAATTATAAAATTATTTATTAAAATTAATCATAGTAACATTCGCACATAATAGTAGCATTCGTAGTTAGAAAGGTAGATACATAAAAGGACGCAAATTTGTCACTGCATCTTTCTGTTTGTTCGCTTAAAGAAGGTCGATTTCCAGGGGGCGCTGAGTAATTTTTTTTCTGAAAAAGGGGAGGTAGGACAAATAAGTTTGGAATCCTCTGATTTATACAGAGGCATTTTAAATAATTTATTTCTAAAAAAATAATATTAAGAGGGTACCAAATGGACATTGAGTTAGTAGCACTAATGTCGAAACAATTAGGGCTAAAATGCATACATATGGTACTCAAATGTAAGAAGTGGTCATTGAGCTAAATGTACAGTCGCTCAAAAAAGTATCCGAACACTATGGTTGATCACAGAATTCAGAAAAAAATATCTGGCAACAATTTTTTTAGAAATTAGTGATCTGGCAACTTCGTGTCACGTGACACGAAGTTGCCAGATCACTAATTTCTAAAAAAAATCGTAGCCAGATATTTTTTCTGAATTCTGTAATCAACCGTGGTGTTCGGATACTTTTTGAGCGAGTGTACCCAAATGGTCATATATGATACCGAAAATTATCGAACTATAATTCAGCAAAATGTAGGAATATTGAAACTCGTATGGCCAAAACGGTCACATATGTTACTCTGAAGTACAGTCGTTCAAAAAAGTATCCGAACACCACGGTTGATTACAGAATTCAGAAAAAATATCTGGCAACGATTTTCTTAGAAACCAGATCACTAATTTCTAAGAAAATCGTTGCCAGATATTTTTCTGAATTCTGTAATCAACCGTGGTGTTCGGATAATGTTTTTGAGCGACTGTACCAAGTGGCTATTCAGCTAAATGTACCAACAGCCAAAGCCATATGTTCAAATGGGACTGGGGTGGCTCAGACAGTAGCACGCCATGCTCGTAATCTGCAGTTCCCAGGTTCGAGTTCCAGTTGGGTCAGCGTTGAGATTTATCTCCGCAAAACTCCCCACTCTGCCCACGGTCAGTAGGGGACAACGAAGGGCTTCGAAAGACAGCCGTCCCTCGGATGGGATGTTAAGTCGTGGTCTGTGTGCGGGAGTGCAATACTCTGTGCACGTTAAAGAACACGACGGGAGACTACCATCATCAAAAAAAATCGTTGTAAGATATTTTTTTGACGGGAGACTACCATCTGTCACCCAATAGCTGTTCCAGTGTACTCCCCCAAATTTCTGTGAGTTTTCGGGGTCCTTGTGACCTGGTCATTCAGCCCATGGTGTGCAAAAAAGTGCCGCTCAAAGGATTGGATTGGATTGTTTTACCTCTGAGCGGCGCATTTTTGCACACCATGGGCTAAATTGCCAGGTCACAAGGACCCCGAAGCCTCCGAGAAGGATGAGAGAGGGGACCCACTGGAACAGCTGTTAGGAGAGAGACGGTAGCTTCCCGTCAAGGCCATCCAGCGTGTTCTTTAACATTGAGTTGTTTTACCTCTGAGCGGCACTTTTTTGCACACCATAGGCTAAATGGCCAGGTCACATGGACCCCGAAGGCTCAGAGAAGGTTGGGGGAGGGGACCCACTGGAAGAGCTGTTGGGAGACAGATGGTAGCCTCCCGTCAAGGCCATCCAGTGTGTTCTTTAACATTGGGTTGTTTTACCTCTGAGCGACACTTTTTTGCACACCATGGGCTAAATGGCAAGGTCACATGGACCCCGAAGGCTCAGAGAAGGTTGGGGGAGGGGACCCACTGGAAGAGCTGTTGGGAGACAGATGGTAGCCTCCCGTCAAGGCCATCCAGTGTGTTCTTTAACATTGGGTTGTTTTACCTCTGAGCGACACTTTTTTGCACACCATGGGC
This sequence comes from Ryuthela nishihirai, assembly GCA_038380435.1. Classification (NCBI taxonomy): domain Eukaryota; kingdom Metazoa; phylum Arthropoda; class Arachnida; order Araneae; family Heptathelidae; genus Ryuthela; species Ryuthela nishihirai. The sequence goes on from JAWZYU010000006.1 coordinate 74,644,646, forward strand.
TAAATGGCCAGGTCACATGGACCCCGAAGGCTCAGAGAAGGTTGGGGGAAGGAACCCATTGGAGGAGCTGTTGGAAGACAGATGGTAGCCACCCGTCAAGGCCATCCAGTGTGTTCTTTAACATTGGGTTGTTTTACCTCTGAGCGACACTTTTTTGCACACCATGGGCTAAATGGCCAGGTCACATGACCCCGAAGGTCAGAGAAGGTTGGGGGAGGGGACCCACTGGAACAGCTGTTAGGAGACAGATGGTACCTTCCCGTCAAGGCCATACAGCGTGTTCTTTAACGTGCACAGGGTATGGCTCTCCCGCACACGGGGCCACGGCTTAACGTCCCATGCGACGGACGGCAGCCTTTCCAAGCCCTTTGGTGTCCCCTATCATCCGTGGGCAGGGCGGAGAATTTTGTGGAGATAAATCTCAACGCTGACCCAGCTGGGATTGGAACCTGGGAACTACAGATTACGAGCCTGGCGCGCTACCGGACTGAGCCACCCCCGCCCCTAAACCTATTGTGTGTAAGAACTTTAAAAAAACTTATTGTTTTAAATATAATATCTCACTTTGTTTTTAGTGATATTATGTAATAATGCACTGTATTAAACTACCGATACCAGAGTAAGAAAAGAACTTTCAATAATTATTTAAAAAACACTTTTATTTTGCGAAATCTGATAAAAGGTGATTTTGCTGTTTTAAAAGTATTGGGAATTTTGAAAAAAAAAATGTTTTTCTATTGGTGAAATAATATAACGATAGGTAAAAAGAAAGAAATGAAGGCTACAGAAGGTCCACTTTTGCTGCAGCGCTAATGGCAACATTTCTAGAGTTTTAAACTTTCATAGAGCAGCGTTCCAGTGGCAGATAAACGGACTAAGTTCCATATAATTAAGCATAATTTTATCTTTTCATTTTCTTCCAAATGAATTTGTCACAGAATTTTAATATACTTAGATGTGAAATAAATTCCACTGGTTATTAACTGGTTTCTAAAAAAAAGCTACCAATTAATTTTAAAGTACTTGACAATATTTTCATACAGATGTGTTAGGTAAATTATTTCATTTTGCATTTTTTAAAATTGTATCCATTGAAGTCGTCCACAGTTCTGCACAGGGTCCTAAATAGTAATCCTAGTTCATAATCTGACGTTGGTGGCACTAGTAACTGGCAAGCCTAGTTCCATAATCTGTAAAAAAGTTGGTGGCACTAAAAACTGGCAAGCCTAGTTCCATGATCTGACGTTGGTGGCACTAACAACTGGCATATATAGTTCCATAATCTGACGTTGATGGCACTAAATGGCAACCCTAGTTCCATAATCTGAGGTTGGTGGCATTAACAACTGGCAACCCTAGTTCCATAATCTAACGTTGGTGGCACTAACAACTGGCATGCAAAGTTCCATAATCTGACGTTGGTGGCACTAACTGGCAAACCTAGTTCCATAATCTGACGTTGGTGACACTAACAACTGGCAACCCTAGTTCCATAATCTGACGTTGGTGGCACTAACAACTGGAAACCCTAGTTCCATAATCTGACGTTGGTGGCACTAACAACTGGCAGAATAGTAGGGTGACTTTGTAGTCTCCTTAATTTGTGGATAGAAATAATCCATTCTCCCTAGGTTATTTATTAACAAAAATTATTTAAATTTAACTAATCTAAATTAATATTACCTATTAATATATAAATTAATGAATTAATATTTTAAGTAAATATATATGATATTTTTCTCTTTGCAGACTTTATTAAAGAGCCAAGTTATGTGCAATGCGCAATCTGCAACAACATGGATTGATTATAAAACGACGATTCACAAAGTAAAATGCAAATCGACGAATTATAGAGTTATGAATTGTGAAAGAATAGATTATAAAGTAACTAAATATTTATTCAGATCAGTGTGTGACCATAAAAAAAAATCACAACAGTATGCTTTAAACAGTGTTCAACTGAATTCTTTGAATTACTATCGAAAAAAAGTAACATATGTATCATCATCATCATCATCATCCTCAAGCAGCCATGGGCTACGGAGGTCCAACCAGACCGTGCAATTTAGTTCTCCAAGCAAGTCTATCCTGAGCTACATCTACTGCATCTGGCCACTGCACATCAATTCTAACAAGGTCCTGTTTGACATTGTCTGCCCACCGCATCCTAGGTCTCCCCTTCTTTCTGAGGCCTTTAGGCACACTGTTCATAACCCTATTCGCCAATCTATAATTATTCATACGGGAAACATGGCCAAACTAACGGAGTCTCTCTCTGCACAATATGCTGCTTAAAGGAGGTTGCAAACTCCTTTGCCTAACCTCATCATTAGTTACAAAGTTGAACCACCTAATGCCCAAGATACTGCGTAAGCATCTGGAATCAAAAGCATCTAGTTTCCTGTTATCTTGTTTACAAAGTGTCCAAGTTTCACTACCATAACTAACCCTAGAAAGAACCAAACTATTATATAGTCTAATTTTAGTCTTTAGGTGTATACGCCTATTTCTCCACACTCTCCATAGATTCTAAAAGTCCCGGCAGCAATCCCTATTCGTCTGTTAATCTCATGCCGCACATCACCATTATCTGTTACATAGCTCCCAACATAATTAAACTGTGACACCTGCTCAAGACTGCAACCATTCAGATTAACTAAATCACAGCCTGGCTGACCAATTTTCATCACTTTAGTTTTCTCTCTGTTTATAACCAAACCTACTCTACTACCAGTCTCATCAACAGCTCGAATGAAAGAGTTCATCACATCAACATCATTCGCCAAAAGGGCTAAATCATCAGCATAATCTAAATCAGAAATTTTCGTATCTCCAGCCCATTTAAGGCCAAAATCTTTCCCTTGAAGTGAATTTCGCATAACATAATCAATAATCAAACTAAAGAGAAAAGGAGACAAAATGCACCCTTGTCGAACACCAGAAGTAATGCTAAACCAATTGCTACAAGCCTTACCAACTCTCACACACGACTCAGTGTTATTATAGAGAGCTTTCATTATGTTAACTAACTTGTCTGGTATACCATATGATTTCACAATCAATCACAAATTATGACGATCAACACAGTCAAAAGCCTTTTTGAAATCAACAAAGCTAGCAACCAGAGGTTTCTGAAATTCTAAACATTTCTCAAGAATCTGCCTAAGAGAAAATATCTGATCCACACATCCCCTACCACTTCTGAATCCACATTGCTCATCACGCAATTGACTGTCAACCAGATTCTTAATTCTATTAAGCACAATCATGGAAAGAACTTTACCTGGAACAGAGAGTAGGCTGATACCCCTATAGTTATCACAAGAACTGCGATCACCTTTTTTGAAAATAGGGATAACAATAGCTCTGGCCTTAGGAAACCATGCCTTTATCATAAGGATTCCTTAGGAACCATGCCTTTATCATAAGGATTCCTTAGGAACCATGCCTTTATCATAAAAGATATTCAGAATTTCAGTCATCCAAGTGGTAACCGAAACATTTCCAGCTCTAAGCATTTCTGTATAATTTATAACATATGTATAACACATGTATACATGTCATAAAATAATAAAAATATTTTAAATAACACACATCCATCGAAAAACTTAAAGAAATATGCTGTTTGTTACATCATACAACTTAATTACGTCACGGTATGTTAACGTCAGCGTTCACCAAATTTTTTTTACTGATTATATGTTATGTTATTTAAAAAAGATTTAAAAATAGTGGAATATAAGATGACGGACTATGGAAAGACGGATTATAGGATGATGGAATATAGACTGACGGATTATAAGGGGATGTAATATATAGTGTTATTATAGGTGATATAACATAGAAGATCGGATTATAGAGCGATGAAATAAGGCCATACAGTGTGTTCTTTAACGTGCGCAGCGTATGGCTCTCCCACACACGGGGCCACGGCTTAGCGTCCCATCCGACGGTGGCGGCCTTTCCAAGCCCATCGGTGTCCCCTACTGACCGTGGGCAGGGCGGGGAATTTTGCGGAGATAAATCTCAACGCTGACCAAACTGGGACTCGAACCTGGGAACTGCAGATTCCGAGCCTGGCGCGCTACCGACTGAGCCACCCCCGCCCCCATAATGTGATGGAATATAGAATGCCGGGATTATGGGGTGATGGAACACAGAGAATTGGATTATACAATGATGGGATATAGAGTTGGCTTTTAGGGTGATGGAATATAGAATAAAATATAGAGAATCGGATCATAGGGTGATGAAATATAGTGATCCGTATTGTAGGGTGATTGAATATATAGTGCCGGATTATACGGTGACAGAACAGAGAGAAATGGATTATACAATGATGGAATTGTTGTCGGCTTTTAGGGTTTTGGAATATAGAATAAAATATAGAGAATCGGATCATAGAGTGATGAAATATAGTGATCCGTATTGTAGGGTGATTGAATATATAGTGCCGGATTATACGGTGACAGAACAGAGAGAAATGGATTATACAATGATGGAATTGTTGTCGGCTTTTAGGGTTTTGGAATATAGAATAAAATATAGAGAATCGGATCATAGAGTGATGAAATATAGTGATCCGTATTGTAGGGTGATTGAATATATAGTGCTGGATTATACGGTGACAGAACAGAGAGAAATGGATTATACAATGATGGAATTGTTGTCGGCTTTTAGGGTTTTGGAATATAGAATAAAATATAGAGAATCGGATCATAGAGTGATGAAATATAGTGATCCGTATTGTAGGGTGATTGAATATATAGTGCCGGATTATACGGTGACAGAACAGAGAGAAATGGATTATACAATGATGGAATTGTTGTCGGCTTTTAGGGTTTTGGAATATAGAATAAAATATAGAGAATCGGATCATAGAGTGATGAAATATAGTGATCCGTATTGTAGGGTGATTGAATATATAGTGCTGGATTATACGGTGACAGAACAGAGAGAAATGGATTATACAATGATGGAATTGTTGTCGGCTTTTAGGGTTTTGGAATATAGAATAAAATATAGAGAATCGGATCATAGAGTGATGAAATATAGTGATCCGTATTGTAGGGTGATTGAATATATAGTGCCGGATTATACGGTGACAGAACAGAGAGAAATGGATTATACAATGATGGAATTGTTGTCGGCTTTTAGGGTGATGGAATATAGAATAAAATATAGAGAATCGGATCATAGAGTGATGAAATATAGTGATCCGTATTGTAGGGTGATTGAATATATAGTGCCGGATTATACGGTGACAGAACAGAGAGAAATGGATTATACAATGATAGAATTGTTGTCGGCTTTTAGGGTTTTGGAATATAGAATAAAATATAGAGAATCGGATCATAGAGTGATGAAATATAGTGATCCGTATTGTAGGGTGATTGAATATATAGTGCCGGATTATACGGTGACAGAACAGAGATAAATGGATTATACAATGATGGAATTGTTGTCGGCTTTTAGGGTGATGGAATATAGAATAAAATATAGAGAATCGGATCATAGAGTGATGAAATATAGTGATCCGTATTGTAGGGTGATTGAATATATAGTGCCGGATTATACGGTGACAGAATAGAGAGAAATGGATTATACAATGATGGAATTGTTGTCGGCTTTTAGGGTTTTGGAATATAGAATAAAATATAGAGAATCGGATCATAGAGTGATGAAATATAGTGATCCGTATTGTAGGGTGATTGAATATATAGTGCCGGATTATACGGTGACAGAACAGAGAGAAATGGATTATACAATGATGGAATTGTTGTCGGCTTTTAGGGTGATGGAATATAGTATAAAATATAGAGAATCGGATCATAGAGTGATGAAATATAGTGATCCGTATTGTAGGGTGATTGAATATATAGTGCCGGATTATACGGTGACAGAACAGAGAGAAATGGATTATACAATGATGGAATTGTTGTCGGCTTTTAGGGTGATGGAATATAGTATAAAATATAGAGAATCGGATCATAGAGTGATGAAATATAGTGATCCGTATTGTAGGGTGATTGAATATATAGTGCCGGATTATACGGTGCCACAACAGAGAGAAATGGATTATACAATGATGGAATTATTGTCGGCTTTTAGGGTGATGGGATATAGAATAAAATATAGAGAATCGGATCATAGAGTGATGAAATATAGTGATCCGTTTTGTAGGGTGATTGAATATATAGTGCCGGGTTATACGGTGACAGAACAGAGAGAAATGGATTATACAATGATGGAATTGTTGTCGGCTTTTAGGGTGATGGAATATAGAATAAAATATAGAGAATCGGATCATAGAGTGATGAAATATAGTGATCCGTATTGTAGGGTGATTGAATATATAGTGCCGGATTATACGGTGACAGAACAGAGAGAAATGGATTATACAATGATGGAATTGTTGTCGGCTTTTAGGGTGATGGAATATAGAATAAAATATAGAGAATCGGATCATAGGGTGATGAAATATAGTGATCCGTATTGTAGGGTGATTGAATATATAGTGCCGGATTATACGGTGACAGAACAGAGAGAAATGGATTATACAATGATGGAATTGTTGTCGGCTTTTAGGGTGATGGAATATAGAATAAAATATAGAGAATCGGATCATAGAGTGATGAAATATAGTGATCCGTATTGTAGGGTGATTGAATATATAGTGCCGGATTATACGGTGACAGAACAGAGAGAAATGGATTATACAATGATGGAATTGTTGTCGGCTTTTAGGGTGATGGAATATAGAATAAAATATAGAGAATCGGATCATAGAGTGATGAAATATAGTGATCCGTATTGTAGGGTGATTGAATATATAGTGCCGGGTTATACGGTGACAGAACAGAGAGAAATGGATTATACAATGATGGAATTGTTGTCGGCTTTTAGGGTGATGGAATATAGAATAAAATATAGAGAATCGGATCATAGAGTGATGAAATATAGTGATCCGTATTGTAGGGTGATTGAATATATAGTGCCGGATTATACGATGACAGAACAGAGAGAAATGGATTATACAATGATGGAATTGTTGTCGGCTTTTAGGGTGATGGAATATAGAATAAAATATAGAGAATCGGATCATAGAGTGATGAAATATAGTGATCCGTATTGTAGGGTGATTGAATATATAGTGCTGGATTATACGGTGACAGAACAGAGAGAAATGGATTATACAATGATGGAATTGTTGTCGGCTTTTAGGGCCATTTAGTCCATGGTGTGCAAAAATGTGCTGCTCAGAGGTAAAACAACCCAACGTTAAAGAACACGCTGGATTGTCTTGACGGGAGGCTACCATCTGTCTCCCAACAGCTGTTCTAGTGGGTCCCCTCCCCCAACCTTCCCTGAGCCTTCGGGGTCCATGTGACCTGGCCATTTAGTCCATGGTGTGCAAAAAAGTGCCGCTCAGAGGTAAAACAACCCAACGTTAAAGAACACGCTCGATGACCTTGACGGGAGGCTACCATCTGTCTCCCAAAAGCTGTTCCAGTGGGTCCCCTCCCCCAACCTTCTCTGAGCCTTTGGGGTCCATGTGACCTGGCCATTTAGCCCATGGTGTGGAAAAAAGTGCCGCTCAGAGGTAAAACAACCCAAAGTTAAAGAACACGCTGGATGGCCTTGACGGGAGGCTACCATCTGTCTCCCAACAGCTGTTCCATTTGGTCCCCTCACCCAAACTTCTCTGAGCCTTCGTGGTCCTTGTGACCTGGCCATTTAGCCCATGGTGTACAAAAAAAGTGCCGCTCAGAGGTAAAACACCCCAAAACAACATGGGTTCATGTTGGCACATCAGAAGAAGTGGCAACATCTTTGAAAACACACAGGACTCTGTGATACTTTGGGAAAAAGAAAAATAACGATCAATACGTTACGTAGAAATACCTTCCATTGAATTCGTTCCTTTAGATAACATTATTTAAGTCTGCTTCGGAATCTTTCCACGTCCGAAAACTTCTTGCGAAGCCTTGATCAAAGGAAGACTCCTTTGAAATAACAAAATTAGCGCTCTTACTATTATTACGTCCTTATCACATTTCGGAATATTATCTCAAAACTCATTTTGCTTTTTTATTGGAAAAAAGATTTATCTTCTTGCTTCTATTAAGAAATGGATTATTTGACTGAGAAAATTTTCGATGCTTTTATTTCAGTTCATACAATTTTTTTAAAAACCTGTTTCAGTTTCAGTTTCGGTTAAGTAGAGAGAAAGAGCGACCTTCTTTTTTCCGTTTGTAGTGAGAAATTTCGCACAAACAGAGAGAAAGAGAGATCTACTTTTTTCCCTTTGAAGTGAGGAGTTTTGTACAAGTAGAGAGGAAGAGCGAATTTCCTTTCTCCGTCTGTAGTGAGGAGTCTTGCACAAGTAGAGAGGTAGAGCGACCTTTTTTTTTCCATTTGTAATGAGGAGTCTTGCACAAGCAGAGAGAAAGAGCGACCTTCTTTTTTCCGTTTGTAGTGAGAAATTTCGCACAAACAGAGAGAAAGAGAGATCTACTTTTTTCCCTTTGAAGTGAGGAGTTTTGTACAAGTAGAGAGGAAGAGCGAATTTCCTTTCTCCGTCTGTAGTGAGGAGTCTTGCACAAGTAGAGAGGTAGAGCGACCTTTTTTTTTCCATTTGTAATGAGGAGTCTTGCACAAGCAGAGAGAAAGAGCGATCTCCTTTTTTCCGTTTGTAGTGAGGAGTCTTGCACAAGTAGAGAGGAAGAGCGACCTTATTTTTTCCGTTTGTAGTGAGGAGTCTTGCACAAGTAGAGAGGAAGAGCGACCTTATTTTTTCCGTTTGTAGTGAGGAGTCTTGCACTAGCAGAGAGAAAGAGCGACCTTATTTTTCCGTTTGTAGTGAGGAGTTTTGCACAAATAGAGAGGAAGAGCGACCTTATTTTTTCGTTTGTAGTGAGGAGTTTTGCACAAGTAGAGAGGAAGAGCGACCTTATTTTTTCCGTTTGTAGTGAGGAGTTTTGCACAAGTAGAGAGGAAGAGCGACCTTCTTTTTTCCGTTTGTAGTGAGGAGTCTTGCACAAGTAGAGAGGAAGAGCGACTATCTTTTTTCCGTTTGTAGTGAGGAGTTTTGCACAAGTAGAGAGGAAGAGCGACCTTATTTTTTCCGTTTATAGTGAGGAGTTTTGCATAAGTAGAGAGAAAGACTGACCTTATTTTTTCCATTTGTAGTGAGGAGTCTTGCACAAGTAGAGAGGAAGAGCGACCTTATTTTTTCGTTTGTAGTGAGGAGTCTTGCACAAGCAGAGAGAAAGAGCGACCTTATTTTTTCCGTTTGTAGTGAGGAGTTTTGCACAAGTAGAGAGGAAGAGCGACCTTATTTTTTCCATTTGTAGTGAGGAGTCTTGCACAAGTAGAGAGGAAGAGCGACTATCTTTTTTCCGTTTGTAGTGAGGAGTTTTGCACAAGTAGAGAGGAAGAGCGACCTTATTTTTTCCGTTTATAGTGAGGAGTTTTGCATAAGTAGAGAGAAAGACTGACCTTATTTTTTCCATTTGTAGTGAGGAGTCTTGCACAAGTAGAGAGGAAGAGCGACCTTATTTTTTCGTTTGTAGTGAGGAGTCTTGCACAAGCAGAGAGAAAGAGCGACCTTATTTTTTCCGTTTGTAGTGAGGAGTTTTGCACAGGTAGAGAGGAAGAGCGACCTTATTTTTTCCGTTTATAGTGAGGAGTTTTGCATAAGTAGAGAGAAAGACTGATCTTATTTTTTCCATTTGTAGTGAGGAGTCTTGCACAAGTAGAGAGGAAGAGCGACCTTATTTTTTCGTTTGTAGTGAGGAGTCTTGCACAAGCAGAGAGAAAGAGCGACCTTATTTTTTCCGTTTGTAGTGAGGAGTTTTGCACAGGTAGAGAGGAAGAGCGACCTTATTTTTTCCGTTTATAGTGAGGAGTTTTGCATAAGTAGAGAGAAAGACTGACCTTATTTTTTCCATTTGTAGTGAGGAGTCTTGCACAAGTAGAGAGGAAGAGCGACCTTATTTTTTCGTTTGTAGTGAGGAGTCTTGCACAAGCAGAGAGAAAGAGCGACCTTATTTTTTCCGTTTGTAGTGAGGAGTTTTGCACAGGTAGAGAGAAAGATTGACCTTATTTTTTCCATTTGTAGTGAGGAGTCTTGCACAAGTAGAGAGGAAGAGCGACCTTATTTTTTCCATTTGTAATGAGGAGTCTTGCACAAGTAGAGAGGAAGAGCGACCATCTTTTTTCCGTTTGTAGTGAGGAAGAGCGACCTTATTTTTTCCATTTGTAATGAGGAGTCTTGCACAAGCAGAGAGAAAGGGCGACCTTCTTTTTTCCGTTTGTAGTGAGGAGTCTTGCACAAGTAGAGAGGAAGAGCTGCCTTCCTATCTCCATTTGTAGTTTAGACTCTTGTACAAGTAGAGAAAAAGAGCTGCCTTCTTATCTCCGTTTGTATTGAGGACTCTTGCACAATTTGAGAGAAAGAGTGATCTTCTTATCTCCGTTTGTAGTGAGGACTCTTGCACAAGTAGGGAGGAAGAGCGATCTTGAGAAGGTTGGGGGAGGAGACCCACTGGGACAACTGTTGGGAGACAGATGGTAGGCTCCTTTTAAGGCCATCCAGCTTGTACTTCAACGTGCACAGGGCATATCTTCCCGCACATGAAACCACGGCTTTTCTTCGCATCCGACGGACGGCGGCCTTTCCAAGCCTATCAGTGTCCCAATTCCTGGGAACCTGGGGACTGCAGATTACGATCCCGACTCACTTCCGACTGAGCCACCCTCGTCCCTGTCCCTCAGGTCAGAAGAACCCCGAGGGCTCAGAGAAGTTTGGAGGAGAGGAATTAGTAGAACAGCTGTTGAGAGACAGATGGTAGACTCTCGTCAAGGCCATTCACCGTGTTCTTTAACGTGCAGAGGGTATGGTTTCCCGCACACGGATCCACGGCTTAACGTCCCATCCAACGGACGACGGGCTTTCCAAGCCCATCGATGTCCCCTACTGACCGTGGACAGGGCGAGGAGTTAAGCGGAGAGAAATCTGAACGCTGACTCAGCTAGGACTCGAACCTGGGAACTGCACATTACGAGCTTGGCGCGCTACCGACTGAGCCATCCAACGGCGAATGGGATGTTAAACCGTGTCACAGTGTTCGGGAGAGCTGTTCATGTCAGAAGTCTACCATCTATCTGTCAACAGCATTCCAGTGGATCCTTCCCAAAATCTTCTCTGAACCTTGGGGGTATTAGTGACCTGGTCATTTAGCTCATTGTGTACAAAAATAGGGCCTCTCAGAGGCAGAACAATCAACTGAAACTACTAAAAAACGGCAAATGTAATCAAAGCATTATTTTAATTAAAACGGAAACTCAGACATTTCCTCGTGAAAAAGTCTCCTCTGCATGAAAGCGACGTTACATAACTTCGTCTCAGACATTAAAATGCCACGCTTACAACTCTGGGCGGTGGCTTCTATGGGAATAAAAAGAATGGTAAGGAGACTTTGCTCGAATGGTAGACTTAGTTACGTAGAGCAGGCTGGTGCTCAATGCGTAAGGTCTGAAAATCCTCTAATGATGTTCAGCAAACATTGTGCAAAGCCCTGTAAGTACGGATAGAGTTGAAATGCATTTTCCATGTTCCATCATTATAGAAATAAACGCGAAGGAGTTTAGTATAAGAAACGCAAAAAATTGCTACATTGTTAATGTGTAGAGTCACCACTTTAAACAGAAGGCTATTCTAAGAATTATGACGTTAGCATTAATGCATCAACAGAGAAGTAAGTGAAACATGAAAATTCTTATGAATATTTTTCTAATATTCCTACTGGTAGGTTCTAAATTTAATATTTTTTATTGATTTACGTAGTATATATTAGCATTATGTAATGCTTATATATGGAATAATTTGTTTTTATGAATAACGTATATTTAAAAATATACGTTATTCATAAAAACATGATACTAATTTATATTTAAAAATATAAATTAGTATGATGAGTAAATTTTAAAATTTACCAGAAGAAATATCAGAAAAAAATATATAAGAAATTGTATATTTTTTATCTCCAATAAAAGTGAGGTCAAAATTTAGTGGATTTAGTGGAGTAAATCTGGCAACCTTCGTATCACGTGACACGAAGGTTGCCAGATCACTAATTTCTAAAAAAATCGTTGCCACATATTTTTTCTGAATTCTGTAATCAACCATAATGTTCGGATACTTTTTTGAGCGACTGTAGATAATCATATTATTTTGATACTAGATCGTGTGGGCTCACTCACGGAAATATTGAGCGTGTGCAGTTACCGTTCACAGCAAACTGGAGCGTGTGTAGTAACTGCACACGCTCCAGTGTGAACGGTAACTGGAGCGTGTACAGTTGCTGTACACGCTCCAGATATTTTTCCTGAATTCTGTAATCACGTGACACGAAGGTTGCCAGATCACTAATTTCTAAAAAAAATCGTTGCCAGATATTTTTTCTGAATTCTGTAATCAACCATAGTGTTCGGATATTTTTTGAGCAACTGTACAAAAAAAAACAATGCCGCTCACAAGTTAACCAAACTCAACCCATCTCTCCGAGCATTGAGATTTATCTCTGCAAACCCACCATCACTAATCCGTAGTAGTATCACTAATCCGATAGGGAACACCGATAGGGAACACCGAGAGAGAACACCGATAGATTAGTATCACTAATCCGTAGGGAACACCGATGGACTAGAAAAGATCGTCATCCATCGGATAGGAGGTTAGGCCGTGACTCAGTGCGAACATTAAGGAACATTGTGCATGGCCTTAACGGGAGGCTACCATCTGCTTCCCAAGAGCTGCGGCTCGTAATCTGCAATTCCCAGGTTCGAGTAACAGTTGGGTCATCGTTGAGACTTATCTCCACAAAACTCCCCGCCCTGCCCACGGTCAGAAGGGGACACAGATGGGTTTGGAATGACCGCCGCCCGTCGGATGGAAAGTTAAGCTGTTGCCCTGTGTGCAGGAGAGCCATACCCTGTGCACGTTAAAGAACACGCTGGATGGCCTTGACAGGAGGCTACCATCTGTCTCCCAACAGCTGCTCCAGTGGGTCCCCTCTCCCAACCTTCTATGAGCCTTCGGGGTCCATATGACCTGGCCATTTAGCCCATGGTGTGCAAAAAAGTGCCGTTCAGAGGTAAAACAACCCAACAAGAGGATACCATCTGTATCCTATCAGCTGTCCAGTGAGTTTCCTTCCCCCAACCTTCTCTGAGCCTTCGGGATCCTTGTGACCTGGCAATTTAGCCCATTGTGTGCAAAGAAGTGCATCTCAAAGGTAAAACAACCCAATCATTTTGAATTATTTCGCCCAGAGTAGGGTTGTTTTACCTCTGAGCGGCACTTTTTTGCACACCATGGACTAAATGGCCAGGTCACAAGCACCCCGAAGGCTCAGAGAAGGTTAGGGAAGGGGACCCACTGGAACAGCTGTTGGGAGACAGATGGTAGCCTCCCGTCAAGGCCATCAAGCGTGTTCTTTAACGTTGGATTGTTTTATCTCTGAGCGGAATTTTTTGTACACCATGGGCTAAATGGTCAGGTCACATGGATCCCGAAGGCTCAGAGATGGTTGGGGGAGGGGACCCACTGGAACAGCTGTTGGGAGACAGATGGTAGCCTCCCGTCAAGGCCATCCAGCGTGTTCTTTAACGTGCACAGGGTATGGCTCTCCCGCACACGGAGCCACGGCTTAACGTCCCATCCGACGGACGAGGGCCTTTCCAAGCCGATCGGTGTCCCCTACTGACCCGAAATTTTGCGGAGAAAAATCTCAACGCTGACCCAGCTGAGACTCGAACCTGGGAACTGCAGATTATGAGCCTATTGCGCTACCGACTGAGCCACCCCCACCCCAAGTTTGATTCACCTTACTACTTCTACACTTAGCATTCGTCGTCTAGCCGTCACCAAATTTGCTTTCTCGAATCTGGGAACTACAGATTATGAACCTGGTGCGCTACCGACTGAGCCACCCCCGCCCCTCATATTTCGCCCGTATATAATCTTGATCATTTATTTAAAGTTCCTATTGCTGTCTCAAAACTGTTCACATACTTTGGTAAAAAAAGACAAAAAAAAAAAGAAGTAGAAAGATCAATACCTTTGGAGGCATTTTCTTTCTTAATTTATCTCTTTCAAAGACTTGTGAGGAGTCGTAAATTTCGATCCTGAGGCAAAGACGTTCCCTTTTGCTTCGATGCGCACAATGTTGCCACGTCTGACACGGATTTTTCAAGCAGCCCAGACGACATGGGTCGCCATGCGAAGTTACTTAAAATTCGACCCTTGCTGTCTTTTCCTGAAAGTGGGAAATAGTTCGGTTGGGTTGTTTTACCTCTGAGCGGCACTTTTTCGCGCACCATGGGCTAAATAGATAGGTCAGAAGGACCCCGTAGGTTAGAGAAGGTTGGGGGAGGCGACCCACTGGAACAGCTGTTGGGAGACAGATGGTAGCCTCCCATCAAGGCCATCCAGCGTGTTCTTTAACATTGGGTTGTTTTACAACTGAGCGGCACTTTTTTGCACACCATGGGTTAAAAAGCCAGGTCACAAGGACCCCCGAAGGCTCAGAGAAGGTTGGGGGAGGGGACCCACTGGAACAGTTGCTGGGAGACAGATGGTAGCCTCCCGTCAAGGCCATCCAGCGTGTTCTTTAACATTGGGTTGTTTTACAACTGAGCGGCACTTTCTTGCACACCATGGGTTAAAAAGCCAGTTCACAAGGACCCCCGAAGGCTCAGAGAAGGTTGGGGGAGGGGACCCACTGGAACAGCTGTTGGGAGACAGATGGTAGCCTCCCGTCAAGACCATCCAGCATGTTCTTTAACGTGCACACGGCATGGCTCTCCTGCACACGGAGTCACGACTTAACGTCCCATGCGATGGACGGCGGCATTCCAAGCTCATCGGTGTCTTCTACTGACCGTGGGCAGGGCGTGGAATTTTGCGGAGATAAATCTCAACGCTGATCCAGCTGGGACTCGAACCTGGGAACTACAGATTCCGGGCCTGGCGCGCTACCGACTGAGCCCCCACCGCCCCCACTAGGTATGAAATTATAAACAAAACATATTTTATAGTAACTGACACATGTCCCAAAATTATTTTTCGTATTTTTCAATTTAAAATTGTTGCCTTTTGTAAATATATTTTTTTCTCATGGAAATCTTAAAAGTACCATCAAAGAAAGTTTTTAGTAAGGAGGGTGTTCAAAAAGTGTCGGTAGCGCGCCAGATTCGTAATCGGTAATTCCCAGGTTCCAGTCCCAGCTGGGTGAGCGTTGAGATTTATCTCGGCAATACTCACCGCCATGCCCACGGTCACTATGGGATACCAATGGGACGTTAAGTCGTGGCCCCGTGTGCGGGAGAGTCATACCCTGTTCACGTTAAAGAACACGCTGGATGGCCTTGACGGGAGGCTACCATCTGTCTCCCAACAGCTGTTCCAGTGGGTCCCCTCCCCCAACCTTCTCTGAGCCTTCGGGGCCCATGTGGCCTGGCCATTTAGCCCATGATGGGCAAAAAAGTGCCGCTCAGAGGTAAAACAACCCAACGTTAAAGAACGCGCTGGATGGCCTTGACGGGAGGCTACCATCTGTCTCCTAACAGCTGTTCCAGTGGGTTCCCTCCCCCAACCTTCTTGAGCCTTCGGGGCTCATGTGACCTGGCCATTTAGCCCATGGTGTGCAAAAAAGTGCCGCTCAGAGGTAAAACAACCGAACCCAACCCTGTAATATTAATCTAATATTTAAAGAGTCATGGAAGTTAGAATATTTAAAAACAGATGTCATCACACATCACACTTCCAAAACATTTTCCCCCAAATTGATGAAAACTTCAAAAATCCTTACAACAGTTGTCCAGTGGGTCTTCTCCCCTGAAACTTCTTTGATCTTTCGGGGTCCTTGTGACCCCATTGTGTGCCAAAAACGTACTGCCTAGAAAAAAAAAATCTACCTCAAAAATCATTACAACAGTTGTCCAGTGGGTCTTCTCCCCCGAAACTTCTTTGATCTTTCGGGGTCCTTGTGACGTGGTCATTTAGCCCATTGTGTGCCAAAAAAGTGCCGCATAGAAGTTAAAAAAAAAACTACATCAAAAATCCTTACAACAGTTGTCCAGTGGGTCTTCTCCCCCGAAACTTCTTTGATCTTTCGGGGTTCTTGTGACCTGGTCATTTAGCCCATTGTGTGCCAAAAAAGTGCCACCTAGAAGTGAAAAAAACTACCTCAAAAATCCTTACAACAGTTGTCCAGTGGGTCTTCTTCCCCGAAACTTCTTTGATCTTTCGGGGTCCTTGTGACCTGGTCATTTAGCCCATTGTGTGCCAAAAAAGTGCCACCTAGAAGTAAAAAAAACTACCTCAAAAATCCTTACAACAGTTGTCCAGTGGGTCTTCTCCCCCGAAACTTCTTTGATCTTTCGGGTTCCTTGTGACCTGGTCATTTAGCCCATTGTGTGCCAAAAAAGTGCCACCTAGAAGTGAAAAAAACTACCTCAAAAATCCTTACAACAGTTGTCCAGTGGGTCTTCTTCCCCGAAACTTCTTTGATCTTTCGGGGTCCTTGTGACCTGGTCATTTAGCCCATTGTGTGCCAAAAAAGTGCCACCTAGAAGTAAAAAAAACTACCTCAAAAATCCTTACAACAGTTGTCCAGTGGGTCTTCTTCCCCGAAACTTCTTTGATCTTTCGGGGTCCTTGTGACCTGGTCATTTAGCCCATTGTGTGCCAAAAAAGTGCCACCTAGAAGTAAAAAAAACTACCTCAAAAATCCTTACAACAGTTGTCCAGTGGGTCTTCTTCCCCGAAACTTCTTTGATCTTTCGGGGTCCTTGTGACCTGGTCATTTAGCCCATTGTGTGCCAAAAAAGTGCCACCTAGAAGTAAAAAAAACTACCTCAAAAATCCTTACAACAGTTGTCCAGTGGGTCTTCTTCCCCGAAACTTCTTTGATCTTTCGGGGTCATTGTGACCTGGTCATTTAGCCCATTGTGTGCCAAAAAAGTGCCACCTAGAAGTAAAAAAAACTACATCAAAAATCCTTACAAAAGTTGTCCAGTGGGTCTTCTCCCCCGAAATGTCTTTGATCTTTCGGGGTCCATGTGACCTAGTCATTTAGCCCATTGTGTGCCAAAAAAGTGCCGCCTAGAAGTAAAAAAAACTACCCGCCTTGGGCCTGTAAGAGACATCTAAGGTTTTGGAAAGGTCGCCGTCCGTCGGATGGGACCTAAAGCCGTGGCTCCGTATTCTCCCGAACACGGAGCCACGGCTTAAGGTCCCATCTGATGTTAGCCACCGATGTTAATGAACACGCTTGATGGCCTTCAAGAGAGGATACCATCTGCCTCGCAACAGATGTCAAGTGGGTGCCCTCCATCGAACCTTCTCTGAGTCTTCAGGGTCCTTGTGATCTGGCCAACTAAGGCCTTGACGAGAGGCTACCATCTGTCTCCTAACAGTTGTCCAAACTTCCCCGTTTTTGTAAGCTATGGTTGATAAAATTTACTATGTCAAAAGAACCCGTGGGTGTGAGCCCACGGGGTACTTTTGACATAGTAGTTTAGTCCATTGTGAAAAGAAAAAAAAAATTCTAAAGTGTTAAACAACCCATTCCAAGTGCAATTTAGTTACCGTTTTAATTGGGTTGGGTTGTTTTACCTCTGAGCGGCACATTTTCGCACACCATGGGCTAAATGGCCAGGTCACAAGGATCCGAAGGCTCACAGAAGGTTGAGGGAGGGAACCCATTGGAACAGCTGTTGGGAGACAGATGGTAGCCTCCCGTCAAAGCCATCCAGCGTGTTCTTTAACGTGCAGAGGGTATGGCTCTCCTGCACACGGGGACACGACTTAATGTCCCATCCGACGGACGGCTGTCTTTCCAAGCCCATCGTTGTCCCCTACTGACCTTGGGCAGGGCGAGGAATTTTGCGGAGATAAATCTCAACACTTATCCAGCTGGGACTCGAACCTGGGAACTGCAGATTACGAGCCTGGTGCTCTACCGACTGAGCCACCCCCCCCCCCGTTTTATTTGGAATGGTCTATGTTGTGTGAATAGGGAGTCAGAGATTCATAACTACTTGAAAAAAAATATTTAAGGCGTAACGGGTTGAACTGTTTTATCTCTGAGCGGCATTTTTTGTACACAATGGGCTAAATGTCCAGGTCACAAGGACCCCGATAGCTCATTGAAGATTGAACGGAGGGAACCCACTGAGCTATTGTTAGGAGATAGATGGTTTATATAATCTATATGCCCTGCGATGAGCCACCCCTGCCCTATATGCTGGATGGCCTTGACGGGAGGCTACCATCTGTCTCCCAATAACTGTTCCGACGGGTCACCTCCCCCAACCTTCTCTGAGCCTTCGGGGTGCATGTGACCTGGCCATTTAGCCCATGGTGTGCAAAAAAAAAAGTGCCGCTCAGCGATAAAACAACGCAATCCATCCAGCATATTCTTTAGCGTGGACAGGGCATAGCTCTCTCGCACACGGCGCAACAGTTTAACGTCCCATCCGACGGACGGCAGCCTTTCCAAGCCCATCGGTGTCCCCTACTGACCGTGGGCAGGGCGGGGAGTTTTGTGGAGATAAATCTTAATGCTAAACCAGCTGGGTTGGGTTGTTTTACCTCTGAGCGGCACTTTTTTGTAGACAATGGGCTAAATGGCCAGGTCACATGGACCCCGAAGACTCAGAGAAGGTTGGGGGAGGGGATCCACTGGAACAGCTGTTGGGAGACAGATGGTAGCATCCCGTCAAGGCCATCCAGCGTGTTCTTTAACGTGCACAGGGTATGGCTCTCCCGCACACGGAGCCACGGCTTAACGTCCCATCCGACGGACGGCGGCCTTTCGAAGCCCATCGGTGTCCCCTACTGACCGTGGGCAGGGCGGGGAATTTTGCGGAGATAAATCTCAACGCTGATCCAGCTGGGACTCGAACCTGGGAACTGTAGATTTATTTAGATATGGATGGCCTTGACGGGAGGCTGCCATCTGTCTCCCAACAGCTTTTCCAGTGGGTCCCCTCCCCCAACCTTCTCTGAGTCTTCGAGGCCTTGTGGCCTGGCCATTTAGCTCATGGTGTGTAAAAAAGTGCCGCTCAGAGGTAAAACAACCCAACGTTAAAGAACACACTGGATGGCCTTGACGGGAGGCTACCATCTGTCTCCCAACAGCTGTTCCAGTGGGTCCCCTCCCCCAACCTTCTCTGAGCCTTCGGGGTCCTTGTGACCTGGCCATTGATCCCACTGTGATCCACATTGTGTGTGTGCAAAAAAAGTACCGCTCAGAGGTAAAACAACTAATAAAAAAATCTGATAATTAGATCATATGTGTATTAGTAAAGAATGTATTTGTAGGGGGAGGGGGTGGTTCAGTCAGTAGCGCGCCAGGCTCGTAATCTGCTAGTTTCTAGTCTTAGCTGGATCAGTATTGAAATTTATCTCCGGAAAATTCCCCGCCCTGCCCACGGTCAGTAGGGGACACCGATGGGCTTGTAAAGACCGCCGTCCGTCTGATAGACGTTAATCCATGGCTCCGTGTGCTGGAGAGCCATCCCTATTCATGTTAAGGAACACGCTGGATGGCCTTGACGGAAGGTTACCATCTGTCTCCCGCCAAGCTGTTCCAGTGGGTCTTTTCTGCCTAACCTTCTCTGAGCCATCGAGGTCCTTGTATCCTGTATATTTAGCCCATTGTGTGCAAAAAAGATAAAAAACATAAAAAGAACATTTGAAAGACTACAACACTTAAATGAGAGCAATCGTCACGTGACAGCTGCATAGGTTGTAAACAATCTCCACTGTGTTGCCACCTCAATAGTGCGTTATAGAATAACGTAAAATTAATCAACTCGAAAATTTAATATTTGGCTATTTCATTAAATTTTTTTGCACATGATACATTAAATCAACATCTCCCATAATAAAAGTCTACTGGATTAAATTCACGACGTCAACTTAATTAGTCCTACCATATAGATAGTTGTTATATTTTTAGTTCTAATATTATTACTGGTGAACTCTTTTGCTAACCTTTATACTAATGTTTATCTAGAAACATATTTTATATAAAAAGAAAATTATTCGTTTTATTATTAAATATCATAGTGCTAATGATTACAAATAATGCTTCTCTTAAAGAAAATATATTTATAATAAATAGTAGTATAAAGATTTTCGCAGAGTCACTATTAATAAGATTAGAATTTGAAGTATAAGGAGTATCCTTATGGTAGAATTACTTAAGCTGACGTCATAAATTTGGTCCCACGGCTGAGAAGCATTTCATTGCATTTACTTTAGGGTTGGGTTGTTTTACCTCTGAGCGGCACTTTTTTGCACACCATGTGCTAAATGGCCAGGTCACATGGACCCCGAAGACTCAGAGAAGGCCAACCTTCTCTGAGTCTGGGGAGGAGACCCACTGGAACAACTGTTGGGAGACAGATGGTATCCTCCCGTCAAGGCCATCCAGCGTGTTCTTTAACATTGGATTGTTTTACCCCTGAGAGGCACTTTTTTGCACACCATGTGCTAAATGGCCAGGTCACATAGACCCCGAAGACTCAGAGAAGGCCAACCTTCTCTGAGTCTGGGGAGGGGACCCACTGGAACAACTGTTGGGAGACAGATGGTATCCTCCCGTCAAGGCCATCCAGCGTGTTCTTTAACATTGGATTGTTTTACCCCTGAGAGGCACTTTTTTGCACACCATGTGCTAAATGGCCAGGTCACATGGACCCCGAAGAATCAGAGAAGGCCAACCTTCTCTGAGTCTGGGGAGGGGACCCACTGGAACAGTTGTTGGGAGACAGATGGTAGCCTCCCGTCAAAGCCATCCAGTGTGTTCTTTAACGTGCACAGGGTATGCCTCTCCCGCACACGGGGTCACGGCTTAACGTCTCATCCGACGGACGGCGGCCTTTCCAAGCCCATCGGTGTCCCCTACTGACCGTGGGAAAGGCGGGGAATTTTGCGGAGATAAATCTCAACGCTGACCCAGCTGGGACTCGAAACTGGGAACTACAGATTACGAGCCTGGCGCGCTACCGAATGAGCCACCCCTGCCCCCATTTACTTTAGGAATCACTGAAATGGAGCTTACTTGGTAGTAAGTGAAATTTCATATTTTAATTTTTCAAACAGTTCTGTTATAGGAGGTGTTGGTTAAATGGCACGGTCACAAAGTCCCCAAAAGTTCAGAGCAGAGAATTAGAAGATGAGACGAGCGATTGCTTTAGGAGCTTGGCTTAACAGGTCTGGACTTGTTATAGCCAAGTATATTGTATCGTAACAGGTCTGGACTTTTATTGTGCACTAACAAATTAATCAATTTTAAAACGGATAGGCATTCTGATTTAAATTTGTGTCTTAAAATCCAACCGGTAACTTCTTATTTTTAAAAATTTAGTAAACAATTTCAAAATAATCACAAATATTTTAATGAAATGTAGAATTAAATGAATACAATATAAAATGAATAACTTTAAAATAAACTTTGCACAAATGAATTCACTTCGGTTCGTATAAATATTTAGGTTGTTTGGGTTGGGTTGTTTTATCTCTGGGCGGCACTTTTTTGCACACAATGGGCTAAATGGCCAGGCCACATGGACCCCGAAGGCTCAGAGAAGGTTGGGGGAGGGGACCCACTGGAACAGCTGTTGGGAGACAGATGGTAGCCTCCCGTCAAGGCCATCCAGCGCGTTCTTAAACGTGCACAGGGTATGATTCTCCCGCACACGGGGACACGGTTAACGACCCATCCGACGGACGGCGGCCTTTCCAAACCCATCGGTGTCCCCTACTGACCGTGGGCAGGGCGGGGAATTTTTGCGGAGATAAATCTCAACGCTGACCCAGCTGGGACTCGAACCTGGGAACTACAGATTACGAGCCTGACGCGCCACCGACTGAGCCACCCCCGGCCCGTATAATATTTAATTTTGCTTCTTTTGTTTATACTGCAGATTGGTTGATATTGGTTCGGACCAGGACCAGTGTCACTGGTCATAGTAACTTAGGATTGGAATGGGTTGTTTTACCTCTTAGCAGCACTTTTTGCACACAATGGGCTAAATGGACAGGTCACAAGGACCCTAAGGGCTCATAGAATGTTGGGTGGAGGGAACCAACTGGAGAGCTGTTGGGAGACAGATGGTAGCCTCTCGTCAAGGCCATCCAGTGTATTCTTTAAGGAGAACAGGGTATGGCTCTCCCGTATAGGGGCGGGGGTGGCTCAGTCGGTAGCGCGCCAGGCTTGTAATCTGTAGTTCCCAATTTCGAGTCCCAGCTGGGTTAGCGTTGAGATTTATCTCCGCAAAATTCCCCGCCCTGCCCACGGTCAGTAAGGGACACCGATGGGCTTGGAAAGGCCGCCGTCCGTTGGATGGGACGTTAAGCCGTTGCGCCGTGTACGGGAGAGCCTGTGCACGTTAACCCTGTGCACGTTAAAGCACACGCTGGATGACCTTGACGGGAGTCCATCTGTCTCCCAACAGCTGTTCCAGTGGGTCCCCTCCCCCAACCTTCTCTGAGCCTTCGGGGTCCATGTGACCTGGCCATTTAGCCCATGGTGTGCAAAAAAAGTGCCGCTCAGGGTAAAACAACCCAACTCTCCCGCTCACAGATCATGGCTTAACGTTCCCATCCGACGGACGGCGGATTGCGGTGTCCCCTAATGTCCGAGGGCAGATGGGGAGTTTTGCGGAGATAAATCTCAAAGCTCGCTCAGCTGGGACTCGAAATCTGCGAAACTACAGATTGTGAGCCTAGCGCGCTACCAACTGAGCCCCTACCTCCCTTTTAGTAACCTAGTCAGCTCGGAAAGCTCACTAAAAGAATGAAATTAAATCTATTATCGCTTTGCCAAGAAGGAAAATTTGGGACTGTGGATTTCCCGTTTGAAAATGAAAACGAAAGGAAATGTGCCATATTATAAAAATAACTATAATCTTAAATAGAAAAATATTTCGAAAGAATACTGGTAGTTACATACTTTCAAAAAGTTAATAATTAATTATACTGTATTCGAGAATATTTTAATAAACCTTAATAAATATGTTATTTGTTTTAATACCTTTAAATTTAATAGCTGGAAATTAGAGTTTTATTGAAATTAAATCACCTTTATTCCAATTTTTCCCTTCTTTCGTCCGACAGCTGTCCTAGACGGTCTTAGGCAGGCGTAGATTCATCCGCTACGAATTTTTTATTGTAAAGTGTATTTGAGAAGTTTTCATACATTGTGTCCTAATCTGAGATGGATTTGTGAATCTCTATTGGTTCAATTAAGGCTGTTTATGATTATTATTACTTAGCTATCCAGAAAGATCGGAATTAGCTTAAAAAAATATTTTTTCATAGCTTTATGAGTTTAGTTTATATCTTCACCAACAGATGGCGCTACTACCCTGAAAGAGTTCGCGTGATTGAGCTTTAGGAACAACTATTAGATCACGAATAAGACTTTTTCTGGTGGTACCCGATTGAACTCTGATTTCAATCCCTTCAAAAATAATTTTAAATATTCGAATTAACTCTGATTTCAATCCCTTGAAAAATAATTTTAAATATTCGAATTAACCCCGAAAAAACATGAAAAAAAATGCGTTTTATAATGGTTTGTTGCCTTCTCCTTATAAAAGGGAAAATATTAATTAAGTGTACTGTTGATTTTTTTGATTTTGCAATTTGACGACCTACATAACTATTGACAAAGATAAGAGAATGAAATATTATTACTTAACAGATAATAGAAACCTTCATTATGGGCAACTCGGTTTAAGCATTCTTTCTGCTACCAAATTCAGCAGAAAATTTTCTATTTCAGAAACAGGGGTCGGGTTCCAGTTTCACAGGTTCGAGTCCCAGTTGGTCTAGGGTTAGGTTGTTTTATCCCTGAACGGCACTTTTTTCCACACCATGGGCTAAATGGCCAGGTCACAAGGACCCCGAAGGCTCAGAGAAGGTTGGGGAAGGGGACCCACTGGAACAGCTGTTGGGAGACAGATGGTAGCCTCCCGTCAAGACCATCCAGCGTGTTCTTTAACGTTCGGTTGTTTTACCTCTGAGCGGCACTTTTTTGCACACCATGGGCTAAATGGCCAGGTCACATGGACCCCGAAGTCTCAGAGAAGGTTGGGGGAGGGGACCCACTGGAACAGCTGTTGGGTGACAGATGGTAGCCTCCCGACAAGGCCATCCAGCGTGTTCTTTAACGTTGGGTTGTTTTACCTCTGAGAGGCACTTTTTTGCACAACATGGGCTAAATGGCCAGGTCACAAGGACCCCGAAGTCTCAGAGAAGGTTGGGGGAGGGGACCCACTGGAACAGCTGTTGGGTGACAGATGGTAGCCTCCCGACAAGGCCATCCAGCGTGTTCTTTAACGTTGGGTTGTTTTACCTCTGAGAGGCACTTTTTTGCACAACATGGGCTAAATGGCCAGGTCACAAGGACCCCGAAGGCTCAGAGAAGGTTGGGGACCCACTGCAACAGAGGTTGGGAGACAGATGGTAGCCTCCCGCTTTAGGCCATCCAGCGTGTTCTTTAACGTGCACAGGGTATGGCTCTCCCGCACATGGGGCCACGGCTTAACGTCCCATCCGACGGACGGCGGCCTTTCCAAGCCCATCGGTGTCCCCTACTGACCGTGGGCAGGGCGGGGAATTTTGCGGAGATAAATCTCAACGCTGATGCAGCTGGGATTCGAACCTGGGAACTACAGATTACGAGCCTGGCGCGCTACCGACTGAGCCACCCCCGCCCTTATCCAATTTCAAAATGCTAATTAATACAAATAATTTTTCTTCTAAATAAAATATATTTATAGATGAACATTAGTAGAAAAATTAGCGCAGGGTCCCTCAGTAATAATATTAGAATAAAAAATATAAGAATTGTCTATATGGTAGAACTACTTAAGCTGACGTCATAAATTTGGTCCCTTGGCTTTCTGCTGTAGGAGGTGTTGATTTAGCCCGTTATGTGCAAAAAAAATGCCGCTCAGAGGTAAACCAGCCCAACTTTCAAATTCGCATCGAGCGTTTCTGGGTGTTGTCTGACTTCCAGGGTCGAATTTGAAGTCGAAATTCCAAAAAAAAAAAGGGGGGGGGTCTTGGTACAAGGAAAAATATTATTCATGTTCTTCCTACGGGATTTGGGGCGGGGGTGGCTCAGTCGGTAGCGCGCCAGGCTCGTAATCTGTAGTTCCCAGGTTCGAGTCCCAGCTGGGTCAGCGTTGAGAATTATCTCCGCAAAATTCCCAGCCCTGCCCACGGTCAGTAGGGGACACCGATGGGCTTGGAAAGGCCGCCGTCCGTCGGATGGGACGTTAAGCCGTGGACGCTGAATGGCCTTGAAGGGAAGCTACCATCTGTCTCCCAACAGCTGTTACAGTGGGTCCCCTCCCCCAATCTTCTCTGAGCCTTCGGGGTCCATGTGACCTGGCCATTTAGCCCATGGTGTGCAAAAAAGTGCCGCTCAGAGGTAAAACAACCCAACTCTTCCTACGGGAAACGGTAATCTCTACAAAATGACCGTTGCCATTTTCTGCTTCCTAATTATGAACATAAAAGTTATAACAACATTTCAATTTACCAGATCCCGCACATTCCCATAAGACATCATTATATTAATATGTCCCCTTGCAGTTTGGGTTGTTTTACCATTGAGAAGCACTTTTTTTGCACACATTGAGCTAAATTGACAGGTCACAAGGACCCCAAAGGGTCAGAGAAGGTTGGGGGAAGAGTTGGTTGGATTGCGTTGTTTTACCTCTGAGCGGCACTTTTTTGCACACCATGGACTAAATGAACAGGTCACAAAGACCTCTAAGAGAAGGTTGGGGGAGGAGACCCACTGGAACAGCTGTTGGGAGACAGATGGAAGCCTCCCGTTAATGCCATTCAGCGTGTTCTTAACGTGCACAGGGTATGGCTCTCTCCCACACACGGGGCCACGGCTTAACGTCCCATCCGACGGACGGCGGCCTTTCCAAGCAGATCGGTGTCCCCTACTTACCGTGGGCAGGGAGTTTTGCGGAGATAAATCTCAACCGTGGGCAGGTAGTTTTGCGGTTTGCGGTGGGGACCCACTGGAATAGCTGTTGGAAGACAGATGGTAGCCTCCTGTCAAGGCCATCCAGTGTGTTCTTTAACGTGCACTGGTTATGGCACTCCAGCACGCGAGGACATGGATTAACCACACATCCGACGGAGGGCAGCCTTTCCAAGCCCATTGGTATCCCCTACTCCGAAAGGGCAAGGCGGGGAGTTTTACGGAGATAATTCTCAACACTGGACCAGGTGGGAATCGAACCTGGGAGCTGCAAAATTCCACATCTGGTGCGCTAACGACTGAGTCACCCACGACCTATATTAGAGACTGTTATGTAGTTGTTGTTGTGAAACAACAACTACAAAAACTGAAACAACAACTACAACGGTGAAATTCATTTTCATTTTAGATTTTTTTAATATTCTAGCTCATTATTTGTAATGGGGCGGGGGTGGCTCAGTCGGTAGCTCGTCAGGATCGTAATCTGCAGTTCCCAGATTGATTGAGTCCCAGTTGGGTCAGCGTTGAGATTTATTTCCACAAAATTCCTCGCTTTTTTCCATGGTCAGTAGGGGACACCGATTGGCTTGGAAAGACCGCCGTCCGTCGGATGGGACGTTAAGCCGTGGTCCCGTTTACGGGAGAGCCATACCCTGTGCACGTTAAAGAACACTCTGGATGGCCTTGACGGAAGGCTACCATCTGTCTCCCAACAGCTGTTCCAGTGGGTCCCCTCCCCAACCTTTTCTGAGCATTCTGGGTCCTTGTGACCTGGCCATTTAGCCCATGGTGTGCAAAAAAGTGCCGCTCAGAGGTAAAACAACCCAACGTTAAAGAACACACTGGATGGCCTTGACGGCAGGCTACCATCTGTTTCCCAACAGCTGTTCCAGTGGGTCCCCTCCCCCAAACTTTTCTGAGCATTCTGGGTCCTTGTGACCTGGCCATTTAGCCCATGGTGTGTAAAAAAGTGCCGCTCAGAGGTAAAACAACCCAACGTTAAAGAACACACTGGATGGCCTTGACGGCAGGCTACCATCTGTTTCCCAAGAGCTGTTCCAGTGGGTCCCCTCCCCCAAACTTTTCTGAGCATTCTGGGTCCTTGTGACCTGGCCATTTAGCCCATGGTGTGTAAAAAAGTGCCGCTCAGAGGTAAAACAACCCAACGTTAAAGAACACACTGGATGGCCTTGATGGCAGGCTACCATCTGTCTCCCAACAGCTGTTCCAGTGGGTCCCCTCCCCCAACTTTCTCTGAGCCTTCGGGGTCCTTGTGACCTGGCTATTTAGCCCATTGTGTGCAAAAAAAGTGCCGCTCAAAGGTAACCCAATTCAAATTTGTGGAACAATCACCAAAAATGTATCAGACAAAGTAAAATATTCGAAGTTTGAAAATGTAACTAAATTTTTTTTTTATCTGATTTGTAAATTCCCCAGAAAATTTCGTTTCTCATAAAAGATTTTAAATACAACTTCGTAAATGTTATCGAGCTTACAGCGATTCAAGGGATAAAACTTTTGCTCGTTAGAAAATATTTTAAAAATATATTCCATCGGCTTAAAATGAAAGGCTTAGTCTAATTAGTTTTTTTTTTTTATCAGATAAAACTACCAGAATATATTTCTTCCCAATATTTATCTATTGAAAAAATTTCGGATTTCGCAATTATTTTAACATATCATTTCATGCTACTTCATTTTTTAGCAGGAATATTTTTTTCCTTAATAGATTTTAAGTCCTTTAGAAAGTTTTTTTTTTTAACCTATTTAACGAGAAACAGTCCACAACTGTTTGCAATCCATTAATTTTTTTCTAGTTTTTTTAAACTTCTTTTCGGGTATTTTTCGGGATTACATTTCATAAAGGAGGTTTTTTAAATCTTTAATTGGATAAATAATTTGGCGAAGAAGCGTTTAAATCTCTTTTGGTTGCAAAAGATCTTTATCTGCTTATTAAAGTTTTTTTTTCGGAGGAGGGTGAGATCATGATAAGATTGATTATCATCGCGACAATGCAGATTTCAGAAGCTAAGATTTTGCTTTCTTGTAAATACCATGTTACTTACCATGATTAATTCTCAGTGATCATTATTTAAAATGCAAAAAAAAAAAGACATAAATCTTTAATTTCAAAAAAAAAAAATCGCACTAATACGCAGTCGCTTTAACTGACACACACACACACGCAAAAAAAGATGGGTGCATTTAAAAATTGCTCTCAAATTGTCAGGATTTTTTTTCAATCATACTGAACTGCTTAGATTACAAGGTTGGGTTGTTTTACCTCTGAGCGGCACTTTTTTGCACACCATGGGCTAAATGGCCAGGTCACATGGACCCCGAAGGCTCAGAGAAGGTTGGGGGAGGGGACCCACTGGAACAGCTGTTGGGAGACAGATGGTAGCCTCCCGTCAAGGCCATCCAGCGTGTTCTTTAACGTGCACAGGGTATGGCTCTCCCGCACACGGGGCCACGGCTTAACGTCCCATCCGACGGACGGCGGCCTTTCCAAGCCCATCGGTGTCCCCTACTGACCGTGGGCAGGGCGGGGAATTTTGCGGAGATAAATCTCAACGCTGACCCAGCTGGGACTCGAACCTGGGAACTACAGATTACGAGCCTGGCGCGCTACCGACTGAGCCACCCCCGCCCCCGCCCCTGCAGAAAAAGAGAGTAGACCATTCTTATACTTTATATTCTGATATTATTACTGGTGGACTCTGTCCCAATATATATATACTAATGTTTATTTATAAATATATATTATTTAAGATAAAAATTACCTCTATTATCATATTTATTACGAAATTTTATCATATTTATATACGAAAAATAAAAATTATTTTTCTTTCTAATATTGTCACCCTCAGTTAGGGATGCGAATCCATTGTTTGATGTCAGGAAAGATATTTCTATTCCAGAATCTATTTCAAGCTTTCAGTTTGATTAGTTTGTTCTAGAGCCATCAGCTTAAACCAACTTGAAAGGAGACGGCCAAAGTCGTCGGCGAAAATTTTCCCCGTGTCGTACTTTAACGACTTCAATTGGTAGCGTTTGCCATGGAGGTCGGCATCCTCATGGACGGCATCGTCATGAATAATTCAAAAGGGGCCGAAAAAACAGTGAAGAATTTTTTAGAGAAACTTGTAATTGCATTTTCTGTCTTTGTTTAGAATAAATTTCGAATGGACTTTCTTTTAAATTACAGTTTTGTTAAAAAAATCTGCAAGAAACACGACATCGGGAAATTTGTGGATTTAAGAGGTAGTGCAATAATGGCTTTGTTTTAGACTTATTCACGCTCTTTAAAGGATTAATGGTATTTCTGGTTAAAGGATCATTGCGATGTATTTAATTCATTTATGTAAATATACTAATTGCGAAAGCCTTGAAGAGCATTTGTTAGTTTTCGGCAGTGGAGCAAATTGGTATTCACAGCTAAATTGGTATATTCATTAAGTGGGTCCAAAGTATGTCAGTATTTTTTGCACAAAATGGGTAGGTCACAACGACCCCGAAGGCTCAGAGATCGTTGGGTGAAGGTGGGTGGGATAGCTGTTGTGATGATATCTCCGTTACTGATATTTTTGCACAAAATGGGTAGGTCACAACGACCCCGAAGACTCAGAGAAGGTTGGGTGAAGGTGGGGTGGATGGCTGTTGGGATGATATCTTCATTACTGGTATTTTTGCACAAAATGGGTAGGTCACAAAGACCCCGAAGGCTCAGAGAAGGTTGGGTGAAGGTGGGGTGGATAGCTGTTGGGATGATATCTTCGTTACTGGTATTTTTGCACAAAATTAGTATGTCACAACGACCACAAAGGCTCAGAAATGTTTGGGTGAAGGTGGGGTGGATAGCTGTTGGGATGATATATTCGTTACTGGTATTTTTGCATAAAATAGGAAGGTCACAACGACCCCGGAAGCTCACAGAAGGTTGGGTGAAGGAGGGGTGGATGGCTGTTGGGATGATATATTTTTTACTGGTATTTTTGCACAAAATGGGTAGGTCACAAAGACCCCGAAGGCTCAGAGAAGGTTGGGTGAATGTGGGGTGGATAGTTGTTGGGATGATATCTTCGTTACTGGTATTTTTGCACAAAATGGGAAGGTCACAACGACCCAGAATGCTCACAGAAGGTTGGGTGAAGGTGGGGTGAATAGCTGTTTTTGATGATATCTTCGTTACTGGTATTTTTGCTAAACTGGTATTTTTGCACAAAATGGGTTGGTCACGAAGACCCCGAAGGCTCAGAGAAGGTTGTGTGAATGTGGGGTGGATAGTTGTTGGGATGATATCTTCGTTACTGGTATTTTTGCACAAAATGGGAAGGTCACAACGACCCAGAATGCTTAGAGAAGGTTGGGTGAAGGTGAGGTGAATAGCTGTTTTTGATGATATCTTCGTTACTGGTATTTTTGCACAAAATGGGTTGGTCACAAAGACCCCGAAGGCTCAGAGAAGGTTGGGTGAATGTGGGGTGGATAGTTTTGTTGGGATGATATCTTCGTTACTGGTATTTTTGCACAAAATGGGAAGGTCACAACGACCCAGAATGCTCACAGAAGGTTGGGTGAAGGTGGGGTGAATAGCTGTTTTTGATGATATCTTCGTTACTGGTATTTTTGCTAAACTGGTATTTTTGCACAAAATGGGTTGGTCACGAAGACCCCGAAGGCTCAGAGAAGGTTGTGTGAATGTGGGGTGGATAGTTGTTGGGATGATATCTTCGTTACTGGTATTTTTGCACAAAATGGGAAGGTCACAACGACCCAGAATGCTTAGAGAAGGTTGGGTGAAGGTGAGGTGAATAGCTGTTTTTGATGATATCTTCGTTACTGGTATTTTTGCACAAAATGGGTTGGTCACAAAGACCCCAAAGGCTCAGAGAAGGTTGGGTGAATGTGGGGTGGATAGTTGTTGGGATGATATCTTCGTTACTGGTATTTTTGTACAAAATGGGAAGGTCACAACGACCCAGAATGCTTAGAGAAAGCTGAGTGAAGGTGGGGTGAATAGCTGTTTTTGATGATATCTTCGTTACTGGTATTTTTGTTAAACTGGTATTTTTGCACAAAATGGGCTGGTCACAAAGACCCCGAAGGCTCAGAGAAGGTTGGGTGAATGTGGGGTGGATAGTTGTTGGGATGATATCTTCGTTACTGGTATTTTTGCTCAAAATGGGAAGGTCACAACGACCCAGAATGCTTAGAGAAGGTTGGGTGAAGGTGGGGTGAATAGCTGTTTTTGATGATATCTTCGTTACTGGTATTTTTGCTAAACTGGTATTTTTGCACAACATGGGTTGGTCACAAAGACCCCGAAGGCTCAGAGAAGGTTGGGTGAATGTAGGGTGGATAGTTGTTGGGATGATATCTTCGTTACTTGTATTTTTG
Organism: Ryuthela nishihirai; assembly: GCA_038380435.1. Taxonomy (NCBI): domain Eukaryota; kingdom Metazoa; phylum Arthropoda; class Arachnida; order Araneae; family Heptathelidae; genus Ryuthela; species Ryuthela nishihirai. Next base: position 74,676,142 of record JAWZYU010000006.1, read on the forward strand.
CACAAAATGCGAAGGTCACAACGACCCAGAATGCTTAGAGAAGGTTGGGTGAAGGTGGGGTGAATAGCTGTTTTTGATGATATCTTCGTTACTGGTATTTTTGCTAAACTGGTATTTTTGCACAAAATGGGTTGGTCACAAAGACCCCGAAGGCTCAGAGAAGGTTGGGTGAATGTGGGGTGGATAGTTGTTGGGATGATATCTTCGTTACTGGTATTTTTCACAAAATGGGAAGGTCACAACGACCCAGAATGCTTAGAGAAGGTTGGGTGAAGGTGGGGTGAATAGCTGTTTTTGATAATATCTTCGTTACTGGTATTTTTGCACAAAATGGGTAGGTCACAAAGACCCCGAAGGCTCAGAGAAGGTTGGGTGAATGTGGGGTGGATTGTTGTTGGGATGATATCTTCGTTACTGCTATTTTTGCACAAAATGCGGTCACAACGACCCAGAATGCTTAGAGAAGGTTGGGTGAAGGTGGGGTGAATAGCTGTTTTTGATGATATCTTCGTTACTGGTATTTTTGCTAAACTGGCATTTTTGCACAACATGGGTTGGTCACAAAGACCCCGAAGGCTCAGAGAAGGTTGGGTGAATGTGGGGTGGATAGTTGTTGGGATGATATCTTCGTTACTGGTATTTTTGCACGAAATGCGAAGGTCACAACGACCCAGAATGCTTAGAGAATGTTGGGTGAAGGTGGGGTGAATAGCTGTTTTTGATGTATCTTCGTTACTGGTATTTTTGCTAAACTGGTATTTTTGCACAAAATGGGGTGGTCACAAAGACCCCGAAGGCTCAGAGAAGGTTGGGTGAATGTGGGGTGGATTGTTGTTGGGATGATATCTTCGTTACTGCTATTTTTGCACAAAATGCGAAGGTCACAACGACCCAGAATGCTTAGAGAAGGTTGGGTGAAGGTGGGGTGAATAGCTGTTTTTGATAATATCTTCGTTACTGGTATTTTTGCACAAAATGGGTAGGTCACAAAGACCCCGAAGGCTCAGAGAAGGTTGGGTGAATGTGGGGTAGATAGTTGTTGGGATGATATCTTCGTTACTGGTATTTTTGCGCAAAATGGGAAGGTCACAACGACCCAGAATGCTTAGAGAAGGTTGGGTGAAGGTGGGGTGAATAGCTGTTTTTGATGATATCTTCGTTACTGGTATTTTTGCTAAACTGGTATTTTTGCACAACATGGGTTGGTCACAAAGACCCCGAAGGCTCAGAGAAGGTTGGGTGAATGTAGGGTGGATAGTTGTTGGGATGATATCTTCGTTACTTGTATTTTTGCACAAAATGCGAAGGTCACAACGACCCAGAATGCTTAGAGAAGGTTGGGTGAAGGTGGGGTGAATAGCTGTTTTTGATGATATCTTCGTTACTGGTATTTTTGCTAAACTGGTATTTTTGCACAAAATGGGTTGGTCACAAAGACCCCGAAGGCTCAGAGAAGGTTGGGTGAATGTGGGGTGGATAGTTGTTGGGATGATATCTTCGTTACTGGTATTTTTCACAAAATGGGAAGGTCACAACGACCCAGAATGCTTAGAGAAGGTTGGGTGAAGGTGGGGTGAATAGCTGTTTTTGATAATATCTTCGTTACTGGTATTTTTGCACAAAATGGGTAGGTCACAAAGACCCCGAAGGCTCAGAGAAGGTTGGGTGAATGTGGGGTGGATTGTTGTTGGGATGATATCTTCGTTACTGCTATTTTTGCACAAAATGCGGTCACAACGACCCAGAATGCTTAGAGAAGGTTGGGTGAAGGTGGGGTGAATAGCTGTTTTTGATGATATCTTCGTTACTGGTATTTTTGCTAAACTGGCATTTTTGCACAACATGGGTTGGTCACAAAGACCCCGAAGGCTCAGAGAAGGTTGGGTGAATGTGGGGTGGATAGTTGTTGGGATGATATCTTCGTTACTGGTATTTTTGCACGAAATGCGAAGGTCAGAACGACCCAGAATGCTTAGAGAATGTTGGGTGAAGGTGGGGTGAATAGCTGTTTTTGATGTATCTTCGTTACTGGTATTTTTGCTAAACTGGTATTTTTGCACAAAATGGGGTGGTCACAAAGACCCCGAAGGCTCAGAGAAGGTTGGGTGAATGTGGGGTGGATTGTTGTTGGGATGATATCTTCGTTACTGCTATTTTTGCACAAAATGCGAAGGTCACAACGACCCAGAATGCTTAGAGAAGGTTGGGTGAAGGTGGGGTGAATAGCTGTTTTTGATAATATCTTCGTTACTGGCATTTTTGCACAAAATGGGTAGGTCACAAAGACCCCGAAGGCTCAGAGAAGGTTGGGTGAATGTGGGGTAGATAGTTGTTGGGATGATATCTTCGTTACTGGTATTTTTGCGCAAAATGGGAAGGTCACAACGACCCAGAATGCTTAGAGAAGGTTGGGTGAAGGTGGGGTGAATAGCTGTTTTTGATGATATCTTCGTTACTGGTATTTTTGCTAAACTGGTATTTTTGCACAAAATGGGCTGGTCACAAAGACCCCGAAGGCTCAGCGAAGGTTCGGTGAATGTGGGGTGGATAGTTGTTGGGATGATATCTTCGTTACTGCTATTTTTGCTAAACTGGTATTTTTGCACAAAATGGGTAGGTCACAAAGACCAAGAAATCAGAGAAGGTTGGGTGGAGGGGACCCACTGGAATAGCTGTTGGGAGACAGATGGCCAATTAGCCCGTTGTGTCCAAAAAAAAAAGGCTAAGTTAATAATAACAAATTTGTATTATAAATGAAAATTAGAGAAGTTTAATAAGCAAAATTACTCAAATAATCCGCCATCTCTTTATTCAATAACAGATTTCAATTTCATTTCCGTTGTCATGGTGATCAGTATTGCACGAGCTTTACGGCTTTCTGGTTTGGCTTAATTATTCAAAACATTCTTAAGATCAGCTGTCGAGATTGCAGTTTTAGAGAAACAAAGCAGTTATGCCAGTGGAAACTTGAAATGCTCTTATGAAAAATAACTACAAATAACAAAACAGATCAAAGGAAATATATTGGAGGATTAATTTCGCTAATGTGTTTCCTCTCTGGCAAAAAATCATCAGATTAAATATTAAACCACGAGAATTGACTTAAAACGGCGGAATATTTTAAGAAATTAAAATGTTGATTTGATGCGTAGAACTGGAAATGTCAGGATGTCTAGTAGAATTAGTAATTTTCTAATAAACGCAATGTGAGGAGTAATACAGTGGTTTCCATACGTTTAAAATGGGTTGTTTTACCACTGAGCGGTACTTTTTGGAACACAATGGGCGAAATGGCCAGGTCACAAGGACCCCGAAGGCTCAGAGAAGGTTGGGGGAGGGGACCCACTGGAACAGCTGTTGGGAGACAGATGGTAACCTCCCGTCAAGACCATCCAGTGTGTTCTTTAATGTTGGGTTGTTTTACCTCTGAGCGGCACTTTTTTGCACACAATGGGCTAAATGGCCAGGTCACAAGGACCCCGAAGGCTCAGAGAAGGTTGGGGGAGGGGACCCACTGGAACAGCTGTTGGGAGACAGATGGTAGTCTCCCATCAAGACCATCCAGTGTGTTCTTTAATGTTGGGTTGTTTTACCTTTGAGCGGCACTTTTTGCACACAATGGGCTAAATGGCCAGGTCACAAGGACCCCGAAGGCTCAGAGAAGGTTGGGGGAGGGGACCCACTGGAACAGTTGTTGGGAGACAGATGGTAGCCTCCCGTCAAGACCATCGAGTGTGTTCTTTAACGTGCACAGGGTATGGCTCTCCCACACACGGGGCCATGGCTTAACGTACCATCCGACGGACGACGGCCTTTCCAAACCCATCGGTGTCCCCTATTGACTGTGGGCAGGGCGGAAGTTTTGCAGAGATAAATCTCAACGCTGACCCAGCTGGGACTCGAACCTGGGAACTGCAGATCACGAGCCTGGCTGAGCCACCCCATGGGTCAGAAGATATTGACCAAATATAAACATGCAGATTACCTCTTGAATTGTGAATATTGTCATAAATATGACGTGGGGAATGTTTCAAGTTTCTCCAACAGTCATTAATATTATACGACAGGAAATGACGTCATTAGCGTGCTTTTTCGTCGAAACATTCATCAGAGTTAGGTTCTGAGAATAAATTTCTTTCAGTTGACGTCAAGTGCATTTGATAGTTGCTTCAGGAACATGCCAAAAATTTGTTTTTAAGTCGATTTGAAAGAGACTTAGAGACAGGCAGGCGGATGGATAGATTCACAGACAGGTATGAGATAGCGAGATTCGCAGGTAGACGATGGACAAACTCTCAGACAGGTATGAGATAGCGAGATTCGCAGGTAGACGATGGACAAACTCTCAGACAGGCAGACACATCAGCAGACTTTCAGAGAGGCAGACAGATTCTGAGATAAGCAGACAAAAGGAGACTCAGACTCAGAAACAGGGCAGACAGATGGAGACACTCACAGACACTCTTACAGATGGATAGATTCTCAGACAGGCAGATAGATGAAGAGATTCGCAGTCAAACAAACAGATGGACAAACTCTCAGATAGGCAGACTGTCAGAGAGGAAATATGGACCGACACTTAGACAAGTAGAGAAATGCAGATTCAGAGACAGGTAGACAGACTCAGAGACTCAGAGACAGGCAGACAGATGAAGAGACTCAGAGACAGGTAGACAGACGGAGAGACTCAGAAACAGACAAACAGATGGAGAGATTCACCGAAAAGTAGACAGATTAAGAGACTCACAGACAGGCAGACAATATGGACTAGATGGAAAGATTCGCAGACAGACAAATGGACAAACTCTCAGAGATGCAGTCAGATGGACAGACTTTGAGACGAGCAGGCAAATGGAGACGCAGAGACAGGCAGACAGACTCAGAGAGAGACAGGAAGATAGATGGAGAGACTCAGAGACAGGCAAACAGATGGAGAGACTCACAGATGGACAGGCAGAAAGACAGACTCATAGACAGGAAAACGGAGAGATTCGCAGACAGACAGACTGATGGACAAACTCTCATGCAGGCAGAAAGAGGAAGAAACAGACACAGGAAGTCAGCTGGAGAGACTCAGAGGCATACATATACACTTACAGACAGAGAGATGGACAGACTATCAGACAGGCAGACAGATGGAGAGACTCAGAGACAGACGGACAGATGGGAAAACTCAGACAGACAGACAGACAGACAGACAGATGAGAAAACTCAGACAGACAGACAGACAGACAGACAGACAGACAGACAGACAGACAGACAGACAGACAGATGGAGAGACACAGACAGATCAACAGACTCTCAGACAAGAAGACAGATTGAGGGATTCGGTGACAGGAAGACCATTGAGAGATTTCATGGACTGTTTTCATGAACAGGAAGACCATTGAGGACTTCATGGATCTGTCTGCCTGCCTCTTGCGTCTCCATTGTGGAGTCCTGTTGATTCATGTGGAGTCCATGTGGAGTCTTGTTGCTCCATGTGGAATCCTATTGCTACATGTGGAGTCCTGTTGTTCCATGTGGAGTCCTGTTGCTCCATGTGGAGTCCTATTGCTCCATGTGGAATCCTGTTGCTCCATGTGGAGCCCTGCTGCTCCATGTGGAGTCCAGTTGCTCCATGTGGAGTCCTGCTGCTCCATGTGGAGTCCTGTTGCTCCATGTGGAGTCCTGTTGCTCCATGTGGAGTCCTGTTGCTCCATGTGGAGCCCTGCTGCTCCATGTGGAGTCCTGTTGCTCCATGTGGAGTCCTGCTGCTCCATGTGGAGTCCTGTTGCTCCATGTGGAGTCCTGTTGCTCCATGTGGAGTCCTGTTGCTCCATGTGGAGCCCTGCTGCTCCATGTGGAGTCCTGTTGCTCCATGTGGAGTCCTGCTGCTCCATGTGGAGTCCTGCTGCTCCATGCGGAATCCTGCTGCTCCATGTGAAGTCCTGCTGCTCCATGTGGAGTCCTGTTGCTCCATGTGGAATCCTGCTGCTCCATGTGGAGTCCTGTTGCTCCATGTGGAGTCCTGCTGCTCCATGTGGAGTCCTGTTGCTCCATGTGGAGTCCTATTGCTCCATGTGGGGAGCCCTGCTGCTCCATGTGGAGTCCTGTTGCTCCATGTGGAGTCCTGTTGCTCCATGTATAGTCCTGCTGCTCCATGTGGAGTCCTGCTTCTCCATGTGGAGTCCTGCTTCTCCATGTGGAGTCCTGCTGCTCCATGTGGAGTCCTGCTGCTCCATGTGGAATCCTGCTGCTCCATGTGAAGTCCTGCTGCTCCATGTGGAGTCCTGTTGCTCCATGTGGAGTCTTGTTGCTCCATGTGGAATCCTGTTGCTCCATGTGGAGTCCTGTTGCTCCATGTGGAGTCCTGCTGCTCCATGTGGAGTCCTGTTGCTCCTGTGGAGTCCTGTTGCTCCATATCGAGTCCTGTTGCTCCATGTGGAGTCCTGCTGCTCCATGTGGAGTCCTATTGCTCCATGTGGAGTCCTGTTGCTCCATGTGGAGTCCTGTTGCTCCATGTGGAGTCCTGCTGCTCCATGTGGAGTCCTGTTGCTCCTGTGGAGTCCTGCTGCTCCATATGGAGTCCTGTAGCTCCATGTGGAGTCCTATTGCTCCATGTGGAGTCCTGTTGCTCCATGCTCCATCTGGGAGCTCCACTGTTGGCACCAGGATGCGCCGTGGGACAAAAACTAGTCAGTGGAGGAAGTGTAATGCTTTGGGCAAAGTTTTGCTGGGAAACCCTGTGCTGGGAACCCCGGATACTGTTTTGAGCGACAGCGAAAGGTTGCCAGATGACTAATTTCTAGAAAAATCGTTACCAGATATTTTTTCTGAATTCGTGTACGTACACGAAGGTTAGCAGATCACTAATTTCTAAAAAAAATGGTTGCCAGATATTTTTTCTGAATTCTGTAATCAACCATATTGTTCGGATACTGTTTTGAGCGACAGCGAAAGGTTGCCAGATGACTAATTTCTAGAAAAATCGTTACCAGATATTTTTTCTGAATTCGTGTACGTACACGAAGGTTAGCAGATCACTAATTTCTAAAAAAAATGGTTGCCAGATATTTTTTCTGAATTCTATAATCAACCATATTGTTCGGATACTGTTTTGAGCGACAGCGAAAGGTTGCCAGATGACTAATTTCTAGAAAAATCGTTACCAGATATTTTTTCTGAATTCGTGTACGTACACGAAGGTTAGCAGATCACTAATTTCTAAAAAAAATGGTTGCCAGATATTTTTTCTGAATTCTGTAATCAACCATATTGTTCGGATACTGTTTTGAGCGACAGCGAAAGGTTGCCAGATGACTAATTTCTAGAAAAATCGTTACCAGATATTTTTTCTGAATTCGTGTACGTACACGAAGGTTAGCAGATCACTAATTTCTAAAAAAAATGGTTGCCAGATATTTTTTCTGAATTCTGTAATCAACCATATTGTTCGGATACTGTTTTGAGCGACAGCGAAAGGTTGCCAGATGACTAATTTCTAGAAAAATCGTTACCAGATATTTTTTCTGAATTCGTGTACGTACACGAAGGTTAGCAGATCACTAATTTCTAAAAAAAATGGTTGCCAGATATTTTTTCTGAATTCTGTAATCAACCATATTGTTCGGATACTGTTTTGAGCGACAGCGAAAGGTTGCCAGATGACTAATTTCTAGAAAAATCGTTACCAGATATTTTTTCTGAATTCGTGTACGTACACGAAGGTTAGCAGATCACTAATTTCTAAAAAAAATGGTTGCCAGATATTTTTTCTGAATTCTGTAATCAACCATATTTTTCGGATACTGTTTTGAGCGACAGCGAAAGGTTGCCAGATGACTAATTTCTAGAAAAATCGTTACCAGATATTTTTTCTGAATTCGTGTACGTACACGAAGGTTAGCAGATCACTAATTTCTAAAAAAAATGGTTGCCAGATATTTTTTCTGAATTCTGTAATCAACCATATTGTTCGGATACTGTTTTGAGCGACAGCGAAAGGTTGCCAGCTGACTAATTTCTAGAAAAATCGTTACCAGATATTTTTTCTGAATTCGTGTACGTACACGAAGGTTAGCAGATCACTAATTTCTAAAAAAAATGGTTGCCAGATATTTTTTCTGAATTCTGTAATCAACCATAGTGTTCGGATACTTTTTTGAGCGACAGCGAAAGGTTGCCAGATGACTAATTTCTAGAAAAATCGTTACCAGATATTTTTTCTGAATTCGTGTACGTACACGAAGGTTAGCAGATCACTAATTTCTAAAAAACGTTGCCAGATACGCTTTCTGAATTCTGTAATCAACCATAGTGTTCGGATACTTTTTTGAGCGACAGCGAAAGGTTGCCAGATGACTAATTTCTAGAAAAATCGTTGCCAGATATTTTTTCTGAATTCGTGTACGTACACGAAGGTTAGCAGATCACTAATTTCTAAAAAAAGGTTGCCAGATATGTTTTCTCAATTCTGTAATCAACCATAGTGTTCGGATACTTTTTTGAGCGACAGCGAAAGGTTGCCAGATGACTAATTTCTAGAAAAATCGTTACCAGATATTTTTTCTGAATTCGTGTACGTACACGAAGGTTGGCAAATCACTAATTTCTAAAAAAACGTTGCCAGATATTTATTTCTGAATTCTGTAATCAACCATAGTGTTCGGATACTTTTTTGAGCGACAGCGAAAGGTTGCCAGCCGACTAATTTCTAGAAAAATCGTTACCAGATATCTTTTCTGAAATCGTGTACGTACACGAAGGTTGGCAGATCACTAATTTTTAAAAAAACGTTGCCAGATATGTTTTCTGAATTCGGTAATCAACCATAGTGTTCGGATACTTTTTTGAACGACAGCGAAAGGTTGCCAGATGACTAATTTCTAGAAAAATCGTTACCAGATATTTTTTCTGAATTCGTGTACGTACACGAAGGTTGGCAAATCACTAATTTTTAAAAAAACGTTGCCAGATATTTTTTCTGAATTCTGTAATCAACCATAGTGTTCGGATACTTTTTTGAGCGACAGCGAAAGGTTGCCAGCCGACTAATTTCTAGAAAAATCGTTACCAGATATCTTTTCTGAAATCGTGTACGTACACGAATGTTGGCAGATCACTAATTTTTAAAAAAACGTTGCCAGATATGTTTTCGGAATTCTGTAATCAACCATAGTGTTCGGATACTTTTTTGAGCGACAGCGAAAGGTTGCCAGCCGACTAATTTCTAGAAAAATCGTTACCAGATATCTTTTCTGAAATCGTGTACGTACACGAAGGTTGGCAGATCACTAATTTTTAAAAAAACGTTGCCAGATATGTTTTCTGAATTCTGTAATCAACCATAGTGTTCGGATACTTTTTTGAGCGACAGCGAAAGGTTGCCAGCCGACTAATTTCTAGAAAAATCGTTACCAGATATCTTTTCTGAAATCGTGTACGTACACGAAGGTTGGCAGATCACTAATTTTTAAAAAAACGTTGCCAGATATGTTTTCTGAATTCGGTAATCAACCATAGTGTTCGGATACTTTTTTGAGCGACAGCGAAAGGTTGCCAGCCGACTAATTTCTAGAAAAATCGTTGCCAGATATTTTTTCTGAAATCGTGTACGTACACGAAGGTTGGCAGATCACTAATTTTTAAAAAAACGTTGCCAGATATGTTTTCTGAATTCTGTAATCAACCATAGTGTTCGGATACTTTTTTGAGCGACAGCGAAAGGTTGCCAGCCGACTAATTTCTAGAAAAATCGTTACCAGATATCTTTTCTGAAATCGTGTACGTACACGAATGTTGGCAGATCACTAATTTTTAAAAAAACGTTGCCAGATATGTTTTCTGAATTCGGTAATCAACCATAGTGTTCGGATACTTTTTTGAGCGACAGCGAAAGGTTGCCAGCCGACTAATTTCTAGAAAAATCGTTACCAGATATTTTTTCTGAATTCGTGTACGTACACGAATGTTGGCAGATCACTAATTTTTAAAAAAACGTTGCCAGATATGTTTTCGGAATTCTGTAATCAACCATAGTGTTCGGATACTTTTTTGAGCGACAGCGAAAGGTTGCCAGCCGACTAATTTCTAGAAAAATCGTTACCAGATATCTTTTCTGAAATCGTGTACGTACACGAAGGTTGGCAGATCACTAATTTTTAAAAAAACGTTGCCAGATATGTTTTCTGAATTCTGTAATCAACCATAGTGTTCGGATACTTTTTTGAGCGACAGCGAAAGGTTGCCAGCCGACTAATTTCTAGAAAAATCGTTACCAGATATCTTTTCTGAAATCGTGTACGTACACGAATGTTGGCAGATCACTAATTTTTAAAAAAACGTTGCCAGATATGTTTTCGGAATTCTGTAATCAACCATAGTGTTCGGATACTTTTTTGAGCGACAGCGAAAGGTTGCCAGCCGACTAATTTCTAGAAAAATCGTTACCAGATATCTTTTCTGAAATCGTGTACGTACACGAAGGTTGGCAGATCACTAATTTTTAAAAAAACGTTGCCAGATATGTTTTCTGAATTCGGTAATCAACCATAGTGTTCGGATACTTTTTTGAGCGACAGCGAAAGGTTGCCAGCCGACTAATTTCTAGAAAAATCGTTACCAGATATCTTTTCTGAAATCGTGTACGTACACGAATGTTGGCAGATCACTAATTTTTAAAAAAACGTTGCCAGATATGTTTTCGGAATTCTGTAATCAACCATAGTGTTCGGATACTTTTTTGAGCGACAGCGAAAGGTTGCCAGCCGACTAATTTCTAGAAAAATCGTTACCAGATATCTTTTCTGAAATCGTGTACGTACACGAAGGTTGGCAGATCACTAATTTTTAAAAAAACGTTGCCAGATATGTTTTCTGAATTCTGTAATCAACCATAGTGTTCGGATACTTTTTTGAGCGACAGCGAAAGGTTGCCAGCCGACTAATTTCTAGAAAAATCGTTACCAGATATCTTTTCTGAAATCGTGTACGTACACGAATGTTGGCAGATCACTAATTTTTAAAAAAACGTTGCCAGATATGTTTTCGGAATTCTGTAATCAACCATAGTGTTCGGATACTTTTTTGAGCGACAGCGAAAGGTTGCCAGCCGACTAATTTCTAGAAAAATCGTTACCAGATATCTTTTCTGAAATCGTGTACGTACACGAAGGTTGGCAGATCACTAATTTTTAAAAAAACGTTGCCAGATATGTTTTCTGAATTCGGTAATCAACCATAGTGTTCGGATACTTTTTTGAGCGACAGCGAAAGGTTGCCAGATGACTAATTTCTAGAAAAATCGTTGCCAGATATTTTTTCTGAATTCGTGTACGTACACGAAGGTTAGCAGATCACTAATTTCTAAAAAAAGGTTGCCAGATATGTTTTCTCAATTCTGTAATCAACCATAGTGTTCGGATACTTTTTTGAGCGACAGCGAAAGGTTGCCAGATGACTAATTTCTAGAAAAATCGTTACCAGATATTTTTTCTGAATTCGTGTACGTACACGAAGGTTGGCAAATCACTAATTTCTAAAAAAACGTTGCCAGATATTTATTTCTGAATTCTGTAATCAACCATAGTGTTCGGATACTTTTTTGAGCGACAGCGAAAGGTTGCCAGCCGACTAATTTCTAGAAAAATCGTTACCAGATATCTTTTCTGAAATCGTGTACGTACACGAAGGTTGGCAGATCACTAATTTTTAAAAAAACGTTGCCAGATATGTTTTCTGAATTCGGTAATCAACCATAGTGTTCGGATACTTTTTTGAACGACAGCGAAAGGTTGCCAGATGACTAATTTCTAGAAAAATCGTTACCAGATATTTTTTCTGAATTCGTGTACGTACACGAAGGTTGGCAAATCACTAATTTTTAAAAAAACGTTGCCAGATATTTTTTCTGAATTCTGTAATCAACCATAGTGTTCGGATACTTTTTTGAGCGACAGCGAAAGGTTGCCAGCCGACTAATTTCTAGAAAAATCGTTACCAGATATCTTTTCTGAAATCGTGTACGTACACGAATGTTGGCAGATCACTAATTTTTAAAAAAACGTTGCCAGATATGTTTTCGGAATTCTGTAATCAACCATAGTGTTCGGATACTTTTTTGAGCGACAGCGAAAGGTTGCCAGCCGACTAATTTCTAGAAAAATCGTTACCAGATATCTTTTCTGAAATCGTGTACGTACACGAAGGTTGGCAAATCACTAATTTCTAAAAAAACGTTGCCAGATATTTATTTCTGAATTCTGTAATCAACCATAGTGTTCGGATACTTTTTTGAGCGACAGCGAAAGGTTGCCAGCCGACTAATTTCTAGAAAAATCGTTACCAGATATCTTTTCTGAAATCGTGTACGTACACGAAGGTTGGCAGATCACTAATTTTTAAAAAAATCGTTGCCAGATATGTTTTCTGAATTCGGTAATCAACCATAGTGTTCGGATACTTTTTTGAGCGACAGCGAAAGGTTGCCAGATGACTAATTTCTAGAAAAACCGTTGCCAGATATTTTTACTGAATTCGTGTACGTACACGAAGGTTGGCAAATCACTAATTTCTAAAAAAAGGTTGCCAGATGTTTTTCTGAATTCTGTAATCAACCATAGTGTTCGGATACTTTTTTGAGCGACAGCGAAAGGTTGCCAGATGACTAATTTCTAGAAAAATCGTTACCAGATATTTTTTCTGAATTCGTGTACGTACACGAAGGTTGGCAGATCATTAATTTCTAAAAAAAAAGGGTTAAGGGTTTCTGACAGATTTTGTGCCAGATCACTAATTAGTAATCTGGCACAAAATTAGTGATCTGGAAACAAAATTAGGGTTTCTGAAAGATTTTGTGCCATATCACTAATTAGTAATCTGGCAACAAAATTAGGGTTTCTGAAAGATTTTGTGCCAGATCACAAATTAGTAATCCGGCACAAAATTAGTAATCTGGCAACAAAATTAGGGTTTCTGAAAGATTTTGTGCCAGATCACTAATTAATAATCTGGCACAAAATTAGTGATCTGGGAAGAAAATTAGGGTTTCTGACAGATTTTCTTGCCAGATCATTAATTAGTAATCTGACACAAAATTAGTGATCTGGAAACAAAATTAGGGTTTCTGACAGATTTTGTGCCAGATCAGTAATTAGTAATCTGGCAAAAAATTAGTGATCTGGCAACAAAATTAGCGTTTCTGACAGATTTTCTTGCCAGATCACTAATTAGTAATCTGGCAGAAAATTAGTGATCTGGCAACAAAATTAGGGTTTCTGACAGATTTTGTTGTCACATCACTAATTAGTAATATGGCACAAAATTAGTGATCTGGCAACAAAATTAGGGTTTCTGAAAGATTTTTTGCCAGATCACTAATTAGTAATCTGGCACAAAATTAGTGATTGGCAACCTACGTGTACGAATGTTGCCAGATCACTAATTCTAATTCTAATGCCTTCCCTAACCTTAAAGAACACATTGGATGGCCTTGACAGAAGACTACCATATATCCTTCAACAGCTGTTCCAGTGGGTCCCCTCGTTCAACCTTCTTTGAGCCTTTGGGATCCTTGTGATCTCGTCATTTATCCCATGGTGTGAAAAACAGTACTGCTCAGAGGTAATACAATTAGTGATCTGGCAACAAAATTAGGGTTTCTGCCAGATTTTGTGCCAGATGACTAATTTCTAAACAAATCGTTGCCTGATATTTTTTCTGAATTCTGTAATCAACCACAGTGTTCGGATATTTTTTGAGCGACTGTACCAGATACTACAAGGTACCTTTAGAAATCTTGTAGCGTCCATGTCTCGCCTGGTAAGAGCTATTTTGCAGGCACGGGGAGCATCAACATCATATTAGGCAGGTGGTCATAATATTTTGACTCTTCGGTGTACATTTCGTCGATTCTTCGAATTTAATAACGAATCCTTATTTCATTGCAAAACGAAATATACTGAGAGAATTTCTTATCGTCCATTATTTACATAGAGCAATATTACACGATTTGGAGCATTTCCGGTTTCTAACACCAACGTGACGCAAACGTCATTTCCATTCTGCAACACAAGGGAAATGACGTTTGCTTCCGCTCAGTGATGAAAATGAAAAAAACTTTCTTACGAAACACAACTGGAACAAATGAAGGAATATTTTTAAAGATTGGTTGCTTGATGACGTCGAGTACTTGTTTTAAAAATGAATACAGCTTTCGCGTATTGCTATATTTATGCAAAGATTTGGGTTGGGTTGTTTTACCTCTGAGCGGCACTTTTTTTGCACACCATGGGCTAAATGGCCAGGTCACATGGACCCCGAAGGCTCAGAGAAGGTTGTGGGAGGGGACCCACTGGAACAGCTGTTGGGAGACAGACGGTAGCCTCCCGTCAAGGCCATCCAGCGTGTTCTTTAACGTGCACAGGGTATTGTTCTCCCACACACGGAGCCACGGCTTAACGTCCCATCCAACGGACGGCGGCCTTTCCATGCCCATCGGTGTCCCCTACTGACCGTGGGCAGGGCGAGGAATTTTGCGGAGATAAATCTCAACGCTGACTCAGCTGGGACTCGAACCTGGGAACTACAGATTACGAGCCTGGCGCGCTACCGACTGAGCCACCCCCGTCCCATTATGCAAAGAGTAAAGACAGCAAAGTCTTCAGTTAAGGCCTCAGGGCAAGCGTTGAGATTTATCTCTGCAAAACTCACCGATCTACCCTCGGTCAATAGAGGACACCGATGGGCTTGGAAAGACTGCCGTCCGTCGGATGGGACGTTAAGCCGAGGATCCGTGTGCTGCAGAGCCGTACGCTGTGCACATTAAAGAACACGCTGGATGGATTTTGACGAAAGGCTGCCATTTATCTTCCAACAGCTGCTTCAGTTGGTCCACTTCCCCAATCTTCTGTTCTAGTCGATCCCTCCCCCAGCCTTCTCTGAGCATTCGTGATCCTTGTGACCTACCCGAGGCTACCATCTGTATCCCAACAGCTGTTCCAGGGTCCCCTTCCCCAACTTCTCTGAGTCTTCGGGGTCCTTGTGACCTGGCCGAGACTAACATCTGTCTCCCAACAGCTGTTCTAGTCGATCCCTCCCACAGCCTTCTCTGAGCCTTCGAGATCCTTGTGACCTGGCCGAGGCTACCATCTGTCTCCCAAAAGCTGTTCTAGTCGATCCCTCCCCCAGCCTTCTCTGAGCATTCGGGATCCTTGTGACCTACCCGAGGCTACCATCTGTATCCCAACAGCTGTTCCAGGGTCCCCTTCCCCAACTTCTCTGAGCTTTCGGGGTCCTTGTGACCAGGCCGAGGCTACCATCTGTCTCCCAACAGCTGTTCTAGTCGATCCCTCCCCGAGCCTTCTCTGAGCCTTCGAGATCCTTGTGACCTGGCCGAGGCTACCATCTGTCGCCCAAGAGCTGTTCCAATGGGTCCCCTTCCCCAACCTTCTCTGAGCCATCGGGATCCTTGTGACCGGGCGAGGCTACCATCTGTCTCCCAACCACTGTTCCAGTGGGTCCCCTTCCCCAACCTTCTCTGAGCCATTGGGATCCTTGTGACCTGGCCGAGGCTACCATCTGTCTCCCAACCACTGTTCCAGTGGGTCCCCTTCCCCAACCTTCTCTGAGCCATTGGGATCCTTGTGACCTGGCCGAGGCTACCATCTGTCTCCCAACCAATGTTCCAGTGGGTCCCCTTCCCCAACCTTCTCTGAGCCATTGGGGTACTTGTTATCTGGCCGAGGCTACCATCTGTCTCCCAACCACTGTTCCAGTGGGTCCCCTTCCCCAACCTTCTCTGAGACATCGGAATACTTATGACCTAGCCGAGGCTACCATCTGTCTCCGAACAGCTGTTCCAGTGGGTCCCCTTCCACAACCTTCTCTGAGCCATCGGAATCCTTGTGACCTGGCGAAGGCTACCATCTGTCTCCCAACAGCTGTTCCAGTGGGTCCCCTTCCCCAACCTTCTCTGAGACATCGGGATCATTGCGACCTGACCGAGGCTACCATCTGTCTCCCAACAGCTGTTCCAGTGGGTCCCCTTCCCCAACCTTCTCTGAGTCATCGGGATCCTTGTGACCTGGCAGAGGCTACCATCTGTCTCCCAACAGCTGTTCCAGTGGGTCCCCTTCCCCAACCTTCTCTGAGCCATCGGGATCCTTGTGACCTGGCAGAGGCTACCATCTGTCTCCCAACCACTGTTCCAGTGGGTCCCCTTCCCCAACCTTCTCTGAGCCATCGGGATCCTTGTGACCTGGCAGAGGCTACCATCTGTCTTCCAACCACTGTTCCAGTGGGTCCCCTTCCCCAACCTTCTCTGAGCCATTGGGATCCTTGTGACCTGGCCGAGGCTACCATCTGTCTCCCAACCACTGTTCCAGTGGGTCCCCTTCCCCAACCTTCTCTGAGCCATCGGGATACTCGTGACCTGGCCGAGGCTACCATCTCTCTCCCAACGGCTGTTCCAGTGGGTCCCCTCCCCCAACCATCTCTGAGCCTTCGGGGTCCTTGCGACCTGGCCATTTAGCCCATGGTGTTCAAAACAGTAATGCTCAGAGGTAATCCAAATTTTCCATTCGTTCGAATTTCCACCGTCAGAAAGCGCTAAAATAAAAAAAATTGTAAAATATTGTTTTCTTTGAATACGTGCATTTTATGAATATTTTACAGTAGTCGATTTGAGTTTATAGTTTATTTTAAAAATGAACACTGTAATAGATTGAAAAAAAAAAAAGCTTTGACCTAAAACATTCAGCATTTATACAAATAGAGTAGGTTGTTGTTGAGTTGTTTTACCTCTGAACGGCACACTTTTTTGCACACCATGGGCTAAATGGCCAGGTCACATGGACCCCGAAGGCTCATAGAAGGTTGGGAGAGGGGACCCACTGGAACAGCTGTTGGGAGACAGATGGTAGCCTCCCGTTAAGGCCATCCAGCGTGTTCTTTAACGTGCACAGGGTATGGCTCTCCCGCACACGGGGCCACGGATTAACGTCCCATCCGACGGACGGCGGCCTTTCCAAGCCCATCGGTGTCCCCTACTGACCATGGGCAGGGCGGGGAATTATGCGGAGATAAATCTCAACGCTGACCCAGCTGGGACTCGAACCTGGGAACTACAGATTACGAGTCTGACGCACTTCCGACTGAGACACCCCCGCCCCTACACAAATAGAAAAATTGCGAAAAGTAAAACATTCCTCTCTGAAAAATACATGTATCAGTACAAAAAATAAAGAAGAAATCTTAGTAGGCTTACAATCCCTTTTAAAGAATGTGACCATCTAATAGGCTGTCCAAACGTAATGGTTCTCTGAATAATGTCGTGGCAATTTATTCCAGAAAATTCTGCTCTTTTGAAAAAGATTCGCCATTTTTCTTTTTGGTACTGAATGCGTTTAAATGGCCTCGACTCTCGGCATTTCATTTGTCGCTGGAACGTGCCCTCTCTATTACGAGGCGATCGTGCAGAATTCAGAGAGCACGTTTCGAGATTTCATATTCGCTGCTGTCGGCAGAAAAACAAACACATTTTGATTCTGAAGAATAAATGGTTGAAGTTTCAAGTGAAATCGTTGAACCGATTTTGACCTTTTTTTCCCCATATAGAAGATGGAGAAAAAATGGAAAGTGTTTGACGTAATGCTTTTCATGTTATTGTTTTTTTAAGGCATTGAGCGGAAATGCGAAATACACTATATTGCAAAAAGTATCCGGTTGGGTTGTTTTACCTCTGATCGGCACTTTTTTTGCACACTAGGCCAGGTCACAAGGACCCCGAAGACTCAGAGAAGGTTGGGAGAGGAGACCCACTGGAACAGCTGTTGGGAGATAGATGGTAGCCTGTCGTCAAGGG
Organism: Ryuthela nishihirai; assembly: GCA_038380435.1. NCBI lineage: Eukaryota > Metazoa > Arthropoda > Arachnida > Araneae > Heptathelidae > Ryuthela > Ryuthela nishihirai. Next base: position 74,693,984 of record JAWZYU010000006.1, read on the forward strand.
CATTCAGCGCGTTCTTTAGTACTGTGTTTTACTTCTGAGCGGCACTTTTTTGTACACCATGGGCTAAATGGCCAGGTCACAAGGACCCCGAAGGCTCAGAGAAGGTTGGGAGAGGAGACCCACTGGAACAGCTGTTGGGAGACAGATGGTAGCCTGCGTCAAGGAGCGTGTTCTTTAATACTGGGTTTTACTTCTGAGCGGCAATTTTTTGTACACCATGGGCTAAATGGCCAGGTCACATGGACCCCGAAGGCTCAGAGAAGGTTGGGAGAGGAGACCCACTGGAACAACTGTTGGGAGACAGATGGTAGCCTCCCGTCAAGGCCATCCAGCGTGTTCTTTAACGTTGGGTTGTTTTACCTCTGAGCGGGACTTTTTTGCACACTATGGGCTAAATGGACAGGTCACATGGACCCCGAAGGCTCAGAGAAGGTTGGGAGAGGAGACCCACTGGAACAGCTGTTGGGAGACAGATGGTAGCCTCCCGTCAAGGCCATCCAGCGTGTTCTTTAACGTTGGGTTGTTTTACCTCTGAGCGGGACTTTTTTGCACACCATGGGCTAAATGGCCAGGTCACATGGACCCCGAAGGCTCAGAGAAGGTTAGGAGAGGAGACCCACTGGAACAGCTGTTGGGAGACAGATGGTAGCCTCCCGTCAAGGCCATCCAGCGTGTTCTTTAACGTTGGGTTGTTTTACCTCTGAGCGGCACTTTTTTGCACACTATGGGCTAAATGGCCAGGTCACAAGGACCCCGCAGGCTCAGAGAAGGTTGGGTGAGGGGACCCACTGGAACAGCTGTTAGGAGATTGATGGTAGCCTCCCGTCAAGGCCATCCAGCGTGTTCTTTAACATTTGGTTGTTTTACCTCTGAGCGGCACTTTTTTGCACACTATGGGCTAAATGGCCAGGTCACAAGGACCCCGCAAGCTCAGAGAAGGTTGGGTGAGGGGACCCACTGGAACAGCTGTTAAGAGATAGATGGTAGCCTCCCGTCAAGGCCATCCAGCGTGTTCTTTAACAGGTTATGGCTTTATCCGCACACGGGTACACGGCCTTACGTCAAATCCGACGGACGGTGGCCTTTTCAAGCGCATTCGGTGTCCCCTACTGACCGTGGGCAGGGCGGGGAAATTTGCGGAGATAAATCTCAACACTGACCCAGCTGGGACTCGAACCTGCGAACTACAGATTGCCCCCCCTCCCCCTCAAAAAATGTTTTGGAAGTGTGTGTGATAACATCTGTTGTTAAATATTCTAACTTCCGTGACTCTTTAAATATTAGATTAATATTACATAAAATAGAGATTTCGGGAGCTCTGACCGAGACCATCAATTTACGTCAAGTGCTTTTTTTTCGTTAAAAGCTTATTTTCAAAGTTAGGTAGATTTGAACGTGGCTATTCGTTCATTTAACACGAAAGTGTCCGGACACTTTTGCCATATAGTGTATATAAATAAATGCCGAATTTTGATGTAAATGACGTTGCGAACACTCGTGAATGTGATGGAGTTTGAAATTATTTTTACAACGTTTTCCAAAAAACAGAAAGAGTTCATTTTCTAGTCAGTCTTGTCCGTCTGCAGCATCGATCTTTTTGAGTTTTTAGAAATGCATGAAAAATTCTTTTTCGGTTGGATACGTATCGATGACATATTGTGATCCTCATTTTCTGAATCACCAAACAGCTTTAATAGCGCCATCTAGCGGTGGAGAAATGTGGAAAATGACGACATTTAAAAAGAATAGTACAGACGATTTTTTTGTGGTAAACATTTTGGCGGTGGAAATGTAAAGGTCACGAAATTTCCCCTGATAACAATAAGTTGACCCCTTACTCACAAGGGGCGGGGGGAGGGACACTCGATTGTTTTTGATTTTTCTGGGATATCGGTCTGTTTTTATAGATAAATTAAAAATCCTCTTTGGGTGGATTGTTTTACCTCTGAGCGGCACTTTTTTGCACACCATGGGCTAAATGGCCAGGTCACAAAGACCCCGAAGGCTGAGAGAAATTTGGAGGAGGGGAACCACTGGAATAGCTGTTGGTAGATAGGTGATAGCCTCCCGTCAAAGCCATCCAGCGTGTCCCTAAACATTGGATTGTTTTACTTCTGAACGGCAATTGTTTCGACACCATGGGCTAAATTGGTCACGACACATAGACCCCGAAGGCTCAGAGATGGTTGGAGGAGGGGACCCACTGGAACAGCTGTTGGGAGACAGTTAGTAACCTCCCATCAAAGCTATCCAGCGCGTTCTTTGTGCCCAGGGTAAGGCTCTCCTGCATACGGAGTCATGGCTTAACGTCCCATCCGACGGACAGCGGCCTTTCCAAGTCTATCGGTGTCCCCTACTGACCGTGGGCAGGGCTTTATGGTATGTGATATAACTGTTTTCTTGCTGCTTGTGTGGAAAAGTTGGGTTGGTTTTTTTTTACCTCTGAACGACATTTTTTTGCACGCCATGGGCTAAATGACCAGTCACAAGGACCCCGAATTCTCAGAGAAGGTTGGGGGAGGGGACCCACTGGAACAGCTATTGGAAGGCAGATGGTAGCCTCCCGTCAAGGTCTTCCAGCGTGTTTTTTATCATTTGGTTGTTTAACCTCTGGACGGCACTTTTTTGCACACCATGGGCTAAATGACCAGGTCAAAAGGACCCCGAAGTCTCAGAGAATGTTGGGGGAGGGGACCCACTGGAACAGCTATTGGGAGACAGATGGTAGTCTTCCGTCAAGGCCATCCAGCGGGTTCTTTAACGTGGACAGGGTATGGTTATCCCGCACACGGGGCCGCGGATTAACGTCCCATCGGTGTCCCCTAGCGACCATGGGCAGAGCGGTGAGTATTGCCGAGATAAATCTCAACGCTCACCCAGCTGGGACTCGAACCTGGGAACTACCGATTACGAGCCTGGTGCGCTACCGACACTTTTTGAACGCGCTCCTTACTAAAAAACTTTCTTTGATGGTACTTTTAAAATTTCCATGAGAAAAAAAAACAGATTTAAAAAAGCAACAATTTTGTATTGACAAATACGAAAAATAATTTTGAGAAATGTGTCAGTTACTATAAAATATGTTTTGTTTAAAATTCTATACCTAGTGGGGTGGGGGTGGCTCAGTTGGTAGCGCGCCAGGCTCGTAATCTGTAGTTCTCAGGTTCGAGTCCCAGTTGGGTCAGCGTTGAGATTTATCTCCGCAATATTCCCCGCCCTGCCCACGGTCAGTAGGGGACATCGATGGGCTTGGAAAGGCGGCCGTCCGTCGGATGGGGCGTTAAACCGTGTCCCCGTGTGCTTGGAGAGCCATACCCTGTGCACGTTAAAGAACACGCTGGATGGCCTTGACGGGAGGTTACCATCTGTCTCCCAACAGGTGTTCCAGTGGGTCCCCTCCCCAAATCTTCTCTGAGCCTTCGGGGTCCTTGTGACCTGGCCATTTAGCCCATGGTGTGCAAAAAAGTGCCGCTCAGAGGTAAAACAATCCAACTCAGTAGGTAGTGCGCCAGGCCCGGAATCTGTGGTACCAAGATTCGAGTTGGGACCAATAGATACCAATAAGATACCAAAAGGGGACACTGATCGGTTTTGAAAATGCTGCCGTCCGTCGGATGGGAAGTTAAGCCGTGGCTCCGTGTGCAGGAGAAACATACTCTGTGCACGTGAAAGAACACGTTGGATGACCTTGATGGGAGGCTACCATCTGTCTCCCAACAGCTGTTCCAGTGGGTCCCCTCCCCCAACCTTCTCTGAGCCTTCGGGGTCCTTGTGACCTGGCCATTTAGCCCATTTTGTGCAAAAAATTTCCTCTCTGAGGTAAGACAATCCAACGTTAAAGGACACGCTGAATGGCCTTGACGAGAAGCTACCATCTGTCTCCCAACAGCTGTTCCAGTGGGTCCCTTCCCCCAACCTAGTCTAAGCCTTCGGAGTCCTTGTGGCCTGGCCATTTAGCCCATTTTGTGCAAAAAATTTCCTCTCAGAGGAAACACAATCCAACGATAAAGAACACGCTGAATGGCCTTGACGGGAGGCTACCATCTGTCTCCCAACAGCTGTTCCAGTGCGTCCCTTCCCCCAACCTTCTCTGAGCCTTCGGAGTCCTTGTGACCTGGTCATTTAACCCATGGTGTGAAAAAAAGTGCCTCTCAGAGGTAAAACAACCCAACCCTGTGCATATTAAAGAACACGCTGGATTTCCTTCACGGGATGCTATCATCTGTCTTTCAACAGTCGTACAAGTGGGTCCCCTCCCCCAACCTTCTCTTAGCTTTTGGGGTCCTTGTGACCTGGCCATTTAACCCATGGTGTGCAAAAATGTGCCTCTCAGAGGTAGAACAACCCAACCCTGTGCATATTAAAGAACATGCTGGATGGCCTTCACGGGAGGCTATCATCTGTCTCTCAATAGTCGTACAAGTGGGTCCCCTCCCCCAACATTCTCTGAGCCTTCGGGGTCCTAGTAACCTGGCCATTTAGCCCATTGTGTGCAAAAAAGTGCCGCTCAGTGGTAAAACAACGTAACCTGGAAACAATCTATGTAGCATGTGGGACTATGTTGCAAATCTTTCTACAACATTATGATGGAGAAATAAAAATTTATTCATTAAAAAAAAATCTGTCGTAGTGGTTAAAATAAGAATTGTGGTCATTCGCATCTCCATACCATTTCCGGTATATTTTTACCATCTCAGCATCTTTGAAAGGCAGACTAGAGCATCACGTAGCTACCAGGTAACCATGGTAACGACAAATGCAGAGAGAAACTGAACACTCGAGCTGTGAGAACAAGACGTGGTTAGTGATCAAGATATCAAGTTAACAGAGGAGTTGGCGGCACTTTGACAACTTGATGCTGCAAACCATCGGCTAGGTATTCTGGTGAATGTGGATATCTGGCGGGAACTGTTCCGCGCCAATAAACTCTGCTTGTTTCGAAGAACGTGTGCGTGAAATTGAATGGCCAACTATTGAGTGACGTCATATTGACTTATTCTAGTTTCACAGATGGTGTTTCGGAAGAATTTTGCACACGTGAAAGATCATTTTCTCACAGGAAGTGTCAACCAATTTCTTGACTACCTGGAAAGGCTTATTTTGTAAAAGTTAAACGTAGTTTCTGTATACTGTGTATTATATGTATTACATACGAATATATTAGAAAGTTTCAAAAGTTTTAATTGCTCCCTCTGACGGTGGAAAAAGTTTTAAATGCGAATTTTTAAACGAATAGGGAAAACGATTAATTTAGGATAGATCTTGAAATTTTGATCACCGATGGTTTAGTACTTTACAATTGTCTCAGTTAAAACCAGATGGGTAGGAAAAGATGAAAATTCTGAAGCTTAAATTTTAAGCGGTAACTTAAATGTTTTTTTTTGTTGCATACGCACTTGTGTGTTTTGAAAATATATATAGTGAGAAAGGGGATATGTTTTTCCAAAAATTAAAAAAAAACAACCAGTTAAATATTAATATTTGGTTTCCAATAAGTAGGTAATTTATATGATTCAGTTAATCTGAATGGTTGCAGTCTTGAGCAGGAGTCACAGTTTAATTATCTTGGGAGCTATGTAACAGATAATGGTGATGTGTGGCATGAGATTAACAGACGAATAGGGATTGCTGCCGGGACTTTTAAGAATCTATGGAGAGTGTGGAGAAATAGGCGCATACACCTAAAGACTAAAATTAGACTGTATAATAGTGTGGTTCTTTCTAGGGTTAGTTATGGTAGTGAAACTTGGACACTTTGCAAACAAGATAACAGGAAACTAGATGCTTTTGATTCCAGATGCTTACGCAGTATCTTGGGCATTAGGTGGTTCAACTTTGTAACTAATGATGAGGTTAGGCAAAGGAGTTTGCAACCTCCTTTAAGCAGCATATTGTGCAGAGAGAGACTCCGTTGGTTTGGCCATGTTGCCCGTATGAATAATTATAGATTGGCGAATAGGGTTATGAACAGTGTGCCTAAAGGCCTCAGAAAGAAGGGGAGACCTAGGATGCGGTGGGCAGACAATGTCAAACAGGACCTTGTTAGAATTGGTGTGCAGTGGCCAGATGCAGCAGATGTAGCTCAGGATAGACTTTCTTGGAGAACTAAATTGCACGGTCTGGTTGGACCTCCGTAGCCCATGGCTGCTTGAGGAGGATGATGAATCATACATTAGTTTTAGTTACCACTGTTAGAGGAGGTAAAACTCTTTAAATGTAAAAACTTCCTTTCCTTTGAAAATGAGTATCCTATAATAATCGCCATATGGGATATCGGATTGATTGTAATCTCTCATTATTTGTATAACTTTAAATTCGTAAGTCCAATTTCTTTTGTCCAATTTCCTTTCGATTTGCAATGCTATTATAATTTATTCAATGCTTTAAGAATATCATTGTGACGTAACAATTTTCAAGCTATATAATTGTAATTAAATGACCAAGTACAACATATGATTTATTATAATGCTCAATTAAATACAAAAAAGAATTTCAATAAAATAGTGAACTAAAACATGAAATATAATTTTACCTTAATAATAAAATCCCAATATAGTTACCGTACAAAAATTAATTTAAGCATTTTTAAGTATATGATAAATATGTATTAAATCATTTAACTATGATAAATGATTAAATACATAATTGAATTGTACTAAAATATGCATTTTAACATTCCATAGAGTTCTATTAACGAAAACACACAATGATATTTAATGCAACAACAATATTCATCCAAGACATAAATATAAGTTACATACTTAAGAGAAATATAAAGAATTTAAACACGTAACAGTATTTCAATAAAATTAGGCAGGTAAAACACTATTACGTGTTTAAATTAATACAGCAAGACACTATTCGATGATAATAATTAATGTTGATTTATTTAAAAAAAAAGAATTAACCCTTTATTTTCGATTTTTTTTCTTTATAGTTTAAACATTTAACCTGATCTCTCGTTTTTTAAATTTAAATATTTAATCTTGATTTCTTGTTCATTTATATTTCATTTCACAGTCTATTAGTACTAGTTTACAAAAATGCATTCTATATCTGTTTAGCGTAATTAAAAGTCCTTAAACTTTACGTAGGCGAATAGTCATATCTTTTCTTGTAGGATCTTGATGCAAATGCTTTTTCTGCGAGCAGGTTACACATTCACAGTTCGTTTAACAATACCCTTCCCATCCAGCGGGGGGAGGGGGGGTCTCAGTCTGTAGTGCGCCAGGCTCGTAATCTGTAGTTCCCAGGTTCGAGTCCCAACTGGGTCATAGTTGAGATTTATCTTCGCAAAACTTCCCAACCTGCCCATGGTCAGTAGGGGACACCGATGGGCTTGGAAAGATCACCGTCCGTCGGATGGGACGTTAAGCTTTGGCCCCGTGTGCAGGAGAACCCTGTGCACGTTAAAGAACACGCTGGATGGCCTTGACGGGAGGCTACCATCTGTCTCCCAAAAGCTGTTCCAGTGGGTCCCCTCGTTCAACTTTCTCTCAGCCTTCGGGGTCCTTGTGACCAGGCCGAGGCTACCATCTGTCTCTCAACAGCTGTTCCAGTAGGTCCCCTCCCTCAACCTTCTCTCAGCCTTCAGGGACCTTGTGACCTGGCCTAGTCTACCATCTGTCTCCCAACAGCTGTTTCAGTGGGTCCCCTCCCCCAACCTTCTCTGAGCTTTCGGGGTCCTTGTGACCTATCCATTTAGTCCACTGTGTGAAAAAAATTGCCGCTCAGAGGTAAAACAATCCAACGTTAAAGAACACACTGGATGGCCTTGAGGAGAGGCTACCATCTGCCTCTCAACAGCTGTTCCAGTGGGTCCCCTCCTCCAACCTTCTCTGAGCCTTCGGGGTCCTTGAGACCTGGTCATTTAGCCCATGGTGTGCAAAAATGTGCCGTTCAGAGATAAAACAACCCAACACATCCAAAGGCGATATTATTGCATAGAATCTTTACTGTAGAGATGATCATAATCTTTAAAATCCTTTGAAATAAAAATCTTGATATTACTCTATCTACATTTTTCGGCATCCGCGATGCCCTTTTCACGATAATTGGCGAAAAGATAGTGTTTTTTCAGTAAGGGAGTCACCCATATTTAAAAATAATGCGGAAACATGTAGAATAATAACATTAGGATTTTATATTAAAGATTCATTAACGATTATAATTATCTCTGCAGTAAAAATTCCATGCGTTTGTATCGACTTTGAATGAAAAGTGGAATGTAAAAGGAATATGAATGAGTAATATGCCCATAGAATGAACTACTTGCATCAAGACTTGCTATCTTTACATATTAAAGGGATGGATATTCACACAGGGAACTTTTAAGGACTTTTAGCTATGTTAAGTATTTTTGTTTTATTTAAGCATTTAATTTTAATTTCTTGTTTTTAATTTAAACATTTAATCCAGAGATCTTATTTTTTAAAATATAAACGTTTAAACTTGAATTTTTTTAATTGTAAACTTTTAATCTTGATTTGTTTTTAATTTAATATTAAATCTATATTTTTTTTATTAAAATTTAAAAATATTACATATATTATACATAATAATACATACATGTATTATACATAAAATTATAAATATATATATATATGATATTAATATATATAATTATATATATAATAATATTATATATATTACATATAATATTATATATATATTATATATAATATTATTATTATACATTATATATAATGTTATTAAATATATAATATATGTATAATAATATTATATATATTGTGGCTAATCTTAATCTAAATGGCCAGGTCACATATAATATATATATTAATATATATACTTAATTATTTAAATATTTAATTTTGATTTCTTGTTTTTTTTTTAAATTTAAACTTCTAATCTTGATTTCTTGTTCTTTGAAATTTAAATACTCAGTGTTGATTTCTTATGTTTTTAATTCAAACGTTAAAAACGAGGTTTTTTTTATATTTAAACATTTAATTATTTAATTGGTTTATTGGGGAAAGAAATCCCAAAAAAGAAGAAAAAATTCTCTCTTTCAAGTATTTGCATTTTTTGTATCGAAATCGGTTGATGCTAAGGCATTCAGGGATTTGTTGACTAATTTTTCGGGTTCTGCGCATTTTCCAGGAAAAATATCTGGTTTCTTCACATCAGCAATCCACCTCATGTCACTGTCACATATCAGAGGATTATCTAGAAAAAAAGAAAGAATCAATGATTACTAGTTAAAACATTCTGAAAAAAAAAAAAAAAGGCGGGAATCGAACCCGCATCTCTCCAGATTCATGCTAGAGCACACTACTATTGTACCACGCCTCGGACAATTAAATTTTTGAGAATAAGACCTTACAATTCTTCACTGAGATGTGATTGACACAGCGCCATCTATACTCAAAGAGATGCAACTTTTCCCAACGTTGCTATTGAATTTCAGATGTTAATCATTAATATCTAAAATTTTAGAACTCCTTATTCATTAACATGTAAAATTTTAGACACTCCTTAATCATTAATATCTAAAATTCAATAGCAACGAATGGAAAAAGTTGTATCTACTTGAATATAGATGGCGCTGTGTCAACCACGTCTCAGTGAAGAATTGTAAAGTGTTATTCATAAAACTTTGATTGTCCGAGGCGTGGTACAATGGTTGTGCGCTCTCGCATTAATCTGGAGAGATGCGGATTCAATTCCCGCCTTGTCGGGAATGAATTTTTTTTTTTTTCAAGAATCGGGGCGGGGTGGCTCAGTCGATAGCGTGTCAGGCTCGTAATCTGTAGTTCCCAGGTTCGAGTCCCAGCTGGGTTAGCGTTGAGATTTATGTCCACAAAATTCCCCGCCCTGCCCACAGTCAGTAGGGGACACCGATGGGCTTGGCAAGGTCGCCGTCCTTCGGATGAGACGTCAAGCCGTGGCCCCGTGTGTGGGAGAGCCATACCCTGTGCACGTTAAAGAACACGCTGGATTGCCTTGATGGGAGGCTACCATCTGTCTCTCAACAGCTGTTCCAGTGGGTCCCCTCCCCCAACCTTCGATGAACCTTCGGGCTCCATGTGATCTGGCAATTTAGCCCATGGTGTGCAAAAAAGTGCCGCTCAGAGGTAAAACAACCCAACGTTAAAGAACACGCTGGATGGCCATAACGTGAGGCTACCATCTGTCTCCCAACAGCTGTTCCAGTGCGTCCCCTCTCCCAACCGTCTCTGAGCATTCGGGGTCCATGTGACCTGGCCATTTAGCCCATGGTGTGCAAAACAGTGCCGCTCAGAGGTAAAACAACCCAATGTTAAAGAACACGCTGGATGGCCTTGACGGGAGGCTACCATCTGTCTCCCAACAGCTGTTCCAGTGGGTCCCCTCCCCCAACCTTCTCTGACCCTTCGGGGTCCATGTGGCCTGGCCATTTAGCCCATGGTGTGCAAAAAAGTGCCGCTCAGAGGTAAAACAACCCAACGTTAAAGAACACGCTGGATGGCATTGACGTGAGGCTACCATCTGTCTCCCAACAGCTGTTCCAGTGGGTCCCCTCCCCAACCTTCTATGAGCCTTTGGGGTCCATGTGACCTGGCTATTTAGCCCATGGTGTGCAAAAAAGTGCCGCTCAGAGATAAAACAACCCAACGTTAAAGAACACGCTGGATGGCCTTGACGGGAGGCTACCATCTGTCTCCGAACAACTGTTCCAGTGGGTGTCCTCCCCCAACTTTCTCTGAGCCTTCGGGGCCCAAGTGACCTGGCCATTTAGCCCATGGTGTGCAAAAAAGTGCCGCTCAGAAGTAAAATAACCAAACAATCCTTTTCCAGAATATTTTAACTAATGTTTGAAGTCTATCTCTACAGGTAATCTGTGTATTTACTATGGATAGATTTTGAATGACTATTTTTTTCATTACGTTGAAATTTAGCTCGTTATCAAATAATAACTATAAACTTGAAGAACAACATACCGTCATTGTTAATGATTACGTTCTGGAATATACGCGAAGCAAGTTCACTGACAACAATTTCGTCACTTTGACTCTGTTCCTAACAGCAGTTATTTCTATTACGTTATTTAAAACCTTGACACCATGACAGTTAATAATTTCTGTTTTCATTTTTCCTAAATCGGATGACAAATGAAACGTTATGTGTGGATTCTTGACCAGGATTGGGTTGTTTTACCCGTAAGGACCCCGAGGGATCGGAGGAAGTTGGGGAAAGGGGACCCACTGGACAGCTGTTTGGAGACAGATGTGTAACCTTCTGTCAAGGCCATCCAGCATGTTCTTTACTGTTTAGTTGTTTTACGTCTGAGCGGCAATTTTTTTGCACACAATGGGCTAAATGACCTGGTCATAAGGACCCCGAGGGAACAGAGGAGGTTGGGGGAAGAGGATCACTGGACAGCTGTTAGGAGGGGGGCTTAAAATATAGGTGGGTCAACCAGGGGGTCTATGAAGAGGGGGAGGGCTTAAAATATGGTTGGTTGCGACATGGGGGTCAAAGTTCAATCTGAGAAGGCAACGTGGACAATTGCGACATAGGGGTCAAAGTTCGGGGCGATTGCGACATAGGGGTCAAAGTTCAATCTGAGAAGGCAACGTGGACAGTTGCGACATAGGAGTCAATTTCTGGGCGATTGCGACATAGGGGTCAAAGTTCAATCTGAGAAGGCAACGTGGACAGTTGCGACATAGGGGTCAAAGTCCGGGGCGATTGCGACATAGGGGTCAAAGTTCAATATGAGAAGGCAACGTGGACAGTTGCGACATTGGGGTCAAAGTTCAATCTGAGAAGGCAACGTGGACAGTTGCGACATAGGGGTCAAAGTTCAATCTGAGAAGGCAACGTGGACAGTTGCGACATAGGGGTCAAAGTTCAATCTGAGAAGGCAACGTGGACAGTTGCGAAATAGGGGTCAAAGTTCAATCTGAGAAGGCAACGTGGACAGTTGCGACATAGGGGTCAAAGTTCAATCTGAGAAGGCAACGTGGACAGTTGCGACATAGGAGTCAATTTCCGGGCGATTGCGACATAGGGGTCAAATTTCAATCTGAGAAGGCAACGTGGACACTTGCGACATAGGGGTCAAAGTGCAGGCGGTGACGTGATAGGGGAAAGCACTAGTGGGGGATCGCCAGGTTGGGACTATACTACTAAGGGGTTGAGTTGTTTTTTCTCTGAGCGGCAATTTTTTGCACACAATGAGGTAAATGACCAAATGACAAGGACCAGGACACATCAGAGGAGGTTGGGGGGAAGAGAACTGCTGGATAACTGTTAGGAGACAGAGGGTAAACTTCTGTCCAGGCCATCCAGCATGTTCTTTACTGCTGAGTTGTTTTACGTCTGAGCGGCACTTTTTTTACACTTTTTCGCATACAGTGGGTTAAATGGCCATGTCTCGAGGATCCCGAGAGATCAGAGGAAGTTGGGGTAAGGGCACCCACTGGACAGATGTTAGGAGGCAGATGGTAACGTTGTGTGAAGACCATCTAGCACCTTATTTAATATTGAGTTGTTTTATCTCTGAGCGGCACTCTTTTGCCCATAATGGGCTAAATAACCAGGTCACAAGGAACCCGATGGATCAGAGTAGGTTGGGAGAAGTAGACCCACTGGACAGCTGTTAGGAGAGAGATGGTAACATTCTGTCAAGGCCATCCAGCATGTTCTTTACTGTTGAGTTTCTTTACCTCCGAACGGCACTTTTTTGCACACAATGGGCTAAAGAACCAGGTCGCAATGACCCTGAAGGATCAGAGGAGGTTCGGTGATGAGGACCACTGGATAACTGTTAGGAGACAGAGGGTAAACTTCTGTCCAGGCCATCCAGCATGTTCTTTACTGGTGAGTTGTTTTACGTCTGAGCGGCACTTTTTTTACACTTTTTTGCACACAGTGGGTTAAATGGCCATGTCTCGAGATCCCGAGAGATCAGAGAAAGTTGGGGCAAGGGCACCCACTGGACAGATGTTAAAGACCATCTAGCACCTTATTTAATGTTGAGTTGTTTTATCTCTGAGCGTCACTCTTTTGCCCATAATGGGCTAAATAACGTGGTCACAAGGAACCCGACTGATCAGAGAAGGTTGGGCTTAGGAGACCCACTTGACAGTTGTTAGGAGAGAGATGGTAACTTTCTGTCAAAGCCATCCAGCATGTTCATTACTGTTTAGTTTTACATTTGTGCTTAAATTTTTTTTGCACACAATGGGCTAAATGACCAGGTTACAAGGACCCAGAAGGCTTAGAGAAGGCTGGGAGAAGGGATTCACTGGAACAGCTGTTGGGGGGTTCCCGTCAAGGCCATTCAGCGTTTCTTTAACATTAGGTTGGTTTACATCTGAGCGGCACTTTTTTGTACACCATGGGCTAAATGGCCAGGTCACACTGACCCCGAAGGCTCAGAGAAGGTTGGGGAAGGGGACCCACTGGAACAGCTGTTGGGATACAGATGGTAGCCTCCCGTCGAGGCCATTCAACGTGTTCTTTAACATTAGGTTGTTTTAAATCTGAGCGGCACTTTTTTGCACACCGTGGGCCAAATGGCCAGGTCACTAGGGCCCCAAATGCTCAGAGAAGGTTGGGGGAAGGGACCCATTGAAACAGCTGTTGGGAGACAGATGGTAGCCTCACGTCAAGGCCATCCAACAGTTGGGTTGTTTTACCTCTGAGCTGCACTTTTTTCCACATAATGGGCTAAATGGCCAGGTCAGAAGGACCCCGAAGGCTTAGAGAAGGTTGGGGGAAGGGGACCCACTGGAACAGGGGTAGCCTTCCGTCAAGGCCATCCAGCGTGTTCTTTAACATTGGGTTCTTTTACCTCTGAGCGGCACTTTTTTTGCACACAATGTCCTAAATGGCCAGGTCACAAGGAACCCGACGGATCAGAGAAGGTTGGGTGTAGGAGACCCACTGGACAGCTGTTAGGAGAGAGATGGTAACATTCTGTCAAGGCCATCCAGTATGTTCTTTACTGTTTAGTTTTACCTTTGTGCGGCACTTTTTTTGCACACAATAGGCTAAATGACCAGGTTACAAGGAAATAGAAGGCTTAGAGAAGGTTGGGAGAAGGGACTCACTGGAACAGGTGTTGGGCGACAGATTGTAGCCTCCCGTCAAGGCCATCCAGCATGTTCTTTAACGTTGGGTTGTTTTACCTCTGAGCGGCACTTTTTTGCACACCATGGGCTAAATGGCCGAGTCACATGGACCTCGAAGACTCAGAGAAGGTTGTAGGAGGGGACTCACTGGTAACAGCTGTTATGAAACAGATGGTAGCCTCCCGTCAAGGTCATCCAGCGTGTTCTTTGACGTGCACAGGGTATGGCTGTCCCGCACACGGGGTCACGGCTTAACGTCCCATCCGACGGACGGCAACGTTTCCAAGCCCATCGGTGTCTGCTACTGACCATAGGCAGGGTGGGAGTTTTGCCGAAATAAATCTCAACGCTGACTCAGCTGCGATTCGAACCTCGTAACTACAGATTACGAGCCTGGCGCGCTACCTACTGAGCCACCCCCGCCCTACATTTCAAGAGTTGAATCTGATTAAGTACACACTGAATGGCGGTTAAATCTGATAATAGAAAATATTATGAAGCTTACATCCTACGTTGATGTTCTGCATGTTTTCCAACATGCCTTTCCAGATGTTTTCGGGCAAATGTTGTAACTTGTTCATTCGCAAAATCAGGTTGTTGATATTTGGGAAAATGAGCATAAAATTTTCTGGCAATTCCATAATTTCATTTTTCCTGTAAATATATCAAGTTATAATTACATCATCAACAAAAAACAACTTTCTGATCCTTTAGAATATGATTATCCCTAAAATAATGCAAAGCACAGTCACTTATCATTTACTTTATAATCAGCATTATCATCAACAAAAAGGAACGGGGGTGGCTCAGTCGGTAGCGCACCAGGCTCGTAATCTGTAGTTCTGAGGTTCGAGTTCCAGCTGGGTCAGGGTTGAGATTTATCTCCGCAAAATTCCCCGCCCTGCCCATGGTTAGTAGGGAACACCGATGGGATTGGAAAGGTCGCCGTGTGTGGGACCACGTCTTAACCTCCCATTTGAAGGTTGACGGCTTTTCTAAGCCCACCGGTGACCCCTATTGACCGAGGGCAGGCGGGCAGTTTTGCGGAGATAAAGCTGTACGCTGACCCAGCTGGGACTAAATCCTGGTAACTGCAGATTACGAGCCAGGCGCGCTAACGACTGAGCCACCCCCGCCCAAGTTTATTTCACAAGATAAGCCATTATTTTCACTGTTGTTAAAAGTCGTTCAATTTTCACTATCAATGGGATTTATCAAAAATAATATCGCTTCTTTTCGATCCTTATTACTAGGTGTAATCTGTTAAGTTCGGCTGTAGGATGTTTTACCTCTGAAAGGCAATTTTTTTGCACACAATGGGCTAAATGGCCAGGTTACAATGACCACGAAGGCTAAGAGAAGTTTGGGGGAGGGAACCCATTGGAACAGCTGTTGGGAGACAGATGATAGCCTCCTATCAAGGCCATCAAACGTGTTCTTTAATGGGTTGGACTGTTTCACCTCTGAGCAGCACTTCTTTTTGCACACAATTGGCTAAATGGCCAGGTCACAAGGACCCCGAAGTCTCAGAGAAGGTTGTGGGAGGGAACCCATTGGAACAGCTGTTGGGAAACAGATGGTAGCCTCCCGTCAAGGCCATGCAGCGTGTTCTTTAGCGTGCACAGGTTATGACTCTCCCGTACACGGGGCCACGGCTTAACGTCCCATCCGACGAACTGTAGCATTTCGAAGCCCATCGGTGTCCCCTACTGACCGTGAGCAGGGCGGGGAAATGATGTAGTTCGACACTACATGTCAAAAAAGTCACGAAATTTGTCATCTGACTAATCCATTGAGGTCAAAATTTTGATCTATCATTGTTAGTAAAGTGAGAATTTGTGCGGACGGATATTTAAGGTTGTATATTACAAAAACGTTAAGATACACAGTCGTATCAGAATAATATGACAACCTACCATACATATAATGTGGTAGGTGGTCGTATTATTCTGATACGACTGTGTATTTCAGATCTGGATTAATTTGAGAACTGAACAGGCGTCGACTGATTTATATAACATGTGCAGTCGCTCAAAAAATATCCGAACACTATGGTTATTACAGAATTCAGAAAAATATCTGGCAACGATTTTTTTTAGAAATTAGTGATCTGGCAGCCTTCGTGACACGAAGGTCACTAATTTCTAAAAAAATCGTTGCCAGATATTTTTTCTGAATTCTGTAATCAACCATAGCGTTCGGATACTTTTTTGAGCGACTGTACCATCTGTCTCCCAACAGCTGTTTCAGTGGGTCACCTCCCCCAACCTTCTCTGAGCCTTCGGGGTTCTTGTGACCTTGCCATTTAGCCCATTTTGTGCAAAAAATTTCCTCTCAGAGGTAAGACAGTCCAACGTTAAAGAACACACTGAATGGCCTTGACGGGAGGCTAACATCTGTCTCCCAACAGCTGTTCCAGTGGGTCCCTTCCCCCAACCTACTCTGAGCCTTCGGATTCCTTGTGACCTGGCTATTTAGCCCATTGTGTGCAGAAAAGTGCCGCTCAAAAGTAAACTAATCCAAAAGAAGAGTTTTTGGAGGTTTGGGATAACTTTCTGTTTTGATGGTTTTTATAACCGCATTGTCCCCATATATTTGAATAAAGCTGCAGCTACATTGTAGAGTGATATCCAGGTGGTTAGCGCGCTTGGCTGCTGATCTAAGGGACCTGGGTTCGAGCCCCGGGTAAGGCATGGGTGTTCGTGTTGTTTTCTGCTGAGGTCCTGCCATCCTCTCAGACCTTCTAATGTGGCACATAAACTGACAGGCTCCTGTCAAAACTCTGTGGCAAGCAGCTGCTTGAGGGGGTATTTATTTGATTATTTATTTATCCAGGCCCAGATCTAGAAAAAAAATCACAATCAAAACGATGAAATATCAAAAGAGGAAGCCAAGATACTTGATTTCCAATGTACTACAACATTTACTCCTCAGTTTTACTGGATTTTAAAAATTTCTTGAAAAATGCCTGAATTATAAATAAGTGAATAATTTGTTTTGCCTCTTTTACTATTATTAGCATTCCGAAAGGAAGCTAACGGCCCCTTACCAAAGAAGGTCTAAGGAGAAGAAGGCTAGCTTCGCACAAGCGTGTCCCAGCTGGGTCAGCTTTGAGATTTATCTCCGCAAAATTCCCTGCCACGGTCAGTAGGAGACACCGATGGGCTTGGAAAGGCCGCCGTCCGTCGGATGGGACGTTAAGCCGTCTCCCCGTATGCGGGAGAGACATACCCTGTGCACGTTAAAGAACACGCTGTTTGGCCTTGACGGGAGTCTACGATCTGTCTCCCAACAGCTGTTCCAGTGGGTCCCCTCGCCCAACCTTCTCTGAGCCTTCGGGGTCCATGTGACCTGGCCATTTAGCCCATTATGTGCAAAAAAGTGCCGCTCAGAGGTAAAACAACCCAACACAACAACGCACAAGCGTAAGTGGCGCCGTTCTGCGGAATTTTACCGAAGCTGAACGTGGCAAATTGATGTGCAGGCACAAAAACAACTGTAAGGGGCGATCTGCGCATGCGCATTGCAATCATTTTAGCCCAATGCAGCTATGGTTTGTCTTACTATTGGTATGTATATTGCGATTTAACCAGTGTTTCCAAATGTCTAACAGCCATGGCTGTTTGGCACAGTGGTAGCTGACCCTAAAGTTATTCAGTGAGTGTTTTATCTCGTTCAGGAGTACATTTTACCTGGAAAAACAGTTGTATGTTTATTTTGAGTAAATTTGCAGAATTTTTAAAATTAATATGTAAATTAATACATTTAATCATCTTGCGAACATGTAAGTCAATGTATGTTGAGTTTTGTGTTCTCTGGAGCATATCGATGTATATAAGTGTCTGCAGTTTGTTCTAATAGTAAATTTTTTTATGGTTGATACGAGAAGTGCCTGCTGCCATCTATTGACAATTTATACAACTAAGGAACTCGATATGACTTTTATTGAAAATATCTAAAATTCTATAAAATATAATTAAACAAAACATGTTATCTCGCACAGAGCCATAAATTTCAATTTATTATAATATATTAAATATTGTAGAATATTCAAAATATTAAAATTCTTTTCTTGAGCATAGTTACTACCTGTTTCACAAAATGGGATTTTATTAAAGAAAATAATTTTAACTAATCCTTGTAAAAAGAAAATTATGATGGTAAAATTTAAGAAATGAACACTTTGAACAGAGCTAAAGTGAATGTAAAATTAGTGACGTGGTGTAAGCCATTGAAAACCTTGCTGAGCGGTGGAAAAATAACGCAAGGAACTGGCTCCTCTCCCTGGCTAGGTGGCATCACTGCAATGCACGAATTTGCCATATTTAGAGGGCGCTGCAATCGAAAAGTTTACATTAAGCCTATGAAAGCTAGCTCTCTTCTCCCTTAGGCACTCCTTGCCATTACCCCCCCTCTTCCTCAGATCCAGTACTGGCCATATTTAACTTTGCTTTAGCACTTTCTAAGCTGAAGATCTATCTAAAACAGCAAACAACGTTCGTTAATCGCATCATGAGAGGAGATCTTCAGATTTTCTTCACTGAATATTAAAAAGCTACTGGTAGTTTAATTCCTTGTGATTGATCATCACGGCATGATTCATTTTTCAATCTTTACTAATCTCTAGATCAGCGGTTCTCAAACTTTTTCATGCTGCGGTATTTTTTAATCTCGGTTTACTTCCTCCGCTGTACACTCAATGCTGCGTCTGCGCATAGGATGGCGTGACCCCGGATAGTTAGGTGGTTTTTTTTACCTTTGAGAGGCACTTTTCTTGCACATAGTGGGCTAAATGTCCAGGCCACAAGAACCCAAAGGCTAAGAGAATGTTGGGGGAGGGCACCCACTTGACAGCTGTTAGGAGACAGATGAGAGCCTCCCGTCAAGGCCATCCAATGTGTTCATTAACATGCACAGGGCATGGCTCTCACGTACAAGGGGCCACGGTTTAACGTCCCATCCGAAGGACGTCGGCCTTATCAAGTCCATCAGTGTCCTACTGTTGATAAATCTCAACCAATACAAAGAGGGGAATAGGAAAGGAATACAAATAGGGGAAATATGAAAGGAATACAAATTTGGGAATAGGATAGGAATAGAAATAGGAGAATAGGAAAGGAATGCAAATAGGGCAATAGTGAAGGAATAGAAATTGGGAAATAGGAAAGGAATACAAAGAGAGGAAAGGAAAGGAATGTAAATAGCGAATAAGAAAGAAATATAAATTGGTGAATAGGGTAGGAATAGAAATTGGAGAATAGGAAAGGAATGCAAATAGGGTAATATTGAAGGAATAGAAATTGGGAAATAGGAAAGGAATACAAAGAGAGGAAAGGAAAGGAATGTAAATAGCGAATAAGAAAGAAATATAAATTGGTGAATAGGGTAGGAATAGAAATAGGAGAATAGGAAAGGAATGCAAATAGGGCAATAGTGAAGGAATAGAAATTGGGAAATAGGAAAGGAATACAAAGGGAGGAAAGGAAAGGAATGTAAATAGCGAATAAGAAAGAAATATAAATTGGTGAATAGGGTAGGAATAGAAATAGGAGAATAGGAAAGGAATGCAAATAGGGCAATAGTGAAGGAATAGAAATTGGGAAATAGGAAAGGAATACAAAGGGAGGAAAGGAAAGGAATGTAAATAGCGAATAAGAAAGAAATATAAATTGGTGAATAGGGTAGGAATAGAAATAGGAGAATAGGAAAGGAATGCAAATAGGGTAATATTGAAGGAATAGAAATTGGGAAATAGGAAAGGAATACAAAGAGAGGAAAGGAAAGGAATGTAAATAGCGAATAAGAAAGAAATATAAATTGGTGAATAGGGTAGGAATACAAAGAGAGGAAAGGAAAGGAATGTAAATAGCGAATGAGAAAGACATATAAATTGGTGAATAGGGTAGGAATAGAAATAGGAGAATAGGAAAGGAATGCAAATAGGGCAATAGTGAAGGAATAGAAATTGGGAAATAAGAAAGGAATACAAAGAGAGGAAAGGAAAGGAATGCAAAGAGCAAATAAGAAATGTAAATTGGTGAATAGGGTAGGAATAGAAATAGGAGAATAGGAAAGGAATGCAAATAGGGGAATATGATAGGAATAAAAAGAGGGGATTAGTGAAGGAATAGAAATTTTGGAATAGGAAAGGAATATAAATTGAGGAATAGGAAAGAAATACAAATAGGGAAATAGGAAAGGAATACAAAGAGGGGAAAAGGAAATGAATACAAATAGGAAATAGGAACGATATACAAATTTTCGGAATAGGAAAGGAATACAAATTGGAGAAGAGGAAAGGAATACAAATTGAAGAATAGGAAAGGAATACAAATAGAGTAATAGGAAAGGAATACCAAGAGGGGGAAAGGAAAGGAATACAAATAGGGGAATAGAAAAGGAATAGAAATTTGGGGAATAGGATAGGAATAGAATAGGAAAATGGGAAAGGAATGCAAATAGGGGGATAGGAAAGGAATACAAAGAGGGGCAAAGGAAAGGAATGCAAAGATTGTAATAGGAAAGGAATACTAAGAGAGGAATAGGAAAGGAGTGCAAAAATGGGAATAGGAAAGGAATGCAAATTGGGGGATCCTATACAATTATTTGTTTTCTTGATTAGTGAGTTATGGAACCAAATAATCGTTTTTTTTTTGTTTTACATTTATTTATTTTCTTTTTTTAGCTTCATTTTTTTCTCTCAAATTACTTAATCTAAATAAATAACCGTAACCGTTATATTTCCTGAAAACAAATTATGTAGCTTTTTGGGACAATTGTAAATCGATCTGTAACATTATTATGGAAAAATAAAAATTCATTTATTATTAAAAAAAATGAAAAGAAATGTTAAATATGGCTTTCGTAGCTCATTACATATACATATATCCTATATGCCAATCCATCCATAGTTTCCTTAATGAATCTATGTGAACCTTATAATATGAAAAATAATAAATTTGGGAGTATAGTCGTTCAAAAAAATATCCGAACACTATTGGTGATTGCAGAATTCAGAAAAAATATCTGGCAACGATTTTTTAGAAATTAGTGATCTGGCAACCTTCGTGTACGCACAAGAAGGTTGCCAGATCACTAATTTGTAAAAATATTGTTGCCAGATATTTTTATTAATATTTTTATAATATATTTTAAAAAATGTATATAATATTTTAATTAATATATTTTGAAAACATAAATTTTTTGAGTTGCGTTTTATATATGTGAATATATATATATAAGGGTCGATGTCTAGGTTTTTATGTAGGTGTCTGTTAGTGACAAATAATACTTTTCATTCAAATTATAATAAACTTCTGAGTTAAGTTCTAACGGCTGGCATTGCTGTAGTTAAATATTCCAACTTCCATAACTCTTTAAAGACTAACGGAATATTGTTAAAAATCGAGATTTTGAAAGATTTAATTGAGATTTTTACTTTATTTTCAGTCCCATTCTGTCACAAAACTTTTTTAGCGGATTATAGAGAATTTCGTAGTTATGCTACTGTCATAAAGTGTAGAGAGGTTGTCATAATTTAGTGAGCACTCAATATTTTGTATCATTTCTTCTTCTTCCTCTTTTTCAACATAGACTGGGTTGTGTTGTGTTGTTTTACCTCTGAGCGGCACTTTTTTTGCACACCATGGTCTAAATGGCCCAGTCACATGGACCCCGAAGGCTCAGAGAAGGTTGGGGGAGGGGACCCACTGGAACAGCTGTTGGGAGACAGATCGTAGACTCCCGTCAAGGCCAAACAGCGTGTTCTTTAACGTGCACAAGGGTCAGCGTTGAGATTTATCTCCGCAAAATTCCCCGCCCTGCCCACGGTCAGTAGGGGACACCGATGGGCTTGGAAAGGCCGCCGTCCGTCGGATGGGACGTTAAGCCGTGGCCCCGTGTGTGGGAGAGCCATACCCACACACGGGGCCACGGCTTAACGTCCCATCCGACGGACGGCGGCCTTTCCAAGCCCATCGGTGTCCCCTACTGACCGTGGGCAGGGCGGGGAATTTTGCGGAGATAAATCTCAACGCTGACCCAGCTGGGACTCGAACCTGGGAACTACAGATTACGAGCCTGGCGCGCTACCGACTGAGCCCCTCCCGCCCCCAACATAGACTAATATTCCGGAAATCACTCGGGGCCTTTCGCCCCTCTCGTCTGATGTTCTGTTAAGAAAGGTCCGTGCACTATATGGAAAAGTGCTCTCAATTGAATATGGAAAACTTAAATATCAAAAATAAAAACCATAAAATTATCTGTAATCTTGGACATTCCAAAGTTTTCTAAAGGCAGGAGGTAGTTCAGATAAACTGAAAGTTCTCGATTAGCATAATTAAAATCATTAAAATCAAAAGAGCGATTGATCTCCTATCGCAAAACATCATGGTACTGTTTGGGCACTAAATCAAATTCTGTCAATCAATTTTGTAGCCTTTAAAATTTGTAATATTAATTTAAAAGTCTACTTTATTTTTATCAAATTCTGGTGTCCCAGTATATCTTCGGGTTTAAGACTCCTCACTCTGCCCCCGGTCAGTAAGGGATACCGATGGGTTTGGTAAATGCCGCCGTCCGTCGGATGTGTCGTTATCCCTTGGTCCCGTGTGTGGGAGAGGGCCATACTCTCTGCACGTTAAAGAACACGAAAAACGAAACACGTAAAAGAAAATGTGCATAAGATAGAAATCATCCATCCCTGTTCTGGGGGGCTGGGTGGTTCAGTCGGTAGCGCGCCAGGCTCGTAATCTGTAGTTCCCAGCTTCGAGTCCCAGCTGGGTCAGCGTTGAGATTTATCTCCGCAAAATTCCCCGCCCTGCCCACGGTCAGTAGGTGACACCCAAAGGCTTGGAAAGGCCCCGTCCGTCGGATGGGACGTTAAGCCGTGGCCCCGTGTGCGGGAGAGCCATACCCTGTGCACATTAAAGAACACGCTGGATGGCCTTGACGGGAGGCTACCATCTGTCTTCCAACAGCTGTTCCAGTGGGTCCCCTCCCCCAACCTTCTCTGAGCCTTCGGGCCATGTGACTTGGCCATTTAGCCCATGGTGTGCAAAAAAGTGCCGTTCACAGGTAAAACAACCCAACCCAATCATTAATTAAACAAATATATCAGTACCCTAACGTATATTCTATTTTTTTTTCACGGATTATTCCTGTCTTTAAGAAATATTTTCAAGAATTTTACGCAATAAGCATAACGGTAGGTAATATCTGTATATGTGTAGGCATTGAAGCCTTACTATTTTATATAATTATTATATTTGATTTTTTGAAATTTTACGAATTGAAAGACCATGTCGCTTCATAAAACGAACTGCTCATCCACGTGATGCTTTAAATTCTGTCGTGCTCGTAAGAAATTTTTTTAAGTTCCAGACCTTTAAGTCTGATGAACCCCATAAAACACCGATTAACTGTTGCCTCCTTACCCACTCCATTAATGTATTGGATTGGATTGTTTTACCTCTGAGCGGCACTTTTTTTGCACACCATGGGCTAAATGGCCAGGCCACAAGGACCCCGAAGGCTCAGAGAAGATTGGGGGAGGGGACCCACTGGAACAGCTGTTGGGAGACAGATGGTAGCCTCCCGTCAAGGCCATCCAGCGTGTTCTTTAACGTGCATAGGGTATGACTCTCCCGCACACGGGCCACGGCTTAACGTCCCATCCGACGGACGGCGGTCTTTCCAAGCCCATCGGTGTCCCCTACTGACCGTGGGCAGGGCGGGGAAATTTTGCGGAGATAAATCTCAACGCTGACCCAGCTGGGACTCGAACCTGGGAACTACAGATTACGAGCCTGGCGCGCTACCGACTGAGCCCCCCCCCCCCGCTCCCCCTCCGTTAATGTTTTTTCTAAGTCTGGGAAACTTGGTGGTAACCGACGATTCACTTTTTTCTTACTAGGGGAACACTTGCAGCGCCTCTTTGTTTTTTCGCCGTAATCGAATGTTTGACTAGTTAATAGGAAAATGTCGACTTGCTGCCCGATTGCCGTCAGATTCTGCATATTTTACTACTAACAGCTTTTCTGCTGCAGTTTAACATTTCCTCGAATTTCTTTTTTAGGGCTCCCCACTCCTTAAAAGGGCAAGAGGAGGGGACGCGTTCATGGAGCGCTGTTGCCAAAAGAGCGAAAGGCGTCTTGCTACAATGTCTCACAGCTGTACAGTCGCTCAAAAAAATATCCGAACACTATGGTTGATTACAGAAATCAGAAAAATTATCTGGCAACGATTTTTTTTAGAAATTAGTGATCTGGCAACCATCGTGTGCAGTACACGAAGGAAAATATCGGGCAACGATTTAAAAAAATAGTGATCTGGCAACCATCGTGTACATTACACGAAGGAAAATATCTGGCAAAGATTTTTTTTTTTAGAAATTAGTGATCTGGTAACCTTCGTGTGCACTATACGAAGGAAAATATCGGGCAACGGTTTTTAAAAAAAAATAGTGATCTGGCAACCTTCGTGTAATGTACACGAAAGAAAATATCTCACAACGATTTTTTTTTAGAAATCAGTGATCTGGTAACTTCGTGTACAGCACATAAAGGAAAAAATCTGGCAACGATTTTTTTAGAAATTTGTGATCTGGCAACCTTCGTGTTACGTAACACGAAGGTTGCCAGATCATTAATTTCTAAAAAAATTGTTGCCAGATATTTATTCTGAATTCTGTAATCAACCATAGTGTTTGGATATTTTTTGAGCGACTGTACACAGTAATTTTTGATTTCGTCGCACTCTGGGTATTGGGTTTGATTGTTTTAGCTATGAACAGCACGTTTCCCCTCAGAGTGAACTAAATGGCTAGGTCACAAGGACCCCGAAGGCTCAGAGAAGATTGAGAGTGTGAACAGCTGTTGGGAGACAGATGGTAGCTTCCCGTCAAGGCCATCCAGCGTGTTCTTAAATGTCCACAGGGTATGGCTCTCCTGCACACAAGGCCTCGACTTAACGTGCCATTCGATGGACGGTGGCGTTTCCAATTACATCGGCGTCCCCTACCAACCGTGGGTAGGCGATAAGTTCCACGGAGATAAATCTCAACGCTGGCCTAGGTGGGATTCGAACCTGGGAACTGGCGATTATGAGCCTGGCGCGCTACCGACTGAGCCTACGACCCGCGCTCCTAGTAGTAAGTGGTCAAATCAATACGGCAAACCTCACACTTTATTAGAAAAATGTTTTGTAAAGTGAGATAAAAAATGTTGTATAACTTACGTTAAATCCATGAAGGTTAGATGCGGGAGTGGTTCCAATTCTTTGGATAAACTCTTTATTTTGTTTCTTTGGAGGGATAAATATTCAATATTCTTCAATTGAGAGAAAAATCCAACTTCAATTTCTTCGATACCACAGTCGATGAAATTCAGTTTTATTAACGAATCCGGTAAAGTTGAAGAAATGGATGCAGCCAGTTTGGGAATCTTGTTTTTGGTTACATGCAGTATTTCCAATTGTTTCAAAGAACT
Organism: Ryuthela nishihirai; assembly: GCA_038380435.1. Taxonomy (NCBI): domain Eukaryota; kingdom Metazoa; phylum Arthropoda; class Arachnida; order Araneae; family Heptathelidae; genus Ryuthela; species Ryuthela nishihirai. Next base: position 74,719,551 of record JAWZYU010000006.1, read on the forward strand.
TAAATTGAATCTCCACTTCCTTTCCTCAATCAAGATGGTGTCAAATACATTCAGTTCTTTAACATATCCTTCTAATCCTCCAATAGAGTCTATTTCTTCAAAGACGAATAGTTCACAGTTCTCGAAGTGGAGGGTTGTAATCTCTGTGCCTAGGAATATATCAAGTGGCCAAAACCTCAACTTGCTGTTAAGGAATTCCAAATAGTTTATTTTGTGGTAGCTGAGGGCTGTGGAAATTTGAAAAAGCTGAGCCGGAGCATAGATATTTCTGCATTGGACAGTTCTTGAGTAATCAATGAATGTGCATTGTTCAATATTATTCAGTTTAATACATTGAATTTGGTTGCAATAGATGAATATTAGACCAATCAAGGCGACTGGTGCAACTTTTACGGAAATAGTCAAAGCCATTTTCAATTCCTAAATTTGTATCCCAAAATTCTTTAATTGCAGAGGATTCTGCTATGCAGAAATCTTTCACGAAAATCTTGGATAATAAAACGCCTTCCAAGCAGTTTTTCTTTGAAAAGTTGTTTTCTAACTTTGAAGAATATTTTTCAACTGCAAAGGGATTTGAAGTTTTATGTATTCTATTCTTTCAGTCACCTAAAGGAAACAATAAGATAAAATAAAAACAATAAGATAATAACTATAGATTAAAAGAGATTTCCAAAATTTAAGTTATAAAAAAGTTTGAGGACAAAATTCAACTACAGTGGACCTTCGTTATAGCGCTGCTCGCTATACCGCGCATTCGGTTATAGCGCGGGCGATGTTCGTGATAAGTTCAAACATGTTTATACAGGTCCGTGCGGCGTTAGTGAGTATCGCATTTTATTGTTACTGCGTATTGAGTAATTGTGTATGTATTGAGTTCCTGCATGTATTTTGAATAGTGTTTAATTATTGTATGCATGATGAGTAAAAGAAAAGCTTACAGTGTGAAATTTATTGTGTCGCCACCGCGCCGCTCGGTATAACGCGGTTCACCTTATAACGCGGGTATTGTTTCCCGCCCGACATGCGCGTTATATCGGGGGTCCACTATTTGAATTTATGTTGGCAATAGTCATTTTAGCTATTAATGTGTTTCTACGGAAATATTAAAGATAAAACTACTTTTAATCAGTATAAAAATTGTTAAATAGGTCATATTTGAATATTGTTTCCCATAAGATAACTTATAATATATTTTCTCCGGACTAGGAGGAACAGGTTTCAGATATTTCCGGAGTAGGAACAATTTGATCAATATCTCTAGACTTGGAGTAACATATTTCAAATATCTCAGGACTTGGAGCAACATGTTTCAAATATCTCAAGACTAGGAACAATATGTTTTAAATATCTCAAGACTAGAAGCAACAGGTTTCAGATACGTAGGGACTAAGTTGGTTGGTTGGTTGTTTTACCTCTGAGCGGCACTTTTTTTGCACACCATGGGCTAAATGGCCAGGTCACATGGACCCCGAAGGCTCAGAGAAGGTTGGGGGAGGGGACCCACTGGAACAGCTGTTGGGAGACAGATTGTAGCCTCCCGTCAAGGCCATCCAGCGTGTTCTTTAACGTGCACAGGGTATGTCTCTCCCACACACGGGGCCACGGCTTAACGTCCATTCCGACGGACGGCGGCCTTTCCAAGCCCATCGGTGTCCCCTACTGACCGTGGGCAAGGCGGGGAATTTTGCGGAGATAAATCTCAACGCTGACCCAGCTGGGACTCGAACCTGGGAACTATAGATTACGAGCCTGGCGCGCTACCGACTAAGCCACCCCCGCCCCGTAGGGACTAGGAGGAACAGGTTTCCGATATCACCGGACTAGGAACAATGGGATCAATATCTCCAGATTGGGAGCAACATGTTTCAAACATCTCAGAACTAGGAACAATGGGATCAATATCTCCAGGCTTGTAGCAACATATTTAAAATATCTCAGGACTAGGAACAATATGTTTTAAATATCTCAAGACTAGAAGCAACAGGTTTCCGATATGTAGGGACTAGGAGGAACAGGTTTCCGATATCTCCGGACTAGGAACAATGGGATCAATATCTCCAGATTGGGAGCAACATGTTTCAAATATCTCAGAACTAGGAACAATGGGATCAATATCTCCAGATTGGGAGCAACATGTTTCAAACATCTCAGAACTAGGAACAATGGGATCAATATCTCCAGATTGGGAGCAACATGTTTCAAACATCTCAGAACTAGGAACAATGGGATCAATATCTCCAGATTGGGAGCAACATGTATCAAACATCTCAGAACTAGGAACAATGGGATCAATATCTCCAGGCTTGTAGCAACATATTTAAAATATCTCAGGACTAGGAACAATATGTTTTAAATATCTCAAGACTAGAAGCAACAGGTTTCCGATATGTAGGGACTAGGAGGAACAGGTTTCCGATATCTCCGGACTAGGAACAATGGGATCAATATCTCCAGATTGGGAGCAACATGTTTCAAACATCTCAGAACTAGGAACAATGGGATCAATATCTCCAGATTGGGAGCAACATGTTTCAAACATCTCAGAACTAGGAACAATGGGATCAATATCTCCAGATTGGGAGCAACATGTTTCAAACATCTCAGAACTAGGAACAATGGGATCAATATCTCCAGATTGGGAGCAACATGTTTCAAACATCTCAGAACTAGGAACAATGGGATCAATATCTCCAGGCTTGTAGCAACATATTTAAAATATCTCAGGACTAGGAACAATATGTTTTAAATATCTCAAGACTAGAAGCAACAGGTTTCCGATATGTAGGGACTAGGAGGAACAGGTTTCCGATATCTCCGGACTAGGAACAATGGGATCAATATCTCCAGATTGGGAGCAACATGTTTCAAACATCTCAGAACTAGGAACAATGGGATCAATATCTCCAGATTGGGAGCAACATGTTTCAAACATCTCAGAACTAGGAACAATGGGATCAATATCTCCAGATTGGGAGCAACATGTTTCAAACATCTCAGAACTAGGAACAATGGGATCAATATCTCCGGGCTTGGAGCAACATATTTAAAATATCTCAGGACTAGGAACAATATGTTTTAAATATCTCAAGACTAGAAGCAACAGGTTTCCGATATGTAGGGACTAGGAGGAACAGGTTTCCGATATCTCCGGACTAGGAACAATGGGATCAATATCTCCAGATTGGGAGCAACATGTTTCAAACATCTCAGAACTAGGAACAATGGGATCAATATCTCCAGATTGGGAGCAACATGTTTCAAACATCTCAGAACTAGGAACAATGGGATCAATATCTCCAGATTGGGAGCAACATGTTTCAAACATCTCAGAACTAGGAACAATGGGATCAATATCTCCAGGCTTGTAGCAACATATTTAAAATATCTCAGGACTAGGAACAATATGTTTTAAATATCTCAAGACTAGAAGCAACAGGTTTCCGATATGTAGGGACTAGGAGGAACAGGTTTCCGATATCTCCGGACTAGGAACAATGGGATCAATATCTCCAGATTGGGAGCAACATGTTTCAAACATCTCAGAACTAGGAACAATGGGATCAATATCTCCAGATTGGGAGCAACATGTTTCAAACATCTCAGAACTAGGAACAATGGGATCAATATCTCCAGATTGGGAGCAACATGTTTCAAACATCTCAGAACTAGGAACAATGGGATCAATATCTCCAGATTGGGAGCAACATGTTTCAAACATCTCAGAACTAGGAACAATGGGATCAATATCTCCAGATTGGGAGCAACATGTTTCAAACATCTCAGAACTGGGAACAATGGGATCAATATCTCCAGATTGGGAGCAACATGTTTCAAACATCTCAGAACTAGGAACAATGGGATCAATATCTCCGGGCTTGGAGCAACATATTTAAAATATCTCAGGACTAGGAACAATATGTTTTAAATATCTCAAGACTAGAAGCAACAGGTTTCCGATATGTAGGGACTAGGAGGAACAGGTTTCCGATATCTCCGGACTAGGAACAATGGGATCAATATCTCCAGATTGGGAGCAACATGTTTCAAACATCTCAGAACTAGGAACAATGGGATCAATATCTCCAGATTGGGAGCAACATGTTTCAAACATCTCAGAACTAGGAACAATGGGATCAATATCTCCAGATTGGGAGCAACATGTTTCAAACATCTCAGAACTAGGAACAATGGGATCAATATCTCCAGGCTTGTAGCAACATATTTAAAATATCTCAGGACTAGGAACAATATGTTTTAAATATCTCAAGACTAGAAGCAACAGGTTTCCGATATGTAGGGACTAGGAGGAACAGGTTTCCGATATCTCCGGACTAGGAACAATGGGATCAATATCTCCAGATTGGGAGCAACATGTTTCAAACATCTCAGAACTAGGAACAATGGGATCAATATCTCCAGATTGGGAGCAACATGTTTCAAACATCTCAGAACTAGGAACAATGGGATCAATATCTCCAGATTGGGAGCAACATGTTTCAAACATCTCAGAACTAGGAACAATGGGATCAATATCTCCAGATTGGGAGCAACATGTTTCAAACATCTCAGAACTAGGAACAATGGGATCAATATCTCCAGATTGGGAGCAACATGTTTCAAACATCTCAGAACTAGGAACAATGGGATCAATATCTCCAGATTGGGAGCAACATGTTTCAAACATCTCAGAACTAGGAACAATGGGATTAATATCTCCAGATTGGGAGCAACATGTTTCAAACATCTCAGAACTAGGAACAATGGGATCAATATCTCCAGATTGGGAGCAACATGTTTCAAACATCTCAGAACTAGGAACAATGGGATCAATATCTCCAGATTGGGAGCAACATGTTTCAAACATCTCAGAACTAGGAACAATGGGATCAATATCTCCAGATTGGGAGCAACATGTTTCAAACATCTCAGAACTAGGAACAATGGGATCAATATCTCCAGATTGGGAGCAACATGTTTCAAACATCTCAGAACTAGGAACAATGGGATCAATATCTCCAGATTGGGAGCAACATGTTTCAAACATCTCAGAACTAGGAACAATGGGATCAATATCTCCAGGCTTGTAGCAACATATTTAAAATATCTCAGGACTAGGAACAATATGTTTTAAATATCTCAAGACTAGAAGCAACAGGTTTCCGATATGTAGGGACTAGGAGGAACAGGTTTCCGATATCTCCGGACTAGGAACAATGGGATCAATATCTCCAGATTGGGAGCAACATGTTTCAAACATCTCAGAACTAGGAACAATGGGATCAATATCTGCAGATTGGGAGCAACATGTTTCAAACATCTCAGAACTAGGAACAATGGGATCAATATCTCCAGATTGGGAGCAACATGTTTCAAACATCTCAGAACTAGGAACAATGGGATCAATATCTCCAGGCTTGTAGCAACATATTTAAAATATCTCAGGACTAGGAACAATATGTTTTAAATATCTCAAGACTAGAAGCAACAGGTTTCCGATATGTAGGGACTAGGAGGAACAGGTTTCCGATATCTCCGGACTAGGAACAATGGGATCAATATCTCCAGATTGGGAGCAACATGTTTCAAACATCTCAGAACTAGGAACAATGGGATCAATATCTCCAGATTGGGAGCAACATGTTTCAAACATCTCAGAACTAGGAACAATGGGATCAATATCTCCAGATTGGGAGCAACATGTTTCAAACATCTCAGAACTAGGAACAATGGGATCAATATCTCCAGATTGGGAGCAACATGTTTCAAACATCTCAGAACTAGGAACAATGGGATCAATATCTCCAGATTGGGAGCAACATGTTTCAAACATCTCAGAACTAGGAACAATGGGATCAATATCTCCAGATTGGGAGCAACATGTTTCAAACATCTCAGAACTAGGAACAATGGGATCAATATCTCCAGATTGGGAGCAACATGTTTCAAACATCTCAGAACTAGGAACAATGGGATCAATATCTCCAGATTGGGAGCAACATGTTTCAAACATCTCAGAACTAGGAACAATGGGATCAATATCTCCAGATTGGGAGCAACATGTTTCAAACATCTCAGAACTAGGAACAATGGGATCAATATCTCCAGATTGGGAGCAACATGTTTCAAACATCTCAGAACTAGGAACAATGGGATCAATATCTCCAGATTGGGAGCAACATGTTTCAAACATCTCAGAACTAGGAACAATGGGATCAATATCTCCGGGCTTGGAGCAACATATTTAAAATATCTCAGGACTAGGAACAATATGTTTTAAATATCTCAAGACTAGAAGCAACAGGTTTCCGATATGTAGGGACTAGGAGGAACAGGTTTCCGATATCTCCGGTTAGGAGGAACAGGTTTCCGATATCTGCGGTTAGGAGGAACCAGTTTCAGATATCTCCGGACTAGGAACAACGGGATCAATATCTCTAGACTTGGAGCGAGCAACATTCTTCAAATATCTCAGGAGTAGAAGTAGCAGGTTCCAAATTTCTGCGGAATAGGAGGAACGAGTTTCAAATGTCTCCGGATTAAAAGCAAGAAGTTTAAAAAATATCTCACGACTAGGAGCAACAGGTTCCAAATTTCTGCGGACAAGGAGGAATGGGTTTCAAATATCTCCGGATTAATAGTAACAAGTTTAAAATATCTCCGGATTAATAGCAACAAGTTTCAAATATCTCCGAATTAATAGCAACAAGTTTCAAATATTTCAGGACTAGGAGCAACAGGTTCCAAATTTCTGCGGAATAGGAGGAAAGGGTTTCAAATATCTTGGATTGACAGCAACAGGTTCCAAATTTCTGCGGAATAGGAGGAAAGGGTTTCACATATCTCGGATTAACAGCAACAGGTTCCAAATTTCTGCGGAATAGGAGGAAAGGGTTTCACATATCTCGGATTAACAGCAACAGGTTCCAAATTTCTGCGGAATAGGAGGAAAGGGTTTCAAATAACTCGGATTAACAGCAACAGGTTACAAATTTCTGCGGAATAGGAGGAAAGGGTTTCAAATATCTCGGATTGACAGCAACAGGTTCCAAATTTCTGCGGAATAGGAGGAAAGGGTTTCACATATCTCGGATTAAGAGCAACAGGTTCCAAATTTCTGCGGAATAGGAGGAAAGGGTTTCAAATAACTCGGATTAACAGCAACAGGTTACAAATTTCTGCGGAATAGGAGGAAAGGGTTTCAAATAACTCGGATTAACAGCAACAAGTTCCAAATTTCTGCGGAATAGGAGGAAAGGTTTCACATATCTCGGATTAACAGCAACAGCTTCCACATTTCTGCGGAATAGGAGGAAAGGGTTTCAAATAACTCGGATTAACAGCAACAGGTTACAAATTTCTGCGGAATAGGAGGAAAGGGTTTCAAATATCTCGGATTAACAGCAACAGGTTCCAAATTTCTGCGGAATAGGAGGAAAGGGTTTCAAATAACTCGGATTAACAGCAACAGGTTCCAAATTTCTGCGGAATAGGAGGAAAGGGTTTCAAATATCTCGGATTGCAGCAACAGGTTCCAAATTTCTGCGGAATAGGAGGAAACGGTTTCAAACATCTCGGATTAACAGCAACAGGTTCCAAATTTCTGCGGAATAGGAGGAAAGGGTTTCAAATATCTCGGATTAACAGCAACAGGTTCCAAATTTCTGCGGAATAGGAGGATAGGGTTTCAAATATCTCGGATTGACAGCAACAGGTTCAAAATTTCTGCGGAATAGGAGGAAATTGTTTCAAATATCTCGGATTAACAGCAACAGGTTCAAAATTTCTGCGGAATAGGAGGAAAGGGTTTAAAATATCTCGGATTGACAGCAACAGGTTCAAACTTTCTGCGGAATAGGCGGAAAGGGTTTCAAATATCTCGGATTAACAGCAACAGGTTCCAAATTTCTGCGGAATAGGAGGAAAGGGTTTCAAATATCTCGGATTAACAGCAACAGGTTCCACATTTCTGCGGAATAGGAGGAAAGGGTTTCAAATATCTCGGATTAACAGCAACAGGTTCCACATTTCTGCGGAATAGGAGGAAAGGGTTTCAAATATCTCGGATTAACAGCAACAGGTTCCAAATTTTTGCGGAATAGGAGGAAAGGGTTTCAAATATCTCGGATTAACAGCAACAGGTTCCACATTTCTGCGGAATAGGAGGAAAGGGTTTCAAATATCTCGGATTAACAGCAACAGGTTCCACATTTCTGCGGAATAGGAGGAAAGGGTTTCAAATATCTCGGATTAACAGCAACAGGTTCCAAATTTCTGCGGAATAGGAGGAAAGGGTTTCAAATATCTCGGACTAACAGCAACAGGTTTGAATTATCTCCGGACTCGTCTACCTGTCTACTATCTCCTAACTTGGCTACCTGCTTTGAAACACAGAACAGTTGATTTCTAAGATTTCAATTTATCCTCGTAACATATGTCCGGGATTTTTTTTCAGTAAATAGGCAGGCGTACTTAAGACTTATTCTCAGGCTCCCCCCGCAAAAGACACTAAATTCTCGAAATTACTCAAAAACTGAATTCCCTGATCATACTCGAAACTAAATTCTCGAAATATTTCAGAAATTGAATTCTCTGATCCTACTCGAAATTAAATTCTCGAAATTTCTCAAACTAAATTCCCTGATCCTACTCGAAATTTAATTCTGGAAATCTCTCAGATGAAAATCTCTTATCATACTCGACACTAAATTCTCGAAATCTCTCAAACTAAATTCTCTGATCATACTCGAAATCTCTCAAACTAAATTCTCTGATCATACTCGAAATTTAATTCTCGAAATCTTTCAAACTGAATTCTTTGATCCCACTCGAAACAAATTTCTCGAAATCTCTCAGAAACTGAATTCTCTGATCCTACTCGAAACTAAATTCCCTGATCCTACTCGAAACTAAATTCCCTGATCCTACTCGAAACTAAATTCCCTGATCTTACTCGAAACTACTTTCTCGAAATTTCTCCAACTAAATTCCCTGATCCTACTCGAAATTTAATTCTGGAAAGCTCTCAAACGAAAATCTCTTATCATACTCGACACTAAATTCTCGAAATCTCTCAAACTAAATTCTCTGATCATACTCGAAATCTCTCAAACTAAATCTCTGATCATACTCGAAATTTAATTCTCGAAATCTCTCAAACTGAATTCTTTGATCCCACTCGAAACAAATTTCTCGAAATCTCTCAGAAACTGAATTCTCTGATCCTACTCGAAACTAAATTCCCTGATCCTACTCGAAACTAAATTCCCTGATCTTACTCGAAACTAATTTCTCGAAATTTCTCCAACTAAATTCCCTGATCCTACTCGAAATTTAATTCTGGAAAGCTCTCAACGAAAATCTCTTATCATACTCGACACTAAATTCTCGAAATCTCTCAAACTAAATTCTCTGATCATACTCGAAATTTAATTCTCGAAATCTCTCAAACTGAATTCTTTGATCCCACTCGAAACAAAATTCTCGAAATCTCTCAGAAACTGAATTCTCTGATCCTATTCGAAACTAAATTCCCTGATCCTACTCGAAACTAATTTTTCAAAATTTCTCAAATTAAATTCTCTGATCCTCTCGGAATTTAATTCTGGAAATCTCTCAAATTAAAATATCTTATCCTACTCGACACTAAACTCTCGAAATCTTTCAAGCTAAATTCTCTGATCCTACTCGAAATTTAATTCTCGAAATCTCTCAAACTAAATTCTCTAATCCTATTCGAAATTTAATTCTCTAAATCTCTGAGAAACTGAATTTTCTGATCTTACGCCTTCTCGTGGTGCAGACCGTTAGTACCTTTCAAAGGAGATACCCTTTTGTGCAAGTGAACGGAAGGGGAGGGCTGCCAGATTAGTGTGGCCTACTGATCTGGACAACTCTGGCAACTTTTCGTTTTTTTTCTATCCTGCTGAGGAGTGGTCAACCACACAAGGTCCTGATGCTGACCATATACACCCACTGGACTGAATTATGACTCTGACCTTGATAATGGATCCTGATTTTGCTGCACTGGTGGGCTTCTGTGGGGGGGAAATCTTCCGCTGTGTTTTCTGTTTGTCTGTGGGTTGACAGCCCCAAGTGAATAGATTCACAAGATATGTTTATCAGCTGGTGTATAATCCTGAGCAGAGGTCATCGGAGGCACCTTAACTCTTTGCTGCTATTGGCATCGCCAAATTCTACATTTGAGGAAGTCTTCCAGTGTAGATGGCTTCAGCCTTTAGTGGTGGGGGAACGGGTCTTTGCCCCATGTCTGCGATTAGGGGGCTGTTTGATATTGTCGGCATTCCCTCTCTCAATAAACGTAGTTTCTTTAAACATCCCACTAACCATTTTCTCTCCATAGGTAGTTGGAATGTGAGGACTCTGCACAGAGCTTTTTCTCTTGATGTCCTCACACAAGAATTCCACCATTATAATTTAGATATTCTCCGCTTGCAAGAGACCAGATGGACAGATAAAGGTCAGATTCTTAAAAATAATCTTAAATTTCTCTTTTCAGGGAGGGACGACAATAAGCATCACCAAGGCGTGGGTCTGCTTCTCAGCAAACACGCTAGTGATGCTCTTCTAGGATATGAGTGCATTAATGAAAGGTTTCTTACAGCAAAATTTCAGACAAACGTTAAAGACTTGAATGTTATCTGCTGTTATGCCCCCACTGAGGATGCCGATGAGGATGAGAAGGATAGGTTTTATGAACAACTTCAGGATATTTTGAATTCTGTCAAGAAAGGAGATATTACCCTTGTTCTTGGTGACTTCAATGCCAAAGTTGGTACTGACTCTGACCTTTGGGCAGGAGTAATAGGCCCTTTTGGTATTGGTAGCTGCAATGGCAATGGGCAACGTCTCCTACAGGTAAGTAAACTCAATGGATTCAGAATAACTAACACTTATTACAAACACCGCGACATACATAAGTACAGTCGCTCAAAAAAGTATCCGAACACTATGGTTGATTACAGAATTTAGAAAAAATATATGGCAACGATTTTTTTTAGAAATTAGTGATCTGGCAACCTTCGTCTACAGTACACGAAGGTTGCCAGATCACTAATTTCTAAAAAAATCGTTGCCAGATATTTTTTCTGAATTCTGTAATCACCTATAGTGTTCGGATACTTTTTTGAGCGACTGTACACATGGGTTTCACCTGATGGGCTGCATAAGAATACGATTGATTATATATTAATCAACAGCAAATGGGCGAGTTCTGTTAGGAATACCAGGTCATATAGGGGAGCTGAAATTTGATCTGACCATTACCTTGTTAAAAGTGTATTGCAACTTAAACTTAAAAAGTGTTGTGCTAGGGTTAAAAAATTTACTTTTAATACTGAAGCTCTGAAAGATCCAGTTATAGCCAAAGCTTACCATGATAGGTTTCTTAGTCATTATGACAGTCATGGTTTGCTTACTACTGAAGTTGAGGAAGAATGGGATTATTTTAAACAGGCTTTTTGGGACACTAACAGTACTCTTTTAGGAAAAAAGGAGCAGAAGAGACAGAATTATCTGAGTGATAAGGCACTTGAGCTTATTTTGGAAAGAAAGAACTGCAGGAATATCCTTAATCAATACCCTACTAGTCCTAATAAGAAAGCATTAAGAGAACTTAATAAACGTGTAAAAGATCAGTTAGCTGCTGATAAGAATCTTTGGCTTGATGGTTTGGCTGACAAAGCCGAGGAAGCAGTTAGACAGCACAACAGCAGAGAGCTGTACCAGGTAGTTCATGTTTTGTGTGGTAGAAAACGAACAGGTATACAAGGATTGAAGGATAAACAAGATAAGGTTATAGAAGGGGAGGATTCTGTCATGGCTAGGTGGGCTGAGCATTTCAGTGATGTTCTAAACAATGTAGTTAGTTCTACTCCCATTGTTTGCAATGATGATAGATGCATTGGTGGCTTTAATGTTGGCCCTATAACACAATCTGAAGTTATTTTGGCTGTTTGTAAACTTAAACTACATAAATCCCCAGGGGTAGATGAAATTACTACCGAAATGCTTAGAGCTGGGAATGTTTTGGTTACCACTTGGATGACTGAAATTCTGAATATCTTTTATGATAAAGGCATAGTTCCTAAGGATTTTACCAGAGATATGGTTATCCCTATTTTCAAAAAAGGTGCTCGCAGTTCTTGTGATATCTATAAGGGTATCAGCCTACTCTCTGTTCCAGGTAAAGTTCTTTCCATGATTGTGCTTAATAGAATTAAGAATCTGGTTGAGAGTCAATTGCGTGATGAGCAATGTGGATTCAGAAGTGGTAGAGGATGTGTGGATCAGATATTTTCTCTTAGGCAGATTCTTGAGAAATGTTTAGAGTTTCAGAAACCTTTGGTTGCTAGCTTTGTTGATTTCAAAAAGGGTTTCGACTCTGTTGATCGTCATAATTTGTGGTTGATTGTGTGATCATATGGTATACCTGACAAGTTAGTTAACATAATGAACGCTCTCTATAATAACACTAAGTCGTGTGTGAGAGTTGGTAAGGCTTATAGCAATTTTTTTCGCATTACTTCTGGTGTTCGACAAGGGTGCATTTTGTCTCCTTTTCTCTTTAGCTTGGTTATTGACTATGTTATGCGAAATTCACTTCAAGGGAAAGAATTTGGCCTTAAATGGACTGGAGATACGAAAATTTCTGATTTAGATTATGCTGATGATTTAGTATTTTTGGCAAATGATGTTGATGAGATGAACTCTTTCATTCGAGCTGTTGATGAGACTGGTAGTAGAGTAGGTTTGGTTATAAACAGAGAGAAAACTAAAGAGATGAAAATTGGTCAGGCAGGCTGTGATTCAGTTAATCTGAATGGTTGCAGTCTTGAGCAGGTGTCACAGTTTAATTATCTTGGGAGCTATGTAACAGATACTGGTGATGTGCGGCATGAGATTATCAGACGGATAGGGATCGCTGCCGAGAGTTTTAAGAATCTATGGAGATTGTGAAGAAATAGGCGTATACATTTAAAGATTGAAATTTGACTGTATAATAGTTTGGTTCTTTCTAGGGTTAGTTATGGTAGTGAAACTTGGATGCTTTGTAAACAAGATAACAGGAGACTAGATGCTTATGCGTATCTTGGGCATTAGGTGATTTGACTTTGTAAGTAATGTGGAGGTTAGAAGGAGTCATCAACCTCTTTTGACTAGTATATTGTGCAGAGAGAGACTCTGTTCGTTTGGCCATGTTGCCCTATGGATAATTATAGATTAGTATATAGGGTTATGAAGAGTGTGCCTAAAGGCCTCAGAAAGAGGGCGAAACTTTGGATGTGGTGGGCAGACAAAGTCAAACAGGACCTTATTAGAATTCGTGTGCAGTGGCCAGATGCAGTAGATGTAGCTCAGGACAGACTTGCTTGGAAAACTAAATTGCTCGGTCTGGTTGGACCTCCGTAGTCCATGGCTGCTTGAGGATGATGATGACGATGACGACGATGATGATGACTCGAAACTTAATTCTCGAAATTTCTCAAACTAAATTTTCTGATCCTACTGGAAACTAAATTCTTTGATCCGACTCGAAACTAAATTCCCGAAATTTATCAAACTAAATTATTTGATCCTACTCGAAATTTAATTCTCAAAATCTCTAAAAAACTGAATTTTCTGATCCTGCTCGAAACTAAATTCTCAAAATCTCTCAGAAACTGAATCTTCTGATCCTACTCGAAACTAAATTCTTAAAATTTCTGAAAGAAAATTCTATCATCCTACTCGAAATTTAATTCTCGAAATCTCTCAAACTAAAATCTTTTATCCTACTCGATACTAAATTCTCGAAAAATCTCAAACTAAATTCTCTGATCCTACTCGAAATTTAATTCTCGAAATCTCCCTGAAACTGAATTCTCTGATCCTACTCGAAACTAAATTCTCGAAATTTCTCAAACTAAATTCTCTCATCCTACTCGAAATTTAATTCTGGAAACTTCTCAAACTAAAATCTCTTATCCTACTCGACACTAAATTCTCGAAATCTCTCAAACTAAATTCACTGATCCTAATCGAAATTTAATTCTTGAAAACTCAAACTGAATTCTTTGATCCTAGTCGAAACTAAATTCACGAAATTTCTCAGAAACTGAATTCTCTGAGCCTACTCGAAATTAAATCCTCGAAATATCTGAAACTAAATTCTCTGATCCTACTCGAAATTTAATTCTCGAAATCTCTGAAACTAAAATCTCTTTTCTTACTCGACACTAAATTCTCGAAATCTCTCAAACTAAATTCTCTCATCCTACTCGAAATTTAATTCTCGAAATCTCTCAAACTGAATTCTCTGATCCTACTCGAAACTTAATTCTCGAAATCCCTCAAACTGAATTTTGTGATCCTACTCGAAACAAATTTCTCGAAATCTCCCTGAAACTGAATTTTCTCATCCTACTCGAAACTAAATTCTCTAAATTTATCAAACTAAATTCTCTTATCCTACTCGAAATTTAATTCTTCAAATCTCTCAAACTAAAATCTCTTATTCTACTCGACACTAAATTCTCGAAACCTCTCAAAATAAATTGTCTGATCCTACTCGAAATTTAATTCTTGAAATCTCTTAAACTGAATTCTTTGATCCTACTCGAAACTAAATTCACGAAATCACTCAGAAACTGAATTCTCTGACCCTAATCGAAACTAAATTCTCGAAATTTCTCAATTTAAATTCTCTGATCCTACTCGAAATTTAATTCTCGAAATCTCTCACACTAAATTCCTTGATCCTACTCGAAACTAATTCTCGAAATCTCTCAGAAACTGAATTTTCTGATCCTATTGGAAATTAACTTCTCGAAATCTCTCAAACTGAATTTCTGATCCTACTGGAAATTAAATTCTCGAAATCTCTCAAACTGAATTTCTGATCTTACTCGAAACAAAATTCTCGAAATCTCTCAGAAACTGAATTCTCGAATCCTACTCAAAACTAAATTCTCCAATTTTCTGAAAGTAAATTCTCTGATTCTACTCAAAATTTAATTCTCGAAATTTCCCAAACTAAAATCTCTTATTTTACTCGACAATAAATTCTCGAAATCTCTCATACTGAATTCTCTGATCCTACTCGAAACTAAATTCTCGAAATTTCTGAAACTAAATTCTCTGATTCTACTCGAAATTTAATTCTCGAAATCTCTCAAACTAAAATCTCTTATCGTACTCGACACTAAATTCTCCAAACCTCTCAAACTTAGATTTCTTATCCTACTCGAAATTAAATTCTCGAAATGTCTGAAACTAAATTCTCTGATCCTACTTGAAACTTAATTCTTTAAATCTCTCATCCAGTGTGTTCTTTAACGTGCACAGGGTGTGGCTCTCTCACATACGGGGCCATGACTTAACGTCCCAGCTGGATCAGCGTTGAGATTTATCTCCGCAAAATTCCCCGCCCTGCCCACGGTCAGTAGGGAACAACGATGCGTTTGGAAAGGCCGCCGTCCGTCGGATGGGACGATAAGCCGTGGCTCGGTGTGCGGGAGAGCCAAACCCTGAGCACGTAAAAGAACACGCTGGATGGCCTTGACGGGAGGCTACCATCTGTCTCTCAACTGCTGTTCCAGTGGGTCCCCTCCCCCAACCTTCTCTGAGCCTTCGGGGTCCATGTGACCTGGCAATTTAGCCCATGGTGTGCAAAAAAGTGCCGCTCAGAGGTAAAACAACCCAATGTTAAAGAACACGCTGGATGGCCTTGACGGGAGGCTACCATCTGTCTCCCAACAGCTGTTCCAGTGGGTCCCCTCCCCCAACCTTCTCTGAGCCTTCGGGGTCCATGTGACCTGGCCATTTAGCCCATGATGTGCAAAAAAGTGCCGCTCAGAGGTAAAACAACCCAACGTTAAAGAACACGCTGGATGGCCTTGACGGGAGGCTACCATCTGTCTCCCAACAGCTGTTCCAGTGGGTCCCCTCCCCCAACCTTCTCTGAGCCTTCGGGGTCCATGTGACCTGGCAATTTAGCCCATGGTGTGCAAAAAAGTGCCGCTCAGAGGTAAAACAACCCAACTTAACGTCCCATCCGAGTGACGGTGCTGTTTCCAAGCCCATCGGTGTCCCCTATTGACTGAGGTCAAGACGGGAGTTTTTGGAAGATAAAACTGAACGCTGATCCAGCTGGGAGTCGAACTTGGGAACTGCAGATTACGAGCCTGGCGTGCTACCGACTGAGCCATCCTCGCCCCCACCAGAAGTTTAGGAGCGATTGAACAGCGGCAAGTAGCTCAATGGTCAGAGTGTCTGATATTTTTTCCTCAAGGCAAATTTTCCTTTAAATCCATCTCCATGCTGTTATTTAAAAGTGTTCAACTACTTAGCAAAAAATGGGGCGGGGGTGGCTCAGTCGATAGCCCGCCAGGCTCGTAATCTGTAGTTCCCAGGTTCGAGTCCCAGCTGGGTCAGCGTTGAGATTTATCTCCGCAAAATTCCCCGCCCTGCCCACGGTCAGTAGGGGACACCGATGGGCTTGGAAACGACGCCGTCCGTCGGATGGGACGTTAAGCCGTGGACCCGTGTATGGGAGAGCCATACCCTGTGCACGTTAAAGAACACGCTGGATGGCCTTGACGGGAGGCTGACATCTGTCTCCAAACAGCTATTCCAGTGGGTCCCCTCCCTCAACCTTCTCTGAGCCTTCGGGGTGCTTGTGACCTGGGGGCGGGAGTGACTCAGTCGGTAGCGAGCCAGGCTCATAATCTGTAGTTCTCAGGTTCGAGTCCCAGCTGGGTCAGCGTTGAGATTTATCTCCGCAAAATTCCCCGCCCTGCCCACGGTCAGTAGGGGGCACCGATGGGCTTGGAAAAGCCGCCGTCCGTCGGATGGGACGTTAAGCCGTGTCCCCGTGTGCGGGAGAGACATACCCTGTGCACGTTAAAGAACACGCTGGATGACCTTGACGGGAGGCTACCATCTGTCTCCCAACAGCTGTTCCAGTGGGTCCCCTCCCCCAACCTTCTCTGAGTCTTCGGGGTCCATGTGACCTGGCCATTTAGCCCATGGTGTGCAAAAAAGAGCAGCTCAGAGGTAAAACAACCCAACGTTAAAGAACACGCTGGATGGCCTTGACGGGGGGGGGGCTACCATCTGTCTCCCAACAGCTGTTCCAGTGGGTCCCCTCCCCCAACCTTCCCTTAGCCTTCGGGGTCCATGTGACCTGACCATTTAGCCCATGGTGTGCAAAAAAGTGCCGCTCAGAGGTAAAACAACCCAACCCAATCCGTGGCCTAGTAGCAGCGTATTTCGGTACTAATCGAAGGAGACTTGAGTTCGAGCCCCAGGTAACGCATGGATGTTTGTGTTGCCTTTCTGCCGAGGTCTCACCAATTTTGCAGACCTTCTGTTAAAGCAAAGAAACCGACAGGCTCCTGTGAGAACTCTCTACCAGGTAGCTGCTTGAGACGTTTTTTGTATTGAGTCAGTTTTTCGTAAAATTGAAAGAAAATAATCAGAAACCTTTGAAAAAATAAAAATAAATAACCCCTCAAGCAGCTGCTTGCCACAGAGGTCTGATAGGAACATGTCAGTTTATATGCCATAGTAGCAGGTCTGTGAGGATGGCAGGACCTCAGCAGAAAAACGACACATACAACCATGCCTTACCCGGGGCTCGAACCCAGGTCCCTCAGATCAGCAGCCAAGCGCGCTAACCACTCTTTGAAAGGAAAAGATTAATTATTTGATAAATGTTCATTACCTTTTACAGAGAGCAGAAATGTTGATCTTTTAGTCTTTGGCGTTCAACATTTGAATATTCTTCAAGAGTGGACTTATCAAGAACTCTAACGAGATAATGTTCGTTTTTGTTATTTCAGTCTTTACATTTAAGTCTCTTTTGCACTCGACAGCACTTGTAGAAGGGCGAGTTGGTATCAGAGATATTTATACTTCACTTCAACGTTCTTGTATTTCTTCAGCGTTTTAGACATGGGGCGGGGGTGGCTCATATTTCTTCAGCGTTTTAGACATGAGAATTGACAAGTAGTCATTAGGAAGGGACAACTCCACAGAACTGGGGAGGGGGTGGCTCAGTCGGTAGCGCGCCAGGCTCGTAATCTGTAGTTCCCAGGTTCGAGTCCCAGCTGGGTCAGCGTTGAGATTTATCTCCGTAAAATTCCCCGCCCTGCCCACGGTCAGTAGGGGACACCGATGGGCTTGGAAAGGCCGCCGTCCGTCGGATGGGACGTTAAGCCGTGGCCTCGTGTGTGGGAGAGCCATATCCTGTGCACGTTAAAGAACACGCTGGATGGCCTTGACGAGAGGCTACCATCTGTCTCCAAACAGCTGTTCCAGTGGGTCCCATCCCCAACCTTCTCTGAGCCTTCGGGGTCCATGTGACCTGGCCATTTAGCCCATGGTGTGCAAAAAAGTGCCGCTCAGAGGTAAAACAACCCAACTCCACAGAACTAATGTAAATGCGTGCACCTGGAGGTTTGTCTCTTTGTATGACTTTATAACCCTCAAGTGAAAATGGCCAACACATGACTCCTCTTACACATTCTTTCTTTATCCTTTATCTGAAGGGGGCGGCGCAGTCGGTAGCACGCCAGCCTCGTAATCTGCAATTACCAGGTTCGAGTCCCAGCTGGGTTAGCTTTGAGATTTATCTCCACAAAAGGTCAATAGCGGACACCGATGGGCTTGAAAAGTCCGTCGGATGGGACGTTAAGCCGTGGTCCCGTGTGCGGGAGAGTCATACCCTGCGCACGTTAAAGAACACGCAGGATGGCGTTGACAGAAGGCTACCATCTGTCTCCCAACAGCTGTTCCAGTGGGTTCCCTCACTCAACCTTCTCTGAGCCTTTGGGATCCTTGTGACCTGGCCGAGTGTACTATCTGTCTCCCAACATCTGTTTCAGTTGGACCCTCCCCCAACCTTCTCTGAGCCTTCAGGGTCCTTGTGACTGGCCATTTAGCCCATGGTGTGCAAAACGTGCAAAGAGATAAAACAACCTAACTTTATCTGAAAATTAACTGAATAATCTTCAAGTATAGGAATAAATATCAGCAAATAATTTGCAGTTGATTATTTGTGCAAAGAAATGCACTTTAGGCAATATTATACTAATTTGTCTAATATTAGTAACGGTAGCTTTAATATATTCATATTTTACTTTCGCAAAGCATATAGTTGAGCCCGCTACTTATTATTATATTACAAAAATTTTGTTTTGTATTTGATAACCACTATGACTCAACAGTAAAAAGCAAATTTTATTATAATGTTTGACAATTTATTTTTAGAATTTAATTCCTATGATGTTGTTTGGAAGTCCCTGAAAGTCAGCTATACTGAAGTAAGTTGTGAACCTTCAAGTGAAATTTGCTACAAGACGGCGCCCTTTCATTGTCCCTTACTGACCATGGAGTTTTTGTAGAGATAAATCTCGACGATGGGACTCGAACCCGGGAACTGCAGATTACGAGGCTGGCACGCTATCGACTGAGTCGCTCCCGCCTCTGGGAAACACGTAAAGTTGGGTTGGGTTGTTTTACCTCTGAGCGGCACTTTTTTGCACACCATGGGCTAAATGGCCAGGTCACATAGACCCCGAAGGCTCAGAGAAGGTTGGGGGAGAGGACCCACTGGAACAGCTGTTGGGAGACAGATGGTAGCCTTCCGTCAAGGCCATCCAGCGTGTTCTTTAACGTGCACAGGGTATGGCTCTCCCGCACACGGGACCACGGCTTAACGTCCCATCCGACGGACGGCGGCCTTTCCAAGCCCATCGGTGTTCCCTACTGACCGTGGGCAGGGCGGGGAATTTTGCGGAGATAAATCTCAACGCTGACCCAGCTGGCCATGTCACAAGAAACCGAAAGTTAGATTGGGTTGATTTGCATGTGACCTACACATTTTTGTACACAATGGGCTAAATGGCTGGGTCACAAGAACCCCAAAGGTTCAGAGTTATATTGGGTAGTTTTACTTCTGAGCAACACTTTTTGGCACACAATGGGCAAAATAGCCGGGTCACAAGAACCCCAAAGGCTTGGTGATTGATTCGGTTGTTTTTAACTCTGAGCGATAATTTTTTGCACACAATGGGCTAAATGACCGGTTCACAAGAACACCAAGAGCTCAGAGTTAGAATGGGTTGTTTTAACTCTGAGCAACCCTTTTTGGCACACAATGGGCTAAATGGGCGTGTCACAAGAATCCCAAAGGCTTAGAGTTTGATTGGGTTGTTTAACCTCTGAGCGGCACTGTTTTGCACACAATGGGCTAAATGACTGGTTTACAAGAACATCAAGGGTTCAGAGTTAGAATGGGTTGTTTTACCTCTGAGCACACCGATGGGTTTGAAAAGGCCGCCGACCGTCGGATGGGACTTTAAGCCGTAACTTCGTGTGCGGGATAACCATTCCTTGTGCACGTTAAAGAACACGCTGGATAGCCTTGACGGGAGGCTACCATCTGTACCTTGATGGGAGGCTACCATCTGTACCTTGACGGGAGGCTACCATCTGTCTGCTACCTTGACGGGCGGCCCAACAGCTGCTCCAGTGGGTCTCCTCCCCCAACCTTCTCTGAGCCTTAGGAGGTAAAACAACTCAACCGTACCTGAGCTCTTGGGGTCTTCGTGACTTGGCCCTTCAATCCATTGTGCTCATAAAGTGCCGCTCAGAAGTAAAACAACACAACTGTACTCTGAGCTGTTTGGGGTCCTCGTGACTTGGCCATTCAATCCACTCTACTCATAAAGTGCCTCTCAGAAGTAAAATAACCCAACCGTACTCTGAGCCCTTGGAGTCCTTGTGACTTGGCCATTCAATCCACTGTGTTCATAAAGTGCCGCTCAGAGGTAAAACAACCCAACCGTACTTTGAGCTCTTGGGGTTCTTGTGACTTGGCCATTCAAACCAGTATGCTCATAAAGTGCCGCTCAGAGGTAAAACAACCCAACCGTACTCTGAGCTCTTGGGGTTCTTGTGATTTCGCCATTCAATCCACTGTGTTCATAAAGTACCACTCAGAAGTGAAACAACCGAACCATACTCTGAGCTCTTTGGGGTCCTCGTGATTTGGGCATTCAATCCACTGTGATCATAAATTGCCTCTCAGAAGTAAAATAACCCAACAGTACTCTGAGCCCTTGGGGTCCTTATGACTTGGCCGTTCAATCCACTGTGTTCATAAAGTGCTGCTCAGAAGTAAAACAACTCACCGTACTCTAAGCCCTTGGGGTCCTTATGACTTGGCCGTTCAATCTACTGTGGTCATAAATTGCTGCTCAGAAGTAAAACAACTCACCGTGCTCTAAGCCCATGGGGTCCTTATGACTTGGCCATTCAATCCACTGTTCATAAAGTGCCTCTCAGAGGTAAAACTTATTCACCCGAAAATCGAGAATTACCAAATTTTGTTATAGGTCTTTTTTTGAAAATCGATATTAAGATAAATCTGAGTGAAGTCTTTAAATTTATAAAAACATCTGTGTGAATATTTGTAGGGTTATTTCTCGTTAGAAAACTTATTATCAATGTTAAGGAACTTTGAACATAGTTTCCAATCCACATAACACAGAAAAATGTGACAATATTTCCAGTAATGTAGTGTATGCGGAATAAACAAAAATCAGTGTAACGATTAGGTTAAATAATTGCTGCTGATTACAGCAGAAAACAAAAATTTTAATATATCCTGAAGAAAAATTTATCTTCCAAAATAATTAAACAGATATAATTTTAAAATTACAGAAAGCAGGCATGTATGTGATCATTAGTAAAATGGTGCTGATTTCAGATTCATTTGGAAATCCAGCGTAAATACAATAACCTATACATTTAAATAAGTTCTTTTTTTTAATCAAAATTCCTTTTATTAGACACAAAAGGAGAAAGTTTTTTTTTAGGAGCGGAATTTAGCGTTTAATGACTTGTGTTGAGATCAGCTATGCTAATTAATTAGAAGAAAGACATATTTCTTAGAACTTTGATGTTGATGTTGAAAAAGGGAAAAAAAATTAACCGGTAGCTTAGTTTTAAAATATTATTTCATAAAGCTAATTAATTCCTATGGATCTATCTCTATGTATTGAAAGAAGAGGATCTGTTTGTAAGCATAAACAAACTCTTAGTTTTGATCTTGTTAAGATAATTGGGAAGAGATTGTCTTATTAAGGATCTTTGTTTACAATGAGATTCATTCTTTTTTTATAAACATGATTGAATTAAAAAGAAAAAATGTTTCAAAAGAAATCTCAGCTAATAAAAGCTTGAAGAAGTGTAGAAAGGAAAAAGCATAAAAGAATAGAAATATGAATTTCAAATGAAGAGTTATTTTCGCTCTGTATACGTTTGAGACATTAATATTTAAATTCAGAAATTCAGCAGTAGTCTTATAACGATTGGTGACTATAATTAATGGGACAAATTAATGTTTTCTTATATCATCTCAAGGCTCCAAATCCGCAAAACTACCCGCCCTGCCCACGGTCAGTAGGGGACACAGATGGGCTTGGAAAGGCCGCCGTCCGTCGGATAGGACGTTAAGCCGTGGCCCCATGTGCAGGAGAGCCATACGCTGTGCACGTTAAAGAACACGCTGGATTGCCTTGACGGGAGGCTACCATCTGTCTCTCAACAGCTGTTCCAGTGGGTCTCCTCCCCCAACTTTCTCTGAGCCTTTGTGGTCCTTGTGACCTGGCCATTTAACCCATGGTGTGCAAAAAAAGTTCCGCTCAGAAGTAAAACAACCCAACCGTACTCTGAGCCCTTAGGGTCCTTGTGACTAGGCCATTCAATCCACTGTGTTCATAAAGTGCTGCTTAGAGGTAAAACAACCCAACCGTTCTCTGAGCTCTTGGGGTCCTCGTGATTTGGCCATTCAATCCACTGCGTTCATAAAGTGCCGCTCAGAGGTAAAACAACCCAACTGAAGGCTCCAAAACTTTCAAAACGAATTAGGACCAGTACCATGGTTCTTAAAGAACGGTGACTTACATAAATGATTGAACATCGATCTGTCAAAAAGTTTACCAGAACTACTTCGGCAAACTTATTTACGAAGATAGAATAGCATTCTGATCTTCTGATCACTGAACTTTTAGATTATGACCATAGATGTGAACAGAAGTACAAGAGGCTTTGGTCCTTGCTTTTAGAGCTTTAACCCTTTCCTTCTACATTGAATTTCGTCCTAATTTTCCACTAACACAGAAAAAAAAAAACACGTATGTTTGTCCACCATGCAAATATTTGAATGTGATTTATCGTTTATTTATCTGTTTATAAATTTTTTTTCCAAAGTTTCAAATCTGATGAGCTAAATTGGCTTTTTTTTCTGCTGAAGGATGTATGGGTGCGATGGACACGGTACTCTGGTATTGAGTTCTATGATCTCTGCTCTCTTTATTTCCTATAACTTACTCTTATGATAGTCGGTAGCGCGCCAGGCTTGTAATCTGTAGTTCCCAGGTTCGAGTCCCAGCTGGGTCAGCGTTGAGATTTAACTCCGCAAAATTCCCCGCCCTGCCCACGGTCAGTAGGGGACACCGATGGGCCTGGAAAGGCAGCCGTCCGTCGGAGGAGACGTTAAGCCGTGGCCCCGTGTGCGGGAGAGACATACCCTGTGCACGTTAAAGAACACGCTGGATGGCCTTGACGGGAGGCTACCATATGTCTCCCAACAGCTGTTTCAGTGGGTCCCCTCCTTCAACCTTCTCTGAGCCTTCGGGGTCCATGTGACCTGGCCATTTAGCCCATGGTGTGCAAAAAAGTGCCACTCAGAGGTAAAACAACCCAACCCAACTCTTATGATATTTGCTAAATAGATAGTCTAGAACAGGAGCTATAAGGGTCCGGACCGTCATGTCCTCATAGGAGGTAAAACCTTTTATTTCGTTTTGAGAAACAATCTTGTTTTTTTTAGGTGAGTTGGGTTGTTTTACCTCTGAGCGGCACTTTTTTACCCACCATGGGCTAATTATCCAATCCACGTGGGACACCGAAGGCTCAGAGAAGGTTGGGGGAGGGGACCCACTGGAACAGCTGTTGGGAGACAGATGGTAGCTTCCCGTCAAGGCCATCCAGCGTGTTCTTTAACTTTGGGTTGTTTTACCTCTGAGCGGCACTTTTTTGCACACAATGGGCTAAATGGTCAGGTCACATGAACCCAAGGCTCAGAGAAGGTTGGGGGAAGGGACCCACTGGAACAGCTGTTGGGAAACATGATATCCCATGAATCGTGTTCCTTAACATGCACAGGGTATGGTTCTCCCGCACACGGAGACATTGCTTAATGTTCCATCCGACGGACGGTGGCCTTTCCAAGCCCATCGGCGTCCCCTACCGACCGTGGCAGGGCGGGAATTTTTGCGGAGATAAATCTCAACGCTGACCCAGCTGGGACTCGAACCTGGGAACTACAGATTGCGAGCCTGGCGCGCTACCGACTGAGCCACCCCCGCCCCTTAAAACTAAGTATTTTAAAAATATGAATTATAAAATTTTGTTAGTGCCAATCCAATAAAAAAATAGTTTTTGAATTATCTCTTGAAAAAAACCTGTATTTCCAATGATAATTTTATGAACATAAGACCACCAAGATTTGGAATTTGTAGTATATACACTATATTGCAAAAAGTGTCCGGACACTTTCATGTTAAGTAAACGAATAGCCACATTCAAATCTGCCTTAATTTGAGTTCGGTAGGGTTGTTTTACCTCTGAACGGCACTTTTTGTGCTCCATGGGCTAAATGGCCAGCTGGCAACCACTAAATGGAACAGCTGTTGGGAGAGAGATGGTAGCCTCCCGTCAAGGCCATCCAAAGTGTTCTTTAACGTGCACAGCGTATGTCTCTCCCGCACACAGAGCCACGGCTTAACGTCTCATCCGACGGACGGCGGCCTTTCCAAGCCCATCGGTGTCCCCTACTGACCGTGGGCAGGGCGGGGAATTTTCCGGAGATAAATCTCAACGCTGATTGCGTAAAGAAGACAGATAGGGAATTATTAATAAGATACTAGCCTTTAAACAAATGTTTGGACATCTAACATAAACAACTCATTCATTAGCTGTCAACAAGTATTTTTTGTTTTTTACATCAAAATTCTTTTTATTAGAAGAAAAAAGTAAACTATGAAGAAAGCTTTTTATTAGGAATGCATTTTACTGTTTAATGAGTTGAGGTGCATTGTTTGAAATCAGCTATTTTAATTAGTGAGAACAGAAAAAAAATTCGGTATAAACTTTTACTCTTGAAAAAGAAGTGAAAACATTTCTACCGGTAGCTTAATTTTAAGAAATTGTTTACTAGAGCTAATTAATTCCTTTGGATGTATCTATACGTAACAAAAGAATTGGATCTGATTAGAAGCATAAATTTTTTAGTGTTGTTGTTCTTGAGATAAGTGGGAAGGAATTTGTATTGTTAAGGATTTTGATTAACAATGAGGCTCATTATTATTTTATAGACGTGGTTGAATTAAAAAAAATGTTTGAAACGAAATTTCTGATAATAAAGAACTCAAAGAAGTATATGAAGAATAAGACATAAAAGAATGGAAAGTCATAATTGAAATGAAGAGTTATTTTTGCTCTGTGTGTTTGTGCCATTATTATTTAAAATTAGAAAATCACGATTTTTATAAATAATTTAACTGTGATTCAGTTAATCTGAATGGTTGCAGTCTTGAGCAGGTGTCACAGTTTAATTATCTTGGGAGCTATGTAACAGATAATGGTGATGTGCGGCATGAGATTAACAGCGAATAGGGATTGCTGCCGGGACTTTTAAGAATCTATGGAGAGTGTGGAGAAATAGGCGTATACACCTAAAGACTAAAATTAGACTGTATAATAGTGTGGTTCTTTCTAGGGTTAGTTATGGTAGTGAAACTTGGACGCTGTGTAAACAAGATAACAGGAAACTAGATGCTTTTGATTCCAGATGCTTACGCAGTATCTTGGGCATTAGGTGGTTCAACTTTGTAACTAATGATGAGATTAGGCAAAGGAGTTTGCAACCTCCTTTAAGCAGCATATTGTGTAGAGAGAGACTCCGCTGGTTTGGCCATGTTGCCCGTATGGATAATTATAGATTGGCGAATAGGGTTATGAACAGTGTGCCTAAAGACCTCAGAAAGAAGGGGAGACCTAGGATGCGGTGGGCAGACAATGTCAAACAGGACCTTGTTAGAATTGGTGTGCAGTGACCAGGTGCAGTAGATGTAGCTCAGGATAGACTTGCTTGGAGAACTAAATTGCACGGTCTGGTTGGACCTCCTTAGCCCATGGCTGCTTGAGGATGATGATGATGATGAGCAGGACGATTTAAAATTGCAATGTACCAACGAATTAAGGGCAGTATGATATTCTAAGAACAGGAGTTGTAAGGTTCCGGAAACCCATGTAATAATAATAAAAAAAAATCGTTATTATTCAAAAGCAAAATAAAAACAACTCTTATTTTATTTGGATAGCAGGAAGCCCATTGTTAAAGGGTTTGTAACCTTCCCATCACATTTTTTTTTCACTCTTGTTTTACACTAGCTGAACTGTAACAGGCACTATCTGGCTCTCACTTTTAATCCGTATTTTTATTTTTATTGAGCTAACGGTTAGTCTTGTGAGTACCAAAACCATCAACACGTTACCACACAGATTGAACTCGAATAATTGCATGGCTTTGCTGACGTCATCGCAGGCTCTCATAGCCCTTTGTTTCAATCTGCACAAATCATCGAAAATTTTATTTCCGTGTCAATTGATTTTCATACAGTGTGGTTCCTACCACAGAGCTTTTTATACAATAGAGGTTGGGCTGTTTTATATATTAGCGGCACATTTTTGAAAATAATGGGCTAAATGACCAGGTCACAGGGACCCCCGAGAGCTCAGAGAAAGTTGGGGGAGAGAACCCACTGGACAGCTGTTGGGATACAGATGGTAGCCTACCGTCAAGGCCATCCAGTGTGCTCTTTAACGTGCACAGGGTATGACTCTCCCGCACACGGGTTGTTTGGGTTGGGTTGTTTTACCTCTGAGCGGTACTATTTTGCACACCATGGGTTAAATGGCCAGGCCATATGGACCCCGAAGGCTCAGAGAAGGTTGTGGGAGGGGACCCACTGGAACAGCTGTTGGGAGACAGATGTTAGACTCCCGTCAAGGCCATCCAAAGTGTTCTTTAACGTGCACAGGGTATGGCTCTCCTGCACACGGCGCCACGGCTTAACGTCCCATCCGACGGACGGCAGCCTTTCCAAGCCCATCGGTGTCCCCTACTGACCGTGGGCAGGGCGGGCAATTTTGCGGAGATAAATCTCAACGCTGACCCAGCTGGGACTCGAACCTGGGAAGTACAGATTACGAGCCTGGCGCGCTACCGACTGAGCCACCCCCGCCCCCACATACAATGGACTAAATGACCAGGTCACAGGGACCCCGAGAGCTCAGAGAAAGTTGGGGGAGGGAACCCACTGGACAGTTGTTGGGATACAGATGGTAGCCTCCCGTCAAGGCCATTCACTGTGTTCTTTAAGGGGCACAGGGTATGTCTCTCCTGCACATGGAACCATGACTTAACGTCCCATCCGACAGACGGCTAAGGCCCATCTGTGTCCCCTACTGACCGTGGCAGGGTGGGGAATTTTGCGGAGATAAATCTCAACGCTGACCCAGCTGGGAATTTAATTTTAAAAATTAAATATCCCCTCAAGCAGCTGCTTGCCACAGAGGTCTGACAGGAGCCTGTCAGTTTATATGCCACAGTAGAAGATCTGAGAGTATGGCACGACCTCAGTTGAAAAACGACACATACATTCATGCCTTATCGGGAGCTCGAACCCAGGTCCCTTAGATCAGTAGCCAAGCGCGCTAACCACTCGGCCACGGGACGGCAGCTGGGAATAATAGAGGTAAAACATATAAAAAATTCGCCATTGGCCAATAAGGAGCTAGTGTCATGGCCGAATAGTTGGGCAAAACAAAGGGATCTTGTCTTAACTGTATGCGTATAATTAAATGCGTTATTTCAACATTTTTTTTGTAAATTACATCCAAAGGTATCAAGATAAATATTGTGTAGGTACCTCTGAATAAAAAGAAATCTATTTAACAGTTGAGACAATTTTCTAAAAAACATGTTCCTACTTCTATTGCATGCCGTTTGTCACTGATTTGTCAGATGTTTCGGATCAGCTTCCTAAGTTAATAATCTATAGTAACTGGTTCTTCATCAAGTAAAATATATAAACTGAAGATTAAAGGGTCATAAATTTTTTTTATATACATTTCTTACTGCCTACCGCAACAGGAAATGGATAATATTTATTCATTTACACCTGTCATACGCGGCTATTGTTGGTGAAACTTTATGTGGGAAATGAAAGGTTATATATTGTGGGCATTGTGGTAATTCCAAATTAAGAAAGAAATGCGTAAACGTAAATGTAATGTTTCTACAGATTCTGAGAATAAATCTATCTATCTATATGGGGGTCCTGAAGTTTTCATTGAGAATAAATTTCCCCGCCCTGCTCACGGTCAGTAGGGGACACTGATGGGCTTGGAAAGGCCGCCGTCCGTCGGATGGGACGTTAAGCCGTGGCCCCGTGTGCGGGAGAGCCATACCGTGTGCACGTTAAAGAACACGCTGGATGGCCTTGACGGGAGTCTACCATCTGTCTCCGAACAGCTGTTGCAGTGGGTCCCCTCCCCCAACCTTCTCTTGAGCCTTCGGGGTTCATGTGACCTGGCCATTTAGCCCATGGTGTGCAAAAAAGTGCCGCTCAGAGGTAAAACAACCCAAAACAACAACCCTTGACCGCCGAAAGGGTCCGGAGCAGAGTGGGACGTTGACTCTGAGAGCCAACATATCGAAGGACTTTGTACTAAAGTCTAGTAGTCAGGGATTGCTTGACCTTATTGGGGCGGAAGTGGCTCAGTCGGTCGCGCGCTAGACTCGTAATCTGTTGTTCTCGGGTTCGAGTCCCAGATGGGTCAGCGTTGAAACTTATCTCCGCAAAACTCTCCGCCGTGCCCACGGTCAGTAGGGGACACCGATGGGCTTGGAAAGACCGTCGTCCGTCGGATGGGACGTTAAGCAGTGACCCCGTGTGCGGGAGAGCCATACCCTGTGCACGTTAAAGAACACACTGAATGGCCTTGATGGGAGGCTACCATCTGTCTCCCAACAGCTGTTCCAGTGGGTCTCCTCCCCCAACCTTCTCTGAGACTTCGGGGTCCTTGTGACCTGGCCTTTCAGCCCATTGTGCGCAAAAAAAGTGCCTCTTAGTGGTAAATCAACACAACCTGCTTTTGGGTTGAGTTACTTTACCACTGAGGGGCACTTTTTTGCGCACAATGGGCTGAAAGGACAGGTCACAAGGACCCCGAAGGCTCACACCATGTTTCATGATGAGTGTAACGAGGCATGGGCGCGAGGGATTCTGGTGAAGAGAAATGATATTAATAAGGCTGGGTGACGACTGAAGTGGTTCTTCGGCAACTAACTTCAAATTATTTGAGACCATTTTCAGATTTTGTGCCGAGATGTGCGCAGTATAGAAACTCTCTGTCCTATTAGTGCAAGGAGACTTGAAATACATGTGCTATGTCACAGAGACTATAATACTGACTATATTACTGACAAGTCAGTAAGTGCACAGAGACTATAATACTGACTCTCTTATATTTATTTAGTTGCACAGAAGAGAGATATTTTTAGAGATATTTAGAGATATTTTTTCATATTTTTAGAAAGGACAGAAAAACTGACTCAAGTTATGCACTAAAAGATGGACTGGTGAAGACTTATGCACTAAAAGATGGACTGGAGAAGACTTATACATTAAAGGGATGGACTGGTGAAGACCTATGCACTAAAAGATGGACTGGTCAGTAGGACTGGCCTATGAAGATTCTTGGAGGGGATATGTCAAGGATGCTCCAATCTTGTGCATGCATCCTTCTTATGCTACATTTGGTAAGGCGAGAGCCATGTGCTTGTATGTATGACTGCCAGAACTCAGACCGGGCTCCGCAGGGTGTTACTGTGTGAAAAGAAGGATCCTTAATGAGCTGTGCCGCAGGGTGTTACTATATGAACCGAAGGATCCTTAATGAGCTCTGCCGCAGGGTGTTACTGTATGAACCGAAGGATCCTTAATGAGCTCTGCCGCAGGGTGTTACTGTATGAACCGAAGGATCCTTAATGAGCTCTGCCGCAGGGTGTTACTGTATGTACCGAAGGATCCTTAATGAGCTCTGCCGCAGGGTGTTACTATATGAACCGAAGGATCCTTAATGAGCTCTGCCGCAGGGTGTTACTGTATGAACCGAAGGATCCTTAATGAGCTCTGCCGCAGGGTGTTACTGTATGAACCGAAGGATCCTTAATGAGCTCTGCCGCAGGGTGTTACTGTATGTACCGAAGGATCCTTAATGAGCTCTGCCGCAGGGTGTTACTATATGAACCGAAGGATCCTTAATGAGCTCTGCCGCAGGGTGTTACTGTATGAACCGAAGGATCCTTAATGAGTTCTGCAGCAGTTTGTGCAGCAGTGGAGAGCGAAAAGAGGGAGACTTCTCCCTTGACTGCCGAACGTGTCTAAAGCAGAGTGGGACGTTGACTCTGGAAGCCAACGTATTGAAAGAGTTTGTACTAAAGTCTAGTTTAGCATTCAGAGAGTGCTTGACTTCATTGTATCGGTAAGGCAGTGAATTAAGGCTATGCACAAATAAAGTATTTATATATATATAAAGTGAAATGTGTGATATTAAAAGTTATATCTAACCAAGAGATACTAAGTGCCTGGTTTTCTTAATGAACACATCAGCTGCAGGTATGGGTCGGGTTGCTTTACCTCTGAACGGCACTTTTTGGCACACTATGGGCTAAATGGCCAGGTCACATGGACCCCGAAGGCTCAGAGAAGGTTGGGGGAGGGGACCCACTGGAACAGCTGTTGGGAGATAGATGGTAGTCTCCCGTCAAGGCCATCCAGCGTGCTCTTTAACGTGCACAGCTTATGGCTCTCCCGCACACGGGGCCACGGCTTAACGTCCCATCTGACGGACCGCGGCCTTTACAAGCCCATCGGTGTCCTCTACTGACAGTGGGCAGGGCGGGAAGTTTTGTGGAAATAAATCTCAACGCTGACCCAGCTGGACGCGAACGTGGGATTGCATGTAACGACGCCTGGTATGCTGGAGCGTAAAGGCATTCCAACACCTTAAGGAATATATACCAAATTGCATATATACTGTAATTCGGGATAAAGGAAGTCCAACTTGATATTGAATAAAGTTTTCTAATTTAGTCGCCGGTGGGCTTAGTTAACAATTGTATATTTAGAGCGACAGCCACCCGGCAAGTCGCTAAACAAAAGGCAATAGGATTCGCAATCCTACTGACAAGGCTATACCCAATCCTTCTG
The DNA here is from genome assembly GCA_038380435.1 of Ryuthela nishihirai. Taxonomy (NCBI): domain Eukaryota; kingdom Metazoa; phylum Arthropoda; class Arachnida; order Araneae; family Heptathelidae; genus Ryuthela; species Ryuthela nishihirai. The sequence continues at coordinate 74,750,963 of JAWZYU010000006.1, forward strand.
CTGTTCCTAACGCCAACACAAAGGTTGGGTTGTTTTACCTCTGAGCAGCACTTTTTTTTGCACACCCTGGGCTAAATGACCAGGTCACAATGACCCTGAAGGCTCAGAGAAGGTTGGGGGAGGAGACCCACTGGAACAGCTGTTGGGAGACAGACCTTCAAGATCATCCAAAGCTCATCTGTGTTCCCTACTGACCATAGGCAGGGCGAAAAGTTTTGCGGAGATAAATCTCAGTGCTGAACCAACTGGGACTCGAACCTGGGAACTACAGATTACGAGCCTGGCGTACTAGTAGTAGAAACTACTAACGTAGGTGTTAAAGTTTTAAACACCTTCTCCTACAAGAGTTCAGACGCTAGGGTCTTTTTAAAAATTTATTTCCTTTGTTGGAAATACCGCCAGTCTGGTCACGTGATGTATCTGTTAGGCTCACTCGGGCCAATCAAGCACGCCCACTTTCCAAGCTAGTGAGGACCTTTCCACTATGCAACTCCAAGCGCGGGATATTATTAAATACACAGGTTGCTTTTCACCGGGTCCGGAGGGCGGGGGTGGCTCAGTCGGTAGCGCGCCAGGCTCGTAATCTGTAGTTCCCAGGTTCGAGTCCCAGCTGGGTCAGCGTTGAGATTTTATCTCCGCAAAATTCCCCGCCCTGCCCACGGTCAGTAGGGGGACACCGACGGGCTTGAAAAGGCCGCCGTCCGTCGGATGGGACGTTAAGCCGTGGTCCCGTGTGCGGGAGAGCCATATCCTGTGTACGTTAAAGAACACGCTGGATGGTCTTGACGGGAGGCTACCATTTGTCTCCCAACAGCTGTTCCAGTGGGTCCCCTCCCCCAACCTTCTCTGAGCCTTCGGGATCCTTGTGGCCTGGCCATTTAGCCCATTGTGTGCAAAAAAGTGCCGCTCAGAGGTAAAACAACCCAACCCAACCCGGGTCCGGAGCTGCCTTTCTTGTTGCTAGGCGATGTTCTACAGTAGGGGTTCTCAAAGTAGGGTTCGTGGTAAAAATTTTAGGGGTACGCCGTGAGAGCTCAAAAGTCGCTAGATTTAGTAACAAAATTTTATTCCCATTGCTATAATATAACTATAGTTTTATCTATCTATACAAGGAGTAAGCCAGTTACATACACGTTTCCACCGGGTACATGAAGTATAAAAGTTTGAGAACCACTGCTTTACAGGAAAATCGCACTCCGGACTCGCCCTAGCAGATCGGTTGGGTAGGTTGTTTTACGTCTGAGCGGCACTTTTTGCACATCGTGGGCTAAATGACCAAGCCGCAAGGATCCCGAAGGCTCAGAGAAAGTTGTGGGGAGGGGACCCACTGGAACATTTGTTGGGAGACAGATGGTAGCCTCCCTGCAAGGCCATCCAACATGTTGTTTAACATGCACAAGGTATGACTCTTCCATACACGGAGCGAACCTTAACGTCTCATTAGGCGGAAGGCGGCATTTTCAAACCGAACGGTGTTCCCTATTGACCGAGGGCAGGGCGGGGAGTTTTGCAGAAATAAAACTTAACGCTGACCAAGGTAGGACTCGAACCTGGGTACTGCAGATTTCCAGCTGGGGCGCTACAGGCAGAGCTCACTCCCTAGCGGAATTGAGTCTCTATAATGATCTCAAAGGATTTTATGCTAATTTTGACGTTATACGTAAAGTTTTAATACAGCTCTGAATAGCTACCGTTATGTTTATTTTCACAATATAATATAATTAAATGTGATAAGTTTGCTTAGTGTAGAGTTCTTTTCCTTTGCCTCTTTATAGCTAAGAGGTTAATGCATAAATTTTTATACCTGAATAATTTTCTAATTTATAAGCACGACTTAAAAAAATTCTTTTCTTTAATCGATTACAAGTTCCAAAAGAAAGAGAACCTCCACGAAAGGATAACATTTCTTTTGAATACCTATTTAGACAATAGATGCATATAATCCCCTTAAATATGCCAATTAACATATAGATAATACATCTTTTTCCTCTTTAATTTAAATATTGATATATTCATTTGTTGGGAATGCAACCATGAAAAATACAACAAGTGCAGAATTGCTTTCTGTTGTATGTTGTTTTGGTGTCAACATTGTAACGAGAGCCTGGAGCATTTCATGACCTTTTACGGAGATGTTTACTTTTTCTAGTATTAACTATCTAAATGATTTCTCGAAAAAACTTTTAAAGTTCAACTTCCATTTTTCCTTAAGGCCCATTCCAACAAAACGAAATCTCGATGATGATGATGAAAAGAAATTAATATTATTTTTGAGTTTAGTCATAAGGGATGACTTTTGTTATCTTTAGTTTGTTAATCGATGATTTGAAGGAATACATGGCCTTTGGCTCTAATGTATTAGAATTTTTGATAAACATTTATTTCCAGAACTAAGCATTCACGGCATGGGAATTGAGCAAAGTACCAGGCTGTTACAGTGAAAAAAAAAACCCGAAGCGTATTGAACGGGGTTTGGTTGTTTTACCTCAAAGAAGCACTTTTCTTACAATGAGATAAATTAACAAGTCACTAAGACCCCAGCTTTCTCTGAGCGCTTGCTCACAGCGTTCAGAGAAAGTTGGGAATTGGGTCCGGTTATTTTACCTCTTAGTACCAGTTAAAACAATGAGCTAAATGATGAGATCATTAGAACCACAAATGCTCAGAGAAGGTTGAGGATTAGGTAGGGTTATTTTACTTCTGAGTAGCAGTTTGTTTACCAAAAAATGGGCTAAATGACCAGGTCACTAGGATCCCAAATACTCAAAGAAGGTTCTTTGTCAAGAGATATTGTTTACCCAAGATTATTTTGAAGAGAGAGTTTGTCAAGATCTTTGTCAAGAAAGATTCTTTTCCCAAGATTGTTTTGAAGAGAGATTGTAGCTATGATCTATGTCAAGAGAGATTTTCTCAAGATTGTTGTCAAGATCTTTGTCAAGAGAGATTTTCCGAAGAGTGTTGCCAAGATGTTTGTCAAGAGAGATTTTCCCAAGATTGTTGCCAAGAACTTTGTCAAGAGAAATTTTCCCCAAGATTTTTGCCAAAATCTTTGTCAAGAGAGATTTTCTGAAGAGTGTTGCCAAGATGTTTGTCAAGAGAGATTTTCCCAAGATTGTTGCCAAGATTTTTGTCAAGAGAGATTTTCCCAAGATTGTTGCCAAGATGTTTGTCAACAGAGACTTTCCCAAGATTGTTGCCAAAATCTTTGTCAAGAGAGATTTTCCCAAGATTGTTGCCAAGATCTTTGTCAAGAGAGATTTTCCCAAGAGTGTTGCCAAGATCTTTGTCAAGAGAGATTTTCCCAAGATTGTTGCCAAGATCTTTGTCAAGAGAGATTTTCCCAAGATTGTTGCCAAGATGTTTGTCAAGAGAGATTTTCCCAAGATTGTTGCCAAAATCTTTGTCAAGAGAGATTTTCCCAAGATTGTTGCCAAGATCTTTGTCAAGAGAGATTTTCCCAAGAGTGTTGCCAAGATGTTTGTCAAGAGAGATTTTCCCAAGATTGTTGCCAAGATCTTTGTCAAGAGAGATTTTCCCAAGATTGTTGCCAAGATCTTTGTCAAGAGAGATTTTCCCAAGATTGTTGCCAAGATCTTTGTCAAGAGAGATTTTCCCAAGATTGTTGCCAAGATCTTTGTCAAGAGAGATTTTCCCAAGATTGTTGCCAAGATCTTTGTCAAGAGAGATTTTCCCAAGATTGTTACCAAGATGTTTGTCAAGAGAGATTTTCCCAAGATTGTTGCTAAGATGTTTGTCAAGAGAGATTTTCCCAAGATTGTTGCCAAAATCTTTGTCAAGAGAGATTTTCCCAAGATTGTTGCCAAGATCTTTGTCAAGAGAGAATTTCCCAAGATTGTTGCCAAGATGTTTGTCAAGAGAGATTTTCCCAAGATTGTTGCCAAGATCTTTGTCAAGAGAGATTTTCCCAAGATTGTTGCCAAGATCTTTGTCAAGAGAGATTTTCCCAAGATTGTTGCCAAGATGTTTGTCAAGAGAGATTTTCCCAAGATTGTTGCCAAGATCTTTGTCAAGAGAGATTTTCCCAAGATTGTTGCCAAGATGTTTGTCAAGAGAGATTTTCCCAAGATTGTTGCCAAGATGTTTGTCAACAGAGACTTTCCCAAGATTGTTGCCAAAATCTTTGTCAAGAGAGATTTTCCCAAGATTGTTGCCAAGATCTTTGTCAAGAGAGATTTTCCCAAGAGTGTTGCCAAGATGTTTGTCAAGAGAGTTTTCCCAAGATTGTTGCCAAGATCTTTGTCAAGAGAGATTTTCCCAAGATTGTTGCCAAGATCTTTGTCAAGAGAGATTTTCCCAAGATTGTTGCCAAGATCTTTGTCAAGAGAGATTTTCCCAAGATTGTTGCCAAGATCTTTGTCAAGAGAGATTTTCCCAAGATTGTTGCCAAGATCTTTGTCAAGAGAGATTTTTCCAAGATTGTTACCAAGATGTTTGTCAAGAGAGATTTTCCCAAGATTGTTGCTAAGATGTTTGTCAAGAGAGATTTTCCCAAGATTGTTGCCAAAATCTTTGTCAAGAGAGATTTTCCCAAGATTGTTGCCAAGATCTTTGTCAAGAGAGAATTTCCCAAGATTGTTGCCAAGATGTTTGTCAAGAGAGATTTTCCCAAGATTGTTGCCAAGATCTTTGTCAAGAGAGATTTTCCCAAGATTGTTGCCAAGATGTTTGTCAAGAGAGACTTTCCCAAGATTGTTGCCAAGATCTTTGTCAAGAGAGATTTTCCCAAGATTGTTGCCAAGATCTTTGTCAAGAGAGATTTTCCCAAGATTGTTGCCAAGATGTTTGTCAAGAGAGATTTTCCCAAGATTGTTGCCAAGATCTTTGTCAAGAGAGATTTTCCCAAGATTGTTGCCAAGATCTTTGTCAAGAGAGATTTTCCCAAGATTGTTGCCAAGATCTTTGTCAAGAGAGATTTTCCCAAGATTGTTGCCAAGATCTTTGTCAAGAGAGATTTTCCCAAGATTGTTGCCAAGATGTTTGTCAAGAGAGATTTTCCCAAGATTGTTGCCAAGATGTTTGTCAAGAGAGATTTTCCCAAGATTGTTGCCAAGATCTTTGTCAAGAGAGATTTTCCCAAGATTGTTGCCAAGATCTTTGTCAAGAGAGATTTTCCCAAGATTGTTGCCAAGAACTTTGTCAAGAGAGATTTTCCCAAGATTGTTGCCAAGATGTTTGTCAAGAGAGATTTTCCCAAGATTGTTGCCAAGATCTTTGTCAACAGAGATTTTCCCAAGATTGTTGCCAAGATGTTTGTCAAGATAGATTTTCCCAAGAGTGTTGCCAAGATGTTTGTCAAGAGAGATTTTCCCAAGATTGTTGCCAAGATCTTTGTCAAGAGGGATTTTCCCAAGATTGTTGCCAAGATCTTTGTCAAGAGGGATTTTCCCAAGATTGTTGCCAAGATCTTTGTCAAGAGAGATTTTCCCAAGATTGTTGCCAAGATCTTTGTCAAGAGAGATTTTCCAAAGATTGTTGCCAAGATCTTTGTCAAGAGAGATTTTCCAAAGATTGTTGCCAAGATCTTTGTCAAAAGAGATTTTCCCAAGATTGTTGCCAAGATGTTTGTCAAAAGAGATTTTCCCAAGATTGTTGCCAAGATCTTTGTCAAGAGAGATTTTCCCAAGATTGTTGCCAAGATCTTTGTCAAGAGAGATTTTCCCAAGATTGTTGCCAAGATCTTTGTCAAGAGAGATTTTCCCAAGATTGTTGCCAAGATCTTTGTCAAGAGAGATTTTCCCAAGATTGTTGCCAAGATCTTTGTCAAGAGAGATTTTCCCAAGATTGTTGCCAAGATGTTTGTCAAGAGAGATTTTCCCAAGATTGTTGCCAAGATGTTTGTCAAGAGAGATTTTCCCAAGATTGTTGCCAAGATCTTTGTCAAGAGAGATTTTCCCAAGATTGTTGCCAAGATCTTTGTCAAGAGAGATTTTCTCAAGATTGTTGTCAAGATCTTTGTCAAGAGAGATTTTCCGAAGAGTGTTGCCAAGATGTTTGTCAAGAGAGATTTTCCCAAGATTGTTGCCAAGATTTTTGTCAAGAGAGATTTTCCCAAGATTGTTGCCAAGATGTTTGTCAACAGAGACTTTCCCAAGATTGTTGCCAAGATGTTTGTCAAGAGAGATTTTCCCAAGATTGTTGCCAAGATCTTTGTCAAGAGAGATTTTCCCAAGATTGTTGCCAAGATCTTTGTCAAGAGAGATTTTCCCAAGATTGTTGCCAAGATCTTTGTCAAGAGAGATTTTCCCAAGATTGTTGCCAAGATGTTTGTCAAGAGAGATTTTCCCAAGATTGTTGCCAAGATCTTTGTCAAGAGAGATTTTCCCAAGATTGTTGCCAAGATCTTTGTCAAGAGAGATTTTCCCAAGATTGTTGCCAAGATCTTTGTCAAGAGAGATTTTCCCAAGATTGTTGCCAAGATGTTTGTCAAGAGAGATTTTCCCAAGATTGTTGCCAAGATGTTTGTCAAGAGAGATTTTCCCAAGATTGTTGCCAAGATCTTTGTCAAGAGAGATTTTCCCAAGATTGTTGCCAAGATCTTTGTCAAGAGAGATTTTCTCAAGATTGTTGTCAAGATCTTTGTCAAGAGAGATTTTCCGAAGAGTGTTGCCAAGATGTTTGTCAAGAGAGATTTTCCCAAGATTGTTGCCAAGATTTTTGTCAAGAGAGATTTTCCCAAGATTGTTGCCAAGATGTTTGTCAACAGAGACTTTCCCAAGATTGTTGCCAAAATCTTTGTCAAGAGAGATTTTCCCAAGATTGTTGCCAAGATCTTTGTCAAGAGAGAATTTCCGAAAAGTGTTGCCAAGATGTTTGTCAAGAGAGATTTTCCCAAGATTGTTGCCAAGATCTTTGTCAAGAGAGATTTTCCCAAGATTGTTGCCAAGATCTTTGTCAAGAGAGATTTTCCCAAGATTGTTGCCAAGATCTTTGTCAAGAGGGATTTTCCCAAGATTGTTGCCAAGATCTTTGTCAAGAGGGATTTTCCCAAGATTGTTGCCAAGATCTTTGTCAAGAGAGATTTTCCCAAGATTGTTGCCAAGATGTTTGTCAAGAGAGATTTTCCCAAGATTGTTGCCAAGATCTTTGTCAAGAGAGATTTTCCCAAGATTGTTGCCAAGGTGTTTGTCAAGAGAGATTTTCCCAAGATTGTTGCCAAGATCTTTGTCAAGAGAGATTTTCCCAAGATTGTTGCCAAGGTGTTTGTCAAGAGAGATTTTCCCAAGATTGTTGCCAAGGTGTTTGTCAAGAGAGATTTTCCCAAGATTGTTGCCAAGATCTTTGTCAAGAGAGATTTTCCAAAGATTGTTGCCAAGATCTTTGTCAAAAGAGATTTTCCCAAGATTGTTGCCAAGATGTTTGTCAAAAGAGATTTTCCCAAGATTGTTGCCAAGATCTTTGTCAAGAGAGATTTTCCCAAGATTGTTGCCAAGATCTTTGTCAAGAGAGATTTTCCCAAGATTGTTGCCAAGATCTTTGTCAAGAGAGATTTTCCCAAGATTGTTGCCAAGATCTTTGTCAAGAGAGATTTTCCCAAGATTGTTGCCAAGATGTTTGTCAAGAGAGATTTTCCCAAGATTGTTGCCAAGATGTTTGTCAAGAGAGATTTTCCCAAGATTGTTGCCAAGATCTTTGTCAAGAGAGATTTTCCCAAGATTGTTGCCAAGATCTTTGTCAAGAGAGATTTTCTCAAGATTGTTGTCAAGATCTTTGTCAAGAGAGATTTTCCGAAGAGTGTTGCCAAGATGTTTGTCAAGAGAGATTTTCCCAAGATTGTTGCCAAGAACTTTGTCAAGAGAAATTTTCCCCAAGATTTTTGCCAAAATCTTTGTCAAGAGAGATTTTCCGAAGAGTGTTGCCAAGATGTTTGTCAAGAGAGATTTTCCCAAGATTGTTGCCAAGATTTTTTGTCAAGAGGGATTTTCCCAAGATTGTTGCCAAGATCTTTGTCAAGAGAGATTTTCCCAAGATTGTTGCCAAGATCTTTGTCAAGAGAGATTTTCCCAAGATTGTTGCCAAGATGTTTGTCAAGAGAGATTTTCCCAAGATTGTTGCCAAGATCTTTGTCAAGAGAGATTTTCCCAAGATTGTTGCCAAGATCTTTGTCAAGAGAGATTTTCCCAAGATTGTTGCCAAGATCTTTGTCAAGAGAGATTTTCCCAAGATTGTTGCCAAGATGTTTGTCAAGAGAGATTTTCCCAAGATTGTTGCCAAAATCTTTGTCAAGAGAGATTTTCCCAAGATTTTGCCAAGATCTTTGTCAAGAGAGAATTTCCGAAAAGTGTTGCCAAGATGTTTGTCAAGAGAGATTTTCCCAAGATTGTTGCCAAGATCTTTGTCAAGAGAGATTTTCCCAAGATTGTTGCCAAGATCTTTGTCAAGAGAGATTTTCCCAAGATTGTTGCCAAGATGTTTGTCAAGAGAGATTTTCCCAAGATTGTTGCCAAGATCTTTGTCAAGAGAGATTTTCCCAAGATTGTTGCCAAGATCTTTGTCAAGAGAGATTTTCCCAAGATTGTTGCCAAGATCTTTGTCAAGAGGGATTTTCCCAAGATTGTTGCCAAGATCTTTGTCAAGAGAGATTTTCCCAAGATTGTTGCCAAGATCTTTGTCAAGAGAGATTTTCCCAAGATTGTTGCCAAGATGTTTGTCAAGAGAGATTTTCCCAAGATTGTTGCCAAGATCTTTGTCAAGAGAGATTTTCCCAAGATTGTTGCCAAGATGTTTGTCAAGAGAGATTTTCCCAAGATTGTTGCCAAGATCTTTGTCAAGAGAGATTTTCCCAAGATTGTTGCCAAGGTGTTTGTCAAGAGAGATTTTCAAAAGATTGTTGCCAAGATGTTTGTCAAGAGAGATTTTCCCAAGATTGTTGCCAAGATCTTTGTCAAGAGAGATTTTCCCAAGATTGTTGCCAAGATCTTTGTCAAGAGAGATTTTCCCAAGATTGTTGCCAAGATCTTTGTCAAGAGAGATTTTCCCAAGATTGTTGCCAAGATCTTTGTCAAGAGGGATTTTCCCAAGATTGTTGCCAAGATCTTTGTCAAGAGGGATTTTCCCAAGATTGTTGCCAAGATCTTTGTCAAGAGAGATTTTCCCAAGATTGTTGCCAAGATCTTTGTCAAGAGAGATTTTCCCAAGATTGTTGCCAAAATCTTTGTGAAGAGAGATTTTCCCAAGATTGTTGCCAAGATCTTTGTCAAGAGAGATTTTCCCAAGATTGTTGCCAAAATCTTTGTCAAGAGAGATTTTCCCAAGATTGTTGCCAAGATCTTTGTCAAGAGAGATTTTCCCAAGATTGTTGCCAAGATCTTTGTCAAGAGAGATTTTCCCAAGATTGTTGCCAAGATCTTTGTCAAGAGAGATTTTCCCAAGATTGTTGCCAAGATGTTTGTCAAGAGAGATTTTCCCAAGATTGTTGCCAAGATGTTTGTCAAGAGAGATTTTCCCAAGATTGTTGCCAAGATCTTTGTCAAGAGAGATTTTCCCAAGATTGTTGCCAAAATCTTTGTCAAGAGAGATTTTCCCAAGATTGTTGCCAAAATCTTTGTCAAGAGAGATTTTCCCAAGATTGTTGCCAAAATCTTTGTCAAGAGAGATTTTCCCAAGATTGTTGCCAAGATCTTTGTCAAGAGAGATTTTCCCAAGATTGTTGCCAAGATCTTTGTCAAGAGAGATTTTCCCAAGATTGTTGCCAAGATCTTTGTCAAGAGAGATTTTCCCAAGAGTGTTGCCAAGATGTTTGTCAAGAGAGACTTTCCCAAGATTGTTGCCAAGATCTTTGTCAAGAGAGATTTTCCCAAGATTGTTGCCAAGATCTTTGTCAAGAGAGATTTTCCCAAGATTGTTGCCAAGATCTTTGTCAAGAGAGATTTTCCCAAGATTGTTGCCAAGATCTTTGTCAAGAGAGATTTTCCCAAGATTGTTGCCAAGATGTTTGTCAAGAGAGATTTTCCCAAGATTGTTGCCAAGATCTTTGTCAAGAGAGATTTTCCCAAGATTGTTGCCAAGATGTTTGTCAAGAGAGACTTTCCCAAGATTGTTGCCAAGATCTTTGTCAAGAGAGATTTTCCCAAGATTGTTGCCAAGATCTTTGTCAAGAGAGATTTTCCCAAGATTGTTGCCAAGATGTTTGTCAAGAGAGATTTTCCCAAGATTGTTGCCAAGATCTTTGTCAAGAGAGATTTTCCCAAGATTGTTGCCAAGATCTTTGTCAAGAGAGATTTTCCCAAGATTGTTGCCAAAATCTTTGTGAAGAGAGATTTTCCCAAGATTGTTGCCAAGATCTTTGTCAAGAGAGATTTTCCCAAGATTGTTGCCAAAATCTTTGTCAAGAGAGATTTTCCCAAGATTGTTGCCAAGATCTTTGTCAAGAGAGATTTTCCCAAGATTGTTGCCAAGATCTTTGTCAAGAGAGATTTTCCCAAGATTGTTGCCAAGATCTTTGTCAAGAGAGATTTTCCCAAGATTGTTGCCAAGATGTTTGTCAAGAGAGATTTTCCCAAGATTGTTGCCAAGATGTTTGTCAAGAGAGATTTTCCCAAGATTGTTGCCAAGATCTTTGTCAAGAGAGATTTTCCCAAGATTGTTGCCAAAATCTTTGTCAAGAGAGATTTTCCCAAGATTGTTGCCAAAATCTTTGTCAAGAGAGATTTTCCCAAGATTGTTGCCAAGATCTTTGTCAAGAGAGATTTTTCCCAAGATTGTTGCCAAGATCTTTGTCAAGAGAGATTTTCCCAAGATTGTTGCCAAGATGTTTGTCAAGAGAGATTTTCCCAAGATTGTTGCCAAGATCTTTGTCAAGAGAGATTTTCCCAAGATTGTTGCCAAAATCTTTGTCAAGAGAGATTTTCCCAAGATTGTTGCCAAAATCTTTGTCAAGAGAGATTTTCCCAAGATTGTTGCCAAGATCTTTGTCAAGAGAGACTTTCCTAAGATTGTTGCCAAGATCTTTGTCAAGAGAGATTTTCCCAAGATTGTTGCCAAGATCTTTGTCAAGAGAGATTTTCCCAAGAGTGTTGCCAAGATGTTTGTCAAGAGAGACTTTCCCAAGATTGTTGCCAAGATCTTTGTCAAGAGAGATTTTCCCAAGATTGTTGCCAAGATCTTTGTCAAGAGAGATTTTCCCAAGATTGTTGCCAAGATCTTTGTCAAGAGAGATTTTCCCAAGACTGTTGCCAAGATGTTTGTCAAGAGAGATTTTCCCAAGATTGTTGCCAAGATCTTTGTCAAGAGAGATTTTCCCAAGATTGTTGCCAAGATGTTTGTTAAGAGAGATTTTCCCAAGATTGTTGCCAAGATCTTTGTCAAGAGAGATTGTTTCCAAGATTGCGTTGCAAGGGAGATTATTGCCAGGATTGTTACCAAGATCATTGTAAACAGAGATTGTTGCCACGGCTATCCATGACGTTTGGCTAAGGGTAAAAGCTTATCCTCGCATAAGGAGCGTACCTTTTAATCTGAGAGCTAAATTCGGGGGAAAATATATGTGCGGGGTCCCCCTAAATATGCGGTAACTCTACAGACGATTCTGACTGACTGATTGATAGGGGTTGGCGCTAATTCTAAATATTAAATAAAAATGGTAGAACTCCGCCAAGTGGTGGGGTGGCTCAGTCGGTAGCGCGCCAGACTCGTAATCTGTAGTTCCCAGGTTCGAGTCCCAGCTGGGTCAGGGTTGAAATTTATCTCCGCAAAATTCTCCGCCCTGCCCACGGTCAGTAGGGGACACCGATGGGCTTGGAAAGGCCGCCGTCCGTCGGATGGAACGTTAAGCCGTGGCCCCCGTGTGCGAAAGAGCCATACCCTGTGCACGTTAAAGAACACTCTGGATGGCCTTGACGGGAGGCTACCATCTGTCTCCCAACAGCTGTTCCAGTGGGTTCCCTCCTCCAACCTTCTCTGAGTCTTCGGGGTCCTTGTGACCTGGCCATTTAGTCCATTGTGTGCAAAAAAGTGCCGCTCAGAGGTAAAACAACACAAATGTTGGATTGCCTTGACGGGAGGCTACAATCTGTCTCCCAACAGCTGTTCCAAAGGGTTCCGTCCCCCAACCTTCTTTGAGCCTTGGGGGTCCTTGTGACCTGGTCATTTAGCCCATTGTGTGCAAAAAGGTCCCGTTCAGAAGTAAAACAACCTAACCCAAACCAAAAACGAAGGTCAGGTCGTGATTAAAGATCTTCATTTTACCTTGGTTAATTAGAAAACAGGAAAAGCTTGTTAACAAAATTAAGACTTTGAAGGAACAAAATTAAAAAAAAAAACCTTTTGAGTCCTTGAAGAATGTTCATTAATTATATGTGACAAGACTGTGTGGTAAAAGTGTCAAAAAATGCGGTAAAAAGTGGTACGAGAAGAAAAAAAAGGCTTGAATGAAAAAAAAAACGCGGATTTTTTGACATTTTCAGGTCAAGAGAGGAAGAAAATCGACCGACTATCCCCAAAGAAGCTTTTTATCAGTGAAGAAAGTGCTTTCGCGGAGAGCCTGCCACGTGGAACGAGGACGTGAAATGGAACTGAAAACGTAAACACGGAACGTTACACTTCAAAAGAGCTTCACACCTCTCAAGTGTGATGAAGTGAAAAAACCGAAATAAAAAAATTATGATTTTACAAATAGAAAAATTATATCTCTTGCAGGTTGTGTTATTTTACATATGCCACTTTTTGGCACACAAGTGGTTAAATGGGTAGATCACAAGGACCCTTTGGGAAGGAGGGCTAAATCTTGCGTAGGTTTAAAATTTATTTTAGATTTTCATCTTTTAGATTTTTAGATTTTTTTGAGATTATTGTGTAAAGTGGGCTCCATTACTCCAATCTTCTCTGTGCCCTTGGGGTCGTTGTGACCTGGCCCCATAGTCCATTGTCTAAGAGGTGTCCAGTGTCCACTTCCCACAACCTTTTCTGAGCCCATGGGGTCTTTGTGACCTGACCATTTGGCTATTGTTTAACAGATGTCCAGTGGGTACCCTTCACCCAACCTTCTCTGACCCCTTGGGGTCCTAGTGACTTGGCCATGTAGCCCATTGTCTAACAGTAGTCCAGTGGGACTCTTTCCCCTAACCTTCTCTGACTCTTGGGGTCCTTGTGACTTGGCCATGTAGCCCATTGTCTAACAGTAGTCGAGTGGGTCTCTTTCCCCCAACCTTCTCTGACTCCTGGGGTCCTTGTGATTTGGCCATGTAGCCCATTGTCTAACAGTAGTCCAGTGGGTCTCTTTCCCCCAACCTTCTCTGTCTCCTGGGGTCCTTGTGACTTGGCCACGTAGCCCATTGTCTAATAGTAGTCCAGTGGGTCTCTTTCCCCCAACCTTCTCTGACTCTTGGGGTCCTAGTGACTTGACCATGTAGCCCATTGTCTAACAGTAGTCCAGTGGGTCTCTTTCCCCCAACCTTCTCTGACTCCTGGGGTCCTTGTGACCTGGCCATGTAGCCCATTGTCTAACAGTAGTCCAGTGGGTCTCTTTCTCCCAACCATCTCTGACTCTTGGGGTCCTTGTGATTTGGCCATGTAGCCCATTGTCTAACAGTAGTCCAGTGGGACTCTTTCCCCTAACCTTCTCTGACTCCTTGGGGTCCTAGTGACTTGGCCATGTAGCCCAATGTCTAACAGTAGTCCAGTGGGTCTCTTTCCCCCAACCTTCTCTGACTCCTGGGGTCCTTGTGACTTGACCATGTAGCCCATTGTCTAACAGTAGTCCAGTGGGTCTCTTTCCCCCAACCTTCTCTGACTCTTGGGGACCTTGTGACTTGACCATGTAGCCCATTGTTTAACAGTAGTCCAGTGGGTCTTTTTCCCCCAACCTTCTCTGACCCCTGGGGTCCTTGTGACCTGGCCATGTAGCCCATTGTCTAACAGTAGTCCAGTGGGTCTCTTTCTCCCAACCTTCTCTGACCCTTTGGGATCCTAGTGACTTGGCCATGTAGCCCATTGTCTAACAGTAGTCCAGTGGGTCTCTTTCCCCCAACCTTCTCTGACTCTTGGGGTCCTTGTGACTTGACCATGTAGCCCATTGTCTAACAGTAGTCGAGTGGGTCTCTTTCCCCCAACCTTCTCTAACTCCTGGGGTCCTTGTGACCTGGCCATGTAGCCCATTGTCTAACAGTAGTCCAGTGGGTCTCTTTCTCCCAACCATCTCTGACGCTTGGGGTCCTTGTGACTTGGCCATGTAGCCCATTGTCTAACAGTAGTCCAGTGGGACTCTTTCCCCTAACCTTCTCTGACTCCTGGGGTCCTTGTGACTTGGCCATGTAGCCCATTAACAGTAGTCCAGTGGGTCTCTTTCCCCCAACCTTCTCTGACTCCTGGGGTCCTTGTGACTTGGCCATGTAGCCCATTGTCTAACAGTAGTCCAGTGGGTCTCTTTCCCCCAACCTTCTCTGACTCCTGGGGTCCTTGTGACTTGGCCATGTAGCCCATTGTCTAATAGTAATCCAGTGGGTCTCTTTCCCCCAACCTTCTCTGACTCTTGGGGTCCTAGTGACTTGACCATGTAGCCCATTGTCTAACAGTAGTCCAGTGGGTCTCTTTCCCCCAACCTTCTCTGACTCCTGGGGTCCTTGTGACCTGGCCATGTAGCCCATTGTCTAACAGTAGTCCAGTGGGTCTCTTTCTCCCAACCTTCTCTGACTCCTGGGGTCCTTGTGACTTGGCCATGTAGCCCATTGTCTAACAGTAGTCCAGTGGGACTCTTTCCCCTAACATTCTCTGACTCCTTGGGGTCCTAGTGACTTGGCCATGTAGCCCATTGCTAACAGTAGTCCAGTGGGTCTCTTTCTCCCAACCTTCTCTGAATCCTGGAGTCCTTGTGACTTGGCCATGTAGCCCATTGTCTAAGAGTAGTCCAGTGGGTCTCTTTCCCCTAACCTTCTCTGACTCCTGGGGTCCTTGTGACTTGGCCATGTAGCCCATTGTCTAACAGTAGTCCAGTGGGTCTCTTTCTCCCAACCTTCTCTGACGCTTGGGGTCCTTGTGACTTGGCCATGTAGCCCATTGTCTAACAGTAGTCGAGTGGGTCTCTTTCCCCCAACCTTCTCTGACTCCTGGGGTCCTTGTGATTTGGCCATGTAGCCCATTGTCTAACAGTAGTCCAGTGGGTCTCTTTCCCCCAACCTTCTCTGTCTCCTGGGGTCCTTGTGACTTGGCCACGTAGCCCATTGTCTAATAGTAGTCCAGTGGGTCTCTTTCCCCCAACCTTCTCTGACTCTTGGGGTCCTAGTGACTTGACCATGTAGCCCATTGTCTAACAGTAGTCCAGTGGGTCTCTTTCCCCCAACCTTCTCTGACTCCTGGGGTCCTTGTGACCTGGCCATGTAGCCCATTGTCTAACAGTAGTCCAGTGGGTCTCTTTCTCCCAACCTTCTCTGACGCTTGGGGTCCTTGTGACTTGGCCATGTAGCCCATTGTCTAACAGTAGTCCAGTGGGACTCTTTCCCCTAACCTTCTCTGACTCTTGGGGTCCTTGTGACTTGGCCATGTAGCCCATTGTCTAACAGTAGTCCAGTGGGTCTCTTTCCCCCAAACTTCTCTGACTCTTGGGGTCCTTGTGACTTGGCCATGTATCCCATTGTCTAACAGTAGTCCAGTGGGTCTCTTTCCCCTAACCTTCTCTGACCCCTTGGGGTCCTTGTGACTTGGCCATGTAGCCCATTGTCTAACAATAGTCCAGTGGGTCTCTTTCCCCCAACCTTCTCTGACTCTTGGGGTCCTTGTGACTTCGCCATGTAGCCCATTGTCTAACAGTAGTCCAGTGGGTCTCTTTCCCCTAACCTTCTCTGACTCCTTGGGGTCCTTGTGACTTGTCCATGTAGCCCATTGTCTAACAGTAGTCCAGTGGGTCTCTTTCCCCCAACCTTCTCTGACTCCTGGGGTCCTTGTGACTTGGCCATGTAGCCCATTGTCTAACAGTAGTCCAGTGGGTCTCTTTCCCCCAACCTTCTCTGACTCCTGGGGTCCTTGTGACTTGGCCATGTAGCCCATTGTCTAACAGTAGTCCAGTGGGTCTCTTTCCCCCAAACTTCTCTGACTCCTGGGGTCCTTGTGACTTGGCCATGTAGCCCATGTAGTCCAGTGGGTCTCCTTCCCCCAATCTTCTCTGAACCTTCTGGTCCTTTTCGCCTGGGGTGGGGGTGGCTCAGTCGGTAGCGTGCCAGGCTCGTATTCTGTAGTTCCTAGGTTCGAGTCCCAGATGAATCAGCGTTGAGATTTATCTCTGCATAATTCCCCGTCATTCGCACGGTCAGTTGGGGACACCGATGGGCTTGAAAAGGCCACCGTTCGTCGGATGGGACGTTAAGCTGTGGCCCCATGTGCAGGAGAGCCATACCCTGTGCACGTTAAAGAACACACTGGATGGCCTTGACGGGAGGCTACCATCTGTCTCCCAACAGCTGTTCCAGTGGGTCCCCTCCCCCAAACTTCTCCTAGCCATCGGGGTCCTTGTGACCTGGCCATTTAGCCCATGGTGTGCAAAAAAGTGCCGCTCAGAGGTAAAACAACCCAACGTTAAAGAACACGCTGGATGGCCTTGACGGGAGGCTACCATCTGTCTCCCAACAGCTGTTCCAGTGGGTCCCCTCCCGCAACCTTCTCTGAGCCTTCGGGGTCCATGTGACCTGGCCATTTAGCCCATGGTGTGCAAAAAAGTGCCGCTCAGAGGTAAAACAACCCAACGTTAAAGAACACGCTGGATGGTCTTGACGGGAGGCTACCATCTGTCTCCCAATAGCTGTTCCAGTGGGTCCCCTCCCGCAACCTTCTCCGAGCCTTCGGGGTCCATGTGACCTGGCCATTTAGTTCATGGTGTGCAAAAAAGTGTCGCTCAGAGGTAAAACAACCCAGCGTTAAAGAACACGCTGGATGGCCTTGACGGGGGGCTACCATCTGTCTCCCAACAGCTGTTCCAGTGGGTCCCCTCCCCCAACCTTCTCTGAGCCTTCGGGGTCCATGTGACCTGGCCATTTAGCCCATGGTGTGCAAAAAAGTGCCGCTCAGAGGTAAAACAACCCAACGTTAAAGAACACGCTGGATGGCCTTGACGGGGGGCTACCATCTGTCTCCCAACAGCTGTTCCAGTGGGTCCCCTCCCCCAACCTTCTCTGAGCCTTCGGATCCATGTGACCTAGCCATTTAGCCCATGGTGTGCAAAAAATTGCCGCTCAGAGGTAAAACAACCCAACGTTAAAGAACACGCTGGATGGCCTTGACGGGAGGCTACCATGTGTCTCCCAACAGCTGTTCCAGTGGGTCCCCTCCCCCAACCTTCTCTGAGCCTTCGGGGTCCATGTGACCTGGCCATTTAGCCCATGGTGTGCAAAAAAGTGCCGCTCAGAAGTAAAACAACCCAACCCAACCCTTCAACTCTTTTCAGTATAAACGTATGGTTTTAGCAGAAGTTTTTCGATTGATGCATTTAAAGTGAATTATCAGAGATAAAAAACCGAATCCTGTCGTAAAGAAAAAGTGCCGAAAAACTTTGTTCTAACAGTTCAACCTCTGAGAGGATGTCGCATGTGTCAGCGCTTTAGTCAATACACGAAGCAGCACATTAAACGAGTTTGATGCTTTAATATTTCACCCATGATTCCGTGTCACTTTTAATATTCTTTTTTCAGAAACTTCTTTCCAGGAGACACTTTTCGAAAAGAAAAAAGTTTCGAAAGACTCAAACCTCTCTTTTCAAAGGTTCGTGCCACGCTTCAGCATGTTATCGCCCGAAGAGGAATTGTCGAATATGCAAATGATTGGAGCAGAGGTTTTTAGATTGATGCATATGAAGTGAATTCATTAAAGTTCTCTTTTCTGCTTAAGTGATAGCCCAGATGAAAATGCTAAGCTACATTTTCATCCTCCACCAAATTCTGCATCTCTCTCATATAAATATGCTGATCGAGGAAAAAGTTTATACTTTGCTTTTAATGTTTTCTTCCGCGCTGTTATATTGGAATGAAATGATGCGTTGGATTAGCATCGAGAGATTTAGCTCTGTAAAATCGATGTAAAAAAAATAACACTCCTAATTTTGAATCGATTTTGTCTTTACTCCAAAAACAAGTTAGCAAATATGGCAAAGAGATTACGTATGTAGCAACGTTTAAGGCTCTATGAAGAGTGTGGGAAAAGAGATGGGTTGGGTAAAGAGATGGGTTGGGTAAAGAGATGGGCCAGGTCACATGGACCCCGAAGGCTCAGAGAAGGTTGGGGGAGGGGACCCACTGAAATAGCTGTTGGGAGACAGATGGTAGCCTCCCGTCAAGGCCATCCAGCGTGTTCTTTAACGTGCACAGGGTATGGCTCTCTCGCACACGGATCCACGGCTTAACGTCCCATTCGGACGGCGGCCTTTCCAAGCCCATCGGTGTCCCCTACTGACCGTGGGCAGGGCGGGGAGTTTTGCGGAGATAAATCTCAACACTGACCCAGCTGGGACTCCAACCTGGGAACTACAGATTACGAGCCTGGCGCGCTACCTACTGAACCACCCCCACCCCAGAGAGAAAGAGATGGATACAATCTAAAGAGAAATTTTCCAGTGTAGTCAAACCAAAGAATGCGTAAATCATTAAGAGGGGCATCTCCATAGAACTAATGTAAGGTCATCTCCCTGGAAGGGAGGGGATGTCTCAGTCGGTAGCGCGCCAGACTCCTAATCTGTAGTTCAAAGGTTCGAGTCCCAGCTGGGTCAGCGTTGAGATTTATCTCCTCAAAATTCCCCGCCCTGCCCACGGTCAGTAGGGGACACCTATTGGATTGGAAAGGCCGCCGTCCGTCGGATGAGACGTTAAGCCGTGGCCCCGTGTGTCGGAGAGCCATACCCTGTGCACGTTAAAGAACACACTGGATGGCTCTGACGGGAGGCTACCGTTTGTCTCCCAACAGCTGTTCCAGTGGGTTTCCTCCCCAACCTTCTCTGAGCCTTCGGGGTCCATGTGACCTGGCCATTTAGCCCATGGTGTGGAAAAAAGTGCTTGTCAGAGGTAAAACAACCCAAACTCTCCTTGGACGTTTGCTTCTTCGTATTGCCATTTGAACCATCAAGTTAAAATAGCCCGAAAATTCTCCATTGGAATTATTTTTCGTTGAACCAACAATTATTAATTGAACGGATAGAGAAGATTTGAAATTAGCCTGAAGTTAATTGATAGAATAAATTATTATAATTAGAAGCTTTCTTGGTTGCATAGAAACAGAATTGATATTAATATACTCTGCAAGGATATCAATGGGAAATTATTACATAGGAAAAGCGAAGAGAATGGAAGTTGACAGTAACATGTAATTACAAAAGCGTTCGTCCCCTGTAATGTTCGTTTCACCTCTACGCCAAATGCACCATACTCGATTTTACATTAATCTCTATGGAAGCTTAACTTCTTCTCCCTCTACATTCTTTGGTTTAGGTTTCAAATTTGAAATCATTTCCCAACAGATGTTGGATGCAAAAATCTATAAAGATAAACAAGTAAAATTCTGAAAACGAAAAAGCACTATTAATTGAAAATACATTTTCCATTTCTCCTAAAGAATTTTTACTGGTAGTTTCAGTAATTGACTCTGCAGGAAAATTAAAGACGACTCGCGACGATATTTACATAATCATTTTATAGACCATTGGGAAATAAAACGACGCAAAGTCTGACAATTGATGATGTGGCGAAAATAATAAAAGTAAATCACTATTTTGATGTTAAGGATAATTTTTCGTTTATATGCATTGAAAACTTGAACCCTAAATTACCAATATGCCTAAAATCAGTGACTTGTTAAACGACTTATAAATATCTTCTCAATTCTAAAGGGGGCGCGGGTGGCTCAGTCGGTAGCGCGCCAGGCTCGTAATCTGTAATTCCCAGGTTCGAGTCCCAGCTGGGTCAGCGTTGAGATTTATCTCCGCAAAATTCCCCGCCCTGCCCACGGTCAGTAGGGGACAGCGATGGGCTTGGCAAAGGCCGCCGTCCGTCGGATGGGACGTTAAGCCGTGGCCCCGTGTGCGAGAGAGCCATACCGTGTGCACGTTAAAGAACACGCTGGATGGCCTTGACGGGAGGCTACCATCTGTCTCCCAACAGCTGTTCCAGTGGATCCCCTCCCCCAACATTCTCTGAGCCTTCGGGGTCCATGTGACCTGGCCATTTAGCCCATGGTGTGCAAAAAAATGCCGCTCAGAGGTAAAACAACTCAACTCAACAACTCAATTCTAAAGCAGTATAATGGACAAACTAATGTTCCAAATGAAACCAGAGGTGTATAACGGTGATACAATTTTTTTTAGTATCATTCTCTATAGATGCATAACAATAAATAGAATTTTAACATATTTAGCCACCGCTAGAAAGAACCAAAAAATTATTATTTTAATATTCCTAATAGAAATGGAGAAAGCTTCCGATTTTATCCTGTAGCTGATTTTGAAAAGCAAGAAAGAGCTTTAGGGCTCCGATTCTTTTCAGTTTAATCTCTTCACATTTTGGATTCAATGCTCCAGGACATTTCAGATGGAAGAGATAAGGACTTACAAAAAGCCCGGAGCTCCATTTCACCCATTTATGATCTCTGATCTGGAAAGAGCTTTATTAAACTAAATTATTCAATGCTATTCAGAAATCATTTTAATAGATGTTGACAATTCCAGAGCTATTCAGAAAGGATGGAAGCATGATTACTATGATTACTTCGACATTTAAGGTGAATGAATAAATACCTCCTCAAGCAGCTGCTTGACATTGAGGTCTGACTGGAGCTTGTTAGTTTATACGCCATAATAGAAGGTCTGTGAGGATGGCGGGACCTCAAATTGGGTTGCTTTACCCCTGAGTGGCACTTTTTTTTAACAAAATGGGCTAAATGTCCAAGTCACAAGGACTCCGAAGGCTCAGAGAATGTTGGGGGACGATAGGATTGGGTTGTTTTACCTATGAGCGGCACTTTTTCGAACAAAATGGGCTAAATGTCCAAGTCACAAGGACTCCGAAGGCTCAGAGAATGTTGGGGGAGGATTGGATTGGGTTGTTTTACCTATGAGAGGCACTTTTTCGAACAAAATGGGCTAAATGTCCAAGTCACAAGGACTCCGAAGGCTCAGAGAATGTTGGGGGACGATAGGATTGGGTTGTTTTACCTATGAGCGGCACTTTTTCGAACAAAATGGGCTAAATGTCCAAGTCACAAGGACTCCGAAGGCTCAGAGAATGTTGGGGGACGATAGGATTGGGTTGTTTTACCTATGAGCGGCACTTTTTCGAACAAAATGGGCTAAATGTCCAAGTCACAAGGACTCCGAAGGCTCAGAGAACGTTGGGGGAGGACTGGATTGGGTTGTTTTACCTATGAGCGGCACTTTTTCGAACAAAATGGGCTAAATGGCCAAGTCACAAGGACTCCGAAGGCTAAGAGAAGATTGGGGGAAGGAACCCACTGGAGCAACTGTTGGGAGACAGATGGTAGCCTACCCTCAAGACCAATCAGCGTGTGCTTTAACATGCACAGGATATTAATCTCCTGCACGCGAGGTCATGGCTTAAAGTCCAGTGGGTTCAAATCCCCACTGAGTCAGCCTATTCAACGGACGGCGGCCTTTCCAAGCCCATCGGTGTTCCCTGCTGACCGTGGACAGGGCGGGGAGTTTTGCGGAGATAAATCTCAACGCTGACCCAGCTGGGACTCGAATCTGGGAACTGCAGATTACGAGCCTGTCGCGCTACCGGCTGAGCCACCCCCACCCCTGGGTGTAGAGGAAAAATTGTCTTCGGCCGGGTGGAATCTTATCTACGACCACCTGATGACCTAGCTTAACAATGCTTAAAACCTCAGTAAATGGGGCGGGGGTGGCTCAGTCGGTAGCGCGCCAGGCTCGTAATCTGTACTTCCCAGTTTCGATTCCCAGATGGGTCAGCGTTGAGATTTATCTCCGCAAAATTCCCCGCCCTGCCCACGGTCAGTAGGGGACACCGATGAGCTTGAAAAGGCCGCCGTCCGTCGGATGGGACGTTAAGCCGTGGCCCCGTGTGAGGGAGAGCCATACCCTGTTCACGTTAAAGAACACGCTGAATGGCTTTGACGGGAGGCTACCATCTGTCTCCCAACAGCTGTTCCAGTGGGTCCCCTTCCCCAACCTTCTCTGAGCCTTCGGGGTCCATGTGACCTGGCCATTTAGCCAATGGTGTGCAAAAAAGTGCCGCTCAGAGGTAAAACAACCCAACCCAACTCTACGACCACCTGATGACCTAGCTTAACAATGCTTAAAACCTCAGTAAATCAATAATGAGCTGTGAATTAATTTGTCTAAATGCATGGTACAATTGATGATACCAGAAGTGACGTACAGTTGCTCAAAAAATATCCGAACACTATGGTTGATTACAAAATTCAGGAAAAATATCTGGTAGCGATTTCTTTAGAAATTAGTGATCTGGCAACCTTCGTGTCACGTGATTACAGAATTCAGGAAAAATATCTGGAGCGTGTACAGCAACTGTACACGCTCCAGTTACCGTTCAGAGCAAACTGGAGCGTGTGCAGTTACTACACACGCTCCGGTTTGCTGTGAACGGTAACTGCACACGCTCAATATTTCCGTGAGTGAGCCCACACGATCTAGTATCAAAATAATATGACCACCTACAATTGCTCCAAAAAATATCCGAACACTATGGTTGATTACAGAATTCAGAAAAATATCTGGCAACGATTTTTTTTAGAAATTAATGATCTGGCAACCTACGTACACGAAGGTTGTCAGATCACTGATTTCTAAAAAAAATCGTTGCCAGATATTTTTTCTGAATTCTCTAATCAATTATAGTGTTCGGATATTTTTTTGAGCGACTGTACATTCCGATTTTCTGAAGGGGAAAAAAATATCAGCCAGGAAGCACGTGTAGCGCGGCTGGTCGCGTGCACATGCCTCTGAAAGCAGACTCCTTAAATGTACTCAAAAGGCAGGATTGACAACAAGGTGTATAGCATAACAACAACAGTAAAGGGACGTTAAACCGTTGCCCCGTGTGCTGGAGAGCCCATACCCTGTGCACGTTAAAGAACACCCTGGATTGCCTTGACGGGAGGCTACCATCTGTCTCCCAACAGCTGTTCCAGTGGAGGGACGGGGGTGGCTCGTTCGGTAGCGCGCTAGGCTCGTAATCTGTAGTTCCCAGTTTCGAGTCCCAGCTGAGTCAGCGTTGAGATTTATCTCCGCAAAATTCCCCGCCCTGCTCACGGTCAGTAGGGGACACCTATGGGCTTGGAAAGGCCGCCGTCCGTCGGATGGGACGTTAAGCTGTGGCCCCGTGTGCGGGAGAGCCATACCCTGTGCACGTTAAAGAACACGCTAGATGGCCTTGACGGGAGGCTACCATCTGTCTTCCAACAGCTGTTCCAGTGGAGAGACGGGGGTGGCTCATTCGGTAGCGCGCTAGGCTCGTAATCTGTAGTTCCCAGGTTCGAGTCCCAGCTGGGTCAGCGTTGAGATTTATCTTCGCAAAATTCCCCGCCCTACCCACGGTCAGTAGGGGACACCGATGGGCTTGGAAAGGCCGCCGTCCGTCGGATGGGACGTTAAGCCGTGACCCGTGTGCTGGAGAGCCCATACCCTGTGCACGTTAAAGAACACACTGGATTGCCTTGATGGGAGGCTACCATCTGTCTCTCAACAGCTGTTCCAGTGGGTCCCCTCCCCCAACCTTCTCTGAGCCTGCGGGGTCCATGTTACCTGGCCATTTAGCCCATGGTGTGTAAAAAAGTGCCGCTCAGAGGTAAAACAACCCAACTGTTCCAGTGGGTCCCCTCCCCCAACCTTTCTGAGCATTCGGGGTCTTTGTGACCTGGCCATTTAGCCCATTGTGCGCAAAAAATCGCGCTCAGAGTTAAAACAACTCAACAGTGAAGGGGAGACTGATGAGCAGTGAGAGCCTCTGGCAACTCATCAGGAAATCGTGGGTTCGGATCTCACACAACTATTCCAATCGCCTCAACACAATTTTTCCAGTACACCCATCTTAACGTGTTATTTAAAAACAGCTTAATATACCTAGTAAATAAGTGGCTCAGTTGATAGCGCTCCAGGCTCGTAATCTGTATTTCCCAGGTTCGAATCCCCACAGGGTCAGCCTTGAGATTTATCTCCGCAAAACTCCTCGCCCTGCCCATGGTCAGTAGGGGACACCAAAGGGATTCGAAAGACCGCCGTCCGTCGGATGGGACATTAAGCCGTGGATCCGTGTACGGGACAGCCATATCCTGTGCACGGGACGGAAGGCTACCATCTGTTTCCCAACAGCTGTTCCAGTGGGTCACCTTCCCCAAACTTCTCTGAGTTTTTGGGGTCTTTGTGACATGGCCATTTGGCCCATTGTGTGCAAAAAAGTGCCGTCAGGGGTAAAAAATCAGAGGTAAAACAACCCAGCATATCGTTTCAATATTTGAACAACATTTATATGAAAACTATTGTTCTAATTTTAAAGAAGTTTAACTTAGCTTTCCAGATCAATTATTTAAGCATTAAAGTGGCCTCAAAGTTCAAATACAGACACTGAATTATATTCGGCATGCTTTTGAAATAATGTTTAAAAAAACAGTTTGTAAACCTACCCTTACTTTTTCTGAGAAACTTCTTACATCAAAAATTCTTTGGATTGTATTAATACTCTAACACCTGTAGATTTGACCGTAGATAATGGTTTAATACTTTTATTTGAATGCCGAAGCTAGGTAAAGTATTGGAAATCTTTGGAAACCTTATATTCCCAAACATAAAAAAAAGTTTGAAGATTTCAAAGAAGCTGAAGATTTCCACGTAAAAGTAACAAGAGAGCCAATCTCCTGAGAGCGAGCTCTCACATCGATCGAAGAGATCGTTCATTGGTCTATTTGAGCGCGAAATCTCTCGAGGCATTTTTTTTGTTGTTGCTTCTAAAGTTTCGTACGTGCTCAGCACGCTCTTTTAACATCACGAATATTTTCCTTTTAAGCCAAACGTAAGGAACATTCCATATAAATAAATGAATAAAAACAGACAATATTTTGACTGGAAGGAAAAAAAGATCGGAGATTTTTTTCAAAAGTATTGGAATCGAAGATTTATCATGGTGATCTTTTCAAGGCAACTACTGTAGCATTTTTTTTCTTCAACTCTTTAAAGAAGATAACTTAGGGAAATAATTTTTTTGAACAATATTATTACGGATACTGTAGTAAGCATTTGACAGTATTGTGTAATGTGTTCGAAATAATCAAACAAATAATAAATGGATTTTTTTACCTCTGAGCGGCAGTTTTTTTGCACACCATGGGCTAAATGGCCAGGTCACATGGACCCCAAAGGCTCAGAGAAGGTTGGGGGAGGGGACCCACTGGAACAGCTGTTGGGAGACAGATGGTAGCCTCCCGTCAAGGTCATCCAGCGTGTTCTTTAATAGTGGGTTGTTTTACCTCTCAGCGGCATTTTTTGCACACCATGGGCTAAATGGTCAGGTCACAAGGACCCGAAGGCTCAGAGGGGAAGGGGACCCACTGGAACAGCTGTTGGGAGAAAGATGGTAGCCTCCCGTCAAGGCCATCCAGTGTGTTCTTTAACGTTGGATTGTTTTACCTCTGAGCGGCACTTTTTTCCACACAATGGGCTAAATGGCCAGGTCACAAGGACCCCGAAGACTCAGAGAAGGTTGGGGGAGGGGACCCACTGGAACAGCTGTTGGGAGACAGATGGTAGACTCCCGTCAAGGTCATCTAGCGTGTTCTTTAATAGTGGGTTGTTTTACCTCTCAGCGGCATTTTTTGCACACCATGGGCTAAATGGCCAGGTCACAAGGACCCGAAGGCTCAGAGGGGAAGGGGACCCACTGGAACAGCTGTTGGGAAACAGATGGTAGCCTCCCGTCAAGGCCATTCAGCGTGTTCTTTAACGTTGGATTGTTTTACCTCTGAGCGGCACTTTTTTCCACAAAATGGGCTAAATGGCCAGGTCACAAGGACCCCGAAGGCTCATAGAAGGTTGGGAGAGGGGACCCACTGGAACAGCTGTTGGGAGACAGATGGTAGACTCCCGTCAAGGCCATCTAGCATGTTCTTTAATAGTGGGTTGTTTTATCTCTGAGCGGCAGTTTTTTTGCACACCATGGGCTAAATGGCCAGGTCACATGGACCCCAAAGACTCAGAGAAGGTTGAGGGAGGAGACCCACTGGTCAGGGGCGGGGGTGGCTCAGTCGGTAGCGCGCCAGGCTCGTAATCTGTAGTTCCCAGGTTCGAGTCCCAGCTGGGTCAGCGTTGAGATTTATCTCCGCAAAATTTCCCCGCCCTGCCCACGGTCAGTAGGGGACACCGCTGGGCTTGGAAAGGCCGCCGTCCGTCGGATGGGACGTTAAGCCGTGGCCCCGTGTGCGGGAGAGCCATACCCTGTGCACGTTAAAGAACACGCTGGATGGCCTTGACGGGAGGCTACCATCTGTCTCCCAACAGCTGTTCCAGTGGGTCCCCTCCCCCAACCTTCTCTGAGCCTTCGGGGTCCATGTGACCTGGCCATTTAGCCCATGGTGTGCAAAAAAGTGCCGCTCAGAGGTAAAACAACCCAACAACAACCCACTGGTCAGCTGTTGGGAGACAGATGGTAGCCTCCCGTCAAGGCCATCCAGCGTGTTCTTTAACGTGCATAGGGTATGACTCTCCCGCACACGGGATGACGGCTTAACGACCCATCCGACGGATGCCTTTCCAAGCCTAAGGTGTCCCTTTGTTGACCGTGGGAAAGGCGGAGAATTTTGCGGAAATAAATCTCAACGCTGTAGCAGCTGGGACTCGAACCTGGAAACTACAGATTACGAGCCCGGCGCGCTACCGACTGAGCGACCCACTCTCCAATAATAAATGAACTTAATTAACTCCTAAGACGATTAATTTACAAGAAAGAAATAAAGTCCATCTAATTTACTTAATAAACAATTGATAAATCTATACATAAATATATGACAACTATTCTTAGTGTAATACAAACACATAACTAAATTACTGCACATCGGTTTGGCAGGCATGGCTCAATTTTCGTCGTAATCTGCAGTTCCCAGCTGGGCCATAGTTGATATTTATCTCCCCAAAACCTTCGCTCTGCCCACGGTCAGTATGGGATGCCAATGAGGTTGGAAAGACCGCCATCTATCGGATGGGACGTTAAGTCGTGATCCGGTGTGCGGGAGAACCATACCCTGTGCACGTTAAAGAACACTCTGGATGGTCTTGACGGCAGGATACCAGCTGTCTCATATCAGCTGTCAAGTAGGTCCCCTCCAACTTTCTCTGAGCACTCGGGGTCCTTGTGACCTAGACATTTAGTCCATTTAGCCCATTGGGTCCCCTCCAACCTACTCTGAGCACTCGGGGGTCCATGTGATCTAGACATGTAGTCCATTTAGCCGACTTGGTCCCCTCCAACCTTCTCTGAGCACTCGGAGTCCTTGTGACCTGGACATTTAGTCCATTTAGCCCATTGGGTCCCCTCCAACCTTCTCTGAGCACTCGGGGTCCTTGTGACATAGACATGTAGTCCATTTAGCCGACTGGGTCCCCTCCAACCTTCTTTGAGCACTCGGAGTCCTTGTGACCTAGACATTTATCCAATTTAGCCCATTGGGTCCCCTCCAACCTTCTCTGAGCCATCGGGGTCCTTGTGAATTGGACATTTAGTCCGTTTAACCCATTGTATGCCAAAATAATAGCGCCAGGAGAATAAACAACCCAATGCACGCGTTATGACGAACAATTGTTGCATGTTCACATATGGGTCTCAATATTTTATTCGACAAAATGATGCAACATATAGTTCAGATCAAGGTTAGTGAAAAGCTAAATCTCTCATGAACTGCTCACTTGACATACCTAATTTAAAATTTAAAATGGAATCAGTCAAAATCTACAGTGTTACCTTCTTCGTTTCAAAATACGTCATCCTACTAATATATAAATCTGTTGTGGAAGTTCAGATGTGCAATAACAGTTTACGAAAACTGTTATTGCTCTTCTTAACCTATACCTTAACATATATCTATTTCTCCAGTTGAATGTTTATACCTTTATACCATATTCGTTTAAAATTATTATTCTCATGCGTTGTGTTGTTTTACCTCTGAGCGGCACTTTTTTGCACAACATGGGCTAAATGGCCAGGTCACATGGACCCCGAAGGCTCAGAGAAGGTTGGGGGAGGGGACCCACTGGAACAGCTGTTGGGAGACAGATGGTAGCCTCCCGTCAAGGCCATCCAGCGTGTTCTTTAACGTGCACAGGGTATGGCTCTCCCGCACACGAGGCCACTGCTTAACGTCCCATCCGACGGACGGCGACCTTTCCAAGCCCATCGGTGTCCCCTACTAACCATGGGCAGGGCGGGGAATTTTGCGGAGATAATCTCAACGCTGACCCAGCTGGGACTCGAACCTGGGAACTACAGATTACGAGCCTGGAGCGCTACCGACTGAGCCACCCCCGCCTCCAGTAGGGGACATCGTTGGGCTTGTAAAAAGGTCCACCATCTTTCGGTTGGGACGTTAAGCCGTGTCCCTGAGTGCGGATGAGCCATACCCTGTGCACATTAAAGAATACACTGGACGGCCTTGACGGGAGGCTACCTTCTGTTTCCCAACAGCTGTTCCCATGGGTCCCATCCCCTAACCTTCTCTGAGCCTTCGAGGTCCTTGTGACCTGGCCATTTAGCCCATTGTGTGGAAAAAAGTGCCGCTCAGCGGTAAAACAACCCAACATAACAGCTTTCTAGTGGGTCCTCTTTCCCAATTTTTCGAGGTCCTTGTGACCTGGCCCTTTATCTCATTGTGTGCAAATAAATGCTACTCAGAGGTAAAAATAAAACCAACATTTTCTTTCTCAGAAAAGACCAGTATATTATTATACTTTTATAGAAATATCACATTGTAAAAAAATTGTTTTATTATGTAGAATCCACATCAAAAGTCATTTGTAACAGTTCTGATAGAACGAAAATTTCTGAACTGGAAAAAAAAATTTCTCCTTTTTTTTGAAAACTTGGTTTATTGAACAAACGAGTTAAAGCGTCATAATTTTCAGCTGTTGTATCACGTGGGATGCATTTAATGACTCTTTGGAGGTCGTTTCATCTTTTTACTAACATAAATCCCTGGTGAGTGTATTTATTTTTTCAGATAAAAAAAACATTGCAGAGGGACACTTTCTTCACTTATAATGACAAAGAATAATGACAAAGAATGACAAAGCACTAGTGACATTTTTTTTGAAACACAAGTTCTTCTATCTAAGAACAGGGGAGAAAGCCATCTTGTCTTGCTGTTCGAGAAAAGACACGTGATCTCTCGTGACAGTTGCTAATGACGATATGAGGAATGCCTTTGTTCATGAGGCGGGGTGGCTCAGTCGGTAGCACGCCAGGCTCGTAATTTGTAGTTATCAGGTTCGAGTCCCAGCTGGGTCAGCGTTGAGATTTATCTCCGCAAAATTCCCCCCCCCCCCTGCCCACGGTCAGTAGGGGACACCGATGGGCTTGGAAAGGCCGCCGTCCGTCGTATGGGACGTTAAGCCGTGGCCCACTGTGCGGGAGAGCCATACCCTGTGCACGCTAAAGAACACGCTGGATGACCTTGACGGGAGGCTACCATCTGTCTCCCAACAGCTGTTCCCGTGGGTCCCCTCCCCAACCTTCTTTGAGCCTTCGGGGTCCTTGTGAGCTGGCTATTTAGCCCATGGTGTGCAAGAAAAAGTGCCGCTCAGAGGTAAAACAACCGAACCCAACCTTGACTGGAGGCTACCATCTGTCTCCCAACAGCCGTCCAATGAGCCCCCTCGCCCAACCTCCTCGGAGCTCTTGGGGTCCTTGTGACCTGGCCATTTAGCCCATGGTGTGCAAAAAGGGTGCTGTTCAGAGGTAAACAAAAAACAACCCATTTTCAGCATTACTTCTAGGAATTTCTCTCTCCTCTTGATAATTCACGTTAAGACGCCAAAATCACCTTCACTGCTGTCAAGTGAGGTTGTTAACGAAAACACTCACTAGGTGTTGTCAGTCCTCAGAGATTAAAAGTAACAGTCATTCTTAAACAAACAATCACTAATGTCGTCAATTAGTAAACCTTTAATTCTCGGAGTCTCCTCCCAATGGATTCGTTTCCTACGATCTCGACTTGAGGGGTCAACGAAAAAACAACAACTGAGTTGTTTCTCTCCACTTGAGGTGCCAAGTGAAAGCGTCACTTCTGGAGATTGTCGTCGCTGGGGGAACGCTTAGTTCACTCCCCCTACTCTCCTAGACAAGCTTCAATTGATTCCCTCCCCTGAAAGTAATGATCTGTTAGCCTCTTGCAATCCCAATGCATCACAGTCAGAGAGCAAAGATTTCGTGTCTCGAGATGCCTCCATGAATCATTAATTCTTGTGCGTGCCGATCGCGTGGCTCTCACGCTGGTTGCTAGGGTAGAAAAAATTGTTTCAACAGCAAAAACAAAGTGGGCACTGCTCTGCAGTCAGTTATCGATTCGTTAAATGGAGGATTTCACTAAAAAATTGTAGAAATACTTGAATTTGATAATTTATAACTACACCCAACTTATTATATATTTATACAATGTATTTTTGTGGTAGGCTACCCATGCAATCATAATATTAAGTAAAAATCCACACGATATCCAAGATAACCAGAGGATATCCATTTGTCATTTTAGATATCTTATGGATATTTCTCGGATACTGTCGTTGTGTAGGTAGTTTATCGCAAAATGCAGTCAATTGGGTGGCTCGGTCTGAAGCGCGCCAGACTCGTAATCTGCAGTTTCCAGGTTCGAGACCCACCTGGGCCAGCTTTAAGATTTATCTCCTCAAAATTAGCAGCTCTGCTTTCGATCAGTAGGGGATACTGATGGCCTTGGAAAGCCGCCTTCCAGCTTATGGGACCATATTATACCTGTGCACGTTAAAGAACACACTGAATGGCCTTGACGGGAGGCTAACATCTGTCTCCCAACAACCGTTTAAATGGATCCTTTCCCCCAACCTTCTCTGAGCCTTCGGGGTCCTTGTGACCTGCCCATTTAGCCCAAGGTGTGAAAAAAAGTGCCGCTCAGGGGTAAAACAACCCAATGGCAAAGAACACACTAGATGGCCTTGACGGGAGGCTACCATCTGTCTTCCAACAGCTGTTCCAGTGGGTCCCCTCCCTCAACCTTCTCTGAGCCTTCGGGGTCCATGTGACCTGGCCATTTAGCCCATTGTGTGCAAAAAAGTGTCGCTCAGTGGTAAAACAACCCCACAAAAATTCAGCATTACTTCTCCACACGATATCCAAGATAACCAGAGGATATCCATTTTTTTATATATATATATTATATTTCCATTTCTAGAAATTTCTCTGCCCTCTTGATAATTCACGTTAAGACGCCAAAATCACCTTCACTGCTGTCAAGTGAGGTTGTTAACGAAAATTTTTTACCTCTGAGGTGTTGTCAGTCCTCAGAGATTAAAAGCAACAGTGTCATCCTTAAACAAACAATCACTAATGTCGTCAATTAGTAAACCTTTAATTCTCGGAGTCTCCTCCAGATAGAATCGTTTCCTACGATCTCGACTTGAGGGGCCAACGAAAAAACAACAACTGAGTTGTTTCTCTCCACTTGAGGTGCCAAGTGAAAGCGTCACTTCTGGAGATTGTCGTCGCTGGGGGAACGCTTAGTTCACTCCCCCTACTCTCCTAGAGAAGCTTCAATTGATTCCCTCCCCTGAAAGTAATGATCTGTTAGCCTCTTGCAATCCCAATGCATCACAGTCAGAGAGCAAAGATTTCGTGTCTCGAGATGCCTCCATGAATCATTAATTCTTGTGCGTGCCGATCGCGTGGCTCTCACGCTGGTTGCTAGGGTAGAAAAAATTGTTTCAACAATTAAAAAAAATAAATAAATAATATCCCTCAAGCAGCTGCTTGCCACAGAGGTCTGACAGGAGCCTGTCAGTTTATATGCAAGAGTAGAAGGTCTGAGAGGATGGCAGGACCTCAGCAGAAAAACAACACGAACATTCATGAATCACCCGGGGCTCGAACCCAGGTCCCGTAGATCAGTAGCCAAGCGCGCTAACCACTGGGCCACGGGACGGCGAAAATAAATACCCCCTCAAGCAGTTGCTTGCCACAGCGGTCTGACAGGAGCCTGTCAGTTTATATTCCATAGCAGAAGATCTGTGAGGACATGGAGGTAGGAAGATAAGAGGAGGAGCCCTAAGCACTTGAGAATGATGCTTCGGCGACTGCGCGGCAGCCATGTTGCTCTATTCAAAACATTGATCAGTAGTATAGGTGAGTAACGTAGTGTTGCGCTATAAAAATTTAAATTTTTTTCGACATTTGTATTATGGCAGCCTGTTCAGCTTACGGCTGCACGAATCGCCCTTCAAAAAAGATACCAGGAATTACCTTTCATCGGTAAGTTTGTCATTTTTATAAAAATTTAAATAATTATATAATGATACAAGCAACTTCGTGTTGAAATTTCGCCGCTATGAAATCGGTTTTATTTCGATTTACAGACTTCGATTCTTCACCAGATTTTTTTTTTATTTTCTTCGGATTGTACTCAGTGATAAATGTGAAGATGCACTTCTTATATTGATTGATTGATTTTACGTTACACTTATTTGAGAATTCCTTCTGCAGGCTTTCTCAGTTTAAAAATTTTGTTGGCTGTAATTGAATATTAGTGTGTATTCTATTTAATGGATGATGAATTTAGATACTTTTAAATAGAGGTGATTATGATATCAAGGAATTTCTTTTTTTATCTTTTATTTTATTTTAGGTGGAAGTATTAGATATTATTTTGTTTAAATGTTTCAGTGTTTAAATTCCTCTCTCTTCATGATTTAATAAGTTTAGTGTAAGAAGGGAAAAGTAAATTACAATAAAGTATTTTCATAAGGTGATAAATATAATCTTTCTTTTTTTTTAAATTTTTAATAGCATTTAAGGGTTTTGTTTAAATGCCCTCTTTTTTTCTTGGATTGGAGTCTTATATTTTTGAATTTCTTTTTAGATTAATTTAATGTATCTGGTGTAAATTGTCATAGGTGAGTGACAGCGATCATTAGTTAGGGTGAAAAATTTTCAAATTGTTTAAATAATTTTAGTTAAAAGAGGAGAGGAGAGTGTAATGCTTTTCTCCTTTTCGTTAATTCTTCTGACAGGGTTCTAATTGTCCCTTTTAAGATGAATACTGAATTTATTTAATTCTGTATGGATTTCAAATAGAGCGAGTTTATTGCTTGTAGCTATTTTATTTTTACTTTGGTTGAGGGGTAGGTTATAGGCGTGCATGAAGATAGGTATGAGAGACTGAGGAGTCAGGCACTGAGATGTCGGGTTCAAGCCATTGTCTGGAACGTTGCTTTTTTTTTTTTTAAATGGGTATTATACAGGGTGAATCTGAAAAAGTGGGCAAAACTTTACGGGGTGGTAGAACGCAGCTATACGAGCAATATTCTTCATAGAAAGTATGGGCGGAACGCAAACGGCGAGCCGCTAGGTGGCGTTGGAAATGGTATAAAAGGATCGGTCCTCGCACCCAACGGCATTTCTACCGTGAATTGCCGAGAGGATGGCTGGTTATACTAACCACGAAATGGCGGATATGCACTTTGTGTACGGTGCGGCGGACGGGAATGCAAGTTACATTCCTGTTAATAAAATATTTTCTGAAATATCTCTTCTCCTTCTTGTGTTCATTCTTTAAATGTGACAGTGGAAAACTACCTTTTAACTTCTCACCGCTTGCGTTCCGACCACACATTCTATGACGAATATTGCTCGTATAGCTGCGTTCTACCACCCCGTAAAGTTTTGCCCACTGTTTCAGATTCACCCTGTATTCCCTTCACCCTGTGGATATATTTTTTTTCTTTTTTTTTATATTTTTTTAATTTTTTATTATTTTTGCTTAGTATAATTTTCAGTTGCTTTTTTTCATATAGTTTTTTCAGATATTATTTTGAAATTTTCCTTTGTGGCTGAGGAAGGATGTATTTCATTCCTTACGAGATTTTTTTTTTGAAAGATTGTAATAATTGTGTATTTTGTATTGATTGTTAACTCTGGTTGAGGGAGGAGAATGAGCATGAGATGGGGGAGAGATGTGAAGCTGAGGGTACAAACATAGAGCTGGTGGGTTCGAGCCACCATCTGGGGCGTTTTTTTGGTATAAATATATATATTTTTTTAGTTTTTTTTTTTTTACTTCTTATACTATTGGCTTTATTTAGTTTTGTTAAGCAAATTTTTTTTATTTTTGTGGAATGAGAATTCTTTTAACGTAAAACAGCTATTTTCTTAATTTTACAAATGTAATTTTTTGCGGTGCCGTCCCATGGCCGAGTGGTTAGCACACTTGGTTACTGATCTAAGGGACCTGGGTTCGAGCCCTGGGTAAGGCACGGATGTGTGTGTCGTTTTTTCTGCTGAGGTTCTGCCATCCTCTCAGACCTTCTACTCTGGCATATAAACTGACAGGCTCCTGTCAGACATCTGTGGCAAGCAGCTGCTTGAGGGGGTATTTATTTATTATTAATTTTTTGCGGTTTAAATGCTGCTATTGCATATAACTTTTATGTTTTATCCATAAAACGTTTTCTACTGTTATCAGTGTAGTATAAATAAACTTTTAAAATCTTGCAATTGTTTATTTTTGTCGTATTCAACGAAATACATAAATAGTTCTGCTATATAGTAATTCTGTATGGAAATATTCATTGCATTAAAAAAAAGCAATATAAATTCCAAATAGCTTAAATGGGCTTTCTCTTAGTCGTAAAAAAATAATCTTCCCGTATATAACGCACAGTAAAACTGAGTATAGCACGTGAAAAGTACCAGGCTCGTAATCTGTAGTTCCCAGGTTCGAGTCCCAGCTGGGTCAGCGTTGAGATTTATCTCCGCAAAATTTCCCCGCCCTGCCCACGGTCAGTAGGGGACACCGATGGGCTTGGAAAGGCCGCCGTCCGTCGGATGGGACGTTAAGCCGTGGCCCGTGTGCGGGAGAGTCATACCCTGTGCACATTAAAGAACACGCTGGATGGCCTTGACGGGAGGCTACCATCTGTCTCCCAACAGCTGTTCCAGTGGGTCCCCTCCCCCAACCTTCTCTGAGCCTTCGGGGTCCATGTGACCTGGCCATTTAGCCCATGGTGTGCAAAAAAGTGCCGCTCAGAGGTAAAACAACCCAACAACAACAACGTGAAAAGTAGGCTTGATTGCAGCGGCAGACGGTTTGTTTTGAATGCAACAATATGGCTACCGCCCTGCTGTCTAAGCATCATTTTCCTTGGACAGGGAAAGAGCGTTAGGGCCTCTCCTTATCTTCCTACCTCCATGTGTGAGGATGGAGGACCTCAGCAGAAAAACGACACGAACATCCATGCCTGCAAAAACAAAATGGCCACTGCTCTGCAGTCAGTTATCGATTCGTAAAATGGAGGATTTGACTAAAAAAGTGTAGAAATCTTTGAATTTGATAATTTATAACTTAGCCCAACTTATTACATATTTATACAATGTATTTTTGTGGTAGGCTACCCATGCAATCATAATATTAAGTAAAAATCCACACGATATCCAAGATAACCAAAGGATATCCATTTGTCATTTTAGATATCCTATGGATGGTCCTACCATCCTCACAGACCTTCTACTATGGCATATAAACTGACAGGCTCCTGTCAGACCTCTGTGGCAAGCAGCTGCTTGAGGGGTATTTATTTTTTTAATTTATTTATGGATATTTCTCGGATATTGCGGGTATGTGGGTAGTTTAATGTAAAATGCAGTCGTGCTACCATCTATCTCCCAACAGCTGTTCCAGTGGAGGAACGGGGATGGCTCATTCGGTAGCGCGCTAGGCTCATAATCTGTAGTTCCCAGGTTCTTCGAGTCCCAGCTGGGTCAACGTTGAGATTTATCTCCGCAGAATTCCCCGCCCTGCACAGGGTCAGTAGCGGACACTGATGGACTTGGAAAGGCCACCGTCTGTTGGATGGGACGTTAAGCCGTGGCTCGTGTGCGGGAGAGACATACCCTATGCACGTTAACGAACACGCTGGATGGCCTTGACGGGAGGCTACTGAATCTGCTACTCTAGCACTACCCTGATGTAGGATTCGAAAATGAGTCGGAATGTGACTCAGTCAGTAACGCGCTAGGCTCGTAATCTGCAGTTCCCAGGCTCGAGTCCCACTTGGGCCAACGCTAAGATTTATCTCCTGAAAACTACCAGCTGTGCTTTCGATCAGTAGCGGATACTGATGGCATTGAAAAGATTGCTGTCCTTCGGTTGGGACGTTAAGCCGTGGTCGGAAGGGTCATACCTCTGCATATTAATGACTACGCTGGGTGGCCTTGACGAGAGGCTACCATCTGTCTCCCAACAGCTATTCCAGAGTATTCCCAACCCCAACCTTTACTGAACTTTCTTGGTCCTTGTGACCTGGCCATTTAGCCCACTGTGTGCAAAAAAGTGCCGCTCAGAAGCAATACAACATAAGCCAACCGGCCCAGCGGGACACGGTGGTGGCCTTTCCAAGCACAACGGTGTCCCATACTGACCGTGGGAAGTGCGGTGAGTTTTGCGGAGATATATCTCAACGTTGACCCAGCTGGGACTCGAACCTGGGAACTACAGATTACGAGCCTAGCGCGTTACTGACTGAGTCACATTCCGACTCATTTTCGAATCGTACATCAGGGTAGAGCTAGCGTAGCAGATTCAGTAGCCTCCCGTCAAGGCCATCCAGCATGTTCGTTAAGGTGCATAGGGTATGTCTCTCCCGCACACAGGCCACGGCTTAACGTCCCATCCAACAGACGTGGCCTTTCCAAGTCCATCAGTGTCCGCTACTGACCCTGTGCAGGGCGGAGAATTCTGCGGAGATAAATCTCAACGTTGACCCAGCTAGGACTCGAAGAACCTGGGAACTACAGATTATGAGCCTAGCGCGCTACCGAATGAGCCACCCCCGTTCCTCCACTGGAACAGCTGTTGGGAGACAGATGGTAGGCTCCCATCAAGGCAATCCAGTGTGTTCTTTAACGTGCACAGGTATGGGCTCTCCAGAACACGAACCACGGCTTAACGTCCCATCCGACGGACGGCCGCCTTTCCTAGCCCATCGGTGTCCCCTACTGACCGTGGGCAGGGCGGGGAATTTTGCGGAGATAAATCTCAACGTTGACCCAGCTGGGACTCGAACCTGGGAACTACAGATTACGAGCCTAGCGCGCTACCGACTGAGCCACATTCCGCCCCCTTTTTCTCAGAAATGTCACATATATTTTACAATTACCAAATTTTCATCTATCTTTCAGACTCACTTAAAAAAGTCGAAAATGGCGATTTCGAAAGAAAAAATAACGAACAAAGGCATTCCTCATATCGTCATTAGCAACTGTCACGAGAGATCACGTGTCTTTTCTCGAACAGCAAGACAAGATGCCTTTCTCCCCTGTTCTTAGACAGAAGAACTTGTGTTTCAAAAAAAAATGTCACTAGTGCTTTGTCATACTTTGTCATTATTCTTTGTCATTAAAAGTGAAGAAAGTGTCCCTCTTCAATGTTTCTTTTATCTGAAAAAAAAAATGCACTCACCAGGGATTTATGTTAGTAAAAAGATGAAACGACCTCCAAAGAGCCATTAAATGCATCCCACGTGATACAACAGCTGAAAATTATGACGCATTTGACTCGTTTGTTCAATAAACCGAGTTTGCAAAAAAAAAGGAGGAATTTTTTTTGCAGTTCAGAAATTTTCGTTCTATCAGAACTGTTACAAATGACTTTTGATGTGGATTCTACATAATAAAACAGTTTTTTATAATGTGATATTTCTATAAAAGTATAATAATATACAGGTCTTTTCTGAGAAAGAAAATGTTGGTTTTATTTTTACCTCTGAGTAGCATTTATTTGCACACAATGAGATAAAGGGCCAGGTCACAAGGACCCAGAAAAATTGGGGAAGAGGACCCACTAGAAAGCTGTTATGTTGGGTTGTTTTACCGCTGAGCGGCACTTTTTTTCCACACAATGGGCTAAATGGCCAGGT
Source organism: Ryuthela nishihirai (assembly GCA_038380435.1). Taxonomy (NCBI): domain Eukaryota; kingdom Metazoa; phylum Arthropoda; class Arachnida; order Araneae; family Heptathelidae; genus Ryuthela; species Ryuthela nishihirai. The sequence goes on from JAWZYU010000006.1 coordinate 74,789,076, forward strand.
CACAAGGACCCCGAAGGCTCAGAGAAGGTTAGGGGATGGGACCCATGGGAACAGCTGTTGGGAAACAGAAGGTAGCCTCCCGTCAAGGCCGTCCAGTGTATTCTTTAATGTGCACAGGGTATGGCTCACCTGCACTCAGGGCCACGGCTTAACGTCCCATCCGAAAGATGGTGGACCTATTTACAACCCCAACGATGTCCCCTACTGACCGTGGGCAGGGCGGAGAATTTTGCGGAGATAAATCTCAGCGCTGGCTCAGGGGAAACTGCAAGCCTGATGTGTCACCTACTGAGCCACTCCAACTCCTTAGATGGCCAAATATTGAATTATTACGTGGATCGTTGATTGAAAAACTATGGGTTGCCTTCTTTTTTGTGTTCCTTACTTACTTCTTTTTAATTTGCGGTATCTTATAATAATTATTCTGCTTTTGTCGTATACTAATATCCTGATCAATCAAATGTTAATGGGCATGAGAATAATAATTTTAAACAATTAAGGTATAAAAGTATAAACATTCAACTGGAGAAAAAGTATCACAAAAAAATCTATTTTTCCTATTTGGGAAATTTATCGTATTTCTTTTAACAATGGGTTAAATTTTAATGAAATACCTAACGTTGTATTAGTTTTGCAATAACAGTTTGTTTTCATGCTTCCATAAACTGTTATTGAATATCTTATATTCCACAGTAGATTTATATATTAGTAGGCTGACGTACAGTGAGACGAAGAAGGTTACAAAGTTTGATTCTGACTGATTTCATTTTAAATTTTAAATTAGGTATGGCAAGTCAACAGTTCGTGAGAGATCTATCTTTGCACTAACTCTTATCTAAAATTACTTGCATCATTTTGTCGAATAAAATATTGAGACCGTATGTGAACTTGCAACAATTGTTCGTAATAACACGTGCATTGGGTTGTTTATCTCTGAGCGGCTCTTCATTTTTGCATACAGTGGGCTTTATTACCAAGTCACAAGAGGCGAGGGTGGCTTAGTCGGTAGCGCGCCAGGGTTGTAATCTGTAGTTCCCAGGTTCGAGTCCCAGCTGGGTCAGCGTTGAGATTTATCTCCGCAAAACTCCCCGCCCACGGTCAGTAGGGGACACCGATGAGCTTGGAAAGACCGCCGTCCGTCGGATGGGACGTTAAGCCGTGGCTCCGTGTGCGGGAGAGCCATACCCTGTGCACGTCAAAGAACACGCTGGATGGCCTTGATGGGCGGCTACTATCTGTCTCCCAACAGCTGTTCCAGTGGGTCCCCTCCCCCAACCATCTCTGAGCCTTCGGGGTCCATGTGACCTGGCCATTTAGCCCATGGTGTGCAAAAAAGTGCCGCTCAGAGGTAAAACAACCCAACCAAGTCACAAGGACCCATAAGTTCTTAGAGAAAGTTGGCGGGAAAGGACCCACTGGAAAGCTTTTGGGAGACACGTGAGTCCTCCCGTAAAGGCCATCCAGTGAATTCTTTAACGTGCACAGGATATGGTTCTCCTAGACACGGCTTAATTTTCCATCCGACGGATAGCAGCCTATCCAAACCCATATGTATCCCCTACTGACCGAGGGCATGGGAGAGTTTTGCGGAGATAAATCTGAACGCTTGCCCATGGAACTACTCCTAATTTGTACAAGCATTCTCGTGCGACGACATGCCCCACTAAGATTAATGGCTTTGGGGTGGGTTGTTTTACCTCTGAGCGGCACTTTTTTCCACACCATGGGCTAAATGGCCAGGTCACATGGACCCCGAAGACTCAGAGAAGGTTGGGGGAGGGGACCCAATGGAACAGCTGTTGGGAGACAGATGGTAGCCTCCCGTCAAGGACATCCAGCGTGTTCTTTAACGTGCGCAGAGTATGGCTCTCCCGCACACGGGGCCACGGCTTAACGTCCCATCCGACGGACGGCGGCCTTTCCAAGCCCATCGGTGTCCCCTACTGACCGTGGGCAGGGCGGGGAATTTTGCGGAGATAAATCTCAAAGCTGACCCAGCTGGGAATCGAACCCTGGAACTACAGATTACGAGCCTGGCGCGCTACCGACTGAGCCACCCCCGCCCCCCAAGATTAATGGCCTAGTTACAGCTAAGGGCACACTAACAAACTACGATGCATGCCAGGGTTTCAAACCCAGATCCAAAAAGTTGCAGTGTCAGTGTAAACGAACGAAATAACACTGTACCTCTCAGGAGGCTATATTAAAATTTTAATAAAACATTTATGTATTTTATTTATGTACAAATATTATATATAGTTACACATAAAAACATTATGTTATTTATGTGTAACTATATATAACATTTGTAAGTGTTATTATCTAGGTAAAACTTTATATTAGAGTAATCAATATATAAAATTTGAGTTTATATATATGTTAGAGTTCAAACTCGACATTAGTTAATTTTTCTAGAAATGACGAAAGCTATTTGTCTAAATCCGAACACTCTTAAAGATTTCTAATATTTATTAAAATTTTTGTTAAATCTAGTTTTTGTTCAGACATTTTTGGTCAGTACCTAATTCAACTTTTAGTTTTTCCAAATTCAATTTTTAGTCAATACCAAATAACATTGGTTCAGGCAAGTCCTAACACAAGTTTTCCTTCAGGAAGATCTGATACTTACTAAAATTTTCATTGAAAGTTGTTTTTGGTCAGATATTATTAGTCAATACTAATTCAGACAAGTTCTAACACTCATTTTTCTTTAGGAACTCTGGTAATTACCAAAATTCTCTTAAAACTAAATGTATAATATACAGGGTGATTCAAAACTTATCGTTCAAATTTCGTGGGGAGGTAGGGAATACGTCAGGAAACCGATTTCACATAGGAAAGTATGTCCGCAAATGTACAGTCGCTCAAAAATGTATCCGAACGCTATGGTTGATTACAAAATTCAGAAAAAATATCTAACAACGATATTTTCAGAAATTAGTGATCCGGCATCCTTCGTGTAGAGTGCACGAAGGATGCCAGATCACTAATTTCTGAAAAAAATGCCGCCAGGTATTTTATCTGAATGTTGTAATCAACCATAGCGTTCGGATAATTTTTTGAGCGACTGTACGCATGCGTATGTAGAGGGCGCTGTGTGTACCCAACCAGTGTACAGCTCGCCCGACCACTCCCGCTGTCATCAGCGATCGCTTGGCCACCCAGGTCACCTGATTTATCGCCCATGGATTTCTATTTGTGGGGGGCCATGAAAGACCATATGTACGAGACCCCCGTCGACAGTGAAATGGACCTTGTTGCACGAATAGTGGCCGCCGCAGGCATTGTCCGCAGGCGTTTTTGAAAATGTTTGGCGGTCAATGCAACGGCGCTGTGAATCCTGTGTCCGTGTAAATGGTCGCAATTTTGAGCACCTACTGTGAACCTGTACTTTACCTTGTTGGAATAAATGTCACATTCGTTACCACTTAACTGTATTGTTTCCTTGTGTTCACTTTACTTGTCCATTTTGTTCATGTAGATGACGTTTGCGGACATACTTTCCTATGTGAAATCGGTTTCCTGACGTATTCCCTACCTCCCCACGAAATTTGAACGATAAGTTTTGAATCACCCTGTAGAAAACTAAATGTATATAAAGTAGTATTGACTAATAACGCTCAGGCATTATTATTCAATACTAGTTTAGACAAGTTCTAAGACACATTTCTCTTCTTCTAGTATTTACTAATATTTCATTTAAAAATAATTAGTTTTCGTACAGGAATTATTAGACAATAGGTTCAGAAAGTTATGACACACGTTTTCCTGCGGGAGGATCTGGTATATGGATAATTTTTTTTTAAATTACTTTTTTATTGTCATTTTTAATTATAACTTAATTTCTTACTTCTTCATTTTCTTATTTTTTTATTTTATGTTCTTGTTGTTTTTTTTTTGTGGAAAGCTAAAACATAGACTGTGACTCTATCAGCTAGACCTGAGTGTACAAAATAATCAGAAAATCCTTCATTACGATGGGGCGGGGGTGGCTCAGTCGGTAGCGCGCCAGGCTCGTAATCTGCAGTTCCCAGGTTCGAGTCCCAGCTGGGTCAGCGTTGAGATTTATCTCCGCAAAATTCCCCGCCTTGCCCACGGTCAGTAGGGGACACCGATGGGCTTGGAAAGGCCGCCGTCCGTCGGATGGGACGTTAAGCCGTATCCCCGTGTGCGGGAGAGCCATATCCTGTGCACGTTAAAGAACACGCTGGATGGCTTTGACGGGAGGCTACCATCTGTCTCCCAACAGCTGTTCCAGTGGGTCCCCTCCCCCAACCTTCTCTGAGCCTTCGGGGTCCATGTGACCTGGCCATTTAGCCCATGGTGTGCAAAAAAGTGCCGCTTAGAGGCAAAAGAACCCAACCTTCATTACGATATAACATTTTCCCATGAACATTCGTAGGGATGATAATAAAACTTTTAACTTCATTCGTAAGTTAGCCGACATTGTCAGAACTTTAGTTTTCTTTCCATTTTTATCAAGGAATACAACGGAGTTTGAATTTTAATGATACCGCAGGCATACTTGTTTAATACGTTGTAAGTAAAGTGCACAAAACACAAATGCTTTTATCAGAAAATTGGACCAGGTAGAAAATTCAACAGGAATTTTTTAGCACTTTAAACGACTCAAAAGAGATGCGACAGCAGTTGTGATTGTTTCTGATCCGTATTCCAACAACTACGACACACAGCGTATATGATTCCACTATAGGAAGGGGTGTAATGGAATCTAATGTAGAAAAGATTATTACAACTAGCACATAGGACGCTACGTGGTATATTTTTCCTTTTCACATTATTCAACAAATATAGCTTCCGGTAGAATTATTAAAATAATTATTACATTAGATAACATTTTCTTTCTGGCTGCATACTTAAATAGATTAACCGAATTCATGAAACAGTTTCTGTATGGAAGCGGAAACTAAAATATTATCTATTCAAAATATTTCGAAGAAATCTCGAGTTTTTTCGCACATTAGTTGTTGTTTTACCTCTGAGCGGCACTTTTTTGCACACCATGGGCTAAATGGCCAGGTCACATGGACCCCGAAGGCTCAGAGAAGGTTGGGGGAGGGGACCCACTGGAACAGCTGTTGGGAGACAGAAGGTAGCCTTCCGTCAAGGCCATTCAGCGTGTTCTTTAACGTGCACAGGGTATGGCTCTCCCGCACACGGGGCCACGGCTTAACGTCCCATCCGACGGATGGCGGCCTTTCCAAGCCCATCGGTGTCCCCTACTGACCGTGGGCAGGGCGGGAAGTTTTGAGGAGATGAATCTCAACGCTGACTCAGCTGCGACTCGAACCACAGATTACGAGCCTGGCGCGCTACCGACTGAGCCATCCCCGCCCCTCGCACATTAGTACTCCCAATTCGACACTTGAGATTAAACACTATTTTGTTACCAGTTTCTTGGCACTTTTTGGATTGCCTGGAATTTTTTACGGTTTATAGAATCGTCTGTTTAGTTAGAGATCATTTCCGACACACGCTTAATTGGTATGAAAGTTGTTGTATTTCTCGTAACTGTGACAAGAAAATAATTTCAAAAAAGTGAAATGGATAGTTCGTTTTCATTTTAATTTCAAAGTCTTGATCAGCTTTTAGTAATTAAAAAATTAGCAGCTTTGATTACATTTAAGTATTTTCCTCCCTTTGATTAATAAATTGCTCAGCGTTGATAACGAGGCAAGTGGAAGTGGCTCAGTCGGTGGTGCTGCAGGATCGTAATCTGTAGTTTCCAGGTTCGAGTCCCAGCTCGGTTGGGTTGTTTTACCTCTGAGCGGCACTTTTTTGCACACCGTGGGCTAAATGGCCAGGTCACAAGGGTCCGAAGGCTCAGAGAAGGTTGGGGGAGGGGACCCACTGGAACAGCTGTTGTGGGACAGATGGTTGTCTCCCATCAAGGCCATCCAGCGTGTTCTTTTACGTGCACAGGGTATGGCTCTCCCGCACACGGGGCCACGGCTTAACGTCCCATCCGACGGACGGCGGACTTTCCTAGCCCATCGGTGTCCCCAACGGACCGTGGGCAGGGCGGGGAATTTTGCGGAGATAAATCTCAACGCTGACCCAGCTGGGACTCGAACCTGGGAACTACAGATTACGAGCCTGGCGCGCTACCCACTGAGTCACCCCCGCCCCTCCCAGCTGGGTCAGCGTTGATATTTACTCCCCAAAACTCCCCACCCTGCCCACGGTCAGTAGGGAACTCCGATGGGCTAGGAAAGGCTACCGTCCGTCGGATGGGTCGTTAATCCGTGGACACATGTGCGGGAGAGCCATACCCTGGGCACGTTAAAAAACACGCTGGATGGCGTTCACGGGTGGCTACCATCTGTCTCCCAACAGCTGTTGCAGTGGGTCCCCTCCCCCAACCTTCTATGAGCCTTTGGAGTCTTTGTGACCTAACCATTTCGACAAGGGTGTTCAAATAACTGCCGCTCAGAGATAAACCAACCAACAGTCTGTTGGATGGGATGTTAAGCCGTGTGTGGGAGAGCCATACCCTGTGCACATTAAAGAACACGATGGATGACCTTGACGGAAGGCTACCATCTCTATCCCAACAGTTGTTCCTTTGGTTCCCAACCAGCTTCTCCGAGCGTTTGGGGTCCGTGTGACCTGTCCATTTAGATCATTGTGTTCAAAAGAAGTCGCACAGAGGTAAACAACACAACATTTAATTTGTAGAAGACAGTATATGTTGAATATTTGATTACAATATTCACGTTGTAGTGTTCCCGAAATTGCTGGGAGGAATGAATACGGCACAAATTTAACTACCAAAATAGTACAGAAGGGGTCTCTTTCTTTTTCTTGTCTTTTTTTTTTGTACTCTCTTGTCCTTTTTTGTAGTTTCTTGCCCATTTTTTATGCCTCTTTTACTTATTTTGTAGTCTCTTGTTCTTTTTTTATAGATTCTTGCATTTTTTTGCAGTCTATTTTTCTCTTTTGTAGTTTCTTCTCCTTTTTTTATTTTTTTTTTACCCTTTCCTATAATTGTGATTAACAAAGTCAGAATTTATCTTTAAATCTAATTTTATACCAGCTTAAACTAGTATTGAATAATAATCCCTATGAGAAAGCTAGTTTCAACTGAAATTTTAGTCAATACTAAAATTCCCGAAGGGAATTCTGGTTTTCCGAAATAATTTTCATCATTTCTAGTATTGATTAGGTAAAACTAGAATTAACTGAAATCAGGATTTAACTGTAAGTTTTTAAAGAAAGCTAGAAATTAATTTCAAATTATCGTATAGTGTTGTTATGTATACGTATTAAATAATTGATTGTAGCAGTTTTTGTACTGGATCAGAACATCTAAAATTAGTTCCATATCCTACCATCCGTGGCGCGCCAAAAACTCGTATATTATGCTCTCTATCAAATACTCGGAGTTAGAGGGCTTCTACCTTTCCCATCACATTTTAATGTAATCTAATCTACAGGTATTGCACAGAACAATTTAAACAGTTTCACGTTATCTCAATAGAAAATCACATTCAGAACTTAATAAATTCTTTAATATATTTTTTAATGAAAAATATGTCTAAAGATAAATTGAAGTTCTCAATCAAACCTACCTAAATCTTGATTTTAAATAATAACAGTTTTTGGATGGGATCATAAATCTTGATTTTAAATAATAACAGTTTTTGGATGGGATCAGAACATGTAAAATTAGTTTCATGTCCTACCATTCGTGGCGCACCACAAACTGTTATTCAAACACTCTGTGATAGAGGGCTTCTACCTTTCCCATGGGGCGGGGGTGGCTCAGTCCGTAGCGCGCCAGGTTCGTAATCTGTAGTTCCCAGGTTCGAGTCCCAGCTGGGTCAGCGTTGATATTCATCTCCGCAAAATTCCCCGCCCTGCCCACGATCAGTAGGGGACACCTATGGGCTTGGAAAGGCCGCCGTCCGTCGGATGGGACGTTAAGCCGTGGCCCCGTGTGCGGGACAGACATACCCTGTGCACGTTAAAGAACACGCTGGATGGCCTTGACGGAGGCTACCATCATTGAAACGTAGAATCAAAAATTGTGTTCATTGTATATCTAATAACCAAAAGGCAAAATTTTGTCTACCAAACGTTTTTGGCAACAGCTGTCCAATTGGCATCATTTATAAAATTTAACATATTGTTACGACAGATGAACGTGTTGGGTTGTTTTACTTCTGAGCGGCACTTTTTTGCACACCATGGGCTAAATGGTCAGGTCACATGGACCCCGAAGGCTCAGAGAAGGTTGGGGGAGGGGACCCACTGAACAGCTGTTGGGAGACAGATGGTAGCCTCCCGTCAAGGCCATCCAGCGTGTTCTTTAACGTGCACAGGGTATGGCTCTCCCGCACACGGAGCCACGGCTTAACGTCCCATCCGACGGACGGCGGCCTTTCCAAGCCCATCGGTGTCCCCTACTGACCGTGGCAGGGCGGGGAACAGATGAACGAGCAACAATGAAACCGTGATGTGCTATATCATTTTGATGCTCGCGTGCGCTTTAGCATGTGAATTACGTCACTAGCGGATTGGAACAAAAAGAGCTCGAACTTTAACGATGTTCTAAAAAAGAGGAAAACAGAAATTGGTATTGTTTGAATGTGTACATTTCTGCTATACTAAGTGAATTAGCATAAAAATAACGTTAGGAAAGTTTCTCAAAATATTTGTAGATTAGACCAAGGACGTGAAATGTTAATCGAGCAAGTAGAGCAGACGTTAACTGCTCTGTAGGAAGAGTTCATCGTCTGATGCGTGGTGATCAACATCTGAAAAGAATTGATTCTGAAAGCCCGTATACTTAGCTGCAGTTTTGATGGCGGAAATTCCGAAGAAAATAATTTAATGCGTGGTTAGTTTTGGTTTGTTTAAATAATTGGTAAGATTATTCTTGGTAGTTTACAGGTTTATAAGAAAATATGGTTTTGGGTTGGGTTGGGTTGTTTTACCTCTGAGCGGAAATGGCCAGGTCACATGGACCCCGAAGGCTCAGAGAAGGTTGGGGGAGGGGACCCACTGGAACAGCTGTTGGGAGACAGATGGTAGCCTCCCGTCAAGGCCATCTAGTGTGTTCTTTGCCATTGGGTTGTTTTACCCCTGAGCGGAACTTTTTTCACACCATGGGCTAAATGGGTAGATCACATGGACCCCGAAGGCTCAGAGAAGGTTGGGGTAGGGGACCCACTGGAACAACTGTTAGGAGACAGATGGTAGCCTCCCGTCAAGGCCATCTAGTGTGTTCTTTGCCATTGGGTTGTTTTACCCCTCAGCGGCACTTTTTTGCACACAATGGGCTACATGGCTAGGTCACATGGACCCCGAAGGCTCAGAGAAGGTTGGGGGAGGGGACCCACTGGAACAGCTGTTGGGAGACAGATCAAGCCTCCCGTCAAGGCCATCTAGTGGTTCTTTGCCATTGGGTTGTTTTACCCCTGAGCGGCACTTTTTTCACACCATGGGCTAAATGGGTAGGTCACAAGGACCCCGAAGGCTCAGAGAAGGTTGGGGGAAAGGATCCATTTAAACGGTTGTTGGGAGATAGATGTTAGCCTCCCGTCAAGGCCATTCAGTGTGTTCTTTAACGTGAACAGGTATAATATGGTCCCCCAAGCTGGAAGGCGGCTTTCCAAGGCCATCAGTATCCCCTACTGATCGAAAGCAGAGCTGCTAATTTTGAGGAGATAAATCTTTAAGCTGACCCAGGTGGGACTCGAACCTGGGAACTGCAGATTACGAGCCTGGCGCGCTTCAGACTGAGCCACAACGACAATATCCGATAAGATATATAACACAACGACAATATCCGAGAAATATCCATAAGATATCTAAAATGACAAATGGATATCCTTTGGTTTTCTTGGATATTGTGTGGAAATTTACTGAATATTATGGTTGTATGGGTAGCCTACCACAAAAATGCATTGTATAAATATGTAATAAGCTGGGCGTAGTTATAAATTATCAAATTCAAATATTTCTACAATTTTTAGTCAAATCCTCCATTTAACGAATCGATAACTGACTGCAGAGCAGTGCCCACTTTGTTTTTGCTGTTGAAACATTTTTTTTCTACCCTAGCAACCAGCGTGAGAGCCACGCGATCGGCACGCACAAGGATTAATGATTCATGGAGGCATCTCGAGACACGAAATCTTTGCTCTCTGACTGTGATGCATTGGAATTGCAAGAGGCTAACAGATCATTACTTGCAGGGGAGGGAATCAATTGAAGCTTCTCTAGGAGAGTAGGGGGAGTGAACTAAGCGTTCCCCCAGCGACGACAATCTCCGGAAGTGACGCTTTCACTTGGCACCTCAAATGGAGAGAAACAACTCAGTTGTTGTTTTTTCGTTGGCCCCTCAAGTCGAGATCGTAGGAAACGAATCTATAGGGAGGGGACTCCGAGAATTAAAGGTTTACTAATTGACGACATTAGTGATTGTTTGTTTGAGGATGACTCTGTTGCTTTTAATCTCTGAGGACTGACAACACTTAGTGAGTGTTTTCGTTAACAACCTCACTTGACAGCAGTGAAGGCGATTTTGGCGTCTTAACGTGAATTATCAAGAGAGAGAGAAATTTCTAGAAGTAATGCTGAATTGTTGTTGGGTTGTTTTACCTCTGAGCGGCACTTTTTTGCACACCATGGGCTAAATGGCCAGGTCACAAGGACCCCGAAGGCTCAGAGAACGTTGGGGAAGGGGACCCACTGGAACAGCTGTTGGGAGACAGATGGTAGCCTCCCGTCAAGGCCATCCAGCGTGTTCTTTAACGTGCACAGTTTATGGCTCTCCCACACACGCGGCCACGGCTTAACGTCCCGTCCGACGGACGGCGGCCTTTCCAAGCCCATCGGTGTCCCCTACTGACCGTGGGCAGGGCGGGGAATTTTGCGGAGATAAATCGCAACGCTGACCCAGCTGGGTTTCGAACCTGGGAACTACAGATTACGAGCCTGGTGCGCTACCGACTGAGCCACCCCCGCCCCAAGTAATGCTGAAAATAGGTTGTTTTTCTTCACCTCGGAGCAGCACACTTTTTGCACACAATGGACTAAATGGCCAGGTCACAAGGACCCTAAGAGCTCCGAGGAGGTTGGCGAGGGGGCTCCTTGGAAGGCTGTTGGGAGACAGATGGTAGCCTCCAGTCAAGACCATCCAGCGTGTTCTTTAACGACCACAGGGACATTTCAATTTTTAGGACATAAACATTTCAGGTAGGATAACTTCTACACCAGTGGTTCTAAACTTTTTATGCTTCACGTACCCCCTGGAAAGGTGTATGTTACTGGTGTATCCCTTATATAGATAGATAAACTATAGTTATAGTACAATCATGCCAACTTAGCGACTTTGGTACGAGATCTAGCGACTTTTGAGCTCTCATGACGTACCCCAAAAATTTTTACCGCTTATCCCACGTTGAGAACCCCTGCTCTACACTATCAGAGATTAATTCTTTCAGAAATGTGATATAGTTATATTTCCTCATATTTTATTCATTCGGGGGGGGGGGCTCAGTCGGTAGCGCGCCAGGCTCGTAATCTGTAGTTCCCAGGTTCGAGTCCTAGCTGGGTCAGCATTGAGATTTATCTCCGCAAAATTCCCCGCCCTGCCCACGGTCAGTAGGGGACACCGATGGGCTTGGAAAGGCCGCCGTCCGTCGGATGGGACGTTAAGCCGTGGCCCCGTGTGCGGGAGTGACATACCCTGTGCACGTTAAAGAACACGCTGGATGGCCTTGACGGGAGACTACCATCTGTCTCCCAACAGCTGTTCCAGTGGGTCTCCTCCCCCAACCTTCTCTGAGCCTTCGGGGTCCATGTGACCTGGCCATTTAGCCCATGGTGTGCAAAAAAGTGCCGCTCAGAGGTAAAACAACCCAACAACCCATGTGCGGGAGAGCCATACCCTGTGCACGTTAAAGAACACGCTGAATGGCCTTGACGGGAGGCTACCATCTGTCTCCCAACAGCTGTTCCAGTGGGTCCCCTCCCCCAACCTTCTCTGAGCTTTCGAGGTCCATGCGACCTGGTCATTTAGCCCATGGTGTGCAAAAAAGTGTCGCTCAGAGGTAAAACAACCCAACAACCCATGTGCGGGAGAGCCATACCCTGTGCACGTTAAAGAACACGCTGGATGGCCTTGACGGGAGACTACCATCTGTCTCCCAACAGCTGTTCCAGTGGGTCCCCTCCCCCAACCTTCTCTGAGCTTTCGAGGTCCATGCGACCTGGTCATTTAGCCCATGGTGTGCAAAAAAGTGTCGCTCAGAGGTAAAACAACCCAACAACCCATGTGCGGGAGAGCCATACCCTGTGCACGTTAAAGAACACGCTGGATGGCCTTGACGGGAGACTACCATCTGTCTCCCAACAGCTGTTCCAGTGGGTCCCCTCCCCCAACCTTCTCTGAGCCTTAGGAGTCCTTGTGACCTGGCCATTTAGCCCATGGTGTGCAAAAAAGTGTCGCTCAGAGGTAAAACAACCCAACAACCCATGTGCGGGAGAGCCATACCCTGTGCACGTTAAAGAACACGCTGGATAGCCTTGACGGGAGGCTACCATCTGTCTCCCAAGAGCTGTTCCAGTGGGTCCCCTCCCCCAACCTTCTCTGAGCTTTCGAGGTCCATGCGACCTGGTCATTTAGCCCATGGTGTGCAAAAAAGTGTCGCTCAGAGGTAAAACAACCCAACAACCCATGTGCGGGAGAGCCATACCCTGTGCACGTTAAAGAACACGCTGGATGGCCTTGACGGGAGACTACCATCTGTCTCCCAACAGCTGTTCCAGTGGGTCCCCTCCCCCAACCTTCTCTGAGCTTTCGAGGTCCATGCGACCTGGTCATTTAGCCCATGGTGTGCAAAAAAGTGTCGCTCAGAGGTAAAACAACCCAACAACCCATGTGCGGGAGAGCCATACCCTGTGCACGTTAAAGAACACGCTGGATGGCCTTGACGGGAGACTACCATCTGTCTCCCAACAGCTGTTCCAGTGGATAAAACAACCCAACCCCACCCATTCACTCGGGAATGGGTCTATCAATCATCTAAGTCGTGAATCGGAAAAAAAATGCTACTTCATATGGTGGAAGTAAAGCAGCTTGTTTGTTCGATTCCTGAAACACATGACTCCAGGCGCGAATCAAAAAACTATGCTGGAGTATTTATAAATCGCATTGCTGAATAAAATCGATAGTTTCTGATGGTGAAATGGTTATCATAACTGGCATGTTGCTGGGAGATGTGGGTTCGAATCCCACATCAGGGTAATGCTAGGGTAACATAGTCAGTAGGCGCCAGGCTCATGATCTGCAGTTCTCAGGTTCGAGTCCCAACCGGGCCAGCTTTGAGATTTATGTCTGCAAAATTTCCCGCCCTGTTCGCACTCAGTAGGGGAGGCCGATGGGATTGGATAGACCTGCATCCGTCGGATGGGACGTTAAGCCGTGACGTCGTGTGCGGGAAAGTCATACCATGTGCATTTTAAAGAGCACGCTGGATGGCTACAATCTGTCTCCTAACATCTTTCCAATGGGTCCTCTCGCACCGACTTTCTCGGGATTCTTGTGACCTTGCAATTTAGCTCATTGTGTGCGAAAATGTGCCTCCCGTCAAGGCCATCCAGCTTGTTCTTTAACATAGGGTTGTTTTACCTCTGTGAGGTGCATTTTTTGCACAGCATAGGCTAAATGACCAGGTCACATGGACCCCTAAGGCTCAGAGAACGTTGAGGGAGGGGACCCACTGGAACAGCTGTTGGAAGACAGATGGTAGCCCCCCGTCAAGGCCATCCAGCGTGTTCTTTAATGTGCGCAGAGTATGGCTCTCCTGCACACGGGGCCACGCTTTACGTCCCATCCGACGGACGGCGGCATTTCCAAGTCCATCGGTGTCCCCTACTGACCGTGGGCAGGGCGGGGAGTTTTGCGGAGATAAATCTCAACGCTGACCCAGCTGGGACTCGAACCTGGGAACTACAGATTACGAGCCTGGCCCCGTCCCCATTAAGAGAGTGTAGCAGATCATAGATAGTATATGGATATGCGATGTTCCAAGTAAAACATTACCCATTCACATCTCCATCTGAGAATATGCAAAGTTGGCATAAGTAACAACATATAACAAATAAACTACCCGTGGGTGGGCCCCTAGAGGCTAACATAAAACACAAGCTAAGAATAGCATATATCATGCACAAGAGACCTCAAACGAGTAGCTTTCGTCAGAGAAAGCCATCATTTCAGGCCTGTTGCATATTAAGAACATTATGATCATAATTAAACAAAGGAGAAATAATCTCATTAGGATTATTTTTAACAGCCTCAAACAACCTTTTCGAGATGTATTTAATATGAGTATATATGTGGTCGATGCCCAAGTCTTTACGGAGTTGTCTGTTATTGACAAACCAGGGGGCATCGACCGCAGTTCTCAAAATCTTGTTCTGTAAGACAATCTTACGAATATTGGTGAGTGTAGCATTCGCCCATATAGGTGAAGCATAGAGAATCACCGGTCTGATGATCATATCAGAGAGTAAAAACTTATGATGGATCATTAAAATGGAATAATTAGCAATGTTGCATCAAAGAATGTAGAGGGAGAAGAGGTTAAGCTTCCATAGAGATTAATGTAAAATCGAATATCGTGCATTTGGCGTAGAGGTGAAACGAACATTACAGGGGACGAACGCTTTTGTAATTACATGTTACTGTCAACTTCCATTCTCTTCGCTTTTCCTATGTAATAATTTCCCATTGATATCCTTGCAGAGTATATTAATATCATTCTGTTCCCTGTTTCTCTGCAACCAAGAAAGCGTCTAATTGTAATAATTTATTCTATAAATTAACTTCAGGCTAATTTCAAATCTTCTCTATCCGTTCAGTTTATTATAATTGTTGGTTCAACGAAAAATAATTCCAATGGAGAAAATAAACCTTTATTAAAATCATGATATTACTTTTTTCAAATACAAAGTGCAGTTACTTTTTTTTCCTTTTTTAAAATATAGATTTTTTTATGCATAATTCCTTTGCCCCTTATTGTTTGCTTCCCAGCTTAAACAAATGCACGACACGAATCGAAACACCACTTGAGGTCGCCACTTATGCTTTGTCAAAGCTAACTTCTTTTCCTTATACATCTTTGGTTGCATATTGAGCAAATAATACCAAACTAGTTAAATTAAAACACTGGTAGTTGTTAAAAATTTTATTGATGGATCAGATTGTATAATAATAATATGTGCGTATGTTGAATCTGAATTTGAAAAAAAATATAATATTTGAAGAAATATTATTTTAAAAAAGTTTTTATTTTTCTGACATAATATTGCTTTACAAACTTCATACTGTGATAAATGTATTCCCAAAGTACGTCTTTGCGTTTATACTTTACTCAGCGGACAAATCACTTCAATGTAAAGCCAAGAGAAATGTGACATCTTCCAGATATTTCAAAGGGAAAATTTAACTCCAAATATTTGGTTTCAGATTTCCAAACAAATTGAACAGAATGCGTCATTTGATGTCGTAAACCGAATAGAAAGTCTTCTCTTTAATTATGAGCAACAACAACGGACTTCAAGGCCGACGAATCAGAACTTGCTAATTGGTATTTGGCGCTAATGAGGCTTAACGTGTTTTAACCAGAAGGGACACACATGCACCAGGACATGTCTGTGATGGTTCAAGAATACGCTTTGGGATATGCCCAAATTAGAACTTTTGGCTTAGAGTAGCTAATTTGTGATGGAGTATGATTTGAGATGTTAGCATTATGGGGGAGGGGGTTTATATCTGTTGTTGTACTAAGAAGTTGTTGTTGGGTTGTTTTACCTCTGAGCGGCACTTTTTTGCACACCATGGGCTAAATGGCCAGGTCACATGGACCCCGAAGGCTCAGAGAAGGTTGGGGGAGGGGACCCACTGGAACAGCTGTTGGGAAACAGATGGTAGACTCCCGTCAAGGCCATCCAGCGTGTTCTTTAACGTGCACAGGGTATGACTCTCCCGCACACGGAACCAAGGCTTAACGTCCCATCCGACGGACGGCGTCCTTTCCAAGTCCATCGGTGTCCCCTACTGACCGTGGGCAGGGCGGGGAATTTTGCGGAGATAAATCTCAACGCTGACCCAGCTGGGACTCGAACCTGGGAACTACAGATTACGAGCCTGGCGCGCTACCGACTGAGCCACCCCCGCCCCGTACTAAGAAATTTAACGACTTTGATGAGTTATTCTCGTCGCAAGAAGAGACAGTTTCGTATTCAGAATTTAAAGTGATTTATATTGTTATGAATTATTTTTTTAAAGAATATAATTTTTCTTCATAAGAGTAAAGAATACAAATACATTTACACTTTGACCCGCAAAGCTAAATAGTTTCTCTGCAGGAAAATGAATAAATTATATTAAAAACATAGTTCATTCAGCCACAAAAATGGTGTACATGAAATAAATCCACAAAACACAACGCATAAAAATCAGCTAACTAGAAAACACCAAATAATTTTTTAATTCCATTTTAAGTCTTCTAAAGTAATCTATATTTAGTAATTCTTTGGCTACTGATCTAAGGGACCTGGGTTCGAGCCCCGGGTAAGGCATGGATGTTCGTGTTGCTTCCTGCTGAGGTCCTGCCATCCTCTCAGATCTCCTACTGTGGCATATAAACTGACAGACTCCTGTCAGACCTCTGTGGCAAGCAGCTGCTAGAGGGGGTATTTTTTTTATTATATTATTTGGAATAGCATTAAATATAAGTGGTACTTGATATTCGGATGAAAACTGAGCGTGAATTAAAAAATAATATTTAACAACAATAATTCTAAAATAATGTAATTTATTAGAAAAGTATAAATGAAAACATTTATATAAACTCAACTAACACAAATTTATATCAGTATGAAAATAAAATTTCAGAAGAACTTAGCACCTTATCACTATTCCTACAAAGAATTGTTTCCTATATAATTCGGGGCGGGGGTGGCTCAGTCGGTAGCGCGCCAGGCTCGTAATCTGTAGTTCCCAGGTTCGAGTCCCAGCTGGGTCAGCGTTGAGATTTATCTCCGCAAAATTCCCCGCCCTGCCCACGGTCAGTAGGGGACACTGGTGGGCTTGGAAAGGCCGCCGTCCGTCGGATGAGACGTTAAGCCGTGGCACCGTGTGTGGGAGAGCCATACCCTGTGCACGTTAAAGAACACGCTGGATGGCCTTGACGGGAGGCTACCATCTGTCTCCCAACAGCTGTTCCAATGGGTCCCCTCCCCCAACCTTCTCTGAGTCTTCGGGGTCCATGTGACCTGTCCATTTAGCCCATGGTGTGCAAAAAAGTGTCGGTCAGAGGTAAAACGACCCAACGTTAAAGAACACGCTGGATGGCCTTGACGGGAGGCTACCATCTGTCTCCCAACAGCTGTTCCAGTGGGTCCCCTCCCCCAACCTTCTCTGAGTCTTCGGGGTCCATGTGACCTGGCCATTTAGCCCATGGTGTGCAAAAAAGTGTCGGTCAGAGGTAAAACGACCCAACGTTAAAGAACACGCTGGATGGCCTTGACGGGAGGCTACCATCTGTCTCCCAACAGCTGTTCCAGTGGGTCCCCTCCCCCAACCTTCTCTGAGCCTTCGGGGTCCATGTGACCTGGCCATTTAGCCCATGGTGTGCAAAAAAGTGCCGCTCAGAGGTAAAACGACCCAACGTTAAAGAACACGCTGGATGGCCTTGACGGGAGGATACCATCTGTCTCCCAACAGCTGTTCCAGTGGGTCCCCTCTCCCAACCTTCTCTGAGTCTTCGGGGTCCATGTGACCTGGCCATTTAGCCCATGGTGTGCAAAAAAGTGCCGCTCAGAGGTAAAACAACCCAACCCTCTATAATTCTTACTATCTCCACTCAAAGCATAGAATAATGCTTTCTACAACACTCTAGAAAACTACATATCGTTGTTGTAATTCTTGTACCTATTTCGGGCCGACCATATATAGGAAGACGTAACTCTCTTCCAAAGAGCATCATGGAAGGTGTCTGTCCAGTTGTCTCGTGCACTGCTGTACTATATGCGAACAAAAGGAGTGGTATATGGCGATCCCAATCACGTTGATGGTCGTCGACAAGCAATGCTAGATGTTGTGCAATTGTCCTATTAAATCTCCAAACCATACCATTCGACTGAGGATGTAGGGGTTGGGTTGTTTTACCTCTGAGCGGCACTTTTTTGCACACCATGGGCTAAATGGCCAGGTCACATGGACCCCGAAGGCTCATAGAAGGTTGGGGGAGGGGACCCTGTTGGGAGACAGATGGTAGCCTCCCGTCAAGGCCATCCAGCGTGTTCTTTAACGTTGTTTTACCTCTGAGCGGCACTTTTTTGCACACCATGGGCTAAATGGCCAGGTCACATGGACCCCGAAGGCTCAGAGAAGGTTGGGGGAGGGGACCCACTTTAACAGCTGTTGGGAGACAGATGGTAGCCTCCCGTCAAGGCCATCCAGCGTGTTCTTTAACGTTGTTTTACCTCTGAGCGGCACTTTTTTGCACACCATGGGCTAAATGGCCAGGTCACATGGACCCCGAAGGCTCATAGAAGGTTGGGGGAGGGGACCCACTGGAATAGCTGTTGGTAGACAGATGGTAGCTTCCCATCAAGGCCATCCAGCGTGTTCTTTAACGTGCAGAGGTTCTCTCTCTCACACACACGGGGCCACGGCTTATCGTCCCATCCGACAGACGGCGGCCTTTCCAAGCCCATCAGTGTCCCCTACTGACCGTGGGCAGGGCGGGAATTTTGCGGAGATAAATCTCAACGCTGACCCAGCTGGGACTCGAACCTGGGAAATACAGATTACGAGCCTGGCGCGCAACCGACTGAGCCACCCCCGCCCCCATAAGAAGAAGAAGACTAATTATGTTGACGTGGTAACCTGGTTCACAGGACTCCTGTTGTAGGAGGTGTTGAATCAATTACTTTCATTCCCTGAATCCCACCCAAGACCACATACAATACTTTTCCATATTTCGTAAGAAAATAAAATAGGAAAAAAAGAAACATAAACGGTAATAAGAAGATTGACAAAATGTATGAATATTAATCAGAAAGATGAGAAAATATTGGGAATGATATTTATTTTCGGGAATATTTAATCCAAGCAGAAAATGAGATGTCCTAACAGAAATAAAGCTTTCGAACACATGCAGTATTTCGGATGTTTTTTTAATTTTCTGTGTGATGAAAAATTTGAATACGCGAAGGAACCTAATATCAGAGAAATCACTTCATGGCATCCGATGTCCGTTTCATTTCTAAATGAAAGTTGCATCTCGCTTTCATTTGGAATGAAAATTATTCGGATTTTAATATTCACCGAGTGAAATAAGATCTCTGACTGAAACCGATTTTTCGATATTTCATGTAGGTGGGTTTGTGGTTGATATCAGTTTGTTTTTTCTACAAATCTACTTTTTTTTTATAAAATCCTATCTTTCTATTGGGAACGGGGGT
The DNA here is from genome assembly GCA_038380435.1 of Ryuthela nishihirai. Lineage (NCBI taxonomy): Eukaryota > Metazoa > Arthropoda > Arachnida > Araneae > Heptathelidae > Ryuthela > Ryuthela nishihirai. The sequence goes on from JAWZYU010000006.1 coordinate 74,808,588, forward strand.
GGCTCACCCGGTACTCAGCCAGGCCCATAATCTGCAGTTCCAAGGCTCAGTCTCAGCTGGGGTGGGGCGGGGGTGGCTCAGTCGGTAGCGCGCCAGGCTCGTAATCTGTGTTACCAGGTTCGAGTCCCAGCTGGGTCAGCGTTGAGATTTATCTCCCCAAAATTCCAGCCCACGTCCAGCCCACGGTCAGTAGGGGACACCGATGGGCTTGGAAAGGCCGCCGTCCGTCGGAGGTGACGTTAAGCTGTGGCCCCGTGTGCGGGAGAGCCATACCCTGTGCACGTTAAATAACACGCTGGATGGCCTTGACGGGAGGCTACCATCTGTCTCCCAACAGCTGTTCCAGTGGGTCCCCTCCCCCAATCTTCTCAGAGCCATCGGGGTCCATGTGACCTGGCCATTTAGCCCATGGTGTGCAAGAAAGTGCCGCTCAGAAGTAAAACAACCCAACCCGTCAAGGCCATCCAGCGTGTTCCTTAACGTGCACAGGGTACGGCTCTCCAGCACACGAGGCCACGACGTAACGTCCCATCCGACGGACGGCGGCCATTCCAAGCTCATTAGTGTCCCCTTCTGACCACGGGCAGGGCGGAGAGTTTTGCAGAGATCAATCTCAACACTGACTCAGCTGGGACTCGAATCTGGGAATTGCAGATTACGAGCCTGGTGCGCTATCGACCGAGCCATTCCTGCCTCGGTACACAGAGAGTACTGATGGGCTTGGAAAAAAAAGACTCACTCCCTCGAATGGGAGGATAAGCCGTGGACCCTTGTGTGGGAGAGCCTTACCCTGTGCACGTTAAAGAACACGTTGGATGGGTTTGACGGGAGACTACCATCTGTATCTCAACAGCTGTCCAGGTGGCTCTCTCCCTAATTTTCTCTTACCTCTCAATTGTCTATTGTATTCTTTACTCTTTATTTCTATTGGCGGGGGTGGGTCAGTCGGTAGCGCGTCAGGCTCGTAATCTGTAGTTACCAGGTTCGAGTCCCTGCTGGGTCAGCGTTGAGATTTATCTCCCCAAAATTCCCCGTCTTGCCCACGGTCAGTAGGGGACACCGATGTGCTTGGAAAGACCGCCGTCCGTCGGTTGGGACTTTAAGCCGTGGCTCTGTGTGCGGGAGAGCCATACGTTGTGCACGTTAAAGAACACCCTGGATGGCCTTGACGGGAGGCTACTATCTGTCTCCCAACTGCTGTTCCAGTGGGTCCCCTCCCCCAACCTTCTCTGAGCCTTCGGGGTCCATGTGACCTGGCCATTTAGCCCATGGTGTGCAAAAAAGTGCCGCTCAGAGGTAAAACTACCCAACCCACAAGGATCCCTAGGGCGGGGATGGCTCTGTCGATAGCGCACCAGTCTCGTAATCTGTAATTCCCAGATTCGAGTCCCAGCTGAGTCAGTGTTGAGATTGATCTCTGCAAAACTCTCCGCCCTGCCCGTGGTCAGTAGGGGACACTGATGGGCTTGGAAAGGCCGCCGTCCGTCGGATGGAACGTTAAGCCGTGGCCTCGTGTGCTGGAGAGCCGTACCCTGTGCACGTTAAAGAACACGCTGGATGGCCTTGACGGGAGGCTACTATTTGTCAACAGCTATTCTAATTCTCCCACCACCTTCTCTGAGTCTTCGGGGTCCATGTGACCTGGCTATTTACCCATGATGGTTGAACTATTTACCCACCAAGGATCCCGAGGGCTCAGAGAAGGTTGGAGAGGGACCCACTGGAACAATTGTTAGGAGACAAATGGTAACTACCCATCAAGCCATCAAGAGTAAGTGCTTGGAAAGGACGCCGTCCGTCGGATGGGACGTTAAGCCGTACTCTGTACACTTAAAGAACACGCTGGTTGATGGGAGGCTAACATCTGTCTCCCAACAGCTGTTCCAGTGGGTCCCCTCCCCCAACCTTCTCTGAGCCTTCGGGGTCCATATGACCTGGCCATTTAGCCCATGGTGTGCAAAAAAGTGCCGCTCAGAGGTAAAACAACCCAACCCATCAAGCGTGTTCTTTAATGTGCAGAGGGTGTGGTTCTCCCTCTGTACGTTAACGTCTTCCGCTGTCTGCAATTAACGTCCTATCCGACAAACGGCGGCCTGTCCAAGTCCTCGGTGTCCCCTACTGTCCAAGGACAGGGCGGGGGAGTTTTACAGAGATAAATCTTAAAGCTGACCCAGGTGGGACTCGAACCTGAGAACTACAGATTACGAGATTGGTGCGCTACATACTGAGCCACCCCTGCCCATTTTCTCCGGTGAGTTCTGTTCTGATCTCGGTGAGAAAGCTTTGAACTGAGGGCTTGAAAAGACCCACAAGACAGGATGCTACAAAGAGTGGCTCTAAGTCCAGGAGAATCATTCTCAATGTACGTTAAAGGAAGCTAGATGTCCATCACTGGAGCCTTCAGGGACGAACCCGGGGGGTCCGGAGTGTTCTCGCCCCGGAAATTCGGTCGTCTTATACGAATTCTAGATCCTAAGAAAATCCAATGTTTTATGCCCGACTCCAGTAATAAATTAAAATAAATAACTATAAATTAATTTAATTATTATCATTTAATTATTAATAAATTTAATATTTCGTCTCCATTGGAATATTTTAGTGATTGGATAATCCTATTCAAGTCTTATTCTCAGATTCTCATCCCCGACTCCGTACCGAGACTAAATTCTCGGACTTCGGTTCGTGTCTGAGAGGCTTCCATGTATTTCCTAACCAAAGAACGTATAAAGTCATTAAGAGGGTTGGGTTGTTTTACCTCTGAGCTGCACTTTTTGTAACACAATGGGCTAATGACCAGGTGAAAAGGACCCCGAAGGCTCAGAGAACATTGAGGGAGGGGACCCACTGGAACAACTGTTGGGAGATAGATGGTAGCCTCCCGTCAAGGCCATCGAGCGGGTTTTTTAAAGTTGGGTTGTTTTACCTCTGAGCAGCACTTTTTTGCACACCATGGGCTAAATGGCCAGGTCACAAGGACCCCGAAGGCTCAGAGAAGGTTGGGGGAGGGGACCCACTGGAACAGCTGTTGGGAGACAGATGGTAGTCTCCTGTCAAGGCCATCCAGCGTGTTCTTTAACGTTGGGTTGTTTTACTTCTGAGCGGCACTTTTTTGCATACAATGGGCTAAATGGCCAGGTCACAAGGACCCCGAAGGCTCAGGGAATGTTGGGGGAGGGGCCCACTGGAACAGATGTTGGTAGACAGATGGTAGCCTCCCGTCAAGGCTATCGAGCGGGTTCTTTAACGTTGGGTTGTTTTACCTCTGAGCAGCACATTTTTGCACACCATGGGCTAAATGGGCAGATCACAAGGACCCCGAAGACTCAGAGAAGGTTGGGGGAGGGGACCCACTGGAACAGCTGTTGAAAGATAGATGGTAGCCTCCCGTCAAGACAGTCCAACACTTGGGTTGTTTTACCTCTGAGCGGCACTTTTTTGCACACAATGGGCTAAACGGCCAGTTCACAAGGACCCGGAAGGCTCAGAGAAGGTTGGGCGAGGGTACCCACTGGAACAGCTGTTGGGAGACAGATGGTAGCCTCCTATCAAGGCCATTCAACAGTTGGGTTGTTTTACCTCTGAGCGGCACTTTTTTGCATACAATGGGCTAAATGGCCAGGTCACAAGGACCCTGAAGGCTCAGAAAAGGTTGGGGGAGGGGACCCACTGGAACAGCTGTTGGGAGACAGATGGTAGCCTCCCGTCAAGACCATCCAACAGTTGGGTTGTTTTACCTCTGAGCGGCACCTTTTTGCACACAATGGGCTAAACGGCCAGTTCACAAGGACCCCGAATGCTCAGAGAAGGTTGAGGGAGGGGACCCACTGGAACAGCTGTTGGGAGATAGATGGTAGCCTCCCGTCAAGGCCATCCAACAGTTGGGTTGTTTTACCTCTGAGCGGCACTTTTTCCCACACAATAGACTAAATATCCAGATCAAAAAGGGGGCAGGGGGTGGCTCAGTCGGTAGCGCACCAGACTCGTAATCTGTAGTTCCCGGTTCGAGTCTCATCTGGGTCAGCGATGAGACTTATTTCCGTAAAACTCCCCCCGCCCTGCGAACGGTAAGTAGGGGACACCGATGGGCTTGGAAAGGCCACCGTCTGTCGGATGGTGTGTTAAGCCGTGGTCCCGTGTATGACAGACTCATACTCTGTGCACGTTAAAGAGCACGCTGGATGGCCTTGACGGGAGGCTACCATCTGTCTCCCAACAGCTGATCCAGTGGGTCCTCTCCCCCAAGCTTCTCTGAGCCTTCGGGGTCCTCGTGACCTCGCCATTTAGCCAATTTTGTGGAAAAAAGTGCCACTCAGAGGTAAAACAACCCAAGTGTTAGATGGCCTTGACGAGAGGCTACCATATGTCTCCCAACAGCTGTTCCAGTGGGTCCCCTCCTCCAACCTTTTTTGAGCCTTCGGGGTCCTTGTGACCTGGTCATTTAGCCCATTTTGTGCAGCAAAGTGCCGCTCAGAGGTAAAACAACCCAACATTAAAGAACACGCTGGATGGCCTTGACGGGAGGCTACTATCTGTCTCCCAGCAGCTGTTCCAGTGGGTCCCCTCCTCCAACCTTCTCTGAGCCTTCGGGGTCCTTGTGACCTGGCCATTTAGCCCATTTTGCGCAACAAAGTGCCGCTCAGAGGTAAAACAACCCAACATTAAAGAATACGCTGGATGGCCTTGACGGGAGGCTACCATCTGTCTCCCAACAGCTGTTCCAGTGAGTCCCCTCCTCCAACCTTCTCTGAGCCTTCGGGGTCATTGTGACCTGGCCATTTAGCCCATTTTGTGCAACAAAGTGCCGCTCAGAGGTAAAACAACCCAACTGTTGGATGGCCTTGACGAGAGGCTACCATATGTCTCCCAACAGTTGTTCCAGTGGGTCCCCTCCTCCAACCTTTTCTGAGCCTTCGGGGTCCTTGTGACCTGGCCATTTAGCCCATTTTGTGCAACAAAGTGCCCTCAGAGGTAAAACAACCCAACATTAAAGAACACGCTGGATGGCCTTGACGGGAGGCTACCATCTGTCTCCCAACAGCTGTTCCAGTGGGTCCCCTCCCCCAACCTTCTCTGAGCCTTAGGAGTCCTTGAGACCTGGCAATTTAGCCCATTGTGTGGAAAAAAGTGCCGCTCAGAGATAAAACAACCCAACTCTTGGATAGCCTTTACAGGAGGCTACCATCTATCTCCCAACAGCTGTTCCAGTGGGTGCCCTCCTCCAACGTTCTCTGAGCCTTCAGGGTCCTTGTGACCTGGCCATTTAGCCCATGGTGTGCAAAAAAGTACCTCACAATTTTTTTTAATTCTCTCTCTACTGAAGTTGAGGAAGACAGAGAATGAATGTTTGTTTTTTCAGGATACTTTTCGAGTATTTTGAGCATTGGCAGACGGTGTTCACTGAAGTGTCGGTTCATGTCAAGCGATCGAACACAGCTGATCTTTGACCTGGAGCAGCTTGCTGGCGCTCGTGGGAAGGATTCCAAGAATCGATTTTTTCCTCCACGTGAGCCTGAAAGTCAGAGGTGTAAAAAGCAGACGTCCTTTGTTAGATGAGACAAAACAGACGAGTTTTCCCCCTGATAGAAATCGTTCTGTAACATAATTACGAAAATTTAAAAAATGATTATCAGACGAACTTTCAAAAGTATATTTATAAAACAAATTAAACTGTTTGATATATCAAAAATATTCAATAGTAGCCAGAACTATAATTTACAATTTCCCGCTGGTATCTGACTACATTTTACAATTACCCCTGGTATGTGGCTACATTTTACAATTTCTCGCTGGTATTCGAATACAATTTTTGCAATTTCTTGCTGGTATTTGACTACATTTTTTGCAATTTCTCGCTGGTATTCGACTACAATTTACAATTTCTTGCTGGTATTCGACTACAATTTGCAATTTCTCGCTGGTATTCGACTACAATTTACAATTTCTCGTTGGTATTCGACTACAATTTTCAATTTCTCGCTGGTACTCGATTACAATTTACAATTTCCCGCTGGTATTCGACTACAATTTTCAATTTCTCGCTGGTATTCGACTACAATTTACAATTTCTCGCTTGTATTCGACTACAATTTTCAATTTCTCGCTGGTATTCGACTACAATTTTCAATTTCTCGCTGGTATTCGACTACAATTTACAATTTCTCGCTGGTATTCGACTACAATTTACAATTTCTCGCTTGTATTCGACTACGATTTGCAATTTCTCACTGGTGTTCGACTACAATTTGCAATTTCTCGCTGGTATTCGACTACAATTTAGAATTTCTCGCTGGTATTCGACTACAATTTGCAATTTCTCGCTGGTATTCAACTACGATTTACAATTTCTCGTTGGTATTCGACTACAATTTACAATTTCTCGCTGGTATTCGACTACGATTTACAATTTCTCGCTGGTATTCGACTACGATTTGCAATTTCTCGCTGTCCGTCAGATGGGACGTTAAACCATGATCCCATGTGCGGGAGAGCCATACTCTGTGCACGTTAAAGAACACGCTGGAAGACCTTGAGGGGAGGCTACCATCTGTTTCCAACAGCTTTCCATTGGGCCCTCTCCCCCAATCTTCGGGGTCCTTGTGACCTGGCCATTAGATTATAGAATTCAGAAAAATATCTGGCAACGATTGTTTTTAGAAATTAATGATCTGGCAAACTTCGGGTCACGTGACACGAAGGTTGTCAGATCACTAATTTCTAAAAAAATCGTTGCCAGATATTTTTTCTGAATTCTGTAATCAACTATAGTGTTCGGATATTTTTTGAGCGACTGTACACGAAAGTTGCCAGATCACTAATTTAAAAAAAAACCGTTGCCAGATATTTTTTCTGAATTCTGTAATCAACTATAGTGTTGGAATATTTTTTGAGCGACTGTACACGAAGGTTGCCAGATCACTAATTTCAAAAAAAAAATCGTTGCCAGATATTTCTTCTGAATTCTGTAATCAACCATAGTGTTCGGATATTTTTTTTTGAACGACTGTACACTAATTGAAAGGCAGATCCAAGCTAAATATCAAAAAAGTTATTCTCATAGTTATACCTTAAAAATAATATTAGTAATGTAAAATAAAAATAAATTATGCCCGAATCAGCGGTTTAATAGCCGTAGGTTGACTGCTTTATTGGTATGGATTATATTGGTAAGTTGGTGTATTAAAGGCAAAATATTATCGTTTTGTGCATGGTGATCAACGTATGAAAAGAATTAGTTCTGAGAAACCAGTACACTTAGTCACATTTTTGTGTAGAGTTATTTAGTTATTTAATAGATTCTTTTAAAAGCTTATCTTTGTATTATTATAGAGTTTTGTACCGGTTGACTTAGTTTATAAATTATTTTACCCATTCTTTGGTGATAGGGGCGGGGGTGGCTCAGTCGGTAGCGCGCCAGGCTCGTAATCTGTAGTTACCAGGTTCGAGTTCCAGCTGGGTCAGCGTTGAGATTTATCTCCGCAAAATTCCCCACCCTGCCATCGGTCAGTAGGGGACACCGATGGGCTTGGAAAGGCCGCCGTCCGTCGGATGGGACGTTAAGCCATGGCCCCGTGTGCGGGAGAGCCATACCCTGTGCACGTTAAAGAACATGCTGGATGGCCTTGATGGGAGGCTACCATCTGTCTCCCAACAGCTGTTCCAGTGGGTCCCCTCCCCCAACCTTCTTTGAGCCTTCGGAGTCCATGTGACCTGGCCATTTAGCTCATGGTGTGCAAAAAACTGCCGCTCAAAGGTAAAACAACCCAACCCAAATCTTTGGTGATAAATTGCATTGTATTGTAATTTTCATTGACGAATTTTTACTTGAACTCACCCTCAGTGCTCATCCATTTTAAGTTGCTGCAATATTAACATAGACGTAGTTTTCATAACTAAATGTGCAATAGTAATGCCGATATAATATAATGCATACAAATATATTTATCGAGTCCAATTTTCTTATCCACAAGAGTAACTATGACTCGCATGTGGATTTTATTTAACAACTAAATTCATGTATACACAAACAGTCTAGGTATGTAAATTACAGCTCAGTTGGTTGGTTGGTTGTTTTACCTCTGAGCGGCACTTTTTTTCGCACCATGGGCTAAATGGCCAGGTCACATGGACCCCGAAGGCTCAGAGAAGGCTGGGGGAGGGGACCCACTGGAACAGCTGTTGGGAGACAGATGGTAGCCTCCCGTCAAGGCAATCCAGCGTGTTCTTTAACGTGCACAGGGTATGGCTCTCCCGCACACGGGGCCACGGCTTAACGTCCCATCCGACGGACGGCGGCCTTTCCAAGCCCATCGGTGTCCCCTACTGACCGTGGGCAGGGCATTTTGAAGAGATAAATCTCAACGCTGACCCAGCTGGGACTCGAACCTGGGAACTACAGATTACGAGACTGGCTCGCTACCGACTGAGCCACCCCCGCCCCCAAATTACAGCTCAGTAAAACAGTTTAGAGATCTAAATTAATTCAATCACATGGTTTCAATTGATTCACGGTTGCCTTATTAGAGCAATACATTAATATTCTCAGTATTTAATATCCAATTTTCACTTCTTTAATATAACTTTTGATATTAATTATTCCTTAATTTCATTTGGTAAAGCATTAAAAATTTTAGGAGCCAAAAATATATAGTGTTTGGTAATTAGATTTTACTGACAGTAATGTTTTTTAGAAATAAATATTTAGATTGTGAAGTGTCACTCGCAAATATTCTAACTAATTGTGGATTCCAATTTTTCTTCAGATGTTTTAGCGCAGTAAAAATGTATAGTTCTCTTATTTGCAAAATTTTTAGGTTAAAATATATTCTTGTAACTCACACTTCTTTAATTTGTTCATACGGGTTGGGTTGTTTTACCTCTGAGCAGCACCTTTTTGCACACCATGGGCTAAATGGCCAGGTCACATGGACCCCGAAGGCTCAGAGAAGATTGGAGGAGGGGATCCACTGGAACAGCTGTTGGGAGACAGATGGTAGCCTCCCGTCAAGGCCATCCAGCGTGTTCTTTAACGATCGGTTGTTGAACCTCTGAGCGGCACTTTTTTGCACAATATGGGCTAAATGGCCAGGTCACATGGACCCCGAAGGCTCAGAGAAGGTTGGGGGAGGGGACCCACTGGAACATCTGTTGGGAGACAGATCGTAGCCCCCCGTCAAGGCCATCCAGCGTGTTCTTTAACGTTCGGTTGTTGAACCTCTGAGCGGCACTTTTTTGCACAACATGGGCTAAATGGCCAGGTCACATGGACCCCGAAGGCTCAGAGAAGGTTGGGGGAGGGGACCCACTGGAACATCTGTTGGGAGACAGATCGTAGCCCCCCGTCAAGGCCATCCAGCGTGTTCTTTAACGTTCGGTTGTTTTACCTATGAGCGGCACTTTTTTGCACACCATGGGCTAAATGGCCAGGTCACATGGACCCTGAAGGCTCAGAGAAGGTTGGGGGAGAGGACCCATTGGAACAGCTGTTGGGAGACAGATCATAGCCTCCCGTCAAGGCCATCCAGCGTGTTCTTTAACGTGCACAGGGTATGGCTCTCCCGCACACGGGACCACGGCTTAACGTCCCATCCGACGGGTGGCGGCCTTTCCAAGCCCATCGGTGTCCCCTACTGACCGTGGGCAGGGCATTTTGCAGAGATAAATCTCAACGTTGACCCAGCTGGGACTCGAACCTGGGAACTACAGATTACGAGACTGGCTCGCTACCGACTGAGCCACCCCCGCCCCAATTTGTTCATACACCGAAGTATATGATTTTGGGCGTACTGTAATGGTTTAATAATAGACGAAAACTGTGTAACTGTTGTTAACCTCAAAGAATGGACAATAACAGGATAAAAATCATACAAAGGTATTAAAAATTAAAAACCGATGGTTGATAAAGTTCAATCAATCAATCAAACAAAAATGAATGTTTTCTTTGGATATGTTCGAGTGTTTCGATTGAACATTACCATAATTATGATACAAATAGTTTAAAAAACAACTGGTAGTTTAATAAATTTATTTTTCTTTCTTATATTAATTACATCATTGATTCAAAATATATTTAATTTCCTTTATAGAAATTTTAATGATTTGCATTTTCTGTTGGAATAATATCCAGTGTATTTTTTTTTTACTAGGTATCATTTAAAAGAAAAAAAAAATAGGTTTGCTACGGTAATAAATTTAATACAGTGGATGAATACATATTCAATTTTAGATTGGAAAAATCAGTTTTCACTTCAGAGAAATAAATAATATATTCAGCTAGACTACGCAAAAGAGAAAAAAAATGTATTCTAAGAAATGGCTTGAGGTATGACGACGACTTCTAACTATAGTGGCTATCCGGAAGAAAATACCACAGTAGCACTTTTCTCCGTCGAATCTATGTCAGCATCTGCAAAAGAGGATGCTGAAGAGGAATGTCTCTACACGTGGATTCCAGTGATGCAGTGTGGAGAGAACTTCAGTTTCACTGCGAAAGAGATGTGGCTTTCTACGATTTTATTTTTATTTTTTGTTTTGGTTACTCGCGTTGACTTACGCCTCGAGGTGCACATGCTGGGAGATTGCGTCAGAGTCGAGATGCGATGGGGTTCTGGATGAAGAACAGGAGGATGCTGATGAGGATCATTTCGAGATGCCTGAGGGATGAAGAGCGATGCTAATGAAGCATTGGCGTTATTTTTTCTTGTGACGTTAGTCACGAGTGAAATCGAAGAAAACTTTCTTTTGTAATATTAGATACATTTAAATTTCTATTGGTAGCTTTTAGGGTGGAAGAGTCTTGTCATGTAACAATTTTGTTTTTACTTTTAACCGAAGGATTAGTGGAAGGATCGATAGTTAAATGAATAGCTGTTATGTTCAAGTAAAAATAACGACAGGTCTATGCTTTTGTGTGTAAAGGGAAATATTCAAGTAAAAATAACGACATGTCTATGCTTTTGTGTGTAAAGGGAAATATTCAAGTAAAAATAACGACAGGTCTATGCTTTTGTGTGTAAAGGGAAATATTCAAGTAAAAATAACGACAGGTCTATGCTTTTGTGTGTAATCAGAAACACTTGATAAATTATAGGGAAAAATACCACAAAAGTTTGAAATTAGAGTGAATATATGCATTGGGTAGTTTTACCTTCGAGTGGCACTTTTTATCGAAATAATGGGCTTTTGAGTTGCCTTACCTCTGAGCGCACATTTTTTTCTCACACCATGGGCTAAATGGCCAGGTAACATGGACTCCGAAGGCTCAGAGAAGGTTGGGGGAGGGGACCCACTGGAACAGCTGTTGGGAAACAGATGGTGTTTGGATATTTTTTGAGCGACTGTACAAAAAGGTTGCCAGATCACAAATTTCTTAAAAAAAAAAAATCGTTTCCAGAATTTTTTTTTCTGAATTCTGTAATCAACTACAGTGTTCGGATATTTTTTGAGCGATTGTACACTAAGGTTGCCAGATCACTAATTTCTTAAACAAATCGTTGCCAGAAATTTTTCTCCATTCTGTAATCAACCATAGTGTTCGGATATTTTTTTTAGCGACTGTACACGAAGGTTGCCAGATCACTAATTTCTAAAAAAATATTTGCCAGATATTTTTTCTGAATTCTGTAATCAACCATAGTGTTCGGATATTTTTTGAGCGACTGTACACGAAGGATGCCAGATCACTAATTTCTAAAAAAATAGTCGTTGCCAGATATTTTTTCTGAATTATGTAATCAACCATAGTGTTCGGATATTTTTTGAGCGACTGTACACGAAGGTTGCCAGATCACTATTTTCTAAAAAAATAGTCGTTGCCAGATATTTTTTCTGAATTCTGTAATCAACCATAATGTTCGGATACTTATTTGAGCGACTGTACACGAAGGTTGCCAGATCACTAATTTCTAAAAAAATAGTTGCCAGATATTTTTTCTGAATTCTGTAATCAACCATAGTGTTCGGATATTTTTTGAGCGACTGTACACGAAGGATGTCAGATCACTAATTTCTAAAAAAATAGTTGCCAGATATTTTTTCTGAATTATGTAATCAACCATAGTGTTCGGATATTTTTTGAGCGACTGTACACGAAGGTTGCCAGATCACTATTTTCTAAAAAAAGTCGTTGCCAGATATTTTTTCTGAATTCCGTAATCAACCATAATGTTCGGATACTTATTTGAGCGACTGTACACGAAAGTTGCCAGATCACTAATTTCAAAAAAAAAAAAAACGTTGCGAAATATTTTTTCTGACTTTTGTAATCAACCATAGTGTTTGGATATTTTTTTCAGCGACTGTACTACGGTTCAAAAAACTTTCTGGAGACTTTACCACTATTCATTCTTCTCAATAGAAATCTGACCTTCGATGCTGCTCTTAAAGAGCTTCTTGATGGGAATGCAGAAATAGGTTTTCGTTTATAGGAAATGCCTCTCGATGCAACTGCTATTTTTGCATTTGTACAAAATATTATTTCGCCTTTTACAGAAATAACTCAGTATTGATCTAAAATACAATCAATGGCTGAAATAATAAAGCCAGTGGTTCTCGAATTTCCCTGCCTATTTTGAATGCGTTTTTGAACATTCAATTAATTTAGATCGAGTCAGAAACATCTATTTCATTAGTGAGATTCGAGTCCCAGCTGGGTCAGCGTTGAGATTTATCTCCGCAAAATTCCCCGCCCTGCCCACGGTCAGTAGGGGACACCGATGGGCTTGGAAAGGCCGCCGTCCGTCGGATTGGACGTTAAGCCGTGGCCCCGTGTGCGGGAGAGCCATACCCTGTGCACGTTAAAGAACACGCTGGATGGCCTTGACGGGAGGCTACCATCTGTCTCCCAACAGCTGTTCCAGTGGGTCCCCTCCCCCAACCTTCTCTGAGCCTTCGGGGTCCATGTGACCTGGCCATTTAGCCCATGGTGTGCAAAAAAGTGCCGCTCAGAGGTAAAACAACCCAACCCAACTCATTAGTGAGATAAAAAAGAGACTGATGAAAAAAGAAAAACAAATAAAAAAATTCAGCTGAAGGAAATAGGGTTGGGTTGTTTTATCTCTGAGCGACACGTTTTTGCACACTATGGGCTAAATGGCCAGGTCACATGGACCCCGAAGGCGCAGAGAAGGTTGGGGGAGGGGACCCACTGGAACAGCTGTTGGGAGACAGATGGTAGCCTCCCGTCAAGGCCATCCAGCGTGTTCTTTAACGTGCACAGGGAATGGCTCTCCCATAAACGGGACCACGGTTTAACATCCCATCCGACGGACGGCGGTCTTTCCAAGCCCATCGGTGTCCCCTGCTGACCGAAATTGGGAATTTTTGCGGAGATAAATCTCAACGCTGACCCAGCTGGGACTCGAACCTGGGAACTGCAGATTACGAGCCTGGCGCGCTACCGACTGAGCCACCCCCGCCCTCATCATCTTATACCTCTTGTATCTGTTAAGGACTTCATGATCGTAGTCCAGAAAGCAGTATATAATCTCGTGCGGATTTCTCTGCACTGAGTCGTAGAAACTTCGCGAGACAAACTTAAGATATGTGTAAATATGATCAATGCCCAGATCTTTATGCAATTGTCTATTGGTTACAAACCAGGGGGCATTGACCACACACACATCGCAGGATTTTATTCTGCAAGACATGTATCTTGTGAATGTTCGTGGGAATTGTTTTCGTCCAAATTTCGGTAAAATTAAAAGTGTGATGTGATGTGATAAAATGTGATGGGAAGGTTAGAAACCCTTCAACAATGGGCTTCCTGCTATCCCAAACAAAGAATCGGATGTGTAAATCACAATGTAGAAAATAAAAATAATAGTTTTTCTGAATTTTTTTAAAAGTTCCTATTTATGCAAAGTAGACTTTCTGTAATCTAATACTGTTGGATCTTAATTTCTTTTCTTTTCTGAGCCAAAAGAGATTTCAAAAACAAAATTAACACTTCAAACAAGATATAAAAAAATAACAGTCACAGTTCTTTCTTCAGTTCCACCACAAAAATAACCAAGAGGTTATCACTTGAGATACTGGCCACTAGAGCAAGTTTGTAAGCAAAAACACATTTTTCTTGAACAGTCAATATTTCATATTTGTATATTATTAAATTCCTCTTCTTTTTATTTTCGAGAAACGAAAACCCAGCAAAGGATGAATTCAGATTCTGTATAATAAAGACATTATTTGACATCATCAAAATGATGTTGATGAGATGAACTCTTTCATTCGAGCTGTTGATGAAACTGGTAGTAGAGTAGGTTTGGTTATAAACAGAGAGAAAACTAAAGTGATGAAAATTGGTCAGGCAGGCTGTGATTCAGTTAATCTGATTGGTTGCAGTCTTGAGCACGTGTCACAGTTTAATTATCTTGGGAGCTATGTAACAGATAATGGTGATGTGCGGCATGAGATTAACAGACGAATAGGGATTGCTGCCGGGACTTTTAAGAACCTATGGAGAGTGTGGAGAAATAGGCGTATACACCTAAAGACTAAAATTAGACTGTATAATAGTGTGGTTCTTTCTAGGGTTAGTTATGGTAGTGAAACTTGGACGCTATGTAAACAAGATAACAGGAAACTAGATGCTTTTGATTCTAGATGCTTACGCAGTATCTTGGGTATTAGGTGGTTTAACTTTGTAACTAATGATGAGGTTAGGCAAAGGAGTTTGCAACCTCCTTTAAGCAGCATATTGTGCAGAGAGAGACTCCGCTGGTTTGACCATGTTGCCCGTATGGATAATTATAGATTGGCGAATAGGGTTATGAACAGTGTGCCTAGAGGCCTCAGAAGGAGGGGGAGACCTAGGATGCGGTGGGCAGACAATGTCAAACAGGACCTTGTTAGAATTGGTGTACAGTGGCCGGATGCAGCAGATGTAGCTCAGGACAGATATGCTTGGAGAATTAAACTGCGCGGTCTGGTTGGACCTCCGTAGCACATGGCTGTTTGAGGATGATGATGATAATAAAGAATTTTCCTCCAAGAAACTGAGAATCAGGGTCTGAATTTTAAATCTATTGCTTTTACTGTAGCTTCTGCAGAGAAGAGATTTCATTGACAATTCTTCATCAATTATCCTCCCCATCCCCTCC
The DNA here is from genome assembly GCA_038380435.1 of Ryuthela nishihirai. Classification (NCBI taxonomy): domain Eukaryota; kingdom Metazoa; phylum Arthropoda; class Arachnida; order Araneae; family Heptathelidae; genus Ryuthela; species Ryuthela nishihirai. The sequence continues at coordinate 74,823,683 of JAWZYU010000006.1, forward strand.
TTCAGAATTTGTAGTTGAAATTGATAGAGAGGACAATGTAAAAAGACATGAGAAACATTTTCTGCAGTTTTACAGGTGGCACAAAGTGGAGAGGGTTTTTTTGTTAATTTTGAAGAGCTTTTCATTTAAAGCACAGTGATCAAGGTTAATCTTGAAAAGAGCTGTTTCTTGTCTTCTGCTCAGATGAGATGTTTGAAGTTGGGGTGGGGGGCTATTAAAGAAACTGCGATAGAATAGGCCAACATTTTTCCGACTATTTTGAAAAAGTTTAATCCATTCAGAGTGAGTTATTTTATTTTCTCTAATGCAGAAATATTTGTATGTAATGATGTTAAATGTTTGCTTTTTTCTGTGTTGCATGCTGAGTAAATAAATATGAAACTTATTAAATTAAAATACTGGTAGTTTTTAAAAATTTTATTAATAGGTCAGGTTACATAATTATAATATGTGAGTATGTTGAATTTGAATAAAAATCATTGTCATTTATCAGAAAAAAATTATAACATTTGAAAAATTATTATTTTAAAAAGTTTTTATTTTTCTAACATGATATTGCTTTACAAGCTCCATACGTGATACATTTATTCCTAAACTACGGCTTTAAGTTTATATTTTGCTCAAAGGATGTCTGTTAGTAAAAAACCAAGGGAAAACAAATTAAATTTCAACTTACACGTATATTAATCAAAGTAACTTCCATTAAAATAAAATGGGTAATATTTATTTTTAAAAACTTTGTAAATGTTTTTAAAAAATTCAATAATATTTCAAATAAGTAATTCGTAATAAATAAATTATTTCATTTTAAACAAAATAACTTTTAATTCAATTTCAGATAAATGAAATAAATCACTCTCAGATTATGAGGGGCGGGGGTGGCTCAGTCGGTAGCGCCAGGCTCGTAATATGTAGTTCCCAGGTTCGCGTCCCAGCTGGATCAGCGTTGAGATTTATCTCCGCAAAATTCCCCGCCCTGCCCACGGTCAGTAGGGAACACCGATGGAATTGGAAAGGCCGCCGTCCGTCGGATGGGACGTTAAGCCGTGGCCCGTGTGCGGGAGAGCCATACCCTGTGCACGTTAAAGAACACGCTGGATGGCCTTGACGGGAGTCTACCATCTGTCTCCCAACAGCTATTCCAGTGGGTCTCCTCCCCCAACCTTCTCTGAGCATGCGGGGTCCATGTGGCCTGGCCATTTAGCCCATGCTGTACAAAAAAAGTGCCGCTCAGAGGTAAAACAACCCAACTCAGATTATGCACATATTTAATTTTCCCTCCTTTTGCTGGATAGTTGTCTTGGTTCGGGTCACATGTTGGTAGCCCTGGTGAAAGAAACTATACAGCAAAGAAGTTCAGCTTTCATTGGGACTAATGTGAAATCGAGTATCGTGCATTTGGCGTTGTGGTGAAACTAGTTTTACAGTGGAAATTTTACAGTGACACTTTTACAGTGGAATCTGAAATTGTGTATTATACAATTTCATTGTCTTCGCTTTCATTGTTTAAACTGTGAAATTTGGATCTGTGGAAATTTTATAAGAAAATAATTATTATTTAAAATAATCCTGCTTTTATGCCCGTTAGTATCTTAACGTAGCATATTAATATTAAATAATAGGAGCCTGAGGGCTCAAAGAAGGTTGGGGGAGGAGACCCACTAGAACAGCTGTTGGGAGACAGATGGTAGTCTCCAGTTAAGGCCACCCAGCGTGTTCTTTAACGTGCACAGGATATGGCTCTCCCGCATACGGGGCCACGGCTTAACGTCCCATCCGAAGGACGGCGGTTTTTCCTAACCCATCGGTGTCCTCTACTGACCGTGGGCGGGGAATTTTGCGGAGATAAATCTCAGCGCTGACCCAGTTGGGACTCAAACCTGGGAACTAGAGATTAAGAGCCTGGTGCGCTTCCGACTGAGCCACCCCCGCCCCTAATATTAATTAATTAAAATAAATACCCCCTCAAGCAGCTGCTTGCCACAGAAGTCTGAAAGTTTATATTCCAAAGTAGAAGGTCTGAGAGGATGGCAGAACCTCAGCAGAAAAACAACACACACACGCCTTACCCGTGTCTCGAACCCAGGTCCTTTTGATCAGTAGCCAAGCGCGCTAACCACTCGGCCATGGGACGGCTTAATATTAAATTTAGTGACAAATTAAAATAAGTGTTGAAAGAGTTTAATTATTAGTTTATTATTTTTATAACTTGACTTGAAACTATTTTAAACTTTTATTTTTCATCAGTTCTATTTATAGCAATTGATTTAAAAAAAATTCCATTGTATAAATCTCTATTGAAATAATTCTAATAGCTTTTCAAATAAAAACATATAGTTTTTAATTTTTAAATATATGGATTTTTATGCACAATTCGTTTGCCCCTTATTGTTTGTTTCCCTGCTATATGAAATGCACGATGGGAATTGTAACACCGCTTGAGGTCGCCACTTACGTTTTATAGAAATATAACTTCTTTTTCTTATGCATTCTCTGCCTTTGCCTTCTGCGTAGGGGCGGGGGTGGCTCAGTCGGTAGCGCGCCAGGCTCGTAATCTGTAGTTCTCAGGTTCGAGTTCCAGCTGGGTCAGCGTTGAGATTTATCTCCGCAAAATTCCTCGCCCTGCCCACGGTCAGTAGGGGACACCGATGAGCTTGGAAAGGCCGCCGTCCGTCGGATGGGACGTTAAGCCGTGGCCCCGTGTGCGGGAGAGCCATACCCTGTGCACGTTAAAGAACACGCAGGATGGTCTTGACGGAGGCTACCATCTGTCTCCCAACAGCTGTTCCAGTGGGTCCCCTCCCCAACATTCTCTGAGCCATTGGGGTACATGTGACCTGGCCATTTAGCCCATGGTGTGCAAAAAAGTGCCGCTCAGAGGTAAAACAACCCAACCTTCTGCGTATTGTACTAGTCCTGGACATTGCAGTTACAGAATTAATTTTTAAATATTCACAATAAAAATTCTCAATTCTGTTTTCACACGGATTTTTTTTTACACGGTTTAGAAAAAATCCCAATTATCTTTTTACACGATTACTTTTAACCTAACACGGTTTAAACGGCTCCTTTTTAAAAATTTCCATTTGAATTTAATTCTGAAAAAATATTCCTATTCAAGAATAAATTCTTAGAATTTATATTTATAGCAAAAATGCAGCTTATATCATCATATTTTTAGAAGATGCTTTAACTTTGAAAATGTACTATAGATATACATATTGTGCACTAAAATCCCCAAAATTAAAACTACACTAACATAACTACACAACACCTTTTCTCTATTTTATTCTCTATTTTATGAAAAAAATTGTACAAAACCTACTTCATTTAGAATAAAGTGGCAACACTGAGTTCCGGGAATTCCCCTCAATTTTATCTTCAATATATACGCTAGTCTTGTTCTCTCATTTCGTGTTTAAAGTTAGAAGTGTTTGGAAGTTTAATAGAAGAAATCTAAAAATTTTTGCTTCTTTTTTGTAGATTTCAAGCGATGAAAATGATTTAATTCTAATCTTACGCAAATGAATTGCGGGTTGGGTTGTTTTACCTCTGAGCGGCACTTTTTTGCACACCATGGACTAAATGACCAGGTCACATGGACCCCGAAGGCTCAGAGAAGGTTGAGGGAGGGGACCCTCTGGAACAGCTGTTGAGAGACAGATGGTAGCCTCCCGTCAAGGCCATCCAGCGTGTTCTTTAACGTGCAGGGTATGGCTCTCCCGCACACGGGGCCACGGCTTAACGTCCCATCCGACGGACGGCGGCCTTTCCAAGCCCATCGGTGTCCCCTACTGACCGTGGGCAGGGCGGGGGAATTTTGCGGAGGTAAATCTCAACGCTGGCCCAGCTGGGACTTGAACCTGGGAACTACAGATTACGAGCCTGGCGCGCTACCGACTGAGCCACCCCCGCCCCGCAAATGAATGCGTCTATTGTCAGAAAGTGACAACGAATAAAATCTAGTTAATAAGCATATGTAAGTCATATTTTTTCACTTTTGTATTCTTTAATTAGTGACATATTATTTTCTTTATGACAAATAATTTACTTTATACATGTACATATAATTATCTTTATAAGTTTATAAAATAAAAAATGTGTTGAAATGAATAAAAAATTCAAATTGAGATTAAATTAAAGATTTTGATATGATTTGTTTGAAAATGACTTATTAATTGTACTGGGTTTTCACGTCTGGAACCAATCTTCTATTTTTTCATATGCACTGTATATTTTTTTACACGATTTTTTACACGGTTTTTTCGGAAACCTATCTACGGTGTAAAAACAGAATTGGGTGTGGTGTGATAAAATGTGATGGGAAGGTTAGAATCCTTGAAATTAATTTCTTTAAACTGGTAAATAATATTATTTTAAAATTATGACAATTAATTTTAAAATATTCAGGAATGATTTAATACAGCAATATTGGAAAAATTACTTTGATTTTCGACATTTGAAACAAAATAGATTTAAGTTAATTTTTAAACAAATTAAATCGCTTAAATTTTTATACAAATTAATATCATATTTTTTGCTGAAAAGCTGTCCGCACCTGGTTTTAGCCAGAGCTACCTATATCATACCGAGCCTGGACAATGCAGGTTGGGTTGTTTTACCTCTGAGCGGCACTTTTTTGCACACCATGGGCTAAATGGCCAGGTCACATGGACCCCGAAGACTCAGAGAAGGCTGGTGAGGGGATCCACTGGAACAGCTGTTGGGAGACAGATGGTAGCCTCCCGTCAAGGCCATCCAGCGTGTTCTTTAACGTGCAAAGGGTATGGCTCTCCCGCACACGGGGCCACGGCTTAACGTCCCATCTGACGGACGGCGGCCTTTCCAAGCCCATCGGTGTCCCCTACTGACCGTGGGCAAGGCGGGGAATTTTGCGGAGATAAAACTCAACGCTGACTCAACGCTGGGACTCGAACCTGGAAACTACAGATTACGAGCCTGGCGCGCTACCGACTGAGCCACCCCCGCCCCTGGAAAATGCAGGAAGAGAAGAATTATTTTTTAAACAAACAAATGCACAATTCAAGCTCTAATTCCTAAAACACTACTAACAGTCGCTTATTCTTAAAAATATGGCAGTAAATTTTAAAATATTTTATAAAGTCACAATAATTGTAATATTTTGCTTTACACTGTTTAATAATTAATACCTTTTAGTTAAAGTTTATAGAAATTCAGTCACTTTAATTTTTACCCATATTTCCTCTCTTCCTCCTTTTGATGGGGCGGGGGTGGCTCAGTCGGTAGCGCATCAGGCTCGTAATCTGTAGTTCCCAGTTCGAGTCCCAGCTGGGTCAGCGTTGAGATTTATCTCCGCAAAGATTCCCCGCCCTGCCCACGGTCAGTTGGGGACACCGAAGGCTTGGAAAGGCTGCCGCCCGTCGTATGGGACGTTAAGCCGTCGTTCCGTGTGCGGGAGAGCCATGCCCTGTGCACGTTAAAGAACACGCTGGATGGCCTTGACGGGAGGCTACCATCTGTCTTCCAACAGCTGTTCCAGTGGGTCCCCTCCCCCAATTTTCTATGAGCCTTCGGGGTCCATGTGACCTGGCCATTTAGCCCATGGTGTGCAAAAAATTGCCGCTCAGAGATAAAACAACCCAATCCAAATCCTTCTTTTGAGAACGGGTGTTTGGGAATAGTGATATCTAGGCATATTTTAAGGTAACTAGATGAGATAATTCGGTCATTACAAAGGGTTTCGAGCGAACATTAACCGATATCAGCGACACTAGTCGCAAAATTGGATATTACATAGGAGTTGGGTTAGCTCTGAGCGGCACTTTTTTGCACACAATGGACTAAATGATCAGGTCGCAAGGACCCCGATGTCTCAGAGAAGGTTGGGGGAAGGAACACACTGGAACAGTTGTTGGGAGACAGATGGTAGCCTTCCTTTAAGGTCATCCAGCGTGTTTTTTGACATGCACAGGGTATGGCTCTCCCGGACACGGCGCCACGGCTTAACGTCCCATCCCACAGACGGCGGTCTTTCCAAGCCCATCGGATCTCCTACCGACCAATAGCAGGGTGCGGGTTTTGCGGCGATAGATCTCAACTCTAGCACAGGCGGGACTCGAACCTAGGAACTGCAAATTACGAGCCTGCCGTGCTACCGACTGAGCCACCCCCGCCCCTTAAATAAGAGTAAAGTATAAATTAATTGATTTACATAAAATTAAACTTCAGTTTTAGAGTTACGTAGCCGTCTCGTGGCCGAGTGGTTAGCTCCTGATCAAAGGGACCTGGGTTCGATTCCCGGATAAGGCTTGGATGTTCGTGTTGTTTTTCTGCTGAGGTCCTGCCATCCTCACATTCCTTCTGCTATGGCGTATAAACTGATAGCCTCCTGTCAGACCTCTGGGTCAAGCAGCTGTTAGTGGGGGTATTTATTTCTTATTAAACAAAATAATGCGCTAATTACTATATATTGAAATATCATTGAATATTTAATGTTAATTATCAACTTTTAAAAATAAACACTAACGTTGAATTTTAATTTCTATAATTTTAATTTTTTACATATTATTAAACTTCAATGTATTAAATGCTAATCATAAGGGGCGTATAGAAAGTGAGTAGTACATACCCATGACGATAGGGGCGCAAAAATCGTCCGAAGGGTAGATTTTTAATTTTTTTGTTCTATCTGCATGGAGAGGGGGCGGGGGTGGCTCAGTCGGTAGCGCGCCAGGCTCGTAATCTGTAGTTCCCAGGTTCGAGTCCCAGCTGGGTCAGCGTTCGGATTTATCTCCGTAAAAATTCCCCGCCCTGCCCACGGTCAGTAGGGGACACCGATGGGCTTGGAAAGGCCGCCGTCCGTCGGATGGGACGTTAAGCCGTGGCCCCGTGTGCGGGAGAGCCATACCCTATGCACGTTAAAGATCACGCTGGATGGCCTTGAAGGGAGGCTACCATCTGTCTCCCAACAGCTGTTCCAGTGGGTCCCCTCCCCCAACCTTCTCTGAGCATGCGGGGTCCATGTGACCTGGCCATTTAGCCCATGGTGTGCAAAAAAGTGACGCTCAGAGGTAAAACAACCCAAAATCTGCATGGAGTTACGTTAATCTGTGTATCTAGGCAATATCTGCTTGAAGGCCGCACCACTAACTTATGACGTCAGATCTAAAAAATCTAGATATTTCTTATAAATATATATTTCTTCATTTTTATTACTGGTGAATTTTAAAGCTAACCATTATACTAATGTTTATTTATAACTTTAATTAAAGAAATTTACAAGAAAAAAATTATTCTTATGTTTCAGCGTTATGATAATGCTAATACAGGTAAACCTCGCTTTACGACATTCCGCTCTTGCGACATCTGTGCATATATAAATACTCCCCCTCTTACGACATCTGTACACATATAAATACTCCAACTCTTACGACATCTGTACACGTATAAATACTTCCCCTCTTACAACATCTGTACATATAAAAATTCTCACCCTCTTACAACATATGTACATATAAAAATTCTCCCCCCTCTTACGACATCTGTACACATATAAATACTCCCCCTCTTACGACATCTGTACACATATAAATACTCCCCCTCTTACGACATCTGTACACATATAAATACTCCTCCTCTTACGACATCTGTACATATATAAATACTCCCTCTCTTACGACATCTGTACATATATGGATACTCCCCCTCTTACGACATCTGTACACATATAAATACTCCTCCTCTTACGACATCTGTACATATATAAATACTCCCTCTCTTACGACATCTGTACATATATGGATACTCCCCCTCTTACGACATCTGTACACATATAAATACTCCTCCTCTTACGACATCTGTACATATATAAATACTCCCCCTCTTACGACATCTGTACACATATAAATACTCCTCCTCTTACGACATCTGTACATATATAAATACTCCCTCTCTTACGACATCTGTACATATATGGATACTCCCCCTCTTACGACATCTGTACACATATAAATACTCCAACACTTACGACATCTGTACATATATAAATACTCCCTCTCTTACGACATCTGTACATATATAAATACTCCTCCTCTTACGACATCTGTACACATATAAATACTCCTCCTCTTACGACATCTGTACATATATAAATACTCCCCCTCTTACGACATCTGTACACATATAAATACTCCTCCTCTTACGACATCTGTACATATATAAATACTCCCTCTCTTACGACATCTGTACATATATGGATACTCCCCCTCTTACGACATCTGTACACATATAAATACTCCTCCTCTTACGACATCTGTACATATATAAATACTCCCTCTCTTACGACATCTGTACATATATGGATACTCCCCCTCTTACGACATCTGTACACATATAAATACTCCTCCTCTTACGACATCTGTACATATATAAATACTCCCCCTCTTACGACATCTGTACACATATAAATACTCCTCCTCTTACGACATCTGTACATATATAAATACTCCCTCTCTTACGACATCTGTACATATATGGATACTCCCCCTCTTACGACATCTGTACACATATAAATACTCCAACACTTACGACATCTGTACATATATAAATACTCCCTCTCTTACGACATCTGTACATATATAAATACTCCTCCTCTTACGACATCTGTACACATATAAATACTCCAACTCTTACGACATCTGTACATATATAAATACTCCCCCTCTTACGACATCTGTACATATATGGATACTCCCCTCTTACGACATCTGTACACATATAAATACTCCCTCTCTTACGACATCTTTACATATATAAATACTCCCCCACTTACGACATCTGTACACATATAAATACTCCCCCTCTTACGACATCTGTACATATATAAATACTCCCCCACTTACGACATCTGTACACATATAAATACTCCCCCTCTTACGACATCTGTACACATATAAATACTCCTCCTCTTACGACATCTGTACATATATAAATACTCATTCTCTTACGACATCTGTACATATATGGATACTCCCCCTCTTACGACATCTGTACACACATAAATACTCCAACTCTTTCGACATCTGTACATATATATATTCTCCCCCCCTTACGACATCTGTACACATATAAATACTCCAACACTTACGACATCTGTACATATATAAATACTCCCCCTCTTACGACATCTGTACACATATAAATACTCCCCCTCTTACGACATCTGTACACATATAAATACTCCCCCTCTTACGACTTCTGCACACATGTAAATACTCCAACTCTTACGACATCTGTACATATATAAATACTCCCTATCTTACGACATCTGTACATATATAAATACTCCTCCTCTTACGACATCTGTACACATATAAATACTCCAACTCTTACGACATCTGTACATATATAAATACTCCCCCTTTTACGACATCTGTACATATATGGATACTCCCCTCTTACGACATCTGTACATATATAAATTCTCCCCCTCTTACGACATTTGTACATATATAAATACTCCCTCTCTTACGACGTCTGTACATATATAAATTCTCCCCCTCTTACGACGTCTGTATATATATAAATTCTCCCCCTCTTACGACATCTGTACATATATAAATACTCCCCCTCTTACGACATCTGTACATATATAAATACTCCAACTCTTACGACATCTGTACATATATAAATACTCCCTCTCTTACGACATCTGTACATATATAAATTCTCCCCCTCTTACGACATCTGTACATATATAAATACTCCCCCTCTTACGACATCTGTACATCAATAAATAGTCCCCCTCTTACGACATCTGTACATATATAAATAGTCCCCCTCTTACGACATGTGTACATATATAAATACTCCCCCTCTTACGACATCTGTACACATATAAATACTCCCCCTATTACGACATCTGTAGATATATAAATACTCCCTCTCTTACGAACTGTACACATATAAATACTCCTCTTATGACATCTGTACATATATATAAATACTCCCCCTCTTACGACATCTGTACACATATAAATACTCCTCTTACGACATCTGTGCATATATAAATACTCCCCCCTTACGCCCGAAATCGTTTATACCACCATTTTTCGAGACAGGTGACCAAACCTTTGAACGCAGCTCAAAGGTTCTTTCAGCTATAAGGAATGACTTTGCATTCTACAGAGAGAGTCATCATCAGAAGAAGACGTCGTCAGTCCAAAAGTCATGGAATATATTTTCAGAAGCCTCAACCAGTAGGTCCCATGCAGAAAAGCCAGAAAGCAGTAACAGTTTCAACTGAGCCATCCCAAGTCTCTCCAAGTCTCAACAGTGCTCCCCCCAATTAACCCCCTCCCACTTTTCACTTAAATTTTCAAGATTCGGATGACCCACTGCTCTCCCCATATGATTATTTCCACCCCCCCTGAATTATGCTGATGATTTTAAAGGAACTCTATCAAGCAATTTTTGATGATTTTGTACATGTTTAGAATTTATAGTAGTATATTTATAAATTTTTTTATGTATTAATTGTGGCGGGGGTGGCTCAGTCGGTAGCGCGCCAGGCTCGTAATCTGCAGTTCCCAGGTTCGAGTCCCAGCTGAGATTTATCTCCGTAAAACTCCACGGTCAGTAAGGGACACCGATGGGCTTGAAAAATCCGCTGTCCGTCGGATGGGACGTTAATCCGCGGCTCCGGGTGCGGGAGAGCCATACCCTGTACACGTTAAAGAACACGCTGGATGGCCTTGACGGGAGGCTACCTTTTGTCTCCAAACAGCTGTTCCAGTGGGTCCTCTCTCCCAACCTTCTCTGAGCCTTTGGGGTCCTTGTGACCTGACCATTTAGCCCATGATGTGCAAAAAAGTGCCGCTCATAGGTATAACAACCCAACTTAAAAGCAGCAGGAAGATAGGTAAAAAAAAGGTAGAAAGCATTCCGCTCTACAAACGATGAAGATCAGCTAGAAGCTCCATTCAACTTGTCCTGTTTTTTGATACAAGATACAAGCACACAAAACAGGATCTTGGATTGGGGGTGAAGCCAGGGGCAATGTCCTCTGCCTCCACCTCCATTTCTAGATCTGAATCTTCATTCCTACATTTCGGGGGTAGGTATTGTCCTTTCCCCCATTCTGAAGGGGACAGACGCAATGCCCCCCCCCCCCCCCCGTTCGAGTCCCAGCTGGGTCAGCGTTGAGATTTATCTCCGCAAAATTCCCCGCCCTGCCCACGGTCAGTAAGGGACACCGATGGGCTTGGAAAGGCCGCCGTCCGTCGGATGGGACGTTAAGCTGTGGCCCCGTGTGCGGGAGAGCCATACTCTGTGCACGTTAAAGAACACGCTGGATGGCCTTGACGGGAGGCTACCATCTGTCTCCCAACAGCTGTTCCAATGGGTCCCCTCCCGCAACCTTCTCTGAGACTTCGGGGTCCATGTGACCTGGCCATTTAGCCCATGGTGTGCAAAAAAGTGCCGCTCAGAGGTAAAACAACCCAACCCAACAACCCCCCCCCCATTTCAGAATGCGAGTAACGATAAAAGAGGCAAATCAGTATTAAACATTTATATTTCGTGAATTTTTAAAAGCTTGTAAAACGGAGGGGGGGAAATATTATACTGAATTGATCGGCTCTATTGTGTTCTTGTCTCGCCCCTGATAATTTGCGGCTCTCCGAGTGGTTAGCGCGCTTGGCTACTGATCTAAGGGACCTGGGTTCGACCCCCGGGTAAGGCATGGCTGTTGGTGTCGTTTTTCTGCTGAGGTCCTGCCATCCTCTCAGACCTTCTAATGTGGCACATAAATGACAGGCTCCTGTCAAAACTCTGTGGCAAGCAGCTGCTTGAGGGGGTATTTATTTTTTTATTTATTTATTGTATTTCTTGTCTCGCCCCCGATATTTTCGGCTCTATTGTGTTCTTGTCTCGCCTCCGATTTTTTCGGCACTATTGTGTTTCTTGTCTCGCCCCCGATTTTTTCGGCTCTATTGTGTTTCTTGTCTCGCCCCCGATTTTTTCGGCTCTATTGTGTTTCTTGTCTCGCCCCCGATTTTTTCGGCTCTATTGTGTTTCTTGTCTCACCTCCGATTTTTTCGGCTCTATTGTGTTTCTTGTCTCACCCCCGTATTTTTCGGCTCTATTGTGTTTCTTGTTTCGCCCCCGATTTTTTCGGCTCTATTTTGTTCTTGTCTCGCCCCCGATATTTTCGGCTCTATTGTGTTCTTGTCTCGCCCCCGATATTTTTCTGCTTTATTGAGTTTCTTGTCTCGCCCCCGATATTTTCGGCTCTATTGTGTTCTTGTCTCGCCCCTGATATTTTTCTCTATTGTGTTTCTTGTCTCGCCTCCGATTTTTTCGGCACTATTGTGTTTCTTGTCTCGCCCCCGATTTTTTCGGCTCTATTGTGTTTCTTGTCTCGCCTCCGATTTTTTCGGCTCTATTGTGTTTCTTGTCTCGCCCCCAATTTTTTCGGCTCTATTGTGCTTCTTGTCTCACCCCGATTTTTTCGGCTCTATTGTGTTTCTTGTCTCGCCTCCGATTTTTTCGGCTCTATTGTGTTTCTTGTCTCGCCCCCGATTTTTTCGGCTCTATTGTGTTTCTTGTCTCGCCTCCGATTTTTTCGGCTATATTGTGTTTCTTGTCTCACCCCCGATGTTTTCGGCTCTATTTTGTTCTTGTCTCGCCCCCGATATTTTCGGCTCTATTGTGTTCTTGTCTCGCCCCCGATATTTTTCTGCTTTATTGAGTTTCTTGTCTCGCCCCCGATATTTTCGGCTCTATTGTGTTCTTGTCTCGCCCCTGATATTTTTCTCTATTGTGTTTCTTGTCTCGCCTCCGATTTTTTCGGCACTATTGTGTTTCTTGTCTCGCCCCCGATTTTTTCGGCTCTATTGTGTTTCTTGTCTCGCCTCCGATTTTTTCGGCTCTATTGTGTTTCTTGTCTCGCCCCCAATTTTTTCGGCTCTATTGTGTTTCTTGTCTCACCCCCGATTTTTTCGGCTCTATTGTGTTTCTTGTCTCGCCTCCGATTTTTTCGGCTCTATTGTGTTTCTTGTCTCGCCCCCGATTTTTTCGGCTCTATTGTGTTTCTTGTCTCGCCTCCGATTTTTTCGGCTATATTGTGTTTCTTGTCTCACCCCCGATTTTTTCGGCTCTATTTTGTTCTTGTCTCGCCCCCGATATTTTCGGCTCTATTGTGTTCTTGTCTCGCCCCCGATATTTTTCTGCTTTATTGAGTTTCTTGTCTCGCCCCCGATATTTTCGGCTCTATTGTGTTCTTGTCTCGCCCCTGATATTTTTCTCTATTGTGTTTCTTGTCTCGCCTCCGATTTTTTCGGCTCTATTGTGTTTCTTGTCTCGCCCCCGATTTTTTCGCTCTATTGTGTTTCTTGTCTCACCCCCGATATTTTTCTGCTTTATTGAGTTTCTTGTCTCGCCCCCGATATTTTCGGCTCTATTGTGTTCTTGTCTCGCCCCCGATATTTTTCTGCTTTATTGAGTTTCTTGTCTCGCCCCCGATATTTTCGGCTCTATTGTGTTCTTGTCTCGCCCCTGATATTTTTCTCTATTGTGTTTCTTGTCTCGCCTCCGATTTTTTCGGCTCTATTGTGTTTCTTGTCTCGCCCCCGATTTTTTCGGCTCTATTGTGTTTCTTGTCTCACCCCCGATTTTTTCGGCTCTATTTTGTTCTTGTCTCGCCCCCGATATTTTCGGCTCTATTGTGTTCTTGTCTCGCCCCCGATATTTTTCTGCTTTATTGAGTTTCTTGTCTCGCCCCCGATATTTTCGGCTCTATTATGTTCTTGTCTCGCCCCTGATATTTTTCTCTATTGTGTTTCTTGTCTCGCCCCCGATTTTTTCGGCTCTATTGTGTTTCTTGTCTCGCCTCCGATTTTTTCGCTCTATTGTGTTTCTTGTCTCACCCCCGATTTTTTCGGCTCTATTTTGTTCTTGTCTCGCCCCCGATATTTTCGGCTCTATTGTGTTCTTGTCTCGCCCCCGATATTTTTCTGCTTTATTGAGTTTCTTGTCTCGCCCCCGATATTTTCGGCTCTATTGTGTTCTTGTCTCGCCCCTGATATTTTTCTCTATTGTGTTTCTTGTCTCGCCTCCGATTTTTTCGGCTCTATTGTGTTTCTTGTCTCGCCCCCGATTTTTTCGGCTCTATTGTGTTTCTTGTCTCACCCCCGATTTTTTCGGCTCTATTTTGTTCTTGTCTCGCCCCCGATATTTTCGGCTCTATTGTGTTCTTGTCTCGCCCCCGATATTTTTCTGCTTTATTGAGTTTCTTGTCTCGCCCCCGATATTTTCGGCTCTATTGTGTTCTTGTCTCGCCCCCGATATTTTTCTGCTTTATTGAGTTTCTTGTCTCGCCCCCGATATTTTCGGCTCTATTGTGTTCTTGTCTCGCCCCTGATATTTTTCTCTATTGTGTTTCTTGTCTCGCCCCCGATTTTTTCGGCTCTATTGTGTTTCTTGTCTCGCCTCCGATTTTTTCGGCTCTATTGTGTTTCTTGTCTCACCCCCGATTTTTTCGGCTCTATTTTGTTCTTGTCTCGCCCCTGATAATTTGCGGCTCTCCGAGTGGTTAGCGCGCTTGGCTACTGATCTAAGGGACCTGGGTTCGACCCCCGGGTAAGGCATGGCTGTTGGTGTCGTTTTTCTGCTGAGGTCCTGCCATCCTCTCAGACCTTCTAATGTGGCACATAAATGACAGGCTCCTGTCAAAACTCTGTGGCAAGCAGCTGCTTGAGGGGGTATTTATTTTTTTATTTATTTATTGTATTTCTTGTCTCGCCCCCGATATTTTCGGCTCTATTGTGTTCTTGTCTCGCCTCCGATTTTTTCGGCACTATTGTGTTTCTTGTCTCGCCCCCGATTTTTTCGGCTCTATTGTGTTTCTTGTCTCGCCCCCGATTTTTTCGGCTCTATTGTGTTTCTTGTCTCGCCCCCGATTTTTTCGGCTCTATTGTGTTTCTTGTCTCACCTCCGATTTTTTCGGCTCTATTGTGTTTCTTGTCTCACCCCCGTATTTTTCGGCTCTATTGTGTTTCTTGTTTCGCCCCCGATTTTTTCGGCTCTATTTTGTTCTTGTCTCGCCCCCGATATTTTCGGCTCTATTGTGTTCTTGTCTCGCCCCCGATATTTTTCTGCTTTATTGAGTTTCTTGTCTCGCCCCCGATATTTTCGGCTCTATTGTGTTCTTGTGTCGCCCCTGATATTTTTCTCTATTGTGTTTCTTGTCTCGCCTCCGATTTTTTCGGCACTATTGTGTTTCTTGTCTCGCCCCCGATTTTTTCGGCTCTATTGTGTTTCTTGTCTCGCCTCCGATTTTTTCGGCTCTATTGTGTTTCTTGTCTCGCCCCCAATTTTTTCGGCTCTATTGTGTTTCTTGTCTCACCCCGATTTTTTCGGCTCTATTGTGTTTCTTGTCTCGCCTCCGATTTTTTCGGCTCTATTGTGTTTCTTGTCTCGCCCCCGATTTTTTCGGCTCTATTGTGTTTCTTGTCTCGCCTCCGATTTTTTCGGCTATATTGTGTTTCTTGTCTCACCCCCGATTTTTTCGGCTCTATTTTGTTCTTGTCTCGCCCCCGATATTTTCGGCTCTCTTGTGTTCTTGTCTCGCCCCCGATATTTTTCTGCTTTATTGAGTTTCTTGTCTCGCCCCCGATATTTTCGGCTCTATTGTGTTCTTGTCTCGCCCCTGATATTTTTCTCTATTGTGTTTCTTGTCTCGCCTCCGATTTTTTCGGCACTATTGTGTTTCTTGTCTCGCCTCCGATTTTTTCGGCTCTATTGTGTTTCTTGTCTCACCCCCGATTTTTTCGGCTCTATTTTGTTCTTGTCTCGCCCCTGATAATTTGCGGCTCTCCGAGTGGTTAGCGCGCTTGGCTACTGATCTAAGGGACCTGGGTTCGACCCCCGGGTAAGGCATGGCTGTTGGTGTCGTTTTTCTGCTGAGGTCCTGCCATCCTCTCAGACCTTCTAATGTGGCACATAAATGACAGGCTCCTGTCAAAACTCTGTGGCAAGCAGCTGCTTGAGGGGGTATTTATTTTTTTATTTATTTATTGTATTTCTTGTCTCGCCCCCGATATTTTCGGCTCTATTGTGTTCTTGTCTCGCCTCCGATTTTTTCGGCACTATTGTGTTTCTTGTCTCGCCCCCGATTTTTTCGGCTCTATTGTGTTTCTTGTCTCGCCCCCGATTTTTTCGGCTCTATTGTGTTTCTTGTCTCGCCCCCGATTTTTTCGGCTCTATTGTGTTTCTTGTCTCACCTCCGATTTTTTCGGCTCTATTGTGTTTCTTGTCTCACCCCCGTATTTTTCGGCTCTATTGTGTTTCTTGTTTCGCCCCCGATTTTTTCGGCTCTATTTTGTTCTTGTCTCGCCCCCGATATTTTCGGCTCTATTGTGTTCTTGTCTCGCCCCGATATTTTTCTGCTTTATTGAGTTTCTTGTCTCGCCCCCGATATTTTCGGCTCTATTGTGTTCTTGTCTCGCCCCTGATATTTTTCTCTATTGTGTTTCTTGTCTCGCATCCGATTTTTTCGGCACTATTGTGTTTCTTGTCTCGCCCCCGATTTTTTCGGCTCTATTGTGTTTCTTGTCTCGCCTCCGATTTTTTCGGCTCTATTGTGTTTCTTGTCTCGCCCCTAATTTTTTCGGCTCTATTGTGTTTCTTGTCTCACCCCGATTTTTTCGGCTCTATTGTGTTTCTTGTCTCGCCTCCGATTTTTTCGGCTCTATTGTGTTTCTTGTCTCGCCCCCGATTTTTTCGGCTCTATTGTGTTTCTTGTCTCGCCTCCGATTTTTTCGGCTATATTGTGTTTCTTGTCTCACCCCCGATTTTTTCGGCTCTATTTTGTTCTTGTCTCGCCCCCGATATTTTCGGCTCTATTGTGTTCTTGTCTCGCCCCCGATATTTTTCTGCTTTATTGAGTTTCTTGTCTCGCCCCCGATATTTTCGGCTCTATTGTGTTCTTGTCTCGCCCCTGATATTTTTCTCTATTGTGTTTCTTGTCTCGTCTCCGATTTTTTCGGCACTATTGTGTTTCTTGTCTCGCCCCCGATTTTTTCGGCTCTATTGTGTTTCTTGTCTCGCCTCCGATTTTTTCGGCTCTATTGTGTTTCTTGTCTCGCCCCCAATTTTTTCGGCTCTATTGTGTTTCTTGTCTCACCCCCGATTTTTTCGGCTCTATTGTGTTTCTTGTCTCGCCTCCGATTTTTTCGGCTCTATTGTGTTTCTTGTCTCGCCCCCGATTTTTTCGGCTCTATTGTGTTTCTTGTCTCGCCTCCGATTTTTTCGGCTATATTGTGTTTCTTGTCTCACCCCCGATTTTTTCGGCTCTATTTTGTTCTTGTCTCGCCCCCGATATTTTCGGCTCTATTGTGTTCTTGTCTCGCCCCCGATATTTTTCTGCTTTATTGAGTTTCTTGTCTCGCCCCCGATATTTTCGGCTCTATTGTGTTCTTGTCTCGCCCCTGATATTTTTCTCTATTGTGTTTCTTGTCTCGCCTCCGATTTTTTCGGCTCTATTGTGTTTCTTGTCTCGCCCCCGATTTTTTCGCTCTATTGTGTTTCTTGTCTCACCCCCGATATTTTTCTGCTTTATTGAGTTTCTTGTCTCGCCCCCGATATTTTCGGCTCTATTGTGTTCTTGTCTCGCCCCCGATATTTTTCTGCTTTATTGAGTTTCTTGTCTCGCCCCCGATATTTTCGGCTCTATTGTGTTCTTGTGTCGCCCCTGATATTTTTCTCTATTGTGTTTCTTGTCTCGCCCCCGATTTTTTCGGCTCTATTGTGTTTCTTGTCTCACCCCCGATTTTTTCGGCTCTATTTTGTTCTTGTCTCGCCCCCGATATTTTCGGCTCTATTGTGTTCTTGTCTCGCCCCTGATATTTTTCTCTATTGTGTTTCTTGTCTCGCCCCCGATTTTTTCGGCTCTATTGTGTTTCTTGTCTCGCCTCCGATTTTTTCGCTCTATTGTGTTTCTTGTCTCACCCCCGATATTTTCGGCTCTATTGTGTTCTTGTCTCGCCCCTGATATTTTTCTCTATTGTGTTTCTTGTCTCGCCCCCGATATTTTCGGCTCTATTGTGTTCTTGTCTCGCCCCTGATATTTTTCTCTATTGTGTTTCTTGTCTCGCCTCCGATTTTTTCGGCTCTATTGTGTTTCTTGTCTCGCCCCCGATTTTTTCGCTCTATTGTGTTTCTTGTCTCACCCCCGATATTTTTCTGCTTTATTGAGTTTCTTGTCTCGCCCCCGATATTTTCGGCTCTATTGTGTTCTTGTCTCGCCCCCGATATTTTTCTGCTTTATTGAGTTTCTTGTCTCGCCCCCGATATTTTCGGCTCTATTATGTTCTTGTCTCGCCCCTGATATTTTTCTCTATTGTGTTTCTTGTCTCGCCCCCGATTTTTTCGGCTCTATTGTGTTTCTTGTCTCGCCTCCGATTTTTTCGCTCTATTGTGTTTCTTGTCTCACCCCCGATTTTTTCGGCTCTATTTTGTTCTTGTCTCGCCCCCGATATTTTCGGCTCTATTGTGTTCTTGTCTCGCCCCCGATATTTTTCTGCTTTATTGAGTTTCTTGTCTCGCCCCCGATATTTTCGGCTCTATTGTGTTCTTGTCTCGCCCCTGATATTTTTCTCTATTGTGTTTCTTGTCTCGCCTCCGATTTTTTCGGCTCTATTGTGTTTCTTGTCTCGCCCCCGATTTTTTCGGCTCTATTGTGTTTCTTGTCTCACCCCCGATTTTTTCGGCTCTATTTTGTTCTTGTCTCGCCCCCGATATTTTCGGCTCTATTGTGTTCTTGTCTCGCCCCCGATATTTTTCTGCTTTATTGAGTTTCTTGTCTCGCCCCCGATATTTTCGGCTCTATTGTGTTCTTGTCTCGCCCCCGATATTTTTCTGCTTTATTGAGTTTCTTGTCTCGCCCCCGATATTTTCGGCTCTATTGTGTTCTTGTCTCGCCCCTGATATTTTTCTCTATTGTGTTTCTTGTCTCGCCCCGATTTTTTCGGCTCTATTGTGTTTCTTGTCTCGCCTCCGATTTTTTCGGCTCTATTGTGTTTCTTGTCTCGCCTCCGATTTTTTCGGCTCTATTTTGTTCTTGTCTCGCCCTCGATATTTTCGGCTCTATTGTGTTCTTGTCTCGCCCCCGATATTTTTCGGCTCTATTGTGTTTCTTGTCTCGCCCCCGATATTTTCGGCTCTATTGTGTTTCTTGTCTCGCCCCCGATTTTTTGGGCTCTATTTTGTTCTTGTCTCGCCCCCGATATTTTCGGCTCTATTGTGTTCTTGTCTCGCCCCCGATATTTTTCTGCTTTATTGAGTTTCTTGTCTCGCCCCCGATATTTTCGGCTCTGTTGTGTTCTTGTCTCGCCCCTGATATTTTTCTGCTCTATTGAGTTTCTTGTCTCGCCCCCGATTTTTTCGGCTTTATTGTGTTTCTTGTCTCGCCTCCGATTTTTTTCGGCTCTCTTTTGTTCTTGTCTCGCTCTCGATATTTTCCTGCTCTATTGTGTTTCTTGTTTCGCCCCTGGTATTTTCCGGCTCTATTATACTCTGGCATATAAACTGACAGGCTCCTGTCAGACCTCTGTGGCAAGCAGCTGCTTGAGGGGGTATTTATTTTATTTTTTTTTATTGTGTTTCTTGTCTTGCTCCTGATATTTTTCTGCTCTATTGTGTTTCTTGTCTCGTCCCCGATTTTTTCGGCTCTATTGTGTTTCTTGTTTTTCCCCCCGATATTTTTCGGCTCTATTGTGTTTCTTGTCTCACCCCCGATAGTTTTCGGCTCTATTGTGTTTCTTGTCTCACCCCCGATGTTTTTCGGCTCTATTTTGTTCTTGTCTCGCCCTCGATATTTTCCGGCTCTATTGTGTTTCTTGTCTTGTCCCCGATATTTTTCGACTCTATCGTGTTTCTTGTGTCACCCTCGATATTTTTCGACTCTATTGTGCTTTTTTCCTCCATTGTTAGATTTTTACAGCGGTTTCCAGGAGGCAGTGGTCTCCTGGAAACCGCTGTAAAAATGTAAACCACTGCAGTTTAACAAATTTCCGTCTATTCAAAATTGGTATATAAAACGTCTCTTTAAAAATCCGTGAAATATGCACAAGTTCCATAATATTTTACCTCCATTAACAGATTTCTCAAAGTGGTGGAAAGAGTCCAGAAATCCGGCAAAGAGCACATTGATTATTCTTCTCATCTAGAAGGAGGAAGTTTCCTCGGGAACATTATCGACGGAAACCCCTCTACCTCCTCCTCCACCTCTTCATCTGAAAAAAAAACTCCCTCACCATCTCAAGAAGATCCTCCCCTGTTCCTCCTCTTCGCACTTTGAAGAGCCAGTGGCAGTCCTGCAAGTCTCGAGGGCTTTTCTTTGACTCCTTCTCTCGGCGAATTCGTGTTCCCCAAGGCGCTTCACGTCTCGCTAAGAATGACGCTAAAAGGGTCTTCGCTGGGAATCCGCAATCACTGCAAGGGATTCCCTTCTGGATTAAGCCTCCAGCCAAGAACCCCTCTCTGCCAAGAATGCCCTCTGATGCACTCCACTGGGTCTGAGAAGATCTTCTCTTTGACAGAATTGGATTCGAAGCACTCTTAACAGAGAAACAACAGCAGAAAAAAATAAACAACCCGAAATAAGTTACTTTTCTGGAAGTTTGTCACTTAGACTTAGTGCTATAGTTTTCGTAAGGAGTCATTTGCTTCGTAAAATGGGTCGGGGGTGGCTCAGTCGGTAGCGCGCCTGGATCGTAATTTGCAGTTCCCAGGTTCGAGTCCAAGCTGGGTCAGCGTTGAGATTTATCTCCGCAAAACTCTCGGTCAGAAGAGGACACCGATGGGCTTGGAAAGGCAGCCGTCCGTCGGATGAGACGTTAAACCGTCGCCCCGTGTACAGGAGAGTCATAATCTATGCGCGTTAAAAAAGACGCCGGATGGTCTTAAAAGGAGGCTACCATCTGTCTCCCAACAGATGTTCCAGTGGGTCCCCTCCCCCAACCTTTTCTGAGCCTTCGGGGTCCTTGTGGCCTGGCCGTTTAGCCTATGGTGTGCAAAAAAGTGCCTCTCAGAGGTAAAACAATCCAATGTTAGAGAACACACTGGATGGCCTTGGCGGGAGGCTACCATCTGTCTCCCAACAGATGTTCCAGTGGGTCTCCTCCCCCAACCTTCTCTGAGCCTTCGGGGTCCTTGTGGCCTGGCCGTTTAGGCCATGGTGTGCAAAAAAGTGCCTCTCAGAGGTAAAACAATCCAATGTTAGAGAACACGCTTGATGGCCTTGGCGGGAGGCTACCATCTGTCTCCCAACAGATGTTCCAGTGGGTCTCCTCCCCCAACCTTTTCTGAGCCTTCGGGGTCCTTGTGGCCTGGCCGTTTAGCCATTGGTGTGCAAGAAAGTGCCTCTCAGAGGTAAAACAATCCAATGTTAGAGAACACGCTGGATGGCCTTGGCGGGAGGCTACCATCTGTCTCCCAACAGATGTTCCATTGGGTCTCCTCCCCCAACCTTCTCTGAGCCTTCGGGGTTCTTGTGACGTGCCCATTTAGCCCATGATGTGCAAAAAAGTGCCGCTTAGTCGTAAAACAACAGAATCTTCATAAGAGTGTTTACTTTTTATTTCTTTCCCATATCTTCCCAGTTACATGCCAGGTGTCAGGGACTCAACAAATTTTTCAGGAGGGTTCGAATCCCACTCATCGGCGAATTATTATTTTTCACAAAATCATTCCTTGAATTATATGTCAAGGGTTAATACATGAATTTATTATTGATTATTCTCTGGAAGTCTGTTTTTTGGGTTTAATCAGTTTGGGTTGTTTTACCTCTGAGCGGCACTTTTTTGCACACCATGGCCTAAATGGCCATGTCACATGGACCCCGAAGGCTCAGAGAAGGTTGGGGGAGGGGACCCACTGGAACAGCTGTTGGGAGACAGATGGTAACCTCCCGTCAAGGCCATCCAGCGTGTTCTTTAACGTGCACAGGGTATGGCTCTCCCGCACACGGAGCCACGGCTTAACGTCCAATCCGACGGACGGCGGCCTTTCCAAGCCCATCGGTGTCCCCTACTGACCGTGGGCAGGGCGGGGAGTTTTGCGGAGATAAATCTCAACACTGACCCAGCTGGAACTCGACCTGGGAACTACAGATTACGAGCCTGGCGCGCTACCGACTGAGCCACCCCCGCCCCATATCACAAAAGTGTGTAATACTTCTTAGTGTATATTTTCGACCTTATTCTTTTAGTTTTATTGATCCATCCAAAAGAGGAAAATCTCTCTGCAAAGAAGAAGAATTTTCTGCCATCTGACCTTCTTACCCCTTTTCTTCCCCCCTCCCCTCAACACCCGGGGCCATTCATATCACTTTCCAAAGTCAACATCTCCATGATCTGAGGTGTCGACCAATATGTTGGCAGTCGTGTTTGACTTCTCCGTCTCGAGGCACAAGAGCTCGTTTCCCCGTGTCATGCAGTGATATTCCTTCGTTCTCCTGTCAGAATTGCTCCTGGCCATACAGTCATCGTGCTTGACGCCGCCTTGCCGTGCGCAGGGGCTCGAGGGTTCGATAGCCACGCGAGGCGGAGAAATCAATTGTTGGCTTGGATCTCGCGTGGGGAATGGCCAGATGTCGAAGTTGCTGGAATGAGAAAAGGCGGACAAAAATTCTTACAAGAATATTTAGTAGGTGATTTAGATAGAAATAATAGTTGGGTTGTTTTACCTCTGAGCGGCCCTTTTTGCACACAATGGGCTCAATGGCCAGATCACAGGGACTCCGAAGACTCATAGAAGGTTGGGGAGGACACCCACTGGAACAGCTATTGGGAGACAAATGGTAGCCTCGGCCAGGTCACAAGGATACCAAAGGCTCAGAGAAGGTTGGGGGAGGGGACCCATTGGAACAGCTGTTGGGAGACAGATGGTAGCCTCGCGTCAAGGCCATCCAACGTGTTCCTTAACATTGGGTTGTTTTACCTCTGAGCGGCACTTTTTTGCACACAATGGAGAACCCCGAAGGATCAGAGAAGGTTGGGGGAGGGAACCCACTGGAACAGCTGTTGGGTGACAAATATGTAGCCTCACGTCAAGGCCATCCAGCGTGTTCTTTAACGTGCACAGGTTATGGCTCTCCCGCACACGGAGTCACGGCTTTAACGTCCCATACAGTGGACGGCGGTCTTTCCAAACACATCGGTGTCGCCTACTGAACGTGGGCAAGGCGGGGAATTTTGCGAAGATAAATGAACGCTGAAAATTCCCTCAACGCTGAAAATTCCCTGCCCTGCCCACGGTCAGTAGGGGACACCGATGGGCTTGGAAAGGCCGCCGTCCGTCGGATGGGACGTTAAGCCGTGGCCTCGTGTGCGGGAGAGTCGTACCCTGTGCACGTTAAAGAACACGCTGGATGGCCTTGACGGGAGGCCACCATCTGTCTCCCAACAGCTGTTCCAGTGGGTCCCCTCCCCCAACCTTCTCTGAGCCTTCGGGGTCCATGTGACTTGGCCATTTAGTGTATTAATCTCATGTATTTATCTATCGTATCAGAACAAAAAGTGCCGCTCAGAGGTAAAACAACCCAACCCAAATCTCAACGCTGACCCAGCTGGGACTCGAACCTGGGAACTACAGATTACGTGTCTGGCACGCTACCGACTGATCCAACCTCGCCAATAAAAATAAAGAGGCTAATATTCAGATATTTATGATTTAGTTTCGTAATTGAGCTTTTGTGTTAAATGTTACGAAAGCCATTGAATGTACAATCGCTCAAAAAAGTATCCGAACATTATGGTTGATTTCATAATTCAGAAAAAATATCTGGCAACGATTTTTTTTTTTAGAAATTAGTGATTTGGCAACCTTTGTATACAGTCGCTCGAATAAGTATCCAAACATTTTGGTTGATTACAGAATTCAGAAAAAATAACTGGAAAAGATTTTTTTTAGAAATTAGTGATCTGGCAACCTTCGTGTACAGTCGCTGAAAAATATCCGAACACTATGGTTCGGATATTTATCTCATGTATTATCTTTACAACCATAGTGTTCGGATATATTTTTGAGTGACTGTATTTCAAGTTTTTAGCAATTTTATTTGGCTTGTTTGTTTCAGAAGGATTAACGGCATGAAATAATTCGTCAAACTTTTCCGTCCCTAATTCGGAACAGTAAATGCAATACCATTTTTAATATAAAATGGATTTTCGGATGTTTTGTTGCATTAGAATATGCAATGCACGGTGTTGTTCATTAATAATGCATATTTTATCTCCTTTTTTTGTTTGCAAAAGATGTTTTTTAGTGTTAATGAAAAACAACATCATGTTCCACACGTTGTTAGATCTATAAAACTAATTGCAATTTGAAAATTTAATAAAATTAAAACATTAAAAAAATTAAATTGAAAATTAATTCCATATGCCTCTGAGCGGCACTTTTTTGCACACCACGCACTAAATGGCCAGGTCACAAGGACCCCGAGTCTCAGGGAAGGTTGGGGAGGGGACCTACTGGAACAGCTGTTGGGAGACAGATGATAGCCTCCCATCAAGGCTATCCAGGTGTTCTTTAATATTGGGTTGTTTTACTTCTGAGCGACACTTTTTTGCACGCCATGGGGTAAATGGCCAGGTCACAAGGACCCCGAGGCTCAGGGAAGGTTGGGGGAGGGGACCTACTGGAACAGCTGTTGGGAGACAGATGATAGCCTCCCATCAAGGCTATCTAGGTGTTCTTTAATATTGGATTGTTTTACTTCTGAGCGACACTTCTTTGCACGCCATGGAGTAAATGGCCAGGTCACAAGGACCCCGAAGCTCAGGGAAGGTTGGGGGAGGGGGCCTACTGGAACAGCTGCTGGGAGACAGATGATAGCCTCCCGTCAAGGCTATCCAAGTGTTCTTTAATATTGGGTTGTTTTACTTCTGAGTGGCACGTATTTTGCACGCCATGGGATAAATGGCCAGGTCACAAGGACCCCGAGGCTCAGGGAAGGTTGGGGGAGGAGACTCCATGAAACAGCTGTTGGGAGACAGATGGCAGTCTCCCGTCAAGGCCATCCAGTGTGTTCTTTAACGTGCCTAGGGTATGGCTCTCCCGCACACGGGGCTGGCTTAACGTTCCATCTGATGGACGGCGGTCTTTCCAAGCCATCGGTGTCCCCTACTGACCGCGGGCAGGAAGCGAAGTTTTACGGAGATAAATCTCAACGCTGACCTATTTGGGACTCGAACTTGGGAACTATATAGATTGCGGGCCTGTGTACGGTGTTGGCCTGTCACGCTACCGACTGAACCACCCTGGCCCTTAGGTGGAGGTTTTGCAGACATAAATCTCAACGATGGACCAACTGGGACTTTAAGAGAACTGCACGTGATCAGCCACTTCCTGCATAATTAATCATTTCTACAAAACTACTAAAATTTTCTGCAGTTAAGGTTAATATTAAAAACCATAGCAGGAGATTTTTATTTTAATCTTTTCATTAACATAGTGAACGTTGAAAAGAGGATGGTATAGAGTTTCTGACATTGCAGGGGCGGGGGTGGCTCAGTCGGTAGCGTGCCAGGCTCGTAATCTGCAGTTCCCAGGTTCGAGTCCCAGCTGGGTTCAGCGTTGAGATTTATCTCCGCAAAATTCTCCGTCCTGCTCACAGTCAGTAGGGGACACCGATGGGCTTGGAAAGACCGCCGTCCGTCGGATGGGACGTTAAGCCGTGGTTCCGTGTACGGGAGAGCCATACCCTGTGCACGTTAAAGAACACGCTGGATGGCCTTGACGGAAGGCTACCATCTGTCTCCCAACAGCTGTTCCAGTGGGTCTCCTCCCCCAACCTTCTCTGAGCCTTCGGGGTCCATGTGACCAGGCCATTTAGCCCATGGTGTGCAAAAAAGTGCCGCTCAGAGATAAAACAACCCAACCCAAAAATTCTGACATTGCAGTAGAAATGCAAATAAAAATCTGTTCAAATAAATTTCTTCCAATTTGTATCAAGTAACCAAGGTTAATATTTCTGTTTCCGTTAGGGTAAGTTTCATAATTTATCAGCAGAGGTATGAAAACTTTGGAGATTGAGAAACTGAATTTATAACTTTTTGTAATAAATTCTGC
Organism: Ryuthela nishihirai; assembly: GCA_038380435.1. NCBI lineage: Eukaryota > Metazoa > Arthropoda > Arachnida > Araneae > Heptathelidae > Ryuthela > Ryuthela nishihirai. Next base: position 74,849,798 of record JAWZYU010000006.1, read on the forward strand.
GACTGCAGACCAAGTCGACAGTAAAACAAAAAAAAGAATAAGTTCATAAATATGAAATCGTTTTTGAGATCACATTTCGAAAAGACTTGAGAGATGCGACAAAGTGCTTGGCTTTGACTTTTAGATAAAATTCTAAAAATAACGATTGTAACAGAAGCAAGATTTATTGCGGTTATGAAACAAGAGATTCTACTACCGCTAAGAAAATAAGAAATATTAAAAGACTTTCGTGATTATTATTTCTAACGAAAGGCTAAGACTTTCTTAAAGAAGAAAGTTGCAAACTTCCATAGAAGCAATGTAGAGCATGCGACTGGAGAGGCTTTTAAACGTGGTAAAATTTCTGCATTGCACAGAAACCATCGTGTCATAAATACATGGGCATAAATTATATATATATCCGCTATACTTGATGAATAAGCAGTATCCATAGGTTACAGTTACGAATACGAGTTGTTTTACCTCTGAGCGGTATTTTTTTTATCACAGAATGGGCTAAACGGCCATGTTACAAGGACCCCGAGGGCTCAGAGAAGGTTGAGGTAAAGGGATTGGATTGGATTGTTTTACCTCTGAGCGGCACTTTTTTGCACATCATGGGCTAAATGGCCAGGTTATATGGACCCCGAAGGCTCAGAGAAGGTTGGGGGAGGGGATCCACTGGAACAGCTGTTGGGAGACAGATGATAGCCTCCCGTCAAGGTCATCCAGCGTGTTCTTTAACGTGCATAGGGTATGGCTCTCCCGCACACGGAGCCACGGCTTAACGTCCCATCCGACGGACGGCGGCCTTTTCAAGCACATCGGTGTCCCCTACTGACCGTGGGCGGGGCGGGGAATTTTGCGGAGATAAATCTCAACGCTGACACAGCTGGGACTCGAACCTGGGAACTACAGATTACGAGCCAGGCGCGCTACCGACTGAGCCACCCCGCCCCTGGGGGAAAGGGACCCACTGAACAGCTGTTATGTGACAGATGGTAAGCTCCAATCAAGGCAGCGTGTTTACTAACGTGCACAGGTTATGGCTCTTTTACACACGGGACCACAGCTTAACGTCTCATCGGATGGACGACGGCCTTTCCAATCCCATCGGTGTCCCCATCTGACCGAGAACAGAGCAGGGAGTTTTGAAGAGAGAAATCTCAACGCTGGCCCAGCTGAGGCTCGAACACGGGAACTGCAGATTACGAGCCTAGCGCGCTACTGACTGAGTTTCCCCGACCATATGTCGGTAGAGTAATACAGGATCATATTTCCCATAACCTGAATATTTAAGCTATTTTATTATCGGAAAATTGTTTTCGCTTTGCGCGAAATTGACTCACACGATATGTTCCAGGAACACATTAATCCTGCAAATCGAGAACTACAGTCGCTCAAAAAAATATTCGAATACTGTGGTTGCTTACAGAATTCAGAAAAAAATATCTGGCAACGATTTTTTTTTAGTAATTAGTGATCTGGCAACCTCCGTGTCACGTGATTACAGAATTCAGGAAAAATATCTGGAGCGTGTACAGCAACTGCACACGCTCAATATTTCCGTGAGTGAGCCCACACGATCTAGTATCAAAATAATAATATAAATAATAAAAATAATATGACCACCTACAGTCGCTCAAAAAAATATCCGAACACTGTGGTTGATTACAGAATTCAGAAAAAAATATCTGGCAACGATTTTTTTTTAGAAATTAGTGATCTGGCAACCTTCGTGTCACGTGATTACAGAATGCAGGAAATATATCTGGAGCGTGTACAGCAACTGTACACGCTCCAGTTACCGTTCACAGCAAACTGGAGCGTGTGCAGTTACTGCACACGCTCCAGTTTGCTGCGAACGGTAACTGCACACGCTCAATATTTCCGTGAGTGAGCCCACACGATCTAGTATCAAAATAATATGACCACCTACAGTCGCTCAAAAAAGTTTCCGAACACCATGGTTGATTACAGAATTCAGAAAAAATATCTGGCAACGATTTTTTTAGAAATTAGTGATCTGGCAACCTTCGTGTACCCAAAGGTTGCCAGATCACTATTCCAGATCACTAAAAAAAATCGTTGCCAGATATTTTTTCTGAATTTTGTAATCAACCACAGTGTTCGGATATTTTTTTGAGTGACTGTACATCTGAGTCGACGTGTATGCACGTGACGTGTTCGATGTCTTCTTGCGTAGTACGGTTTCATGTGCGAACCAGAGCTTAGAACTTGAAAAAATTTCTTCTGTGATCCAAACCTTTTGGCATAATATCTCATAATATCTCATATACAGTACTGTGCGAATTAGTTGGGAGAAGCGAAGCCTGGAGAACCTCTTCGATCCGGCCACATCCTGCAATCCCCCAAATACCCAGCCAAGGTCATGTTTTGGGGATATTTCACAGCTTCCGGACCACAGACGCTTCATCCCATTGAAGGAATGATGGACAGCAGAAAGTACATAGGCGTTCGGAGACGAAAATGGTCCCAACACTGCAGAAGCTGTTTCCTAACGGCGATGGGGTATTTCAACAGGATCTGGCTCCATGCCACAATTCTAAGCTTGCTAAGAGCTTCTTTACCCAGCAACATTTGAAGGGATTGGAGTGGCGAGGAAATTCACTCGATCTAAACCCCATTGAAAATTTGTGGGCCATTATTAAAGCTCGCATATCTAAGATGGATTGCACGACGAAAACCAAAATGATAGAAAGTGTCATGAAAGTGTGGTACCACGACCCTGAAGTGAAGGAGATGTGTGTTAAAGCTAAGGGGGGTAACATTCACTATTAACTATGTACACTATTAAACAAATAAATATTTTAGTTGTGTCTTTGTTACTGCATTTTCCTATTGTCCCAATTAATTTGCACAGTACTGTATATATATATATCATTATATCATCATATCTCTGCTAGACAAATTATATCACATAGACATAAGGGCTCTTATTCAAAACTTGCTGAAATGCTATTTTTACTAATAGAAAAATATATGATAAAATCAATAATGTAAATTCGAGCTTATCATTAATGAGCATGGTGTACCACAACGTTCTACTTTGGGTTCACTTGTATTTTTAATTTTTTAATGTTAGCAGTTTGGGTGGTTTTACCTCTGAGCAGCACCTTTTTGCACACCATGGGCTAAATGGCTGGGTCACATGGACCCAAAAGGCTCAGAAAGGGTTGGGGGAGGGGACCCACTGGAACAACTGTTGGGAGAAATTATACTTGACGGGAGACAGATAGTAGCCTCCCGTCAAGGCCATCCAGCGTGTTCTTTAACGTACACAGGGTATGTCTCTCCCGCACACGGAGTCACGGCATAACGTTCCATCCGACAGACGGCGGTCTTTCCAAGCCCATCGGTGTCTCCTATTGAGCGTGGGCAAGGCTGGGAATTTTCTAGAGATAAATATCAACGCTGGTCCAACTGGGACTCGAACCTGGGAACTGCAGATTACGAGCCTGGCACGCTACCGACTGAGCCACCCCCATGTTAGCAGGAATTGTAGTCCCATACTATACGCAGATAAAACTAGTTATTCTTTTCTCATAGTAGCATTCGCAAATCTTTAAATATAAACCTAAATGTTTCTGTCCGTTACCAACAGATTACCATTTGCATATGAAATTAAATTTCTTGGAGTAATTTTGACTTGAGATAATTTGAAATGGAACTCGCATATACACTATATCTGTAACAAAATAAGTAAAAATATTGCAGTAATTAATAAAATCAATCATGTTTTACCAGTAAATATTAAGTTACTCTTTCATATCCTAATTATGCCACATATAAACTATTATCAACTACTCTGGGGAAAGTCGACTGAATTTAACTTCAAGAAAATAAGAAAGTAGTAACATAAATGAGAGTTCGAGGCCAATGCTTTCACACATTTTCTGACACAAAACCAGAAGAAAATTTGTAAAGATTACACTTATCTCCCCAAACTTCTGGGGCGGGAGTGGCTCAGTCGGTAGCGCGCCAGGCTCGTAATCTGTAGTCTCCAGGTTCGAGTCCCAGCTGGGTCAGCGTTGAGATTTATCTCCGCAAAATCCCCCGCTCTGCTTACGGTCAGTTGGGGACACCGATGGGCTTGGAAAGGCCGCCGTCCGTCGGATGGGACGTTAAGCCGTGGCCCCGTGTGCGGGAGAGCCATACCCTGTGCACGTTAAAGAACATGCTGGATTGAGTTGACGGGAGGTTGCCATCTGTCTCCCAACAGCTGTTCCAGTGGTTAAGCTGTCCCTGTGGCAAGGTCCCTGCCCCAACTTTCTCTGAGCCTTCGGGGTCCATGTGACTTGGCCATTTAGCCCATGGTGTGCAAAAAAGTGCCGCTCAGAGGTAAAACAACCCAACGTTAAAGAACACGCTGGATTGTCTTGACGGGAGGCTACCATCTGTCTCCCAACAGCTGTTCCAGTGGGTCCCCTGCCCCAACCTTCTCTGAGCCTTCGGGGTCCATGTGACCTGGCCATTTAGCCCATGGTGTGCAAAAAAGTGCCGCTCAGAGGTAAAACAACCCAACTGAAAAAGGTTGAGAAATTCAAGCATAAATTTCGAAATTTAATATACTTAGGCTACAATTCCATTTAGTACGTTACCTAAAATAAGCTAGCTCACAAATTTACTTTAATTCTTGAGAAAGTTTTCACAAAGGCAACAGAATCCAATTTAAGTTTCCTTACTTTGAAAGTACCGCTTTGAAAATACTTTTCACAGTATCTCTTTGTCTCTGGAAGAGCATTTGCAAATTGATCAAGCAAAATAATCTCTCTCTGAATCAACGCTTCAACGAATTTTGAATATTTTGTCATTTAATTATCGCAACTCTCAAATCAGAAAGCTTTGAGTCCAGAAAGAACTTTTATCCTCTCTTCTGAGATTACTTTCTCCGGAGCTCGAATTCTTTGGTGGAAAGTCACCGCGAGTTTTATTAATACATTGACGTAAGGTTTAATTTTACACTTCAGAAGTGCTTCTTATCTTACTGAACAATAGAGAGGTAAGGTTCGGTTAAAGGAATTCTAAACATTGGAAGAGTTGTTGAGTTGTTTTACCTCTGAGCGGCACTTTTTTGCACACCATGGGCTAAATGGACAGGTCACATGGACCCCGAAGGCTCAGAGAAGGTTGGGGGAGGGGACCCACTGGAACAGCTGTTGGGAGACAGATGGTAGCCTCCCGTCAAGACAATCCAGCGTGTTCTTTAACGTTGGGTTGTTTTACCTCTGAGCGGCAGTTTTTTGCACACCATGGGCTAAATGGCCAGGTCACATGGACCCCGAAGGCTCAGAGAAGGTTGGGGGAGGGGACCCACTGGAACAGCTGTTGGGAGACAGATGGTAGCCTCCCGTCAAGACAATCCAGCGTGTTCTTTAACGTTGGGTTGTTTTACCTCTGAGCGGCAGTTTTTTGCACACCATGGGCTAAATGGCCAGGTCACAAGGACCCCGCACGTTAAAGAACACGCTGGATGGCATTGACGAGAGGCTACCATCTGCCTCCGAACAGCTGTTCCAGTGGGTCCCCTCCCCCAACCTTCTCTGAGCCTTCGGGGTCCATGTGACCTAGCCATTTAGCCCATGGTGTGCAAAAAAGTGCCGCTCACAGGTAAAACAACCGAACCCAAATTTGCAAAGGTTTTGCAGAGGTATTTTTGGCATTTTGAAGGAGTAAGTACTTCAACCATGTTCTTTTGTTGATTCCTGTGTTTCTGTATTGATCCTGCGCCTTCAGATAAATGAATATAGTTCACGTGAAGAGACACCTGCAGTTTCGTTGGCAACAATGTCCTCGTGCCCTTTGTTGATTCAGCGTTTGGATCCTGTTTGTCCTTCACAGCTTCGTTACCCCAGACCTCGCCTCCGCGGAGAGAATTGTCTCGCGAGGCAACAAATGAGATTAGGTTGCTCTCAGCCGTCGAAGTTGCTTTCGTTAAATAAGTGCTTCGTTAATATTAGCCCTTTCCATAGTTAGGATATACCGCCGGTTTGGACGAGGGAAAAGGATTCCATTTTGCTCAGCATCCTTCATCAGTCACTCTCCAATATAAATTCTCCGCCCTGCCCACGGTCAGTAGGGGACACCGATGGGCTTGGAAAGGCCGCCGTCCGTCGGATGGGACGTTAATCCGTGGCCCCGTGTGCGGGAGAGCCATACCCTGTGCACGTTAAAGAACACGCTGGATGGCCTTGACGGGAGGCTACCATCTGTCTCCCAACAGCTGTTCCAGTGGGTCCCCTCCCCCAACCTTCTCTGAACCTTCGGGTACCTTGTGACCTGGCCGTTTAGCCCATGATGTGCAAAAAAGTGTCGCTCAGAGGTAAAACAATCCAATGTTAAAGAACACACTGGATGGCCTTGACGGGAGGCTACCATCTGTCTCCCAACAGCTGTTCCAGTGGGTCTCCTCCCCCAACCTTCTCTGAACCTTTGGGGTCCTTGTGACCTGGCCATTTACCCCATGGTGTGCAAAAAAGTGCCGCTCAGAGGTAAAACAATCCGACGTTAAAGAACATGCTGGATGGCCTTGGCGGGAGGCTACCATCTGTTTCCCAACAGCTATTCCAGTGGGTCCCGTCCCCAACCTTCTCTGAGCCTTCGGGGTCCATGTGACCTGGCCATTTAGCCCATGGTGTGCAAAAAAATGCCGCTCAGAGGTAAAACAACCCAACCCACTCTCTAATAGAGAGTAGCTACAGTTTCTGTTAAGAAAAAATAAATAAATACCCCCTCAAGCAGCTGCTTGACACAGAGGTCTGACAGTAGCCTGTCAGTTTATAATCAGAGGTCTGACAGGAGCCTGTCAATATTATATCTGTCATAAGCAGAGAGGGTCTGAGAGGATGGCAGGCCTTCTGTTAACGAGCGTAAATGGAATTTATCATCGAAATGCCACAGTTAATATTGCGGTAGTTAAAAGACTAGTCGTTATTGATATAAATCTTTATATAATTTTTTTTACCTTACTAATATTTTAGTTTAAATATTGGTGTTCCTAGTTCCTTACTAATATGATGATTATATTTTGCAAAAAATTAGTATAAAGTGAAATTTATCGACAAATGAAATTACAGCTCATTATTGATATTTTAATTATTTATTCACTATTAAGATGTTTTTAAATAACAGGAAGAAGTTGGGTGTAGAAGTTTAGGTTGTTTAAACTCTGAGTGGCACTTTTTTGCACACAGCAGGCTAAATGGTCAGTCACAAGGACCCCGAGGGCTCAGAGAAGGTTGGGGAATGAGACCCACTGGAGAGCTGTTGGGGGACTGATGGTATCCTCCGGTCAAGGCCATCCAGTGTCTTCTTTGACATGAATAGGGTATGACTCTCCAGCATACTTTTGTGCACACAACTGGCTAAATGGTCAGGTCACAAGGACCCCGAGGGCTCAGAAAAGGTTGGGGAAGGAGACCCAGTGGAGAGCTGTTGGGGTATTCGCCGGTCAAGGCCATCCAGTGTCTTCTTTGACATGAATAGGCTATGACCCTTTAGCATACTTTTGTGCACACAACAGGCTAAATGGTCAGTTCACAAGGACCCCGAGGGCTCAGAGAAGGTTGGGGGAGGGGGACCCACTGGAGAGCTGTTGGGGGACTCATGGTATCCTCCGGTCAAGGCCATCCAGTGTCGTCTTTGACATGAATAGGGTATGACTCTCCCGCATACTTTTGTGCACACAACAGGCTAAATGGTCAGGTCACAAGGACCCCGAGGGCTCAGAGAAGGTTGGGGAATGAGACCCACTGGAGAGCTGTTGGGGGACTGATGGTATCCTCCGGTCAAGGCCATCCAGTGTCTTCTTTGACATGAATAGGGTATGACTCTCCCGCATACTTTTGTGCACACAACTGGCTAAATGGTCAGTTCACAAGGACCCCGAGGGCTCAGAAAAGGTTGGGGAAGGAGACCCAGTGGAGAGCTGTTGGGGTATTCGCCGGTCAAGGCCATCCAGTGTCTTCTTTGACATGAATAGGCTATGACCCTTTAGCATACTTTTGTGCACACAACAGGCTAAATGGTCAGTTCACAAGGACCCCGAGGGCTCAGAGAAGGTTGGGGGAGGGGGACCCACTGGAGAGCTGTTGGGGGACTCATGGTATCCTCCGGTCAAGACCATGCAGTGTCTTCTTTGAAATGAATAGTGTATGACTCTTCCGCATAATTTTGTGCACACAACAGGCTAAATGGTCAGGTCACAAGGACCCCGAGGGCTCAGAGAAGGTTGGGGAAGGAGACCCACTGGAGAGCTGTTGGGGGAATGATGGTATCCTCCGGTCAAGGTCATCCAGTGTCTTCTTTGACATGAATAGGGTATGGCTCTCCCGCATACATTTGTGCACACAACAGGCTAAATGGTCAGGTCACAAGGACCCCGAGGGCTCAGAGAAGGTTGGGGAGGGGACCCACTGGAGAGCTGTTGGGGGACTGATGGTATCCTCCGGTCAAGGCCATCCAGTGTCTTCTTTGACATGAATAGGGTATGACTCTTCCGCATACTTTTGTGCACACAACAGGCTAAATGGTCAGGTCACAAGGACCCCGAGGGCTCAGAGAAGGTTGGGGAAGGAGACCCACTGGAGAGCTGTTAGGGGAATGATGGTATCCTCCGGTCAAGACCATCCAGTGTCTTCTTTGACATGAATGGGGTATGACTCTCTCGCATACTTTTGTGCACACAATAGGCTAAATGGTCAGGTCACAAGGACCCCGAGGGCTCAGAGAAGGTTGGGGAAGGAGACCCACTGGAGAGCTGTTGGGGGAATGATGGTATCCTCCGGTCAAGGCCATCCAGTTTCTTCTTTGACATGAATAGGGTATGACTCTTCCGCATACTTTTGTGCACACAACAGGCTAAATGGTCAGGTCACAAGGACCACGAGGGCTCAGAGAAGGTTGGGGAAGAAGACCCACTCGTGAGCTGTTGAGGGACTGATGGTATCCTCCGGTCAAGGCCATCCAGTGTCTTCTTTGACATGAATATGGTATGACTCTTCCGCATACTTTTGTGCACACAACAGGCTAAATGGTCAGGTCACAAGGACCCCGAGGGCTTAGAGAAGGTTGGGGAAGGAGACCCACTGGAGAGCTGTTGGGGGAATGATGGTATCCTCCGGTCAAGGCCATCCAGTGTCTTCTTTGACATGAATAGGGTATGACTCTTCCGCATACTTTTGTGCACACAACAGGCTAAATGGTCAGGTCACAAGGACCCCGAGGTCTCAGAGAAGGTTGGGGAAGGAGACCCACTGGAGAGCTGTTGGGGGAATGATGGTATCCTCCGGTCAAGGCCATCCAGTGTCTTCTTTGACATGAATAGGGTATGACTCTCCCGCATACTTTTGTGCACACAACAGGCTAAATGGTCAGGTCACAAGGACCCCGAGGGGTCAGAGAAGGTTGGGGGAGGGGACCCACTGGAGAGCTGTTGGGGGACTGATGGTATCCTCCGGTCAAGGCCATCCAGTGTCTTCTTTGACATGAATAGGGTATGACTCTTCCGCATACTTTTGTGCACACAACAGGCTAAATGGTCAGGTCACAAGGACCACGAGGGCTCAGAGAAGGTTGGGGAAGGAGACCCACTGGAGAGCTGTTGGGGGAATGATTGTATCCTCCGGTCAAGGCCATCCAGTGTCTTCTTTGACATGAATAGGGTATGACTCTTCCGCATACTTTTGTGCACAACAGGCTAAATGGTCAGGTCACAAGGACCCCGAGGGCTCAGAGAAGGTTGGGGAAGGAGACCCACTGGAGAGCTGTTGGGGGACTGATGGTATCCTCCGGTCAAGGCCATCCAGTGTCTTCTTCGACATGAATAGGGTATGACTCTCCCGCATACTTTTGTGCACACAGCAGGCTAAATGGTCAGGTCACAAGGACCCCGAGGGCTCAGAGAAGGTTGGGGAAGGAGACCCACTGGAGAGCTGTTGAGGGACTGATGGTATCCTCCGGTCAAGGCCATCCAGTGTCTTATTTGACATGAATAGGGTATGACTCTTCCGCATACTTTTGTGCACACAACAGGCTAAATGGTCAGGTCACAAGGACCCCGAGGGCTCAGAGTAGGTTGGGGAAGGAGACCCACTGGAGAGCTGTTGGGGGACTGATGGTATCCTCCGGTCAATGCCATCCAGTGTCTTCTTTGACATGAATAGGATATGACTCTCCCGCATACTTTTGTGCACACAACAGGCTAAATGGTCAGGTCGCAAGGACCCCGATGGCTCAGAGAAAGTTGGGGGAGGGGACCCACTGGAGAGCTGTTGGGGGACTGATGGTATCCTCCGGTCAAGGCCATCCAGTGTCTTCTTTGACATGAATAGGGTATGACTCTTCCGCACACTTTTGTGCACTCAACAGGCTAAATGGTCAGGTCACAAGGACCCCGAGGGCTCAGAGAAGGTTGGGGAAGGAGACCCACTGGAGAGCTGTTGGGGGACTTATGGTATCCTCCGGTCAATGCCATCCAGTGTCTTCTTTGACATGAATAGGGTATGACTCTCCCGCATACTTTTGTGCACACAACAGGCTAAATGGTCAGGTCACAAGGTCCCCGAAGGCTCAGAGAAGGTTGGGGGAGGGGACCCACTGGAGAGCTGTTGGGGGACTGATGGTATCCTCTGGTCAAGGCCATCCAGTGTCTTCTTTCACATGAATAGAGTATGACTCTCCCGCATACTTTTGTGCAAACAACAGGCTAAATGGTCAGGTCACAAGGACCCCGAGCGCTCAGAGAAGGTTGGGGAATGAGACCCACTGGAGAGCTGTTGGGGGAATGATGGTATCCTCCGGTCAATGCCATCCAGTGTCTTCTTTGACATGAATAGGGTATGACTCTCCCGCATACTTTTGTGCACACAACAGGCTAAATGGTCAGGTCACAAGGTCCCCGAAGGCTCAGAGAAGGTTGGGGGAGGGGACCCACTGGAGAGCTGTTGGGGGACTGATGGTATCCTCTGGTCAAGGCCATCCAGTGTCTTCTTTCACATGAATAGGGTATGACTCTCCCGCATACTTTTGTGCACACAATAGGCTAAATGGTCAGGTCACAAGGACCCCGAGGGCTCAGAGAAGGTTGGGGAAGGAGACCCACTGGAGAGCTGTTGGGGGAATGATGGTATCCTCCGGTCAAGGCCATCCAGTGTCTTCTTTGACATGAATAGGGTATGACTCTTCCGCATACTTTTGTGCACACAACAGGCTAAATGGTCAGGTCACAAGGACCACGAGGGCTCAGAGAAGGTTGGGGAAGAAGACCCACTCGTGAGCTGTTGAGGGACTGATGGTATCCTCCGGTCAAGGCCATCCAGTGTCTTCTTTGACATGAATATGGTATGACTCTTCCGCATACTTTTGTGCACACAACAGGCTAAATGGTCAGGTCACAAGGACCCCGAGGGCTTAGAGAAGGTTGGGGAAGGAGACCCACTGGAGAGCTGTTGGGGGAATGATGGTATCCTCCGGTCAAGGCCATCCAGTGTCTTCTTTGACATGAATAGGGTATGACTCTTCCGCATACTTTTGTGCACACAACAGGCTAAATGGTCAGGTCACAAGGACCCCGAGGTCTCAGAGAAGGTTGGGGAAGGAGACCCACTGGAGAGCTGTTGGGGGAATGATGGTATCCTCCGGTCAAGGCCATCCAGTGTCTTCTTTGACATGAATAGGGTATGACTCTCCCGCATACTTTTGTGCACACAACAGGCTAAATGGTCAGGTCACAAGGACCCCGAGGGCTCAGAGAAGGTTGGGGGAGGGGACCCACTGGAGAGCTGTTGGGGGACTGATGGTATCCTCCGGTCAAGGCCATCCAGTGTCTTCTTTGACATGAATAGGGTATGACTCTTCCGCATACTTTTGTGCACACAACAGGCTAAATGGTCAGGTCACAAGGACCCCGAGGGCTCAGAGAAGGTTGGGGAAGGAGACCCACTGGAGAGCTGTTGGGGGAATGATTGTATCCTCCGGTCAAGGCCATCCAGTGTCTTCTTTGACATGAATAGGGTATGACTCTTCCGCATACTTTTGTGCACAACAGGCTAAATGGTCAGGTCACAAGGACCCCGAGGGCTCAGAGAAGGTTGGGGAAGGAGACCCACTGGAGAGCTGTTGGGGGACTGATGGTATCCTCCGGTCAAGGCCATCCAGTGTCTTCTTCGACATGAATAGGGTATGACTCTCCCGCATACGTTTGTGCACACAGCAGGCTAAATGGTCAGGTCACAAGGACCCCGAGGGCTCAGAGAAGGTTGGGGAAGGAGACCCACTGGAGAGCTGTTGAGGGACTGATGGTATCCTCCGGTCAAGGCCATCCAGTGTCTTATTTGACATGAATAGGGTATGACTCTTCCGCATACTTTTGTGCACACAACAGGCTAAATGGTCAGGTCACAAGGACCCCGAGGGCTCAGAGTAGGTTGGGGAAGGAGACCCACTGGAGAGCTGTTGGGGGACTGATGGTATCCTCCGGTCAATGCCATCCAGTGTCTTCTTTGACATGAATAGGATATGACTCTCCCGCATACTTTTGTGCACACAACAGGCTAAATGGTCAGGTCGCAAGGACCCCGATGGCTCAGAGAAAGTTGGGGGAGGGGACCCACTGGAGAGCTGTTGGGGGACTGATGGTATCCTCCGGTCAAGGCCATCCAGTGTCTTCTTTGACATGAATAGGGTATGACTCTTCCGCACACTTTTGTGCACTCAACAGGCTAAATGGTCAGGTCACAAGGACCCCGAGGGCTCAGAGAAGGTTGGGGAAGGAGACCCACTGGAGAGCTGTTGGGGGACTTATGGTATCCTCCGGTCAATGCCATCCAGTGTCTTCTTTGACATGAATAGGGTATGACTCTCCCGCATACTTTTGTGCACACAACAGGCTAAATGGTCAGGTCACAAGGTCCCCGAAGGCTCAGAGAAGGTTGGGGGAGGGGACCCACTGGAGAGCTGTTGGGGGACTAATGGTATCCTCTGGTCAAGGCCATCCAGTGTCTTCTTTCACATGAATAGGGTATGACTCTCCCGCATACTTTTGTGCAAACAACAGGCTAAATGGTCAGGTCACAAGGACCCCGAGCGCTCAGAGAAGGTTGGGGAATGAGACCCACTGGAGAGCTGTTGGGGGAATGATGGTATCCTCCGGTCAATGCCATCCAGTGTCTTCTTTGACATGAATAGGGTATGACTCTCCCGCATACTTTTGTGCACACAACAAGCTAAATGGTCAGGTCACAAGGACCCCGAGGTCTCAGAGAAGGTTGGGGAATGAGACCCACTGGAGAGCTGTTGGGGGACTGATGGTATCCTCCGGTCAAGGCCATCCAGTGTCTTCTTTGACATGAATAGGGTATGACTCTCCCGCATACAGGAACGGCTTAACGTCACATTCGACGGCCGGTGCCGTTTCCAAGCTTATCGGTGTCTCCTACTGACCGTGGGCAGGGCGGTGAGTTCTGCGGAGATAAACCTCAACGCTGACATAGCTGCGACTCGAACCTGGGAGCAGCAGATTACGAGCCTGGAGCGCTACTGACTGAGATAGCTAACACCCCCCCCCCCCCCCCACTCTTGGTGTAGAGGAAAAATTGTCTTCTGCCGGGTGGAATCTTAACTCACGAGCAATTGATGACCTAGCTTAATAATGCTTAAATCCTCAGTATATCAATGATGAGCTGTGAATTCATTTGTCTAAATACTAGGTGGGGCGGGAGTGGCTCAGTCGGTAGCGCGCCAGGTTCGTAATCTGTAGTTCCCAGGTTCGAGTCCCAGCTGGGTCAGCGTTCAGATTTATCTCCCCAAAATTCCCCGCCCTGCCCACGGTCAGTAGGGGACACCGATGGGCTTGGAAAGGCCGCCGTCCGTCGGATAGGACATTAAGCAGTGGCCCCGTGTGCGGGAGAGCAATACCATGTGCACGTTAAAGAACACGGCGGATGGCTTTGTCGTGAGGCTACCATCTGTCTCCCAACAGCTGTTCCAGTGGGTCCCCTCCCCCAATCTTCTATGAGCCTTCGGGGTCCTTGTGACCTGGCCATTTAGCCCATGGTGTGCAAAAAAGTGCCGCTCAGAGGTAAAACAACCCAACTATTGGATGGCCTTGACGAGAGGCTACCATCTGTCTCCCAACAGCTGTTCCAGTGGGTCCCCTCCCCCAATCTTCTATGAATTTTCGGGGTCCTTGTGACCTGGCCATTTACCCCATGGTGTGCAAAAAAAGTGCCGCTCAGAGGTAAAACAACCCAATATTAAAGAATACGCTGGATGGTTTTGACGGGAAGCTACCATCTGTCTCCCAACAGCCGTTCCAGTGGGTCCCCTTCCCCAATCTTCTATGAGCCTTCGGGGTCATTTTGACCTGGCCATTTAGCCCATGGCGTGCAAAAAAAGCGCCACTCAGAGGTAAAGCAACCCAACGTAACCTAAATTCAAGGTACTATTGAAGACACCAGAAGTGACGTATATTCCGATTTGCTGAAAGGGAGGAAAAGTATCAACCAGGTAGCGCGGCTGGTCGCGTGCGCATGCGTACGAATGCTCGGAAGAATAGTGTCCCTCAATGCACTGAAAAGACAGTGACTGACCAGATGATGTATAGAGTAACATCAACAGTAGAGAAAGGATTGCTCAGTGGACGGTAGCTCAGCGGTCAGGGCATCTGACATATCAGAAGATCGTGGGTTCAGATTCCACCCGTCTGAAGACAATTTTTTTTTCTCTACCTCCATCTTCAACCTCTTATTAAAAAAAGAAGCTTAATAGTGCTTAAATACCTAGTAAATAAGTTGGAATGTTTTACCTCTGAGCGGTACATTTTTGCACAGCATTGACTAAATGGCCAGGTCACATGTACCCCGAAGGCTTAGAGAAGGTTGGGGCAGGGGATCCACTGGAACAGCTGTTGGGAGAAAGATGGTAGCCTCCCGTCAAGGCGATCCAGCGTGTTCTTTAACGTGCACAGGGTATGGCTCTCTCGCATACGGAGCCACGGCTTAACGTCACATCCGACGGACTGCGGCCTTTCCAAGCCCGTCGGTGTCCCCTCTGACCAATGGCAGGGCGGGGAGTTTTGCGGAGAAAAATCTCAATGCTGGCCCAGCTGGGACTCGAACCTGGAAACTACAGATTACGAGCCTGGCGCGCTACCGACTGAGCTACACCCGCCACAAAAAAAAAAATAGTTGTTTACTGAAATAAAAGTAAATATAATCTCTGGAAGAAAAGAATTTGACCCCAACTGAAAGAAAAGTTTCCACTGCCATCACCCATTTTCTCCTTCATTCAGACAGAATTCTTTTTTTTACGGTATTGAAATAAAAAGCAATAAAAGAGAATGAAAAAATCTTTCGATCAGTGGTTACAGAAGATGTTGGAACGCTGGAGTTAACCACCGGAAATGACCTCGAGATTCCTGCTTCGTGTGGAGAACGAATGCAGCGACAGAAGATTCCCTTTAAACACGGTCTGGAGTGGATTTCTCTTTTTCGAAACTCATTCTTCAACATTCAAGTGAAAAAAAGACGCAAATTCTTCCCAGAGGAAATTAACATTTGACCTGTTTCGAGAAAGGAAATTGACTACGATACCAACCTCTGGTCAATAGCTGTCCATCCTTATGCCAAAGATATATTTAAAAATTTTTCGGCTACTTATGCATGTACGATTCGAAGTGTGTCTTAACTGATAAACCCGAGTAATTGCATTCTTGGCTCACGATAATGTCCACACTCGTCACAACTTTTTTTTGTAGAAATGACCAAAATCGGAACTAAGTGGGGAGCGGATGGCTCAGTCTGTAGCGTGCCAGGCTCGTATTTTGTAGTTCCCATGTTCGAGTCCCAGCTGGGTCAGGATTCAGATTTATCTCCGCAAAATTTCTCGCCCTGCCCACGGTCAATAGGTGATACCGATGTGCTTAGAAAGGCAGTCATCCTTCAGATGGGACGTTAAGTCGTGGCCCCGTGTGCGAGAGAGATATACTCGGTGCACGTTAAAGAACACACGGATGTCCTTGACGGGAGGCTATCATCATTTCTAAAAAAATCGTGGCCAGATATGTTTTCTGAATTCTGTAATCGACCATAGTGTTCGGATACTTTTTTGAGCGACTGTACACTATATTATGCATTAATTAATTCTAAATTAACATATGGTATAAAATCTTGGGGAGGCATGTATTTCAATAATTTTAAACAACTTTTAGCGCTGCAAAAGAGATTTATTCGCTTATAAACTAAAAGCCCAAAAACGCAACCTTCATTACCTTTGTTTCGAGAAGCAGGAATTTTGCCTTTACGTTATGATTATTTTTTCGAAATTATTAAATACTTTTACTTTAGAAATGAAAGCATTAAAACTGATACGAATAATTACCAATTTAGAAGAGATAAAAACATAAATTATGAAATTCCTGCATTACATAAGGAAATTTTTAGGCACTATGATTTGTACTTAGCACCGAAATTCTTTTCTCTTTCTCCCGGTGAGCATGAAAAACATCAAGAATCATCATTTGTGTTCTAAAGTTCTCAAGAATTACATTTCGAAACTGGATGATGTGGAAACTGTTTTGCATTAAACTACTAGAACTGTTTATATGTAACATAGATATTAAAACTTTCTTCCTTTCTGACATTCACACTTTCTGGATTACCAGAAATTTTTTGTTTTGAGTTGTTTTCGTTTTTTCGTGTGTTACAATCAATGTGACGACTGATGTTTTCAATTCAACTGATTCATCATCCCAAGCAAACATTATCTATCTATCTAACTCAGATTGTTGTTGGGTTGTTTTACCTTTGAGAGACACTTTTTTTGCACACAATGGGTTAAATGGCCAGGTCACAAGGACCCCGAAACCCACTGGAACAGCTGTTGGGAGACATATGGTAGTCTCCCGTCAAGGCCATCCAGCGTGTTCTTTAACGTGCACAGGGTATGGCTCTCCCGCACACGGGGCCACGGCTTAACGTCCCATCCGAAGGACGGCGGCCTTTCCAAGCCCATCGGTGTCCCGTACTGACCGTGGCAGGGCGGGGAATTTGGCGGAGATAAATCTCAACGCTGACCCAGCTGGGACTCGAACCTGGGAACTACAGATTACGAGCCTGACGCGCTACCGACTGAGCCAAGTCAGCGTTGCCACGTGTCTCCGTAAAACTCCTCGCTATGCCCACGGACAATAGGGGACACCGATTGGCTTGGAAAGATCGCCGTCCGTCAGATAAGATGTTAAGCCGTGACGCCATGTGCGAGAGAGCCATACCCTGTGCACGTTAAAGAACACGCTGGATGGCCTTGACGGGAGGCTACCATCTGTCTCCCAACAGCTGTTCCAGTGGGTCCCCTCCCCCCAAACTTCTCTGAGACTTCGGGGTCCTAGAGACCTGGTCATTTAGCCAACTGTGTGCAAAAAAAGTGACGCTCAGAGGTAAAACAAACCAAATGCAAACCGTTTCCTGAGCCCTCAGAGTCCTTGTGACCTGGCCATTTAACCCATTTTATGCAAAAAAGTGCCGCTTAGAGGTAAAACAAACCAAATCCAAACTGTTCCCTGAGCTCTCAGATTCCTTGTGACCTGGCCATTTAACCCATTTTGTGCAAAAAAAGTGCCGCTTAGAGGTAAAGCAAACCAAATCCAAACTGTTCCCTGAGCTCTCAGAGTCCTTGTGACCTGGCCATTTAACCCATTTTATGCAAAAAAGTGCCGCTTAGAGGTAAAACAAACCAAATCCAAACTGTTCCCTGAGCTCTCAGAGTCCTTGTGACCTGGCCATTTAACCCATTTTATGCAAAAAAGTGCCGCTTAGAGGTAAAACAAACCAAATCCAAACCGTTCCCTAAGCTCTTAGAGTCCTTGTGACCTGGCCGTTTAGCCAATGGTGTGCGAAAAAGTGCCGCTCAAAGGTAACACAACCCAACACAACAGTATGGCTGTCAGGCATACCGAGCCCCGACTTTAGGTCCCATCCGACGGACGGCAGCCTTTCCAAACCCATTTTTGTACCTACAGAACAAGAGCAGGAATTTAACGGAGATAAATTTCCAGGCTAGTACGAGTGGGACTCGATCCTGGGAACTAAAAATTACCAGTCTGGAGCGCTGCCGACAAAGTTAAATTTATGTGTACACTACATTATGCATTAATCCATTCTCAATTAACATATGGTATAAAATCTTGGGGAGGTATGTATTTCAATAATTTTAAACAACTTTTAGTGCTGCAAACGAGATTTATTCGCTTATAAACTAAAAGCCCAAAAACGCAACCTTCATTACCTTTGTTTCGAGAAGCAGGAATTTTGCCTTTACGTTATGATTATTTTTTCGAAATTATTAAATACTTTTACTTTAGAAATGAAAGCATTAAAACTGATACGAATAATTACCAATTTAGAAGAGATAAAAACATAAATTATCAAAATTCCTGCATTACATAAGGAAATTTTTCGGCACTATGATTTGCACTTAGCACCGAAATTCTTTTCTCTTTCTCCCGGTCAGCATGAAAAACATCAAGAATCATCATTTGTGTTCTAAAGTTCTCAAGAATTACATTTCGAAACTGGATGATGTGGAAACTGTTTTGCATTAAACTACTAGAACTGTTTATATGTAACATAGATATTAAAACTTTCTTCCTTTTTGATATTCACACTATAGGGGCGGGGGTGGCTCAGTCGATAGCGTGCCAGGCTCGTAATCTGTGGTTCCCAGGTTCGAGTCCCAGCGGGGTCAGCGTTGAGATTTATCTCCGCAAAATTTCCCCGCCCTACCCACGGTCAGTGGGGGACACCGATGGGCTTGAAAAGGACGTTGTCCGTCGGATGGGACGTTAAGCCGTGGCCCGGTGTGCGGGAGAGCCATACCCTGTGCACGTTAAAGAACACGCTGGATGGCCTTGACGGGAGGCTACCATCTGTCTCCCAACAGCTGTTCCAGTGGGTTCCCTCCCCCAACCTTCTCTGAGCCTTCGGGGTCCTTGTGGCCTGGCCATTTAGCCCATGGTGTGCAAAAAAGTGCCGCTGAGGGGTAAAACAATCCAATCCAATGACATTCACACTTTCTGGATTACCAGAAATTTGTTGTTTTCGTTTTTTGTGTATTATATTCAATGTGACGACTGATGTTTTCAATTCAACTGATTCATTATCCCAAGCAAACATTTTCTATCTATCTAACTTAGCACCACAAATCGTAACATTCATTACCACATATCCAATTCCAAAACAAATTAATTCTTTATTTCTTTTGGGGGTGGGTTGTTGTTGGGTTGTTTTATCTCTGAGCGACACTTTTTTTGCACACAATGGGTTAAATGGCCAGGTGACAAGGACCCCGAAACCCACTGTAACAGCTGTTGTTACAGACAGATGGTAGCCTCCCGTCAAAGCCATTCAACGTGTTCTTTAATGTGCACAATGTATGGCTCCCCCGCACACTGAGCCACAGCTTAACGTCCCATCCGACGGACAGCGGCCTTTCCAAGCCGATCTGTGTCCCCTACTGACCGTGGGCAGGGCGGGGAATTTTGCGAAGATAAATCTCAACGGTGACCCAGCTGGGACTCGAATCTGGGAACTGCAGATTACGAGCCTGGCGTGCTACCGACTGAGCCACCCCCGCCCCAAAGAGTGGCCAGCCTGGACCAGCGTTAAAATTTAACTCCTGAAAAATCCCTACCCTCGGTCAGTATGATGAACCATACTGTCAGATGGGCTTGGAAAAACCGCCGTCCGTTGGATGGGACGTTAAGCCGTGGCTCCGTGTGCGGGAGAGCCATACCCTGTGCACATTAAAGAATATGTTGGATAATCTTGACAGGAGGCTACCATTTGCCCCTTAATAATTGTTCAGTGGGTCCTCTAAACCTTGTGATCTGGCTGATTTGTGATCTGAAATGATTTATCCCATTGTATCCAAAAAATACCGTTCAGAGGTAAAACAACCCATCCGAAATTTTATTTCTTGAAATTAAAATCCTGAATGTACACTGTCGAACAAACGACGAAATTAGAAACTATAATAAGGTCGATAATATTCAATCATAAGCATAACTTTTAATTCACAGTTTTTCCCCATACATCAAAGCCTAAAAGGGCCGGGGGTGGATCAGTCGGTAGCGCGCCAGGCTCCTAATCTGTAGTTCCCAGGTTCGAGTACCAGCTGGGGCAGCGTTGAGATTTATCTCCGCAAAATTCCCCGCCCTGCCCACGGTCAGTAGGGGACACCGATGGGTTGGAAAGGCTGCCGTCCGTCGGATGGGACGTTAAGCCGTGGCCCCGTGTGTGGGAGAGCCATACCCTGTGCACGTTGAAGAACACGCTTGATGGCCTTGACGGGAGGCTACCATCTGTCTCCCAACAGCTGTTCCAGTGGGTCCCCTCCCCCAACCTTCTCTGAGCCTTCGGGGTCCATGTGACCTGGCCATTTAGCCCATGGTGTGCAAAAAACCAAAGACTCAGAGGTAAAACAACCCAACCAAAAGCAACTCAGAGGTAACCTTACCTCTGAGTTGGTGAGAAATTTGGTGACCCAGTCACCCCTGACCATACGCCATCGGTGACCATCGTATCGCCATCCTGACCATACGCCAATGGTCAGGGGTGACTGGTACAATTTGTCAGACATAACTTATGTGTACTGTCAGACATGACTTTTCGCACCGATGGCATATGGTCAGGGGTGACAATTGTATACAGACACCAAAAAACCTTACTCAGAGGTAAAACAACCCAACCCAAAGCCTAAAAAGAGGAGAAAAAGTGGAATATTTAAGCAAACAAATTAATATCTGACGTAAAAAAATGCGTTTTTTAAGTAATGATTTCTGCACACGATTACAAACAGCAAAGGAATCTAAATAGGAAAAAAGAATCTGTCGTTTTGAGCTTATCTCTGTTTGCAAGAGTCCTCGAGGCTTTTGCTGTCATCGGAGTCTCGAGGAGCTTAATCTCCTTCGATTCGCCTTTGCTGACACGTGTCCTCGTAGCGTGAGCTTAAAGAGCACAAGTCACGTGAGCTTAATGCGACTCGGGTGCTGAAAGATTCAAGTGATTAACGTTGGAATTTGAAGTGTCTTGTTACAGATGTGAGAAAAAAAAATAGGGACGTTTTATACTCAGAAAAGAAATTCTCAGTTTTCGGTGAATGGTAGAAAATTTCTTGGATGTTTTTTTTTAATAATTTATTCTGTGACGTGAGTTTCTCAACCAGAATTCGCCTAGCGTCTGTAATAATCGCAAATAAGTATTTGCAAAAAAATTTACAAACTATTTTTCTTTCTGATGTAGTTTGATTTTGCTGTCATATTGCTATCTAAATGATCACGAAGAGCTTATGGTAATCCGTTAGCAATGAAGAGGAGACTTGTCTCACCAATGGCATGCAATTAGAAGTGACTGGGAGACATCGCACCAATTATTGGTATGACTTATTTTGACAGTACGTCATTTGCTAATGGCATACTGTCAAAGAGATCCGAAGACTTGTCTCACTAATGGCATACTGTCAAAGAGATTCGAAGATTTCTCTCACTAATGGCATACGTTAGACGTGACTGGAAGACTTGTCTCACCAATGGCATACCATCAAAAAGTGACTGGAAGACTTATCTCACAAATAGCATACAGTTATTATATAATAGTATACCGTCAGACATGACTTGTCTCACCGATGGCATATGGTCAGAAGTGACTGGAAGATTTGTCTCACAAATGGCATACTGTCAAAAGTGACTGGAAGATTTGTCTCACAAATAGCATACAGTCAGAAGTGACTGGAAGATTTGCCACTCCAATGGCATACAGTCAAAAGTGACTAGAAGACTTGGTTCACAAATAGCATAAAGTCAGAAGTGACTGCAAGATTTGCCTCTCCAATGGCATACAGTCAAAAGTGACTAGAAGACGTCTCACAAATAGCATAAAGTCAGAAGTGACTGGAAGATTTGCCTCTCCAATGGCATACAGTTAAAAGTGAATAGAAGACTTGTCTCGCAAATAGCATGCAGTCAAGAGTGACTAGAAGATTTGCATCATACGGTCAAAAGTGAATAGAAGATTTGTCTTATCAATGTCATACAGTAAGAAGTGACTGGGAGACATCTCACCAATAGCATATTGTCAATAGTGATTGGAAGACATGTCTCAACAATGTCATATATTCAGAAGTGACCTGGAGACATCTCCCCAAAAGCGTATTGTCAAAAGTGATTGGAAGACATGTCTCGATAAAGGCATACAGTCAGAACTGACTGGGATACTTGTCTCACTAATGGCATACAGTCAGAGGTGACTGGGATACTTGTCTCACTAATAGCATATGGTCAGAAGTAACTTATTTGTGCAGCAGTGTGCCTTCAAAAGTGACTGGCTGAGGTGTCTTAATAATGGTGTATTGCCAGAGGTGAGTAAGACACTTGTCTCACCAATGGCATACCGTCAGAAATGTCTCATCAAAGGCATACTGTCCGACGTGACTTCTGTGACCAATAGTATACAGTCAGAAACGATTTGTCTCACCGATGGAATATGGTCAGAGGTGACTGCACTCACCAATGGCATCGCCAGACTTTTCTCACCAATTGTATACCGTCAGACATGACTTTCTCACCGATGGCATATGGTCAGAGGTGACTGGGCTCACCAATGGCATCGCAAGACTTTTCACACCAATAGTATACCGTCAGACATGACTTGTCTCATCGATGGCATATGGTCAGGGGTGACTGGGCTCACCAAAGGAATCGCCAGACTTTTCTCACCAAAAGTATACCGTCAGACATGACTTGTCTCACCGATGGCATATGGTCAGGGGTGACTGGGATCACCAATGGCATCGCCAGACGTTTCTTTCCAATTGTATATCGTCAGATATGACTTTTCTCACCGATGGGATATGGTCAGGGGTGACTGGGCTCACCAATGGCATCGCCAGATTTTTCTCACCAATTGTATACCGTCAGACATGACTTGTCTCACCAATGGCATATGGTCAGGGGTGACTGGGCTCACCAATGGCATCGCCAGATTTTCTCACCAATTGTATATCGTCAGACATCAATTTTGTCACCGATGGCATAGGGTCAGGGGTGACTGGGCTCATCAATGGCATCGCCAGACTTTTCTCACCAATTGTATACCGTCACACATGACTTTTCTCATCGATGGCATATGGTCAGGGGTGACTGGGCTCACCAATGGCATCGCCAGATTTTTCTCACCAATTGTATACCGTCAGACAAGACTTTTCTCGCCGATGGCGTATGGTCAGGGGTGACTGGGCTCACCAATGGCATCGCCAGACTTTTCTCACCAATTGTATACCGTCAGACATGATTTTTCTCACCGATGGCATATGGGCAGGGGTGACTGGGCTCACCAATGGCATCGCCAGACTTTTCTCACCAATTGTATACCGTCAGACATGACTTGTCTCACCGATGGCATATGGTCAGAAGTGACTGGAAGATTTGTCTCACAAATGGCATACTGTCAAAAGTGACTGGAAGATTTGTCTCACAAATAGCATACAGTCAGAAGTGACTGGAAGATTTGCCACTCCAATGGCATACAGTCAAAAGTGACTAGAAGACTTGGTTCACAAATAGCATAAAGTCAGAAGTGACTGCAAGATTTGCCTCTCCAATGCATACAGTCAAAAGTGACTAGAAGACTTGTCTCACAAATAGCATAAAGTCAGAAGTGACTGGAAGATTTGCCTCTCCAATGGCATACAGTTAAAAGTGAATAGAAGACTTGTCTCGCAAATAGCATGCAGTCAAGAGTGACTAGAAGATTTGCATCATACGGTCAAAAGTGAATAGAAGATTTGTCTTATCAATGTCATACAGTAAGAAGTGACTGGGAGACATCTCACCAATAGCATATTGTCAATAGTGATTGGAAGACATGTCTCAACAATGTCATATATTCAGAAGTGAACTGGAGACATCTCACCAAAAGCGTATTGTCAGAAGTGATTGGAAGACATGTCTCGCCAATGGCATACAGTCAGAACTGATTGGGACTCTTGTCTCACTAATGGCATACAGTCAGAGGTGACTGGGATACTTGTCTCACTAATAGCATATGGTCAGAAGTAACTTATTTGTGCAGCAGTGTGCCTTCAAAAGTGACTGGCTGACGTGTCTTAATAATGGTGTATTGCAAGAGGTGAGTAAGATACTTGTCTCACCAATGGCATACCGTCAGAAATGTCTCATCAACGGCATACTGTCCGACGTGACTTCTGTCACCAATAGTATACAGTCAGAAACGATTTGTCTCACCGATGGAATATGGTCAGAGGTGACTGCGCTCACCAATGGCATCGCCAGACTTTTCTCACCAATTGTATACCGTCAGACATGACTTTCTCACCGATGGCATATGGTCAGAGGTGACTGGGCTCACCAATGGCATCGCCAGACTTTTCTCACCAATAGTATACCGTCAGACATGACTTGTCTCACCGATGGCATATGGTCAGGGGTGACTGGGCTCACCAAAGGAATCGCCAGACTTTTCTCATCAAAAGTATACCGTCAGACATGACTTGTCTCACCGATGGCATATGGTGAGAGGAGACTGGGCTCATCAATGGCATCGCCAGAGTTTTCTCAAAAAATGTGTACCGTCAGATATGACTTTTCTCACCGATGGCATATGATCAGAGGTTACTGGGCTCACCAATGGCATCGCCAGACTTTTCTCACCAATTGTATACCGTCAGACATGAATTTTCTCACCGATGGCATATAGTCAGGGGTGACTGGGCTCACCAATGACATCGCCAGACATTTCTCACCAATAGTATACCGTCAGACATGACTTGTCTCACCGATGGCATATGATCAGGGGTGACTGGGCTCACCAATGGCATCGCCAGACGTTTCTCCTCAATTGTATACCGTCAGACATGACTTTTCTCACCGATGGCATATGGTCAGGGGTGACTGGGCTCACCAATGGCATGACCAGATTTTTCTCACCAATTGTATATCGTCAGACATCAATTTTGTCACCGATGGCATATGGTCAGGGGTGACTGGGCTCATCAATGGCATCGCCAGACTTTTCTCACCAATTGCATACCGTCACACATGACTTTTCTCATCGATGGCACATGGACAGGGGTGACTGGGCTCACCAATGGCATCGCCAGATTTTTCTGACCAATTGTATACCATCAGACAAGACTTTTCTCGCCGATGGCGTATGGTCAGGTGTGACTGGGCTCACCAATGGCATCGCCAGACTTTTCTCACCAATTGTATACCGTCAGACATGACTTGTCTCACCGATGGCATATGGTCAGAGGTGACTGGGCTCACCAATGGCATCGCCAGATTTTCTCACCAATTGTATACAGTCAGATATGACTTTTCTCACCAGTGGCATATGGTCAGGGGTGACTGGGCTCACCAATGGCATCGCCAGACTTTTCTCACAAATTGTACACCGTCATACATGAATTTTCTCACCGATAGCGTATGGTCAGGGGTGACTGGGCTTACCAATGGCATCGCCAGACTTTTCTCACCAATTGTTTACCGTCAGACATGATTTTTCTCACCGATGGCATATGGGCAGGGGTGACTGGGCTCACCAATGGCATCGCCAGACTTTTCTCACCAATTGTATACCGTCAGACAAGACTTTTCTCGCGATGCGTATGGTCAGGGGTGACTGGGATCACCAATGGCATCGCCATACTTTTCTCACCAATTGTATACCGTCAGACATGACTTGTCTCACCGATGGCATATGGTCAGGGGTGACTGGGCTCACCAATGGCATCGCCAGACTTTTCTCACCAATTGTATACCGTCAGACATGACTTGTCTCACCGATGGCATATGGTCAGGGGTGACTGGGCTCACCAATGGCATCGCCAGATTTTCTCACCAATTGTATACCATCAGACATGACTTTTCTCACCGATGGCATATGGTCAGGGGTGACTGGGCTCACCAATGGCATCGCCAGACTTTTCTCACCAATTTTATACCGTCATACATGAATTTTCTCACCGATGGCGTATGGTCAGGGGTGACTGGGCTTACAAATGGCATCGCCAGACTTTTCTCACCAATTGTTTACCGTCAGACATGATTTTTCTCACCGATGGCATATGGTCAGGGGTGACTGGGCTCACCAATAGCATCGCCAGACTTTTCTCACCAATTGTATACCGTCAGACAAGACTTTTCTCGCCGATGGCGTATGGTCAGGGGTGACTGGGCTCACCAATGGCATCGCCATACTTTTCTCACCAATTGTATACCGTCAGACATGACTTGTCTCACCGATGGCATATGGTCAGGGGTGACTGGGCTCACCAATGGCATCGCCAGACTTTTCTCACCAATTGTATACCGTCATACATGAATTTTCTTACCGATGGCGTATGGTCAGGGGTGACTGGGCTTACCAATGGCATCGCCAGACTTTTCTCACCAATTGTTTACCGTCAAACATGATTTTTCTCACCGATGGCATATAGTCAGGGGTGACTGGGCTCACCAATGGCATTGCCAGACTTTTCTCACCAATTGTATACCGTCAGACATGACTTGTCTCACCGATGGAATATGGTCAGGGGTGACTGGGCTCACCAATGGCATCGCCAGACTTTTCTCACCAATTTTAGACCGTTAGACATGACTTGTCTCACCGATGGCTTATGGTCAGAGGTGACTATGCTCACCAATGGCATCGCCAGACTTTTCTCACCAATTGTATACCGTCAGACATGACTTTTCTCACAAATGGCATATGGTCAGGGGCGACTGGGCTCACCAATGGCATCCCCAGACTTTTCTCACCAATTGTATACCGTCAGACATGATTTTTCTCGCCGATAGCGTATGGTCAGGGGTGACTGGGCTCACCAGTGGCATCGCCAGACTTTTCTCACCAATTGTATACCGTCAGACATGATTTTTCTCACCGATGGCATATGGTCAGTGGTGACTGGGCTCATCAATGGCATCGCCAGACTTTTCTCACCAATTGTATACTGTCAGCCATGACTTTTCTCACCGATTGCATATGGTCAGGGGTTACTGGGCTGACCAATGGCATTTTCAGACTTTTCTCACCAATTGTATACCGTCAGACATGACTGTTCTCACCGATGGCGTTTGGTCAGGGGTGACTGGGCTTACCAATGGCATCGCCAGACTTTTCTCACCAATTGTATACCGTCAGACATGACTTTTCTCACCGATGGCATATGGTCAGTGGTGACTGGGCTCATCAATGGTATCGCCAGACTTTTCTCACCAATTGTATACCGTCAGACATGATTTTTCTCGCCGAGAGCGTATGGTCAGGGGTGACTGGGCTCACCAATGGCATCGCCAGACTTTTCTCACCAATTGTATACCGTCAGACATGACTTTTCTCACCGATGGCATATGGTCAGGGGTGAGTGGGCTCACCAATGGCATCGCCAGGCTTTTCTCACCAATTGTATATCATCAGACATGACTTTTCTCAACGATGGCGTATGGTCAGGGGTGACTGGGCTCACCAATGGAATCGCCAGACTTTTCTCACCAATTGCATACTGTCAGACATGACTTTTCTCACAGATGGCATATGGTCAGGGGTGACTGGGCTCACCAATGGCATCGCCAGACTTTTCTCACCAATTGTATACCGTCAGACATGACTTTTCTCACCGATGGCGTATGGTCAGGTGGGACTGGGCTCACCAATGGCATCGCCAGACTTTTCTCACCAATTGTATACTGTCAGACATCACTTGTCTCACCGATGGCATATGGTCAGGGGTGACTGGGCTCACCAATGGCATCGCCACACTTTTCTCACCAATTGTATACCATCAGACATGACTTTTCTCACCGATGACATATGGTCAGGAGTGACTGGGCTCACCAATGGCATCGCCAGACTTTTCTCACCAATTGTATAACGTCATACATGAATTTTCTCACCAATGGCGTATGGTCAGTGGTGACTGGGCTTACAAATGCATCGCCAGACTTTTCTCACCAATTGTTTACCGTCAGACATGATTTTTCTCACCGACGGCATATGGGCAGGGGTGACTGGGCTCACCAATAGCATCGCCAGACTTTTCCCACCAATTGTATACCGTCAGACAAGACTTTTCTCGCCGATGGCGTATGTTCAGGGGTGACTGGGCTCACCAATGGCATCGCCATACTTTTCTCACCAATTGTATACCGTCAGACATGACTTGTCTCACCGATGGCATATGGTCAGGGGAGACTGGGCTCACCAATGGCATCGCCAGACTTTTCTCACCAATTGTATACCGTCATACATGAATTTTCTTACCGATGGCGTATGGTCAGTGGTGACTGGGCTTACCAATGGCATCGCCAGATTTTTCTCACCAATTGCTTACCGTCAAACATGATTTTTCTCAGCGATGGCATATATTCAGGGGTGACTGGGCTCACCAACGGCATCGCCAGACTTTTCTCACCAATTGTATACCATCAGACATGACGTTTCTCGCCGATGGCGTATGGTCAGGGGTGACTGGGCTCACCAATGGCATCGCCAGATTTTCTCACCAATTGTATACCGTCAGAAATGATTTTTCTCACCGATGGCATATGATCAGGGGTGACTGGGCTCACCAATGGCATCGCCAGACTTTTCTCACCAATTGTATACCGTCAGACATGACTTGTCTCACCGATGGCATATGGTCAGGGGTGACTGGGCTCACCAATGGCATCGCCAGATTTTCTCACCAATTGTATACCGTCAGACATGAATTTTCTCACCGATGGCATATGGTCAGGGGTGACGGGTCTCACCAATGGCATCGCCAGACTTTTCTCACCAATTGTATACCATCAGACATCACTTGTCTCACCGATGGCGTATGGTCAGGGGTGATTGGTCTTACCAATGGCATCGCCAGACTTTTCTCACCAATTGTATACCATCAGACATGACTTTTCTCACCGATGAGATATGGTCAGGGGTGACTGGGCTCACCAATGGCATCGCCAGACTTTTCTCACCAATTGTATAACGTCATACATGAATTTTCTCACCAATGGCGTATGGTCAGTGGTGACTGGGCTTACAAATGGCATCGCCAGACTTTTCTCACCAATTGTTTACCGTCAGACATGATTTTTCTCACCGACGGCATATGGGCAGGGGTGACTGGGCTCACCAATAGCATCGCCAGACTTTTCTCACCAATTGTATACCGTCAGACAAGACTTTTCTCGCCGATGGCGTATGTTCAGGGGTGACTGGGCTCACCAATGGCATCGCCATACTTTTCTCACCAATTGTATACCGTCAGACATGACTTGTCTCACCGATGGCATATGGTCAGGGGTGACTGGGCTCACCAATGGCATCGCCAGACTTTTCTCACCAATTGTATACCGTCATACGTGAATTTTCTTACCGATGGCGTATGGTCAGGGGTGACTGGGCTTACCAATGGCATCGCCAGATTTTTCTCACCAATTGCTTACCGTCAAACATGATTTTTCTCACCGATGGCATATATTCAGGGGTGACTGGGCTCACCAACGGCATCGCCAGACTTTTCTCACCAATTGTATACCGTCAGACATGACTTGCCTCACCGATGGCATATGGTCAGGGGTGACTGGGCTCACCAATGGCATCGCCAGACTTTTCTCACCAATTTTAGACCGTTAGACATGACTTGTCTCACCGATGGCATATGGTCAGATGTGACTGGGCTCACCAATGGCATCGCCAGACTTTTCTCACCAATTATATACCGTCAGACATGACTTGTCTCACCGATGGCATATGGTCAGGGGTGACTGGGCTCACCAATGGCATCGCCAGATTTTCTCACCAATTGTATACCGTCAGACATGACTTTTCTCACAAATGGCATATGGTCAGGGGCGACTGGGCTCACCAATGGCATCCCCAGACTTTTCTCACCAATTGTATACCGTCAGACATGATTTTTCTCGCCGATACCGTATGGTCAGGGGTGACTGGGTTCACCAATGGCATCGCCAGACTTTTCTCACCAATTGTATACCGTCAGACATGACTTTTCTCACCGATGGCATATGGTCAGAGGTGACTGGGCTCATCAATGGCATCGCCAGACTTTTCTCACCAATTGTATACTGTCAGCCATGACTTTTCTCACCGATTGCATATGGTCAGGGGTGACTGGGCTGACCAATGGCATTGTCAGACTTTTCTCACCAATTGTATACCGTCATACGTGAATTTTCTTACCGATGGCGTATGGTCAGGGGTGACTGGGCTTGACAATGGCATCGCCAGACTTTTCTCACCAATTGCTTACCGTCAAACATGATTTTTCTCACCGATGGCATATATTCAGGGGTGACTGGGCTCACCAACGGCATCGCCAGACTTTTCTCACCAATTGTATACCGTCAGACATGACTTGTCTCACCGATGGCATATGGTCAGGGGTGACTGGGCTCACCAATGGCATCGCCAGACTTTTCTCACCAATTGTATACCGTCATACATGACTTTTCTCACCGATGGCGTATGGTCAGGTGTGACTGGGCTTACCAATGGAATCGCCAGACTTTTCTCACCAATTCCACACTGTCACACATGACTTTTCTCACCGATGGCATATGGTCAGGGGTGACTGGGCTCACCAATGTCATCGCCATACTTTTCTCACCAATTGTATACCGTCATACATGACTTTTCTCACCGATGGCGTTTGGTCAGGGGTGACTGGGCTTACCAATGGAATCGCCAGACTTTTCTCACCAATTGTACACTGTCACACATGACTTTTCTCACCGATGGCATATGGTCAGGGGTGACTGGGCTCACCAATGGCATCGCCAGACTTTTCTCACCAATTTTATACCGTCAGACATGACTTTTCTCACCGATGGCGTTTGGTCAGGGGTGACTGGGCTTAACAATGGAATCTGCAGACTTTTCTCACCAATTCTATACTGTCAGCCATGACTTTTCTCACCGATGGCATATGGTCAGGGGTGACTGGGCTTACCAATGGCATCGCCAGACTTTTCTCACCAATTGCTTACCGTCAAACATGATTTTTCTCACCGATGGCATATATTCAGGGGTGACTGGGCTCACCAACGGCATCGCCAGACTTTTCTCACCAATTGTATACCGTCAGACATGACTTGTCTCACCGATGGCATATGGACAGGGGTGACTGGGCTCACCAATGGCATCGCCAGACTTTTCTCACCAATTTTAGACGGTTAGACATGACTTGTCTCACCAATGGCATATGGTCAGATGTGACTGGGCTCACCAATGGCATCGCCAGACTTTTCTCACCAATTATATACCGTCAGACATGACTTGTCTCACCGATGGCATATGGTCAGGGGTGACTGGGCTCACCAATGGCATCGCCAGATTTTCTCACCAATTGTATACCGTCAGACATGACTTTTCTCACAAATGGCATATGGTCAGGGGCGACTGGGCTCACCAATGGCATCCCCAGACTTTTCTCACCAATTGTATACCGTCAGACATGATTTTTCTCGCCGATAGCGTATGGTCAGGGGTGACTGGGCTCACCAATGGCATCGCCAGACTTTTCTCACCAATTGTATACCGTAAGACATGACTTTTCTCACCGATGGCATATGGTCAGAGGTGACTGGGCTCATCAATGGCATCGCCAGACTTTTCTCACCAATTGTATACTGTCAGCCATGACTTTTCTCACCGATTGCATATGGTCAGGGGTGACTGGGCTGACCAATGGCATTGTCAGACTTTTCTCACCAATTGTATACAGTCAGACATGACTTTTCTCACCGATGGCGTATGGTCAGGGGTGATTGGGCTTACCAATGGCATCGCCAGACTTTTCTCACCAATTGTATACCATCAGACATGACTTTTCTGACCGATGACATATGGTCAGGGGTGACTGGGCTCACCAATGGCATCGCCAGACTTTTCTCACCAATTGTATACCGTCATACATGAATTTTCTCACCAATGGCGTATGGTCAGTGGTGACTGGGCTTACAAATGGCATCGCCAGACTTTTCTCACCAATTGTTTACCGTCAGACATGATTTTTCTTACCGACGGCATATGGGCAGGGGTGACTGGGCTCACCAATAGCATCGCCAGACTTTTCTCACCAATTGTATACCGTCAGACAAGACTTTTCTCGCCGATGGCGTATGGTCAGGGGTGACTGGGCTCACCAATGTCATCGCCATACTTTTCTCACCAATTCTATACTGTCAGCCATGACTTTTCTCACCGATGGCATATGGTCAGGGGTGACTGGGCTTACCAATGGCATCGCCAGACTTTTCTCACCAATTGCTTACCGTCAAACATGATTTTTCTCACCGATGGCATATATTCAGGGGTGACTGGGCTCACCAACGGCATCGCCAGACTTTTCTCACCAATTGTATACCGTCAGACATGACTTGTCTCACCGATGGCATATGGTCAGGGGTGACTGGGCTCACCAATGGCATCGCCAGACTTTTCTCACCAATTTTAGACGGTTAGACATGACTTGTCTCACCAATGGCATATGGTCAGATGTGACTGGGCTCACCAATGGCATCGCCAGACTTTTCTCACCAATTATATACCGTCAGACATGACTTGTCTCACCGATGGCATATGGTCAGGGGTGACTGGGCTCACCAATGGCATCGCCAGATTTTCTCACCAATTGTATACCGTCAGACATGACTTTTCTCACAAATGGCATATGGTCAGGGGCGACTGGGCTCACCAATGGCATCCCCAGACTTTTCTCACCAATTGTATACCGTCAGACATGATTTTTCTCGCCGATAGCGTATGGTCAGGGGTGACTGGGCTCACCAATGGCATCGCCAGACTTTTCTCACCAATTGTATACCGTAAGACATGACTTTTCTCACCGATGGCATATGGTCAGAGGTGACTGGGCTCATCAATGGCATCGCCAGACTTTTCTCACCAATTGTATACTGTCAGCCATGACTTTTCTCACCGATTGCATATGGTCAGGGGTGACTGGGCTGACCAATGGCATTGTCAGACTTTTCTCACCAATTGTATACCGTCAGACATGACTTTTCTCACCGATGGCGTATGGTCAGGGGTGATTGGGCTTACCAATGGCATCGCCAGACTTTTCTCACCAATTGTATACCATCAGACATGACTTGTCTCACCGATGGCATATGGTCAGGGGTGACTGGGCTCACCAATGGCATCGCCAGACTTTTCTCACCAATTGTATACCGTCATACGTGAATTTTCTTACCGATGGCATATGGTCAGGGGTGACTGGGCTTACCAATGGCATCGCCAGACTTTTCTCACCAATTGCTTACCGTCAAACATGATTTTTCTCACCGATGGCATATATTCAGGGGTGACTGGGCTCACCAACGGCATCGCCAGACTTTTCTCACCAATTGTATACCGTCAGACATGACTTGTCTCACCGATGGCATATGGTCAGGGGTGACTGGGCTCACCAATGGCATCGCCAGACTTTTCTCACCAATTTTAGACCGTTAGACATGACTTGTCTCACCAATGGCATATGGTCAGATGTGACTGGGCTCACCAATGGCATCGCCAGACTTTTCTCACCAATTATATACCGTCAGACATGACTTGTCTCACCGATGGCATATGGTCAGGGGTGACTGGGCTCAACAATGGCATCGCCAGATTTTCTCACCAATTGTATACCGTCAGACATGACTTTTCTCACAAATGGCATATGGTCAGGGGCGACTGGGCTCACCAATGGCATCCCCAGACTTTTCTCACCAATTGTATACCGTCAGACATGATTTTTCTCGCCGATAGCGTATGGTCAGGGGTGACTGGGCTCACCAATGGCATCGCCAGACTTTTCTCACCAATTGTATACCGTCAGACATGACTTTTCTCACCGATGGCATATGGTCAGAGGTGACTGGGCTCATCAATGGCATCGCCAGACTTTTCTCACCAATTGTATACTGTCAGCCATGACTTTTCTCACCGATTGCATATGGTCAGGGGTGACTGGGCTGACCAATGGCATTGTCAGACTTTTCTCACCAATTGTATACCGTCAGACATGACTTTTCTCACCGATGGCGTTTGGTCAGGGGTGACTGGGCTTACCAACGGCATCGCCAGACTTTTCTCACCAATTGTATACCGTCACACATGACTTTTTTCACCGATGGCATATGGTCAGTGGTGACTGGGCTCATCAATGGCATCGCCAGACTTTTCTCACCAATTGTATACCGTCAGACATGATTTTTCTCGCCGATAGCGTATGGTCAGGGGTGACTGGGCTCACCAATGGCATCGCCAGACTTTTCTCACCAATTGTATACCGTCAGACATGACTTTTCTCACTGATGGCGTATGGTCAGGGGTGACTTGGCTCACCAATGGCAGCGCCACACTTTTCTCACCAATTGTATACGGTCAGACATGATTTTTCTCACCGATGGCATATGGTCAAGGGTGACTGGGATCACCAATGGCATCGCCAGACTTTTCTCACCAATTGTATACCGTGAGATATGACTTTTCTCGCGGATGGCATATGGTCAGGGGTGAGTGAGCTCACCAATGGCATCGCCAGGCTTTTCTCACCAATTGTATATCGTCAGACATGACTTTTCTCACCGATGGCGTATGGTCAGGGGTGACTGGGCTCACCAATGGAAACGCCAGACTTTTCTGACCAATTGCATACTGTCAGACATGACTTTTCTCACAGATGGTATATGGTCAGGGGTGACTGGGCTCACCAATGGCATCGCCAGAATTTTCTCACCAATTGCATACCGTCAGACATGACTTTTCTCACCGATGGCGTATGGTCAGGTGTGACTGGGCGCACCAATGGCATCGCCAGACTTTTCTCACCAATTGTATACTGTCAGACATCACTTGTCTCACCGATGGCATATGATCAGGGGTGACTGGGCTAACCAATGGGATCGCCACACTTTTCTCACCAATTGTATACCGTCATACATGACTTTTCTCACCGATGGCGTATGGTCAGGTGTGACTGGGCTCTCGAATGGTATCGCCAGACTTTTCTCACCAATTGCACACTGTCAGACATGACTTTTCTCACCGATGGCATATTGTCAGGGGTGACTGGGCTCGCCAATGGCATCGCCAGACTTTTCTCACCAATTGTATACCGTCAGACATGACTTTTCTCACCGATGGCGTTTGGTCAGGGGTGACTGGGCTTAACAATGGAATCTCCAGACTTTTCACACCAATTGTATACTGTCAGCCATGACTTTTCTCACCGATGGCATATGGTCAGGGGTGACTGGGCTCACCAATGTCATCGCCAGACTTTTCTCACCAATTGTATACCGTCAGACATGACTTTTCTCACCGACGGCATATGGTCAGGTATGACTGGGCTCACCAATGGCATCGCCAGAATTTTCTCACCAATTGTATACTGTTAGACATGACTTTTCTCACCGATTGCATACAGTCAGGGGTGACTGGGCTCACCAATGGCATCGCCAGACTTTTCTCACCAAATCTATACTGTCAGACATGACTTTTCTCACCGATGGCATATGGTCAGGGGTGACTGGACTCACCAATGGCATCGCCAGACTTTTCTCACCAATTGTATACCGTCAGACATGACTTGTCTCACCGATGGCATATGGTCAGGGGTGACTGGGCTCACCAATGGCATCGCCAGATTTTCTCACCAATTGTATACCGTCAGACATGACTTTTCTCACCGATGGCATATGGTCAGGGGTTACTGGTCTCACCAATGGCATCGCCAGACTTTTCTCACCAATTGTATATCATCAGACATGACTTGTCTCACCGATGGCGTATGGTCAGGGGTGATTGGGCTTACCAATGGCATCGCCAGATTTTTCTCACCAATTGTTTATCGTCAGACATGACTTTTCTCACCGATGTCATATGGTCGGGGTGGACTGGGCTCAGCAATGGCATCGCCAGACTTTTCTCACCAATTGTATACCATCAGACATGACGTTTCTCGCCGATGGCGTATGGTCAGGGGTGACTGGGCTCACCAATGGCATCGCCAGATTTTCTCACTAATTGTATATCGTCAGAAATGATTTTTCTCACCGATGGCATATGATTGGGGGTGACTGGACTCACCAATGGCATCGCCAGACTTTTCTCACCAATTGTATACCGTCAGACATGACTTGTCTCACCGATGGCATATGGTCAGGGGTGACTGGGCTCACCAATGGCATCGCCAGACTTTTCTCACCAAATGTATACTGTCAGACATGACTTTTCTCACCGATGGCATATGGTCAGGGGTGACTGGGATCACCAATGGCATCGCCAGACTTTTCTCACCAATTGTATATCGTCAGACATGACTTTTCTCACCGATGGCGTATGGTCAGGGGTGACTGGGCTCACCAATGGAATCGCCAGACTTTTCTCACCAATTGCATACTGTCAGACATGACTTTTCTCACCGATGGCGTATGGTCAGGTGTGACTGGGCGCACCAATGGCATCGCCAGACTTTTCTCACCAATTGTATACTGTCAGACATCACTTGT
Source organism: Ryuthela nishihirai (assembly GCA_038380435.1). Taxonomy (NCBI): domain Eukaryota; kingdom Metazoa; phylum Arthropoda; class Arachnida; order Araneae; family Heptathelidae; genus Ryuthela; species Ryuthela nishihirai. Next base: position 74,886,402 of record JAWZYU010000006.1, read on the forward strand.
CTCACCGATGGCATATGATCAGGGGTGACTGGGCTCAACAATGTTATCGCCACACTTTTCTCACCAATTGTATACCGTCATACATGACTTTTCTCACCGATGGCGTATGGTCAGGTGTGACTGGGCTCTCGAATGGTATCGCCAGACTTTTCTCACCAATTGCACACTGTCAGACATGACTTTTCTCACCGATGGCATAAGGTCAGGGGTGACTGGGCTCGCCAATGGCATCGCCAGACTTTTCTCACCAATTGTATACCGTCAGACATGACTTTTCTCACCGATGGCGTTTGGTCAGGGGTGACTGGGCTTAACAATGGAATCTCCAGACTTTTCTCACCAATTGTATACTGTAAGCCATGACTTTTCTCACCGATGGCATATGGTCAGGGGTGACTGGGCTCACCAATGGCATCGCCAGACTTTTCTCACCAATTGTATACCGTCAGACATGACTTTTCTCACCGACGGCGTATGGTCAGGTGTGACTGGGCTCACCAATGGCATCGCCAGAATTTTCTCACCAATTGTATACTGTTAGACATGACTTTTCTCACCGATTGCATATGGTCAGGGGTGACTGGGCTCACCAATGGCATCGCCAGACTTTTCTCACCAATTGTATACTGTCAGACATGACTTTTCTCACCGATGGCATATGGTCAGGGGTGACTGGGCTCACCAATGGCATCGCCAGACTTTTCTCACCAATTGTATACCGTCAGACATGACTTGTCTCACCGATGGCATATGGTCAGGGTTGACTGGGCTCACCAATGGCATCGCCAGATTTTCTCACCAATTGTATACCGTCAGACATGACTTTTCTGACCGATGGTATATGGTCAGGGGTTACTGGTCTCACCAATGGCATCGCCAGACTTTTCTCACCAATTGTATATCATCAGACATGACTTGTCTCACCGATGGCGTATGGTCAGGGGTGATTGAGCTTACCAATGGCATCGCCAGAATTTTCTCACCAATTGTTTATCGTCAGACATGACTTTTCTCACCGATGTCATATGGTCAGGGTGGACTGGGCTCAGCAATGGCATCGCCAGACTTTTCTCACCAATTGTATACCATCAGACATGACGTTTCTCGCCGATGGCGTATGGTCAGGGGTGACTGGGCTCACCAATGGCATCGCCAGATTTTCTTACCAATTGTATACCGTCAGAAATGATTTTTCTCACCGATGGCATATGATCGGGGGTGACTGGGCTCACCAATGGCATCGCGAGACTTTTCTCACCAATTGTATACCGTCAGACATAACTTGTCTCACCGATGGCATATGGTCAGGGGTGACTGGGCTCACCAATGGCATCGCCAGATTTTCTCACCAATTGTATACCGTCAGACATGACTTTTCTCACCGATGGCATATGGTCAGGGGTGACTGGTCTCACCAATGGCATCGCCAGACTTTTCTCACCAATTGTATACCATCAGAAATCACTTGTCTCACCGATGGCGTATGGTCAGGGGTGATTGGGCTTACCAATGGCATCGCCAGATTTTTCTCACCAATTGTTTATCGTCAGACATGAATTTTCTCACCGATGGCATATGGTCAGGGTTGACTGGGCTCACCAATGGCATCGCCAGATTTTCTCACCAATTGTATACCATCAGACATGACTTGTCTCACAGATGGCATATGGTCAGGGGTGACTGGGCTCACCAATGGCATCGCCAGATTTTCTCACCAATTGTATACCGTCAGACATGACTTTTCTCACCGATGGCATATGGTCAGGGGTGACTGGTCTCACCAATGGCATCGCCAGACTTTTCTCACCAATTGTATACCATCAGACATGACTTGTCTCACCGATGGCGTATGGTCAGGGGTGATAGGGTTTACGAATGGCATCGCCAGACTTTTCTCACCAATTGTTTATCGTCAGACATGACTTTTCTCACCGATGACATATGGTCAGGGTTGACTGGGCTCACCAATGGCATATGGTCAGGGTTGACTGGGCTCACCAATGGCATCGCCAGACTTTTCTCACAAATTGTATACCATCAGACATGACGTTTCTCGCCGATGGCGTATGGTCAGGGGTGACTGGGCTCACCAATGGCATGCCAGATTTTCTCTCCAATTGTATACCGTCAGAAATTATTTTTCTCACCGATGGCATATGGTAAGGGGTGACTGGGTTCACCAATGGCATCGCGAGACTTTTCTCACCAATTGTATACCGTCAGACATGACTTTTCTCACCGATGGCATATGGTCAGGTGTGACTGGTCTCACCAATGGCATCGCCAGACTTTTCTCACCAATTGTATACCATCAGACATGACGTTTCTCGCCGATGGCGTATGGTCAGGGGTGACTGGGCTCAACAATGGAATCGCCAGATTTTCTCACCAATTGTATACCGTCAGAAATGATTTTTCTCATCGATTACATATGATCAGGGGTGACTGGGCTCACCAATGGCATCGCCAGACTTTTCTCACCAATTGTATACGGTCAGACATGATTTTTCTCACGGATGGCATAGGGTCAGGGGTGACTGGGCTCACCAATGACATCGCCAGACTTTTCTCACAAATTGTATACCGTCAGACATGACTTGTCTCACCGATGGCATATGGTCAGGAGTGACTGGGCTCACCAATGGCATCGCCAGATTTTCTCACCAATTGTATTCCGTCAGACATGACTTTTCTCACCAATGGCATATGGTCAGGGGTGACTGGGCTCACCAATGGCATCGCCAGAGTTTTCTCAGCAATTGTATACCGTCATACATGACTTTTCTCACCGATGGCGTATGATCAGGTGTGACTGGGCTCACCAATGGCATCGCCAGACTTTTCTCACCAATTGTATACCGTCAGACATGACTTATCTCACCGATGGCATATGGTCAGGGGTGACTGGGCTCACCAATGGCATCGCCAGACTTTTCTCACCAATTGTATCCGTCAGACATGACTTTTCTCACCGATTGCATATGGTCAGGGGTAACTGGGCTCACCAATGGCATCGCCAGACTTTTCTCACCAATTGTATACTGTCAGACATGACTTTTCTCACCGATGGCATATGGTCAGGGGTGACTGGGCTCACCAATGGCATCGCCAGACTTTTCTCACCAATTGTATACCGTCAGACATGACTTTTCTCACCGATTGCATATGGTCAGGGGTGACTGGGCTCACCAATGGCATCGCCAGACTTTTCTCACCAATTGTATACCGTCAGACATGACTTTTCTCACCGATGGCATATGGTCAAGGGTTACTGGTCTCACCAATGGCATCGCCAGACTTTTCTCACCAATTGTATACCATCAGACATGACGTTTCTCGCCGATGGCGTATGGTCAGGGGTGACTGGGCTCACCAATGGCATCGCCAGACTTTTCTCACCAATTGTATCCGTCAGACATGACTTGTCTCACCGATGGCTTATGGTCAGGGGTGACTGGGCTCACCAATGGCATCGCCAGATTTTCTCACCAATTGTATACCGTCAGACATGAGTTTTCTCACGGATGGCATATGGTCAGGGGTGACTGGTCTCACCAATGGCATCGCCAGACTTTTCTCACCAATTGTATACCATCAGACATGACTTGTCTCATCGATGGCGTATGGTGAGGGGTGATTGGGCTTACCAATGGCATAGCCAGACTTTTCTCACCAATTGTTTATCGTCAGACATGACTTTTCTCACCGATGGCATATGGTCAGGGTTGACTGGGCTCACCAATGGCATCGCCAGATTTTCTCACCAATTGTATACCGTCAGACATGACTTTTCTCACCGATGGCATATGGTCAGGGGTGACTGGGCTCACCAATGGCATCGCCAGACTTTTCTCACCAATTGTATACCGTCAGACATGACTTTTCTCACCGATGGCATATGGTCAGGGGTGACTGGGCTCACCAATGGCATCGCCAGACTTTTCTCACCAATTGTATCCGTCAGACATGACTTTTCTCACCGATTGCATATGGTCAGGGGTGACTGGGCTCACCAATGGCATCGCCAGACTTTTCTCAGCAATTGTATACCGTCAGACATGACTTTTCTCACCGATGGCATATGGTCAAGGGTTACTGGTCTCACCAATGGCATCGCCAGACTTTTCTCACCAATTGTATACCATCAGACATGACGTTTCTCGCCGATGGCTAATGGTCAGGGGTGACTGGGCTCACCAATGGCATCGCCAGGTTTTCTCACGAATTGTATACCGTTAGAAATGATTTTTCTCACCGATGGCATATGATCATGGGTGACTGGGCTCACTAATGGAATCGCCAGACTTTTCTCACCAATTGTATACCGTCAGACATGACTTGTCTCACAGATGGCATATGGTCAGGGCTGACTGGGCTCACCAATGGCATCGCCAGATTTTCTCACCAATTGTATACCGTCAGACATGACTTTTCTCACCGATGGCATATGGTCAGGGGTGACTGGTCTCACCAATGGCATCGCCAGACTTTTCTCACCAATTGTATACCATCAGACATGACTTGTCTCACCGATGGCGTATGGTCGGGGGTGATTGGGCTTACCAATGGCATAGCCAGACTTTTCTCACCAATTGTTTATCGTCAGACATGACTTTTCTCACCGATGGCATATGGTCAGGGTTGACTGGGCTCACCAATGGCATATGGTCAAGGTTGACTGGGCTCACCAATGGCATCGCCAGACTTTTCTCACCAATTGTATACCATCAGACATGACGTTTCTCGCCGATGGCTAATGGTCAGGGGTGACTGGGCTCACCAATGGCATCGCCAGGTTTTCTCACGAATTGTATACCGTTAGAAATGATTTTTCTCACCGATGGCATATGATCAGGGGTGACTGGGCTCACTAATGGAATCGCCAGACTTTTCTCTCCAATTGTATACCGTCAGACATGACTTGTCTCACAGATGGCATATGGTCAGGGCTGACTGGGCTCACCAATGGCATCGCCAGATTTTCTCACCAATTGTATACCGTTAGAAATGATTTTTCTCACCGATGGCATATGATCAGGGGTGACTGGGCTCACTAATGGCATCGCCAGACTTTTCTCACCAATTGTATACCGTCAGACATGACTTGTCTCACCGATGGCATATGGTCAGGGGTGACTGGGCTCACCAATGGCATCGCCAGATTTTCTCACCAATTGTATACCGTCAGACATGACTTTTCTCACCGATGGCATATGGTCAGGGGTGACTGGTCTCACCAATGGCATCGCCAGACTTTTCTCACCAATTTTATACCATCAGACATGACTTGTCTCATCGATGGCGTATGGTCAGGGGTGATTGCGCTTACCAATGGCATCGCCAGACTTTTCTCACCAATTGTTTATCGTCAGACATGACTTTTCTCACCGATGGCATATGGTCAGGGTTGACTGGGCTCACCAATGGCATCGCCAGATTTTCTCACCAATTGTATACCGTCAGACATGACTTTTCTCACCGATGGCATATGGTCAGGGGTGACTGGGCTCACCAATGGCATCGCCAGACTTTTCTCACCAATTGTATACCGTCAGACATGACTTTTCTCACCGATGGCATATGGTCAGGGGTGACTGGGCTCACCAATGGCATCGCCAGACTTTTCTCACCAATTGTATCCGTCAGACATGACTTTTCTCACCGATTGCATATGGTCAGGAGTGACTGGGTTCACCAATGGCATCTCCAGACTTTTCTCACCAATTGTATACCGTCAGACATGACTTGTCTCACCGATGGCATATGGTCAGGGGTGACTGGGCTCACCAATGGCATCGCCAGATTTTCTCACCAATTGTATACCGTCAGACATGACTTTTCTCACCGATGGCATATGGTCAGGGGTGACTGGTCTCACCAATGGCATCGCCAGACTTTTCTCACCAATTTTATACCATCAGACATGACTTGTCTCGTCGATGGCGTATGGTCAGGGGTGATTGGGCTTACCAATGGCATCGCCAGACTTTTCTCACCAATTGTTTATCGTCAGACATGACTTTTCTCACCGATGGCATATGGTCAGGGTTGACTGGGCTCACCAATGGCATCGCCAGATTTTCTCACCAATTGTATACCGTCAGACATGACTTTTCTCACCGATGGCATATGGTCAGGGGTTACTGGTCTCACCAATGGCATCGCCAGACTTTTGTCACCAATTGTATACCATCAGACATGACGTTTCTCGCCGATGGCGTATGGTCAGGGGTGACAGGGCTCACCAATGGCATCGCCAGGTTTTCTCACCAATTGTATACCGTTAGAAATGATTTTTCTCACCGATGGCATATGATCAGGGGTGACTGGGCTCACTAATGGCATCGCCAGACTTTTCTCACCAATTGTATACCATCAGACATGACTTGTCTCACCGATGGCGTATGGTCAGGGGTGATTGGGCTTACCAATGGCATAGCCAGACTTTTCTCACCAATTGTTTATCGTCAGACATGACTTTTCTCACCGATGGCATATGGTCAGGGTTGACTGGGCTCACCAATGGCATATGGTCAGGGTTGACTGGGCTCACCAATGGCATCGCCAGACTTTTCTCACCAATTTTATACCATCAGACATGACTTGTCTCACCGATGGCATATGGTCCGGGTTGACTGGGCTTACCAATGGCATCGCCAGACTTTTCTCACCAATTGTATACCGTCAGACATGACTTGTCTCACCGATGGCATATGGTCAGGGCTGACTGGGCTCACCAATGGCATCGCCAGATTTTCTCACCAATTGTATACCGTCAGAAATGACTTTTCTCACCGATGGCATATGGTCAGGGGTGACTGGTCTCACCAATGGCATCGCCAGAATTTTCTCACCAATTGTATACCATCAGACATGACTTGTCTCACCGATGGCGTATGGTCAGGGGTGACTGGGCTCACCAATGGAATCGCCAGACTTTTCTCACCAATTGTATACCGTCAGACATGACTTTTCTCACCGATGGCATATGGTCAGGGGTGACTGGGCTCACCAATGGCATCGCCAGACTTTTCTCACCAATTGTATCCGTCAGACATGACTTTTCTCACCGATTGCATATGGTCAGGGGTGACTGGGCTCACCAATGGCATCGCCAGACTTTTCTCACCAATTGTATCCGTCAGACATGACTTTTCTCACCGATTGCATATGGTCAGGGGTGACTGGGCTCACCAATGGCATCGCCAGACTTTTCTCACCAATTGTATACCGTCAGACATGACTTTTCTCACCGATGGCATATGGTCAAGGGTTACTGGTCTCACCAATGGCATCGCCAGACTTTTCTCACCAATTGTATACCATCAGACATGACGTTTCTCGCCGATGGCTAATGGTCAGGGGTGACTGAGCTCACCAATGGCATCGCCAGGTTTTCTCACGAATTGTATACCGTTAGAAATGATTTTTCTCACCGATGGCATATGATCAGGGGTGACTGGGCTCACTAATGGCATCGCCAGACTTTTCTCACCAATTGTATACCGTCAGACATGACTTGTCTCACAGATGGCATATGGTCAGGGCTGACTGGGCTCACCAATGGCATCGCCAGATTTTCTCACTAATTGTATACCGTCAGACATGACTTTTCTCACCGATGGCATATGGTCAGGGGTGACTGGTCTCACCAATGGCATCGCCAGACTTTTCTCACCAATTGTATACCATCAGACATGACTTGTCTCACCGATGGCGTATGGTCGGGGGTGATTGGGCTTACCAATGGCATAGCCAGACTTTTCTCACCAATTGTTTATCGTCAGACATGACTTTTCTCACCGATGGCATATGGTCAGGGTTGACTGGGCTCACCAATGGCATATGGTCAGGGTTGACTGGGCTCACCAATGGCATCGCCAGACTTTTCTCACCAATTGTATACCATCAGACATGACGTTTCTCGCCGATGGCGTATGGTCAGGGGTGACTGCTCTCACCAATGGCATCGCCAGACTTTTCTCACCAATTTTATACCATCAGACATGACTTGTCTCATCGATGGCGTATGGTCAGGGGTGATTGGGCTTACCAATGGCATCGCCAGACTTTTCTCACCAATTGTTTATCGTCAGACATGAGTTTTCTCACCGATGGCATATGGTCAGGGTTGACTGGGCTCACCAATGGCATCGCCAGATTTTCTCACCAATTGTATACCGTCAGACATGACTTTTCTCACCGATGGCATATGGTCAGGGGTGACTGGGCTCACCAATGGAATCGCCAGACTTTTCTCACCAATTGTATACCGTCAGACATGACTTTTCTCACCGATGGCATATGGTCAGGGGTGACTGGGCTCACCAATGGCATCGCCAGACTTTTCTCACCAATTGTATCCGTCAGACATGACTTTTCTCACCGATTGCATATGGTCAGGGGTGACTGGGCTCACCAATGGCATCGCCAGACTTATCTCACCAATTGTATACCGTCAGACATGACTTGTCTCACCGATGGCATATGGTCAGGGGTGACTGGGCTCACCAATGGCATCGCCAGATTTTCTCACCAATTGTATACCGTCAGACATGAGTTTTCTCACCGATGGCATATGGTCAGGGGTGACTGGTCTCACCAATGGCATCGCCAGACTTTTCTCACCAATTTTATACCATCAGACATGACTTGTCTCATCGATGGCGTATGGTCAGGGGTGATTGGGCTTACCAATGGCATCGCCAGACTTTTCTCACCAATTGTTTATCGTCAGACATGACTTTTCTCACCGATGGCATATGGTCAGGGTTGACTGGGCTCACCAATGGCATCGCCAGATTTTCTCACCAATTGTATACCGTCAGACATGACTTTTCTCACCGATGGCATATGGTCAGGGGTTACTGGTCTCACCAATGGCATCGCCAGACTTTTGTCACCAATTGTATACAATCAGACATGACGTTTCTCGCCGATGGCGTATGGTGAGGGGTGACTGGGCTCACCAATGGCATCGCCAGGTTTTCTCACCAATTGTATACCGTTAGAAATGATTTTTCTCACCGATGGCATATGATCAGGGGTGACTGGGCTCACTAATGGCATCGCCAGACTTTTCTCACCAATTGTATACCATCAGACATGACTTGTCTCACCGATGGCGTATGGTCAGGGGTGATTGGGCTTACCAATGGCATAGCCAGAGTTTTCTCACCAATTGTTTATCGTCAGACATGACTTTTCTCACCGATTGCATATGGTCAGGGTTGACTGGGCTCACCAATGGCATATGGTCAGGGTTGACTGGGCTCACCAATGGCATCGCCAGACTTTTCTCACCAATTGTATACCATCAGACATGACGTTTCTCGCCGATGGCGTATGATCAGGGGTGACTGGGCTCACCAATGGCATCGCCAGATTTTCTCACCAATTGTATACCGTCAGAAATGATTTTTCTCACCGATGGCATATGGTCAGGGGTGACTGGGCTCACCAATGGCATCGCCAGACTTTTCTCACCAATTGCATACCGTCACACATGACTTGTCTCACCGATGGCATATGGTCCGGGGTGACTGGGCTTACCAATGGCATCGCCAGACTTTTCTCACCAATTGTATACCGTCAGACATGACTTGTCTCACCGATGGCATATGGTCAGGGCTGACTGGGCTCACCAATGGCATCGCCAGATTTTCTCACCAATTGTATACCGTCAGACATGACTTTTCTCACCGATGGCATATAGTCAGGGGTGACTGGTCTCACCAATGGCATCGCCAGACTTTTCTCACCAATTGTATACCATCAGACATGACTTGTCTCACCGATGGCGTATGGTCAGGGGTGACTGGGCTCACCAATGGCATCGCCAGACTTTTCTCACCAATTGTATCCGTCAGACATGACTTTTCTCACCGATTGTATATGGTCAGGGTGGTTCACTGGGTTCACCAATGGCATCGCCAGACTTTTCTCACCAATTGTATACCGTCAGACATGATTTTTCTCACCGATGGCATATGATCAGGGGTGACTGGGCTCACCAATGGCATCGCCAGACTTTTCTCACCAATTGTATACCGTCAGACATGACTTTTCTCACCGATGGCGTACGGTCAGGGGTGACTGGGCTCACCAATGGCATCGCCAGACTTTTCTCACCAATTGTATACCGTCAGACATGACTTTTCTCACCAATGGCATATGGTCAGGGGTGACTGGGCTCACCAATGGCATCGCCAGATTTTCTCACCAATTGTATACCATCAGACATGACTTTTCTCACCGATGGCATATGGTCAGGGGTGACTGGGCTCACCAATGGCAACGCCAGAGTTTTCTCACCAATTGTATACCGTTATACATGACTTTTCTCACCGATGGCGTATGATCAGGGGTGACTGGGCTCACCAATGGCATCGCCAGACTTTTCTCACCAATTGTATCCGTCAGACATGACTTTTCTCACCGATTGCATATGGTCAGGGGTGACTGGGCTCACCAATGGCATCGCCAGACTTTTCTCACCAATTGTATACTGTCAGACATGACTTTTCTCACCGATGGCATATGGTCAGGGGTGACTGGGCTCACCAATGGCATCGCCAGACTTTTCTCACCAATTGTATACCTTCAGACATGACTTGTCTCACCGATGGCATATGGTCAGGGGTGACTGGGCTCACCAATGGCATCGCCAGATTTTCTCACCAATTGTATACCGTCACACATGACTTTTCTCACCGATGGCATATGGTCAAGGGTTACTGGTCTCACCAATGGCATCGCCAGACTTTTCTCACCAATTGTATACCATCAGACATGACGTTTCTCGCCGATGGCGTATAGTCAGGGGTGACTGGGCTCACCAATGGCATCGCCAGGTTTTCTCACCAATTGTATACCGTTAGAAATGATTTTTCTCACCGATGGCATATGATCAGGGGTGACTGGGCTCACTAATGGCATCGCCAGACTTTTCTCACCAATTGTATACCGTCAGTCATGACTTGTCTCACCGATGGCATATGGTCAGGGGTGACTGGGCTCACCAATGGCATCGCCAGATTTTCTCACCAATTGTATACCGTCAGACATGACTTTTCTCACCGATGGCATATGGTGAGGGGTGACTGGTCTCACCAATGGCATCGCCAGACTTTTCTCACCAATTGTATACCATCAGACATGACTTGTCTCACCGATGGCGTATGGTCAGGGGTGATTGAGCTTACTAATGGCATCGCCAGACTTTTCTCACCAATTTTTTATCGTCAGACATGACTTTTCTCACCGATGGCATATGGTCAGGGTTGACTGGGCTCACCAATGGCATCGCCAGACTTTTCTCACCAATTGTATACCATCAGACATGACGTTTCTCGCCGATGGCGAATGATCAGGGGTGACTGGGCTCACCAATGGCATCGCCAGATTTTCTCACCAATTGTATACCGTCAGAAATGATTTTTCTCACCGATGGCATATGGTCAGGGGTGACTGGGCTCACCAATGGCATCGCCAGACTTTTCTCACCAATTGTATACCGTCAGACATGACTTGTCTCACCGATGGCATATGGTCAGGGGTGACTGGGCTCACCAATGGCATCGCCAGGTTTTCTCACCAATAGTATACCGTCAGACATGACTTTTCTCACCGATGGCATATGGTCAGGGGTGACTGGTCTCACCAATGGCATCGCCAGACTTTTCTCACCAATTGTATACCATCAGACATGACTTGTCTCACCGATGGCGTATGGTCAGGGGTGATTGGGCTTACCAATGGCATCGCCAAACTTTTCTCACCAATTGTTTATCGTCAGACATGACTTTTCTCACCGATGGCATATGGTCAGGGTTGACTGGGCTCACCAATGGCATCGCCAGACTTTTCTCACCAATTGTATACCATCAGACATGACGTTTCTCGCCGATGGCGTATGTTCAGGGGTGACTGGGCTCACCAATGGCATCGCCAGATATTCTCACCAATTGTATACCGTCGGAAATGATTTTTCTCACCGATGGCATATGATCAGGGGTGACTGGGCTCACCAATGGCATCGCCAGATTTTCTCACCAATTGTATACGGTCAGACATGATTTTTCTCACGGATGGCATAGGGTCAGGGGTGACTGGGCTCACCAATGGCATCGCCAGACTTTTCTCACCAATTGTATACCGTCAGACATGACTTTTCTCACCAATGGCATATGGTCAGGGGTGACTGGGCTCACCAATGGCATCGCCAGATTTTCTCACCAATTGTATACCGTCAGACATGACTTTTCTCACCAATGGCATATGGTCAGGGGTGACTGGGCTCACCAATGGCAACGCCAGAGTTTTCTCACCAATTGTATACCGTTATACATGACTTTTCTCACCGATGGCGTATGATCAGGGGTGACTGGGCTCACCAATGGCATCGCCAGACTTTTCTCACCAATTGTATCCGTCAGACATGACTTTTCTCACCGATTGCATATGGTCAGGGGTGACTGGGCTCACCAATGGCATCGCCAGACTTTTCTCACCAATTGTATACTGTCAGACATGACTTTTCTCACCGATGGCATATGGTCAGGGGTGACTGGGCTCACCAATGGCATCGCCAGACTTTTCTCACCAATTGTATACCTTCAGACATGACTTGTCTCACCGATGGCATATGGTCAGGGGTGACTGGGCTCACCAATGGCATCGCCAGATTTTCTCACCAATTGTATACCGTCACACATGACTTTTCTCACCGATGGCATATGGTCAAGGGTTACTGGTCTCACCAATGGCATCGCCAGACTTTTCTCACCAATTGTATACCATCAGACATGACGTTAATCGCCGATGGCGTATAGTCAGGGGTGACTGGGCTCACCAATGGCATCGCCAGGTTTTCTCACCAATTGTATACCGTTAGAAATGATTTTTCTCACCGATGGCATATGATCAGGGGTGACTGGGCTCACTAATGGCATCGCCAGACTTTTCTCACCAATTGTATACCGTCAGTCATGACTTGTCTCACCGATGGCATATGGTCAGGGGTGACTGGGCTCACCAATGGCATCGCCAGATTTTCTCACCAATTGTATACCGTCAGACATGACTTTTCTCACCGATGGCATATGGTGAGGGGTGACTGGTCTCACCAATGGCATCGCCAGACTTTTCTCACCAATTGTATACCATCAGACATGACTTGTCTCACCGATGGCGTATGGTCAGGGGTGATTGAGCTTACTAATGGCATCGCCAGACTTTTCTCACCAATTTTTTATCGTCAGACATGACTTTTCTCACCGATGGCATATGGTCAGGGTTGACTGGGCTCACCAATGGCATCGCCAGACTTTTCTCACCAATTGTATACCATCAGACATGACGTTTCTCGCCGATGGCGAATGATCAGGGGTGACTGGGCTCACCAATGGCATCGCCAGATTTTCTCACCAATTGTATACCGTCAGAAATGATTTTTCTCACCGATGGCATATGGTCAGGGGTGACTGGGCTCACCAATGGCATCGCCAGACTTTTCTCACCAATTGTATACCATCAGACATGACTTTTCTCACCGATGGCGTATGGTCAGGGGTGATTGAGCTTACTAATGGCATCGCCAGACTTTTCTCACCAATTTTTTATCGTCAGACATGACTTTTCTCACCGATGGCATATGGTCAGGGTTGACTGGGCTCACCAATGGCATCGCCAGACTTTTCTCACCAATTGTATACCATTAGACATGACGTTTCTCGCCGATGGCGAATGATCAGGGGTGACTGGGCTCACCAATGGCATCGCCAGATTTTCTCACCAATTGTATACCGTCAGAAATGATTTTTCTCACCGATGGCATATGGTCAGGGGTGACTGGGCTCACCAATGGCATCGCCAGACTTTTCTCACCAATTGTATACCGTCAGACATGACTTGTCTCACCGATGGCATATGGTCAGGGGTGACTGGTCTCACCAATGGCATCGCCAGACTTTTCTCACCAATTGTATACCATCAGACATGACTTGTCTCACCGATGGCGTATGGTCAGGGGTGATTGGGCTTACCAATGGCATCGCCAAACTTTTCTCACCAATTGTTTATCGTCAGACATGACTTTTCTCACCGATGGCATATGGTCAGGGTTGACTGGGCTCACCAATGGCATCGCCAGACTTTTCTCACCAATTGTATACCATCAGACATGACGTTTCTCGCCGATGGCGTATGTTCAGGGGTGACTGGGCTCACCAATGGCATCGCCAGATATTCTCACCAATTGTATACCGTCGGAAATGATTTTTCTCACCGATGGCATATGATCAGGGGTGACTGGGCTCACCAATGGCATCGCCAGACTTTTCTCACCAATTGTATACCGTCAGACATGACTTTTCTCACCGATGGCGTGCGGTCAGGGGTGACTGGGCTCACCAATGGCATCACCAGACTTTTCTCACCAATTGTATACGGTCAGACATGATTTTTCTCACGGATGACATAGGGTCAGGGGTGACTGGGCTCACCAATGGCATCGCCAGACTTTCTTCACCAATTGTATACCGTCAGACATGACTTGTCTCACCGATGGCATATGGTCAGGAGTGACTGGGCTCACCATTGGCATCGCCAGATTTTCTCACCAATTGTATACCGTCAGACATGACTTTTCTCACCAATGGCATATGGTCAGGGGTGACTGGGCTCACCAATGGCATCGCCAGATTTTCTCACCAATTGTATACCGTCAGACATGACTTTTCTCACCAATGGCATATGGTCAGGGGTGACTGGGCTCACCAATGGCATCGCCAGAGTTTTCTCACCAATTGTATACCGTTATACATGATTTTCTCACCGATGGCGTATGGTCAGGGTTGACTGGGCTCACCAATGGCATCGCCAGACTTTTCTCACCAATTGTATCCGTCAGACATGACTTTTCTCACCGATTGCATATGGTCAGGGGTGACTGGGCTCACCAATGACATCGACAGACTTTTCTCACCAATTGTATACTGTCAGACATGACTTTTCTCACCGATGGCGTATGGTCAGGGGTGACTGGGCTCACCAATGGCATCGCCAGACTTTTCTCACCAATTGTATACCGTCAGACATGACTTGTCTCACCGATGGCATATGGTCAGGGGTGACTGGACTCACCAATGGCATCGCCAGATTTTCTCACCAATTGTATACCGTCAGACATGACTTTTCTCACCGATGGCATATGGTCAAGGGTTACTGGTCTCACCAATGGCATCGCCAGACTTTTCTCACCAATTGTATACCATCAGACATGACGTTTCTCGCCAATGGCGAATGATCAGGGGTGACTGGGCTCACCAATAGCATCGCCAGGTTTTCTCACCAATTGTGTACCGTTAGAAATGATTTTTCTCACCGATGGCATATGATCAGGGGTGACTGGGCTCACTAATGGCATCGCCAGACTTTTCTCACCAATTGTATACCGTCAGATATGACTTGTCTCACCGATGGCATATGGCCAATGGTGACTGGGCTCACCAATGGCATCGCCAGAATTTCTCACCAATTGTATACCGTGAGACATGACTTTTCTCACGGATGGCATATGGTCAGGGGTGACTGGTCTCACCAATGGCATCGCCAGACTTTTCTCACCAATTGTATACCATCAGACATGACTTGTCTCACCGATGGCGTATGGTCAGGGGTGATTGGGCTTACCAATGGCATCGCCAGACTTTTCTCACCAATTGTTTATCGTCAGACATGACTTTTCTCACCGATGGCATATGGTCAGGGTTGACTGGGCTCACCAATGGCATCGCCAGACTTTTCTCACCAATTGTATACCATCAGACATGACGTTTCTCGCCGATGGCGTATGGTCAGGGGTGACTGGGATCACCAATGGCATCGCCAGATTTTCTCACCAATTGTATACCGTAAGAAATGATTTTTCTCACCGATGGCATATGGTCAGGGGTGACTGGGCTCACCAATGGCATCGCCAGACTTTTCTCACCAATTGTATACCGTCAGACATGACTTGTCTCACCGATGGCATATGGTCAGGGGTGACTGGACTCACCAATGGCATCGCCAGGTTTTCTCACCAATTGTATACCATCAGACATGACTTTTCTCACCGATGGCATATGGTCAGGGGTGACTGGTCTCACCAAAGGCATCGCCAGACTTTTCTCACCAATTGTATACCATCAGACATGACTTGTCTCACCGATGGCGTATGTTCAGGGGTGATTGGGCTTACCAATGGCATCGCCAGACTTTTCTCACCAATTGTATACCGTCAGACATGACTTTTCTCACCGATGGCGTACGGTCAGGGGTGACTGGGCTCACCAATGGCATCACCAGACTTTTCTCACCAATTGTATACGGTCAGACATGATTTTTCTCACGGATGGCATAGGGTCAGGGGTGACTGGGCTCACCAATGGCATCGCCAGACTTTTCTCACCAATTGTATACCGTCAGACATGACTTGTCTCACCGATGTCATATGGTCAGGAGTGACTGGGCTCACCAATGGCATCGCCAGATTTTCTCACCAATTGTATACGGTCAGACATGATTTTTCTCACGGATGGCATAGGGTCAGGGGTGACTGGGCTCACCAATGGCATCGCCAGACTTTTCTCACCAATTGTATACCGTCAGACATGACTTGTCTCACCGATGGCATATGGTCAGGAGTGACTGGGCTCACCAATGGCATCGCCAGATTTTCTCACCAATTGTATACCGTCAGACATGACTTTTCTCACCAATGGCATATGGTCAGGGGTGACTGGGCTCACCAATGGCATCGCCAGAGTTTTCTCACCAATTGTATCCGTCAGACATGACTTTTCTCACCGATTGCATATGGTCAGGGGTGACTGGGCTCACCAATGGCATCGCCAGAGTTTTCTCACCAATTGTATACCGTTATACATGACTTTTCTCACCGATAGCGTATGGTCAGGGGTGACTGGGCTCACCAATGGCATCGCCAGATTTTTCTCACGAATTGTATCCGTCAGACATGACTTTTCTCACCGATGGCATATGGTCAGGGGTGACTGGGCTCACCAATGGCATCGCCAGACTTTTCTCACCAATTGTATACCGTCAGACATGACTTGTCTCACCGATGGCATATGGTCAGGGGTGACTGAGCTCACCAATGGCATCGCCAGATTTTCTAACCAATTGTATACCGTCAGACATGACTTTTCTCACCGATGGCATATGGTCAAGGGTTACTGGTCTCACCAATGGCATCGCCAGGCTTTTCTCACCAATTGTATACCATCAGACATGACGTTTCTCGCCGATGGCGTATGGTCAGGGGTGACTGGGCTCACCAATGGCATCGCCAGGTTTTCTCACCAATTGTGTACCGTTAGAAATGATTTTTCTCACCGATGGCATATGATCAGGGGTGACTGGGCTCACCAATGGCATCGCCAGACTTTTCTCACCAATTGTATACTGTCAGACATTACTTTTCTCACCGATGGCATATGGTCAGGTGTGACTGGGCTCACCAATGGCATCGCCAGACTTTTCTCACCAATTGTATACCGTCAGACATGACTTGTCTCACCGATGGCATATGGTCAGGGGTGACTGGGCTCACCAATGGCATCGCCAGATTGTCTCACCAATTGTATACCGTCAGACATGACTTTTCTCACCGATGGCATATGGTCAAGGGTTACTGGTCTCACCAATGGCATCGCCAGACTTTTCTCACCAATTGTATACCATCAGACATGACGTTTCTCGCCGATGGCGTATGGTCAGGGGTGACTGGGCTCACCAATGGCATCGCCAGGTTTTCTCACCAATTGTGTACCGTTAGAAATGATTTTTCTCACCGATGGCATATGATCAGGGGTGACTGGGCTCACTAATGGCATCGCCAGACTTTTCTCACCAATTGTATACCATCAGACATGACTTGTCTCACCGATGGCGTATGGTCAGGGGTGATTGGGCTTACCAATGGCATCGCCAGACTTTTCTCACCAATTGTTTATCGTCAGACATGACTTTTCTCACCGATGGCATATGGTCAGGGTTGACTGGGCTCACCAATGGCATCGCCAGACTTTTCTCACCAATTGTATACCATCAGACATGACGTTTCTCGCCGATGGCATATGGTCAATGGTGACTGGGCTCACCAATGGCATCGCCAGATTTTCTCACCAATTGTATACCGTGAGACATGACTTTTCTCACCGATGGCATATGGTCAGGGGTGACTGGGCTCACCAATGGCATCGCCAGACTTTTCTCACCAATTGTATACCATCAAACATGACTTGTCTCACCGATGGCGTATGGTCAGGGGTGACTGGGCTCACCAATGGCATCGCCAGACTTTTCTCACCAATTGTATACCGTTATACATGACTTTTCTCACCGATAGCGTATGGTCAGGGGTGACTGGGCTCACCAATGGCATCGCCAGACTTTTCTCACCAATTGTATCCGTCAGACATGACTTTTCTCACCGATTGCATATGGTCAGGGGTGACTGGGCTCACCAATGGCATCGCCAGACTTTTCTCACCAATTGTATACTGTCAGACATGACTTTTCTCACCGATGGCATATGGTCAATGGTTACTGGTCTCACCAATGGCATCGCCAGACTTTTCTCACCAATTGTATACCATCAGACATGACGTTTCTCGCCGATGGCATATGGTCAATGGTGACTGGGCTCACCAATGGCATCGCCAGATTTTCTCACCTATTGTATACCGTGAGACATGACTTTTCTCAACGATGGCATATGGTCAGGGGTGACTGGTCTCACCAATGGCATCGCCAGACTTTTCTCACCAATTGTATACCATCAGACATGACTTGTCTCACCGATGGCGTATGGTCAGGGGTGATTGGGCTTACCAATGGCATCGCCAGACTTTTCTCACCAATTGTTTATCGTCAGACATGACTTTTCTCACCGATGGCATATGGTCAGGGTTGACTGGGCTCACCAATGGCATCGCCAGACTTTTCTCACCAATTGTATACCATCAGACATGACGTTTCTCGCCGATGGCGTATGGTCAGGGGTGACTGGGCTCACCAATGGCATCGCCAGACTTTTCTCACCAATTGTATCCGTCAGACATGACTTTTCTCAGCGATTGCATATGGTCAGGGGTGACTGAGCTCACCAATGGCATCGCCAGACTTTTCTCACCAATTGTATACCGTCAGACATGACTTTTCTCACCAATGGCATATGGTCAGGGGTGACTGGGCTCACCAATGGCATCGCCAGAGTTTTCTCACCAATTGTATACCGTTATACATGACTTTTCTCACCGATAGCGTATGGTCAGGGGTGACTGGGCTCACCAATGGCATCGCCAGACTTTTCTCACCAATTGTATCCGTCAGACATGACTTTTCTCACCGATTGCATATGGTCAGGGGTGACTGGGCTCACCAATGGCATCGCCAGACTTTTCTCACCAATTGTATACTGTCAGACATGACTTTTCTCACCGATGGCATATGGTCAGGGGGACTGGGCTCACCAATGGCATCGCCAGACTTTTCTCACCAATTGTATACCATCAGACATGACGTTTCTCGCCGATGGCGTATGGTCAGGGGTGACTGGGCTCACCAATGGCATCGCCAGGTTTTCTCACCAATTGTGTACCGTTAGAAATGATTTTTCTCACCGATGGCATATGATCAGGGGTGACTGGGCTCACTAATGGCATCGCCAGTCTTTTCTCACCAATTGTATACCATCAGACATGACTTGTCTCACCGATGGCATATGGTCAATGGTGACTGGGCTCACCAATGGCATCGCCAGATTTTCTCACCAATTGTATACCGTGAGACATAACTTTTCTCACCGATGGCATATGGTCAGGGGTGACTGGTCTCACCAATGACATCGCCAGACTTTTCTCACCAATTGTATACCATCAGACATGACTTGTCTCACCGATGGCGTATGGTCAGGGGTGATTGGGCTTACCAATGGCATCGCCAGACTTTTCTCACCAATTGTTTATCGTCAGACATGACTTTTCTCACCGATGGCATATGGTCAGGGTTGACTGGACTCACCAATGGCATCGCCAGACTTTTCTCACCAATTGTATACCATCAGACATGACGTTTCTCGCCGATGGCGTATGGTCAGGGGTGACTGGGCTCACCAATGGCATCGCCAGACTTTTCTCACCAATTGTATCCGTCAGACATGACTTTTCTCACCGATTGCATATGGTCAGGGGTGACTGGGCTCACCAATGGCATCGCCAGACTTTTCTCACCAATTGTATACCGTCAGACATGACTTTTCTCACCAATGGCATATGGTCAGGGGTGACTGGGCTCACCAATGGCATCGCCAGAGTTTTCTCACCAATGGCATCGCCAGAGTTTTCTCACCAATTGTATACCGTTATACATGACTTTTCTCACCGATAGCGTATGGTCAGGGGTGACTGGGCTCACCAATGGCATCGCCAGACTTTTCTCACGAATTGTATCCGTCAGACATGACTTTTCTCACCGATTGCATATGGTCAGGGGTGACTGGGCTCACCAATGGCATCGCCAGAGTTTTCTCACCAATTGTATACTGTCAGACATGACTTTTCTCACCGATGGCATATGGTCAGGGTTGACTGGGCTCACCAATGGCATCGACAGATTTTTCTCACCAATTGTATACCATCAGACATGACGTTTCTCGCCGATGGCGTATGGTCAGGGGTGACTGGGCTCACCAATGGCATCGCCAGATTTTCTCACCAATTGTATACCGTCAGAAATGATTTTTCTCACCGATGGCATATGATCAGGGGTGACTGGGCTCACCAATGGCATCGCCAGACTTTTCTCACCAATTGTATACCGTCAGACATGACTTTTCTCACCGATGGCGTACGGTCAGGGGTGACTGGGCTCACCAATGGCATCGCCAGACTTTTCTCACCAATTGTATACGGTCAGACATGATTTTTCTCACGGATGGCATAGGGTCAGGGGTGACTGGGCTCACCAATGGCATCGCCAGACTTTTCTCACCAATTGTATACCGTCAGACATAACTTGTCTCACCGATGGCATATGGTCAGGAGTGACTGGGCTCACCAGTGGCATCGCCAGATTTTCTCACAAATTGTATACCGTCAGACATGACTTTTCTCACCAATGGCATATGGTCAGGGGTGACTGGGCTCACCAATGGCATCGCCAGAGTTTTCTCACCAATTGTATACCGTTATACATGACTTTTCTCACCGATGGCGTATGGTCAGGGGTTACTGGGCTCACCAATGGCATCGCCAGACATTTCTCACCAATTGTATCCGTCAGACATGACTTTTCTCACCGATTGCATATGGTCAGGGGTGACTGGGCTCACCAATGGCATCGCCAGACTTTTCTCACCAATTGTATACTGTCAGACATGTCTTGTCTCACCGATGGCATATGGTCAATGGTGACTGGGCTCACCAATGGCATCGCCAGATTTTCTCACCAATTGTATCCGTCAGACATGACTTTTCTCACCGATTGCATATGGTCAGGGGTGACTGGGCTCACCAATGGCATCGCCAGACTTTTCTCACCAATTGTATACCGTCAGACATGTCTTGTCTCACCGATGGCATATGGTCAATGGTGACTGGGCTCACCAATGGCATCGCCAGATTTTCTCACCAATTGTATACCGTGAGACATGACTTTTCTCACCGATGGCATATGGTCAGGGTTGACTGGGCTCACCAATGGCATCGCCAGATTTTCTCACCAATTGTATACCGTCAGACATGACTTTTCTCACCAATGGCATATGGTCAGGGGTGACTGGGCTCACCAATGGCATCGCCAGAATTTTCTCACCAATTGTATACCGTCATACATGACTTTTCTCGCCGATGGCGTATGGTCAGGTGTGACTGGGCTCACCAATGGCATCGCCAGACTTTTCTCACCAATTGTATACCGTCAGACATGACTTTTCTCACCGATGGCATATGGTCAGGGGTGACTGGGCTCACCAATGGCATCGCCAGACTTTCCTCACCAATTGTATCCGGCAGACATGCCGGATACAATTGGTGAGAAATGCCATTTGCCATTTGCCACTCCAATGGCATCGCCAGACTTTTCTCACCAATTGTATACTGTCAGACATGACTTGTCTCACGATGGCATATGGTCACGGGTGACTGGGCTCACCAATGTCATCGCCAGACTGTTCTGATCAATTGTATACTGTCAGACATGACTTGTCTCACCGATGGCATATGGTCAGGGGTGACTGGGCTCACCAATGGCATCGCCAGACTTTTCTCATCAATAGTATACCGTCAGACATGTCTTGTCTCAGACTTCTCTAACTTCTCTAACTTCTCTAACCAATTGAAGTGTCTCAG
The DNA here is from genome assembly GCA_038380435.1 of Ryuthela nishihirai. Classification (NCBI taxonomy): domain Eukaryota; kingdom Metazoa; phylum Arthropoda; class Arachnida; order Araneae; family Heptathelidae; genus Ryuthela; species Ryuthela nishihirai. The sequence goes on from JAWZYU010000006.1 coordinate 74,908,820, forward strand.
ACTTCTCTAACCAATTGTATACCGTCAGACATGGCTTGACCGTCAGCCGTCAGACCGTCAGACATGGAATGAAGTGTCTCAGACTTCTCTAATCAATTGTATACCGTCAGACATGGCTTGTCTAACCAATTGTATACCGTCAAACATGACTTGTCTCACCGATTGCATATGGTCAGGGGTGACTGGGCTCACCAATGGCATCGCCAGACTTTTCTCATCAATAGTATACCGTCAGACATGTCTTGTCTCACCGATGGCATATGGTCAGAAGTGACTGGAAGATTTGTCTGGCCAATGGCATATGGTCAGAAATGACTGGAAGATTTGTCTCACAAATGGCATACTGTCAAATGTGACTGGAACACTTGTCTCACTAATCGCATACGTTAGATGTGACTGGAAGACTTGTCTCACCAATGGCATACCGTCAAAAATTGATTGGAAGAATGTCTCACAAATAGCATACAGTCAGAAGTGACTGGAAGATTTGCCTCTCCAATGTATACAATTAAAAGTGACTAGAAGACTTGTCTCACAAATAGCATAAAGTCAGAAGTGACTGGAAAATTTGTCTCTCCAATGGCATACAGTCAAAAGTGACTAGAATACTTGTCTCACAAATAGCATACAGTCAGAAGTGACTGCAAGATTTGCCTCTCCAATGCATACAGTCAAAAGTGACTAGAAGACTTGTCTCACAAATAGCATACAGTTATTATATAATAGTATACCGTCAGACATGACTTGTCTCACCGATGGCATATGGTCAGAAGTGACTGGAAGATTTGTCTCACAAATGGCATACTGTCAAAAGTGACTGGAAGATTTGTCTCACAAATAGCATACAGTCAGAAGTGACTGGAAGATTTGCCACTCCAATGGCATACAGTCAAAAGTGACTAGAAGACTTGGTTCACAAATAGCATAAAGTCAGAAGTAACTGCAAGATTTGCCTCTCCAATGGCATACAGTCAAAAGTGACTAGAAGACGTCTCACAAATAGCATAAAATCAGAAGTGACTGGAAGATTTGCCTCTCCAATGGCATACAGTTAAAAGTGAATAGAAGACTTGTCTCGCAAATAGCATGCAGTCAAGAGTGACTAGAAGATTTGCATCATACGGTCAAAAGTGAATAGAAGATTTGTCTTATCAATGTCATACAGTAAGAAGTGACTGGGAGACATCTCACCAATAGCATATTGTCAATAGTGATTGGAAGACATGTCTCACCAATGTCATATATTCAGAAGTGACCTGGAGATATCTCACCAATAGCATATTGTCAAAAGTGATTGGAAGACATGTCTCGCCAATGGCATACAGTCAGAAGTGACTGGGATACTTGTCTCATTAATGGCATACAGTCAGAAGTGACTGGGATACTTGTCTCACTAATGGCATATCGTCAGAAGTAACTTATTTGTGCAGCAGTGTGCCTTCAAAAGTGACTGGCTGACGTGTCTTAATAATGGTGTACTGCCAGAGGTGAGTAAGATACTTGTCTCACCAATGGCATACCGTCAGTCATGTCTCATCAACGGCATACTGTCAGACGTGACTTCTCTCACCGATAGTATACAGTCAGACACGACTTGTCTCACCGATGGCATATGGTCAGAGGTGACTGGGCTCACCAATGGCATCTCCAGACTTTTCTGGCCAATTGTATACCGTCAGATACGACTTTTCTCACCGATGGCATATGGTCAGGGGTGACTGGGCTCACCAATGGCATCGCCAGACTTTTCTCACCAATTGTATGCCGTCAGACATGACTTGTCTCACCGATGGCATATGGTCAGAGGTGACTGGGCTCACCAATGGCACCGCCAGACTTTTCTCACCAATTGTATATCGTCAGACATGACTTTCTCACCGATGGCATATGGTGAGAGGTGACTGGGCTCACCAATGGCATCGCCAGGCTTTTCTCACCCAAAGTATACCGTCAGACATGACTTTTCTCACCCAAAGTATACCGTCAGACATGACTTTTCTCACCGATGGCATATGGTCAGGGGTGACTGGGTTCACTATTGGCATCGCCAGACTTTTCTCACCAAAAGTATACCGTCAGACATGACTTGTCTCACCGATGGCATATGGTCAGAGGTGACTGGGCTCACCAATGGCATCGCCAGACTTTTCTCACCAAAAGTATACCGTCAGACATGACTTTTCTCTCCGATGGCATATGGTCTGGGGTGACTGGGCTCACCAATGGCATGTCCAGACTTTTCTCACCAATGATATACCGTCAGAGGTAATCCTGACGGAAAAGTGTGAAAAAAGGGGCCCCAATAGATTGGAGTTTCAGTGCACTATAACATTCCCTCTTCTTTTCTAAATAAAAATAAACAAATAGCCCCTCAAGCAGCTGCTTGCCACAGAGGTCTAACAGGAGACTGCGAATTTAATAGCCATTTTTACAAGTCTTTAAAAATTCCTTGAGAAGTGTACGAAATATGCATTTTTCATAATTTTTGCCTCTATTACCATTATTAACATTTTGAAATGGGGGGGGGCGGGCACGACCCCCTTGGTGCCCCTAGATTAAGCCATGGTCATAAATGGGTTGGGTTGTTTTACCTCTCAGCGGCATTTTTTTGCACACCATGGGCTAAATGGCCAGGCCACAAGGACCCCGAAGGCTCAGAGAAGGTTGGGGGAGGGGACCCACTGGAACAGCTGTTGGGAGACAGATGGTAGCCTCCCGTTAAGGCCATCTAGCGTGTTCTTTAACGTGCACAGGGTATGGCTCTCCCACACACGGGACCACGGCTTAACGTCCCATCCGACGGACGGCTGCCGTTTCAAGCCCATCGGTGTCCCCTACTGACCGTGGGCAGGGCGGGGAAATTTTGCGGAGATAAATCTCAGCGCTGACCCAGCTGAGACTCGAACCTGGGAACTATAGATTACGAGCCTGGCGCGCTACCGACTGAGCCACCCCCGCCCCTTCGCAAGAACAAACCACAAACTTAACTATAATATTATCTGTTTGGTGACCTAATCGCGAAGAGTAACGGGGTTGGTTTATGTACTCCTGAGCGCTACTTTTCTGCAGACAATGGGCTAAATGGACAGGTCACAAGGTCCCCGAAGGCTCAGAGAAATTTAGGGGAGGGGACCCACTGGAATAGCTGTTGTGAGACAGATGGTATCTTCCCGTCAAGACTATCCAGAATGATCTTTAATGGGTTGTACTGTTTTACCTCTGAGCGACACTTTTTTTTCACACAATGGGCTAAATGGTCAGGTCACAAGGACCCTGAAAGTTCAGAGAAGTATGAGGGAGGGGACCCACTGGAACAGCTCTTGGGAGTAAACTGGTTTGCATAAATTGAGGAAAATCCGTATGTTAAGTCAATGGGAAGCTAACGTCAAAACTCTATAACTTCTAAAATAAGTTTTTTTGTATTGAAAAATGTGATTACAGATAAAGATCTCAATCAAGTTGGGTTGGGTTGTTTTACCTCTGAGCGGCACTTTTTTGCACACCATGGGCTAAATGGCCAGGTCACATGGACCCCGAAGGCTCAGAGAAGGTTGGGGGAGGGGACCCACTGGAACAGCTGTTGGGAGACAGAGGATAGTCTCCCGTCAAGGCCATCCAGCGTGTTCTTTAACGTGCACAGGGTATGGCTCTCTCGCACTCGGGGCCACGGCTTAACGTCCCATCCGACGGACGGCGGCTTTTCCAAGCCCATCGGTGTCCCCTACTGACCGTGGGCAAGGCGGGGAATTTTGCGGAGATAAATCGCAATGCTGACCCAGCTGGGACTCGAACCTGGGAACTACAGATTTCAATCAGATAAATCAATATCTCGATTTTCAACAATATTCGTTTAGTATTTAATGAGTTATGGAAGTTTGAATATTTAGCGGTAACCATGCCTGCCACAAAAAATTGACTTTAGAAGTTAATTAAAACTTAGTAATAATATTGTATCAAAGTGTTTAACAAAATAAGTTTGTAGTTTAGAACTTTGGGTAAAGAATTCTTTCACTATTCTTCAGTTTTGTATAAGTTTTTTAAGACTGACATTGCTGTTGTTAAATATTCAAACCTCCATAACTCATTAAACACTGAACGAATATTGTTGAAAATCGAGATATTGATTTACTTGATTGAGATCTTTATCTGCAATCACACATTTAAAAAAAAATCAACTTATTTTAGAAGTTATAGAGCTTTGACGTTAGCTTCTCACTGACTTAATATAGGGTTTTCTTTAATTTTTGGAAACCAGTTTAGATGATAGCCTCCCGTCAAGGCCATCCAGCGTGTTCTTATAACGTGCATAGGGTGCTCTCCCGAACACGGGGCCACGGCATAACGTCTTATCCGACGGACGACGACCTTTCCAAGCCTATCGATTTCCCCTGCTGACCTGAGCAGGGCGAAGAGTTTTGTGCAGATAAATCTCAACGCTGGGGCGGGGGTGGCTCAGTCGGTAGCGCGCCAGGCTCGTAATCTGCAGTTGCCAGGTTCGAGTCCCAGCTGGGTCAGCGTTGAGATTTATCTCCGCAAAATTCCCCGCCCTGCCCACGGTCAGTAGGGGACACCGATGGGCTTGGAAAGGCCGCCGTCCGTCGGATGGGACGTTAAGCCGTGGCTCTGTGTGCGGGAGAGCCATACCCTGTGCACGTTAAAGAACATGCTGGATGGCCTTGATGGGAGGCTACCATCTGTCTCCCAACAGCTGTTCCAGTGGGTCCCCTCCCCCAACCTTCTCTGAGCCTTTGGGGTCCATGTGACCTGGCCATTTAGCCCATGTTGTGCAAAAAAGTGCCGCTCAGAGGTAAAACAACCCAACCCAATCTCAACGCTGTCCCAGCTGGGACTCGAACCTGTGAACTACAGATTACGAGCTGGCGCGCCAGCTACTGAACCACCCCAACTCGCGTTAGGTAGAGTTGTTTTAATTCTGAGCGGCACTTTTTTGCACACCATGGGCTAAATGGCCAGATCACATGGACCCCGTAGGCTCAACAAAGGTTGGGGGAGGGGACCCACTGGAACAGCTGTTGGAAGACAGATGGTAGTCTCCCGTCAAGGCCATCCAGCATGTTCTTTAACGTGCACAGGGTATGGCTCTCCCGTACACGGAGCCACGTCTTAATGTCCCATCCGACCGACGGCGGCCTTTCCAAGCCCATCGGTGTCCCGTACTGACCGTGGACAGGGCTTGGAATTTTGTGGAGATAAATCTCAACGCCGACCCAGCTGGGACTCGAACCTGGGAACTACAGATTACGAGCCTGGCGCGCTACCGACTAAGCTACCCCCGCCCCAGAAGGTAGATGAGGGGACCTACTGGAACAGGTGTTGGGATACAGATAGTAACCTCCCGTCCAGGTCATCCAGCGCGTTCTTTAACGTGCACAGGGTATCGCTCTCCCGCACACGGAACCACGGCTTATCGTCGCATCCGACGGACGATGACATTTCCATGCCCATCGCTGCGCCCTACTGACCGTGGGAGGGAGATTTGGGGAGATAAATCTCGATGCTGACCAAGCTGGGACTCGAACCTAGGAACTGCAGATTGCGAGCCTGACGCGTTACCGACTGAGCCTCAGCGTTGAGATTAATCTCAGTAAAACTCTCCGCCTTACGTACTGTCAGCAATTGATACCGACGCGCTTGAAAACGCCGCAATCCGTCAGAGGGATTTTAAGCCATGGTCCGGAGAGCCATATCTGTGCACGTTAAAGAACACGCTGGATGGCTTACAAGGCAAGCTACCATCTGTCTCATAACAGCTGTTCCAGTGGGTCCCCTCCCCCACCCTTCTCTGAGCCTTAAGAATCCTTGCAGGCTGGCCATTTACCGCATTATATGGTGAGATGGTGGCTCAGTCGGCAGCGCGCTAGGCTCGTAATCTGCAGTTCCCAGGTTCGAGTCCCAGCTGGGTCAGCGTTGATATTCATCTCCTCAAAACTCCCCGCCCTGCCCACGGTCAGTAAAGGACACCGATGGGGTTGGAAAGGCAGCCGCCCGTCGGATGGAACGTTAAGCCGTGGCCCCGTGTGCGGAAAAGCAATCTCCTGTGCACGTTAAAGAACACGTTCGATGGCCTTGACAGGAGGCTACCATCTGTCTCCCAAAAGCTGATCCAGTGGGTCCCCTCCACCAACCTTCTCTGAGCCTTCGGGGTCCATGTGACCTGGCCATTTAGCCCATGGTGTGCAAAAAAGTGCCGCTCAGAGTTAAAACATCTCAATGTTAAAGAACACGCTGGATGGCTTTGACGGGAAGCTACCATCTGTCTCCCAACAGCTGATCGAGTGGGTCCCCTCCCCCAACCTTCTCTGAGCCTTCGGGGTCCATGTGACCTGGGCATTTAGCCCATGGTGTGCAAAAAAGTGCCGCTCAGAGGTAAAACATCTCAATGTGAAAGAACACGCTGGATGGCCTTGACGGGAAGCTACCATCTGTCTCCCAACAGGTGATTCAGTGGGTCCCCTCCCCCAACATTCTCTGAGCCTTCGGGGTCCATGTGACCTGGCCATTTAGCCCATGGTGTGCAAAAAATTGCCGCTCAGAGGTAAAATATCTCAATGTTAAAGAACACGTTGGATGGCCTTGACGGGAGGCTACCATCTGTCTCCCAACAGCTGATCCAGTGGGTCCCCTCCCCCAACCTTCTCTGAGCCTTCGGGGTCCATGTGACCTGGCCATTTAGCCAATGGTGTGGAAAAAAGTGCCGCTCAGAGGTAAAACATCTCAATGTTAAAGAACACGCTGGATGGCTTTGACGGGAAGCTACCATCTGTCTCCCAACAGCTGATCCAATGGGTCCCCTCCCCCAACCTTCTCTGAGCCTTCGGGGTCCATGTGACCTGGGCATTTAGCCCATGGTGTGCAAAAAAGTGCCGCTCAGAGGTAAAACATCTCAATGTTAAAGAACACGCTGGATAGCCTTGACGGGAAGCTACCATCTGTCTCCCAACAGGTGATCCAGTGTATCCCCTCCCCCAACCTTCTCTGAGCCTTCGGGGTCCATGTGACCTGGCCATTTAGCCCATGGTGTGCAAAAATGTGCCGCTCAGAGGTAAAACATCTCAATGTTAAAGAACACGCTGGATGGCCTTCACGGGAGGCTACCATCTGTCTCCCAACAGTTGTTCCAGTGGGTCCCCTCCCCGAACCTTCTCTGAGCTTTCGGGGTCCATGTGACCTGGCCATTTAGCCGATGGTTTGAAAAACAGTGCCGCTCAGAGGTAAAACAACCCAACCCATTCAGCGTTTCTCTTTAACTATGGATTGTTTTACCTCTCAGCGGCACGTTTTTGCACACCATGGGTTAAATGGCCAGGTCACATGGATCCCAAAGGCTCAGAGAAGGTTGGAGGAGGGGCCCCACTGGAACAGCTGTTGGGAGACAGATGGTAGCCTCCCGTCAAGGCCATCCAGCGTGTTCTTTAACGTGCACAGGGTATGGCTCTCCCGCACACGGGGCCACTGCTTAACGTCCCATCCGACAGACGGCGGCCTTTCCAAGCCCATCGGTGTCCCCTACTGACCGTGGGCAGGGCGGGGAATTTGCGGAGATAAATCTCAACGCTGACCAAGCTGGGACTCGAACTTGGGAACTACAGATTTCGAGCCTTGCGCGCTACCGACTGAGCCACCCCCGCACCTCTCCGCCCCGCAAAATTATGTTATTTCAATTGAAGATCCGAGAAACGCCGGATAAATTTGTTAGTCGATTCAAAACAGGAATTCGAACAGAACTAATAAAATTTAATTCAGCTTTTAAAATTTTAATATGTAACCGAAGATTTCGAATTCAGCAACATATTATTTCCCTGAAACTGAATTCAACTTGGCTTCTTTAAAAACCACAAATTGCATTCCCCCCCCACGCAAATTAAAAAAAATTCCCTGAAAGATTAAAAACTCGCAACAAGCATGTTATATTTATCCCATTAGTAACAAATTATAAGGGGTGGGGGTGGCTCAGTCGGTAGCGTGTCAGGCTCGTAATGTGCAGTTCCAAGGTAAGGTTCGAGTCCCAGCTGGGTCAGCGTTGATTTATCTCCGCAAAATTCCACGCCTGCCACACCGCTGGGCTTGGAAAGGCCGCCATCCGTCGGATGGCACGTTTAACCGTGGCCCTGTGTGCGGGAGAGCCGTACTCTGTGCACGTTAAAGAACACGCTGGATGGTCTTGATGGGAGACTACCATGTCTCCCAACAGCTGTTATAGTGGGTCCCCTCCCCCAACCTTCTCTGAGCCTTCGGAATCCATGTGAACTGGCCATTTAGTCCATGGTGTGCAAAGAAGATTCGAAATCGAAATTCAATTCGATTCAAAGTCTTATGCTAAGAGGAACGAATATTTGTGTTTAGATAAAAATTGATTAATTTGTATAAATTTTGAGCCATTGTAATAATTTACATCGTTCAAACTTCATTGTGTTATATATATATATGCTATTTATGAACCCACGTCAAGTCTTCATCTCATTAAATTCGTATCAATATTTCATTTGAATTTAAGTTGATACACAGATAATTTATATGAGAAGGGGTGAGGATTTTTTGAGTGGGCAGAGTGTTGTTAGGGGATTAGCTGACTTGAAAAGTTTGATTTAGGGGATCCTTAGACTAGAAAGGTTTAAATTGGGAGCCCGCAAATTCGAAAAATCTGAGTGAGGGGGGTCCGCAGTGTCGGATGTTTGGGTTAAAGGGTCCGCAGACTCGAAAAAAAAAATCAAAGTTACGGTGTGCGCAGTCTCGAAAGTTGGAGTTAGAGGGTCCGCAAACTCGAAGGAGGGGGGGGGGGGAAGTCAGAGTTATGGTGTCCGCAGTCTCGAAAGTATGGGTTAGAGGTCCGCAGACTAGGAAAAATAATTCAGAGATGGCGTCCGCAGTCTCGAAATTTGGAGTTAGAGAGTCCGCAGACTGGGGGGGGGGGGGGGGAATCAGAGTTATGATGTCCGCAGTCTCGAAAGTTTGGGTTAGAGGGTCAGCAGACTAGAAAAAAGAAATCAGAGTTATGGTGTCCGGAGTCTCGAAAGTTTGAGTTAGAGAGTCCGAAAACTCGAAAAAAGAAAGCCAGAGTTATTGTGTCCGCAGTGTCGAAAGTTGGAGTTAGAGGGTTCGCAGACCCGAAAAATTTGAGAACCACTGATAGAAACCATTCGAAACAGAAATTCAAGCATAATAAATAAGCTTTAATTCAGCCTTTAAAATTTTGAAAATCGCAAGGCCCATTTAGATATAATGAAACATATTTCTCCTTGAAACCCAATTCATCTTAGTTCCTTTAAAAATAATAAATTACTTTCCCCCGTAATTAATAAAAACCCTCAAAAATTTAAATTTCGAAATCAACGTGTTATATTTAGCCCATTTGTAACAAATTTCAAAATAAAAATTTCTGGTGTCACTTAAAAGGAAAGATTAGTTACTTGATAAAATCACATACCTTGCAGTGAAATGTGACCTTTGGTCTTCGACGTTCAGCACTAGAATGACTTTTAAGAGGAGAGTTATCAGGAAATGTAATGAGATAATGTTCGGTTACAAAATTGTATTAAAAATTGGAGTTTCCTTTGCACTTCACATGAGTTGCAGAAGTGCACACTGGCTTCAAAGATATTTACACTTCACTTCAATATTCGTGTATTTCTTTCAGCGTTTAGATCAGTGTCTCGCAAACTGTGTGCCGCGAGAGATTTTCAAATTGACACTAGATATTCCAAAGATTTCATTTTGACTTGACTTGTGTTATCGACGTGCTTTAATAAAAATCTTTCAGATTTTATCAACTGGGATCTTGTAAGTATTTATCAAGCTTTTTCCAAATTTTGGTATTAATTTTTGATGATTATAATTACTGAAATTAAATCTAAGAAGCGTGAGCGGCTTCAGATAATTGATGAAGGCTTCAGATGATTGATGAAGAGATGCGAGTGTGTTTATCTAACTTTGAGACAAGAATAATGCAAATTTGTTCGCAGAAGCAAGCTCATACATCCCATTGAAATATGTTCATATCTAAATTTTAAATAAAATGCATTTAACGAAACTTCAATTTTCCTCTTTTACGTAACCATCAAAAATTCTTTTTTAGGTGTTCCGCGGGAAAAAAATTACATTCAGTGTGCCGCGGGAAAAAAAAATTAGATTCAGTGTGCCGCAGAGTAAAAAGGTTTGCGAGACACGGGTTTAGATAGTAGATCGTATAATCATATTCGATGTACCGTGTAATAATTTTACCCCTAACCATCTCCATCATAAAGATATGCCTATTTGGCACGAGTAAGAACAAAATATATAAGTAAACCACCCTTAGGTGGGCCCTTAAGGGCAAACATAAGAAAAGCTAAAAATAGCAGTAAAATTGTATAAGAACCCTAAAACGGGTAGGTCTCCTCAGAGAACGCTACCGTTTTAGGCCTCTTGTACTTGTTCAAAACAGTATGATCGTAAAGAATCAGAGAAGAAATAATCTCATTTCGATTATTGCTTACAGCCTCAAAAAATCTTTTTGTGGTGCGTTTTATATCTGTATATATATATGGTCGATGCCCAGGTCTTTATGAAGTTGTCTCTTAGTGACAAACCAGGGGACATCGACCGCAGTTCTCAAAATCTTGTTCTGTAAGACCTGAATCTTACGAATATTGGTGGGTGTAGTATTCGCTCATATGGGTGAAGCATAGAGAATCACCGGTCTGATGATCTTATCATAGAGTAATAGCTTATGTTCAATCAATAAATTGAAATTTCTCTTAGCGTTTGGTTTACAACTCATTTAAAAAATAAAGGCGGTTAAAAAACAAAAACGAATTCTGCATCTAGTATTTTTTTTTAAAACTTCCTAATAATCTGGCACTGTCTCAATGTTTATGATTATAATATTATAATTAATTTAGACACAAACGTTAATTCAGTGGCTTTAATAAAGTGCGATTTTAATGCAAAAATTAAGTACTTTTTTTAATTCTTTGTTAACAAAAATTGCAAATGTTAAAGAATATCTATATTATGTTAATATGTTGTTATTAGAATATTACACATGTGGAAATCGAAAAACATAGCTGTCCATTCAATCTCTTGCAGCTTGCTGTTCAAAATCTTCTGATGTTAAATCACGAATATCCTTTCCTGCTAATCCTTCTGGCTCTGCGCATTTCATCCCGTACAATTTACCCTTTTTGAGTTCCAGAATCCATTTCATGTTAGTGTCACATTTCAGGGGATTACCTGCGAAGAAATGATTTTAAACAAAAATTCTAGAGAATTGGTTTGCATTACGAGGGTTCCATTCCTAAATAAAAAAGATATTTTGATTTCCTAGCTACTAAAGTTTGTGATAGATTTAGATATATATAGTAGAAAATGAAATCAGTTTAGTTTCAAATTTGTTGATTTTTTTTTTTCAAAAGTATTATCTAACTAATTATTTGACATGAAAAAAGCCATTAAATCGGAACTTATTTTTGGGAATGTATATGATTTTGACAGATATCATCTAGATTACATCAATATCATTACACATAATGAAGGAGAAAAAAAAAATTAAAAAAAAGCAAAGCAATGAGAGGATAAACTTTTGCGATTAAAAAGATCATTTTTTCATCAAAACTTCAAATACATTTACTTTAAGATAAGAAATTTTACATAAGTTAACGATTTCCACAGGAAACAAGCTAAAGAGGAAGGGAAATTTATATTGTTTCGTATTTCGTCCGTAATTATTTTATTATAAAATTTTGGTTGTTTTAGAAAACCCTTAGCCTTTTTTTAGTGAAATTATCGTGACAAATATATTGCTTATAGCTCGTTCTAAAAACAAAATATATTTTTGGTATTGAAAATTTGAATATTATTTTTATTTTTTTACTCTTATGTTTGATAGAGTGATTATTCCAAATGCTTATATGATTGGAAATTCTGTATGATTTCGCATTACATTTACAGTATAATCAGATATAATGTGCAAAAAATGCGAAATATTACGTATTTGTTAAAGGATATAAACGACGTGTGTGCTACCACGTGTTTCAAATCTTTTTGTTTGTTTTCGAAACCTGGAAGAGCATAAGTTGTCCCTTTCTTTTCCACATTGCAATTTAGATATTTTTATCATTATTCTTTTTTTTTATCATCCTTCTTGATTCTTGTTTTTCTGTGAAATCCCCCCCCCCCCGATAGGGGACCACCTTGACGTGGGGGGGGGGGGCTTCGGGCCCAGCAACCGCGGTCGAAGGCTTTGCTGATCGGATTGGGTCCCGGTTGGACAGAGCCAAGACCAACCGAGGTCGAAGACATCGCTGACCGCTTTAGTGGCCCTGTTGGACGGTGTCGACCTCAACATCAGGTGCTCCGTGGAGCAAGTTCAAGGGCACTGCTGAATGGATTTGGTCCCCTAGTAGGCACGAGAACTTTTCAAAGTCTGGGCCTCAATAAGAGTCTCCGCCCCGGGTGCCGAGCGAACTAGGATTTACATATCCTTGTTCATGGCTAACCGGGGAACAGATTAAATTTTAGGTTTCTTCCGATGGTTAGCTTTCCTTCTATAGGACTGCTGCCATGTGAGGTTGGGGATGAGATGCATCTATATGATGTACTCTTGCTCCCGTTGGGTTGTTTTACCTCTGAGCGGCACTTTTTTTGCACACCATGGGCTAAACGGCCAGGTCACATGGACCCCGAAGTCTCAGAGAAGGTTGGGAGAGGGGACCCACTGGAACAGCTGTTAGGAAACAGATGATAGCCTCCCGTCAAGGCCATCCAGCGTGTTCTTCAACGTGCACAGGGTACGGCTCTCCCGCACACGGAATCACGGCTTAACGTCCCATCCGACGGACGGCGGCCTTTCCAAGCCCATCGGTGTCCTCTACTGACCGTGGGCAGGGCGGGGAATTTTGCGGAGATAAATCTCAACGCTGACCCAGCTGGGACTCGAACCAGGGAACTACAGATTACGAGCACTCTTGCTCCCGACTCTAGATAGTCACGGTTTTCCGTTAACTTGGTAGTGCCGTAAGACGGAACCGGGGATTGCTGTGGTTGCCGAATGTATATCAGAAACCTGCGGTTATTGGTTTTGTAGATTTCAAAAAAGGTTTTGCTGATCGACATAATTTGTGGTTGAACGTTAGATTATACGAAAAATCTGACAACCTAGCATATGAAAGTTGTCTATGATAACATTGAGTCGTGTGTAAGAGTTGGCAAGGGTTGGAGCGATTGGTTTAGCATTGTTAGTGGAGTTAGACAAGGGTGCTTTTGGGTTGGTTTGTTTTACCTCTGAGCGGCACTTTTTTGCACACCATGGGCTAAATGGCCAGGTCACATGGACCCCGAAGGCTCAGAGAAGGTTGGGGAGGGAACCCACTGGAACAGCTGTTGGGAGACAGATGGTAGCCTCCCGTCAAGGCCATCCAGCGTGTTCTTTAACATTGGGTTGTTTTACCTCTGAGCGGCACTTTTTTGCGCACAATGGGCTAAATACCCAGGTCACATGGACCCCGAAGGCTCAGAGAAGGTTGAGGGAGGGGACCCACTAGAACGGCTGTTGGGAGACAGATGGTAGCCTCCCGTCAAGGCCATCCAGCGTGTTCTTTAACGTGCACAGGGTATGGCTCTCCCACACACGGGGCCACGGCTTAACGTCCCATCCGACGGACGGCGGCCTTTCCAAGCCCATCAGTGTCCCCTACTGACCGTGGGCAAGGCGGGGAATTTTGCGGAGATAAGAGACAAGGGTGCATTTTGTCTCTTTCTCTGTTTAGTTTGGTTATTGATTATGCTATGCGACATTCTTTGCAAGGGAAAGATTTTGGCCTTAATTGGTGTAGAGATTTCAAAATTTAGAGCTGTTGGTGAGGCTGGTAATAGGGTAGGTTTGGTGATAAATAGAGAGAAAAATAATGTGATGAAAACTGGTCAGCCATGCTGTGGTTCAGTTAAGTTGTATAGGTCCACTCTTGAGCAAGTATCTCAGTTTGATTATCTTGGAAACTCTTTAAATCGATAGATATACTGTCGACGTGCGGCATGAGATAAATAGAAGAATAGGGACTGCTGCTAGCACCTTTAGGAATCTATAGAGAGTGTGGAAAAATGTACGTATACACCTAAAGACTAAGGTTAATTGTATAATTATTTGTACAGTTCGATAATTGTGCGGTTATTTTTAAAGTTATTTATGTAATGAAACACGGATCCTTTGCAACAGGATATCAAGGAACTTGATGCGGAGGATTTTAGATGCTTGCGCAGTATCATGGGCATTAGGTGGTGCGACTTTGTAAGTAATGATGAGGTTAGAAGTAGGAATCATCAACCTCTTTTCAGGTGCACATTGTGCAGAGAGAGAGAGGCTGCGTTGGTTTGGCCATGTTTCCTTATACGTACCTACAGATTGGCAAATAGGAGTATAAACAGTTTGCCTAAAGCAGTGTCTCGCAAACTGTGTGCCGCGAGAGATTTTCAAATTGACACTAGATATTAAAAAGATTTCATTTTGACTTGATTTGTGTTATCGACGTGCTTTATATCGACGTGCTATCGATATGTTTTAATAAAAATCTTTCAGATTTTATCAACTGGGATCTTGTAAGTATTTATCAAGCTTTTTCAAAATTTTGGTATTAATTTTTGATTATTTCAAGCCATAGAATGGACAAATATTTAAAACAAACACCGAGTTATGAATTAAAGAACGAGAGCAAATCTTCAAAACCAGGCTGATGACTTCAACAAAGCGCAAATATAATGTCGATTATATAGAGTTTGCTTTTATTCTTTATTAGGTGTGCCGCGGAAAAAAAATTAGATTCAGTGTGCCGCAGAGTAAAAAAGTTTGCGAGACACTGGACTAAAGCCTTCAGAAAAAGGGAGTGACCTAGGATACGATAAGTAGACAGTGTTAATCAGTATCTTGCTAGAATTGGCCTACAGTGGCCAAATGCAGTAGCTGTAGCTCAGGAGAGATACGTATGGAGAGGAAAATTACAGTCTGGTAGAACCTCCGTAACTCATGGCTCTATGAGGATTTTTTAGGTATGTTAACAGGGTGAATCTGAAAAAGTGGGCAAAACTTTACGGGGTGGTAGAACGCACAATATTCGTCATAGAAAGTATGGGCGGAACGCAAACGGCGAGCCGCTAGGTGGCGTTGGAAATGGTATAAAAGGGTCGGTCCTCGCACCCAACGGCATTTCTACCGTGGATTGCCGAGAGGATGGCTGTGGATTTTCCTGTGGGGCCGTATGAAAAGCCTAATCTACGAGTGCCCCATTGAAACCGATATGGATCTAGTCGCCAGGATCGCCGTTGTTGCCGGCGATATTCGGGAAATGCCTGGTGTCTTCGCAAATGTGCGTCGGTCCCTATGCCGCAGGTGTGAAGCCTGCATTACAGCTGGCGGCAGCTCTTTTGAGCAATTTCTTTGAGCATGTACCTCAATTACATTCCTGTTAATAAAATGTTTTCTGAAGTATCTCCTCTCCTTCTTGTGTTCATTCTTTAAATGTGACAGTGGAAAACTACCTTTTAACTTCTCACCGCTTGCATTCCGACCATACATTCTATGACGAATATTGCTCGTATAGCTGCGTTCTACCACCCCATAAAGTCTTGCCCACTTTTTCAGATTCACCCTGTATATATAAAATCTAATTATCTACTATTTAGTTCAAATACTGTGTAATGAAAATATGTATCTTAATGTTATTGAAAGAGTATTAAAAATTTCGACATTAACCTTTTTTCAAATATGTCTCAGATCTCGTACTGTGGCATATAAACTGACAGGCTCCTGTCAGACCTCTGTGGCAAGCAGCTGCTTGAGGGGGTATTTATTTATTTTTATTATTAATAAAAAATTACCGGTAGGATTCTTACATAAAAAAAACTTTAATAGTACTTTAAATTTGACTTCTTTTACCAGCGAGATGTCCATGCCTGGTTCTATCAAGGTGGCTCTGCGGAGATTGTGTAAGGAACAGATCGTTTGGAAACAGTTTTTATCCAATGAGAGTCTTCTTTCCAAAGGGCACAGTTTGATTTTTACGCCTGCAATGTGTGGCTCTCTATCTAAACCAGGCTAATCCCGCAGTCTCATTTCAAAAGTAATTGCGGCTAATAAAACTAATCGTCAATGTACAAAGAAGGTCGCGTTTTACGATTCTTCGCTTAAGGACTATTCACTTGTACGATGGGTCAGAAGAATTGCTTAAAAATTAAGTTTCCGTGGAACTTTTATAATATTTGTTGCTCTAACAGCAGAGGTTAGTTTCCATGGTAACCTGGTCTGTTAGGATGTTCATTATAGGCTAAAAGACCAGGTTGCACCCATGGGCTAAATGGCCAATTCACAAGAACCCAAGGGTTAAGAGATGGTTGGGGGGTGAAGGGGCCACTGGACAGCTGTTACGAGAGAGAGAGAGAGAGTAGCCTCCTGTCAAGGCCATCCATCTGTTGTTTAAAGTGGACAGGCTCTCACGCACGTGGGACGACGTCTTGACGTCCCATCCGATGGACGGCGATCTTTCTAAGCCCATCGGTATCCCCCTAGCAACCGAGGGCAGAGCGGAAAGTTTTGAACAGATAAATCTCAAAGCTGGACCAGATGGGACTTGAACCTGGGAACTGCAGATTATAAGCCTGGCGCACAACCGATTGAGCCAGATTACACGGGAGAGCCACACCCGTGCACAGGGTATGGCCCTCCCGCACACGGAGCCATGGCTTAACATAAGGTCCAACGGACGGCAGTCATTTCAAGCCCATCGGTGTTCCCTACTAACCGTGCGCAGGGTGGCGAATTTTGCGAAAATAAATCTCAACGCTGACCCAACTGTGACTCATAACTGGGAATGCAGATTATAATCCTGATGTGCTACAATTGAACCATCCCCGCCGCCCTACACATTGGACCAGGGCTTAACCTACCATCAGACGGACGCCAAAGTCACAAGGATCTTAAGGTCTCAGAGAAAGTTGGGAGGAGGGGACTCATTGAAGTTTGAAGGGTTGGGTTGTTTTACCTCTGAGCGGCACTTTTTTGCACACCGTGGGCTAAATGGCCAGGTCACATGGACCCCGAAGGCTCAGAGAAGGTTGGGGAAGGGGACCCACTGGAACAGCTGTTGGGAGACAGATGGTAGTCTCCCGTCAAGGCCATCCAGCGTGTTCTTTAACGTGCACAGGGTATGGCTCTCCCGCACACGGGGCCACGGCTTAACGTCCCATCCGACGGACGGCGGCCTTTCCAAGCCCATCGGTGTCCCCTACTGACCGTGGGCAGGGCGAGGAATTTTGCGGAGATAAATTTCAACGCTGAACCAGCTGGGACTCGAATCTGGGAACTACAGATTACGAGCCTGGCGCGCTACCGACTGAGCCACCCCCGCCCCAGTTTGAAGGGGGACTACCATCTGTTAAGAGACGGATGGTAGTCCCCTGGTCAAGGTGATCCAGCATTTTTTTTTAACATACAGGGAGTATGTCTCTCTCCTGCACACGCTGCTACGGTTTAACATCTCATCCGACGGAAGGCGGATTTTGCAACCTCATCGGAGTCTTCTATTGACTGAGATCAGGGTGGGACTGCATTTTTATGATAAATACACTAATCGCCCGACTGCTATTTTACCATTAATTTAATACCATTTTAACTGCTAATCGTATTTAAATTGAATGTATTCCTTTTAAATGTGAATGACAACTGTAATTTTAACTTTTACAATTAGGTCAGAGGTTGTTCAGTTGACAGAGTGGGAGGCGCGTAATCAGCAGTTCCCAGGTCCGAGTCCAAGAGAGGCCAGTTTTAAGATTTATCTCCGCACAATTCCCTGCCGTGCTCTTGGTCGGTAGGGGGCACCAATGGGATTGGAAATGCCGCCGTCCATCGGATTGGATATTTAGCCATGTCACAGTGTGTTGGAGAGGCAGTTCCCAGGTACGAGTCCAAGAGAGGCCAGTTTTAAGATTTATCTCCGCACAAATCCCTGCCGTGCTCTTGGTCGGTAGGGGGCACCAATGGGATTGGAAATGCCGCCGTCCATCGGATTGGATATTTAGCCATGTCACAGTGTGTTGGAGAGGCAGTTCCCAGGTACGAGTCCAAGAGAGGCCAGTTTTAAGATTTATCTCCGCACAAATCCCTGCCGTGCTCTTGGTCGGTAGGGGGCACCAATGGGATTGGAAATGCCGCCGTCCGTCGGATTGGATATTTAGCCATGTCACAGTGTGTTGGAGAGCCATACCCTGGCACATTATAGAACATATTGGTTGGCCTTGACGGGAGGCTACCATCTGTCCCTTTATCCAACCTTCTCCGAGCCTTTGGGGTCCTTGTGACTTGGCTATTCAGCCCATTGTGTACAAAAATAAGTGCCGCTCAGAGGTAAAACAAGACAACTTTCATAATTTTATGTCCGAATTCTTACACTCGGACACTTTTTATCTGATAGATTTGTTGGGGCGGGGGTGGCTCAGTCCTTAGCGTGACCTGCTCATAATCTGCAGCTTCCAGGTTCAAATCCCAGATGTATCAGAGCCGAGATTTATCTTCGTAAAACTCCTTACAGTCATTAGGGGGACACCAATATGTTTGAAAAAGCTGTCGTCCGTTGATTGGGGCGTTAAGCCGTGACTCCGTGTGTAGGAGAGCCATATCCTGTGACGTTAAAGAACACGCTGGGCAGCTTTGAAGGGAGGTCACCATCTGTCTACTAACAGCTGTTCCAGTGGGTTTCCTCCCCCAACCTTTTCTGAGCCTTCTGGGTCCTTGTGACCTGGCCATTTTGACCAATGTGTGCAAAAAAAAGTGCCACTCAGAGACAAAACCACCAAAGTAGTTTTATTAATAATAAAATAATAAATTTAATGAGATTAATAAAATAATAAAATTAATGGGATTGGAAATGCCGCCGTCCGTCGGATTGGATATTTAGCCATGTCACAGTGTGTTGGAGAGCCATACCCGGGCACATTATAGAACGTATTGGATGGCCTTGACGAGAGGCTACCATTTGTCCATTTTTATTAAGGCTAGCAACGTAAACAGAAATTTTGATGATAAACCAATTTATCTGAATGAACATTTGACACAACGAAATAAAAAATTGCTCTATTTGGCAAAGCAATTCATATTAGAGCATAGCTATAAATTTTTATGGGTTAAGGACGGTAAAAATGTTTTAAGAAAGGAAGAAAACTCCAAGGTTAGAAGAGTAAGAAATGAAAGAGACATAACGGATTATACTGAACAAAATGGATGATTTAGTCTGGGAGATTCAGTCCGAACTGGATTCGTGTGCTTTGCTAACAGATATTGATGAAGTTAATAAATTCCTTTCTTGTCATTGTTTTTTAAATTATACCCTTTTGCATGTGAATATCAGAAGTTTGCGATTGCATTTCAATGATTTACTTGTATTAATGTACCAATTTCGAAATCTCATTGATATTATAATCTTAAGTGAAATTTGGGTAAAGGATGATGAAGTTGTAAATTATAAAATTGATGGTTATCAGCAATTTTTTAGGAGTAGGCAATATAATAAATCAGGAGGAATTGTAGTTTATGCAAATGTTACGAAGTTTAGTTTTTGTGATTGTAATGTAAATATGAAAACTGCAGAGAATATTAATATATTTGACTGTAACACAGGTATATAGTTATGTGCTATATATCGTTCTCATGAATACTCCGTCAAAGAATATATAACTGAATTTAGTAGTACTTTGCAAAATATTAAAATTAGTAGTAATAAACTGCAAATAAATGTGGAAAAAACTAATTTTATATATTTCGGCTTATGAATACAAGTAAAGAGGTTGTCATAAAATACCATAATTCTGGTTGTAATTTGGTAAATGGTTGTGTATATGTAAAACTATCGAACAAGTTGAATGTGTTAAATATCTAGGCATTTATGTTGAACAAAATCTAAAATGGAAGAAACAAGTAGATACAGTGTGTAAAAAATTAAGATTTATATTGTACAAGTTATATTATCTTAAATCGTGTTCTCATAAGAAGTTGTTAATTTTAGTTTATTTCGCTTGGGTTCACTCAATTTTAAGCTATGGAATCACATGTTGGGGGGGGGGGGGAGATTATATATCAAACCTACTCCCTCTAGTGAAATTGCAAAATAAAATTGTAAAACTAGTTTCAAATAGCAATATTAGCAATGTAAATTATCATTACATAAGCAATAATATATTACCCTTGACAAAGTTATATTTATATAGAAGTCTTTTGTATCTACATAAAAACAACAATTGGATCGAAAAACGGTTCATCCCATACGATACCAGATGTTATACAAACATGTTTCATGTTGTGAAATCAAAAAAAGAAATCATGCATAAGCATTTCAATTTTATTGCATCAAAATTATATAATTCTTTACCAAATAGTATAAAAGAAGAAAAAAGTGATTGTAATTTTAAGAAAAAAACCAAACTTTTTTGGTAAATACTGAAGATATTGAAGACGCTTTTAATGTAATTTCTTAGTTTTTTTATCCATTGCCAAAGATTTTCGTTTACAGTAGAATTTTGTTTTTGTAATCTGTAAGAGTTGTTTTGTAACTCCTAGATTACACAGAAATACTTGTAAAATGTATGTTTATGTCAGTTTTTTTATTTTTAATCGTTTTTTTTAAATTTTATTTTATATTATTTCCTTTTGCTATTTTCCATCCAAATTTGATGGTCAATTTTTGTGTGTAATGTTTCTGTAAATGAGAATGGAAATAAAATATTATTATTATTATAAAAAATATTCTATTCGACCTCCGTGTTTTGCACTTAGGTTGGTATTTATTATTATGTTATTTAAATCCTTTGGCTTGGACTTCTTACACTCGGACAATTTTTATCTGATAGATTTGTTGAGGAGGGGGTGGCTCAGTCGGTAGCGCGCCATGCTCGTAATCAGCAGGTTCCGGTCCAGCTGGGTCAGCGTTGAGATGTATCTCCGCAAAACTCCCTCACCCTGCCCTCGGTCAGTAAGGGATACTGATGGGCTTTTGAAATCCTTGGGATGGGACGTAAAGCCATGGTACCGTATGCGGGAGGGCCATACCCTGTGCATGTTAAACACAGGATGGATTTGAGAGGAGGATACCATCTGTGTCCTAACAGCCGTCGAATGGGTTCCTTCCCCCATTTTCTGAGCCTATTCCAATGAGTCCCCTCTCCCCAACTTTCTCTGAGACCTTAAGATCCTTGTGACTTTGGTGTCCGTCTTATGGTAGGTTAAACCCTGGTCCAATCTGCGGGTTGGGTTGGGTTGTTTTACCTCTGAGCGGCACTTTTTTGCATACAATGGGCTAAATGGCAAGGTCACAAAGACCCGAAGGCTCAGAGAAGGTTGGGGGAGGGGACCCACTGGAACAGCTGTTGGGAGACAGATGGTAGCCTCCCGTCAAGGCCATCCAGCGTGTTCTTTAACGTGCACAGGGCATGACTCACTCGCACACGGAGCCACGGCATAATGTCCCATCCGACGGACGGCGGCATTTCCAAGCCCATCGGTGTCCCCTACTGACCGTGGGCAGGGCGGGGAATTTTGTGGAGATAAATCTCAACGCTGACGTAGCTGGGACTCGAAACTGGGAACTACAGATTACGAGCCTGGCGCGCTACCGACAGAGCCCCCCCCCCCCCCCCCCCCCCCACTAAACTGCGGGACGGCGGGGGTGGCTCAACGCTGACCCAGCTAGACCGGAACCTGCTGATTCCTATGACCTGGCTATTATTATTATTATTATTCCTATGACTGGGTCCTTGTGGCCTGGCCATTTAGCCCATTGTGTGCAAAAAAAGTGCCGCTCAGAGGCAAACAACCAAAGTACTTTATTAATTATATTCTGTTCGATCTGGGTGTTTTGCACTTAGGGCACTATTTTGCACTATTGGGCTGATTTATTGTCATGCTATTTAAATCCTTTGGTTTTGTATTTTACCTTTTTTACTGTTGGAATTTAACTACGGTTGCATCTTTATTTTACCTCGTTTGGCGCATTATAACTTGGGAGGGTTGTTTTACCTCTAAGCGGCTCTTTTTTGCACACCATGGGCTAAATGGCCAGGTCACATGGACCCCGAAGGCTCAGAGAAGGTTGTGGGGGACCCACTGGAACAGCTGCTGGGAGACAGATGGTAGCCTCCCGTCAAGGCCATCCAGCGTGTTCTTTAACGTGCACAGGGTATGGCTCTCCCGCACACCGGGGGGCCGTGGCCACGGCTCAACGTCCCATCCGACGGATGGCGGCCTTTCCAAGCCCATCGGTGTCCCCTACTCACCGTGGACAGGGCGAGGAATTTTGCGGAAATAAATCTCAATGCTGACCCAGCTGGGACTCGAACCTGGGAACTACAGATTAAGAGCCTGGCGCGCTACCGACTGAGCCACCCCCGCGAAATATAACTGTAGTTGCTAAAGCACCATAAAACCTGAAACAACCACCCAACTTATTTAGTATGTTGTATAATAAATGACTAATCTTACCTTGCAAAGAAACGTCGGAAACTTTTGCGAAGATACTCTCCCATTCATGTTTTGGCAAGATACTTATGCCGTTTTGTTGTAAATCCAATTTCCTTAAATTTGGGAAGGAAACCATCATATTCTGTGGAAGCCGTAGAATATCATTTGCCCTGTAAATAAAAGTGAAAGGTTTCGGAAACTTTTTTTTTTCAATAAACATGTAGTTGTGAACAAAGTAAACTATGTTTTTAAAACGAAAATGATATTTTCGATACGACAGGAAAAGTATTAATGGGAAAATGTATGTCAACATGTTTTCTACTTTTATTTTTTTAAAGTGACTTGCAACTTAAATTTTTTATTGTTCTAAGGTTAAAAAATTTGCCTTTAATTTTTACACTCTGAAAGAACAAGTTATAGGTTGGGTTGGGTTGTTTTACCTCTGAGCGGCACTTTTTAGCACACCATGGGCTAAATGGCCAGGTCACATGGACCCCGAACGCTCAGAGAAGGTTGGAGGAGGGGACCCACTGGAACAGCTGTTGGGAGACAGGCTATTGATGAGCCTAAAGGCCATCAAGGCCATCCCGTCAAGGCCATCCAGCGTGTCCTTTAACGTGCACAGGGTATGGCTCTCCCGCACACGGGGCCACGGCTTAACGTCCCATCCGACGGACGGCGGCCTTTCCAAGCCAATCGGTGTCTCCAACTGACCGTGGGCAGGGCGGGGAATTTTGCGGAGATAAATCTCAACGCTGACCCAGCTGGGACTCGAACATGAGAACTACAGATTACGAGCCTGGCGCGCTACCGACTGAGCCACCCCCGCCCCAACAAGTTATAGCTAAAGCTTATCATGATAGGTTATTTAATCATTATGACAGTTAAGGTTTGCTTACTACTGATGTGGAAGAAGAATGGGACCGTTTTAAACAGGTTTTTCTTGAAACCAGCAGGGGATGGCTCACTCGGTATCGCTCCTGGTTCGTAATCTGCAGTTTCCAGGTTCGAGTCCCAGCTGGGCCAGCGTTGATATTTATCTCAGTAGAATTCCGCGCCCTGCCCACGATCAGTAGGGGACACCGATGGTCTTGGAAAGGCCGCCGTCCGTAGGATGGGACGTTAAGCAGTGGCCCAATGTGCGGGAGAACCATACCCTGTGCACGCTAAAGAACACGCTGGATGGCCTTGACGGGAGGCTAGTATCTGTCTCCCAACAGCTGTTCCAGTGGGTCCCCTCCCCCAATCTTCTCTGAGCCTTCGGGGTCCCTATGACCTGGCCATTTAGCCCATGGTGTGCAAAAAAGTGCCGCTCAGAGGTAAAACAACCCAACCTTGAAATTGGCAGTACTCTTTTAGTAAAAAAGGAGCAGCGAAGGCAAATTATTTTATTTCAGAGTAAAGCATTGAGCTTATTTCGGACAGAGAGAACTGCAGGAATGTCCGTAATCAATACCTTAGTTGTCTTAATTGAAAGCATTAGAGAAAGTTTAATAAACGTGTAGAGGATCAGTTAGCTGCTGAGAAGAATCTTTGGCTTCATGGCTTGGCTGATAAAGCCGGGGAAGCAGTTAGACAGCACAACAGCAGAGAACTATACGTGATACTTAATGTTTTGTGTGGTAGAAAACGGACAGCTATACAGGGATTGAAGGATAAACAAGGTAAAGTTATAGAAGGTGAGGATTCTGTCATGGCTAGGTGGTGAAGTTCAAAACAACGCGGTTAGTTCTACTCCCACTGTTTGTAATGAGGATAGATGCATTATTGTCTTTAATATTGGCCCTATAACATAATCTGAAGTTATTTTCGCTATATCTAAACTTCATAAATCCCTAGGGGTAGATGAAATTACTACGGAAAGCTTAGCGTTTGGAATGTTTCGGTTACCACTTGGATGACAGAAATTTTGAATTTCTTTTATGATAGAGGCATGGTTCCTACGGATTTTACCAGAGCTATTGTTATCCCTATTTTCAAAAAAGGAGATCGCAGTTCTCGTGATAATTATAGGGGTATCAGCCTACTCTCTGTTCCAGGTAAAGTTCTTTCCATGATTGTGCTTAATAGAATTAAGAATCTGGTTGACAGTCAATTGCGTGATGAGCAATGTGGATTCAGAAGTGGTAGGGGATGTGTGGATCAGATATTTTCATTTAGGCAGATTCTTCAGAAATCTTTAGTTTCAGAAACCTTTGGTTGCTAGCTTTGTTGATTTCAAAAAGGCTTTCGACTCTGTTGATCGTCATAATTTGTGGTTGATTGTGAGATCATATGGTATACCTGACAAGTTAGTTAACATAATGAAAGCTCTCTATAATAACATTGAGTCGTGTGTGAGAGTTGGTAAGGCTTGTAGCAATTGGTTTAACATTGATTCTGGTGTTTGACAAGGGTGTTTGGGTGTTCTGGTGTTTGACAATTTTGTCTCCTTTTCTTTTTAGTTTTGTTATTCACTATGTTATGCAAAATTCACTGCAAGGGAAAGATTTTGGCCTTACATGGACTAGAGATACGAAAATTCCTGATTTAGATTATGCTGATGATTTAGCACTTTTGGCAAATGATGTTGATGAGATAAACTCTTTCATCCGAACTGTTGATGAGACTGGTAGTAGAGTAGGTTTGGTGATAGACAAAGAGGAAGAACTTCATCATCATCTTCAATCAGCCATGGGCTACGGAGGTCCAACCAGACCAAAGCATATCTGTCCTGAGCTATTCTGCTGCATCTCGCTACTGCACACCAATTCTCACAAGGTCCTGTTTGACATTGTCTGCCCACAGCATCCTAGATCTCCCCCTCTTTCTGAAGGCTTTAGGCACACTCTTCATAACCCTATTCGCCAATCTATAATTATTCATATGGGCAACATGGCCAAACCAGCGGAGTCTCTCTCTGCACAATATGCTGCTTTAAAGAAGGTTGATGACTCCTTTGCTTAACCTCTTACAAAGTTGAAGCACCTAATGCCCAAGATACCGCGTAAGCATCAAGAATCATAAGCATCAAGTTTCCTGCTAACTTGCTTACAAAGTGTCCAAGTTTCCTGCTAACTTGCTTACAAAGTGTCCAAGTTTCACTCCATAACTAACCCTAGAAAGAACCAAACTATTATAAGTCTAATTTTAGTCTTTAGGTGTATAAGCCTATTTCCCCACACTCTCCATAGATTCTTAAAAGTCCCGGCAGCAATCCCTATTCGTCTGTTAATCTCATGCCGCACATCACCATTAACTGTTACATAGCTCCCAAGAAAATTAAACTGTGACACCTGCTCAAGACTGCAACCATTCAGATTAACTGAATCACAGCCTGCCTGACCAATTTTCATTACTTTAGTTTTCTTTCTGTTTATAACCAAACCTACTCTACCACCAGAATTTAATTTACCACATTTTAATTTAAGGCCAAAAGCAGCATTAATTAGCCAAAAGCAGCAGGAATTAAGCAAAGGCTTTTCCCTTGCAGTGAATTTCGAATAACATAATCAATAACCAAAATAAAGGGAAAAAGAGACAAAATGCACCCTTGTGGAATACCAGAAGCAAAGTCGACAGACCTGATTTCGTAATGCTGCAAAAGCCTTACGAACTCTCACACACGACTCAGTGTTACTATAGAGAGCTTTCAGTACGTTAAGTAACTTGACTGGTATGCCATACGTTCTTGGAATCAACCACAAATTAAGACGATCAACACAGTCAAAATCATTCTTGAAATGAACGAAGCTAGCAACCAAAGGTTTCTGAAACTCTAAAAGCTTCAGTCGGTGGCATTCCAGGCTTGTAATCTGTTGTTCCCAGGTTCGAGTTTCAGCTGGGTAAGTGTTAAGATTTATCTCCCAAAAACTCCCCGCTTTCCCCTCAGTCAATAGAGGACACCGATGGGCTTGGAAAGAGCACCGTCCCTCTGATGGGATGTTAAGCCGTGACCCCGTGTATGAGAGAGTCTTACCCTGTACACGTTAAAGAACAAGCTGGATGGCCTTTACGAGAGGCAACCATCTGTCTCCCAACAGCTGATCCAGTTGGTCCCCTCCCCCAACCTTCGGGGTCCTTGTGATCTGGCCATTTAGCCCATGATGTGCAAAGAAATGCGGCTCGGAAATAAAACAACCCAACCTGGGGAAAGAAATTTATATTATTTTTAAGAATCTGACCTTTATCTGTCCATCTGCCTATTGCAAGCAGAGAAGAACGGTGGAATTCTTGTGTGAGGACATCAAGAGAAAAAGCTCTGTGCATAGTCCTCACATTCCAACTACCTATGGAGAGAAAATGGTTAGTGGGATGTTTAAAGAAACTATCTTTATTGAGAAAGGGAATGCTGACAATATCAAACAGCCCCCTCCTAATCGCAAGCATGGGGCAAAGACCCGATCCTCCACAGGCTGAAGCCATCTACATTGGAAGACTTCCTACAAAGCAGGTTTGACGATACCTGTAGGAGTACCTGTTGGTTGACTACTTCAATGTTGGCTGACTACTGTTGTGCGTTCGCCAGAGATACTTCTGAGCAGCTGTACAAGCGACAGTCAAAGAGACGTCGAAAAAAGAAGCGGAGTTTTACTGATACATGTTACATGTACGTATTATTCTATTATGAAAGAAACTCATGCGGATTTCTAAGAAATCGTAGCCAATTTTGCATTTTCATTGTTGGTTGGTTGGTTGTTTGCTTCACCTCTGAGCGGCAATTTTTTGCACACCATGGGCTAAATGGCCTCGTCACAGAGACCCCGAAGGATCAGAGAAGGTTGGTGGAGGGCACCCACTGGAACAGCTGTTGGGAGACAGATGGTAGCCTCCCGTCAAGGCCATCCAGAGTGTTCTTTAACATTGGGTTATTTTACCTCTGAGCGGCAATTTTTTGCACACCATGGGCTAAATGGCCTCGTCACAGGGACCCCGAAGGATCAGAGAAGGTTGGGAGAGGGCACCCACTGGAACAGCTGTTGGGAGACAGATGGTCGCCTCCCGTCAAGGCCATCCAGAGTGTTCTTTAACATTGGGTTGTTTTATCTCTGAGCGGCAATTTTTTGCAAACCATGGGCTAAATGGCCTGGTCACAGGGACCTCGAAGGATCAGAGAATGTTGGGGGAGGGCACCCACTGGAACAGCTGTTGGGAGACAGATGGTAGCCTCCCGTCAAGGCCATCCAGAGTGTTCTTTAACATTGGGTTGTTTAACCTCTGAGCGACAATTTTTTGCACACCATGGGCTAAATGGCCTCGTCACAGGGACCTCCCAAAGGATTAGAGAAGGTTGGGGGAGGGCACCCACTGGAACAGCTGTTGGGAGACAGATGGTAGCCTTCCATCAAGGCCATCCAGAGTGTACTTTAACATTGGGCTGTTTTACCTCTGAGCGGCACTTTTTTGCAAACCATGGGCTAAATGGCCTCGTCACAGGGACCCCGAAGGATCAGAGAAGGTTGGGGGAGGACACCCACTGGAACAGCTGTTGGGAGACAGATGGTAGCCGCCCGTCAAGGCCATCCAGAGTGTTCTTTAACGTTGGGTTGTTTTACCTCTGAGCGGCACTTTTCTGCAAACCATGGGCTAAATGGCCTCGTCACAGGGACCCCAAAGGATCAGAGAAGGTTGGTGGAGGGCACCCACTGGAACAGCTGTTGGGAGACAGATGGTACCCTCCCGTCAAGGCCATCCAGAGTGTTCTTTAACATTGGGTTGTTTTACGTCTGAGCGGCAATTTTTTGCACACCATGGGCTAAATGGCCTCGTCACAGGGACCCCGAAGGATCAGAGAAGGTTGGTGGAGGGCACCCACTGGTACAGCTGTTGGGAGACAGATGGTAGCCTTCCATCAAGGCCATCCAGAGTGTTCTTTAACATTGGGCTGTTTTACCTCTGAGCGGCACTTTTTTGCAAACCATGGGCTAAATGGCCTGGTCACAGGGACCCCGAAGGATCAGAGAAGGTTGGGGGAGGGCACCCACTGGAACAGCTGTTGAGAGACAGATGGTAGTCTCCCGTCAAGGCCATCCAGAGTATTCTTTAACATTGGGTTGTTTTACCTCTGAGCGGCACATTTTTTGCAAACCATGGGCTAAATTGCCTGGTCACAAGGACCCCGAAGGCTCAGAGAAGGTTGGGAGAGGGGACCCACTGGAACAGATGTTGGGAGACAGTGGTAGCCTTCCATCGAGGCCATCCAGAGTGTTTTTTAACATTGGGTTGTTTTACCTCTGAGCGGCACGTTTTTGCACACCATAGGCTAAATTGTTAGGTCACAAGGACCCTGAAGGCTCAGAGTAGGTTGTGGGAGGGGACCCACTTTAACAGCTGTTGGGAGTCAGATGGTAGCCTCCCGTCAAGGCCATCCAGGGTGTTCTTTAACATTGGGTTGTTTTACCTCTGAGTGGCACATTTTTGCAAATCATGGGCTAAATGGCCTGGTCACAGGGACCCCGTAGGATCAGAGAAGGTTGGGGGAGGTCACCCACTGGAACAGCTGTTGGGAAACATGTAGTAGCCTCCCATCAAGGCCATCCTGTGTGTTCTTTAATGTGCACAGGGTATATCTCTTCCGCACACGGACCACGGCCTAAGGCTTCATCCGACGGACGGCGGCATTTCCAAGCCTACCGGTGTCCCCTACTGAACGTGGGCTGGGAAGTTTTGACGACATAAATCTAAACGCTAACCAAATGGAACTCGAACCTGTGAACTACAGATTTAGAGCCTGGCGCGCTATCGACTGAGCAACCCCCCCCCCCCCCCCCGACGCTGCCCCCCTTTTCATTGATATATTCGTGTTCAGCACCTTGAAATCTTTAAGAAATGGCTACTTTTATCTCAGAGGCATGACTTTTATGAAAATTTGTTACCAGTGTATTTGGAACAAGGAATATTTTTTTTATAACTATTTTCTAATTTTTAGGCTGGTAGATGTAAATGCTCATAGTATCGTGATTGGCACACCTGACATGTTGCTGAGAGATGTAAGTTCGAGAGATGTAAGTTCGATGCAAAATACGATGTAATGTACCTTAAGCTATAAAATGGTTGGCTTGTTTTAACTCTGAGCGGCGCTTTTTTGCACAAAATGAGCAAAATCAGCGCTGTCCAACTACGCGAATAAAATCAAGTTTCTGCTTGAAATTTTAAATAAATATCGATATATTTTAAATAATATTAATAATCAACCTTACAATTTTTGTCAACTTATATTATTTTACTTGATATGCAATCTTCAACTTACCCATTCTATAAAGTTTACAAAACATTCTTAAGCCGATCGGCAAACTTCTGAAACTTTTTAAGAGCGATGCGGCGTCATCAAACAAATGTTTTTATGAAGCTGCAGTAATAAGGAGCATCTAACGACAGCACGAATCGCTCTCACTGCGCATGCGTATGGCATGCATTGTCGAATGCTTCGCTGTATTGTGCACCAGGAGACATTGTCTGGCATTTCGCTGAGACTAAACGACGTAATGGAAAAGGTTGTCAATATTATCTATTTAATTCGTGGCGGAAATCATTCTCTTACACACAGAAATTTTAAAGCTTTTTTGGACGATAGTGTGGCGATCTGCTTTTACATAGTAATATTCGCTGGTTAAGTGCCGGAAAATGTCTCAAGAGATTTTTTACACTTCGAAAAGAAACTCATCTTTTTCCCACAGAAGTGGGCACCGATGAAGTTTTAACAGAAAATTTTGTTGATGAAAATTTTCTATGTTCACTTACTTTCCTAACAGACATTACAAATTATTTAAATGTCTTGAATTATTTCTTAGAAGGAAAAGATCAAAAGGTGTGCTATTTTTATAATCTTTATAATCATGTTACTGGGTTTAGAAAAAAACTACAATTGTTGCAGGAAAACAATTTAATTAATTTGGAAACTTGTAAAGAGTTCTACGAAGAAATGTAGCAACTTAATAAAACAATTATTTTTGAAAAATTTGTTCCTAAAATAGATATCCTAATTGAAGATTTAAACTGCATAACCTTAACTGGGGGCGGGGGTGGCTCAGTCGGTAGCGCGCCAGGCTCGTAATCTGTAGTTCCCAGGTTCGAGTCCCAGCTGGGTCAGCGTTGAGATTTATCTCCGCAAAATTCCCCGCCCTGCCCACGGTCAGTAGAGGACACCGATGGGCTTGGAAAGGCCGCCGTCCGTCGAATGGGACGTTAAGCCGTGGCCCCGTGTGCGGAGAGCCATACCCTGTGCACGTCAAAGAACACGCTGGATGGCCTTGACGGGAGGCTACCATCTGTCTCCCAACAGCTGTTCCAGTGGGTCCCTCCCAACCTTCTCTGAGCCTTCGGGGTCCATGTGACCTAGCCAATTAGCCCATGGTGTGCAAAAAAGTGCAGCTCAGAGGTAAAACAACCCAACCCAAAGCCTTAACTGGCACAGTGGTTAGTCAGCTAGCGACTGTTCCAGCAAGGCAAACTTTTTGTGTATTGTTAGCTCTAACTAAGGCAGTGGTCAGCAGTAACTTCGGTGTTAGTAGGGCATGTCCTTGTGTGAGAAGATCTGTAAAAGCTAGGAGTAGCTTTTAGGATACTTCTCTGTCCTATATGTCGCAAATCAATCAATCAATAGAAGATTTTCTCAATTTGATGACCTTAAGCAAAGTTTAAATTTATTCAGTAATCCATTAAATATTGATATTAGTACTGTCGCTCAAAAAAGTATCCGAACACTACGGTTGATTTCAAAAGTCAGAAAAAATATCTGGCAACGATTTTTTAGAAATTAGTGATCTGGCAACCTTCATGTCACGTGACACGGTTGCCAGATCACTAATTTCTAAAAGAATCGTTGCCAGATATTTTTTCTGAATTTTGTAATCAACCGTAGTGTTCGGATACTTTTTTGAGCGACAGTACCGTAGATCCTAAATATCAAATGGAATCATGTGACCTTCAGGCCGACTCAATTATTGCATCTAATAGAGAAACTGGAATAGAATTGTTCAAACTTTTGCCTAAAGAAAAATATCCAAAAACGAAAGATTTTGAACTCCAAATAATTTCTACCTTCAGAAGTACATATATCTGCGACTGCGCATTTTCTGATATGAAATATATAAAATCAAGATAGAGAAATTGCTTGAAAGACTCTACACTTGAACATATACTTCGGCTCGAAACAACAAATATGGATATGGACGTAAAAGAAATTATTACCCAACAACTAAGGCCAAAATGCTCCAATTAAATTTATTAAATATTTGATAAGGTTTAGAAAATTTATATTGGTTTATTATTACTTATTATTTTTAATTTAAATAAAATAATTTTTGAGGTTTTTATTACTTATTATCTTTCATTCAAATAATTTTTTTAAGTGTATTATTACTTATTTTTCGTATAAATAATAATTTTTTAAGATTTTTGAGGTTTATTATAATTCATTATTTTTTGTATAAATAAAATAATTTTTTGAGGTTTATTATTACTTATTATTTTTTGTATAAATAAAATAATTTTTTAAAGTTTTGAGGTTTATTATTACTTATTGCTTTTCGTATAAACAAAATAATTTTTGAGGGTTTTGAGATTTATTATTACTTATTATTTTTCGTATATATAAAACTTTTTTGAGGTTTTTGAGGTTTATTATTACTTATTATTTTTCGTATAAATAAAATATTTTTTTGAGGTTTTTGAGGTTTATTATTACTTATTATTTTTCGTATAAATAAAATAATTTTTTGAGGTTTTTGAGGTTTATTATTACTTATTATTTTTCGTATAAATAAAATAATTTTTTGAGGTTTTTGAGGTTTATTTTTACTTATTATTTTTCGTATAAATAAAATAATTTTTTGAAGTTTTTGAGGTTTATTATTACTTATTTTTTTTCGTATAAATAAAATAATTTTTTGAGGTTTTTGAGGTTTATTATTACTTATTATTTTTTGTATAAATAAAACAATTTTTTGAGATTTATTATTACTTATTTTTATTCGTATAAATTAAAATAATTTTTTGAGGTTACATGAATTGATTTTTCAATTACCTATCCTATCATATTATTTTTTTTGGCCGCGAAATATTGGCAAAAGAAAAAAAATGGCCCGTGATCTTAGAGAAGTTGGACAGCACTGAGCTAAATGACCAGGTCACAAAGACATGCGGGCTCAGAGAAGGTTGGGACAGCTGTTGAGATACAAATGGTAGCCTAGGAATAGTCACAAGGACCCCAAGGGCTCAGAGAAGATTGTGGGAGGAGACCCACTAGATGGCTGTTGGGAGACCGATGGTAGCCATCCAGCGTGTTCTTTGACGTACACAGGTTATGGCTCTCCTGCACACGGGGACACAGCTTTATGTCCCATCCGATGGACGGTGGCCTTTCGAAGGCCATTGTGGTTCCTTGAGGGCAGAGCGAGGAGTTTTGCGGAGATAAATCTCAACACTAACTCAGCTGGGACTCGAACCTGGGAAATGCAGATTACGAGTCTTGTGTGCAACCGACTGAGCCACTCCCACCCCCCATAAATTGGTGCAAGGTATGTTACATCTTTCTTTAACATAGTTTTCGTTTTAACACCATATTATGGTGTTAAATGTGAAAATAATATGGTGCATTAACACCATATTATTTCTCTCCAAACTTCGGCCGAAGTTTCTCGCCTCTCGACCAGCTTTAAATCCGACTGAGCCCTGTCAGGGTCATTGTGACCTGGCCACTTAGCCTATTCTATGAAAAAAACTTGCTGCTCAGAGCTAAAACAACTCTACATATGGTCTCCCGCATACGGGGCTACGGCATAAACTTTCATTGGACTGACTGAAATTTTTTCAAGCCTATTGGTGTCCCCTACTGAGCAAGAGCAGGGCCGGGGTTTTGCGGAGGTAAGTCTCAAAACTGGACTAGGTGGGGTTCGACCCTTAAAACTGCAGATTAGGGGCCTGACGCGCTACCGGCTGCGTGACCCCCGCCCCGACTGGTGTAGAGATTATGCTTTTTTACCTCTGAGCGGCATTTTTCGGCACACCATGGCCTAAATGGCCAGGTCACAAGGCCCCCGAAGGCTCAGAGAAAGTTGGGGTAGGGGACCCACTGGAACAGCTGTTGGGAGACAGATGATAGCCTCCAATCAAGGCTATCCAGCGTGTTCTTTAATAAGCATAAGGTATGGCCGCACATTTATGAGAATGAATGTGATTAGTGATTGTGTCAACCGCACATTATTTAATGAGCATAAAGTTCCGCACATTTTAATGAGCATATTATTCCGCACATTTTGCCACGGCTTAATTTCCCATCAAACGGACGGCAGCCTTTCCTTGCCCATTGGTGCCCCCTAAGGAACATGGGCAGAGAGTTTTGCGGAGATAAATCTCAATGCTGAATCAGTTGGGACTCGAACCTGGAAACTGCATTTTACGAGCCTGGCGTACTACCGATTGAGCCAACCCCACTGGCGTAAGGACACATTTTCTAACAGTGTACCAATATCGGAACTACTTCCAAAGTTGCCACCACTGTGTTCAACCTTAAATTCATAAAACCAAAATCTTACCTTAATTCTAATATTTTCAGCAGGTGCAGTGTATTTATCTCCTGAGGCAAGTTCGCAATGTTGTTGAACTCAAGATTTAAGTGCTCTAGGTTTCTCAATGGCGAAAAGAATCTGACTTCCAATTCTCGTATCTTACAATCTATAAAACTTAATTCCTTCAGTCCTTCTGGCAATCCGTATGAAATTGATTGCGTCAGTTCCGTTACATCACTACTTTTTATAATCAACTCAGTTAAATTTTCCAGCGATCGTATATTTAACTTCCATTTGCCATTTTCGATCAGGTTGGTTTGTCTGACAACCAGTTCCTTAAACGATCCTTCTAATTCCTGTGAAAAATCCTCTTCCTCAAAAGTCAATATTTCGCACTCAGTCAAATACATCTCATCAATCTTTATATTGCTGAAAATGCTCGACGGCCAAAATCTCAACCTGGAGGTATAAAATGTTAATTCGTTCCATTCGCGACCGTAGAGTTTAGAGGCAATGAGAAATAGTTGACTAAAAGAGTGAAGACCATAGCACGCAAAACCTTCAGAATGATAACAATGACATTTAGGAATATCACCGACTGAAGGACATTGGGCATGAATGAACTGGCTGCACTTTAAATAAATTAAGAAAAATCCAAAATATTTGGCGGAAGTAATCAAAGCCATTTCAAATTCCGATTATTGTCTATTGAACTTTTTTTTCTTATCCGGAAAAGCTTGAAGATAAATAAATCGAAACTTCAGTTTCAGAAGAAATTCATTAATAGTCTTAAGCAACAAACTGTCCCTAGAATTCTAAATGTGTCCAAATATATTTGAAAATTTGAAGCAGAAATAGCATTCTCAAGGAGTATTTTTTTTAATTATGGCCTCTTCTTCTTTAACTTATCTGAAAAAAAAAATAAAATAAATATAATGAATTAAAGTTATTAAAAAGCAACTACATAAAATGATAATATATTAAACAGGATAAAATGATTTCTTGCTGGTAATAGTTCTTTCTGATTATTTTTCCTTTTTTTTTTGAGATGATGCACATTTTTACAATGCAAATAACTCAAGAGCATCAGATCATCCTGGTTATTGTAATATTTAACACAGGAAAAAAGTAATAACATCATAATATAATACACATAGATCTCAGTGAAAATGCCAATCAAAATGTATATGATAACCCCCTTATTTATTTCACTTTAAACCTTTTCGTCTGTAGGATGTTAAACAGTGCTTTGAAGAATATTGTAGAATGTTTATACTTACTAAATTTGGTACAATAATCATGTGAAGATGATGGATAAAATGAACAAATAAGATAAATATCAGCGCTGTAAAAGTGAATATTAAAGATGTTACAGATTATTTCAGGTTGGGTTGTTTTACCTCTGAGCGGCACTTTTTTGCACACCATGGGCTAAATGGCCAGGTCACATGGACCCCGAAGGCTCAGAGAAGGTTGGGGGAGGAGACAGATGGTAGCCTCCAGTCAAGGCCATCCAGCGTGTTCTTTAACGTGCACATGGTAGGGCTCTCCCGCACACGGGGCCACGGCTTAACGTCCCATCCGATGGACGACGGCCTTTCCAAGCCCATCGGTGTCCCCTACTGACCGTGGACAGGGCGGGGTGTTTTGCGGAGATAAATCTCAACGCTGACCCAGCTGAGACTCGAACCTGGGAACTATAGGTTACGAGCCTGGCGCGTTACCGACTGAGTCACCCCCGCCCCGATTATTTCAGACATATGATAAATAGAGGATTAGATTATAAAATACGTAAATTTCCAAAGTTCTATATCATAATTCGAATTCTAGTTCTGAAGAAATGCGATGCACGAGGGATGAAGGTTGGTTTGGGTTGTTTTACCCCTGAATGGCACTTTTTTTTCACACAATGGGCGAAATGGCCAGGTAACAAGGATCCCGAGGGCTCAGGGAAAGTTGGCGGTGGGGACC
This sequence comes from Ryuthela nishihirai, assembly GCA_038380435.1. Taxonomy (NCBI): domain Eukaryota; kingdom Metazoa; phylum Arthropoda; class Arachnida; order Araneae; family Heptathelidae; genus Ryuthela; species Ryuthela nishihirai. The sequence goes on from JAWZYU010000006.1 coordinate 74,944,763, forward strand.
TACAGGACAGCTGTTAGGGGGTAGATGGTAGCCTCCCTTCAAGGATATCCAGTGTGTTCTTTAACATGCACAAGGTATGGCTCTCCCATACACGGCCACGGCTTAACTTCCCATTCGATGGACGGTGGCCTTTCTAAGCCCATTGGTGTTCCCTACTGACCGAGGGCTGGAGGTTTTGCGGAGATAAATCTCAACGCTGACCCAGCTGGGTTGTTTTACTTTTGAGCGGCACTTTTTTCACAGAATCGGCTAAATGGCCAGGTCACGAGTACCCCGAAGACTCAGAGAAGATTGAGGGAGGGAACCCACTGGAAGCTGCTGTTGGGAGACACATGATCGTCAAGGTCGTCCAGTGTGTTCTTATAGTACACAGGGTATGGCTCTCCAGCATTCCTCATAACGAAGAAGACAAAGGAAGGTTTAGATATACAGATCTATAAATAATTGATATAATCACGGTAAAAAAAAAATGGGGCGGGGGTGGCTCAGTCGGTAGCGCGCCAGGCTCGTAATCTATAGTTCCCAGGTTCGAGTCCCAGCTGGGTCAGTGTTGAGATTTATCTCCGCAAAATTCCCCGCCCTGCCCACGGTCAGTAGGGGACACCGATGGGCTTGGAAAGGCCGCCGTCCTTCGGATGGGACGTTAAGCAGTGGCCCCGTGTGCGGGAGAGCCATACCCTGTGCACGTTAAAGAACACGCTGGATTGCCTTGACGGGAGGCTACCATCTATCTCCCAACAGCTATTCCAGTGGGTCCCCTCCCCCAACCTTCTCTGAGCCTTCGAAGTCCATATGACCTGGCCATTTATCCCATGGTGTGCAAAAAAGTGCCGCTCACAGATAAAACAATCCAACCCGTACAAGGGGCCACGGTTTAATGTCCCATTCGATGGACTGCGACCTTTTCAAACCCATCGGTGTTCCCTAATGATTGAGGTGAGGGAGTTTTGCGGAGATAAATCTCAATGTTGGCCCAGCTGGTTTGTTTTACCTCTGAGCGGCACTTTTTTACACACAATAGTCTAAATGGCCAGGTCACGAAGAAGACTCCGAAGGCTCAGAGAAGATGGAGGCAGGGGACTCACTGGAAGAGCTATTCGGAGACTAATGGTAGCCCCCCGCCAAGGCCGTTCATTGCACATAGTTAACAAGCTTAACATTAATGCTTAACATGCACAGGGTATGGCTCTCCAGCATTCCTCATAACGAAGAAGATAAAGAAAGGTTTATATATGCAGATTTATAAATAATTGTTATAATCACCGTAAAAAATATTGTATGAATATATTGAAGAATTTAATGCACTTCGAAAATTAAAAAGCAACACCAATACAAAAATATTATCTGCTGGCAAAACAAATACGAATACTTGTTCTCTCTACTGAACAATCTGAAGACAAACGATCAAAGCTTATCCAAGGACTCAATTGCAATGAACTAAAAAAAGAATTCTACTCTCTCTCTTGCAAATAAATTAAGAAATCTTCACAATAAGCAATATCTTTCTGAACTTGTCTATGACTTGTATTCCTCCAGTGTGTGTGTAAATTCTTTCAAATTGTATTACAGTTCTCCTAAACTATGGGGCGGGGGTGGCTCAGTCCGTAGCGCACCAGGATACCAATCTGCAGTTCCCAGATTCGAGTCCCAGCTGGGTAAACCTTGAGATTTATCTCCGCAAAACTCCCCGCCCTTCCCACGGTCAGCAGGGGACACCGATGGGCTTGGAAAGACCACCGCCCGTCGAATGGGACGTTAAGCCTTGGCCACGTGTTCGGGAGAGCCATACCCTGTTTAGGTTAAAAGACACACTAGATAGCCCTGACGGGAGGCAACCATCTGTCTCTTAACAGGTGTCGCAGTGGGTCCCCAAACGTTCCTGAGCCTTCGGGGTCCTTGAGACCTGGCCATTTAGCCCATGATGTGCAAAAAAAGTGCCTCTAGGAGATAAAACAACCAACTCCTAAACTATTTTTGCAAATCAAGCTGCATAAAAACTATCATCTAGCTAGACCACTATTAAAAACATCTCAAAAAATTTATAGCTGACGCGGCAGGAATCGAACCCTCAATATACGTGCCAGAGTGCTCTACCATTTAAACCACGCATCAGATGCTAAAATCATCCGGAATAAGACCTATAAATTTTTCACTGAGATGTGCGTACCTAGCGCCATCTATATACTTCAGGAGAGACCACTTTTCCAATTGTTGCTAATGATTTAGATGTTAATGAGGAGGGCAATCATGCTTAAGCGTTATTATGAGAAATCTCTCCACGATAAATGCACGGATTACCTGTAGAAATAGACTTAAACCAGCTATGTCCAACTAGCTCTGTCCAACATTTTCGTGGCCCGCGAACAAAATTAAGTTTTTGCTTGAAATTTTCAATAAATATCTGTAATCCATCTTATATTTATTCATCAACTTATATTACTTTACTTGATATGCATTCTTCAGCTTACTCATCTATTTGCAATTATCATTGCATTATTTCAACTTACTCACTTTATTCTTATTGCCCAACAACTACGGCCACAATGCTCCCATTAAATTTCTTAAATATTTGATAAGATTTAGAAAATTATATTTGTTTATTATTACTTATTATTTTTCGTATAAATAAGATAATATTTTGAGGTGACATGAACTGACTTTTCAATTACCTATCCTGTCCTATTCTTTTCTTTGGCCCTCGAAATAAAACTTTTTACGTCCCGCGGTCTTAGAGAAGTTGGACAGCACTGACTTAAACTATTACTAAAAATAATGTGATGAAAATTATTGCTCGCAATCTTCTTGAGTAGGTAAATCGGCACACGATATTCCTATATTCGAATTCAGGGAATGATTGCACCATCCATATGATATAGGCTTATTTTCTATTTTTAAGGCCATATTAAAAGATACGTAGTTTTCAATTTTTTAATTCGTTTATATTTTTGTTTTGTTAATAAATCATCATCATCATTACGTTGCTGGTTTAATAAGAAGTTCTTATTCAGGCTTTCCCAGTACAATTTTGGAAAAACAAAAAATGGAGAATTTCCATTCAACAAAATAAGATTCCTGATATACATTTTTTTATTATGTTTTCTTTCTTTTTTTATTATATACATTTTCTTTTCTTCTCTTTTTTTGTTCTATTTCTTTTTTCTATTATTATTATTATATTTTTAGAATATATATGTATTTTTATTATTTTTTAATAATTTATTACATAAAGGTGTTGAAAATAGGAAGTTTAGTATTAATTTATAAATTTTGATTTTTGTATCATAAATCGGAAAGTTTAATAAATTTTGTATACTAATTTCTTGTATTCCCAATTTTTCTAAACCTGTAATTAAAAGGTCCCTTTGTTTAGTCTCTAATGTACAGGTTAATAAAATGTTGTTAGTGTTTTCTGGGAGGTTACAGTTTAAAGAGTTTGTTAATAAAGCATGGTGAGTCAATTTTTTATAGCTTATGACACTCCCCGCATTACAAGCTTCAGTTGACATAAAAATCATTAAGTTTCCCCATCGTGTTCCAAAGATGTAGTGGAACAACTTTTTTGTCAAATCCACAAACTAACAAATGTCAAAGAGAAAAGCAATAGGAAGATACTTAAAGGAATATTAAAAAAATAATACCCCTTCGAGCAGCTGCTTGCCACAGAGGTCTGACAAGAGCCTGTCAGTTTATATGCCATAGTAGAGGATCTGAGAGGATGGCAGGCTCTCAGCAGAAAAACACCACAAACATCTATGCCTTAACCGGGGCTCGAACCCAGGTCCCTTAGATCATTAGCCAAGCACGCTAACTATTCGGCCACGGTATAAATAAGGAAAGTAAAAATATAATTAACTTAAATTGTATTTTAATGAGATTTCTAACACAATACTTTCTTTAGTTTTTGTAATTATTTTGGGTTCTTTAACCTCTAATCGGCCCCTTTTTGCAAAACATTATCCCAAGAGATCCCAGAAGATTGGGGATTTCCTCGACAGCTGTTAGGAGAAGGAACTCTCTTCTCAAGGCCTTCGAGCATGCAAAATTTGTGGCTCTCTTGTACCCTGAGCCATGGCTTTACGTCCCATTCGAGAGACGCTTTCTCATCGAGAAAAAAAAAAAGGAGAGTGGCGGTGAAAATTCTGAAATCAGGGACAATTGGGACTCGAACCTCGGAACTGCAGATCATGCGAGGGGGCGTGGGTAACTCAGTCGGTAGCGCGCCAGGCTTGTAATCTATAGCTCCCAGGTTCGAGTTCCAGCTCGGTCAGCGTTGATATTTAGTTCCGCAAAACTACCCGCCCTCCCCACGGTCAGTAAGGGACACTGAAGGACTTGGAAAGGCTGCCATCCGTCGGATGGGACTTTAAGCGGTGGTTCCGTGTGCGGGAGAGCCATACGCTGTGCACGTTAAAGAACACGCTTGATGGCCTTGACGGGAGACTACCATCTGTCTCCCAACAGCTGTTCCAGTGAATCTCCTCCCCCAACCTTCTCTGAACTTTCGGGGTCCTTGTGACCTGGCCATTTAGCGCATTGTGTGCAAAAAAGTGCCGCTCAGAGGTAATACAACCCAACCCAACCTTGTGACCTGGCCATGTAGGCCATGGTGTGCAAAAAAAGTGCCGCTCAGAGGTAAAACAACCTAATATTAAAGAACACACTGGATGGCATTGACGGGAGGCTACCATCTGTCTCCCAACAGCTGTTCCAGTGGGCCCCCTCCCCCAACCTTTTCTGAGCCTTCGGGATTCTTGTGACCTGACCATTTAGCCCATGGTGTAGAAAAAAGGGCCGCTAAGAGGTAAAACAACGTTAAAAACACCTGGATGTCGTTGACGGCAAGATGCCATCTGTGTCCCAACAGCTGTTCCATTGGGTCCCCTCCCTCAACCTTCTCTGAATCTTCGGGATCCTTGTGACCTGGCCATTTAGCCCATGGTGTGCAAAAAAGTGCCGCTCAGAGTTAAAAACAATCCAACGCAGATCATGAGAATCGCACGAAATACGAGTTCAGAAACTTTACAAACTTCTTCTGTAGACGTTAAAATTTTAAAATGAACATAAGTTAAAGTGTTACATTGAGCAATAGAATTTCAAGCCATGAACTCACTGGGCGTGGGAGTTTTCTCAGTTAGTACCGCTGCAAGCTCCGAATCTGCGGGTTTTTCATCGGATGGAACGTAAAGCCTGTTACACGGAAAAATAGTGTCATACGGCTGTAGGTTGTTATAAATTGAAACTACCTATCTCCTCTGAGCGGCACTTTTTTTGCACACAACGGGCTAAATGGCCAGGTCACAAGCATCCCCGTAAATTGGGGAGTGTACCCACAGGAACAACTGTTGGGAGACAGATGGTAGCCTCCCTTCAAGGTCATCCAGAGTGTTGTTTTAACGTGCACAGGTTATAGCTCTCCCGATCACGGGGCCGCGACTTAACATCCCATCCGAAGGACGGCGGCCTTTCCAAGTCCATCGGTGTCCCCTACTGACCGAGGGCAGAGCAGGGACTTTTGCGGAGATAAATATCAAAGCTGGTCCACCTGAGACTCGAACGTGGTAACTGCAGTTACGGGTCTGGCGCGTTACCAACTGAGTCACCCCGCTCCAAGTGTGATGAAAACACGTTAGAAGAACCAGTATGAAAATAAGGGTCAGTCCGTTCAAGAAATGGTGTATTTTATTGTTTTGGAGTTTCAGGGATTTGGACTGAGAATTCAATTGGATCTTGGTTTTCAATTTAATTAAATATATGTATATTTTCAAAAACACACTGTCTAGATCAGTGGTTCCCAATGTTATTTCTTCCACGAACTCCTGGGGCGAGGTGGCTCAGTCGGTAGCGCGCCAGACTCGTAATCTGCAGTTCCCAACTTCGAGTCCCAGCTGGGTCAGCGTTGGGACTTATCTCCGCAAAACTCCCCGCCCTGCCCACGGTCAGTAGGGGACACCGATGAGTTTGGAAATACCGCCGTCCGTCAGATGGGATGTCCCCGTCTACGGGAGAGCCATACTCTGTGCACATTAAAGAACACGCTGGATGGCCTTGACGGGAGGCTACCATCTGTCTCCCAGCAGTTGTTCCAGTGGGTCACCTCCCCCAACATTCTCTGAGCCTTCGGGGTCCATGTGACCTGGCCATTTAGCCCATGGTGTGCAAAAAAGTGCCGCTCAGAGGTGAAACAACCCAATCTAACGCTAGTTGTGGTGGTTAAGTAGCTAGCGCGACAGCTCGTAATTTATAGTTTTCAGGTTCGAATCCCAGCTGGGTCAGTGTTGAGATTTATCTGAGCAAAATTTTTCGCCTTGCCCAGATCAGCAGGGAAAACCGATAGTCTTCGAAAGGTCGCCGTCCGTCGGATGAAACGTCAAAACTCGTCACCGTGTGTGGGAGAGCATTATCCTATTCACGTTAAAGAACACACTTGATGGGAGGCTACCAACTACACTGGTTCCCATGAATTAAGGAATTCCTTACGTTAAGTCAATGGGAAGCTAACGTCAAAGCTCAATAACTTCTAAAATAAGTTTATTGGTTTTTAAATGTGATTGCAGATAAAGATCTCATCAAATATATCAATATCTCGATTTTCAACAATATTCGTTCATTATTTAATGAGTTATGGAAGTTTGAATATTTAACAACAGCAATGCCAGTCTTAAAAAACTTATACAAAACTGAAGAAGAGTGAAAGAATTCTTTACACAAAGTTCTAAAATACAAACTAATTTTATTAAACACTTTGATACAATACTTATTACTAAGTTTTAATTAACTTCTGAAGTCAATTTTTGTGTATCTCCGCAAAATTCCCCGCATTGCCCACGATCAGTAGGGGACACCGATGGGCTTGGAAAGGCCGCCTTCCGTCGGATGGGACGTTAAGCCGCGACTCCGTCTACGAGAGAACTATACTCTGTGCACGTTAAAGAACACACTGGATGGCTTTGACGTGAGGCTACCATCTGTCTCCCAACAGTTTTTCCAGTGGGTCCCCTCCCCCAACCTCCTCTGAGCCTTCGGGGTTCATGTGACCTGGCCATTTAGAACATGGTGTGCAAAAATGTGCCGCTCAGAGGTGAAACAACCCAACTACCGAACCCCTTTTAATAAAAAAAATATGTTACCGAACCCCCAGAGCAATAAGAGAAAAAAACTCCAAATTAAAATTTACATTATACAATTATAATTCAAAAATATAAAATTTTACTACCTATAATTTTGAAACCAAAAATTTCGAGTCTAATATAAAATTATAAAAAAATTATTTGAAGGATTTCATATTAAATTTCTTTATTGCACAATTTTTTTTAATCGTTGCAAAGCAAACCTAAAATGTTTCAAACATGTACATGCTTGTTGTCACAAAGGAAAAATATATTTGTAACATATTAGACAAATCATCATCTTGGACCAACATCCCGAATCCTTAGGAGTTCACGAACCACCAAATGGTAACCACTGGCCTAGGTTGGGTTAGTTTTACCTCTGAGAGGCACGTATTTGCACACCATGGACTAAATGGCCAGGTCACAAGGACCCCGAAGGTTCAGGGAAAGTTGGGGGAGGGGACCCACAGGGTATGGGCTCTCCCGCACAAGGGACCAAACCTTAACCTAACAAACGACGGACGGCGACCTTTCCAAGTCCATCGGTGTCCCCTACTGACCGTGGGCAGGGCGAGAAAATTTGGGGAGATAAATCTCAATGCTAACCCATTGGGACTCGAACGTGGGAAGTACAGATTACGACGAGCCTGGTGCGCTACAGACTGAACCACCCCCGACCCACTGGCCTAGGTGAACTCTAGATTAACTCTCTGGAGACCTCATAGTTTAGTAGCCCTGATGACTACGGGTGGCTCCCTGATGTTAGAATCTAGCTATGCCAATGCTTTAAAGAACACGCTGGATGGCCCTCGAGAGCTTGTCCTAACAGTGTATTCCATTTATCAAGCTTCTCTGATCCCTTAGGATTCTTTTATCACCTGGCCGCTTAGCCTGCTGTATTAAAAAGAATGTGCCGCTAAGAGATAGAACAGCCATTAACCCACAAGAGTCATTAAATTCACCAATAGAAACGTCAGAGGAGGACTGGCTCAGTCGGTAGCGCGCCAGGCTCGTAATCTGCAGGATCGAGTCCCAACTGCGTCAGCGTTAAGATTTCTCTCTGCACAACTTCCTGCCCTCGGTCAGTAGGGGACACCATTGGTCGTGGAAAGGCGGTCGTCCATCGGACGGTACAGTAAGCCGTGGGACCGTGGGCGAAGGAACCATACTCTGTGCACGTTAAACAACATGCTTGATGCCCTTGAAGGGAGGCTACCCTCTGTCTCCTAACAACTGTTCCAGTGGGTCCCCTCCCCAACCTTCTCGGAATACTTTTGACCTGGCCATTTTAGCCTTTTGCGTGCAAAAAAATTGTCGCTCAGGGGTTCACAAACAACCCCGTTAGTGTTCGCGATCAGGACCCAAATAGATAATATTATAATTAAGTTTGTTGTTTGTTCTTTCGAAGATGACAATGTTAGTAATTTGTTACGGTTCATGAATATTTCTTTTAGGTTTATTTATTATTGCTCATTAAAATGGATATTACTAACTGAATTTGGCCTGACTAATTTTTATTTGGTAAGAATAGGGTTGGCGGTGGCTCAATCGGTAAAGCGCCAGGATCTGAATCTCCAGTTTACAGGTTCGATTCCCAGCTGGGTCAGCGTTGATATTTATCTCCAAAAAATTCCCAACCCTGCCCTCGGTCACTAGGAAACACCAATGGGTGTGAAAGATCGCCGTCCGTCGCATGGGACACTAAGCCGTGGACGCGTGTGCGAGAGAGACAAATTCTGTGCACATTAAAGAACACACTGAATGGACTTGATGGGAGGCTACCACCTGTCTCTTAACATCTGTCCCAGTGGGTCCTTTTTCCCAACCTTCTCTGAGTTTTCCGGGTTTCTTGTGACCTAACCATTTAGACCATTGTGTGCAATAAAAGGACGCTCAGAGGTAATCCAACTGAATAGAAACGTCGGCGTCAGCAGGAATTTCGCAATCCAACCCCTCCACAACACTCCTCAATATTTCTTCAGGGAGATTAGTAATAAATCAGTGCTTTAAGTCTAGTCGCAAGTTAAGGAGTGCGTACAGTTGGGTCGTGTCGTTTACTGATGAGTGAAGTTGCGAATACAAGAATTATTCACGTATCATCAATATTAGTGCTAAAATCTCCCCCTCCCCAAAAAAATATTAAATGCTGGGATTTCAGTCGGCAGTTCACCAGTCACCTATTCTGCATTTCCCAGGTTCGAGTCCCGCCTGGCCAGAGTTGAAATTTATCTCCGAAAAACTACCCACCCTGGTTTTGGCCAGTAGGGAACACGGATGGGTTAAGAGAAGCCGTGAACAAAGTAAAAAAGAAATACTAGTTTAAAAACAGTTTAAAGAAGGTCTGTTAAGTTGAAATCCTGAGAAAACCTGAATCTATGTGACTTTTATGTTCTTCTTTTACTATGTTCACTAAGGTATGAAAACTAATGCTCATCAATATTTCATGCAGATAAGCTATTAGCTTTGCGTGTCAAATGTATAAAATCTCTCTAAATCCGTGTTTTGTGAGATGACGATGATCATGAATAAATATATTATTATTATTACAATATAGTGGAAGAAGGTACAACAATGAAGGAGCTAATCGAGTTGTTTTACCTCTGAGCGGCACTTTTTTTGTACACAAGCAATCAATCAAAACACTTTATTTGTAACACATTAAACTATACATTTAATGCAATATAAACAACCTAAAAGCATTCGGTTATCTAGGTGTTATAGTTAGCATTACATGAAATAACAAAGAAAGGGTTGGGTTGTTTTACCTCTGAGCGGCACTTTTTTGCACACCATGGGTTAAATGGCCAGGTCACATGGAACCCGAAGGCTCAGGGAAGGTTGGGGGAGGGGATCCACTGGAACAGTTGTTGGGAGACAGATGGTAGCCTCTTGTCTAGGCCATCCAGCGTGTTCTTTAACGTGCACAGGGTATGACTCTCTCGCACACGGGGCCAAGGCTTAACGTCCCATCCGACGGACAGCGGCCTTTCCAAGCCCATCGGTGTCCCCTACTGACCGTTGGCAGGGCGGGGAATTTTGCGGAGATAAATCTCAACGCTGACCCAGCTGGGACTCGAACCTGGGAACTACAGATTACGAGCCTGGCGCGCTACTGACTGAGCCACCCCCGCCCCGTCCACAAAAAGAAAAAATCTCACTTTTTTTTTATCTCACGGCACTTAATGGCTTATAAAACCTTTTGTGTGCTTCACATAATACTGCGCGATCCACATCATACAATTTTTCATTATGGAATAGATATTTGGTTCACAAGCTATTCAGCGAACTCCAATTTAGCTCGATCACAATATAACAACAAAAAAAAAGGGGGGGAGGGGTTCAGCCAGAACAATCCAAATACTTTGTTCACTTAATTGCATCACTCTAAGAATTAACCTCAATCCAAATACTTTGCTTATTTAACGGTATTAATACATTAACCAATTTCAATCCAAACGTCTCGCTTACTTAACGGGATCAATACATGATTTAAACTCAATCATCTTATTTTTGTGTGCTTCAGTTCACTATAAAATCTCTCATTATGTACTAGATATTTGGCCAACAAGTCATTCAGTAAACTCTAATTTGGCTCGATCACAATATAACAACAAAAAAGTTTTTTTTTTTCAGCCAGAACAAATCAAATACTTTGCTCACTTAATTGCATCACTCTATGAATTAACCTCAATCCAAATACTTTGCTTATTTAATGGTATTTATACATTAATCAATTTCAATCCAAACATCTTGCTTACTTAGTGGCATTTATCCATAATTTAATCTCAATCATCTTATCATACACAACCGAAAAAAAAGTGCACATTTCTATTTCATAGTACAGGGCTTTAAAAAAAATGAAAATTGTATATGATTCAGCCCGCTTCCAAAATTTGGGTCCCCTGAAGTGGTGTGTAGTGTCCCCGGGAGACGGATAAATGTGGGGGAGGGAAGGACGCACATCCGTCCAATGGCTCTCGCGCAGTGCTCGATTTCTGAGCGCCGGTGAGCTCCACTGTCGGGTTCAGCTGGGAGCTAATCGACTAGTGATGCGGAAGAGCCTGCCGGTGAGAAGTCAATCAAGTGGTGGTTCTATGGCGTTCGTTAGGGCAGATACAATGTCGAGATGACGTCACCTTCGCGCTTCTTGGCTCCCAGGCAGGGCCGCTGTCTGGTGGGTCACTCGTTGAGTTGACTCGGCACCTGCCTTCACTGGTTGCTATGGCAACGCAAGGTGGGGAAGCTCTGCCGGTCGGCGATTTGCTCGTAGGGGGCGCTGCGGTAATGGCAGCTGCTCCTTCCGTTGATTGACAGCTGGCTGTGCTCGGTGCAGGAGGGGTTCGACCTTTGCGTGGCAGGAGCAGGCGTTCTTGGCGCAGCGGGTCTACGGCGCGGTTCGGGGTGACCCGTGGGTCGAGTCGCAGTAATCGTCCTCTCTTTTGAGTTTCTCAAAATTTTTTGGCAGGGCCTCATCCTTGCATCTCTCACTGTCTCCGTGTATAGAGAACCTTTGGCTATCTCTGTCCGGTTCATTGCTTTCGCCATACCCATGCGCGCAACAGCTCCTAATGCCTCTGTGCGGATAGCAACTTTTTCCGACTCTTGCGGGAAACAAAATTATTCTTTTCAGGCATATCCAATCTCCCGTCACCCCTAGGTGTCACGACATCCACAATTTCTCCGCTTTTCTCCCAGTTTCTAACTTCGGTAGGTGGGGCCAACTTCTCAATGGTTCTATCTCTTAGGGCGTTAAAATTTCCTATCTTTAACTCTGCATAAAAATTCCCATTTCTATCTCGAGTGCGATAACTCTTGCTCTTCCCCCGTTTACTTGGCTTTGCAAATCCTATATCTCCAGCGTGAATCTTAAAGCGATCACGTGATCTGTTGAAACTAAAATCATCTTGCCCTCGGAATGTATTCAAATTCTCACTCTGTACTTCTGTAGGGGCATCTAATTTCGGACTGGATATCTCAAAACTCTCATTAACCCTTTGTAATTCCCAGTCCCTGTTTGCTGACGAGAGCAATCTCTTCTCCAGCTCATCGAACGTTTCACAATTCTTACTATTCTCATTAGATGGGACCAACTCCTCCATCCCCCAGTGGGTTTCCAAACTCTCATTAATAGTTTCCAAACTCTTAACACGCTTAACCTCCCATTCTCTATTCACTGCTGGGGGCAATCGCTCCTCCGTTTCGGGGGACGTTTCAAAATTCTTTCCAGTTTCGATAGGTGGGGCCAACTTCTCAATTTCCAAATGGGTTTCCCAATTCATGCTGTTACTGTCTTGTACCTCATCAGTTTCACTACTGTTGGGCATCTCAATCTGTTCACTCACTACGTTCACCTCGACAATTTCTCCCTTACTCGGTGCCTCAAAATTATCAGTTTTCCGCATCTCCAAATTCTCCTTAACCTGGTGCCCTTCTGTCCGCCTGCTATTCCCCTCCAGTGAGTCAGAGGTCTCCTCGCTAGCTGTGGGGAGCTCCGGGTGGCATTCTTCACCCTGTGGTTGGTGCCGAGTAGGGGTTTGATTCTCGTGTGCGCTTGAAATTTCATTCGTAGGCGGGGTTCCGATGCTATGGCTATCCCTGTGGGGGTCAATTGCGCCTTTGTTTGGTGTGGGTATCGCGAACTGCACTTGACCCTGCACTGGCTGATCCATGAGGGTTCGATTCTCCTGATTCTCTTCTTGTCCCTCTTGCGTACAGTCCTTCGCTAATCTCTACTCTGTTAATATATCTACAATTCTATCCCGGAGCCCATTTATAGCGAATAGCGTTCCTATTTCTTTACCGTACTCCTTTTTCTCTTCAAGGCAGAATGGGGCCAGGACATTTTCCATTAAATTTGGGACATCCATTCCCTTCTCATCCTTCCAGCATAGGGGGGAGGGGGGGACCAAGTTCAGCTTCTAATCTTTTATACAGGACAGATTGCCTAATCCTGTCAGGTTCGGACGTTTCGTTAGGCGAATTCTGTTCCTGTTCTCTTGATTCACTCTCCTCGGTCAAGTTTCCCTTCATTAACATTTTCAAGATTATTACCTTAAGGCTGTCTATCAAAAGCAATTTCTACCACACGGAACGTTTCTTCATCTTTCTCTGACTGAAGGGGAGTGATGACTTTCGTATCTAATCGTACGAGGCCTAGCTTATCTACATTTCTCCAATGTATGGGAGGGGGTCCTAATTCTGCTTCTAACGTCTTGTACAGGGTAGATTGCCTGATCCAGTTAGGTGTGGTTCTACATTTCTCCAATGTATGGGAGGGGGTCCTAATTCTGCTTCTAACGTCTTGTACAGGGTAGATTGCCTGATCCAGTTAGGTGTGGGTGTGGGATACACTGGGGGTTCGGGTGAGCTATAAGGCAAATTCTCAATTTTTTGAACTGCGGGGTGGCTATTCTTTCCATGTTTGCTGCAAGAGGGGTCCTGTTTTCGGGGAAGGTGAGCTAGTGAACGGGGTTCTGTGTAATAATCGGAACTATCGTAATTGAAACGTTTCCGTGGAGGGTCCTTCTGGTGGGACAATGTATAGCTAAATGGTTAGACTCTCCACGTTCCTGATAATTCCTTGTGTATCGTTGTGGGTAAAGGGGGTACTGCCGTATGTGGCTCTCAGGGTCGTCATACTCATAATACGTTAAATACTCATTCTTGGTGGGCAGTCACCAGCCAAATGGCCGCGTTTTCCACACTCCCAACATTGACTTGTGTGCCGCCTAGTGCTCCTTTGAGGCGGTTTCTGACGGTTCTCGTATTGGGGGCGTGCGCCAGAGTTGATCGCTACGTGGAAGATAGGTACACTGTGGGCTTCCCTAACGTTAAACCAATCCTTCGTGCGCTGTTCTGCGTTCCTATCCACTGTGTTTCGGGGGTCCTCATGGTGGGGGTAAGCGTCAGAGTTGATCGCTACGTTGTAAATTGGTGTAGAGGCCATGTCTCTAATTTTCCAAATCCAATACCCATGGCCGAGTGGTTAGCGGGCTTGGCTACTGATTTAAGGTACCTGGGTTCTAGCCCCGGGTAAGGCATGGAAGGTATGTGTCGTTTTTCTGCTGAGGCCCTGCCATCCTCTCAGACCTTGTACTGTCATATAAACTGACAGGCTCCTGTCAGACCTCTGTGGCAAGCGCTGCTTGAGGGGGTATTTATTTTTAATGCTAACAGATACGCAACTTAATATGATAATACAGTAGTCTTAATCTCTTATAAAAAAAAATACGTACTTCTTATGCGCTATACTATGCTTCACTAAACCTTTATCAAACAACTATTCACTATTCTCTCTAAAAACTATTTTCATCGATACCTTAATTCTTACTTCAATTCAATCACTTAATCATTAATCAGTCGATCACCGTGTCATCACAACTCCTCTTATCTCACTAAGAAAATCCCAAACATGTAGTATACATATAATATTCTATAACACATGAATCAGCTTATCCACAGTATTTATCAAAGGAAAAAAGTAACATGGTACATCCTAATTACATCGGTTTGTGTTTCTACTCACTTGTCCCACCATTCCCCGAGTACTGAGCGTTGTTCTGGTGTATGTGTTTATTGGAATCCTCCAAAAGTGCAGAAAGGTGTGTCACAGAAATGCCATACATGAAAATAATCACTCCTAGCTAGAATAAAATTGAAATGCAGCAGTCCCTAGTTGGTTCTCTAAATCTCCACATACATGCTACTCCTGGGACTAATCTACTCTTACAAACTAGCATATAATGTACAATTTCACAAAAATATCAGATCAAAAAAAGGTATTGTTTTACAGATGTCCCTGCAAATCCTAGCTAGAACATGATATCATACACACTCCTCGCTAATAAAATTTCTCTTTCCTTAACAAGAACATTTCGATTTTCCATAACTAAAATAATTTTTTTTTCAAATTTTTATCCGCAATAATTTTTTTCTCAAATTTTTATCCGCAATAACCCACAGGTTTGGTAATCCTGGTCACGGGACCCAATTTGTTGTGTCCCCCCTTGTATATTTTTAGGGCGGCACAACTTTTTGGACGAGATGCGTTCCTTGTTGTAACAATCAAAGCAAATTCCTGGACACACAATCAAGCTAACAGACATTTACAATAATGAGAACTGAGATATTTTTTCAGTTAACAATAAAATACACATTTATTAACAAAATTACCATCAAACATTCTACACATATGCAGTTCCCACTTTTGGGACAGATTCAACAATGTCTCTAGCATGGCCCCTTTCAATTAAGGGAACTTACAAGTATTTTTATCAACATTCCATAATGAAGAGCTACTTGCTCGTGACTCTGACAGTCCCTAACGGCTAAGACAGTTTTACTCTAGTTGCCGTGATGGCCGTTCACAGAAATACATTCAAATGCAAATGAAAAGTGGAGCCAGTTCCATTACAGTACAGTACCCCCTTACCTCAGCAAATCAGGAGTCCCTCGGGACGGCGATCATTGGCCGCCGCGCTCCAAGTTGCTGGGAGCCTTGGTTGTTTAGCGCTTCCCCTGCACATACTGTTCACACTTCGGGATTCTGCTGACTGGAGAGGACCATTGCTACCGACCATACAACCCGGACAAGAAGAAGAGACTGAATTGTTTTTCCAAAATTCTTTCTTCCTTTTTCGCAGGTCCCCCTTGTGGAAGTCACCTCCGTTCATGCGTGGCTGTACGGGATTGGCCAGAGTAGCCGAGGTGCCATTTATGCTTCACGTACCGTGAAGCATAAAAGTTTGAGAACCACTGATATGTATATTTTATTTTATTCCCATTGTTATACTATAAATATAGTTTTATCTATCTATCCAAGGGGTACGCCAGTTACATACACATTTCCAGGGGGTATGTGAAGCATAAAATATTGAGAACCACTGATATTTAGGTTTTATTTCATTCCCAATGTTATACTATAACTATAGATTTATCTATCTACGCAAGGAGTAAGCCAGTTGCATACACATTTCCAGGGGGTACGTGAAGCATAAAAGATTTAGAACCACTGATACACATTTTTTATTTTATTCCCTTTGTTGTACTATAACTATAGTTTTAGCTATCTATACAAGGGGTACGCCAGTTACATACACATTTCCAGGGGATACGTGAAGCATAAAAGATTGAGAACCACTGATATATATGTTTTATTTTATTCCTATTGTTATACTATAACTATAGCTTTATAGATCTATACAAGGGGCACGCCAGTTACATACACATTTCCAGGGGGTAAGTGAAGCATAAAAGTTTGAAAATCACTGATCTATATGTTATATTTTATTCTCATTGATATACTATAACTGTAGTTTTTGCTATCTATACAAGGGGTACGACAGTTACATGCATATTTCCAGGGAGTACGTCAAACATAAAAGATTGAGAACCGCTGATATATTTGTTTTATTTTATTCCTATTGTTATACTATAACTATAGCTTTATAGATCTATACAAGGGGCACGCCAGTTACATACACATTTCCGGGGGGTACGGGAAGCATAAAAGTTTGAGAACCACATAAATATATGTTTTATTTTATTCCCATTGTTATACTATAACTATAGTTTCATCTATCTATAAAAGGTGTACGCCAATTACATACTCATTTCAAGGGGGTACGTGAAGAATAAAAGGTTGAGAACCAAATAAATATATGTTTTATTTTATTCCCAATGTTATACTATAACTATAGTTTCATCTATCTATAAAAGGGGTACGCCAATTACATACACATTTCAAGGGGGTACGTGAAGAATAAAAGGTTGAGAACCGCTAATATAAATGTCTTATTTTTTTCCCATTGTTATACTATAACTATAGTTTTGTCTATCTATAGAAGGGGCACGCCAGTTACATACACATTTCCAGGGGGTACGTGAAGCATAAAAGATTGAGAACCACTGATATATATGTTTTATTTTATTCTCATTGTTATACCATAAATATAGTTTTCTCTATCTATAGAAGGGGCACGCCAGTTATATACACATTTCCAGGGGGTAGGTGAAGCATAAAAATTGAGAACCAGTGATATATATGTTTTATTTTATTCCCATTGTTATACTGTAGCTATAGCTTTATAGATCTATACAAGGGGCACGCCAGTTACATACACATTTCAAGGCGGTACGTGAAGTATAAAAGATTGGGAACCACTGATATGTATGTTTTATTTTATTCCTATTGTTATACTATAACTATAGCTTTATAGATCTATACAAGGGGCACGCCAGTTACATACACATTTCCGGGGGGTACGGGGGGTAAAAAATTCCGGGGGGTAAAAAATTGAGAACCACTGATATATTTGTTTTATTTTATTCCCATTGTTGTACTATAACTATAGTTTTAGCCATCTATACAAGGGGTACGCCAGTTACATACACATTTACAGGCGGTACGTGAAGCATAAAAGATTGAGAACCACTAATATATATGTTTTATTTTATTCCTATTGTTATACTATAACTATAGCTTTATAGATCTATACAAGGGGCACGTCAGTTACATACACATTTTCTGGGGGTACGAGAAGCATAAAAGATTGAGAACCACTAATATATATGTTTTATTTTATTCCTATTGTTATACTATAAATATAGCTTTATAGATCTATACAAGGGGCACGCCAGTTACATACACATTTCCTGGGGGTACGTGAAGCATAAAAGATTGAGAACCACTAATATATATGTTTTATTTTATTCCTATTGTTATACTATAACTATAGCTTTATAGATCTATACAAGGGGCACGCCAGTTACATACACATTTCCTGGGGGTACGTGAAGCATAAAAGATTGAGAACCACTGATATATATGTTTTATTTTATTCCCATTCTTTAATATAACTATAGTTTTTGCTATCTATACAAGGGTTACGCCAGTTACATACACATTTCCAGGAATGACGTGAAGCATAAAAGATGGAAAACCACTGATATATATGTTTTATTTTATTCCAATTTTTATACTATAACTATACTTTTATCTATATATACAAGGGGTACGCCAGTTACATACACAGTTCCAGGCGGTACGTGAAGCATAAAAGATTGAGAACCACTGATACATATGTTTTATTTTATTCCCATTGGTATACCATATCTATCTACAAAGGGGTACGCCAGTTACATATACATTTCCAGCCGGTACGTGAAGCATAAAAGATTTAGTACCACTGATATATATGTTTTATTTATTCCCATTTTTATACTATATAGTTTTGTCTATCAATACAAAGGGTACGCCAGTTACATAAACATTTCCAGGGTATACGTATAGCATAACAGGTTGAGAACCACAGATATATATATATGTTTCATTTTATTCCCATTTTTATACTATAACTAGAGTTTTATTTATCTATACAAGGGTTATGCCAGATGCATACACATTTCCAGGGAGTACGTGAAGCATAAAAAATTGAGAACCACTAATATATATGTTTTATTCCCATTGATATACTATAACTATAGTTTATCTATCTATACAAGGGGTACGTCGGTTACATACACATTTCGAGGCGGTACGTGAAGCATAAAAGATGGATAACCACTGATATATATGTTTTATTTTATTCCAATTGTTATACTATAACTATACTTTTATCTATATATACAAGGGGTACGCCAGTTACATACACAGTTCCAGGCGGTACGTGAAGCATAAAAGATTGAGAACCACTGATACATATGTTTTATTTTATTCCCATTGGTATACCATATCTATAGTTTTATCTATCTACAAAGGGGTACGCCAGTTACGTACACATTTGCAGGCGGTACGTGAAGCATAAAAGATTTAGTACCACTGATATATAAGTTTTATTTTATTCCCACTGTTATACTATATAGTTTTGTCTATCTATACAAGGGGTACGCCAGTTACATAAACATTTCCAGGGTATACGTATAGCATAACAGGTTGAGAACCACAGATATATATATATATGTTTCATTTCATTCCCATTGTTACACTATAACTCTAGTTTTATCTATCTATACAAGGGGTACGCCAGTTAAATACACATTTGTAGGGGGTACGTCAAGCATAAAAGGTTGAGATCCACTGATATATATGTTTTATTTTATTCCTATTGTTATACTATAACTATAAATTTATCTATCTATACAAGGGGTACGCCAGTTACATACACATATCCAGGCGGTTTGTGATGCATAAAAGGTTGAGATCCACTGATATATATGTTTTATTATATTCCCATTGTTATACTATAACTATAGTTTTATTTATCTATACAAGGGGTACGCCAGTTACATATACATTTCCAGGCGGTACGTGAAGCATAAAAGGTTGAGAACCACTGATATATATGTTTTATTTTATTCCCATTGTTATACTATAACTATAGATTTATCTATCCTATACAAGGGGCACGCTAGTTACATACACATTTCCACGGGGTACGTGAAGCATAAAAGATTGAGAACCGCTAATAAATATGTTTTATTTTATTCCAATTGTTATAATATAACTATAGTTTTTTCTATCTATACAAGGGTCACGCCAATTACATACACATTTCCAGGGGGTACGTGAAGAATAAAAGTTTTGAGAACCGCTGATATATATGTTTCATTTTATTCCAATTGGTATACTATAACTAGAGTTTTATCTATCTACGCAAGAAGCATGTCAGTTACATACACATTTCCACGGGGTACGTGAAGCATAATAGATTGAGAAACACTGATATATATGTTTTATACTATTCCAATTGTTATATAATATCTATAGTTTTATCTATCTATGCAAGTTACATATACATTTCTAGGGGGTACGTGAAGCATAAAAGATTGAGAATCACTGATATATTTGTTTAATTTTATTCCCATTGTTATACTATAACTATAATTTTATCTATCTATACAAGGAGCATGCCTCTTACATACACATTTCCAAGGTGTACATGAAGCATAATATGTTGAGAACCACTGATATGTATTTTTTATTTTATTCCCATTGTTATACTCTAAAACTACATTTTTATCTATCTATGCAAGGGGTACGCGAGTTATATACACATTTCCAGGGGGTACGTAAAGCATAAAATGTTGAGAACCACTGATACGTATGTTTTATTTTATTCCCATTGTGATACCATAACTATAGGTTTATCTATCTATACCAGGGGCACTCCAGTTACATACACATTTCCAGGGGGTACATGAAGCATAAAAGTTTGAGGACCACTGATATATATATATATGTTTTATTCCCATTGTTATACTATAGCTATAATTTTGTCTATCTATATAAGGGGTACGCCAGTTACATACACATTTCCAGGCGGTATGTGAAGCATAAAAGATTGAGAACCACTGATATATATATGTTTTATTTCATTCCCATTGTTACCCTAAAACTATAGTTTAATCTATCTATACAAGGGTTACGCCAGTTACATACACATTTCCAGGCGGTACATGAAGCATAAAACATTTAATGCCACTGATATATATGTTTTGTTTTATTCCCATTATTATATTATTACTATAGTTTTATCTATCCATACAAGGGGTACGCCAGTTACATACATATTTCCAGGAGGTACGTGAAGCATAAAAATTAAGATCTACTGATATATATGTTTTTTTTAATTCCCATCATTATACTATAACTATAGTTTCATCTATCTATACAAGGGGTACGCCAGTTACATACACATTTCCAGGGAGTACGTGAAGAATAAAAGTTTGAGAACCGCTGATATATATGTTTTATTTTATTCCAATTGGTATACTATAAGTACAGTTTTATCTATCTATGCAAGGGGCACGTCAGTTACATACACATTTCCAGGGGGTACAGTCGCTCAAAAAAGTATCCGAACGCTATGGTTGATTAAAAAAATTCAGAAAAAATATCTGGCAACGATTTTTTCAGAATTTAATGATCTGGCATCCTTCGTGTGCAGTACACGAAAGATGCCAGATCACTAATTTCTGAAAAAATCGTTGCCAGATATTTTATTTGCATGTTGTAGTCAACCATGGCGTTCGGATACTTTTTTGAGCGACTATACATGAAGCATAAATGATTGAGAATCACTTATATATATGTTTATTTTATTCCCATGGTTATACTATAACTATAGTTTCAACTATCTATACAAGGGGTACGCCAGTTACATACACATTTCCAGCATAAACGTCAAACATAAATGATTGAGGACCACTGATATATGTTTTATTTTATTCCCATTTTTATATATAACTATAGTTTATTTTTCTATACTAAAGGTACGCCAGTTACATACACATTTCCAAGGGGTACGTGAAGCATAAAAGATTGAGAACCACTGCATTACACTATACATTTAGTACAATCAACCCAAAAGCATTCGCTTATATAAGTTTTAGTTAGCATTACATAAAATAACAAAAACAAGTTCATTTCTCACAAATTAATTTCAACGTAATGAACTAAAGGAAGTTGATTGTGACAAACTCTAATAATCTCGCATTTGTGCATACATAAAAAGGAGTATTTTCATTTAAAGACGAAGGCAAAAAAAAAGAAAACACGTTTTCTCCATAAGGTAGGGGAAAGTACAACAGTAAAAATTTGAATTCAAATTTTTATCGTAGAACTAAAATCCGAGTCGAATATATGTGAGAGATAAACTTTAATATTTTCTTAAAGATAAATGCTCCACCAATACAATTTCGAAGCTCAATAAGTAACTGATTAATCATTTTAGGAGGTAAATATAAAATATGTTTAAATAACATTTCGTTTTTTACAAGTGGAAGTATATACTTTTTGCCATCCAAACGAAAATTATAATGATCTACTTTTAATTTAAAAAAATGATTATGCTTATCAATATAAATCATCAATTTATAAACATACAAGTGACTGAAGTTCAGCAGTTTTAAATTGTGACGAGTGTTATTTCCATTTTGATAAATACTCCCATCAGATACCTTTTAATAATTTTATTTTAGAGAGCAGTCAGTAGTTTCAGGATTGACCTATAAGTACCACCATAGCATAGTAGCTCATAATATTCTGCAGTAGGAGTTCTCAACGTGAGGAACGTGGTAAAATTTTTGGGGTACGCCGTAAGAGCTCAAAAGTCGCTAGATCTAGTAACAAAGTAAAAATAACCATTGTTATACTATAACTATTGTTTTATCTACCTATACAAGGGGTACGCCAGTTACACAAACCTTTCCAGGGGGTACGTGAAGAATAAAAGTTTGAGAATCACTGCTCTGCAGAATGAATCCAAGAATAATAAATTGTAACCAACATTTGGTGATTCACGGGTTTTTTTTAAAAAAATAATACACTTTATACAACATTGCTCGAAGTTTTTTGATTAACATCTGAACGTGTGGCCTCCAATTCAGATTTTGATCAATTGTTATTCCCAAATACTTTATTTCATCCACTCTATCAATAGGCATTAATAAAATTACACTATCAGCGAAAAACTGACCATGAGCAAGGCGGAGTTTTTGCGGAGATAAATCTCGACGCTGACCGAGCTGGGACTCGAACCTGGGAACTGCTGATTGAGCCACCCCCTCTCGCGTGTAAGGGAGAGCCATACTTTGTGCACGTTAAAAAATACGTCGGATGACCTTGACAGGTGCTACCATCTCTCTCGTTACAGTTGTCCAGTTGGACCCTTTCCCCCAACTTTCTCCGAGTCCTAGGGGTTCTTGTGACCTGGCCATTTAGCCCATCACGTGAAAAAAAAAAGTGCCGCTCAGCGGCAAAACAACCCAATTTTCTGATCCTTAAAAACATATCGTTTAAAGTAAACACAATAGCTTTTTTTAGCAAATATTAAACCAAAAACATATATAAAGCACTTAAAATATGAATTCATCCTTACTTTTAATACAAATGGAGATTTCTAGACTCTTCTGTGCATGACCGTGACCAATTCAACCGGCTCAGTCTGATGTTTCCTAAGCGAACCAAACACATCAAATATCATATCATTGAAAGCGAGTGATATTTGCTCTGCACTTCAACGTTCCTCTATCTCGAACTGCATTTCAGTTTTTGCAGAGAGATAAAGCAGAAATGGATTGATCATTTCTTTTTCCTTTTGAGAACGGGTTTTTACTTTCTGGATGATATTAGCTATTCGTTACTTGGTCAAGTTATTAGTGTTCCTGACTATGGGGGGGGGGGGGGGGCTAGGTGAGCTTATGATACATATATTAAACCTCTGGAGCAGTAGTTCTCAACTTTTTATGCTTCACGTACCCCCTGGAAAGTGTATGTAACTGGCGTACCCCTTGTATAGATAGATAAAACTATAGTTATAGTATAACAATGGGAATATAATAAAACATATATATCAGTGGTTCTCAACTTTTTATGCTTCACGTACCCCCTGGAAATATGTATGTAACTGGCGTACCCCTTGTATGGATAGATAAAACTATAGTTATAGTATAACAATGGGAATATAATAAAACATATATATCAGTGGTTCTCAACTTTTTATGCTTCACGTACCCCCTGGAAATATGTATGTAACTGGCGTACCCCTTGTATGGATAGATAAAACTATAGTTATAGTATAACAATGGGAATATAATAAAACATATATATCAGTGGTTCTCAACTTTTTATGCTTCACGTACCCCCTGGAAATGTGTATGTAACTGGCGTACCCCTTGTATGGATAGATAAAACTATAGTTATAGTATAACAATGGGAATATAATAAAACATATATATCAGTGGTTCTCAACTTTTTATGC
Source organism: Ryuthela nishihirai (assembly GCA_038380435.1). Classification (NCBI taxonomy): domain Eukaryota; kingdom Metazoa; phylum Arthropoda; class Arachnida; order Araneae; family Heptathelidae; genus Ryuthela; species Ryuthela nishihirai. The sequence continues at coordinate 74,968,632 of JAWZYU010000006.1, forward strand.
TTCACGTACCCCCTGGAAATATGTATGTAACTGGCGTACCCCTTGTATGGATAGATAAAACTATAGTTATAGTATAACAATGGGAATATAATAAAACATGCTGGAACAACAGCAACGTTTCTGTACGCACGTGTTACCGTTAAAGTGTATAATTCAGTTATTTCATAGAATACCTAGTTATTTCATGAAATAACTGATCAAGTCAGTTAAAGCGTGTAATAAATTAATAATTCCACACTTTCACTAGTTATTCTATGAAATAATTAGGTATTCTATGAAATAACTAATGAAAGACAATTAAAGTGTAAAATAAACAATCTGACTGAATTATACAACATACAAAATGTTATTTACATAAAGACACAATAAAATCATTTGTTACAACAGGGATTACTAAAATGGCCTTTGGAATTGCCCTAATGTGCGAAGGCCAAGTACGAACGAATCAGTAAAGTGGTGAATCTCTTGAATACGAATCTTCGTGTCACGTGATTCAGTCCTCCGCATTATAAAAAACGCCCCGGATGAGCGGAGGCCAAGTGAGAACGAATCAGTAAAGTGATTCGTTCTCACTTGGCCTGCTCATTTTGGGGGCGTTTTTTATAATTCGGACGACTGATTCATGTTGACAGAGGGATGACCCTGGTTTCAACTTTACTCTCGGACACTAGAAATAGTCTTCTTTTTGTTTTTGTTGACTTTTGGTTACATTTCAGGGTAAAATGCAGTTTTTGTTCACTTCTCGTTGATGTTCTGAGAAACTTTTGAACTTTAACGATACGGAAGCCGTTAATGTGCACATTACCTAGGTAAAATGCGGAAAACTCTTGATTCCGCACGTTAACGGAGCAAATCAGTTAATCTGCAGATTAGCTAGGTAATGTGCACATTAACGGCTTTCGAGCTTTAGCGGTAACATATACATTAAATTTTGTACTTAACTTACACCCAGCTCTCACGGTGTACCCCAAAAACGTTTTCCGCGTACCCCACGTTGAGAACCCCTGGTCTAGAGGGAGTCCAAAACCATGTAATTAAGTGCATGTTATGAAAGCGAAGAAGTGAAAGTATAATTCAAGATTATCAAATATTGGGCATCTTGCAAGTGAGAAAAATATATATATTTTTAATTGTAATCAAACATGTAAAGAAAACTTGGAATGAACTAAACATCAGATCTTTTGCGGTTAATACTAGATCATACAAAAACTTATTATTGGAAGAGATTTTTGCAACAAAGAATATTATTACCAGGCATTACATTTATATATCCCCAAGATTACTGAATTTGATTCAAAATTATATAAAGGATGTAGTAAATATAAATGAATTTGTTAAAGAACTTAGAAAATGAATATTGGAGCTAAACTTAGAAAATGTTATATCAATTTTTATAAAGGGAAAAAAAGAACTGTATGGAAACATTAAATGTAAAATTATTCCTTAAATATTAAACGATCATGCCAAATGTAGGAACATGTTTTTTATTTATAAACCTCACAAACGAGCTTTACTCGTTTTATCCTATTACACTATCCTATTACTTTATCCTATTACATAAGGTGTGTGGTAATGTTTAATGTAATGGCAAAAGTACAAATAGAAAAATGAACAATACCAAATAACTTTGATTGTAAGAAATGAAATGCTTAGTTTAAAGTTATATATACACAGTCGTATCAAAATAATATGACTACCTACAATACATATACTATGGTAGGTGGTCATATTATTCTGATACGACTGTGCATATGTAAAATATGTATTCAAGTTTATTTGCATTATAGAGCAAAGATTTTAATTATTACTTTGTGACAACCATGCACTGTACGTGTACATAAAACAGAAAATAAACTTACATACTTACTAAATAGCGGGCCTGTCCAAAGCCTCGTGTCGTATTAAGCCTAAGCATTACGGTAGCAGAAGAGTCGATTTTCAAATACAGCGAAAATTGGCTAAGCCTGCAACAGAATCAAGTGCACGCTCTGCAGATTTATAGGGTTGGTTTATTTTACCTCTGAGGGGAACTTTTTTCCATACAATGGGCTAAATGGCCAGGTCACAAGGATCCCGAGGGCTCGGAGAAAGTTGGGAAGGGGAGCCATTGGGCAGTTTTAGGAGAGAGATGGTAGCACCTGTCAAGATCATCAGGCGTATTTTTTAACGTGCACAATGTACAGTCGCTCACAAAAATATCCGAACACTATGGTTGATTACAGAATTCAGAAAAAAATGTATGGCAACGATTTTCTTTAGAAATTAGTGATCTGGTAACCTTCGTGTACGTACACGAAAATCGTTGCGAGATATTTTTTTCTGAATTCTGTAATCAACCATAGCGTTCGGATACTTTTTGAGCGACTGAATGGCTCTCTCACACATGGACCCATGGCTTAACGTCCCATCTAACGGACGACGGCCTTTCCAAGCCCATCGGTGTCCTCTATTGACTGAGGACTGGGAAGGGGGAGTTTTGCGGAGATAAATCTCAACGCTGATCCAGCTGGGACTCGAAATTGGAAACTGAAGTCTGGCGCGCTACCGACTGAGCCACCCCCGCTCCTACTAGAATAAATGAATGGCATACAGGTACCGAATGGCATACAGATACAGATTAATGAATTTAATGCAATAAAATAAACCAGAGGTCTTTAATATTTTCTAAAAAAAAATCTCTTTACAGTATTTATCTGAAAAAATCGGGTTTTATCCTGAGTGGGATTCGAACCTACGTCTCTCAGAAATATGCCAGGTATGATAACCACTACACCATCAAAGACTAACCATTTCTTTCATCAATGTGACATATAGATATTCCTGAATATTCCCTACCACATCTCTGTCATGTTCCCGAACAATTCGGACAACTGTTGAGCTCCAGCCCTTTGGGCAACTGTTGAGCCCGAGCTAGTTGGACAAGTGTTTGTTTGTTGTTGAGCCCGAGCTAGTTGGACAATCAATTTGTAATCAACCATAGTGTTCGTCTTTACCCCAAACCATTTGGACAATTGTTGAGCCCCAGCCTGAGCTATTTGGACACTTGCTGAGCCCTAGTCCGCCGAGTCTGAATCACTTGGACAATTGATGAGCCCTAGCTTGAGCTATTTCGACAATTGCTGAAACCTAGTCCGCCGAGCCTGAATCACTTGGACAATGGTTGAGCCCCACCCTCAGTTATTTGGACAATTGCTGAGCTCTAGTCCGCCGAGCCTGAATCACTTGGGCAATTGATGAACCTCAGCTTCAGCTATTTCAACAATTGCCGAGCCCTAGTCCGCCGAGCCTGAATCATTTGGGCAATTGATGAGCCCTAGCTTGAGCTATTTGGACAACTGCTGAGACCTAGTCCGCCGAGCCTGAATCACTTGGACAATGGTTGATCCCCACCCTGAGCTATTTGGACAATTGCTGAGCCCTAGTCCGCCGAGCCTGAATCACTTGGACAATTGATGAGCCCCAGCCTGAGCTATTTGGACAAGTGCCGAGCCCTAGTCCGCCGAGCCTGAATCATTTGGACAACTGTTGAATCCAATTCGGAAAAAATGTGATAAAATGCACATATAAACAGAAATGCACGTCTATAATAAATTTTCTTATTTGCATATTAATAATGTTCTTCATTTGGTGACAAAATTAACACATTGATGATATATGGGACGAAAAGTGAGACAGATTGTAGCACCTGTCAAGACCGCGAATAAACGAAAAAAGAGCCATTCATTTATTAAACATAGAAAATGCCTAAAAAAATCAAAAGACGCATGGTACTTATTTTAAATTGTTAAAGACTTTTTAAATGGTTGAAATTATAATCAAATATTATTTTATTTCTATTTATATTTTTTTTCACAATTAAAAGAAATGTTTGAAATTTCAATTACTTTGATCCCGAAATGGTCTGTGCCACTTTGAACTCGACAAAGCCCGAGCCTGAAGTGTGCCACTTTCAGCTGGACAAATCCCGAAATGCCACTTTGAATTCGACAAAGCCCGAGCCCGAACTCATCTCTATTATACATGTACAGCCGCTCAAAAAATATCCGGACACTATGGTACAGAATTCAGAAAAAAATATCTGGTAACATCTTTTTTTAGAAATTAGTAATCTGACAACCTTCGTGTGCACAAAGGTTGCCAGATCACTAATTTCTAAAAGAAATCGTAGCCATATTTTTTTTCTGAATTTTGTAATCAACCATAGTGTTTATACATAAGGTTGCCAGATCACTAATTTCTAAAAAAAATCGTTGACAGATATTTTTTCTGAATTCTGTAATCAATCATAGTGTTCGGATATAAGGTTGCCAGATCATTAATTTCTAAAAAAAGTTGCCAGATATTTTTTCTGAATTTTGTAATTAACCATAGTGTTCGGATACAAGGTTGACAGATCATTAATTTCTAAAAAAATCGTTGCCAGGTATTTTTCTGAATTCTGTAATTAAACATAGTGTTCGGATATTTTTTTGAGCGACTGTACGTTATATTATTTTGATTTTAACAAAATGTATTATCCACATCAGTGTTAACCAAGCATATCCCATTTCCATCCTCCCATCAAAGAGTTTTTTTTATCCTTTTACTTGAATGCAAGAATTCTGATCAACATATTTCCGTTTCTTGTACAGTCGGTCAAAAAAGTATCCGAACGCTATGGTTGATTACAAAATTCAGAAAAAATATCTGGCATCGATTTTTTTAGAAATTAGTGATCTGGCTACCTTCGTGTACAATACACAAAGGTTGCCAGATCATTAATTTCTAAAAAAATCGTTGCCATATATTTTTTTTGAATTCTTTAATCAACCATAGCGTTCGGATACTTTTTTGAGCGATTGTACTTGCTCCTAGATAGGTGAATATTATTATCCTTTACCAGAAAGGACACACAACGCTTGACTTATTCAGAACTTTTCATGAGCGTCGTCCCTTATGATTAGCGCACTACCAACAAAAGCATCCCTTGAATCCAAATCCATAGCATCACATCCTTTATTTGCTTTAAGTTCGGCATAACATCCACGGGAGAATGAATTATTCCTCGTGACTCGATTGTTGTTCCTCCCTTTTGGAATATCAGTGAATGGATGTCTCGAGACGAAAGTCATTAGTCGACGATCATCGCTTAGAATTTAGCAGGTATTCAAGCACAGTGGGATCAGGTCACAATTCGTTTTGGAAAAATCGGTTCATCTCTCAGATTCAAATGATGCGGAATGCTGATTTGCGTGAAAAGCAACAATACACTGAAGGCGTGTTCGAAATCGCAGTTGGGAGGTAAGTGTAAGCGGTTATGGTTGCCATGGTAATCATTGTTATGCAAAGTAGTAGAGTCGTGCAACTTGCAAAGAACAACCAGTTCCTGTGTAAATATGATTTAGGAACGCCAGATGTTGCACGTGCTGGTAAACGAGGATGTTTTATTTTTGGATTCATCATCACCACAGCGGCGAGAAAATTAATTTCGAGGGGGGGGGGGGCGGAATCTTCAGCAAAAGTAATCGCAAGTATAGCTTTTGATAATTCTTCTATTGAGCTTTTGTTGAGTAAAAGTAGAAATATTTTATCTGGTGCGGATCTTTTGGGCTCAATCAAGATGGCATCCTTTAATTAAAAGTTTAGATATAATCTGTTAAAGTACTAAGAGATGATTTTAAACAGAGTTTCTGAAAACAGGTTTGAAAATAACATTCTTCAGCTGCAGCTGTTTACTCGTTCAACTCTTAATGAAATGTTTCAATCTAAAAATTGTATTTTGAAATGAAATTGAAATAATTATATTCAGTTTATTCAGGCTGAAAAGCTTTTTGATATTGCGTTGATGCCAATTGTAGAGAATTTATTCAAGTTTATGAGCATTTCCGATATAAAAAAAATGATTGAAAAATATTAGCATACATATACGAACATTTCTATTTAAATGAAAGTTCTTTAATACTTTTACAGGGCTTACCGTTTGAAGTGGGTTGGTTTGTTTACCACTGAGCTGCACTTTTTCTGCATACAATGGGCTAAATGGCCAGGTCACAAGGACTCCGAGGGCTCAGAAAAGGTTGGGGGGAGGGGACACACTGGACTACTTGGGTATTATACAGGAACTGGCTCTTAGGAGAAATTCCTTTTGAAATTCATCGCTGTCTGCGAGCCTACTCTTGTTAGACCTCAAAAGCTTTTGTATATTGTTATATTGTTAAACATTATCTGAAATAAAAATTATCTATTTATTTTACAGCCGTCCTGTGACCGAGTGGTTAGCGCGCTTGGCTACTGATCTAAGGTACCTGGGTTCAAGCCCAGGGTAAGGCATGGATGTATGTGTCGTTTTTCTGCTCAGGTCCTGCCATCCTCTCAGACCTTCTACTATGGCATATAAACTGACAGGCTCCTGTGCAGTTGCTTGAGAGGGTATTTATTTTTATTATCTATTTTATCTAGTTTTATGTGGTGTTTAGAACAGAAATTTAACTATGAGGAAAAAATAATAATTAACAAAAGTAAATAATAATAATGATTTATTAGGTCACATGTTCTTACAAATTACAAAGGATTGAAAAGAGTTTTCCAACGCATTATCTCTTTTTGTAACAGAAAGCAAGCAAATATTCACACACTTAGCAAGATTTTGTATAGGATGTAGGTGTGTAAAATAATTGCATTTGAGCAGGAGTCGCAGAAAAAAGCTGTTTGCGCAGCCTGACTAGCCTACGATTACTGTTTGAGTTGGGTTGTTTTACCTCTGAGCGGCACTTTTTTGCACACCATGGGCTAAATGGCCAGGTCACATGGACCCCGAAGGCTCAGAGAAGGTTAAGGGGAAGGGGACCCACTGGAACAACTGTTGGGAGACAGATGGTAGTCTCCCGTCAAGGCCATCCAGCGTGTTCTTTAACGTGCACAGGGTATGGCTCTCCCGCACACGGGGCCACGACTTAACGTCCCATCCGACGGACGGCGGCCTTTCCAAGCCCATCAGTGTCCCTACTGACCGTGGGCAGGGCGGGGAATTTTGCGGAAATAAATCTCAACGCTGACCCAGCTGGGACTCGAACCTGGGAACTACAGATTACGAGCCTGGCGCGCTACCGACTGAGCCACCCCTGTTTGAAGGTTGCATGGATATTTATTTGTAAGTGATGCTATATATAAAAATATTTTAATGTATATATAAGATATGTAATCTATATACTAAAAACTTAATATATTCTTATTAGATATTTGTAAAAGTCTTCAGTAAGCATTAAGAAGCATGGTAAAATAAAGCAAAGATCAATGATAAAAAAACGAATATTGCAATGTGGAAAACAAAGACAAAGCTAATGCCCAACCAGTTTTTGAAAACAAGTAATAAAATTTGAAACATGTGGTAACACACACGACGTTTTTATCTCTTAGCAAATACAAAATGTTTCGAATTTTTTGCATATTATATCTGATTATATATTTAATGTAAAATCATAATTGAAATCTATAAGCATTTGAAAGAGCCACTCTATCGAAAATAAAGACTCTATTCGTCTTTCGTTTATTAAAATAAAGACCCCATCGAATATTTTATTCAGATTTTAAGTATCAAAAATATTTTTGTTTTTAAAACGAACTAAACATATCATTTTTTGTTCTTTATATCTATATTTATCTTAAACTTTAGAAGCTAGAAAAACAAAATATGTTTTTATTATATTTTAATTCGAAATGGAACCTTGTATGACAAACGAAATCTCTCGAATTTTTGTTACAATCATTTCTTCGCAGATAATCCCCTGAAGTGTGACGCTGACATGAAATGGATTGTGAAAATCAAAGAGAAGTGAAAATTATCCGGGTCAACATGCGAAGGGCCAAAACGATTAAGAGGAAAAGACTTTGCTGATTTAAGATCAGAAGATTTTCATCAGGAAGTTAACATTGCAAGAGATGAAATGGACAGCTAAGTTTTTCAATTTCCTCATGTCTAATATTTTAATAACAACATATTAACATAATGAAGATATTCCTAAACATTCGCAATTTTTGTTAACAAAGAATTCAGAAAAAATGTACTTAAATTGTTGCATTAAAATCGCACTTTATTAAAGGCTCTGAATTGATATTTGTGTTTAAATTAATTGTATTATAATCGTAAACATTGATGACATCGCCAGATTATTAGGAAATTTAAAAAAAGTACTAGTGCAGAATTGATAACTGAATGCAGAAATCGCTTTTCCTTGTCAAATGATTTGGAAACCAAACACTGAAAGAAATACACGAATATTGAAGTGAAGTGTAAATATCTTTGAAGCCATTATGCACTTCTACAACTGATGTCAAGTACGGAGAAAACTCTAATTATTAATACAATTTTTTAACCGAACTTTATCTCATTACATTTCCTGATAACTCTCCTCTTAAAAGTCATTATAGTGCTCAACGTCGAAGATCAAAGGTTCCCGTTTCACTGAAAGGTATGTGATTTTATCAAGTAATTAATCTTTCGTTTCAAGTGACACCAGAAATTTTTATTTTGAAATTTGTTACAAATGGGCTAAATATAACGCGTCGATTTCAAAATTTACGTTTTTGAGGGTTTTTTAATTACGGGGGAAAGTAATTTATTATTTTTAAAGGAACTAAGATGAATTGAGTTTCAAGAATAATATATCTCATGATATCAAGATCATCTTTTCCATTTCCAAAATTTTAAAGGCTGAATTAAAGCTTATTTATTATACTTAAATTCTTGTTTCGAATGGTTTATATCAGTGATTCTCAAAATTCTCGAGTCCGCGGACCCCCTAACTCATACTTCCGAGACTGCGGGCCCCTAACTCAGAGTTTTTCGAGTCTGCGGACCCTGTAAATCAAACTTTCAAGTCTGCGGACCTTTTGACTCATACCTCTGATACTGCGGGGCCAATGAGATCTTTCGCGTCTGAGGATCCTTCAACTCAAACTTTCGAGACTATATACCGCCTAACTCAGAATTTTAGAGTCTGCCGACCCCCTGACTTTTTCGAGTCTGCAAACCCTCTAAGTCAAATTTGCTTTTCTAGACTGCGGACTCCTACTCAGACTTTCGGGGCGGGGGTGGCTCAGTCGGTAGCGCGCCAGGCTCGTAATCTTTAGTTCCCAGGTTCGAGTCCCAGCTGGGTCAGCATTGAGATTTATCTCCGCAAAATTCCCCGCCCTGCCGTCGGTCAGTAGGGGACACCGATGAGCTTGGAAAGGCTGCCGTCCGTCGGATGGGATGTTAAGCCGTGGCTCCGTGTGCGGGAGAGCCATACCCTGTGCACGTTAAAGAACACGCTGGATGGCCTTGACGGGAGGCTACCATCTGTCTCCCAACAGCTGTTCCAGTGGGTCCCCTCCCCCAACCTTCTCTGAGCCTTCGGCGTCCATGTGACCTGGCCATTTAGCCCATGGTGTGCAAAAAAGTGCCGCTCAGAGGTAAAACAACCCAAAACAACAACTCGGACTTTTCGAGTCTGCTGACCCTCTAACTCACATTTTCCAGACTACGGACCCCCTAACTCAGATCTTTATAATCTCTGATTCCCAAATTCAACGTTTCTAGTCTAACGATCCCCTAAATCAAAATTTTCATGTCAGCGGTCCCCCTAACAACACATTGCCAACTCAAAAAACCCCTCACCTTTTCTCATTTAAATTACCGATATATCAGCTCAAAACAAAGGCTAATAAAATATTTAATATATTTTAATTCTTGTACCATGTTTTCAAAACGATCATATCTGTTACAGCGAAATGTTTAACAGGGTCGTTTAATGACAGTTTTTTTTCTAACATGCTAGGAAGACTAAACTAATCTCCCAGACCCTCTAGAAGCCCCTCAAGGATCCCTAGGGGGTACACGGACCCCACTTTGAGAACCATTGGTTTATATTATTGACTAACAGATTTACCCACATATGCACTGGAGATGAAACAATATAAAACCTCTAGGAATACTATTGGTAAGATTAAACACTTGTAAGGTTTCAAAGAAAATTTGCCTAAAAAAATTAGAATTTGTCCCTTTAGATAAACATTAAATTGCTACATTGACTGTAAAAAAAGCTATCCTACAATCATTTGAGTGGAAATTACTTACATCGTTCCTTAATAGTTGTGTTGTTTTACCTCTGAGCGGCACTTTTTTACACACCATGGACTAAATGGCCAGGTCACATGGACCCCGCAGGCTCAGATAAGGTTGGGGGTGGGGACCCACTGGAAGAGCTGTTGGGAGACAGATGGTAGCCTCCCGTCAAGGCCATCCTGCGTGTTCTTTAACGTGCACAGGGTATGTCTCTCCCGCACACGGCGCCACGGCTTAACGTCCCATCCGACGGACGGCGGCCTTTCCAAGCCCATCGGTGTCCCCTACTGACCGTGGGCAAGGCGGGGATTTTTGCGGAGATAAATCTCAACGCTGACCCAGCTGGGACTCGAACCTGGGAACTACAAATTGCAAGCCTGGCGCGCTACCGACTGAGCCACCCCGCCCCGTTCCTTAATAGACTAGGTATTTAAAATGAGATGCTCGAATAACTGGCAAACAAGTAGCAATGGTGACGTCACAAAATTTTATTTTACAATTTGTTACAAATGGAATAAATGTAAGATATTTATTTCGAATTTTACATTTTTGAAGGATTTCCTTTTTTCATTTCGAGGGAATTTAATTTGTGGTTTTTAAAGACATTAAGTGGAATTTAGTTTCAAGAGAAAACATGTCTTGCTAAATTCGAAACGTTCTGCGACATTTCAAAATTTTAAATGCTGAATTAAATCTTATTAATTCTGTTTTTATTCCAGTTTTGAATGGATTATGTTATCGACTAGCAGATTTACCCAGCTTTGCTTGGATCTTTAATTCAATTAGATTCAATTTGTTAAAATGTGGAGCAAATGACACATCTTGGGAGTTTAGCGAAGGTAAATTCTTGGTATATCGGCCTTGTGTTATAGGAGGTGTTGGCTGGGTGGTCGCACTGATTAGCAGATTTACAGATATGTACAACATCTTTGTTACCCACAAAACAAAAATATACAAATCTATTTACAACACATCGACCTTTACTAGGGCCTCAAACTCTACTGCAAATGTGGCCGAACAATGTACCGAACTTACAGAGACTGCTTCTCTGTCTCTCGCTGCTCGCTCTGACCAAAGAAGACACAAGCCAAAGTTTTTCTCCTTCTCACTAGCACTCGGTCACTTAGAGCCCTTTGTCCATACAGTGGCCAAAGGTGTTGGTCATCGCGTCCTCACTACCTACCTACCAAGGGAGCAAATTGAGACCCATGTGGGCCCTCCCACATCCAGCTGCAAGACACTTTGGTTTGCTTGGCGCTTGGAGGGTTGTTGTTTTGTTGTTTTACCTCTGAGCGACACTTTTTGCACACCATGGGCTAAATGGCCAGGTCACATGAACCCCGAAGGCCCAGAGAAGGTTGGGGGAGGGGACCCACTGGAAGAGCTGCTGGGAGACATATGGTAGCCACCCGTCAAGGCCATCCAGCGTGTTCTTTAACGTGCACAGGGTATGGCTCTCCCGCACAAAGAGCCACGGCTTAACGTCCCATCCGACGGACGGCGGCCTTTCCAAGCCCATCGGTGTCCCCTACTGACCGTGGGCAGGGCGGGGAATTTTGCGGAGATAAATCTCAACGCTGACCCAGCTGGGACTCGAACCTGGGAACTACAGATTATGAGCCCGGCGCGCTACCGACTGAGCCATCCCCGCCCGGCCCTGTGTGAAAATTTGGTTCGTATTTAGTGCATCTAGGTTTCTTGGGGCGGGGGTGGCTCAGTCGGTAGCGCGCCAGGCTCGTAAACTGTAGTTCCCATGTTCGAGTCCCAGCTGGGTCAGCGTTGAGATTTATCTCCGCAAAATTCCCCGCCCTGCCCACGGTCAGTAGGGGACACAGATGGGCTTGGAAAAACCGCCGTCCGTCGGATGGGACGTTAAGCCGTGGTCCCGTGTGCGGGAGAGACGTATCCTGTGCACGTTAAAGAACACGCTAGATGGCCTTGACGGGAGGCTACCATCTGTCTCCCAACAGCTGTTCCAGTGGGTCCCCTCCCATACCCTTCTCTGAGCCTTCGGGGTCCATGTGACCTGGCCATTTAGCCCATTGTGTGCAACAAAGTGCCGCTCAGAGGTAAAACAACCCAACCCGGTTTGGAAGAAGAGTCTCAAACTCAAGTCACATAAGACTCAAATTAGTTTCTTCTCAGTATGTGACGGTTTGCTCTGATTTTTGAATAATAAGAGAAACATAATTACTTACATTGCCATTTTAATGTTATATACTTTAATAACAAAACATATACCTAAATTTCCTTTGCAGTGGCTTTATCCTTTACTAAACGCAACAATGCATCATATGCATCCTCGTGGGATATCTTTCAATTTACTTGAGGGGCGGGGGTGGCTCAGTCGGTAGCGCGCCAGGCTCGTAATCTGTAGTTCCCAGGTTCGAGTCCCAGCTGGGTCAGCTTTGAGATTTATCTCTGCAAAATTCACCGCCTTGCCGACGGTCAGTAGGGGACACCGATGGGCTTGGAAAGGCCGCTGTCCGTCGGATGGGTCGTTAAGCCATGGTCCCGTGTGCGGGAGAGTCATACCCTGTGCACCTTAAAGAACACGCTGGATGGCCTTGACGGGAGGCTACCATGTGTCTCCCAACAGCTGTTCCAGTGGGTCCCCTCCCCCAACCTTCTCTGAGCCTTCGGGGTCCATGTGACCTGGCCATTTAGCCCATGGTGTGTAAAAAAGTGCCGCTCAGAGGTAAAACAACCCAACAACCCAACCCAATCCAAATAACTTCGAAATCAATGCGGTACAATCCGGTACATGAGTAGTGGCAACCAAATTTTTTTCTGTATAATACCGGTCAAAGGGTAGTACAAACCAAATTTTTTCGGTACAATCCGGTACAAGAATATTTACGAACGAAAATTTTTTCTCCTGTCCGGTACAAGAATATTTACGAACGAAAATTTTTTCTCCTGTCCGGTACATAAGTAGAATAATCGAAATTCATTTTCGTACAATACGTCACGAAAGAGTAGTACAAACGAAATTCTTTTTTCATACAATACGTGACGAAAGAGTAGTACAAAATGAATACTTTTTCGCTGCAAACCGGTAGATGAGTAGCAGAAACGCTTTTTTTACTGTACAATCCAGCACAACCATAGCACAAACGAACATTTCTTTCGTTAGAATCCGGTACAAAGTGTGGTACAAACGAAATTTTTTCCCGATACAAGAGTAGTGCAAACGAAATTTTTGCGGTAAGATCCCGCACAAGAGTAGTACAACCGAACTTTTTGCGATAAGATCCGGTACAAGGGTAGTACAACCGAACTTTTTCGCGGTAAGATCCCGTACAAGAGTAGTGCAACCGAAAGTTTTGCGGTAAGATCCCGTACAAGAGTAGTACAACCGAACTTTTTGAGGTAAAATCCCGTACAAGAGTAGTACAACCGAACTTTTTTAGGTAAGATCCCGTACAAGAGTAGTAGAACCGAACTTCTTGCGGTAAGATCCCGTACAAGAGTAGTACAACCGAACTTTTTGAGGTAAAATCCCGTACAAGAGTAGTGCAACCGAACTTTTTGCGGTAAGATCCCGTACAAGAGTAGTACAACCGAAATTTTTGCGGTAAGATCCCGTACTAGAGTAGTACAACCGAACTTTTTGCGGTAAGATCCCGTATAAGAGGAGTACAACCGAACTTTTTGCGGTAAGATCCCGTACAAGAGGAGTACAACCGAAATTTTTGAGGTAAGATCCCGTACAAGAGTAGTACAACCGAACCTTTTGCGGTAAGATCCCGTACAGGAGTAGTAGAACCGAAATTTTTGCGGTAAGATCCCGTACAAGAGTAGTAGAACCGAATTTCTTGCGGTAAGATCCCGTAGAAGAGTAGTACAACCGAACTTTTTGCGGTAAGATCCCGTACAAGAGTAATACAACCGAACTTTTTGCGGTAAGATCCCGTACAAGAGTAGTACAACCGAATTTCTTGCGGTGAGATTCCGTACAAGAGTAGTAGAACCGAAATTTTTGCGGTAAGATCCCGTACAAGAGTAGTACAACCGAACTTTTTGCGGTAAAATCCCGTACAAGAGGTGTACAACCGAAATTTTTGCGGTAAGATCCCGTACAAGAGTAGTACAACCGAACTTTTTGAGGTAAGATCCCGTACAAGAGTAGTACAACCGAACCTTTTGCGGTAAGATCCGGTACAAGAGAAGTACAACCGAAATTTTTGCGGTAAGTTCCCGTACAAGAGTAGTACAACCGAACTTTTTGAGGTAAGATCCCGTACAAGAGTAGAACAACTGAACTTTTTGCGGTAACATCCCGTACAAGAGTAGTACAACCGAAATTTTCGCGGTAAGATCCCGTACAAGAGGAGTACAACCGAAATTTTTGCGGTAAGATCCTGTACAAGAGGAGTACAACCGAAATTTTTGCGGTAAGATCCCGTACAAGAGTAGTACAACCGAAATTTTTGCGGTAAGATCCCGTACAACCGAAATTTTCGCGGTAAGATCCCGTACAAGAGTAGTAGAACCGAACTTTTTGCGGTAAGATCCCGTACAAGAGTAGTACAACCGAAATTTTTGCGATAAGATCCCGTACAAGAGCAGTACAACCGAATGACATCGCAAATATGTAGAAATCCCTAGTTGGGAGTAGGCTATCGTTTCTTGAGCCTCCCACTCTGAAAGTCAAATATCTTTTCAATAAATGCGCTACAAATAAAAATGTTTGGGGTATAATCCGATTCAAACGAATGGCATCACTAAAATTTCGAAATCGGTTTGTGGGGGCCAGTGAAATGCATCTGATGATTACGGGGTCAGAAAGCTATTCATGAGTCGATCATGAATTGCCACCTTCCCTGCATTGTCTCGCCGCCCTGTGACTTGCAATATATCAGGACGAAGCCAATATAAGAAGGTACTCCTCTATACAAAGGAACGAGATAAAGTAGAAACTCTATTAGTCTTCTCGTCATTTCTCATACAACATTCAAATACGTAAATAGGTGTAGACCGGTGTTAAGTAAAAAAGTTCTAACAGCTTGACAAAGTATGAGCTTCTTTTCCTTAGTTTTCATTTCTTTTGTTGGATTGTTTTACCTCTGAGCGGCACTTTTTTGCACACCATGGGCTAAATGGCTAGGCCACAAGGACCCCGAAGGCTCAGAGAAGGTTGGGGCAGGGGACCCACTGGAACAGCTGTTGGGAAACAGATGGTAACCTCCCGTCAAGGCCATCCGGCGTGTTCTTTAACGTGCACAGGGTATGGCTCTCCCGCACACGGGGCCACGGCTTAACGTCCCATCCGACGGACGGCGGCCTTTTCCAAGCCCATCGGTGTCCCCTACTGACCGTGGGCAGGGCGGGGAATTTTGCGGAGATAAATCTCAACGCTGACCCAGCTGGGACTCGAACCTGGGCACTACAGATTACGAGCCTGGCGCGCTACCGACTGAGCCACCCCCGCTGTTGTGGAAGATGTTATTTGTTTCACTTAAATGAGAGAGAAATCCGATATCAATCATGAAGGATATAATTACACATATTGAGTAGTTTTTCCACAAGATTACCCTGTTTTTGCCTTATGATTTTTGACAACCATTTTGTATGCATTAAAACATCTCGTAAAAGTTTTTATATTAAATTTCAAAATTTTCAATGGTGGAAGTTGTTATTTTTAAAAGGATATTAAAATTGAAATCTGATATTATTATAAAATAAATAAATGGGAACATTGAATGTTTATTTCTAGAAGATTATTGTATTTTAGCGTTCTGATTTAGGAGAACCCTTTTCTTTGCATCTAATGCCAATTTCATTCCATTTCAGCCAAATATCAAGAAAGCCTAAAGTACAAAAAAATATTTCTGAAGATCGTCACTGTATGGAAAAGTTAGAAAAATATACTCCGAGAGACATGCATATAAAGAAATATTTTACTGAAAATAATTAATTTATTGTTGAAACGAAAAGTTTACGTTGTATAAGTTATCCCAATAACAGAATTAGAAAAAACAAACACTTTCGAAATTGGAAAATGATTTTGGTTACTTTTATAACAGTGCCCATCATTTGTTTGATGTGTACCGATTTAAGTGATGCTGAATGCCATGGAGTAAAAGATATTCCTTACTGTACATGGGAATGTGACCTTTCTTCGACAAGATTGACCTGCAGTTTCCTTCATTCACCTGCCCAGCTATTACTCATATCCGCAGCATTGCATGGTATCGAATTTGGGGAATTATGGTTCAAAGACTCTAAGTTGAGATTCTGGCCTTCGGGTATCTTTAGTGGTATAGCGGCCGAACATCTGACTTTTACGAATTGCGAGATATTGACGTTTAATGATGGTGGATATTTGGACGCCCTGGATGCACAGGTGAAGGATCTGCATGCTATTAGCACCAACTTGATTAGCCAAGGGAAGTGGAAATTCGATGTAGGATCTCTGAAGGGACTGAAGAAGTTAGTAATAAGCAGTAAAAAGATTCCCAAACTGACAAATTCCATTTCCTCAATTTTGCCAGAAGAGTTGGAAAACTTGCAATTCAATTTTTGTGAAATAGAAGAGATTGAAGATGGATTTTTCACACCACTAAAGAACTTAGAATACCTATTCCTTGAATTTAACAAAATTAAGAACTTGCCTACAGAGTTGGGGACATTTTCACAACTGAAAAAATCACATTTATGGTAAGCATTCAAATTTTCTTAAAATTATAGTTTTAAGTATTGCACTGGGAAGGAGGATGTGTTGACATTCAGTAACATCTGTCTCTGTAAGTAATACACCTGACTCGTAGTCTGATTTGGGGCGGGGGTGGCTCAGTCGGTAGCGCGCCAGGCTCGTAATCTGTAGTTCCCAGGTTCGAGTCCCAGCTGGGTCAGCGTTGAGATTTATCTCCGCAAAATTCCCCGCCCTGCCCACGGTCAGTAGGGGACACCGATGGGCTTGGAAAGGCCGCCGTCCGTCGGATGGGACGTTAAGCCGTGGCCCCGTGTGCGAGAAAGACACCCTGGGCACGTTAAAGAACACCCTGGATGGCCTTGACGGGTGGCTACCATCTGTCTCCCAACAGCTGTTCCAGTGGGTCTATTCCCCCACCCTTCTCTGAGCCTTCGGGGTCCATGTGACCTGGCCATTTAGCCCATGGTGTGCAAAAAAAGTGCTGCTCAGAGGTAAAACAACCTAACCTAGTCTGATTTTTTTCAGCCAATATTTTCGAGTCCCGCCTGGTCCAGCGCTGTGATCAATCTCTTCAAAATTCCCCGCCTTGCTCTTGGTCAGTCAGTTTCGTATTTAAAAAACACGAATATATTGTAGGGTTAATCACCATATTACTTTCGCATTTAACACCATATTATGGTGTTAAATGCGAAAGTTAACACCATATTATTTAACACCATATTATGGTGTTAAATAATAGGATATAACACCATATTATGGTGTTAAATGCGAAAATATTTTATCAATTCCTATCTAACCCTAAAAAGATTTTTTCAATCATCTCTAAATAGAAACAATTATCTGATAAAACAAAAAACTATTTCCCCCCCCCCCCTGGTCTAAGAGGTCAATTCATTGTTACCAATGGAAATCTCATGGCGTTCACATTGCACGACCAAAATTTAAAATTTCTAGCTTAAATATGTCGTTTTCAATATTTGTTTGAAATTTTAAAATTTGCAAATTTTTTCAACGTTAGAGGGCGCATTTATAGTTTTCGGAAGATTCAAAAAGTGTCAATCATAATATCTTATCAATTCCTATCTAACCCAAAATGAATTTTTCATTTATCTCCAAAAAAAATTATTTTTTGCTCAAACTAAAAAAGTTGTTTTCCCACCTCTTCTGGGAATAAGGGGTCAACTCATTTTTGACAATGAGAACTTTTTGACGTTCACATTTTACCACCGATATTTCAAATTTCTAGTATAAATACATCGTTTGCAATATTTGTTTGAAATTATTGTAATATTTCATCAATACCTATCCAACACAAAAGGAATTTTTAATTTATCTCTGTAAACGAAAACGTTCGATATTTACAAAGACAGATGGACAGACAGACGACAAAAGCGAAATTATTACCTCGTTTTCTTTGATAACGAGATAAAAATTAACTGTGTTTATTCTCTTCACACTATGTGCTGTATCTCACGTACCTCGTAGTAAAACAACCACGCTTCCATTGTTGTATGTTCACATTTCGTTTTAATATATTAGATTGAAATTATTTTACATGTTAATGAACAATGTTTGATACCAATGACAACTAATACTTGTAGGAAAAATGAAATTGTACAACTACCGGAAAATGTGATGCAAATTTTACCGAAACTGATCTCCCTAAGTCTGCAAGACAACCAGATAGAACATTTGCCGGAAAATGTCTGGAAAAATATCCTTGAAAAGGTTGACACAGTCAATTTGGCAGGTAAGCTATTCAATATTTGCAAAAATCAATTAGGCTATTTTTTAAGTATATTTTCGAAAAAATCGACACTGTTTTCACTTTTTTTTTTCAAATCGACACTGTTTTCACTTTTTGTTTTACGTGTAGACATTATTTTATGTTTCTAATGTAGAATTTTTCAATATTGTATTCTGGGACACTTCTGATTCTTAAGGTTGGGTTGTTTTACCTCTGAGCGGCAATTTTCTGCATACCATGGGCTAAATGGCCAGATCACATGGACCCCGAAGGCTCAGAGAAGGTTGGGGGAGGGGACCCACTGGAACAGCTGTTGGGAGACAGATGGTAGCCTCCCGTCAAGGCCATCCAGCGTGTTCTTTAACGTGCACAGGATATGGCTCTCCTGCACACGGAGCCACGGCTTAACGTTCCATCCGACGGACGGCGGCCTTTCCAAGCCCATCGGTGTCCTCTACTGACCGTGGGCAGGGCGGGGAATATTTGCGGAGATAAATTTCAACGCTGACCCAGGTGGGACTCGAACCTGGGAACTACAGATTACGAGCCTGGCGCGCTACCTACTGAGCCACCCCCGCCCCTTCTGATTCTTAAACCCAGTATAGAAAGAACAACAAGAATAATCACCCTAAATAATATAATAAATAAATAATACTTATATCATGTTTATGAGGCCTAAAATTAACTGGCACAACTTATCACCACTTGAAAATATGGATTGGGTTGTTTTACCTCTGAGGGCACTTTTTTGCATATAATGGGAAAATGGCCAGGTCACAAGTAACCCGAGAGCTCAGGGAAAGTTCGAGGTGTGGACCCACTGGAAAACTGTTGGGAGATAGACTGTAGCCTACTATCAGAACCATCCACAGCGTATGCTTTAATGTGCACAGAGTATGACTATCCCGCACACGGGGCAACGGCTTAAAGCCCCATTCGACGGACGGTGGTCTTTTCAAGCCCATCGGTGACCCCTACTGACCGAGTGCAGGGCGGAGATAAATCTCAACACTGGCCCAGATGGGACTCGAACCTATGAACTGCAGATTACGATCCTGGCACGTTACTAACGGAACCACCCGTTCCCCATGATAATATAGAACTCTCGTTTTCAAAGAGAATAAAGTTTATCATTTTAAGACATTTTTATCATTTCGAAACACATTTTTACAGCTCACTTCTAAGAAATTTGGCATCTTCCTCCAAAGGTGGAAGTTCGAACTAATGAATGATGGGAAAATGCATCTAATGTATAATAGATGATTGTGAGTGGGTGAATGACAGGGGATAACGCTAATTTTAAATGTGAAATTGTAGAGATCTGAAAATTTGCAACTAGGAGTAATCCGGATAGTAAATAGAAAGAAAAATGGGAAATTTGGCCTGAGACGTGTCCTTCGATGTCAAATGTAGGTCACATAGACGTCAAACTTCGATTTACGACTGTTAGAAGCGTGAAAATTTGCGTATGAGAATGTTTCAGGCTGTACATCTAGGTGACGTTTATAAATGGCTAGCAATTGGTGCCTAGGTGTATTTTGATTTGTAGCTCTCAGATATTTCGGCAATTTTTCGGATGATGATGGTCCTTTGATGTTGTAAGGGAAGAATTATCTTCCTCCCCCACTTTCTTATCGATGGAACACAAAATAAAGCTTCTTGGCATGACCGTTCCCACGAGGCTCCGAAGTTTGCAACCCGAGAAGGAGGTGTCCGGGGGCTAAAGGGAGCCGTTGATGCTGGACAGTCGTGGCGGTAGGATATTGGTGAGGTCAGCGGAGGTCACCTGATGTAGACGCTGGCTGACGCCACGGACTTGGAATGAGAGCGTTTTAGTACTCGGCTACAGCAGTCACGTCAAGTACTGCTGTGAATATTTCTTTGTGTGAATTAGGGAGGCTGTGAATATTTCTTTGCGTGAATTAGGGAGGCTGTGAATATTTCTTTGCGTGAATTAGGGAGGCTGTGAATATTTCTTTGCGTGAATTACGGAGGCTGTGAATATTTCTTTGTGTGAATTAGGGAGGCTGTGAATATTTCTTTGCGTGAATTAGGGAGGCTGTGAATATTTCTTTGCGTGAATTAGGGAGGCTGTGAATATTTCTTTGTGTGAATTAGGGAGGCTGTGAATATTTCTTTGCGTGAATTAGGGAGGCTGTGAATATTTCTTTGCGTGAATTAGGGAGGCTGTGAATATTTCTTTGTGTGAATTAGGGAGGCTGTGAATATTTCTTTGTGTGAATTAGGGAGGCTGTGAATATTTCTTTGCGTGAATTAGGGAGGCTGTGAATATTTCTTTGTGTGAATTAGGGAGGCTGTGAATATTTCTTTGCGTGAATTAGGGAGGCTGTGAATATTTCTTTGCGTGAATTAGGGAGGCTGTGAATATTTGTTTGCGTGAATTAGGGAGGCTGTGAATATTTCTTTGCGTGAATTAGGGAGGCTGAGAATAATTCTTTGCGTGAATTAGGGAGGCTGTGAATATTTCTTTGTGTGAATTAAGGAGGCTGTGAATATTTCTTTGTGTGAATATTTCTTTGCGTGAATTTACGGAGGCTGTGAATATTTCTTTGCGTGAATTAGGGGGGCTGTGAATATTTCTTCGCGTGAATTAGGGAGGCTGTGAATATTTCTTTGCGTGAATTAGGGAGGCTGTGAATATTTCTTTGTTTGAATTAGGCAGGCTGTGAATATTTCTTTGCGTGAATTAGGGAGGCTGTGAATATTTCTTTGTGTGAATTAGGGAGGCTGTGAATATTTCTTTGCGTGAATTAGGGAGGCTGTGAATATTTCTTTGCGTGAATTAGGGAGGCTGTGAATATTTCTTTGCGTGAATTAGGGAGGCTGTGAATATTTCTTTGCGTGAATTAGAGAGGCTGTGAATATTTCTTTGCGTGAATTAGGGAGGCTGTGAATATTTCTCTGCGTGAATTAGGGAGGCTGTGAATATTTCTTTGCGTGAATTAGGGAGGCTGAGAATAATTCTTTGCGTGAATTAGGGAGGCTGTGAATATTTTTTTGTGTGAATTAAGGAGGCTGTGAATATTTCTTTGCGTGAATATTTCTTTGCGTGAATTTACGGAGGCTGTGAATATTTCTTTGCGTGAATTTACGGAGGCTGTGAATATTTCTTTGCGTGAATTAGGGAGGCTGTGAATATTTCTTTGCGTGAATTAGGGAGGCTGTGAATATTTCTTTGCGTGAATTAGGGAGGCTGTGAATATTTCTTTGCGTGAATTAGGGAGGCTGTGAATATTTCTTTGCGTGAATTAGGGAGGCTGTGAATATTTCTTTGCGTGAATTAGAGAGGCTGTGAATATTTCTTTGCGTGAATTAGGGAGGCTGTGAATATTTCTTTGCGTGAATTAGGGAGGCTGTGAATATTTCTTTGCGTGAATTAGGGAGGCTGTGAATATTTCTTTGTTTGAATTAGGGAGGCTGTGAATATTTCTTTGCGTGAATTAGGGAGGCTGTGAATATTTCTTTGCGTGAATTAGGGAGGCAGTGAATATTTCTTTGTGTGAATTAGGGAGGCTGTGAATATTTCTTTGTGTGAATTAGGGAGGCTGTGAATATTTCTTTGCGTGAATTAGAGAGGCTGTGAATATTTCTTTGCGTGAATTAAGGAGGCTGTGAATATTTCTTTGCGTGAATTAGAGAGGCTGTGAATATTTCTTTGCGTGAATTAGGGAGGCTGTGAATATTTCTCTGCGTGAATTAGGGAGGCAGTGAATATTTCTTTGTGTGAATTAGGGAGGCTGTGAATATTTCTTTGTGTGAATTAGGGAGGCTGTGAATATTTCTTTGCGTGAATTAGAGAGGCTGTGAATATTTCTTTGCGTGAATTAAGGAGGCTGTGAATATTTCTTTGCATGAATTAGGGAGGCAGTGAATATTTCTTTGTGTGAATTAGGAAGGCAGTGAATATTTCTTTGTGTGAATTAGGGAGGCTGTGAATATTTCTTTGCGTGAATTAGGGAGGCTGTGAATATTTCTTTGCGTGAATTAGGGAGGCTGTGAATATTTATTTGCGTGAATTAGGGAGGCTGTGAATATTTCTTTGTTTGAATTAGGGAGACTGTGAATATTTCTTTGCGTGAATTAGAGAGGCTGTGAATATTTCTTTGCGTGAATTAGGGAGGCTGTGAATATTTCTTTGCGTGAATTAGGGAGGCTGTGAATATTTCTTTGCGTGAATTAGGGAGGCTGTGAATATTTCTTTGCGTGAATTAGGGAGGCTGTGAATATTTCTTTGCGTGAATTAGGGAGACTGTGAATATTTCTTTGCGTGAATTAGGGAGGCTGTGAATATTTCTTTGTGTGAATTAGGGAGGCTGTGAATATTTCTTTGCGTGAATTAGGGAGGCTGTGAATATTTCTTGGCGTGAATTAGGGAGGCTGTGAATATTTCTTTGCGTGAATTAGGGAGGCTGTGAATATTTCTTTGCGTGAATTAGGGAGGCAGTGAATATTTCTTTGTGTGAATTAGGGAGGTTGTGAATATTTCTTTTTGTGAATTAGGGAGGCTGTGAATATTTCTTTGTGTGAATTAGGGAGGCTGTGAATATTTCTTTGTGTGAATTAGGGAGGCTGTGAATATTTCTTTGTGTGAATTAGGGAGGCTGTGTCCATTTTAGAGGACTGTGTAGGCCTGAGTTCGGTTTGCTGGGACAGGGAACCGGGATAGATTCGAGAACACACTATTAGTCGTCGTTTTCTACATATGTGTAAATAGATATTCCATAATTAAATATTTGATCCGCAGTCATTGTGTCGATATTGACATCACCAGTTAGACATAATTTTTTGACAATAGTTGGATCTTGCAGGAAAGAACCCACGTGAAGCCGCATCGACCGCAAATAGCGTAATATAATAGGCGCCGGCAGGAAGTGAAAGGATAATAGGCGCCGGCAGGAAGTGAAAGGATAATAGGCGCCGGCCGGAAGTGAAAGGATAATAGGCGCCTGCAGGAAGTGAAAGGATAATAGGCGCCGGCAGGAAGTGAAAGGATAATAGGCGCCGGCAGGAAGTGAAAGGATAATAGGCGCCGGCAGGAAGTGAAGGGATAATAGGCGCCGGCAGGAAGTGAAAGGATAATAGGCGCCTGCAGGAAGTGAAAGGATAATAGGCGCCGGCCGGAAGTGAAAGGATAATAGGAGCCTGCAGGAAGTGAAAGGATAATAGGCGCCGGCAGGAAGTGAAAGGATAATAGGCGCCGGCCCGAAGTGAAAGGATAATAGGCGCCAGCAGGAGGTGGCTTTCACAGAAGTGAAAGGACAAATATTGATAATCCGTTGATGGAGAGTTAGAAACTGGGAGTAGGAATATTTGGAGTAGAAAAACTCGTAATTATTTAGAATATTCAGACCCAGTGTCGCCTTCACGGTTGAAATGGGGATCGTAGTTATTGATTTCTTGTTTAGTATACAGACTATTGTGAGTGAGTGATTTGACCGACGACTAGTGATTAATTGACTGAGTTATTCATAGGAGGTTCACGCTAATTCTACGTAGGATGCAAAAATGGTGGAGTTCTGACAATCTGCAGTTAGGGGTTATTCGGATCATAGATCGGGAAAAAAATCTGAAATCTCATCTTCGACTTTCCCCTTCAGGTTCAAATATGAATCTGCCACTTCCACACCAGAAAATTTGCCTCGGGGGTGTTTTGGGTTGCAGATCTCACAAACTTTACGAAATTTGGGGATCCGAAAAGTCCTTCGAAGTCAAAGGTCAAATACCAATATATACTGTGCTAGAGATATAAAAATTGGTACAGTCGCGCAAAAATGCATCCGAAAAAAGGCACGAAAAAGTATTCTTCGTGTCACGTGACAAGAAGGTTGCCAGATCACTAATTTCTAAAAAAACGTTGCTAGATATTTTTTCTGAATTCTGCAATCAACCATAGCGTTCGGATACTTTTTTCAGCGACTGTACCTACTGGTCGTAGATCTCAGAAACATTGTAAATTTTAGATGGATTCTGTCCTTTGATATGAAAGATTAAATTTTGTTGATATAAAAGATCAAATTCCGCTGATATTACCTTCGGGGTCCATATGACCTGGCCATTTAGCCCATGGTGTGCAAAAAAGTGCCGCTCAGAGGTAAAACAACCCAACAGAACCGCTGATATTAAAAGTTTAATTCCGTTGATATGAAAGGTTTAACTCTGTTATATCGATGTTAGGGAGCTAATAATTGGTGTGCAGAACTATCTCGGGCACTATATCTTAGATATGTGAAGAAATCTCAGATCAGGTTGTTGGGTTGTTTTACGTCTGAGCGGCACTTTTTTGCACACCATGGGTTAAATGGTCAGGTCACATGGACCCCGAAGGCTCAGAGAAGTTTGGGGGAGGAAACCCACTGGAACAGCTGTTGGGAGACAGATGGTAGCCTCCCATCAAGGCCATCAAGTGTGTTCTTCAATGTTCACAGGGTATGGCTCTCCCGCACACGGAGCCACGGCTTAACGTCCCATCCGACGGACGGCGGTCTTTCCAAGCCCATCGGTGTCCCCTACTGACCGTGGGCAGGGCGGGGAATTTTGCGGAGATAAATCTCAACGCTGACCCAGCTGGGACTCGAACCTGGGAATACAGATTACGAGCCTGGCGCGCTACCGACTGAGCCACCCCCTCAGATCAGGTGTCACGTTGAAAGTCAAATGGAGGTCGTAGTGACAGTATAGAATTGATGAGCGCCGAACGATTTCTTGTTTTCCATGTATTCGAAATAGGTTTTTGTTGTTGTTTCTAATGTAAGTGGCATGTTTTTTGCGTACAATGGGTTAATTGGCTCAGGGAACGTTAAGGGAACGAGAACCATAAGACAGCTGTTAGGGGACTGATTAAATTCAAAAACGATTGAGATTCGTTTTCAGCATACAAAAATCATCATTATAGTGGTTTACTCTTGAGTGGAAAAAGGGTCAAAACAATTTAATGCGATTTAGATTATTTCACAATAACCCGGATCATATTTTAGTTCCTTTTAAGAAAAACAAACTGGTACTTTCCCTTTGTTGTCCCCTGGTGAAACGGGGCGTGGGTGGCTCAGTCGGTAGCGCGCCAGGCTCGTAATCTGTAGTTCCCAGGTTCGAGTCCCAGCTGGGTCAGCGTTGAGATTTATCTCCGCAAAATTCCCCGCCCTGTCCACGGTCAGTAGGGGACACCGATGGGCTTGGAAAGGCCGCCGTCCGTCGGATGGGACGTTAAGCCGTGGCTCCGTGTGCGGGAGAGACATACCCTGTGCACGTTAAAGAACACGCTGGAACACGCTTGACGGGAGGCTACCATCTGTCTCCCAGCAGCTGTTCCAGTGGGTCCCCTCCCCCAACCTTCTCTGAGCCTTTGGGGTCCATGTGACCTGGCCATTTAGCCCATGGTATGCAAAAAAGTGCCGCTCAGAGGTAAAACAACCCAACCCAAAAACGATTGAGATTAGTTTTCAGCATAAAAAAAATCATCATTATAGTGGTTTGTTCTTGAATGGAAAAGGGTCAAAACAATTTAATGCGATTTAGATTATTTCACAATTACCCGGATCATATTTTAGTTCCTTTTCAAAAAAACAAACAGGTACTTTCACTTTGTTGTCCCCTGGTGAAAACTTCACTGTTCATAGGCATTTGACCTTTTTCGTGTTAACAGATGAACTAAAACTTATTTTTTGCAAATGAACTTTACTTCTTTTTTATCAGGGGAATCGAACAGGTGTTAACAAAATATTGAGATTCCAATTATCTGACTCTGCTGATAGTTTCAATTTCGGCATTATAGGGAGCACAAATTTGGAAAACAATAAAACTTAAATGAATAGTGTAAATGACAGATTCATGGTATAAATTTCAATTATTTGGTCCTACATTGAGGTTGGGATGTTTTACCTCTGAAAGGCAGTTTTTTAAACACAGTGGGCTAAATGGCCACATCACAAGGACCCTAAGGCTAATGGGGGAAGGGGACCAAATGCACAACTATTAGGAGACATTAGTAGCTTCTCATCAAGTCCATAAAGCGTGTTCGTTAACGTGAGCAGAGTATGGTTCTCTCCGACACAATGTGGCGGGGTGGCTCAGTCGTAGCGCGCCTGGCTCGTAATCTGTAGTTCCCAGGTTCGAGTCCCAGCTGGATCAGCGTTGAGATTTATCTCCGCAAAATTCCCCGCCCTGCTCACAGTCAGTAGGGGACACCGATGGGTTTGGAAAGGCCGCCGTCCGTCGGATGGGACGTTCAGCCGTGGCCCCGTGTGCGGGAGATCCATACCCTGTGCACGTTAAAGAACACGCTGGATGGCCTTGACGGGAGGCTACCATCTGTCTCCCAACAGCTGTTCCAGTGGGTCCCCTCCCCCTACGTTCTCTGAGCCTTCGGGGTCAATGTGACCTGGTCATTTAGCCCATGGTGTGCAAAAAAGTGCCGCTCAGAGGTAAAACAACCCAACTCCGACACAAGGGGCCATCAAAACGTCACAAAAGAGTAGTACTTCCAAGCCCATCGGTGTTCCCTACTGACAGAGGGCAGGGGAAGGATTTTGTGGAGACAAATCTCAACGATACCATAAGTAGGGTTCGACGGTGGGAACTTCTAGATTACGAGCCTGTCGCGTTGGGAATTGAGCCACAGCCTCACGTTGAGGAGATGAAGCAGTGCACTTTGGAAAGTGATTTGCCACCATGCACAAAACTGCTTAAAAATTAAAAAGTCGAAATTCCATTTTATTTATTTATTTCGTTTGCGGTGAGCGTGTGTGCATATATATTAATGAAATATTACTATTTTTGCTTTCCGAATCGTTTTTTAATTTGTATCTCCATCGCTTGACTGTGGTAAAATCGAAAAATTGCGTACTGTATTCTCTTCGAAAATGAAAGTTCCATATTTGCCAACGGCCTTCTGTTATTTTGTAAATTAATTTTCTTATTAGTTAGTTTGCACTTTATAACGAAAAAATTTCTCATTAGATATATTGCAGTGTTCGAACTTTCGAATTCTCTCACCACGGAAATTAAAATTATTAGGTGATTGGAAATTAAGAATCTTAATATTTATTTGGAGTTTTCCCAACTGAACATTTTTTTAAAGTCTAGGAACAATAGGTTGTTGTGTTGTTTTACCTCTGAGCGGCACTTTTTTGCACACCATGGGCTAAATGGCCAAGTCACATGGACCCCGAATGCTCAGAGAAGGTTGGGGGAGGGGACCCACTGTAACAGCAGTTGGGAGACAGATGGTAGCCTCCCGTCAAGGCCATCCAGCGTGTTCTTTAACGTGCACAGGGTATGGATCTCCCGCACATGGGGCCACGGCTTAACGTCCCATCCGACGGACGGCGGCCTTTCCAAGCCCATCGGTGTCCCCTACTGACCGTGGGCAGGGCGGGGAATTTTTGCTGAGATAAATCTCAACGCTGACCCAGCTGGGACTCGAACCTGGGAACTACAGATTACGAGCCTGGCGCGCTACCGACTGAGCCACCCCCGCCCCAGAAACAATAGGAGTTGAATATTTACTGAAGGGGGCAAACTAATGAGAAAATGACAAAAATGAAAGCAATTGATCATTTTTTGTTATTTTCAAACGCAAGAAAATCAGGTATCTTTACGGCTAAAATGTCACTGATTTTTATTTCTTTCAGAAAATCCTCTGGAATGTGACGATGGAATGAAGTGGATTGTAGAAGCGAAAAAACCAAAATCACATTTGAGTGGAGAATGTGCTAAGCCTGAAAGGAATCACGAAAAGGAACTGTCGCGTTTGAGTCCAGATGATTTCTTGCCACATTTTGAAAATGTCTCATACTGAATAGAACACGAAATTTAATCTGCTGCAAACCCGGATTTAGAAAACGATAAGGGAGCAGGGAGGGGTCAAAATATTCAGTCGAGCAGGAAAGCAATAAAATGCTTTTTGCCAAAACTTTGCGACGATTACAGAACAACTAGCTAGCATAGATGGACGATGCATTCATTACCACTGCTTGCAGCGACACCAATCAGCAGCCGCCCGTAATTAACATTTTCCCACTGACTTTCAAAATCTTGGGACATCTTGCTTTACAATTCTGTATCTGATTGTTATTTTCATTTTTATGACATTTGCTCCTAGTATGAAACAGAAAATTTATTTATTAAAATTATATATAAAACATCAAAATCGGAATTTAATATTATCCTTATTTTTTAATCTACTTGTATAATTTTAAACAAATTTGATTTATTAAGGTTTCGAATAAAATCAGTTAAACCACTTCTCGGCAAATGAGTCAGTAGCATTGCTTCTGTGTTACAATGCACATTCATGGAATTCGTCTATCTATATCAGTGTCTCGCAAACTTTTTTACTCTGCGGCACATTGAATCTAATTTTTTTCCGCGGCACACTAAATCTATTTTTTTTTCCGCGGCACACCTAAAAAAGAATAGAAGCAAACTCTGTATAATCGTCATTATATTTGCGCTTTGTTGAAGTCATCAGACTGGTTTTACTTGAAGATTTGCGCTCGTTCTTTAATTCATAACTCGGTGTTTGTTTTAAATATTTGTCCATTCTATGGCTTGAAATAATCAAAAATTAATATCAAAATTTGGAAAAAGCTTGATAAATACTTACAAGATCTCAGTTGATAAATTCTGAAAGATTTTTATTAAAGCACGTCGATAACACAAGTCAAGTCAAAATGAAATCTTTGGAATATCTAGTGTCAATTTGAAAATCTCTCGCGGCACACTACTGTGCCGCGGCACACAGTTTGCGAGACACTGATCTATATGCTAGCTAGCTACTTAAACTGTGTGCGATAATATGCTTTCTGCTCTGATTTGTGGGGGGGAGCCTTAGAAAATCGTGTTTTTGAAATCAGTGAAATCTAATCCTCAGCTGGGGAATCTTAAAGTACATTTCGTTTTCCCAAATGGAAATTTCAGTAGCCTGATTTGTTTTTTCATAATCGATACGCAAAAAAAAACTAATATCAACAAATATAGATTTTTTAATTAATAATAATTTATTCCATGCAGGGGGTTACAGTAAAGTCAAGGTTCAGGTAATTTAGAATATTAATTAAATGTTCAAATGGGTTGATGCCCAGGTACATTTGGGAAATAAAAAATAATAATTATTTTTAATTAATAATAAATTGTTTTGTAAGATCAACTTATAAATTATAATAAATTAGTAAAAAAAATAAGTATCAGAATTTTGTAGTTTTAAAAAATGGAGGAAACTCCTTGTTATTCGGCATTTATGATAAATGGGGTTTGCAGGTTGGATGAGAATTTATTTTTATAGATATCAAATAGAGTAGGAAAAATCATGTATTCAAGCCGTAGTTGAAAGGAATGAGATAGTTAAAAACAATGAAAATAAAAATGAAGCGTAATCCTCTTAAAAACAAATATAAATATCTAAAATATAATGTGTTTTATATATATTTGCACAGTTTATTCATGTCTAAATCAGGCGTGTCCAACCTTTTGACTTCCCTGAGCCACATTGAGTGAAGATGAATTGTTTTGGGTCGCACAAAAAATATATAATGTAGTTAAAGTATATGAATAATAAAATTTCATTTATTTTCTTATGTTTTCTATTATAAAATTAAAAAAGGGCAACATAAAACTAGTGGGATATCAAAATCTCGCTGAAAATCACATAATGTTGAAAGCTTATGTTGTTTTGTGGGCCGCTTTACTAGCTGTCCAGGGCGGCAGGTTGGACA
Organism: Ryuthela nishihirai; assembly: GCA_038380435.1. Classification (NCBI taxonomy): domain Eukaryota; kingdom Metazoa; phylum Arthropoda; class Arachnida; order Araneae; family Heptathelidae; genus Ryuthela; species Ryuthela nishihirai. The sequence continues at coordinate 74,998,847 of JAWZYU010000006.1, forward strand.
CGCCTAGTTTAAATACATCACAACCAAAACTTAGGGAAATGCTTTACTGAAAGCCACCATGGAAAGAGGTCTGATTTTGGCCACTGGATGGAACTAACTTCTGGTATAGTCTTTGGCATATTTCAATTGTTTCTTTCAAAATCAAAAGAACACGTTTTCCCTTTAGTTCTTGCGTGGTATTTTTCTTTCACATCATTACTAATTGACGGGTGAAAGATTTCCGATAAATGGAACAACACGATCACAAATTCAATTACCTGTTGCTTAATTGGTAGAAATGGAACTAGCATAAGAAGAGTGAATTTAGCAATGCTTGAAAGACGACGAAAAATGGTAGCGTCATTGTTCATCGTCTTTCAAGTTCTTTGAAAATTGCCATACCATGTTCAATTTGAAATTTATGTCTGTTGCATGAGAATTCCACATTTTCTGAATACCGGATAATCGGGTTCACCGTAACTGCTTTTCTGTAAATAATATTCCATTTGTGTGTAAATTATTGAGTGTTGGTAGTCGTTTGTATATTACCGAAATTACACTTGATGTTTTATTAAGCTAAAACTAACTCCAAAATGCGAGTTTTATTCTATTGCGGATCATTAAACGTTATCTCAGTTGATTACTGCTGTGTGTGTGTGTGTTTTTATATTCTTTGTTTAAAATTTAAATATTAAAAATTATTTGTTTTTGAAAAGTAATAACAGATAAATAGAATAATATGATGTTAATGTTGCTATTTATGCAATGTGCAAATTGACAGAATAATAAAATCTGTTTCTCTATCTATCTAAATGCAAAGTATTCCTGAAGCCTAGTTCTTGTATTTAATAAAAAGAGATAATAGCATTACTGGCCATACTGTCATTCCTCCTAGGTGAATGCGATGATTAATAATAGAGAATAACAGAGAAATTTCCAATAAGTGATGTATATACAATATAAGGTGTACTGAAGTTGATTAAAGAAAAAAAAATTATTTGTTAAGCGATAAAAGGTTTGATAACATATTTTTGAAACAGTTTTCGTTCTCTGAAGTATTACAGGCTCATCTGATTTTCGGAATTTTCGGATTTTCGGACTAAAACTGAATCAGTTCCTAAATATGAACTTCAAAAAGAGGGCAACACTGATGAGGAGTTTTAACCCCTTTAAGAGTCAGGTATCCATGATTTATTTTCGGGTGGTGTAAGTAAAAAAATAAATAAATAAAAATATACTCCCCTCAAACAGCTGTTTGTCACAGAGGTCTGATAGGAGCCTGTCAGTTTATATGCCATAGTAGAAGGTCTGTGAGGATGGCAGGACCTCAGCAGAAAAACGACACATACATCCATGCCTTATCCGGGGCTCGACCCAGGTCCCTTACATCAGTAGCCAAGCGTGCTAACCACTCGGCCACGGGACGGTTAGAAAATAAATATCCCTTCAAGCAGCTGCTTGCTACAGAGGTCTGACAGATAAAGGGGAATCCTAAAATTTAGTGTCGGAGGCGGGGGGGGGGGGGGGTACTGAGAATAACACTTGAGTAAGGTTTTCCAATTACTTAATTATTCAAACGGGCTGATGAGATAAAATTATATTCAATATGGAATACAATTGAATAGTTACTTTTTAAATCTATTTTTAGTATCGGGCATGTACTACAGGGGCTCATATTATAGAAGAGCAATTGATTTGGATTGGAGTTCAAAGCAGGTAGACAAATTTCAGATTTCGCATAATACAACTGTATTTTTGGGTGGTTGGCGGTACCTCCTGTCCCTTCCCCTGGGTACGCCCCTGCCCTTCATACTTTGTGTACATTGAAATGTAGAATAAACCTTCGAAACGAGCTTAATTCGTTCCTTTAAAACTTTCTCGAAAGGTGAAAACGTTAAAAAAAATTAATATCCCAATATTTCCTATGTTGTAATGGTCGGGGGTGGCTCAGTCAGTAGCTCGCCAGGCTCATAATCTGTAATTCTCAGGTTCAAGTCACGTTTGTGCCAGCATCTCCGCAAAACTCCCCGTCCTTCCCTTGGTCAGTAAGGGACACTGATGGGCTTAAAAAGGCTGTCTACCGTCGGATGGGAGGTTATAGCAGTGGCGTCGTATACGGGAGGGCTACACCCTGTGCATGTTAAGAACACGCTTGAAGGCCTTGACAGGAGGCTATCATCTGTCTCCCAACAGCTGTACAGTGGGTACCCTCCCCGCAAACTTCTCCAAGTCTTCGGTGACCCTGTGATCTTCCCATTTGAGCCATTGTGTGCAAAAAAAAAGCCCTCTCAGAGGTAAATCAACCTACGTTGTAAACTTTAATTGGTTCTAGAGACCAAAAATTTCCCCCCAAATAAAATTCACTTTAATGCAAAACAGAATAGTAGAAAAGAAACATAAACTAACGGTCAATACTGTATTTAAACGATATTCTTGGTCATTAGCCTATCCATAAAGAGTTATATTATTAAAGTTGTACGAAAAATGCAAAAATATTAGTAACATCTTCATTAGAAATATGAACTCAAACAAATGGTTATTTCGCATTGAAATAATAAATTCATATATGGTATATACAGTGATGTTATTAATCATTTTTCGCCCAAGATCAGCTAAATTGTCTGCGATCTCTTTCCTCTCGCAAAACTGGTGATCTGAGAAAGAAAGGAACTCGTGTAAGCGAAAATTGGCTCTAAGTCAAAAAACAATTATTAATTGTCGGAACGCCGACCAGAGCATTAATTGAATTACATTAATACATTAATTGAATTACATTAATACATAAATACATTACATTAATTGAATCATCCAATAATTTCTACTTCAAATTTATTGTAATCCAGTAAAGAAATACTTACCTGTTTTTCTCGAATAGCAGTGGAACTTCATAAACTTAAACGTTCAGATCTTGGAGGTTTCGTGATTTCAAGCAGCTAAAACTCTTTTAACATATATTTGCAACTTACCCAATTCTTATAACATGTTTATGCTTCACATTACTAATGGACTTTAATTATTTATAATTTAGATAATAGGCCTAAATCACCATCGAGTTATATCATTAACAAGAAACAGAAAGAGAACGACATCATAGGCGTTGCCATTAATAGTACAGAAATATTTAATTTTAATTATAAACATATTTTGTGAAAATGAGAGGTCAAGTGATCAGAGTTTGTGAACATAAGCATTACGCTATAAGAGAAATTTTTGAAAATTTCGTAACATGGTGTCATTGTCAAGAGGTTAGCATTGGCAATGATTTTTTTGTCTTCTTACCAGGAGGAGATGGGGAAAACTCAATTTGTTGAAGAGGAAGACAAAATTATTTTGTATTGTATAGATGATAATAACATCTAATATACATAGACGATTGTCAGCGAATGAGTAACTGATTGATAAGGTATGAGGCTAATTCTAACTGATGCATAAATGGTAGAACTCTCAAAATTTGCACTTAGGTGTAATCCGGGTCGTAGACAAGGGAAAAAATCCGACGTAGAATTCAAACCTTGATTTATGAGTGCTAGAAACGTAAATATTGGTATGTGAGGGTGATTCGGGTTGTATATTTCAGAAATGTTGCGAAATTTCAGATTTCAGAGAGGGAGGGGGCGATCTTTCTAGGTCAAAAGTCAAATCTTGAACTTCTGGTGCTAAAGAGATATAAATTGGTGGCTCTGGGTATTTGGGATCGTAAAACTCAGAAATGTTATCAGACTTTGGATGCAATTAGTCCTTCGAGGGTAAAAGAAAATTTTGGATATACCAACGTTAGAGAGCTGAAAATTAGTGCCAGGGGGTACTTCAGAAAATACATCTCAGAAAGTGAAATTTTGGAAGTGATGAATGCGTGTAATGTACACGAAGGTTGCCAAATCACCAATTTCTAAAAATATCATTGCCATATATTTTTTCTGAATTCTGTAATCAACCGTAGTGTTCCGATACTTTTTTGAGCGACTGTTCAAGGTCAAATAGGGGTCGGAGTGACTGTCTGGATGCATCTTTGCATTCATCCATTATTTCGATTTTACCTTCTTATAGGGCGTTAAATGTGGGAAATAAAAAGCTTATTTCTCTTTGAAAATAAGCTCTTCATATTTCCCAGAGGTGATATATTATTCTCCTAGTCTATAAAAAAAATGATATGCAATTTTTAAAGATAATCTGTTAGCTGAATGTGTTTACTGGATTTTAATCACACTTGTTAAAGCTATGAACTCGGTATCTCTCGATTAGATATGATGTTCAATGAACAACACTTCATATTACATATTTGGATATTAAAATAGGACACAGCCTTATTCCACTGCCTCACCAAGAACATCCAGTCACTATGGGTGATTAGACTCTCTCTCCTGACCCGTTGGAGGGTCAGGACAGAAGTCCTTATCTTCTGCGATGGACTCCTCTCTTCCTTCGCGCTGTAAGAGAGACAACAGACTTCACGTCACGGCATTTCACCGTGACCAGTAATCCCGCGGTGCTAAAGTCCGAGTTTTGCAGGTCATCTTTTAACATATTATGGCTCTCGCCTAATACAGCTCACAGCGGAGAGGCTATGTGAAAGCCCCGATATCAACATCCTTGACAACTGGTGTCTAATTTCGGAACTTTTCGTTCATCTGACGAAATTATTAAAGCTGAATTTTGTCCTGTACATGAAAGTTTGGACTGCTGTATTTAAAACGATATTTTCTTTCTTAGATTGAGTTGTTTTACCTCTGATGACACTTTTTTGCACACAATGGGCTAAATGGCCACGTCACAAAGACTCCAAGTCTGTTGGGTAAAAGAACCCATTGGAACAGCTGCTGGGAGACAGATGGTAACTTCCCGTCAAAGCCATCCAGCATAGTCTTTAACGTGCACAGGGAATGGCTTTCCCGCATATGGAGCCACGGCTTAACATTCCACCCAATGGACGGCGGACTTTCCAAGTCAGTCGGTTCCCTTACTGACCAAGGGCAGGGCTGGGAGTTAGGCGGAAAATGGTGTCACAAAACTCGCACTTTGGTTCGTCGTCCGCCTACAGAAGAAAAGAATTCATGATGAATGAATGACCTAATCGGAGCCGAGCAAGTACAACTTCTTTGCGATTCCTGCAAAAACATGACTGTCACTCTTTGACAATGGGCTTGATCTCAAAGAGCTTGTTTACAAGCTGTTCTGATCAATATCTCTGCCACTGGACAGAGACCACTCACCAAAGAAAGATGATGCTTAGCCGCTACGTGATCCAATGGCGATGCTGATAGTGTGCAACTCTGTAGTGAAGATGGACACTACTGTGGGATCGGGTCTGCAATGGTAGTATCAGAGTAGAGCATGGCTGACCCCAATGATATGCCGAACTTCAAGCCACCTGTAAAAACAGACAAAATGTCCGGGTGTTCAGCTCGGTGGCTGACAAACAGTTTGCTGGTACACAGTCGGGTGTAAAAACTTTCCCTGTTCTGTAAAGGAAAAAATCATAAAGGGGTAAGAGCGAGCCATGGTGGAAGGGACTCAGCTGCTGACTGTGCTACGCTATCGAGACTGGTGTGAATGTCTCTGAAGTAGCTCCGTACACCAACTGAAGGGAGGAATGGCAGGTGAGTGATTAGTGTAAAACATTTGCTACTTACGGCTGAAAATGAAAGGGTGGGGGTGGCTCAGTCGGTGGCGCGCCAGGCTCGTAATCCGTAGTTCCCAAGTTCGAGTCCCAGCTAGGTCAGCGTTGAGATTTATCTCCGCAAAATTCCCCGCCCTGCCCACGGTCAGTAGGGGACACCGATGGGCTTGGAAAGGCCGCCGTCCGTCGTATGGGACGTTAAGATGTGGCTCAGTGTGCGGGAGAACCATGCAGTGTGCACGTTAAAGAACACGCTGGATGGCCTTGACGGGAGGCTACCATCTGTCTCCCAACAGCTGTTCCAGTGGATCTCCTTCCTCAACATTCTCTGAGCTTTTGGGGTTCATGTGTTCTGGCCATTTAGCCCATGGTGTGCAAAAAAGTGCCACTCAGAAGTAAAACAACCCAACCCACCCTGCACTCGTCAGTAAAGGACAACTATGGACTTGGAAAGGCTGCCGTCCCTCGGATGGGATGTTAAGTCTTGACCCCGTGTACGGGAGAGCCATACCCTGTACACGTTAAAGAACACGCCGGATGGCCTTGAGGGGATGCTATCATCTCCCAATAGCTGGCCAAAGTTCTGGCCATTTAGCCCATTGAGTGAAAAAAAATTGCTGCTTTCATGTAAACAACCCAACACAACCCAGTCCCAAGTGGGATGCCATGGCAGCGAAAGCAAAACTAAATAATTATGAAATAAAAATCAGGATATACAATTGTGATTCTAAAAACATAATTTGGAACTAATCTTGAAAATATGAATGCATATATTGAACTGAAAATGGTAAATGAATCAGAATTATTTAAGCCTGCGATAACTACTCATAAGACTGATTCAAATGGCAAATATTCTTATTTTCCTAGTCAAGCCCAGGCCCCAATAGTAAGGTCAAGCCCAGGCCAATAGTAAGGTCAAGCCCAGGCCTAACTTTATTCACAGCTTTCCACACGTATTGCTCACAACGTCCTTTTCCATTCACAAGGTACGTGTCGGCAGTTCCCCAAGAAATTTCTGACACTTTTCGAGGAATCACTCTCGACGCATGACAGATAGGAATCCGATCTCGTACCGCAACAAGGCTAGAATTATATGGGGGCACCAAATTTGGGACCGATCGTTCAAGTATCCGAGGAACCATAGGGAACCGACATTTTGTGCCACTAATGACGTCAGACTTGTCTGCCCGCCTTTCGTTTGCCCGGAATTACGGTCATTATATAATACACTGAAAGGACAAATTATTATGTACATCCCGATAACAATATGCAAAGCAAAAGTATCGTGTCCTGTCACGTGGGACGCAACAACTGCCAATCACTACAAAAGAGCATGTCCCTACGCATTGGAAATCAGTCCTGGTAACGTATCATGGGTAAAGACAGAGACGTAAGTGAGTTTGACCATGGCCAGTTAGTAAGTGCGAGGAATGACGACCGCATTCGCTGAACTGTTGAGAAAGTTTCTGAAATGAACATTAAAAATAAGCATGAAACTTTTGTTGTTCATAATATTATACTGGCATTGGTATACAATGATGAGTGTATAAAGCTAAGATGAATAGTGTTGCAATAACAGATTAATTCGAAAGTGTGAAAAATTTTGTCTGACATAGTCAAAATTTAAATGCATTCCTTTGAGGCACCTTATATTGTGAGTCCCTAAGCTGTATCTTATTTAGCTTATGGGTAAGTCCGGCACTGCTCAGAGGTAAAAACAGCCCAAATGAGGTAATCAGAAATCCTGTTACCATTTCTCCTGTCATGGATTGAAATTCATTTTATTTCCAACTGATCAAAGACCCCTTGTAATGTTTAGTTTGTAGTGGAATTTGGTGAATTCTAATGAAATGTCCTTGTAACGTCGGGGCGGTGATGACTCAGTCGGTAGCGCACCAGACTCGTAATCCGTAGTTCCCAGTTCGAATCTCAGCTGGGTCAGCGTTGAGATTTTTCTCCGCAAAATTCCCAGCCCTGCCCACGGTCAGTAGGGGCCGTCGGATGGTCGGATGGGACGTTAAGCCGTGGCCCCGTGTGCGGGAGAGTCATACCCTGTGCACGTTAAAGAACACGCTGGATGGCCTTGACGGGAGGATACCATCTGTCTCCCAACAGCTGTTCCAGTGGGTCCCCTCCCTCAACATTCTCTGAGCTTTTGGGGTCCTTGTGACCTGGCCATTTAGCCCATGGTGTGCAAAAAAGTGCCGCTCAGAGGTAAAACAACCCAACCCTTGTAACGTCAATGAATTGGGAAAGGTTTAAAAAAATTTGAGAGTTGCGAAAACGTTTCGTTAAGTACAGTCGCTCAAATAAATATCCGAACACTATGGATCCCATGGCCGAGTGGTTAGCACGCTTGGTTACTGATCGAAGAGACCTGGATTCGAGCCCCGGGTAAGGCATGGTTGTGTGTGTTGTTCTTCTGCTGAGGTCCTGCCATCCTCACAGACCTTCTACTATAGCACATAAACTGGCAGGCTCCTGTCAGACCTCTGTGGCAAGCAGCTGCTTGAGGGGGTATTTTTTTATGGTTGATTACAGAATTCACAAAAAATATTTCGCAACGATTTTTTTAGAAATTAGTGATCTGGCAACCTTTATTTACAATATACGAAGGTTGCCAGATCATTAATTTCTAAACAAATCGTTGCCAGATATTTTTTCTGAATTTTGTAATCAACCATAATGTTTGGATAGTTATTTGAGCGACTGTACCTACTATCCCTACTTGGACGTCCAATCATACGTCGTAGTCCACTTCAAACATTGATGCTTTAGATCTGGCCCGTACAGATCTAAAGAATCGAAATTTAGTTACCATGGTAACCTGGGTTATGTTGGGTTGTTTTACCTCTGAGCGGCACTTTTTTGCACACCATGGGCTAAATGGCCAGGTCACATGGACCCCGAAGGCTCAGAGAAGATTGGGGGAGGAGACCCACTGGAACAGCTGTTGGGAGACAGATGGTAGCCTCCCGTCAAGGCCATCCAGCGTGTTCTTTAACGTGCACAGGGTATGGCTCTCCCGCACATGGGGCCACGGCTTAACGTCCCATCCGACGGACGGCGGCCTTTCCAAGCCCATCGGTGTCCCCTATTGACCGTGGGCAGGGCGGGGAATTTTGCGGAGATAAATCTCAACGCTGACCTACTGGGACTCGAACCTGGGAACTATAGATTACGAGCCTGGCGCGTTACCGACTGAGCGCCCCCCCCCCCCCCAAAAAAAAAAAAAAAAAAGGAAGATAAGAAATTTTTGAAAAAACGTTCGTACATGTTTGATCTGTTGTGTAACATAGAGATAAGGTCGAATGTTACTATGGTTAATTTTAATAACTAATTTTAAAATTTCAAGCTTCAAGGTGTCTCATTTACAACAACATCTTTATTTACTATGTTGTGGGACGTAGGTAGAAATATAGATACATCAAAGAACGCAAATTTGTCATTGCATCTTTCTGTTTGTTCGCTTAAAGAAGGTAAATTTCCAGGGGGGTGCTGATTAATTTTATTTCTGAAAAGGGGGCGGTAGAACAAATAAGTTTGGGAACCTCTGGGTTAGATAGAGAACCACATACTCTCATTTCTTAAAACCTTTTTTCAAATCGATCTGTTTCTTAACCTTTCTCATGTTCGAGTCCCAGCTAGACTAATGTTAAGATTTATCTCATTAGAACTCCCCGCCCTGCCCACGGTCAGTAGTGGTCACCGGTGGACTTGAAAAGACTGCAGGGTTTAGATGGTACATTAAACCGCGGCCCCGTGTGCGGGAGAGCCATTCTCTGTGCACGTTAAAGAATAAGCTGGATATCCTTGATGGGAGGATACCATCTGCCTCGTAACAGTTCGTCGCTCAAAAGACGAAGGGGCGTAACTCGAAAAATGGGGAAATTGAATTAAGCCCACCAAAGATGTTACCTAAATAATGTCTATGAAATGCCCAACTGTCGTATCTCTCCGACTTATCCTGATCCTCCGACTTATCCTGATCCTCCGACTTATCCTTTATGTGTAGCCATACTCTGTTATAATGAATTAGATAGAAGGCTTATTTCATTTTTGGACATATTATGAAAGGACGAACTGGCGTAACTCTATTTACGCCTGTTCGTCTTCTTTTGATATAGATGCATGATCAGTTACGCCTTCTGAAAACAGTGTGTAGGGATCTTCTTGAATTTCTCTTGAAAGCCATATTACTATCTGTAATATTGGCCTTCTCTATTAATTTCTTGGATTTTACTGATTTACACTTACTTTTGTAGACAGAAGGCTAATTTTGAATGATAGATGTCCTTACTAAAGGCAAAGATTGGAGCCTGTATGTTGGTCTCTTAAAAAGAAATAAAATACGTTGAAAAACCTGCTGCATTATGTCGGATAATAAAGATGTATAGTCGCTCAAATAAGTATCCGAACACTATGGTTGATTGCAGAATTCAGAAAAAATATCTGGCAACGATTTCTTTAGAAATTAGTGATCTGGCAATCTTCGTGTCACGTGATACAAAGGTTGCCAGATCACTAATTTCTAAAAAAATTGATGCCACATATTTTTTTGATTTCTGTAATCAACCATTGTGTTCGGATTTTTTTTTTGAGCGACTGTACTAGAATCCTTAAATTTTTTTGGGGAAATTAATCGCAATCGAAAGTGAACATTTTATTACGGATAGTAATGATCTAACTTTACAAAGTTTACAGAATAAAGTTTATTAAAGTTAAGTTCAAATACCATTGCCAGTTCATTGCCAGTTCTTGAAAAAAAACAGAAAACCAATTTCTTTAAGAAATTATCAGCTGTGGTGGCCGAGTGGTTAGCACGCTTGCTATTGATATAAGGGATCTGGGTTCGAGCCCCGGGTAAGGCATGGATGTATGTGTGGTTTTTCTGCTGAGGTCATGCCATCCTCTCAGACCTTCTACTGTGGCATATAAACTGACAGGCTCCTGTCAGACCTATGGGGCAAACAGCTGCTGAGGGGGTATTTATTTTATTTTTTTTTATATTTAAAGAGATTATGACATCTTGTCAGAAGGTCATATGTCCGACAAGTTGGCGATACGAATGAGTTGGGTTGTTTTACCTCTGAGCGGCACTTTTTTGCACACCATGGGCTAAATGGCCAGGTCACATGGACCCCGAAGGCTCAGAGAAGGTTGAGGGAGGGGACCCACTGGAACAGCTGTTGGGAGACAGATGGTAGCCTCCCTTCAAGGCCATCCAGCGTGTTCTTTAACGTGCACAGGGTATGGATCTCCCGCACACGGGGCCACGGCTTAACGTCCCATCCGACGGACGGCGGCATTTTCAAGCCCATCGGTGTCCCCTACTGACCGTGGGCAGGACGGGGAAATTTTTGCGGAGATAAATCTCAACGCTGACTCAGCTGGGACTCGAACCTGGGAATTACAGATTACGAACCTGGTGCGCTACCGACTGAGCCACCCCCGCCCCAGCGATAGGAATGAAGACTCTACCTATATATTATATGAGAATGTGAAGGCAACGACTACAGCCAAGAAAGATTTAATGCTTGTCAATGATGTTTGACTCTGCTATGCTAGGATCATTTTTGAAACACTAGACCAATATGGAAATGAAAATAAAAATATATTTATATTCCTTACCTTGGCTTTGCAGTTCATGAGAGAATTTTTTTATATATTGAAATAATATGGAAATGATATACAAAATATGGAAATGATCACAAAACCAGTAGTGCCAGAAGGGCGTACAATGCTACAGCCACTGAATGTCCACGGAGCGGGGGTAGCTCAGTCGGTAGCGCGCCAGGACAGGCCAGGCTCGTAATCTTAATTCGCGGGTTCGAGTCCCAGCTGGGTCAGCGTTGAGATTTATCTCCGCAAAATTCCAGCCTTGCCCACGGTCAGTAGGGGACACCGATGGACTTGGAAAGGCCGCCGTCCGTAGGATGGGACGTTAAGCTGTGGTGCCGTGTGCGGGAGAGCCATAATCTGTGCACATTAAAGAACACGCTGGATGGCCTAGACGGAAGGCTACCATCTGTCTTCCAACAGCTGTTCCAGTGGGTCCCCTCTCCAACCTTCTCTGAGACTTCGGGTCCATATGATCGGGCATTTATCTCATGGTGTGCCAAAAAGTGCCGCTCAGAGGTAAAACAACTCAACGCTAAACGGCTACCCTAAAGAATAAAATCAATAGGGAATACAAATATTATCAACTTCGCGGGTGAAGGTTTAGTCAAAAAAGAACAAGAAGAAACATTGAAACCAAGAGAGAACAAGAAAAAAATTCTCTCATGAACTGCAAAGCCAAGGTAAGGAATATAAAAATCCTAATACTCCTACTGTGGCATATAAACTGACAGGCTCCTGTCAGACCTCTGTGGCAAGCAGCTGCTTGAGGGGGAATTTATTTATTTTTATTTAATACGGGAAATGAAATTCCAGCAAGAAACACTTTTAGACCAAGGTGCAATGCAACTACATGTGGGAAAATTTGGGAGATATTCTACATTGATTACTGACACAGAGAGGCAAGAATATTTGTCTGCTGTTTACGAAACATCCAGTCTCCAAATCCAAAGAGAGTACATTTGCGCGATTTGTTAACACTGAAAACACAAGACATAAAACAGAGGTTAGGCAGCATCGAATTGCACACTTGGAAAGATCTCTTCAAATTCAATCATACTCTTAAAGGAAGATTACCAAACAATAGTTTTTGGATTCAGATTTGACGGTAAGGAAAATGTGACTTGTTTGTCGACGAAAATATCATAACAGCTCTATTGAAACAAGTTATTAAATAATTGGAAATATATTTCGTAATTTGAAGCTATCATTTCATCGTCTTGCAGAAGAAACCGAGCATGTTCACCTTACTATCGAGGTGTGATACCAGAGAAAAAAAGAGATAAAACGCTTTCGTGAATAATGTGGAAAAATTAGCAGTCTGGAAGAAGAAATATGAGACAAAGTTGGAAAAAGAAGAAATATGAGACAAAGCTGGATGAAACTTTTGTTGTGAAAGTTGGAAAAAGAAGAAATATGAGACAAAGTTGGATGAAACTTTTGTTGTGAAAGTTGGAAAAAAGAAGAAATATGAGACAAAGTTGGATGAAACTTTTGTTGTGAAAGTTGGAAAAAGAAGAAATATGAGACAAAGTTGGATGAAACTTTTGTTGTGAAAGTTGGAAAAAGAAGAAATATGAGACAAAGTTGTATGAAACTTTTGTTGTGAAAGTTGGAAAAAAGAAGAAATGTGAGACAAAGTTGGATGAAACTTTTGTTGTGAAAGTTCGAAGAAAGAAGAAATATGAGACAAAGTTGGATGAAACTTTTGTTGTGAAAGTTGGAGAACAGAAGAAATATGAGACAAAGTTGGATGAAACTTTTGTTGTGAAAGTTGGAAAAAAGAAGAAATATGAGACAAAGTTGGATGAAACTTTTGTTGTGAAAGTTGGAAAAAAGAAGAAATATGAGACAAAGTTGGATGAAACTTTTGTTGTGAAAGTTGAAAAAAGAAGAAATATGAGACAAAGTTGGAAGAAACTTTTGTTGTGAAAGTTGGAAAAAAGAAGAAATATGAGACAAAGTTGGATGAAGCTTTTGTTGTGAAAGTTGGAAAAAGAAGAAATATGAGACAAAGTTGGATGAAACTTTTATTGTGAAAGTTGGAAAAAAGAAGAAATATGAGAGAAAGTTGGATGAAACTTTTGTTGTGAAAGTTGGAAAAAGAAGAAATATGAGACAAAGTTGGATGAAACTTTTGTTGTGAAAGTTGGAAGAAAGAAGAAATATGAGACAAAGTTGGATGAAACTTTTGTTGTGAAAGTTGGAAAAAGAAGAAATATGAGACAAAGTTGGATGAAACTTTTGTGGTGAAAGTTGGAAAAAGAAGAAATATGAGACAAAGTTGGATGAAACTTTTGTTGTGAAAGTTGGAAAAAAGAAGAAATATGAGACAAAGTTGGATGAAACTTTTGTTGTGAAGTTGAAAAAAGAAGAAATATGAGACAAAGTTGGATGAAACTTTTGTGGTGAAAGTTGGAAAAAAGAAGAAATATGAGACAAAGTTGGATGAAACTTTTGTTGTGAAAGTTGGAAAAAGAAGAAATATGAGACAAAGTTGTATGAAACTTTTGTTGTGAAAGTTGGAAAAAAGAAGAAATGTGAGACAAAGTTGGATGAAACTTTTGTTGTGAAAGTTCGAAGAAAGAAGAAATATGAGACAAAGTTGGATGAAACTTTTGTTGTGAAAGTTGGAGAACAGAAGAAATATTGGATGAAACTTTTGTTGTGAAAGTTGGAGAACAGAAGAAATATGAGACAAAGTTGGATGAAACTTTTGTTGTGAAAGTTGGAAAAAAGAAGAAATATGAGACAAAGTTGGATGAAACTTTTGTTGTGAAAGTTGGAAAAAAGAAGAAATATGAGACAAAGTTGGATGAAACTTTTGTTGTGAAAGTTGAAAAAAGAAGAAATATGAGACAAAGTTGGAAGAAACTTTTGTTGTGAAAGTTGGAAAAAAGAAGAAATATGAGACAAAGTTGGATGAAGCTTTTGTTGTGAAAGTTGGAAAAAGAAGAAATATGAGACAAAGTTGGATGAAACTTTTATTGTGAAAGTTGGAAAAAAGAAGAAATATGAGAGAAAGTTGGATGAAACTTTTGTTGTGAAAGTTGGAAAAAGAAGAAATATGAGACAAAGTTGGATGAAACTTTTGTTGTGAAAGTTGGAAGAAAGAAGAAATATGAGACAAAGTTGGATGAAACTTTTGTTGTGAAAGTTGGAAAAAGAAGAAATATGAGACAAAGTTGGATGAAACTTTTGTGGTGAAAGTTGGAAAAAGAAGAAATATGAGACAAAGTTGGATGAAACTTTTGTTGTGAAAGTTGGAAAAAAGAAGAAATATGAGACAAAGTTGGATGAAACTTTTGTTGTGAAGTTGAAAAAAGAAGAAATATGAGACAAAGTTGGATGAAACTTTTGTGGTGAAAGTTGGAAAAAAGAAGAAATATGAGACAAAGTTGGATGAAACTTTTGTGGTGAAAGTTGGAAAAAGAAGAAATATGAGACAAAGTTGGATGAAACTTTTGTTGTGAAAGTTGGAAAAAAGAAGAAATATGAGACAAAGTTGTATGAAACTTTTGTTGTGAAAGTTGGAAAAAAGAAGAAATGTGAGACAAAGTTGGATGAAACTTTTGTTGTGAAAGTTCGAAGAAAGAAGAAATATGAGACAAAGTTGGATGAAACTTTTGTTGTGAAAGTTGGAGAACAGAAGAAATATGAGACAAAGTTGGATGAAACTTTTGTTGTGAAAGTTGGAAAAAAGAAGAAATATGAGACAAAGTTGGATGAAACTTTTGTTGTGAAAGTTGGAAAAAAGAAGAAATATGAGACAAAGTTGGATGAAACTTTTGTTGTGAAAGTTGAAAAAAGAAGAAATATGAGACAAAGTTGGAAGAAACTTTTGTTGTGAAAGTTGGAAAAAAGAAGAAATATGAGACAAAGTTGGATGAAGCTTTTGTTGTGAAAGTTGGAAAAAGAAGAAATATGAGACAAAGTTGGATGAAACTTTTATTGTGAAAGTTGGAAAAAAGAAGAAATATGAGAGAAAGTTGGATGAAACTTTTGTTGTGAAAGTTGGAAAAAGAAGAAATATGAGACAAAGTTGGATGAAACTTTTGTTGTGAAAGTTGGAAGAAAGAAGAAATATGAGACAAAGTTGGATGAAACTTTTGTTGTGAAAGTTGGAAAAAGAAGAAATATGAGACAAAGTTGGATGAAACTTTTGTGGTGAAAGTTGGAAAAAGAAGAAATATGAGACAAAGTTGGATGAAACTTTTGTTGTGAAAGTTGGAAAAAAGAAGAAATATGAGACAAAGTTGGATGAAACTTTTGTTGTGAAGTTGAAAAAAGAAGAAATATGAGACAAAGTTGGATGAAACTTTTGTGGTGAAAGTTGGAAAAAAGAAGAAATATGAGACAAAGTTGGATGAAACTTTTGTTGTGAAAGTTGGAAAAAGAAGAAATATGAGACAAAGTTGTATGAAACTTTTGTTGTGAAAGTTCGAAGAAAGAAGAAATATGAGACAAAGTTGGATGAAACTTTTGTTGTGAAAGTTGGAAAAAAGAAGAAATGTGAGACAAAGTTGGATGAAACTTTTGTTGTGAAAGTTCGAAGAAAGAAGAAATATGAGACAAAGTTGGATGAAACTTTTGTTGTGAAAGTTGGAGAACAGAAGAAATATTGGATGAAACTTTTGTTGTGAAAGTTGGAGAACAGAAGAAATATGAGACAAAGTTGGATGAAACTTTTGTTGTGAAAGTTGGAAAAAAGAAGAAATATGAGACAAAGTTGGATGAAACTTTTGTTGTGAAAGTTGGAAAAAAGAAGAAATATGAGACAAAGTTGGATGAAACTTTTGTTGTGAAAGTTGAAAAAAGAAGAAATATGAGACAAAGTTGGAAGAAACTTTTGTTGTGAAAGTTGGAAAAAAGAAGAAATATGAGACAAAGTTGGATGAAGCTTTTGTTGTGAAAGTTGGAAAAAGAAGAAATATGAGACAAAGTTGGATGAAACTTTTATTGTGAAAGTTGGAAAAAAGAAGAAATATGAGAGAAAGTTGGATGAAACTTTTGTTGTGAAAGTTGGAAAAAGAAGAAATATGAGACAAAGTTGGATGAAACTTTTGTTGTGAAAGTTGGAAGAAAGAAGAAATATGAGACAAAGTTGGATGAAACTTTTGTTGTGAAAGTTGGAAAAAGAAGAAATATGAGACAAAGTTGGATGAAACTTTTGTGGTGAAAGTTGGAAAAAGAAGAAATATGAGACAAAGTTGGATGAAACTTTTGTTGTGAAAGTTGGAAAAAAGAAGAAATATGAGACAAAGTTGGATGAAACTTTTGTTGTGAAGTTGAAAAAAGAAGAAATATGAGACAAAGTTGGATGAAACTTTTGTGGTGAAAGTTGGAAAAAAGAAGAAATATGAGACAAAGTTGGATGAAACTTTTGTGGTGAAAGTTGGAAAAAGAAGAAATATGAGACAAAGTTGGATGAAACTTTTGTTGTGAAAGTTGGAAAAAAGAAGAAATATGAGACAAAGTTGGATGAAACTTTTGTTGTGAAGTTGAAAAAAGAAGAAATATGAGACAAAGTTGGATGAAACTTTTGTGGTGAAAGTTGGAAAAAAGAAGAAATATGAGACAAAGTTGGATGAAACTTTTGTTGTGAAAGTTGGAAAAAGAAGAAATATGAGACAAAGTTGGATGAAACTTTTGTTGTGAAAGTTGGAAAAAAGAAGAAATATGAGACAAAGTTGGATGAAACTTTTGTTGTGAAAGTTGGAAAAAGAAGAAATATGAGAGAAAGTTGGATGAAACTTTTGTTTTGAAAGTTGGAAAAAGAAAAAATATGAGACAAAGTTGGATGAAACTTTTGTTGTGAAAGTTGGAAAAAGAAGAAATATAAGACAAAGTTGGATGAAACTTTTGTTGTGAAAGTTGGAAAAAGAAGAAATATGAGACAAAGTTGGATGAAACTTTTGTTGTGAAAGTGGGAAAAAGAAGAAATATGAGAGAAAGTTGGATGAAACTTTTGTTGTGAAAGTTGGAAAAAAAAAGAAATATGAGACAAAGTTGGATGAAACTTTTTTGTGAAAGTTGGAAAAAGAAGAAATATGAGACAAAGTTGGATGAAACTTTTGTTGTGAAAGTTGGAAAAAAGAAGAAATATGAGACAAAGTTGGATGAAACTTTTGTTGTGAAGTTGGAAAGAGAAGAAATATGAGACAAAGTTGGATGAAACTTTTGTTGTGAAGTTGGAAAAAGAAGAAATATGAGACAAAGTTGGATGAAACTTTTGTTGTGAAGTTGGAAAAAGAAGAAATATGAGACAAAGTTGGATGAAACTTTTCTTCTGAAAGTTGGAAAAAAGGAGAAATATGAGACAAAGTTGGATGAAACTTTTGTTGTGAAAGTTGGAAAACAGAAGAAATATGAGACAAAGTTGGATGAAACTTTTGTTGTGAAAGTTGGAAAAAAGAAGAAATATGAGACAAAGTTGGATGAAACTTTTGTTGTGAAAGTTGGAAAAAGAAGAAATATGAGACAAAGTTGGATGAAACTTTTGTTGTGAAGTTGGAAAAAAGAAGTAATATGAGACAAAGTTGGAAAAATAAGAAAGATGCCTCCATTTTTGATTTACAAGTTATATTTTTGCTAACAAGTAAGTAAGCAGGATTACGATTTACATCAAATCGAACAATGTGTCTGCTTAACCTTATATATAAGAATTTAGCAGACGGGTAGCATGCTAGGATACAATAAGCCTGAGCTATTACGTTAAAAAAGTCAACAAGGAAAGGATTGAAGAGGTATCACTATTCGCTGAGAGTTGCAGAGGTGAAAATAAGAATTCGGTGATCACTGCTATGTTCTTACATTCTATGCGTAACTTGAAGAACATACAGTCTCATAGTGTCATCAATAAGGATACTGACAGAGCAGGCGAATTATTCTTGTCTTCCCAGCATATTCGAAACTTTAGAGGGACGGAGGTGGCTCAGTCGGTATCGCGCCAGTCTCGTAATCTGTAGTTCCCAGGTTCGAGTCCCAGCTGGGTCATCGTTGAGATTTATCTCCGCAAAACTCCCCGCCCTGCTCACGGTCAGTAGGGGACACCGATGGGCTTGGATGGCCACCGTCCATCGGATGGGACGGTAAGCCGTGGCCCCTTGTGCGGGAGAGCCATACCCTGTGCACGTTAAAGAACACGCTGGATGGCCTTGACGGGAGGCTACCATCTGTCTCCCAACAGCTGTTCCAGTGGGTCCCCTCTCCCAACCTTCTCTGAGCCTTCGGGGGTCCATGTGACCTGGCCATTTAGCCCATGGTGTGCAAAAAAGTGCTGCTCAGAGGTAAAACAACCCAAACCAAACTTTAGAAGGATATAAAAAGGACTTTTACGTTGTGCTTATATCAGAAGACTTCTTGTATTTCAAAGTTCTGTAAAAAGAACTTCTCATATTTTCAGTAAGATGACGATGGGAAAGCATTATGCTAGAATAAATAAATATCCCCTCAAGCAGCTGCTTGCCACAGAGGTCTGACAGGAATATGACAGTTTAATACGCCATAATAGAAGGTCTGTGAGAATGGCAGGACCTCAGCAGAGAAACGACACGTATATCCATGCCTTACCCGGGGCTCGAACCCAAGTCTCTTTGATCAGTGGCCAGATACTTTAACCACTCAGCTACGGGACAGCTATGCGAGAATCTTAACACACACAAAAAATTAACTAGCAAACTATACTGTATTATATAATATTATAACTTAATTTCATGATAATCTACTTCCAAAATATCATACTATTATCGTAATAACGGATATTTCTCCAGAAACGGTATCATCTATGTTAAACCATCAACCACCCAAAATATCTCTTGATCAGCAATAAAGAATCACAGGATATGTCCTGTAGACTTGAAACTCATGAAATAATAAGCTGAACAAAATTTTTGTTGCCACGAGTGGGATTTGAACCCACGTCACTAGAAAACATGCCTGGTGGCCATTGGTGCTGTAGTATGCCATTGGTGCAAACATGTAGATGGTTTCCATTCCATTTTGCACCAATGGAATCTGCATAACAGACAGATTTCCTGGAGACGTGGGTTCGATTCCCATTCATGGCAAAACCAATTTTTTTCAGCTTGTTGTTTCATGGGATCTCTTGATCAATGTAATGATTTCTTGGTGCTGTATCCAGGAGAAATACCAGTGATACGATTACCGGAAAACGTTCACTTTTTACAAGAACTTTCTTTATTAAATTTACTTTGAATATTAATGCTTAAATTTTATATAACTTGAAGTTGTAATGTTTTAATAATAATATTTAATTGCATTACAACATAATATTATTTATGGTTTTTTTTCTCATTGAAATGTCTAACCTATCATTATGTAGATACAACAATTACAACTTTGCTTCACTTAAAATGTGTAACTTTACTAGAAAAAATGCGCAAAATCGATAGTTAATCACAAAGCAGCCCTTCTAAATTACAAGCGTAACTCACGGATACAGATCAACAAGACACTACGGAAAAAAACCGAAGTAACGTAAGTGATTTAATGGTGAATATCACCCTTTATTTTTCATATCGATAATTATGAATCAATATATCCTATAAACTATATACAGTTTCTTATATAATAACGTCAAGTACATTGGTTTAACTTAAAAAAAAAAAACGAAAGCCATGAGATGAAACATATTCGAAATCTTTAAATCGCTCTCCTGTAAAGTTAGGATATCTGAGATACGCACTTTCGTGTTTTGAGCGACGAGTTGTTCCAGTGCGACCCTCCCTCAACCTTTACTGAGCCCTCGAGGTTCTTGTGACCTGACCATTTCTCCCATTGTGTGCAAAAAAAGTGCCACTCAGAGGTAAAAGTACCCAAATCCTTAATCTTTCGGAACCTCCGCAGTGCCACCTGATAAGACCAGGAGTGGACTTATAGTACTAGTAGAGAGGAATAGATTTGGCGGGACTAGCAGAAGAAATAAAAATTAAATCAATGTGCCATTATTAAAAATTTATCTGTAAGAATATTTCCGTCTAATATTATTAACTGATTTTAAAAATTTCAATACTGTTTTAATAAAGTTAAGCGTTTCGCACTATTTAAATTAATTAGTAGGCAATTAAATCAGTTGAAGTTTTTAAATATTTCTATTCCGTTTCCTTTTTCTCTCCTTTCGGTTGATAACAGTCCGGGCCCGGTCTTATTTAAATTGACTTGGGTTAGAGATCCTTATGACATGAAAATTAGGTCTGTAGGCAGCACATCGAGTCCTACGATAAAAACAGAAAGAGTTCTTTTAGTTTTCTTCTGTAAAAACTCATTTACACCAGGGCCTGATGTAGGGAAGAAGGGAGGGGGCCAAAGGAGTCATAGCTCACCCTTCGAGAATGCTAAATAGGGTAAAGAGGGTTGGGTTGTGGGTTGCTTTACCACTGAGCGGCACTTTTTTGCACACAATGGGCTAAATGGCCAGGTCACAAGGACCC
The DNA here is from genome assembly GCA_038380435.1 of Ryuthela nishihirai. Taxonomy (NCBI): domain Eukaryota; kingdom Metazoa; phylum Arthropoda; class Arachnida; order Araneae; family Heptathelidae; genus Ryuthela; species Ryuthela nishihirai. Next base: position 75,019,514 of record JAWZYU010000006.1, read on the forward strand.
GAAAGGCACAGAGAAGGATGGGGGAAGCGACCCACTGGAACAGCTGTTGGGAGACAGATGGTAGCCTCCCGTCAAGGCCATCCAGCGTGTTCTTTAACGTGCACAGGGTATGGCTCTCCTGCACACGGGGCCACGGCTTAACTTCCCATCCGAAGGACGGCGGCCTTTCCAAGCCCATCGGTGTCCCCTAGTGACCGTGGGCAGGGCGGGTAATTTTTGCGGAGATAAATCTCAACGCTGACCCAGCTGGGACTCGAACCTGGGAACTGCAGATTACGAGCCTGGCGCGCTACCGACTGAGCCACCCCCGCCCCTTATAAAGAGGACAAAGGTTATGAAACTCGTTCATAATTCAAGATATTTAGATGAACGAAGGGGAAAATGTTGCATGTCAATGGAAATACAGTCTCTCTTGTCCATTAGACATATGAATTCACTACTTATCATTGATTTACTGAGTATTTAACCAGTATTTAACTGTTTTAACTAGCAGAATGTAAATGGGTGGAGAGGAAAAATTGCCCTCAGCCTGGTGAGATCTGAACCCCATGACCTTCTGAATTTTTCTATTCACCCATATACCTCCTGTTGGTTAAATTATCTAATACTGGTTAACTAATGAGTAACCTACTCCCAAATTTCTAACTCTCCAGAAACGCTAGGGTTGGGTTGTTTTACCTCTGAGCGGTACTTTTTTGCACACCATGGGCTAAATGGCCGGATCACAAGGACCCCGAAGTCTCAGAGAAGGTTGGGGGAGTGGACCCACTGGAACGTCTGTTGGGAAACAGATGGTAGCCTCCCGTCAAGGCCATCCAGCGTGTTCTTTAAAGTGCACAGGGTATGGCTCTCCCGCACACGGGGCCACGGCTTAACGTCCCATCCGAAGGACGGCGGCCTTTCCATGCCCATCGGTGTTTCCTACTGACCGGAGGCAGGGCGAGGAATTTTACGGAGATAAATCTCAACGCTGATCCAGCTGGGACTCGAACCAGGAAACTACAGATTACGAGCCTCGCGCGCTACCCACTGAGCCCCCCACCCCCGTCTCCCATAATAGGGGAGAATCTGAACGATTCTCTCATATCATGGGGTCAATGACCTATCGATGAATTATCCGTCAACCTACGATCTGTGAGAAATGTCGAATAGTGCGTATACTCATGCTCAGAATCTTCCCGAATTGCCACTGGATCTTAGTCCTAGGAAATTTATGGGAATTATCTTAGTCCTAGGAAATTTATGGGAAAGCTGTCACCTGTAGGACGTGATGTTAAGCCTTCGCTCCGTGTGCCTCTGGCAAATAAGTGATATTCTTTTTTTCAAAGACGATAAAATATTTCAGTTTTACAACTTTTACAACTTCTAAGAGTTGAAATTCGAAATAATAGATGATTCAGAAAACGTTATTTCATTAATACTTAGAAAATAGCAAAACGCTGTGACGTTCAGACGTGGCCGCTTTGGGTAGGGAGAGCCATACCCAGTGGATATTAAAGAACACACTGGATAGCTTTCACGGGAGTGTAACATATGTCTCCAAACAGCTGTCCAGTGGGTTTTCCTTTCCCCCGACCTTGTCTGAATCTTTTGGAGTCTTTATGACCTGATCATTTAGGGTATTGTGGGCAACAGAACAGAACTGAGCCCAGCCTAGAAAATTGATGAAGATTAGAAAATAAATAGAACATTGGGATAACTACTGGAAAAAAATAATCAGAAAGAGGATTGCGTTTTTTTTTCTGATCGATTATTTTGTGCACACATTGGGTTAAATAGACAGAGCACCCACTGAACAGTTGTTAAGAAATGGATGATAGCCTCCCGTCAAGACTGTTCAGCGTGTTCTTTAAAGTGCACAGAGTATGGCTCTCACGGAGTCAAGGATGGGTTGTGATGGGTTGTTTAACCTCTCAGCGGTACATTATTTCCTAACAATGGGCTTAAATGACTATGTCACAAGGACCCCGAGGGCTCAGAGAAGTTTAAGGGAAAGAGACCCTCTGGAAAGCTTTTCAGAGACACGGTAAACGTCCCTCAAAGCCATCCAGCGTGTTCTTTAATATCCATAGGGTATGGCTATCCCTACCAAAGGAGCCACTTCTGAACCAGGCACTGTTTTGCTATTTTCTAAGTATAATTGAAATAATGCTATCTGCATTTTCCGAATCATCTGTTATTTCGAATTTGAACTCTTAGACGTTGGAAAAGTCGTAAAAGTTAAAATTTATATTCTTTGAAAAAGAACATACCATGTTTGCCAGAGACGATATATAATTCTCCTTATGCTTTTTTTAAATAAAATTATTTAAATTAATTATTTTTTATTTGATCCTTTAAAATCATATTACATAATAGATATGTATGGTGTTTAGAAGAGAAATTTAGCCTTGAGAAAAAATAATAATAATGAACAAAAGTGAAAAATAATGATAATGATTTATTCGGACAAATGTCATTAGAAATAACAAAAGAGTGAAAACTTTCCAAAAGCAATACAGTTTTCTAATAGATTTCATTGTAAATACTCACATTTGGTAAGATTTTGTACAGAATGCAGAGAGTGTAAAATAATTACATTTGACCAGGATTCGCAGAAAAAGACAGTTTGTGGAGACTGATTTGCCGATGACCTCTGTTTGAAGGTTGCATGGAAATGTATTTGTGAGTAATGCCAGAGTTAAAAATATTTTACATGTATAAGATAGGTAATCTATATACTAAAAACCTAATTTATTCATATTTGATATTTGTAATGTGCTTCAATAACATTAATAAGAATGGTTAAAAAATTAAATTAATGATAATAAAAAGGAAATTGCAAACAGATATCTTATGCCCATTCAGGTTTCGAAAACAAGTAATAAGATTTGAAACATTTGGTAACACACATTGTTTTTATCTCTTAGCAAATACACAACGTTTCAAATTTTTTGCAAATTATATCTGAATTAATGACAAATCATTTTTGAAAACTTATAAGCATTTGAAAGAGTCACACTATCGAACATAAAGAGTTAAAAAAGCAAATTTATTCAAATTTTTAATATAAAAAAAATATATATTGTCTTTAAAACGAACTAAACTGATGTCATTTTCCACTATTAATATCTAAATCTATCGTACATTTTAGTAGCTAGAAAAACATAATGTCTTTTTATTATATTTTTATTTGGAAATGTAACCACGGAGGACAAACCAACTGTCTAGAATTTTTGTAACACTCATTTGTTCGTAGATAATCTTCTGAAAGGTGACGCTGACATGAAATATATTCTGAAAATTCTAGAAATGGGGAAATTATCCGGAATGAAATGCGCAGATCCAGAAAGATTACGAAAAAATGACTTTCGTGTTTTAAGGTCAGAGGATTTTGAATTGGAAGCTAACATTGGAAGAAATGAAATGGACAACTAAGTTTTTCAATTTCTTCATGTGTAATATTCTAATAACAAGATATTAACATAATAGAGACATTCTTTGACATTTGCAATTTTTCTTAACAAAGATTTCAAAAAAAGGATTCAAATTTTTGCATTAAAATCGCACCTTATTAATGGTACTGAATTAACATCTGTGTCTAAATTAATTAAAATATTACAACCATACACATTAACGATATCGCCAGATTGTTAGGAAGTTTAAAAACATACTATACGAAGAATTCATAACTGAATGCAGAAATCGCTTTGTTTCTTAATTGCATTTCCTTGTCAAATGAGTTGCAGGCCAAACGCTGAACGAAATACAGGGATATTGAAGTGAAGTGTAAATATCTTTGGAGCCAGTATGCGCTTTTACAACTCATGTCAAGTGCAAAGGAAACTCCAAATGTTAATACAATTTGACAACCGAACGTTATCTCCATTACATTTCCTGATAATTCAGCTCTTAAAAGTCATTCTAGCGCTGAACGCAGAACACCAAAGGTTCTCATTTCACTGAAAGGTATGTTAATTTATCAAATAATTAATCTTTCCTTTTAAGTGAAGCTAGAAATTTTTATTTTAAAATTTGTTACTAATGGGCTAAATATAACACGTTGATTTCGAAGTTCAAATTTATGATTTTTTTTAATTACGGGGGAAAGTAATTTATTGTTTTTAAAGGAACTAAGATGAATTGAGTTTTAAGGGGAAACATGTCTGGTGAATTCGAAATCTTCCGTGACATTTTGAAAATTTTAAAAGCTAAATTAAAGCTCATTTATTATGCTTGAATTCCTGTTTTGAATGAATTCCCTAACTAAAATTTTTCGAGTCAGCGGACCCTTCAAGTCTAATTTTCGAGACTGTGGACCACTGTTAGACATTGAGAACGACTCCTAACTTAAACTTTTCTAGTCTAAGAATCCTCCTAAAAGATACTTTTCAATTCAGCGGATATCCTAACAACACATTGCCCACTTAAAAAACTCTCACTCCTCCTCATTTAAATAATCTGCATATGTACGTAAAGTAAATTCAAATAAAATATTCAACATTTTAATGATTGTACCTGTTTACAAAATGTTCTTACCTGTTAGAGTGGAATTTTTACCTCAATCCTTTAATGACATTTTTTTTGTAACATACAAGGAAAGCAAAAATAAAATCACGGATCCTTAGGGTTCCGCGTACCACACTTCGAGAGCCACTGGTTTATATCATCGACTAGCAGATTAATTCCGAAGAAAACTGAAGATGCAACAGTATAAAACCTTGAGGAATACTATTCGCAAGATTAAAGAGTTTTAGGGTTTCAAAGATAATTTTCTTAAACAAAAGTAAATTTGTCCATTAGATAAATATTAAATAACTACCTGGACTATAGAAAAAGCTACCCTACAATCATTAGAGCGAAAAATATGTACATTATTTCATAACAGATTAGGTACTTAAAATGAACTGTTGTGATAACTGAGAGATTCAACAATGGACAGAACGATTTAGGCTCGAGCGGACTAAGGCTCAACAATTGTCCAAATAGCTCAGACTGAGGATCAAAAATTGTTCAAATAATTGGAGCTCTGGCAAAACAGTTGTTCAAATGATTCGTGCTCGGGCACTACAAATGTCCAAGTGGTTCAGCCTCAACAATTGTCCAACAATGGTCCACACTGGATGGCAATTGTCTAAATGGTTCGAGCTGGAACAATCGCCTAAATCGTTTGGGCTAAAACGTTATCTAAAGGGTTCGGGAATGTGATAGAGATCAGCTCGGGAATGTCTATATGTCACATTGCTGCAAGAAATGGTTAGTCTTTGATGGTGTAGTGGTTATCATAAATAGCATATTTCTGAGAGACGTAGGTTCGAATCCCACTCAGGATAAAACCCGATTTTCACAGAAATTACTGTGATATTTATTTTTTTTAAATATTAAATACATCTTGCTTATTTTATTGCATTAAATTCATTAATCGGTATTTGCTGTACATATTTTACCTGTATGCCATTTATTTATTCTAGTAGGGGCGGCGGGGGGGGGGGGGGGGGTCAGTCTGTAGCGCGCCATGTTCGTAATCTGCAGTTTCCAGTTTCGAATCCCAGATGGCCAGCGTTGAGATTTATATCCACAGAACTCCCCGACCAGCCTTGGTTAGTAGGAGCCAACGATGGGCCTGGAAAACCGCCATCCGTCGGATGAAAAAGTGTGAGAGAGCCATACAGTGTACGTCAAAAAACACGCTGGATGGCCTTGACGGGAGACGACCATCTGTCTCCCAAGAGCTGTTCCAGTGGGTCCCTTTCTCAATCATCTGCGAGCCCTCTTGGTCCTTGTGACATCGCCAATTAGTCCATTGGGTGCAAAAAAGTGTTCTAAGTGGTAAAAAAAACCCAAAAAAATTTGTTGATCGTACACTTGATTTTCATGGATTGTTGTACGTTGTAGGAAAGTTTCGCTTCATTTTGAAATTGACTCCTCTGTTATTGCACTGTTCAGGCTTGATATGACCTATGATGCTTTGAATAGGCCTGCTATTTAGCATTAAGATACACTAATAACTAGACCAAGTAAAAAATAGCTAATATCATCCAAAACAAAAACTGGTTCTCAAGAAGAAAAAAAAAATTGATCGACCCATTTTTGTTTTTCCTCTCTACAAAAAGTGAAATGTAGTTTGAAATACAGGAACGTTGAAGTGTAGAGCAATTATCACTCGCTTTCACTGATAACATATTTGACGAGTTTCGTTCGCTTAGGAAACATCAGACTGAGCCATTTCAGTTGGTCACGGTCATGCACAGAAGATTCTAGTAATCTGCATTTGTATTAAAAGTAAGGATGAATTCCTATTTTCTTTTAAGTGTTTCGTATATTTTTTTGTTTTAAACGATATGTTTTTAATGATCAGAAAGTTGGGTTGTTTTGCCTCTCAGCGGCACTTTTTTTGCACACGATGGGCTAAATGGCCAGGTCACAACGACGCCGAGGGCTCAACGAAGGTTGGGGCAAGGGGAAACACTGGACAACTGATAGGCGACAGATGGTAGTCTCTATTCAAGGCCATCCACGAATTCTTTAACGTACACAAAGTATGGCTCTCCCTACATGGAAGAGTGGGTGGCTCAATCAGCATTTCCCAGGTTCGAGTCCCAGCGGGGTTGGGTTGTTTTACCTCTGAGCGGCACTTTTTTGCACACCATGGGTTAAATGGCCAGGTCACAACGACCCGAAGTCTCAGAGAAGGTTGGGGGAGGGGACCCACTGGAACAGCAGTTGGGAGACAGATGGTAGCCTCCAGTCAAGGCCATCCAGCGTGTTCTTTAACGTGCACAGGGTATGGCTCTCCCGCACACGGGACCAAGGCTTAACGTCCCATCCGACGGACGGCGGCCTTTCCAAGTCCATCGGTGTCCCCTACTGACCGTGGGCAGGGCGGGGAATTTTGCGGAGATAAATCTCAACGCTGACCCAGCTGGGACTCGAACCTGGGAACTACAGATTACGAGCCTGGCGGGCTACCGACTGAGCCACCCCCACCCCTCCCAGCGGGGTCAACGTCGAGATCCCGCTGGGAGGGGCGGGGGTGGCTCAGCAAAAACTCCGCAAAAACTCCGCCTTACCGATGGTCATTTTTTTGTTGATCATATGGTTATATTAGCGCCGTATTTAGGAATAACAATTGATCAAAATCTGAATTGGAGGCCACACGTTCAAAAGTTAATCAAAAATCTTCGAGCAATGTTGTGTAAAGCGTATTATTTAAAAATAATCGTCAATCTCCAAATGTTGGTTACAATTTATTATTCTTGGATTCATTCTGCAAAGTATTATGGGCTACTATGCTGTGGTGATATTTATAGGTCAATCCTGAAACTATTGACTCTCCTCGAAAACAAAATTATTAAAAGATATCTGATGGAAGTATTTATCAAAATGGAAATAACACAAGTGAAAATTTTAAATGCTGCACTTTAGTCACTTGTTTGTTTATAAATTGATGATTTATATTCATAAGTATAGTCAGTATTTTAATTAATAGTAGATAATTATAATTTCTTTTGGATGGCAGAGAGTATGTAGTTCCACTTGAAAAAAGGTAAATATTACATAAATTTATTTTATATTTAACACCTAAAATATTTAATCTGTTAGCTAGTGAGCTTCGAAAATGTATTGGTGGAGTATTTATGTCTAAGAAAATATTAAAGTTATCTCTCACATATATTCGACTCGGATTTTATGTTTATTTTTGCAGGATAAAAATTATAATTCAAATTTTTATCGTTATAACTTCCTCTACTGTATTGTAGTAAACTTGATTTCTTTTTTTCTTTGTTTTTAAATGAAAACACTCATTTTTATATTTGAAAAAATGCGAGATTAATTGAGTTTGTCACAATCTACCTTGTGTGGATCATTAGGTTGGAATATGTCAAAAATAAGTTGAACATTCTTTCTTTTTTCTTTTGGGGGTGGCTCAGTCGGTAGCGCGCCAGGATCGTAATCTGTAGTTCCCAGGATCCAGTTCCAGCTGGGTCAGTATTGAGATTAATCACAGGAAACTCCCCGCCCTGCTCAAGGTTAGTAGGGGACACCGATCAGCTTCGAAAGGCCGCCATCGGTAGGATGGAGCTTTAAGCCGTGACCTGTGTTCGGGAGAGCCATACCCTGTGCACGTTAAAGAACACGCTGGATGCCTTGACAGGAGGATACCATCTGTCTCCCAACAGCTGTTCCAGTGGGTCCCCTCCCTCAACCTACTCTGAGTCTTCGGGGTCCTTGTGATCTGGCCATTTAACCCATGGTGTGCAAAAAAGTGCAGCACAGAGGTAAAACAACCCAACCCTTTGTTTTGTTATTTCATGTAATGCTAACTATAACACCTAGATAAGCGAATGCTTTTGGGTTCTTTATATTACATTAAATGAATAGTTTAATGTGTTAAAATAAAGTGTTTCGATTGATTGATTGCTTGTGTGCAAAAAAAGCTCCGCTCAGAGATTAAACTCAATTGACTTCTTCATTGTTGAACCTTCTTCCACTACATTGAAATAATAATATATTTATTCGTGATCATCGTCATCTCACAAAACACAGATGTAGAGAGATTTTATACATTTGACAAGCAAAGTTAATAGCTTATCTGCAGGAAATATTGATGAGCATTAGTTTTCATACATAAGGGAACATAGTAAAAAAAACACAGTAAAAAAACATAGTAAAAAAAGGTCACTTAGATACAGGTTTTCTCAGGATTTAAGATTAACAGACTTTCTTTAAATAGATTTTAAATGAGTTTTGTTTTTTCTTTGTTCGCGGCTTTTCTTAATCCATCGGTGTTCCCTACTGGCCAAGGCCAGGGTGGGTAGTTTTGCGGAGATAAATTTCAATTCTGGCCAGGCGGGACCCGAACCTGGGAAATGCAGATTACGAGCCTGGTGAACTGCCGACTGAAATCCCTGTCTCTAATGCTTTTCTTGGGGGGAGATTTTAGCAGAAATATTGGTGATACATGAATAATTCTTGTATTCTCAACTTCACTCAATAGTAAACGACATGACACAACTGTACGCACTCCTTAACTTGCGACTAGACTTAAAGCACTGATTTATTATTAATCCCCCTGAAGAAATATTGAGGAGTGATGTGGAGGGTTTGGATTGCCAAATTCCTGCTGACGCCGAAGTTTCTATTCAGTTGGATTACCTCTGAGAGTCCCTTTTATTGCACACAATGGTCTAAATGGTTAGGTCACAAGAAACCCGAAAATCTCAAAGAATATTGGGAAGAAGGACCCACTGGGACAGTTTTTAGGAGACAGATGGTAGCCTCCCATCAAGTCCATACAGTGTGTTCTTTTATGTGCACAGAATTTGTCTCTCTCGCACACGGGTCCACGGCTAAGTGTACCATACGACGGACAGCGGTCTTTCACACCCATTGGTGTTCCCTATTGACCGAGGGCAGGGCTTGGAGTTTTTTGGAAATAAATATTAACGCTGATCCACCTGGGACTCGAACCTGTAAACAGCAGATTAAGATCCTGGCGCTTTACCGATTGTGCCACCGTCAACCCACTTCTTACCAAATAAAAATTAGTCAGGCCGAATTCAGTTACTATTATCCATTTTGATGAGCAATAATAAATATACCTAAAAGAAATATTCATGAACCGTAACAAATTACTAAAATTGTCATCTTTGCAAGAAGAAACCACGAAATTAATTATAATATTATCTATTTGGGTCCTGATCGCGAACTTTAACGGGGTTGGTATGTGAACCCCTGAAAGACAATTTTTTTGCACACAAAAGGCTAAAACGGCCAGGTCAAATGTATTCCGAGAAGGTTCGGTAGGGGACCCACTGGAACAGTTGTTAGGAGACAGAGGGTAGCCTCCCGTCAAGGGCATCAAGCATGTTGTTTAACGTGCACAGTGTATGGTTCCTTCGACCACGGTCCCACGGCTTAGTGTACCGTCCGACGGACGACCGCCTTTCCACGCCCAAAGGTGTCCCCTACTGACCGAGGGAAGAATGTTTTCCAGAGCGAAATCTTAACGCTGAGGCAGCTAGGATTCGATCCAGCAGATTACGAGCCTGACGCGTTACCGATTGAGCCAGTCCTCCTCTGACGTTTCTATTGGTGAATTTAATGACACTTGTGAGTTAATGGCTGTTTTATCTTTTAGCGGCACATTCTTTTTAATACAGCAGGCTAAGCAGCCTGGTGATAATAGAATCCTAAAGGATCAGAGAAGCTTGAGATATAGAATACACTGTTAGGATACAAAGACAAGCTCTCGGTGAGCCATCCAGCGTGTTTTTTAAAGCATTGTCATAGCCAGATTCTAACATAAGGGAGACACCATTAGTCATCAGGGCTACTAAACTATGAGGTCTCCAGAGAGTTAATCTAGAGTTCACCTAGGCCAGTGGGTGAGGGGGTTGCTCAGCCGGTAGCGCACCAGGCTCATCATCTGTACTTCCCATGTTCGAGACCCAATGGGTTAGCATTGAGATTTATCTCTCCAAATTTCCTCGCTCTGCCCACGGTCAGTGAGAGAAACCGATGGATTTAGAAAGGCCGCCGTCTCTCGGTTGTTACGTTAAGGCTTGGCGTCGTGTGCGGCAGAGCCATACCCTGTGCACGTTAACGAACACGCTGGATGGCCTTGACGAAAAGCTACCATCTGTCTCCCAGCAGCTGTTCCAGTGGATCCCCTACCCGAAACTTCCCTGAGCCTTCGGGTTCCATGTCACTTGGCCATTTAACCCATGGTGTGCAAAATATTGCCACTCAGAGGTAAAACAACTCTTTTTTTGTTATTTCATGTAATGTTAACTATAACACCTAGATAAACGAATGCTTTTATGTTTATATTGCATTAAATATATAATGTGTTACAAATAAAGTGTTTCGATTGACTGATTGCTTGTGTGCAAAAAAGTGCTGCTCAGAGGTAAAACAACTCAATTAGCTCCTTCATTGTTGAACCTTCTTCCACTATAAATAAATAAATAAATACCCCTCAAGCAGCTGCTTGCCACAGAGGTCTGACAGGAGCCTGTCAGTTTATATGCCACAGTAGAAGATCTGAGAGGATGGCAGGACCTCAGCAGAAAACAACACGAACATCCATGCCTATATTGTAATAATAATATATTTATTCGTGATCATCGTCATCTCACAAAAGACAGATGTAGAGAGATTTTATACATTTGACACGCAAAGCTAAATAGCTTATCTGCAGGAAATATTGATGAGCATTAGTTTTCATACATAAGTGAACATAGTAAAGAAGGAACATAAAAGTCACATAGATTCAGGTTTTCTCACGATTTCGGATTAACAGACCTCTTTTAATTGTTTTTAAACGAGTTTCTTTTTTACTTAGTTCGCGGCTTTTCTTAACCGATCCGTGTTCCCTACTGGCCAAGGCCAGGGTGGGCAGTTTTGCGAAAATGAATTTCAACTCTGGCCAGGCGGGACTCGAACCTGGGAAATGCAGATTACGAGCCTGGTGAACTGCCGACTGAAATCCCGGTCTCTAATGCTTTTCTTGGGGGGAGCTTTTAGCAGAAATATTGATGATACATGAATAATTCTTGTATTCTCAACTTCACTCATTAGTAAACGACACGACCCAACTATACGCACTCCTTAACTTGCGACTAGACTTAAAGCACTGATTTATTATTAATCCCCCTGAAGAAATATTGAGCACTGGTGTGGAGGGGTTGGATTGAGAAACTCCTGCTGACGCCGACGTTTCTATTGAGTTGGATTACCTCTGAGCGTCCCTTTTATTGCACACAATGGTCTAAATGGTTAGGTCACAAGAAACCCGAAAAACTCAGAGAAGGTTTGGAAAAAGGACCCACTAGGACAGTTGTTAGAAGACAGATGGTAGCCTCCCATCAAGTCCATACAGTGTGTTGTTTAATGTTTTTGAATGAATTTGTGTCTCTCACACACGGGTCCACGGCTTACTGTCCCATCCGACGTACGGCGGTATTTCACAGCCATTGATTTACCCTACTGACCGAGGGCAGGGATGGTTATTTTTTGGAAATAAATATCAACGCTAATCCAGCTGGAACTCGAACCTGTAAACTGCAGATTCAGATTTTGGCGTTTTACCAATTGAGCCACCGCCAACCCTATTCTTACCAAATAAAAATTATACAGGCCGATTTCAGTTACTAATATCCATTTTGATGAGCAATAATAAATATGCGTAAAAGAAATATTCATGAACCGTAACAAATTACTAAAATTGTCATCTTCGCAAGAACAAACCGCAAACTTAATTTTACTATTATCTATTTGGGTCCTGATCGCGAACATTAACGGGGTTGGTTTGTGAACCACTGAGCAAAAATCTTTTTGCACACAAAAGGCTAAAATGGCCGTGTTAAATGTATTCCGAGAAGATTCGGGAGGGGACCCACTGGAATATTTGTTAGGAGACAGAGGGTAGCCTCCAGTCAAGGGCATCAAGCATGTTGTTTAACGTGCACAGGGTATGGTTCCTTCGCCCACGGTCCAACGGCTTAGTGTACCGTCCGACGGACGATAGCCTTTCCACGCCCAACGGTGTCACCTACTGACCGAGGGAAGTAAGTTATGCAGAAAGAAATTTTAACGCTGACGCAGCTGGGACTCGATCCAGCAGATTACGAGCCTGACGCGCTACCGAGTGAGCCAGTCCTCCTCTGACGTTTCTATTGGTGAATTTAATAACTCTTGTGGGTTAATGGCTGTTCTATCCCTTAGCGGCACATTCTTTTTAGTACAGCAGGCTAAGCGGCCAGGTGTAAAAGAATCCTAAAGATCAGAGAAGCTTGAGAAATAGAAAACACTGTTAAGATACAAAGACAAGCTCTCGGTGAGCCATCCAGCGTGTTCTTTAAAGCATTGACATAGCTAGATTCTAACATAAGGGAGACACCCGTAGTCATCAGGGCTACTAAACTATGAGATCTCCAGAGAGTTAATCTAGAGTTCACCTAGGCCAGTGGGTGGTGTGTGGCTCAGTCGGTAGCACACCAGGCTCGTTATCTATACTTCCCATGTTCGAGTCCCAATGTGTAACATTGAGATTTATCTCCCCAAATTTGCTGACCCTGCCCACGGTCAGTGAGGGAAACCGATGGACTGTGAAAGGCCGCCGTCCGTCGGTTGTTAGGTTAAGGCTTGGCGCCGTGTGCTGGAGAGCCATATCCTGTGCACGCCAACGAACACGATGGATGGCCTTGACGAAAGGCTACCATCTGTCTTCCAACAGCTATTCCAGTGGGTCCCCTCCCCCAACCTTCCCTGAGCCTTCGGGTTCCATGTGATCTGGCCATTTAACCGATGGTGTGTAAAAATGTGCCGCAAAGAGGTAAAACAACCCAACCCTTTTTCTGTTATTTCATGTAATGCTAACTATAACACCTAGATAAGCGAATGCTCTCAGGTTGTTTATATTGCATTAAATGTACAGTTTAATGTATTATAACATATTTATTGATGATCATCGTCATCTCACAAAACACAGATTTAGAGAGATTTAATACCTTTGACACGCAAAGGGAATAGCTTCTCTGCAGGAAATATTGATGAGCATTTGTTTTCATACATAAGTGAACATAGTAAAGAAGGAACATAAAAGTCACATAGATTCAGGTTTTCTCACGATTTCGGATTAACAGACCTCTTTTAATTGTTTTTAAACGAGTTTCTTTTTTACTTAGTTCGCGGCTTTTCTTAACCGATCCGTGTTCCCTACTGGCCAAGGCCAGGGTGGGTAGTTTTGCGAAAATGAATTTCAACTCTGGCCAGGCGGGACTCGAACCTGGGAAATGCAGATTACGAGCCTGGTGAACTGCCGACTGAAATCCCGGTCTCTAATGCTTTTCTTGGGGGGAGATTTTAGCAGAAATATTGATGATACATGAATAATTCTTGTATTCTCAACTTCACTCATTAGTAAACGACACGACCCAACTATACGCACTCCTTAACTTGCGACTAGACTTAAAGCACTGATTTATTATTAATCCCCCTGAAGAAATATTGAGCACTGGTGTGGAGGGGTTGGATTGAGAAACTCCTGCTGACGCCGACGTTTCTATTGAGTTGGATTACCTCTGAGCGTCCCTTTTATTGCACACAATGGTCTAAATGGTTAGGTCACAAGAAACCCGAAAAACTCAGAGAAGGTTTGGAAAAAGGACCCACTAGGACAGTTGTTAGAAGACAGATGGTAGCCTCCCATCAAGTCCATACAGTGTGTTGTTTAATGTTTTTGAATGAATTTGTGTCTCTCACACACGGGTCCACGGCTTACTGTCCCATCCGACGTACGGCGGTATTTCACAGCCATTGATTTACCCTACTGACCGAGGGCAGGGATGGTTATTTTTTGGAAATAAATATCAACGCTAATCCAGCTGGAACTCGAACCTGTAAACTGCAGATTCAGATTTTGGCGTTTTACCAATTGAGCCACCGCCAACCCTATTCTTACCAAATAAAAATTATACAGGCCGATTTCAGTTACTAATATCCATTTTGATGAGCAATAATAAATATGCGTAAAAGAAATATTCATGAACCGTAACAAATTACTAAAATTGTCATCTTCGCAAGAACAAACCGCAAACTTAATTTTACTATTATCTATTTGGGTCCTGATCGCGAACATTAACGGGGTTGGTTTGTGAACCACTGAGCAAAAATCTTTTTGCACACAAAAGGCTAAAATGGCCGTGTTAAATGTATTCCGAGAAGGTTCGGGAGGGGACCCACTGGAATATTTGTTAGGAGACAGAGGGTAGCCTCCAGTCAAGGGCATCAAGCATGTTGTTTAACGTGCACAGGGTATGGTTCCTTCGCCCACGGTCCAACGGCTTAGTGTACCGTCCGACGGATGATAGCCTTTCCACGCCCAATGGTGTCACCTACTGACCGAGGGAAGTAAGTTATGCAGAAAGAAATTTTAACGCTGACGCAGCTGGGACTCGATCCAGCAGATTACGAGCCTGACGCGCTACCGAGTGAGCCAGTCCTCCTCTGACGTTTCTATTGGTGAATTTAATAACTCTTGTGGGTTAATGGCTGTTCTATCCCTTAGCGGCACATTCTTTTTAGTACAGCAGGCTAAGCGGCCAGGTGTAAAAGAATCCTAAAGATCAGAGAAGCTTGAGAAATAGAAAACACTGTTAAGATACAAAGACAAGCTCTCGGTGAGCCATCCAGCGTGTTCTTTAAAGCATTGACATAGCTAGATTCTAACATAAGGGAGACACCCGTAGTCATCAGGGCTACTAAACTATGAGATCTCCAGAGAGTTAATCTAGAGTTCACCTAGGCCAGTGGGTGGTGTGTGGCTCAGTCGGTAGCACACCAGGCTCGTTATCTATACTTCCCATGTTCGAGTCCCAATGTGTAACATTGAGATTTATCTCCCCAAATTTGCTGACCCTGCCCACGGTCAGTGAGGGAAACCGATGGACTGTGAAAGGCCGCCGTCCGTCGGTTGTTAGGTTAAGGCTTGGCGCCGTGTGCTGGAGAGCCATATCCTGTGCACGCCAACGAACACGATGGATGGCCTTGACGAAAGGCTACCATCTGTCTTCCAACAGCTATTCCAGTGGGTCCCCTCCCCCAACCTTCCCTGAGCCTTCGGGTTCCATGTGATCTGGCCATTTAACCGATGGTGTGTAAAAATGTGCCGCAAAGAGGTAAAACAACCCAACCCTTTTTCTGTTATTTCATGTAATGCTAACTATAACACCTAGATAAGCGAATGCTCTCAGGTTGTTTATATTGCATTAAATGTATAGTTTAATGTATTATAACATATTTATTGATGATCATCGTCATCTCACAAAACACAGATTTAGAGAGATTTAATACCTTTGACACGCAAAGGGAATAGCTTCTCTGCAGGAAATATTGATGAGCATTTGTTTTCATACATAAGTGAACATAGTAAAGAAGGAACATAAAAGTCACATAGATTCAGGTTTTCTCACGATTTCGGATTAACAGACCTCTTTTAATTGTTTTTAAACGAGTTTCTTTTTTACTTTGTTCGCGGCTTTTCTTAACCGATCCGTGTTCCCTACTGGCCAAGGCCAGGGTGGGTAGTTTTGCGAAAATGAATTTCAACTCTGGCCAGGCGGGACTCGAACCTGGGAAATGCAGATTACGAGCCTGGTGAACTGCCGACTGAAATCCCGGTCTCTAATGCTTTTCTTGGGGGGAGATTTTAGCAGAAATATTGATGATACATGAATAATTCTTGTATTCTCAACTTCACTCATTAGTAAACGACACGACCCAACTATACGCACTCCTTAACTTGCAAAAACTCCGACTAGACTTAACTCAAAAACTCCGACTAGACTTAAAGCACTGATTTATTATTAATCCCCCTGAAGAAATATTGAGCACTGGTGTGGAGGGGTTGGATTGAGAAATTCCTGCTGACGCCGTAGTGTCTATTGAGTTGGATTAGCCCTGAGCGTTAAGGGTGGCTCAGTCCGTAGCGCGCCAGGCTCGTAATCTGTAGTTCCCAGGTTCGAGTCCCAGCTGGGTCAGTTTTCAGTTCAGTTTTATTAAAATAATAAGGTTACAAACAACAGATATTTGTAATACTCTTATTAACCCAAGAGCATCTAAGCTCATGTAGGTTAATTTACAAATTATTTAAATACATAATTTTGGCAACACTGACACTCAACTTTACATAAAGAAAAAAAAATATATATATACAAAAACAACACAGAATTTATAAAAATGAATTATTTTTTTTTTACTTTAACACTGCAAACAGGCTGTCTGCATTTGTAATGGTCATTAGATAATTAGCAGTGAGAGATCTGAAATGCATAAAATTAGTTTCATTTCGAATTATAATCGGTAAAGAATTAAAAATTTTAGCTGCCAAATAATCAAAGTGTTTGTGCATAATTTCTTTATTTGCAAGTGGTAACAGAAACCTTTTCCCATTATCTCGCATAGAATAATTTGTATAATGCAGCACTGCATTATTGTTTTTAAAGAAGTAATTTAATGTTCTATAAACAAATAAATGTCTCAGTGGAAATATACCTGGAATGGTATACTTACAAAAAATGGTAACAGTTTTATATTTATTTGGTAAAATTTGGAATATAAATTTATTTTGCATTGAGATTAGACTCCTTAATGATGAAATGTATGTTATTCCCCAACTTGTAATACCATACTGTATAGCAGACTGGACCCAAGATTTGTATAACATTATTAACATTTTATTACTGAGGATTTTTTTTAAATAATAAAA
Source organism: Ryuthela nishihirai (assembly GCA_038380435.1). Classification (NCBI taxonomy): domain Eukaryota; kingdom Metazoa; phylum Arthropoda; class Arachnida; order Araneae; family Heptathelidae; genus Ryuthela; species Ryuthela nishihirai. The sequence continues at coordinate 75,036,765 of JAWZYU010000006.1, forward strand.
TTTATATAACATCTGTCTAAGTGTGTTTGTTAGTTTTCCAATATGCATTTTCCAACATAGGGAGCTATCAATATAAACGCCTAGGTAGAGTAGACTTTGAACCTGATCAATTTCTTCACAGCAACAAGCTGAGTAATTATTGCATGAAAATGTATGCAGTTTTAATTTAATCAAATTTGGATTGTATGATTTCTTTTTTAGGTTAAATAGAATATACTTAGTCTTTTTCGTATTTAAATGTAATCCATTTAAATCCAACCATTTCATCACACATTTTAGATCAGTGTTCATGTTATATAGGAGATTTTCCAGAGAATCAGCACATAAAGTTAATGATGTGTCATCTGCAAAAGTGTTTATATAGCTATTTATTTTTAATTTACATAGATCATTTATGAATATCAGAAACAAGGTTGGTCCCAGGACTGAACCTTGTGGTACGCCACACGAAATATGTTTTGGGTTACTAAGTGTATTAAAAAGACTAACACATTGCGTTCTGTGCTGTAAGTAGTCTTTAAACCATTTTAATACAACACCACGAATGCCAATATTTTCTAGTTTGCTAATTAAAATTTCGTGATCAACGGTGTCAAAAGCTTTCTCTAAGTCCATAAATACGGACAGAGTAAATTGATTATTGTCTATGGAATGAAACACCTTTGACGTATAATTCAACAATGCATTTTCTGTACCTCTACCCTTCCTAAACCCAAATTGGTTTTCAGAGAGAAAATTAAAACTGTCTAAAAAATTTATCAGTCTATTATTAACAAATTTTTCTAATATTTTTGAAAATACTGGGAGAAGAGATATCGGTCGATAATTCTTAAAATCATTTTTATTTCCCTTTTTGTAAACTGGAATTACAATAGCTTTCTTCATTAAATCTGGAAAAGTGCCAGTTTCGAAGGATAAATTACAAATGTGAACCAATGGTTGAATCAAGTTAAAAGAACATTTTTTAACTGCAATAATGGAAATATTGTCATACCCAGCAGATTTTTTATTTTTAAATCCTTTTATAATGTCAGTCAATTCCTTTCTACAAGTTGGAGCTAAAAACATGGATTTGACATTTTTACTGATATGGCTATTTTGATTTCTTACAATCCTATTCTTTGACAGATTTACTGCTATATTTACAAAGTGTTCATTAAATTGGTTTGCCAATAACTTAGCATTTTCAGTTGAATTAGAACCACTTTCTAATTCTGGATATTTATTTTCTACCTTCTTCTGATTTATTATCTCTCTTATCAATTTCCACTGCTTTGATATATTTCCATCACAATTTTGAAACTGAGTTGCAAGGAAACTGTTTTTTGCATCTCGTATTTTATAATTTATTTGATTTCTAAAGTTTTTAAAGCTACTTTCGTAAGTTTCATTTAAAGGGTATTTTTTGTGTTTTTTATATAGCTTATCTCTTTCTTTTAATAAGTTCAGAATTTCGGAAGTAATCCATGGCTTTGCTGATTGTGATTTATTTTGAATTTTTCTTTCTCTAGTTGAATCTTTAATTATGAGATTAAATGTGGATAAAAATTTATTATAAGCTTCATTGGCATCATTAAGAGTTAATACCTCGTCCCAGGAACATTCACTTAAAAGCCTATTCAATAAAGTATAGTCTATGTAGCGATAAAGAATAGACTCTGTATAATTATCACACTGAATATTCATATTATTGTTAAAATTAACTGTTAAGGCAATGGGCTAATGATCAGTCACTGCTAATTTAACAATACTACTCTTGAATGAACTTTCGATTTTGCTTTTAACAAAAATGTGATCTAAACAAGTAGAAGATATCATACTTTCTCTGGTCGGTGAATTTATGAAACTTTGAAAGCCATTTGATGACAACAAATTTAGATATTCATTTGTGTAGTGATCATTTCCTAGTATATCTATATTTAAATCACCAATTACAACAACTTCGCTTATATTATCAAATGATAAGAGTAGTTCCTGAAATTCTACTAGGAAGGTGGTAAGTGGGATACAAAGAGATCTATAGATACATACGAAATATTGCTGATAATTTTCCAGATAAATAGCAATATATTCAGCTGAACTTATATCATTAAATGCAATTTGCTTGACTATTAAGGAACTTTTAACGTAGCAAAGTATCCCACCAGATTTATTGTAATCTCTACAACAATGGAACATATGATAACCATCTATCTGATACAAATTTAACTCATGTGGTTTGATCCATATTTCAGAAAGTATTAAAATATCCGTCTTACTATTTAAATATTCAAGAATAGCTTCTAGCTGTTCAAATTTATTTCTTAAACTTCGGATGTTAAAATGTAAAATTTTAACTTGAAAAATTTCCAGAATTAAAGAAAGACAGTAATTCTTTAATGTCGTTACAGATCACAGAACATGGCATGGGTTCAACAGAACTAAAAGGTGAAATATTTTCAGCAGCCATCTTGTTCATTTAACATATTTAGGTCATTGTCATCTCTGATCCGCCAAATTTTGGATCTTTCACTTTTACGGATGAAAACTTTTCCATTTTTCACCCAAACGAATTTATATCTATTTTTTAATTTAAATTGCTTAGCATTATACAATAAATTTTTAGTACTAGGAATTAGATGTTCATTTAAAAATAATTTTAACTCCTTAAAATCAGGATTAATGTCAGTACTTTTTAGAGGGAATTTAGATTTTTTGTTGCATTCTAGCCAATTGTCTCTTATTTCTTTCGTTTTTAGTTTCACAATAATGGGTTTAATTTTGTCTCTGTTAATTGCAGGAACTCGATGAGCCACCTGAATATCATCATTACTCACCTTTACTTGAATTTTGCTAACAATTTTCTTAACAATGGCCAGAACATTCTCGCCTGGAATTTCTGGAACATCTAAAATCTCTAAGTTCTGGTTTCGCGAATATTGCTGCAATTCATGTAAATCATTTCTCAGTTCTTTCAGTTCTGCTTCTTGCTTTGCAGTTCGACACTGCAACTCAAGGTTAAGCTCTTTCAGGTCCGAAACTTCTTGAGTAAGTCCCTGCATTACTGTTAAAAAGTCATCTATTTTGCCTGATGAAAATTCTGTTGAAGATCGAAGTCCAGATATTTCATTTTTCAGCACTTTGATCTCATTCTTTAGGTCTACGATAATATTTCGTAAAGAACCTACCTCTTCTATCATTGACCCCTGTCCACTGTTCTCTGTAGTTTTCTTCGCTCTAGTATTTATATTTACGGGAGTCGCTAACACAACTGCTTCTATGGAATCACGGGAACTTGCCTCGCCGAAGTCACCGTGCCCTCCGATGCCCGACACACATGACGCCGGAGATGATGGATTCCTTGCGTGGGGATCCTGCTCGATGTAATCTCCTTTCGATTTCGCATTTTGCTTTTTAAATTTGCACTGTCCACATCTCCACTTATTTCTGGCCTCCTTCGATAGTTTACGATAATTATTTTCACTGAAACCTCCACAGTAGAAATGCATAGAGCGATTGCAACTGTCAATACATTTAATTATATCGCTTACGTCGCGAGCTTCTTTAGAACACACTCCACACTTCAAAACCATGTTACCAAATTTCAGCTCACTCCACAATATGTAGACAGTCCCTTATGTTCTCCGACACGTAGGTCAAGGTCACTAGACTGCCACTGGTCAAGCTTTTCGCTCGCTTCGCTGTCGCAGTGATTTGGTTGCAAACAAAGGAACAACCAAAATGACTATTTCTTTACTTTGTAACACTTTCCAATAAATTATTTGGAAAAAACTAAAATCATCTAGTAACTCACCGTCCTTTCATGTATTGCATCACTTGAAATCAGAAGTCTACAATTTGTGGTTTATTAGAAATTTACAGAAAATTATGGAGCTCGTAATCATTTCTCCTGAGTGCCATGCCACCTGGTGGTCCTTCGATTTATCTCCGCAAAATTCCCCGCCCTGCCCACGGTCAGTAGGGGACACCGATGGGCTTGGAAAGGCCGCCGTGTCCGGGAGAGCCATACCCTGAGCACTTTAAAGAAAACGCTGGATGGCCTTGACTGGAGGCTACCATCTGTCTCTCAACAGCTGGTCCAGTGGGTCCCCTCCCCCAACCTTCTCTGAGCGTTCGGGGTCCATGTGACCTGGCCAATTAGCCCATGGTGTGCAAAAAATTGCCGCTCAGAGGTAAAACAACCCAACCTCTGAGGGTCCCTTTATTGCACACAATGGTCTAAATGGTTAGGTCACAAGAAACCCGAAAATCTCAGAGAATGTTGGGAAGAAGGACTCACTGGGACAGTTTTTAGGAGACAGATGGTAGCCTCCCTTCAAGTCCATACAGTGTGTTCTTTAATGAGCAGAGAATTAGTCTCTCTCATACACGGGTCCACAGCTTAGTGTCGCATCCGACGGACGTCGGTATTTCACACCCATTGGAGTTCCCTACTGACCGAGGGCAGGACTGGGAATTTTTTGGAAATAATTATCAACGCTGACCCAGCTGGGACTCGAATTTGTAAACTGCAGATTAAGATCCTGGCGCTTTACCGATTGAGCCACTGCCAATCCTCTTCTTACCAAATAAAAATCATTCAGGTCGAATTCAGTTACTAATATCCATTTTAATGAGCAATAATAAATATACCTAAAAGAAATATTCACGAACCGTAAAAAATTACTAAAAGTGTCATCTTCGCAAGAACAAACCACAAACTTAATTATAATATTATATATTTAGGTCCTGATCGCGAATATTAACGGGATTGGTTTGTGAACCCCTGAGTGAAAATTTTTTTGCACACAAAAGGCCAGGTCAAATGTATTCCGAGAAGGTTCTGGAGGGGACCCACTGGAACAGTTGTTAGGAGACAGAGGGTAGCCTCCCGTCAAGGGCATCAAGCATGTTGTTTAACGTGCACAGGGTATGGTTCGTTCGCCGACGGTCGCATGGCTTAGTTTACCGTTCGACGGACGATAGCCTTTCCACGCGTAACGGTGTCCCCCTAGTGACCGAAGAAAGGATGTTTTGCACAGAGAAATCTTAACGCTGAGGCAGCTAGGACTCGATCCAGCAGATTACGAGCCTGGGCGCTACCGACTGAGCCAGTCCTCCTCTGACGTTTCTATTGTTGAATTTAATGACTCTTGTGGGTTAATTGCTATTCTATCTCTTAGCGGCACATTATTTTTAATACAGCAAGCTAAGCGGCCAGGTGATGAAAGAATCCTAAGGGATCAGAGAAGCTTGAGAAATAGAATACACTTTTAGGATACAAAGACAAGTCCTCGGTGTGCCATCCAGCGTGTTCTTTAAAGCATTGGTATAGCTAGATTCTAACATCAGGGAGAAACCGGTAGTCATCAGGGCTACTAAACTATGAGGTCTCCAGGGAGTTAATCTAGAGTTTACCTAGGCCAGTTTGTCGGGGGTAGCTCAGTCGGTAGCACACCAGGCTCGTAATCTGTACTTCCCAAGATCGAGCCCCAATTGGTTAGCATTGAGATTTATCTCCCGAAATTTCCTGGCCCTGCCCACGGTCAGTAGTGGACACCGATGGACTTAGAATGGCCGCCGTCCGTTGGTTGTTACGTTAAGGCTTGACTCCGTGTGCGGGAGAGCCATACCCTGTGCACGTTAACGAACCCGCTGGATGGCCTTAAAGAAAGGCTACCATCTGTCTCCCAGCAGCTGTTCCAGTGGGTCCCCTCCCTCAACCTTCCCTGAGCCTTCGGGTTCCATGTTACTTGGCCATTTAACCCATGGTGTGCAAAAAAACTGCCGCACAGAGGTAAAACAACCCAATGTTTTTTGTTTTTTCATGTAATGCTAACTATAACACCTAGATAAGCGAATGCTTTCAGGTTGTTTATATTGCATTAATGTATAGTTTAATGTGTTACAAATAAAGTGTTTCGATTGATTCATTGCGTATGTACAAAAAAATTACGCTCTGAGGTAAAACAACTAATTGGCTCCTTCATTGTTGTACCTGCTTCCACTATATTATAATAATATATTTATACATGATCATCGTCATCTCACAAAACACAGATGTAGAGAGATTTTATACATTTGACCCGCAAGGCTAAATAGCTTATTTGCAGGAAATATTGATGAGCATTAGTTTTCATACATAAGTAAACATAGTAAAAAAAGAACATAAAAGTCACACAGTTTCAGGTTTTCTCAGGATTTCAGATTAACAGACATTCGTTAAGTAGTTTTTAAATGACTTTACTTTTTTACTTTGTTCGCGGCTCTTCTTAACCCATCTGTGCCCTACTGGCCAATGCCAGCCAGGGTGGGTAGTTTTGTGGCGATAAATTTCAGGCGGTACTCGAACCAGGTATACTCGAACCGCCTGGTTCGAGTACGTAATGTCCAGGCGGTACTCGAACCTGGGAAATGCAGCTTACGAGCCTGATGAACTGCCGACTGAAATCCCGGTCTCTAATGCTTTTCTTGGGGGTAGATTTTAGCAGAAATATTGATGATACATGAACAATTCTTGTATTCGCATATTCACTCATTAGTAAACGACACGACCCAACTATACGCACTCCTTAACTTGCGACTAGACTTAAAGCACTGATTTATTATTAATCCCCCTGAAGAAATATTGAGCACTGGTGTGGAGGGGTTGGATTGAGAAATTCCTGCTGACGCCGACGTTTCTATTGAGTTGGATTACCTCTGAGCGTTCCTTTTATTGCACACAATGGTCTAAATGGTTAGGTCACAAGAAACCCGAAAAACTCAGAGAAGGTTGGGAAAATGGAGCCACTGGGACAGTTGTTAGGAGACAGATTGTAACCACCCATCAAGTCCATACATTGTGTTCCTTAATGTGCAGGATTTGTCTCTATCGCACACGGGTCCACGGCTTAGTGTCCCACCGTACGGACGGCGGTATTTCACACCCATTGGTGCTCCCTACTGACCGAGGGCAGTGTTGCGAACTTTTTGGAAATAATTATCTACGTTGACCCAGCTGGGACTCGAACCTGTAAACTGCAGATTAAGATTCTGGCGCTTTACCGATTGAGCCACCGCCAACCCTATTCTTACCAAATAAAAATTAGTCAGGCCGAATTCAGTTACTAATATCCATTTTGATGAGCAATAATAAATATCCCTAAAACAAATATTCGTGAACCGTAACAAATTACTAACATTGTCATCTTCGCAAGAACAAACCACAAACTTAATTATAATATTATCTATTTGCGTCCTGATCTCGAACATTAACGGGGTTGGTTTGTGAACCCCTGAGCGACAATTTTTTTGCACACAAATGGCTAAAATGGCCAGGTCAAATGTATTCCGAGAAGGTTCGGGAGGGGACCCACTGGAAGAGTTGTTAGGAGGCAGAGGGTAGCCTCCCGTCAATGGCATCAAGCATGATGGTTAACGTGCACAGGTTATGGTTCCTTCGCTCACGGACCCACGGTTTAGTGTACTGTTCGACGGACGACCGCCTTTCCACGCCCAACGGTGTCCCCTACTGATCGAGGAATGGAAGTTTTGCAGAGAGAAATCTTATCGCTGACGCAGCTGGGACGCGATCCTGCAGATTACGAGCCTGGCGCGCTACCGACTAAAGCCAGTCCTCCTCTGACATTTTTATTGGTGAATTTAATGATTCTTGTGGGTTAATGGCTGTTCTATCTCTTAGCTTCACATTCTTTTCAATTCAGCAAGTTAAGCGGCCAGGTGATGAAAGAATACTAAGGGATCAGAGAAGCTTGAGAAATAGAATACACTGTTAGAATACAATGAGAAGCCCTCGGTTGGCCATCCAGCGTGTTCTTTAAAGCATTAGCGTAGCTGGATTCTAACATCAGGGAGACACCCGTAGTCATTAGGGCTACTAAACTATGAGGTCTCCAGGGAGTTAATCTAGAGTTTACCTAGGCCAGTGGTTCGGGGTGGCTCAGTCTGTAGCGCACCAGGCTCGTAATCTGTACTTCCCATGTTCGAGTCCCAATGGGTTAGCATTGAGATTTATCTCCCCAAATTTCCTCGCCCTGCCCATGGTTAGTAGGGGACACCGATGGACTTGGAAAATCCGCCGTCCGTCGGATGGGACGTTAAGCCGTTGCACCGTGTGCGGGAGAGCCATACCCTGTGCACCTTAACGAACACGCTGGAAGGAACAGCTGTTCCAGTGGGTCCCCTCCCTCAACCTTCTCTGAGCCTTCGGGGCCCTTGTAAACTGGCCATTTTCCCCATGGTGTGCAAAAGAGTGCCACTCAGAGTAAAACAAGAGTAAATAACCCAAGCAGAAGTAAAACAACCCAACCTAGGCCAGTGGTTATCATTTGGTGGTTCGTGACCTCTTAGGGGTTTGGGATGATGGTCCAAGATGATGATTTGTGAGAACAAACATGTACATGTTTGAAGCAGTTTAGGTTTGCTCTGCAACGATTAAAAAAATTTGTGCAATAAAGAAATTTAATATGAAATCCTTCAAATAATTTATTTTATAATTAAAATTTTATAATTTTATATTAGACTCCAAATTTTTGAGGTTTCAAAATTATATGTAGTAAAATTTTATATTTTTGAATTATAATTGAATAATGTAAATTTTAATTTGGAGATTTTTTTCTGTCATTGCCCTGGGAGTTCGTAACACATTTTTTTTTATTGAAAGGGGTTCGTTAGTTATGCTGTTTCACCTCTGAGCGGCACATTTTTGCACACCATGTTCTAAATGGCCAGGTCACATGGACCCCGAAGGCTCAGAGGAGGTTGGGGGAGGGGACCCACTGGAAAAACTGTTGGGAGACAGATGGTAGCCTCCCGTCAAGGCCATCCAGTGTGTTCTTTAACGTGCACAGGGTATGGTTCTCTCGTAGACGGGGTCGCGGCATAACGTCCCATCCGACGGAAAGAGGCCTTTCCAAGCCCATCGGTGTCCACTATTGACCGTGGGCAGAGCTGGGAATTTTGCGGAGATACACAAAAATTGACTTCATAAGTTAATTAAAACATAGTAATAAGTATTGTATCAAAGTGTTTAATAAAATAAGTTTGTATTTTAGAACTTTGTGTAAAGAATTCTTTCACTCTTCTTCAGTTTTGTATAAGCTTTTTAAGACTGACATTGCTGTTGTTAAATATTCAAACATCGATAACTCATTAAATAATGAACGAATATTGTTGAAAATCGAGATATTGATATATTTGATTGAGATCTTTATCTGCAATCACATTTTAAAAACCAATAAACTTATTTTAGAAGTTATAGAGCTTTGACGTTAGCTTCATATTGACTTAACGTAGGGAATTTCCTTAATTCATGGGAACCAGTGTAGATGGTAGCCTCCCATCAAGCGTGTTCTTTAACGTGCATAGAATAATGTTCTCCCACACACGGGGGCGAGTTTTGACGTCTCATCCGACGGACGGCGACCTTTCGAAGACTATCGGTTTTCCCTGCTGATCTGGGCAAGGCGAACAATTTTGCTCAGATAAATCTCAACGCTGACCCAGCTGGGATTCGAACCTGAAAACTATAAATTACGAGCTGGCGCGCTAGCTACTTAACCACCCCAACTAGCGTTAGATTGGGTTGTTTCACCTCTGAGCGGCACTTTTTTGAATACCATGAGCTAAATGTCCAGGTCTCATGGACCCCGAAGGCTCAGAGAAGGTTGGGGGAGGTGACCCACTGGAACAACTGCTGGGAGACAGATGGTAGCCTCCCTTCAAGGCCATCCAGCGTGTTCTTTAATATGCACAGAGTATGGCTCTCCCGTAGACGGCGCCACGACTTAACATCCCATTTGACGGACGGCGGTCTTTCCAAACTCATCGATGTCCCCTACTGACCGTGGGCAGGGCGGGGAGTTTTGCGGAGATAAGTCCCAACGCTGACCCAGCTGGGATTCGAAGTTGGGAACTGTAGATTACGAGTCTGGCGCGCTACCGACTGAGCCACCCAGCCCCGGGAGTTCGTGGAAGAAATAACATTGGGGACCACTGATCTAGGCAGTGTGTTTTTGGAAAATATACATATATTTAATTAAATTGAAAAACCAAGATCCAACTGAATTCTCAGTCCAAATCCCTGAAACTCCAAAACAATAAAATACACCATTTCTTGAACAGACTGACCCTTATTTTCATACTGGTTCCTCTAACGTTTTTCATCACACTTGGAGCGGGGTGACTCAGTTGGTAACGCGCCAGACCCGTCTCCACAAAAGTCCCTGCTCTGCCCTCGGTCAGTAGGGGACACCGATGGACTTGGAAAGGCCGCCGTCCTTCGGATGGGATGTTAAGTCGTGGCCCCGTGATCGGGAGATCTATAACGAGTGCACGTTAAACAGCACTCTGTATGACCTTGAAGGGAGGCTACCATCTGTCTCCCAACAGTTGTTCCTGTGGGTACACTCCCCAACTTCCGAGATGCTTGTGACCTGGCCATTTCGCCCGTTGTGTGCAAAAAAAGTGCCGCTCAGAGAAGATAGGTAGTTTTCAATTTTATAACAAACCACAGCCTTATGACACTATTTTTCCGTGTAACAGGCTTTACTTTCCATCCGATGAAAAACCCGCAGATTCGGAGCTTGCAGCGGTACTAACTAAGAAAACTCCCACGCCCAGTGAGTTCATGGCTTGAAATTCTATTGCTCAATGTAACACTTTAACTTATGTTCATTTTAAAATTTTAACGTTTACAGAAGAAGTTTGTAAAGTTTCTGAGGCTTAACTCGTATTTCGTGCGATTCCCATGATCTGCAATGGATTGTTTTTAACTCTGAGCGGCACTTTTTGGTACACCATGGACTAAATGGCCAGGTCACAAGGATCCAGAAGGTTCGGAGATGGTTGGGGGAGGGGACCCAATGCAACAGCTGTTGGGAGACAGAAGGTATCTTCCCGTCAAAGACATCCAGGTGTTCTTTAACGTTGTTTTACCCTCTTAGCGGCCCTTTTTTCCACACCATGGGCTAAATGGTCAGGTCACAAGAATCCCGAAGGCTCAGAGTAGGTTGACTGGAACAGCCCACTGGAACAGCTGTTGGGAGACAGATGGTAGCCTCCCGTCAAGGCCATCCAGTGTGTTCTTTGACATGCACAGAGTATGGCTCTCCCGCACACGGGGACACGGCTTAACGTACCATCCGACAGACGGCGGCCTTTCCAAGCCCATCGGTGTCCCCTACTGACCGTGGACAGGGCTGGGAATTTTGCGGAGATAAATCTGAACGCTGACCCAGCTGGGACTCGAACCTGGGAACTACCGATAAAGAGCCTGGCACGCTACCGACTGAGCACCCGAAACCACCCTTGTACGGGAGAGTCATAACTTCTGCACGTTAAAGGACGCTGGATATCCTTGAAGGGAGGCTACCAACTTCCCCCTAATATCTGTCAAGTGGGTTCCCTCCGCCAACTTTCTCTGAACCCTCGGTATCCTTCTGGCCTGGCCATTTAGCCCATTTCGTGCAAAAAATACCATCCAGAAGTAAAACAACCCAAACTTCATCATTCGTGCATCGCATCTTTTTGCAACTAGAATTCAAATAATAATATAGAACTTTGGAAATTTATGTATTTTATAATGCAATCCTCTATATGTGCTATATATTTTAAAATACTAAGAGGAGGAAGAAATCGATAATATCTTTTATTCTCCGTTATAGTGGTTGATATTCATCCTATTTGTTCATCATCTTCACATGATTATTGTACCAAAATTAGCAAGTATCAACATTCTACACCATTCTTCAAAGCACTGCTTAACATCCTACAGACGAAAAGGGTTAAAGTGAAATAAATAAGTGGGTTATCATGTACATTTTGATTGGCATCTTCACTGAGATCTATGTATATCATATTATGTTGTTATTACTTTGTTTCTGCGTTAAATATTACAATAACCGGGATGAGTTGACGCTCTTGAATTAGTTACATTATAAAAAAGGACATTTATATCAAAATAAAGCGAAAAACAGTCAGAGATAATTATTAACAACAAAAAATCTCTTTATTCTTTTTAAAATATTATCATTTTACATAATTACTTTGTAATAACTTTAATTCATTATATTTATTTCTTTTCTTTTCAGATAAGTTGAAGAAAAAGAGGCCATATTTAAAAAATAATACTCTTTGGAAATACTATTACTGCTGGAAATTTTGAAATATATTTGGACCCATTTAGAATTCTGGGGACAGTTTGTTGCTTAAGACTATTAGTGAATTTCTTCTGAAGCTAAAGTTTCAATTTATTTATTTTCAAGCTTTTCCGAATAAGAATATAAAGTTCAAAAGACCGAAATCGATTTTGAAATGGCTTTTATTACTTCCACCAAATATTTTGGATTTTTCTTAATTTATTTAAAGTGCACCCAATTCATTCATTCTCAATGCTCTTCAGTCCCTGATATTCCGCAATGTGAGTGCTATGGTTATAAAAGTGTTCGGTGCTATAATCTTCACTCTTTTAGTCAACTATTTCTCATTGCCTCTAAACTCTACGGTCGCGAATTGTTCGAATTAACTATACGTAACTCCCAGTTGAGATTTTGGCCGTCGAGCATTTTCAGCAATACAGAGATTGTTATGATCAATTTGGAGAAGTGCGAAATATTGACTTTTGAGGAAGAGGATATTTCACAGGGATTGGAAGGATCGTTTAAAAGCCTGATTGCCACACAAACCAACCTGATCGAAAATGGCGAATGGAAGTTAATTATACGATCGCTGAAAGCTTTAACTGACTTGGCTATATATAGAATTGATATACCGGAAATGACGCAATCACTTTCATACGGATTGCCAGAAAGATTGAAGTATTTAATATTTAATCGTTGTGAGATACGAGAATTGGTAGGCAGATTCTTTACACCATTGAGAAACCTACGCCTCTTAAATCTTGAGTTCAACAGAATTACGAACTTGCCTAAGGAGATAACTACACTGCCACTGCTGACAACATTATATTTAGGGTAAGTTTTTAGTGTTATTAAATTAAGTTTGAACACAGTGAACACTGCTTGGTGACCTTACATCATTGGGGACTGGGAGTGGCTCAGTCGGTAGCATGTTAGAGTCGTAATCTGCAGTTCCAAGGTTTGAATCCCAACTGGGTCAGCGTTGAGATTTATTTCCCGAAACTCCCCGCCACGGTCCGTAGGCGACACCGATGGGCTTGAAAAAACTTCAATCAGTCGAATGAAACTTTAAGCAGTAGCCCTGTGTTCGGAAGATGATATGTAGAGTTGTTTTAGCTCTGGGCAGCAAGTTTTTTGCACAGAATAGCCTAAATGACCAGGTCGTAATGACCCTGAAAGGGCTCAGAGAAGGTTGTGCGAGGGGGGCCATTGGACAGCTGTTGGGAGAGAGATGGTAGCCTTCTTTCAAGTTCATCAAGCGTGTTATTTAACGTGCGTAGTGTATGGCTCTCACCCGCATAGGGACCATGGCTGAAGGTTTATTTCGACACACGACGATCTTTCAAAGCCCATCGGCGTCCTTCTAATCGCATCCCGTCTAAAAAAATCTGAAGCCCATCGGAGTCCTTCTAATCACATCCCATCTAAGCCAATCTAATGTCCATCGGAGTCCTTCTAATCACATCCCATCTAAGCCAATCTAATGTCCATCGGAGTCCCACTATTCGCATCTCATCTAAACCAATCTAAAGCACATCGGAGCCCCTCTATCGAATCTCATCTAAGCTAATCTGAAACCCATCGGAGTCCCTCTAATCGCATCCTATGTAAGTTAATCTGAAGCCCATCGGCGTCCCTTTAATCGCATCCAATTTACGCTAATCTAAAGCCCATCGGAGTCCCTCTAATCGCATCTCATCTAAGCCAATCTAAATCCCATCTGCTTCCCACTAATCGCATCCCATCTAAGCCAATCTAAAGCAAAATCGGAATCCATCTAATCGCATTCCATCTAAGCCAATCCGAAGCCCATCGGAGTCCCTCTATTCGCATCCTATGTAAGCCAATCTAAAGCCCATCGGCGTCCCTTTAATCGCATCCGATATACGATAATCTAAAGCCCATCTGAGTCCCTCTAATCGCATCCCATCTAAGCCAATCGAAGCCAATCTAAAGCCCCTCACAGTCTCCCTAATCGCATCTTATCTAAGCCAATCTAAATCACATCGGAGTCCCTCTAGTCGCATCCCCTCTAAGCCAATCTGAAGCCAATAGAGTCCCTCAAATAGCATCCTATCTAAGCCAATCTGAATCCCATCGGAGTCCATCTAATCGCATCCCAATTACGCAAATCTGAAGTCAATCGGAGTCGCTCAAATCCCATCTCACCTAAGCCAATCTAAATCCCATTTGAGTCCCTCTAATCGCATTACCTGTAAACCAATCTGAAGCACATCGGAGTCCCTCTAATCGCATCCAATGTAAGCCAATCTAAAGCCCATCGGTGTCCCTTTAATCGCATCCGATTTACACTAATCTAAAGACCATCTGAGTCCCTCCAATCGCATCGCATCTAAGCCACTCTAAGCCAATCTAAAGCCCATCTGAATCCCTCTAATCGCATCTCATCAAAGCCAATCTAAATCCCATCTGATTCCCTCTCATCTCACCTAAGCCAATCTAAATCCAATCTGATTCCCTCTCATCTCACCTAAGCCAATCTAAATCCCATTTGAGTCCCTCTAATCGCATTACCTGTAAACCAACTAAAGCCCATCGGAGTCCCTCTAATAGCATTTCATCTAAGACAATCTAAATCCCATTTGAGTCCCTCTAATCGCATTCCCTCTAAGACAATCTGAAGCACATCGGATTCCCTCTAATCACATCCAATGTAAGCCAATCTAAAACCCATCGGCGTCCCTTTAATCGCATCCGATTTACGCTAATCTAAAGACCATCTGAGTCCCTTCAATCGCATCCCATCTAAGCCAATCTAAAGCCCATCGGAACCCATCTAATCGCATTCCATCTAAGCCAATCTAAATCCCATCGCCGTCCCTCTAATCGCATCCCACCTAAGCAAATCTGAAGCCCATCGGAATTCCTCTAATCGCATCCTATCTAAGCCAATCTAAAGCCCATCAGCGTCTTTCTAATCGCATCCCATCTAAGCCAATCTAAGCCAATCAAAAGCACATCGGAGTCCCTCTAATCGCATCTCTACGAAACCAATCTAATTCCCATCAGAGTCCCTCTAATCGTATCCCCTCTAACCAATCTAAATCCCATCTGAGTCCCTCTAATCGCATCCTATCTAATCCAATTTAAATCCCATCGGCGTCCCTCTAATCTCATCCAATTTACGCCAATCTAAAGCCCATTGGAGTCCCTCTAATCGCATCTCATCTAAGCCAAACTAACGTCCATCTGAGTCCCTCTAATTGCATCCTATCTAAGCCAATCTAAAGCCCATCGGCGTCCCTCTAATCGCATCCCATTTACGCCAATCTAAATCCCATCGGATTCCCTCTAATCGCATCCCCTCTAAGCCAATCTGAAGCCCATCGGATTCCCTCTAATCGCATCCCCTCTAAGCCAATATGAAGCCGATTGGACTCCCTCTAATCGCATCCTATCTAAGCCAATCTAAAGCCCATCGGAGTCCCTCTAAATGCATCCTATCTAAGCCAATCTAAAGCTCATTGGAGTCCCTCTAATCGCAACCAATGAAGCCAAACTAATGCCCATCTGAGTCCCTCTGATCTTATACCATCTAAACTAATCTAAAGCCCATCGAAGTCCCTTTAATCGCATCCCATCTAAGCCAATCTAAAGCTCCTCACAGTCCCTCTAATCTGATCTCATCTAATCCAATCTAAATCCCATCGGAGTCCCTCTAATCGCATCCAATATAAGCCAACCTAAAGCCCATCGGAGTCCCTCAAATCGCATCCCATCTACGTTAATCTAAAGACTATCGGAACCCATCAAATCGCATCCCATCTAAGCCAATCTAACGCCCTTCGGAGTCCCTCTAATCGCATCACATCAGTGTTAATCTAAGATCCATCGGAACCCATCTAATTGCATTCCATTTAAGCCAATCTATAGCCCATCGGAGTCTCTCTATTCGTATTTCAGCTAAGCCAATCTAAATCCTATCAGAATCCCTCTAATCGCATCCCTTTTAAGCCAATCTGAAGCCCATCGGAGTCCCTCAAATCGCATCCTATCTAAGCCAATCTAAAGCCCATCGGAACCCATCTAATCACATTCCATCTAAAATAATCTGAAGCCCATCGGAGTCCCTCCAATCGCATCGCATCCAAGCCAATTTAAAGTCCATCGGAGTCCCTATAATCAGATCCCATCTAAGCGGAACTAATGCCCATCTTATTCCCTCTATTCGCATCCCATCTAAACCAATCTAAAGCCCCTCATAGTCCCTCTAATCGCATCTGATCTGAGCTAATCTAAATTCAATCGGAGTTCATCTAATCGCATCCCCTGTAAGCCAATCTGAAGCCCATCGGAATTCCTCTAATCGCATCCTATATATATAAGCCACTCTAGAGCCCATCGGCGTTCCTCAAATCGTATCCCATTTACGCCAATATAAAGCCCATCGGAGTCTAATTGCATTCCATCTAAGCCAATCTAAAGCCCATTGGAGTCCCACTAATTGCATCCCATCTAAGCCAATCTGAAGCCCATCGGAGTTCCTGTAATCGCACCCCAGCTAAGCCAATATAATGCCCATCTGAGTGAATCTAATCGCGTCACATCTAAGCCTATCTGAAGCCCAATCGGAGTCCATCTAATCGCCTCCTATCTAAACAACCCTAAAGCCCATCGGAGTCCCTTTAATCGCTTCCCATCTAAGCTAATCTAAGCCAATCTAAAACCCTCACTGTCCCTCTAATCGTATCTCATCTAAGCCGCCTAATCGCAACTACTGTAAGGGAATCTAAAGCCCATCGGAGTCCATCTAAGCCAATCTGAAGCCCATCGGATTCCTTCCAATCGCATCCCTTCTAAGAAAATCTAAACCCAATCGGAGTCCCTCTAATCGCATCTCATCTAAGCCAATCTAAATCCCATCAAAGTCCCTATAATCGGATCCCTTGTAAGCCAATCTGAAGTTCATCGGAGTCTCTCTAATTGCATCGTATCTAAGCCAATCTAAAACCCATCTGAGTCCCTTTTATCGCATCCCATTCACGCCAATCTAAAGCCAATCAGAGTCCCTCTAATCGCAACCCATTTACGCCAATCTAAAGCCCATCGGAGTCCCTCTAATCGCATATCATCTAATCCAATCTAAATCCCATCGGAATCCCTCTAATCGCATTCCATGTAAGCCAATCTGAAGCCCATCTGAGACAATGTAAAGCCCATCGGCGTACCTCTAATCGCATCCCATTTACTCCAATCTAAAACACATCGGATTCCCTCTAATCGCATCCCATCTAAGCCAGTCTAAATCCCATCGGAATCCCTCTAATCGCATCTCATCTAAGCCAATCTAAATACTATCGGAATCCCTCTAAACGAATCCCGTTTAAGCCATTCTGAAGCCCATCGGAGTCCCTCTAATCGCATCTTATCTAAGCCAATCTAAAGCCCATCAGAGCCCTCTAATCGCTTCACATCTAAGCCAATCTAAATCCCATCGGAGTCCCGCTAATCGTATCTCATCGAGGCCAATCTAAATCCCATCGGAGTCCCTCTAATCGCATCACGTCTAAGCCACTCTTAAGACCATTGGAGTCCCTATAATCGCATCCTATCTAAGCCAATCTAATGCCCATCTGAGTCCTTCTAATCGTATCCAATCTAAGATAATCTGAAGCCCAATCGTAATCCAACTAATCGCATCCTATCTAAACCAATCTATAGCCCGTAGGAGTCCATCTAATCGCAACCAATCTAGGCCAATCTGTAGCCCATCGGAGTCCCTCCACCCCATCTAAGCCAATCTAATACCTATCTGAGTCCCTCTAATCGCATCCCATGTACGCCAATCTAAAGCCCAATCGGAGTCGATCTAATCGCATCCTATCTAAGCCAAACTAAAGCCCATCTGAATCCCTCTAATCACGTATCATCTAAGCCAAGCTAAATCCCATCGGAGTCCCTCTAATCGCATCCATTGTAAGGCAATCTGAAGCCCATTGGAGTCCCACTATTCGCATCCTATCTAAACCAATCTAAAGCCCTTCGGAGTCGTTCTAATCGCACCCCATCTAAGACAATCTAACACCCATCTGAGTCCCTCTAATCGCATCACATGTACGCGAATCTAAAGCCTAATCGGGCTAGTTCTAATCGCATCCTATCTAAGCCAATCTAAAGCCCATCGGAGTCCCTCTAATCACATCTGATTTACGCCAATCTAAAGCCCATCGGTGTAACTCTAATCGCATCTCATCTAAGTCAATCTAAATTCCATCGGAGTCCCTCTAATCGCATCCCCTCTAAGCCAATCTAAAATCCCTCACAGTCCCTCTAATCGCATCTCTTCTAAGCCAAACAAAATCCAATCGGAGTCCCTCTAATCGTATCCCCTGTAAGACAATCTAAAGCCCATCGGAGTCCCTCTAATCGCATCTCATCTAAGCCAAACTAAATCTAATCGGAGTCCCTATAATCGCATCCCCTGTAAGACAATCTAAAGCCCATCGGAGTCCCTCTAATCGCATCCCATCTAAGCCTATCTGAAGCCCAATAGGAGTCCATCTAATCGCCTCCTATCTAAACCATCCTAAAGCCCATTGGAATCCCTCTAATCGCATCCCATTTAAGCCAATCTAAGCCAATCTAAAGCCCTCACAATCCCTCTAATCGTATCTCATCTAAGCCAATCTAAATACCATCGGAATCTCTCTAATCGCATCTCCGGTAAGCGAATCTGAAGCCCATCGGAATCCATCTAATCGAAGCCAATCTGAAGCCCATCGGAATCCATCTAATCGCATCCCATCGAAGCCAATCTAAAGCCATCGAAGTCCCTCTAATCGCATCCCATCTAAGCCACTCTAAAGCCCATCGGAGTACCACTAATCGCATCTCATCTAAGCCAATCTAAATCCCATCAGTGTCCCTCTAATCGCATCCTGTCTAAGCCATTCTGAAGCCCATCGGAATCCCTCTAATCGCATCCTATCTAAGCCAATCTGAAGCCCATCGGAATTCCTCTAATCGCACCCAATCTAAGCCAATCTAATGCCCATCGGCGTCCCTCTAATCTCATCCCATTTTAGCCAATCTAAAGCCCATCGGAATCCCTCTAATCGCATCCCATCTAAGCCAATATAAATCCCATCGGAGTCCCTCTAATCGCATCTCATCTAAGCCAATCTAAATCCCATCCGAGTCCCTCTAATCGCATCATATCTAAGCCAATCTAAATCTAATCGGAGTCCCTCTAGTCGCATCCTATCTAGTCCAATCGAAATATCATCGGAGTCCTTCTAATCGCATGTCATCTAAGCCAATCTAAATCCCATCAGAGTCCTTCTAATCGCATCGTATCTAAGCCAATCAAAATACCATCGGAGTCCCTCTAATCACATCCCCTCTAAGCCAATCTGAAGCCCATCGGAGTCCATCTAATCTCATCCCATCTAAGCCAATCTGAATCCTATAGGAGTCCTTGAATTGTATCCTATCTTAGCTAATCTAAAGCCCATCGGAATCCCTCTAATCGCATCCCATGTAAGCCAATCAGAAGCCCATTGGAGTCTCACTAATTGCATCTGATCTAAGCCAATCTAAAGCCCATCGGCGTCCTTCTAATTGCATCCCATTTACACCTATCTAAAGCCAATCGGAGTCCCTCTAATCGCATCCCCTGTTAACCAATCGGAAGCCCATCCGAATCCCTCTAATCGCATCCTATCTAAGCCAATATAAAGCTTATCTAATAGATCATCGGAGTCCCTCTAATCGCATCCCATCTAAGCCAATCTAAATCTCATCAGAGTCCCTCTAATCGCATCCTCCGTAAGCCAATCTGAATCTCATCGGAGTCTCTCTAATCGCATGCCATCTAAGCCAATCTAAAGCCCGTCGGAGTCCCTCTAATCGTATTCCATCTAAGCCAATCTAAATCCCATCGGAGTCCCTCTATATCGCATCCCATATAAGCCAATCTGAAGCTCCTCACTGTCCCTCTAATCGCATCTCATCTAAGCCAATCTAAATACCATCGGAGTCCCTCTAATCATATCCCCTCTAAGCCAATCTGAAGCCCATCGGAGTCCATCTAATCTCATCCCATCTAAGCCAATATGAAGCCTATAGGAGTCGTTAAATCGCATCCTATCTAAGCCAATCTAAAACCCATCGGAGTCCCTCTAATCGCATCCCATGTAAGCTAATCTGAAGCCCATCGGAGTCACACTAATCGAATCTGATCTAAGCCAATCTAAATCCCATCGGAATCCCTCTAATCACATCCCATCTAAGCCAATCTAAAGCCCATCGGAGTCGCTCTAATCGCATCCTATCTAAACCAATCTAAATCCCATCGGAGTCCCTCTAATCGCACCCTATCTAAGCCAATCTAAATCCCACTAATCGCATCCCCTGAAAGCCAATCTGAAGCCCATCGGAATCCCTCTAATCGCATTCTATCTAAACCAATCTAAAGCCAATCGGCGTCCCTCTAATCGCAATACCATTTACGCCAATCTAAATCCCATCGGAATCCCTCTAATCGCATATCATCTAAGACAATCTAAATCCCATCGGAGTCCCTCTAATCGCATCCTATCTAAGACAATATAAAGCCCATCGTAGTCCTTCTAATCGCATCACATTATCGCCAAACTAAAGCCCATCGGAGTCCCTCTAATCGCATCTCATCTAAGCCACTCTGAAGCCCATCGGAGTCCCTGTAACCGCAACCTATCTAAGCCAATCTAAAGCCCATTGGAGTCCCTCTAAGCGCATCCTATCTAAGCCAATCTAATACCCATCTATGTCCCTCTAATGGCATCCTTTCTAAGCCATTCTAAAGCCCATCGGAGTCCCTCTAATTGCATTTCATATAAGCCAATCTAAAGCCCATCGGAACCCATCTACTTGCATTCCATCTAAGCCAATCTAATGCCCATCTGAGTGCCTCTAATCGCATCCCGTCTAATGCAATCTGAAGCCCAATCGGAGTCCATCTAATCGCATCCTATCTAAACCAATCTAAAGCCTATCGGAATCCCCCTAATCGCATCCCATCTAAATCAATCTAAGCCAATCTAAATACCCTCACATTCCCGCTAATCGCATCTGATCTAAGCCAAACAAAATCACATCGGAGTCCCTCTAATCGAATTCCCTGTAAGCCAATCTGAAGCGCATCGGAGTCCATCAAATCGCATCCCATCTAAGCCAATCTGAAGCCCATCAGAGTCCCTCTAATCGCATCCCATCTAAGCCAATCTAAAGCCCATCGGAGTCCCTCTAATCGCATCTCATGAGTATTAATCTAAAGCCCATCGGAACCCATCTAATCGCCTCCCATCTAAGCCAATCTAAAGCCCCTCACAGTCCCTCTAATCGCATCTAATCTAAGCCAATCTGAATCGCATCGAAGTCCCTCTGGTCGCATCCCCTGTAAGCCAATCTGAAGTCCATCGGAGTCCATCATATAGCATCCCATCTAAGCCAATCTAAAGCCCATCGGAGTCCCTCTAATCGCATCACATCAGTGTTAATCTAAGGTCCATCGGAAACCATCTAATTGCATTCCATTTAAGCCAATCTATAGCCCATCGGAGTCTCTCTAGTCGCATCTCATCTATGCCAATCTAAATCACATAAGAGTCCCTCTAATCGCATCCTCTGTAAGCCAATCTGAAGCTCATCGGAGTCTCTCTAATCGCATCCCATCTAAGACAATCTAAAGCCCATTGGAGTCCCTCTAATCGCATCACATCAGTGTTAATCTAAAGTCCATCGGAACCCATCTAATCGCATCGCATCTAAGCCAATCTAAAGCCTATCCGAGTCTCTCTAGTCGCATCTCATCTAAGCCAATCTAAATCTCATCAGATTCCTTCTAATCGCATCCTCTGTAAGCCAATCTGAAGCTCATCGTAGTTCCTCTAATCGCATCCCATCTATGCCAATCTAAATCCCATCGGATCCCTCTAATCGCATCCCCTCTGATACAATCTGAAGCCCATCTGATGTCCCTCTAATCGCATCCTATCTAAGCAAATCTAAAGCCCATCTGAGTCCATCCAATCGCATCCCATTTACGCCAATCTGAAGCCCATCGGTGTCCCTCTAGTTGCATCCCATCTAAGCCAATCTAAAGTCCATCGGTGTCCCTCTAATCGCATCCCATCTAAGCCAATCTAAAGCCCATCGGAGTCCCTGTAATCGCATCCGCTGTAAGCCAATCTGAAGCCCATCGGAGTCCCTCTAATCGCATCCTATCTAAGTCAATCTAAAGCCCATCGGCACTCCAATCGCATCCCATTTTCTCCAATCGAAAGCCCATCAGAGTCCCACTAATCACATCTCATCTAAGCCAATCTTACTCCCATCGGAGTCCCTCTAATCGCATAGCCCATGGTGTGCAAAAAAGTATCCCGCAGAATTAAAACAACCCAACCAATAACTATTTATCGTGTCAAAAATATTTTTTCTTTCAAAGTAGTTTATATTGTTCTGAAATACATATTTATGAAAATAAAAAGGTTTTGGAAAAGTTTCTCTTTATTTACAGGGGTAATAATATTCTGCGGCTGCCAGAGAATATTATGATTTCCTTCCCAAATTTAAGCAGCTTGAAATTTGAAGAAAACAACATAAGTATCTTGCCAAAAAACCCATGGAATGGTGTCTTCGCAAAAGTTGACGTAGTTTCTTTGCGAGGTAAGATTAGTCATTTATTATACAACACACTAAATAAGTTGGTTGGTTGTTTCAGGTTTTATGGTGCTTTAGCAACTACAGTTATAATGCGCCAAACGAGGTACAAAATATCTAACCCTCATCCGTAGTTAAAATTCACTGCAATAGAAAAGTAAAATAGAAAACCAAAGGAGTTAAATAATATAACAATAAATACCAACCTAAGTAGGGGCGGGAGTGTCTCAGTCGGTAGCGCGCCAGCTCGTAATCTATAGTTCCCAGGTTCGAGTCTGAGCTGGGTCAGCGTTGAGATTTATCTCTACAAAACTCACCGCCCTGCCCACGGTCAGTAGGGGACACCGATGGGCTTAGAAAGGGCGTCGTCCGTCGGATGCGACGTCAGGCCATGGCTGAGTGTGAGGGAGAACCATACCCTGTGCACGTTATAGATCACGCTGGATGACCTTGAGGGGAGGCTACCATCTGTCTCCCAACAGCTGTTCCAGTGGATCCCCTCCCACAACCTTCTCTGAGCCTTCGGGGTCCTTATGACCCGGCCATTTAGCCCATGGTGTGCAAAAAGTGCCGCTCAGAGGTAAAACTACCCATTCAACCTAGGAGTGAAAGCCCAGGTCGAACGGAACATAAATAACAAAGTATTTGGGTTGTTTTACCTCTGAGCGGCACTTTTTTGCACAAAATGGACTAAATGTACAGGTCACAAGGACCTCGAAGGCTCAGAGAAGGTTGGAGGAGGGGACCCTCTTGAACAGCTGTTGGGAGACAGATAATAATCTCCCGTCAAAGCCATTCAGCGTGTTCTTTAACGTGCACAGATACCGTGTGCAGCAGAGAGACATACTGTGTGCCTGTTAAACAAAGTGCTGGATGGTCTTGACGGAGGAGTACCATCTGTTTCCTAACAGCTATTGAAATGGGTCCCATTCCTCCAACTTTCTCTGAGACTTACGATCCTTGTGACCTGGGCTTCTTTCGGAAGGTACGTTAATCTGTGACCCTATGCGCCCAGCGTCGTGGGTTGCTCAGTTGGTAGCGCGCCAGGGTCCTAATCTGCAGGTCCCAGGTTCGAGTCCCAGCTGGACAGCGCTTAGATTTGTCTCCGCAAAACTCCTCCCCCACCCCTGCTCACAGTAAGTAAGGGATACCAAAGGTGTTGGAATGGCCGCCGTCTGTCGGATGGGACGTTAAGCCGTGGTACTATGCATGGGAGTGTCATATCCTGTGCACGTTAAAGGACACGCTGGATGGCCTTGAGAGGAGGCTACCATCTCTCTCCAAACAGCTATTCCAGTGGGTCCCCTCCCCCAACCTTCTCTGAGTTAGTCTGCGGGGTCCTTGTGACTTGGCCGTTTAGCCCATTGTGCAAAAATGTCCCGCTCAGAGGTAAAATTGATTTGATCCCATAAATCAGACCGTCCAAACCAAACCTTAGTGAAGATACGATAGAAAAAAAAGAAAGCAATTTCCATAAAGGGTGGCAAGAAACATTTTCTACTTGGAAACGAAAGCATGGGTTGGGTTGTTTTACCTGTGAGCGGCACTTTTTTGCACACCATGGGCTAAATGACCAGGTCACATGGACCCCGAAGGCTCAGAGAAGGTTGGGGGAGGGGGCCCACTGGAACAGCTGTTGGGAGACAGATGGTAGCCTCCCGTCAATGCCATCCAGCGTGTTCTTTAACGTGCACAGGGTATGGCTCTCCCGCACACGGGGCCACGGCTTAACGTCCCATCCGACGGACGGCGACTCAGAAATCAAGAAAACGTCTCGATTATGAAGCTAAAATATACATCTTTAATGAGAAATTATGACTTCGGAAAATCGTTCAGTTATGTACCTAAATACGTTTGATAAAAAAAAAATGTAATTTCACTTTCAAAATTTGTTTTAAAAATTTGACTTTTTATGACGAGTGTTTGTTTTTGTTTTTCTTCGGAGCGGCACTTTAGTCACACAATTGGCTAAATGGTGAGGTTACAAGGACCCCAAGATTTCAAAGAAGGTTGAGGAAGGGATTAGCTAGACTGGAGAGCTGTGAGTAGACAGACGGTAGCCAGCCTTCCGTCAACGCCATCTACTTCTTTAACATGCACAGGATATGGTTCAATCGCACACGTTGCCATGATTTAACGCCTCATCCGACGGACGGCTGCATTTCGGAGCAATTTTATCCAACTCCCCAACGTGGTTTGTTAGTATGTACATCCTACGTTTAGTGGGCGGACTTGGGGGAGGCAGTCAGGTAGCGTGGCAGAATTCTTGTAATCTGAAGTTCCCAGGTTCGAGTCCCACAGGGGCCATCGTTGAGATTTATCACCACAAAACTCCCCAGAGAAAAGCGTCATAGTGAGCTTGGAAAGGCTGCCGTCCGTCGGATAGCCATGGCTCCGTGTGCGGAGTGCCATACCCTATGCACGAGAATGGCTCTCCCATGTAATCTGCCTAAATCTGGCAGTTTCTGTAAAGATTGATAATCTGCAGTTTCTAGGTTCGAGTCCCATCTGGCTCAGCGTTGGGATTTATCTGTGCAAAACTCCCCACTCTGTCCACGGTTGTTAAGGGGACACCGATGGGCTTGGAAAGGCCTCCGTCCATTGGATCTGACGTCAAGCCGTGGTTCCGTGTGCGTGAGAGCGTATCCTGTCCCCTTTAAACAACACACTGGTTGGCCTTAACAGGAGGCTACTATCTCTCTCGTAACAACTGTCCAGTGGCCCCTTCCTCCAACCACCTCTTAACCCTTGAGGTCCTTGTGACCTGCCCATTTAGCCCATAGTGCGCAAAAGGTAAATCCCTAAATATTTTAGATGCAAATTTCCATTCCAGTTAAGCAACAGTACTTTTTTACCATGGTAACCTGGTGTTTTAGCCTACAGTGAACTTCCTAACAGACCAGGTTACCATGGAAACTAATTAGCCCTAATGTTAGAACAAGAAATATTATAAAAGTTCGGCGGAAACTTATTTTTTAGGGAATTCTTCTGACCCATTCTACAAGTCGTTAAACGAAGAATCATAAAACGCGGCCTTCTTTTTATTTTGATGATTAGTTTTACTAGGCGTAATTACTTTTGAAATGAGACTGCGGGATGAGCCTGGTTTAGACAGAGAGCTACACATTGCGGGCGTTAAAATCAAACTGTGCTCTTTGGAAAGAAAACTCTCATTGGAGAAAAACTGTTACAAATCGATCTGTTGCTTTCACAATCTCCTCAGAGCCACCTTGATAGAGCCAGTCATGGACATCTCGCTGGTAAAGAAGTCAAATTCAAAGTTTTATTAAAGTTTTATGTGTAAGAATCTTAGCGGTAACTTTTTATTAGATATTTAAGAAAAAGTTAATTAACGTCGAAATTTTCAATACTGTTTCGAAAACGTTAAGATACATATTTTCATTTAGCATTATTTGAACTAAATAGTAGTTAATTAAATTACCATCTTATTCTGATACGACTGCAGCCATGGGCAACGGAGTTCTACAAGATTGTAATTTTCCTCTCCATACGTATCTCTCCTGAGCTACAGCTGCTGAATGTGGGCACTGTAGGCCAATTCTATCAAGATACTGTTTAACACTGTCTACCTATCGCATCTTAGGTCTCTCCTTTTTCCTGAAGGCTTTAGGCAAACTGTTCATATTCCTATTTGCCAATATGCAGCTATGAATACAGGAAACATGGTGAAACCAACGCAGTCTCTCTCTGCATAAAACGTTGCTCAAAGGAGGTTCATATTTCCTTTTTCTAACCTCATCACTAATAACAAAGTCAAACTACGAAACCCCAATATACTGCGTAAGCATCTAGAATCAAAGAAATCAAGTTTCTTGATATCCTACTTGCAAAGGGTCCATGTTTCACTACCATATTAAAAAGAATCAAACAATTATACACTTAACTTTAGTCTTTAGGTGTATACGTCAATTTTTCCACACTCTTCATAGATTCCTGTTCTTTATTTATTTCAGACCACACATCATCAGTACCTATTAAACAGCTCCCAAGATAATTAAACTGAGACACTTGCTCAAGAGTGGAAATATTTAGATTAATTGAATCACAACATGGCTCACCAGTTTTCATCACATTACTTTTCTCTGTGTTTATCACCATTTATTACCACTCCCATCAACATGGTAAAATCATCTGCATAATCTAAATCAGAAATTTTGAAATCTCTAGACCATTTAAGGCGAAAATCTTTCCCTTGCAAAGAATTTGGCATGGCATAATCAATAAACAAACTAAGCAGAAAAGGAGACAAAATGAACCCTTCTCCACTAGCAATGCTAAACCAATCGCTACAATCCTTAACAGCTCTTACACACGACTCAGTGTTACTTCAGAGAACTTTCATTATGCTATCTTGTCAAGTATTCCATGGGATATTACGATCAACCACTAATTTTGACGATCAACAAAAGTCTTTTTGAAATGTACGAAGGTAGCAACCAGAAGTTTCTGAAACTCTAAACATTTCTCAAGAATCTGTCTAAGGAATAATATTTGATCAATACATTCCTTGAGTAGTATCATCACACCCCACCCCTTTGCACAGTGCTTTCCCCCTATGACGTTGGGGCGGGGGTGGCTCAGTCGGTAGCGCGCCAGGCTCGTAATCTGTAGTTCCTAGGTTCGAGTCCCAGCTGGGTCAGCATTGAGATTTATCTCCGCAAAATTCACCGCCCTGCCCACGGTCAGTAGGGGACACCGATGGGCTTGGAAAGGCCGCCGTCCGTCGGATGGGACGTTAAGCCGTTGCCCCGTGTGTGGGAGAGCCATACCCTGTGCACGTTAAAGAACACGCTGGATGGCCTTGACGGGAGGCTACCATCTGTCTCCCAACAGCTGTTCCAGTGGGTCCCCTCCTCCAACCTTCTCTGAGCCCTCGGGGTCCTTGTGACCTGGCCATTTAGCCCATGGTGTGCAAAAAAGTGCCGCTCAGAGGTAAAACAACCCAACCCAACCCTATGACGTCACAGGAAACGCCCACTTCCGCTCCTCCCCCTAAGACGTAACATGACGTAATCATTACATAATCATTACGTAACAGGCCACGCCCCTTATTAATAATTAATAATCCCCCTTTCACCCCTCAGTGGCGCCATCTGTTGAGAGTGAGAAGTACTATTTTCCCAAAAACCCTTTATTTTCACTCTAATTTCTCATTTTCGGACCCCCCGGTCGTCCCACCTATATTTTAAGCCCTCCTCCTTATTAACCGCCCCCCCCCCTGGCGCCATCTGTTGACAGTGAGAAGTACTATTTCCCCCCCAAAAAAAAACATTTATTTTAAGTCTAATTTCTCGTTTTCGGACCCCCCGGTCGTCCCACCTATATTTTAAGCCCTCCCTCTTATTAAAACCCCCTGGCGCCATCTGTTGACAGTGAGAAGTACTATTTTCCCAAAAAAAACCTTTATTTTAAGTCTAATTTCTCGTTTTCCGACCCCCCGGTCGTCCCACCTATATTTTAAGCACTCCCCCTTATTAAAACCCCCCTGGCGCCATCTGTTGACAGTGAGAAGTACTCTTTTCCCAAAAAACACTTTATTTCAAGTCTAATTTCTCGTTTCCGGACCCCCCGGTCGTCCCACCTATATTTTAAGCCCTCCCCTCCTTTTACAGACCCCCTGGTTGACCTTTTAAACACCATACTTATATTTTAAGTCCTACCTATATTTTAAGGCCCCCTCCTTCACTCGGCTGATGCAAGTCTCAGAATAATTGCACGGGTAGCAACGATTGGTTGTTTACTTTGCTATGTGTCACGTGTTTATCCGATGGGGTGATGTGTAAAGGTCACGGTTCTAGCTGTATATAACCGCTGAAAAAAGGTTTGGCTTTTATTCTGAGCTACACGTTATGGGTGTCGACATGGATTTTGATATGTGGCTGAGTGACGAGGACTCAGGGTACGAGTCCGATCCACCGTGCTACCCATTCCGAGAACGTCGTTATGTGTATCGGGGACCTGTGATTATACATCCACCTCTGCCACCACCGCCGCCGCCTCCTGCCGTCTCTATTAAGATGTTGCCGGGACCTGGGATTGGTGGCCCAGTGCTACAGGACGTTCTCGTGGACAACATTACCCCGCCACCACTTAGAAAACTGCGACGACCTCTGGTGATGAAGCCACCCGAAACCTGGCCCCCGGGACTGCCACAGAGTGTCGTACAGGCTCTGAGACGTAAACGACAGAGACGTCTGTAGAACCTGCCAGTGTGAAGACGTCAAGTGCTTTTGTCTCCAGATACTCGAACTAGCGCAACTATGCAAAACATCTGTATGGTTCTAGACCTCGACGGTTTCCATGTAAATGGTCGTTTCCTAGTGCATGAACTTGGATATGCAACTCTGAATGGGAAATGGGGTGTCTATCGTTTCAATCTTCGAAATCGCAATCTTTGTCAGTAAAAGACAGAAGGACAGCCAACTACGTGTCTAAATATGTGATAGGTCTACCATTTCATCCTCTGCCTCGAGAAAAGGTGTGGTCGTTAGATCACGTCCCTAACATCGTGAAATATGCTTACAAACTTGCACGTACTGAAGAAGCTACTGTGGTGGGTTACAAAGGAGGTACTGTGGAAAGAATTCTCTTGGAACAACTAAATCTTCCCAGCGTTAATCTCGAACTTTACGGCTGCACCAAATATTGTGATCTCCCCAAAGTTTCCGAGTTCGAGGGCGAATATCACACCGGAGAGGACGTCCACGGCTCTTTAGCAGAAACAGTTGCTTTTTTCAGATGGATCGATCGTCGAGAACATGTCCCAACAAACACTCGCTTATCAACTCGTTCCTGATTGGTCGTCTCAAGTGGTGCGGCTCTCTAGTTAAATAGGGAGCAAGCGCTCTGTGTCAAATTGTTTACGATGCAACCTAGCAATCCAGATGCATGGTGTCTCGGTGAAGATGTGTACGTCGTCCCCTCGCTGTTCAAAAATAAGTTCTCTGTGCACGTACGCCACTACAAGAAATATGAAAATGGTGAACTCATCTACCCTACACCGGCAGGAGTTAACCTCTCCATACCTGAATGGGAGGCTTTGTGTGCCGTAGTGCCCCACATAGAGGACCACGTGAAAATCGGTCCCGATCAACAGACATGGTACGTGATGCACGGTTTATGTGCCTACCTGTATCGCATTGCAGGTCGTGAACGCTGTGTCGACTTCATCAAAGAATCAGCCGACCAAAGAACTCTACAGTTCCGTGTGGTGAAATGCTGTATAACATTGAACGCTTCGCAGTTGTTCATGCTGGCTATTCACTTAGACGAGGTGATGCGCATTGTGCACAACGTGTGCGGGAACCCCAAAGATCATCAACTCCGTACAGCCATTATGGAACATCCGGAAGTTCTACCACGGTCTGCTGTACTCCACAGTGCCAGCAAGAGCAGCGCATGCTGACGGGAACCAATGAAAAGCATGGATGCATCCAGGCTTCTCATTGGTTCTTCTTCGGAGCTGCTAACCCTCTAAGCATTGGATGCATCCGTGCATTTCATTGGTTCCCGTCAGCATGCACTGCTCTCGCTGGCACTGTGGAGCGCGGCAGACCGTGGTAGAACTTCCGGGTTTGGGGGACACTGCACGGATTTGTAAAACTAATTAACTGAATAGAGAAGAAGAGTGAATGGCGCAAGAGAGGTAAAAACGGACAAGACGCAAGTATCAGTTTTACTTTCTTTTATTGGATATTTTTAATACACATTTGAAATACATGGGTTTTTTAATACATATTTTTAATACACATTTTAAATACATGGGTTTTTTAATACATATTTTTAATACACATTTTAAATACATGGGTTTTTTAATACATATTTTTAATACACATTTTAAATACATGGGTTTTTTAATACATATTTTTAATACACATTTTAAATACATGGGTTTTTTAATACATATTTTTAATACACATTTTAAATACATGGGTTTTTTAATACATATTTTTAATACACATTTTAAATACATGGGTTTTTTAATACATATTTTAACACATGTCTTCAAGCACACAGGACTTGGGTTTTACAAAAGTCTTCAATATGCAGACCGCTCGGATAATTTTCTTTTCTTACGTCGGATGGGCACGGCAATGTCTTTTGGGGAGCGCTCTTCAGCTATAGTGCTTCTGGGGAGGTTGACTTTTACTTCCTGTGGAATGTCAAGCTGTTTTGAGAATAACAAATAATTTTTCAAAGCAGTCAGATACTTTTCGGATTTATCGTTGGCATCGCCAGACTCCAATATTTTCTTCATCTCTGAGTCTAAATCACACACTTTTTTTCTTATGTTTTTTCTCTGCACAGCTTTTACATAAATCATTTTCTTTAAATAGCGAAACCAACAGGGGGAGGGCAGCAGTCAGCAGTGGTATAGTAAACCCTGAACCACGCTGCAGAAGACGCTTCTTGTGGCGCACAGATACACGTTTGGATGCTAGACTCCTTATGACCGTCTTGTGCTGGCGTAAATTCTTTAATACTCTGTGGGAAACAGGTATATTTCCTTTTAAGAAATTGGAAAACACTTCCCTAGAGCATACATCTGGGGGTTGGAGATGTGCTTCATCAGAGCTGTACGCTGCTTTCCCCCTAGTTTTGGTAGGCACTGAAGGAATGGATCTTGAGATTTAACTTTTATTTGGAACATAAAGTATTTCAGGTTCTTCTGATGGAAGAATCTTTGCACGGAGTCTTTCACCATCCAACGTTCTGGGATGAAGGTCAACACACAAATAACCACAGGTTACCTGTGTAGCCAGCCTTTAAGCATCCGTCAGGAGTTTAGATTGATGGGGGTACACTTGTCTCGCCAGGTGGATTATTTGTGATGCATCCCGACAATTGCGAAATAAAAACATGTAGTGAGCATTGAGCGATATAGTCCTCGAATGTCTTCCCTTTAAAAACAGATTTTGTAAGATCAGGACAATCGTGATATTTTAATGATGACCCCCACGAATAAACAATTGTGATATGCGCTCGCTGGCTACAGACTGTTCCATCAAGTCATCCAGTACCAGAAGTGTAGGTCTGTGAGGATCAAGTTCCAGATCCGTAGGTAGTCCTTCATAAAACTCCACCGTTTTCTTGAAGGGTTCAAAGGCAGGCTGCCACTCACCATAGCAGTAAACGACACATTGGGGTGGGGGGTCGAATACTTGAGCGGCTTCTTTGATGAGTTTCAGAGTGAAAGTCGTCTTTCCACACTGTGAAGGAGCAGCAATTATAATATTTGAAGGAGTGTGGAGAGCCATCGCACCACCATGCAGTCGTTAAAGTCTACTCGACACGTGTAATCACGATGAAGTACTGTGGGAAGAGTCGAACCACACGCTCTTTTAAACAGGAAATACAGACAGTGAGCACCGCATGTGTCTCCCAGGCGGTCCTGCAGAGGTATCGAGGGGTGTAAGACGTGACGTATGCCTAGTCGACTATAGTATTCTTGCATGGAGGCATCGGGACTCGTACCCAGGGGATCAAATTGATCCACGTGAATTCCTTTCTTGTAAACTGCTATCCAGTGGGTGCCGGGCAGAGAGGATGGATCGGTATTGTAGATAAACAAGGCTTCTGATTGATTGATTCTGTGAGGTAGTCTGTCACGGGGGAACACTCCGAGACCTGTGGGTAAC
This sequence comes from Ryuthela nishihirai, assembly GCA_038380435.1. Classification (NCBI taxonomy): domain Eukaryota; kingdom Metazoa; phylum Arthropoda; class Arachnida; order Araneae; family Heptathelidae; genus Ryuthela; species Ryuthela nishihirai. Next base: position 75,069,205 of record JAWZYU010000006.1, read on the forward strand.
ATCGAAAGAACGGATTCTAACTGATAGGAATTCATGAGCTGTAGTCAAACAGGACTTTACGATCCAATGGGATTTCCAACAAATTCTGGTACTCGGCATACAGAATCACAGTGACTGATGCGGGTAGCGGCTTGGCAAACTTTAATTCGACTCTCACACTCCCGCTCTTTATTAAAGAAAACACCTGATTGCATTCACGTTGCTCGGGGGTCAATTGGAATCCGAACAATGTAAAACCTTCTCCATAGGGTTTTCGCGATAAGTAAATACCACTATCGGATTTCCAGCATCCACAGCTTCCAATAATCCTTGGTAACAGCGGAGATAGTGCCCATTCGCAAAGTCGGGGCCGTAGGATTGATGATCACTGTCAATGTGAAGGCTGATGTAGTTTAAGTCGAAATGCTGGAAGCTGAAGGGATTTTTTAGTACGATCCATTCAGGCTGGTACTTTCCAGTATACCCAGTACCAGACGCACAGGGAGCTGACAAAGAAATAAATTGTCACGATTCACACTAGTTAGACCCGAAGCGATGGAAAACATACGTAAATCCGTTCTTCGCAGGGGGTACTTGGCACTCTCCGAACCCAGCAGGCGAGCGTGTGCGAGGATGACACCCGAGGTGGGTTTGACTTTAAGCACGAAAAATTCGGCTTCGTGTATCTGTACTTTTTAAGAGGGGTCCGTTTCACCTGTCACGAGACAGAATTCGGGTTTGGATCTCAGCAAACGCAGTCGCAGGTCGACTTGATTGAGTAGGTAACGATCTTGATTAAACAGATCGGCGTGGATCCACGAGATGAGTTCGATACCTGTTGGTTTGACGTACCCCTTGCATTGATGATATCCCTCGTTCTCCCTGCTGGTCAGTTCCATTTTACCGGGGGTATCGAGGTATCAGAGCGACGTACCTAGCTGACTTTGGGTGGCATCGGCCCCGTAATTCAATAGAATCTCTAGGTACGCCCTGTAGGGGTACAGGGTGTGAGAAGCACTCACGAGATGATCGTTTGGGAAGACGACTACCTTGGCTGAAGAGGGCGTTTAAGAAATGATTGCAGGGGGCAATCACTTCCGACGGTACTGTACCATCGGATTTTACAATTTTCAAGACGAGACGTAAGTGACATCGAGATAGATCAATGTAATCGTCCGTCCCCTTCACGATGAATTCAAGTGGTGCATTACCTTCCAGGGAAGCCACAGGTAAATAATTGACATAGCAGCCTCTTTCTAACTGTGAGACAGTGGGTGGGACCAGAAACAGATCCAGTTCTGAATTGGCACAGTCGCCAGAATCAGCGTGAATTTTCTGAATGCTCATGAGGAAAACACGTCCTGCACAGTACAGTGTCTCTTCACTTTATGAACCTTGGGGTGCTGACGACGGCGTTTTATTCCTTTCCCTCCCTGAAGCTTGGAACTGGCACGTTGTAGGAGGTTAGCACCTGCTACACGGAGCCCTGCTTTGGCTGCAGATTTGAAGTTTTGCTCCTGGGACATCTCTGAAACGAACCGTAGCCCACCCTTATGAAAGGTAGACAGCGCAGGTCGTATGAGCGGGCTGATGAAACGTCCGATCCTAGCAATGATGCTTCCTAACCCATCGCCTCTCTGATAATGAGGACCACGGAACACGCCCTTCCCTGTTTGGCTCATGTAGTAGTTCACGTAGGCGTCTGCAGAAGGGGGAACGAATTTAACCCTCATGACGGAAATGTAACTTGACTAAAACTTTACCGAATTTAAAATGCAGAGGTTCTCCGGTGTCAGTACGAAGGAAGATTCTCACACTCTCGAAACTGTTCCTTGCAAGGGGGTAGTAATCGGGCTGTTGATATACTGCAACAATGGCTTCGTTATTACTGGTTCTGACGGCAGGGTTCACGACACGCAACAGTTCACCGTGAGTATCACCTAACAACTGAGGCGCAATCAGGTCTGAATACAAATAAATACCATATATTCCTCTGTTCATATCGATGGGATAGTCACCCAGGACTTTATTCAGTGGTATATCTAATTTAGCAATTCCTAGCATGTCACCTAATCAGGGGTTCGATCGAGGAAATTTAATGTAATGCGACTTGTCTGTATCCATCAATACGGTGTGATCTGCCTGCTGCTTGAAACGGTAAGCTTTTCTTAGCCTGTAGGGTAACATCTGGTTCATTGAATCGAATAATGATTCCGCAGTTTCGTATCGCCCGTAGGGTACCTTTCGTTCTTGGAAACTACCTGGTGGGATCACGTAGAAATAACACTCGTCATCTATGTCGAAAGTTGGTGTATTGCAAAGTTTGCTGGCAAATCGTTGGTGGAAGGGTTTGTCAACTTCACCCTCGCCGATACATAGAAGTTTGCCGAAATTCGTTTTAGAAAACATCAGCCCGTACCCCTCACTCGGTTTGAATAACCAGTAACCGCTGTTATAGGAAACTGTTATTTCTTTGGGGAGCTGTGTGGTGAGGAGAGCCAACAGCTCCATTCGAGTTATTCCGCCTGGTTTAAGTTTGAGTTTCCTGTATTCTTCGAGGGTGGCAGGGGCGTAATATTCATACGTGTCATTAGAACCGTCCACATTGTACCAGCTCACAGGTAAGTGAAATTCTGCTAGTCCCACTTTCCATTTTCCGTTCAGTCTTAGGGGTTGTGCCAGACGGACTGTGAAATCGGTCTGTGAATTGTTCGGATAAATATTCTGACTAGCCGTGGAGAGAAGGGTCAGGTAGAAACTATCCATTTTTTAGGGATCCAGGAAGGTTAGGGATAACCGCGAAATTTAACCAGCGCCTTTTGTCCTTTTCTCTCGATTATTTTCTCGACAGTGTAAAGTTCGGGTTCTGTCACTTTATGAAGTTCCGATTTATAGAACGTGCCTTTCAACACTTCTCCCTCAGAATCCCTTACGACGTACACAGGAGGTTGCCGTTGTAATACCTTGGCGACTATAAATATTTCTTCGGTCCACAAATGCGTACCTGCCTTCTTGAAAGGTGCTTTTACACTGGCTAGTCGAACTGTGTCCCCCAGTTTAAATGCTGGTTTTTCTTTTACTACGCTCGGATTGCGATAGATTCGAACCCACATAACGTCTTCGTTGCGTAAGGTCACGTCCTTGGGAGGCATATCGTGTGCACTGTGAACGGCGGCATTGAATCCCCTTACAACACGCGGCAGCACGTCCAGGTAGCGGTAGGTATTGTTGCATGTATAATATCTCCCCAGTCTCTCGTGCAGGGTGCGATTCCATCTCTACACCAAAGCTGCTTTTTTGTCGGAGTAGGTAGCAAAGAACCGAATACCTTTCTTTTTCAGGAATTTCTGGAACACTCTGTTGGTAAATTCCGTACCCTGATCCGTATTTAAATTCATTGGGGATCGACCCTTGGAAAGGATTTTTTTTGAAAGCTGACACCATTTCTTTCCCTGTTTTAGCCTTCATGGCCACCGCCCACCCGTATCTCGAGAACACATCGATGACTGTTATTATGTAGCGATACCCATCATTGAAGCGAGTTAGATTTTTCACGACCATGAGATCGGCTTGCCATTGTTCGTCTAACCCTGTGACGTAAACTATGTTACGGGGGAACTTTCTGCGAACAGGTTTATGTAGCGTGTAGGCAGGTTGCTTTTCTAACTATTCTCGGACGAGTTTGAGCGGCAGTTCCGTATTTTGTGATAACCTTTTTACACTACCGAATCCTCTTTCGGGGTCGAAATAATGGGACTCCAAAGTTTTGTTTTCTGCTGCACCCAGACGTCGTACCCCACCAGGTTTTGCCATTGATATAGTGAAAGTGTAACACCTGTCACTGTAGGAACGTCACCTATAAACTGTCTGATATCCACTGTTAAGTTACACACACGAATTTTGTATTCTCTGTCTAAGGCTTTTGACTCCCCACACCGAATATTTTTACTAGGAGCTACAAGTTCTAATACAAGTACGGCTATCGTTAACAATGTCACGATTACACTACCCACACTAGCTAACACCTTCTATCTCTTATCCATACCAAGACTAAAATGACATAGGATGAAAAGACAGACACATTATATAAGGTTACAATTATTTATTTAATTTATACATTTCATTTTTAGCCTCATCGACAATAGCATTATATTTTAGATTGCAAACAAAACTAGAATCTGCAAAATTTAATAGACCTCGTTTCCAGGCCGTATCCACAACTATGCTAGAGCATTAATGTGTGCTAGAGCTAGAGCATGTGCTAGAGCATTAATGTCCAAGTCACCAGACCACCCTACGATGGTCGGTATTTTTTCTTCGGGTTGCAGTCCATCTAACGGTATCACGCGCATAAGTTCTTCATAAAAAATGTTCACCAGCAGCGGGTAAACACAATCGGAACCGTCGAAAACAGGACCCAACAGGAAAGGACGAATGGATTCAGAATGTTCCATAATGGCTGTACGGAGTTGGTGATCTTTGAAGGTCCCTCACACGTTGTGCACAATGCGCATCACCTCGTCTAAGTGAACAGCCAGCGTGAACAACTGCGAAGCGTTCAATGTTATACAGCGTTTCACCACACGGAACTGTAGAGTTCTTTGGTCGGCTGATTCTTTGATGAAGTAGACACAGCGTTCACGACCTGCAGTGCGATACAGGTAGGCGCGTAAACCGTGCATCACGTACCATGTCTGTTGATCGGGACCGATTTTCACTTGGTCCTCTATGTGGGGCACTACGGCACACAAAGCCTCCCATTCAGGTATGGAGAGGTTAACTCCTGCCGGTGTAGGGTAGATGAGTTCACCATTTTCATATTTCTTGTAGTGGCGTACGTGCACAGAGAACTTATTTTTGAACAGCGAGGGGACGACGTACACATCTTCACCGAGACACCATGCATCTGGATTGCTAGGTTGCATCGTAAACAATTTGACACAGAGCGCTTGCTCCCTATTTAACTAGAGAGCCGCACCACTTGAGACGACCAATCAGGAACGAGTTGATAAGCGAGTGTTTGTTGGGACATGTTCTCGACGATCGATCCATCTGAAAAAAGCAACTGTTTCTGCTAAAGAGCCGTGGACGTCCTCTCCGGTGTGATATTCGCCCTCGAACTCGGAAACTTTGGGGAGATCACAATATTTGGTGCAGCCGTAAAGTTCGAGATTAACGCTGGGAAGATTTAGTTGTTCCAAGAGAATTCTTTCCACAGTACCTCCTTTGTAACCCACCACAGTAGCTTCTTCAGTACGTGCAAGTTTGTAAGCATATTTCACGATGTTAGGGACGTGATCTAACGACCACACCTTTTCTCGAGGCAGAGGATGAAATGGTAGACCTATCACATATTTAGACACGTAGTTGGCTGTCCTTCTGTCTTTTACTGACAAAGATTGTGATTTCGAAGATTGAAACGATAGACACCCCATTTCCCATTCAGAGTTGCATATCCAAGTTCACGCACTAGGAAACGACCATTTACATGGAAACCGTCGAGGTCTAGAACCATACAGATGTTTTGCATAGTTGCGCTAGTTCGAGTATCTGGAGACAAAAGCACTTGACGTCTTCACACTGACAAGTTCTACAGACGTCTCTGTCGTTTACGTCTCAGAGCCTGTATGACACTCTGTGGCAGTCCCGGGGGCCAGGTTTCGGGTGGCTTCATCAGCAGAGGTCGTCGCAGTCTTCTAGGTGGTGGCGGGGTAGTGTTGTCCACGAGAACGTCCCGTAGCACTGGGCCACCAATCCCAGGTCGCGGCAACATCTTAATACAGACGGCAGGAGGCGGCGGTGGTGGTGGCAGAGGTGGATGTACAATCACAGGTCCCCGATACACATAACGACGTTCTCGGAATGGGAGCACAGTGGATCGGACTCGTACCCTGAGTCCTCGTCACTCAGCCACATATCAAAATCCATGTCGACACCCGTAACGTGTAGCTCAGAATAAAAGCCAAACCTTTTTTCAGCGGTTATATACAGCCAGAACCGTGACATTTACACATCACCCCATCGGATAAATGCGTGACACGTAGCAAAGTACACAACCAATCGTTGCTACCCGTGCAATTATTCTGAGACTTGCATCAGCCGAGTGAAGGAGGGGGCCTTAAAATATAGGTAGGGCTTAAAATATAGGTATGGTGTTTAAAAGGTCAACCAGGGGGTCTGTAAGAGGAGGGGAGGGCTTAAAATATAGGTGGGACGACCGGGGGGTCCAAAAACGAGAAATTAGACTTAAAATAAAGTGTTTTTTGGGAAAATAGTACTTCTCACTGTCAACAGATGGCGCCAGTGGGGTTTTTAATAAGGGGGAGGGCTTAAAATATAGGTGGGACGACCGGGGGGTCCAAAAACCAGAAATTAGACTTAAAATGAAGGTTTTTTGGGAAAATAGTACTTCTCACTGTCAGCAGATGGCGCCAGGCGGGCGTTTAATAAGGGGGAGGGCTTAAAATATAGGTGGGACGACCGGGGGGTCCGAAAACGAGAAATAAGAGTGAAAATAAAGGGTTTTTGGGAAAATAGTACTTCTCACTGTCAACAGTTGGCGCCACTGAGGGGGAAAAGAGGGGTGAAAGGGGGATTATTAATTATTAATAAGGGGCGTGGCCCTTTAGGTAATGATTATGTAATGGTTACGTCATGTTACATCATAGGGGGAGGGGCGGAAGTGGGCGTGGTCTGTTACGCCACAGGGGCATGGCCTGTGACGTCATGGGAGAAAGCACTGTGCAAAGGGATTCGGTGGGGTGTGACGATACTACTTCCCTGCTACTTCTGAATCCACCATCACGCAGTTTCCATCAACCAAATTGTTAAATCATTTTAGCATAATTATGAGAAGAATTTTACCTGGAACAAAAAGTAGACCAATTTCCCTATAATTTCCTAAGAACTAATATAATGTTTTTTTTAATAAGATTTAGTTGTTTTTTAAAAAATACTAGCTATAGTAAAATCTCTACGAACAATGCCTTCATCATAAAAAAATTCAGTCAGCCATGTGAAAGCATAAATATTCCCAGCTCTAAACATTTCAGTGGTGATTTCACTGAAAAACAAGCAACGAGAACAATGGTAAAAAAAAATAATAATGAATAAAAAATTAAATTCTCAGTATGGAAAACTTATGCTGTTCCAGGTTTCGAAAACAAGTAATAAAATTTGGAAAATGTGCTTACACACAGCTTGTTTTTATCTCTTAGCAAATACACAATGTTTTGAATTTTTTGCACTTTATATCATTTAAATATATTTAACCACAATCATACACAGTTGTATCACAATAATATGACCACCTCCCATAGTATTTGTATGGTTTTGGTAGGTGGTCATATTATTGTGATACGACTGTGTATCTCAGATCTTTTAAGCATTTGAAATTGTCATTCTATAAAATATAAAGAGTGAAAAAATGGTATTAGAATTTTCGATATCAAAAATATATTTATTTTTTTTTAAAACGGGCTATAAACAAAATATTTGCCACGATAAGTTTACTAAAAAAGAAGGCTATGGTTTGTTTTTTAAAACAAAAAATATTTTAAAATAGTTACTGACGAAATTCTGAAGAATATCAAATTCCTTACATAATTGACATGCTTCCTAGGAAAATAGTTAATTTAAGTAAAATTTCTGATGTTAAAATAAATTTATTTGAAACGTTGATGAAAAAGCGATCTTTTTAATTGCAAAAGATTATCTTCTTATTGCTTTACTTTTTTTATTTATTTTTTTTTTCTATTTCAGTATATGTAACGATAATGATGTAATCTAGATCATATCTGTCAAATTCACATACATTCCCACCGATATGTTCCGATTTAGTGGGATTTTTTTCATGCAAAATAATTATATAGAGAATACTTTTGAAAACGAAATCAATAAATTTGAATTTCAAACTAACCTGATTTCATTTTCTACGTTTACACTACACAACATTGAAAGTGCCCCATGTGATATCCTCCCTTCTCCGATCTATGGAGACTGAGCCAGATGTGATGACCGGTATCTCGTATCTAGGGAGACTGAGCCAGATGTGATGTACTCCCTATTCGGAATGCGATGGGACTGGGCCAAATGTCGTGGCTGCCGGAGGACGATAAAATTGCACCTTAATAAACTTCATCCTCACTTCGGTGAAAAGACAGGATCGCGAGTTTTTAGGCCCGTGGCACCTTATGCCTCTGACTCGCTGTGTTGAATGTTGAATAAAAATAGTCCATTAATTAACTGCACGAGTTGGGGTTGTTTTACCTCTGAGCGGCACATTTTTGCACATCATGGACTAAACGGCCAGGTCATAAGAACCCCAAGAGTTCTGAAAAGATTGGGGAATGGGACTCACTGGACAGCTCTTGGGAGACAGATGGAAGCCTCCCCTCAAGGCTATCCAGCATGTTCTTTAGTGTGCACAGGGTATGGCTCTCCTGAACACGGAGTCAAGGCTTAGTGTACCATCCGACGGATGGCGGCCTTTACAAGCCCAGCGGTGTTCCTTACTGATTGTAGGCAAGGCGGGAATTTTGTGGAGATAAATCTCAATGCTAACCCAGCTGGGACTCGAAACTGGGAACTACAGATTACGAGCCTGGTGCGGTACCAACTGAGCCACCCCCTCCAATAACTACACGAGAGTTAGATAGGGACGACACAGTTTATTTACACTTTATGCACTCAAGTGTTGGGGATACGCTCAACTCTGTGAGCCTTTGCTCCCTTGCTGCTGCAAACGTTAACAATGAGGTGGAGAATCGCACACTCTGCAAGTTCTCACTTTACAGACCTCAAACTCGGCGAAAGGATAATCAACTTCTGCCTACACTGTAGTTCACTCTGAATCCACACAACTGTTAACAGATTCACACAAGAATCTCGATTTCCCTTGGAATCGCACCGTCTCCTTCAGGGTTTCTTTCGAGTAAGGGCGGCGTCCTTTTGACGTGTGTCGAAACGACCTTCTTCATTCGACAGCTATGTACAAACCGATGCTTCAGTCTCCTCACCCTGTCCTCGTGCACGGACCTCGTGCCCCAGGCTAGTCATTTACGGCCATAAAAGATTCTGGAGCTGATCTCCATGCAAGCTTCAGATCCGAAAACAACATCCTATGAGTGGCACACACCCCCACCAGCACTCAAGAACACACTTAATACATGAGATATCTAAAATCATAAAAATACAATAAAAATACATCCAAAAATAAATAAAAATAAATTAGAGGTACACGACACCCCACCCAGAAGGACATGTCATACAAAATGCAAATGGAAGGGTGGGTATGCGCACTTGAGATATGCAAATGATGATAATCCAGAGCCAATGACGTGGGTCGCTCAAGAGATAAAAGGTGCGAGAAGGAAAAGGGATGGATTGTGTTTATGCAGGTGGAAGTCGTGTAAACTGTTGAGATTAGGTGGTTCCACTTGCAAATTTTACAGTGAAGGCCGAAAATGCCTGGTACACAGAGTCGGCAGGTTTATCGCCCTTCGGATGCTTTTCAGACTGGAAGAATTATAGGCCTACGTAAAGTTGGATGGACTAAACGTCATGTCGCTGCCCATGTTCATCTGGATGCAAGAACTGTTGGACGCTGTTTGCAACACTGGCAAAATGAAGGTTCTAGCATGTGTCGTAGAGGGAGTGGTGCCATCCGAGAGACGTCATCACGAATTCATAGGCGCATTGTTCGATATGCTCGTTCGTCACCACAGATTACTGCAGGCGATACAACACGGGCTGTGTCAGCAGCCATGGATGTCCCAATAATGACCCGAATGGTAAACCAAAGGTTGCATGAGGCACACCTGCGCTCTAGGCAAATGTTATGTCAGCTGCAAACCATCGCAGCGTTCGTTGGTGCGAACTGGGGTCACGAATCGAACAGTGTTGTGTTTAGTGATGAATCCCTTTTCTCTCTGGGTGTTGACGATCTACGGGTCTGTCTATTGCGAAAACCTGGCGAGAGGACGGATTCAGCTTTTGTTCATTACCAGAAGACCGCTCGTCAGCAAGCCATAATTGTATTTTGTGCTATTGGATATGAGAGCAGATTACCTCTTGTCTGCGTCACGGGAACACTGACAGCTGCACGATACGTTAGCACGGTTCTGTAGCCCATTTCGTTACCGTTTCTGGGAGGCATGCAGCATCCCATTTTCCATCATCACAAACACGTATACACACTGCTAGGTTCTCCAGACGATGTTTGCAACATGTTCAAGCATTGCCATGGCCAGCACGATCTCCAGATTTATCCCCAACAGAAAATCTGTGGGACCACATAGGAGAACTGTCACAAGCCAGCACGGAATCTCGTTGAATTATGGGAGTAAGTCAACGCTGCTTGGTGTACAATTCCTCAGGACCATATCCGTCAACTCCATGACTCCATGCCACGTCGTATTGCTGCCTGTATTGCCGTTCACGACGGTGCAACCACCTACTGAGGCAGTCACATTGTGCTGCAGTATCTCATCTTCTAACCGCTGTAAATGATGTAAATTAAATCATGGTATGCCAATACATATTGCTATGTGTGTGCTGCATTTCACCCCTATCCACTCAGTCCTTCTAGGTGTGGCAATTTCAATGTCGTGCAGTGTATATCTAAATCTATCGTAAACTTTAGGAACTAGAGAAACAAAATACATTTTTATTATATTTTTAATTGGAAATGGAACCCTGTATGACAAACGAAATCTCTAGAATTTTTGTTAAAATCATTTCTTCGTAGGAAATCCCCTGAAGTGTGACGCTGACATGAAATGGATAATGGAAATCAAAGAGAAGTCGAAATTATCTTCGATGACATGCGACGAGCCCGAAAGATTAAGAGGAAGAAACATTAGGTATTTAACATCAGAAGATTTTGTGCACTAAGCTAACATTGCAAGAGATGAAATGGTCAGCTAAAGTTTTCAATTTCCTCATGTGTAATATTCTAATAACAACATTCTGAGTCAATATAAAATATAGTCTGATATCAAATAATAATATATAATAATAGTCTGATATCAAATAATGAAGATATTCTTTAACATTTGTAATTTTTGTTAACAAAGAATTCGGAAAAATGTACTTACTTTTTGCATTAAAATCGCACTTTATTAAACTCACTGAAATAACGTTTCTGTCTAAATTAATTACAATACTATAATCATAAACACTAATGACATCGCCAGATTAGAAAGTTTAAAAAAATACTAGATGCCGAACTCATAACTGAATGCAGAAACAACTTTGTTTTTTAATTGACTTTCGTTGTCAAATGAGTGGTAAACCAAACGCTGAAAGAATACACGAATATTGGAGTGAAGTGTAATTAACTTTGATGTCAGTATGCACTTCTGCAACTCATGTCAAGTGCAAAGGGAACTCCAATTGTTAGTACAATTTGACAACCGAACATTATCTCATTACATTTCCTGATAAATCTCCTGAACGTTGAAGACCAAAGGTTCCCATTTCATTAAAAGGTATATGAATTTATCAACTAATATTCTTTCTATTTAAGTGATTTTTATTTTGAAATTGGCTACCAATGAACTGAATTTCTTTCATTTCGAAATTAAAATTATGAGGATTTTTCAATTACGGGGAAATTAACTTATTGTTTTTTAAACGAGCTAAGATTAATTCAGTTTCAATGTCTAATGAATTCGAAATTTTCCTTGACATTTTCATAATTTTAAAGGCTGAATTAAAACTTATTTATTATTGGTTCAATACCTGTTTTGAATGGTTTATATCAGTAATTCTTAAACTTCTCGAGTTCGCGGACCTTTTAGATCAAACTTCCGAGACTGCGGGTACTATAACTCAAACTTTCGAAATCTCCTTACTCAGAATGTTTCGAATCTAAGGACCACCTAACTGACTTTTGGAGTCTGCGGACCCTCTAAAACATTCGAGGCTGCGGGCTCACTAACTTAGACTTTTCGAGTCTGCCGATCGTCTAATTCAAAATTTCGAATCTGCTGACCCTTAACTCAGACTTTTCGAGTCTGCGGACACTCTAACTCAAACCTTTGAGTCTGTCCAACCTCTAACCGAAACTTTCGAGACTAGGGCCCCCTAACTGACGTTTTGAATCTGCGGATGGCAAAAAAATTATTAAACTTGGGCATTTGTCAGGAAATTTTTAAAGAAAATGTTTAGCAACTTCTGAACCATACTGAAAATGTTGTCTCTAGTGGAAGTACAGTCTCTTGCCCTTCCTAACCTTTATCCTTTTTCGGTTCAATTGCATTGCTTGCCCCCCTCCCCCCTTCCCTTATTTTTGTGACCGTTTTCGGCAAGTGTGGTAATTAAAGTTTTAACTTGCACACGTTATGGTGTTCTAGGGCACTGTGCCACGCCTTAATATCTCATGCGAAGGACGTCCGTCTTTCCAAACTCATTGGTGTTCCCTTTGTGACCTTGGGCATCTTGGGAGTTTAAGGAAGATAAATCTCAACGCTTCCTGCAGATTAGGAGCCTTGAAACACCGGGCATGGACAGCCATCGAACAAAAGTAGGAAGACAGGATGATAATTAAATATGGGTAAAGTTTTAAGTGATTATATTTCTCAAATGACTTTATATTTAAATAATACCTCTGTTAAGACCAATTTACACCCTTATGAATTGCTAACGCCAGTGTTCTACTGACATAAGCACATGGTAATATAAATGTAATGAATACACATGAACTGAGTCATGCATGCCTGAGGAGATTTGCTATGTCACCTGCTTCGGCGCTAGTTGAACTGTCGTAGGCAATGCGCATGCGTGTGGAAGCTCGTTCACGAAGACCCAGTTTTTCCTCTATTAAGGTGGATGCTTTTAAACCCTGTTGTAACCCCCGTATGCTTTTGCTTCACATTTAAGTGGCTTAAAAGGAATTTGAAAAGTATAAATTTTATGTTCATTTCTTTAGTCAGAAAGAGTAGTATAAGTTGCTATTTTCTCTTCTAAATCAAATTTGTTCATTTTATGCATTAGTTTGTGATATCAGTTGATGATTATTAGTCATTATTGTTAATTAAGCGAAATTTGAATAATATTCAATACTCTACACGACGGACTTCTGTTCTGCCTACACATAAACGACTTCCACATACACAGAGTGCTCACTAAATTATGACCACCTCCCTCCTTGTCATATATGTGTAAGCTAACTTCTAAGCTCTATAACTTCTAAACTAAGTGTTTGTTGACAAAATGTAACGGAAGATGAATTAAAAAACTAAATGAAATCTATTCAAATCTCGATTTTCAAAAATATTCCCATAGTATTTAAAGAGTTATGGAAGTTTGAATATTTAGCAGTAGCAATGCCTAACGTTAGAATTTAACTGATAAGTTAATTATAATTTGAATAACAAGTATTATTTCACACCATTTAATGCAAGAGATGTATACACAGTCCTACAGTACTGTGCGAATTAGTTGAGACAATAGGAAAATGCAGTAACAAAGACACAACTAAAATATTTATTTATTTAATAGTGTACATAGTTAATAGTGAATGTGACCCCCCTTAGCTTTAACACACATCTCCTTCACATCAGGGTCGAGGTACCACACTTTCATGACACTTTCTATCATTTTGGCTTTCGTCGCGCAATCCATCTTAGATATGCGCGCTTTAATAATGGCCCACAAATTTTCAATGGGGTTTAGATCAGGTGAATTTCCTCACCACTACAATACCTTCAAATGTTGCTGGGTAAAGAAGCTCTTAGCAAGCTTAGAATTGTGGCATGAAGCCAGATCCTGTTGAAATACACCATCGCCGTTAGGAAACAGCTTCTGCAGTGTTGGGACCATTTTCGTCTCCAGAACGCTTATGTACTTTTTGCTGTCCATCATTCCTTCAATGGGGTGAAGCGTCTGTGGTGTGGAAGCTGTGAAATATTCCCAAAACATGACCTTGGGTAGGTTTTGGTTACGAACTAGTTTAGACTTGCAGCAGTTTAGACTCTGCAGCAGAAGAGATTTAGCGTTCCTTCGCTTTTCCCAAGTAATTTCCACAGTACTCTATAATACGATTACCTACCATACTATACGTATAGTAGTTGGTCTAAATTTTCTGATAGGACTGCATATATATAGATATTTAAAAGGTTAACGTAAATAATTTTTCGATATTAGACTTGCATTGTTGCTGTTAAATATTCAAAATCCATAACTCTTTAGTACAAAGCGAACATTTTTGAAAATAGAGATATAGATAGATTTGATTTAGTTATTTAATTGATTTTTAGTGACATTTTCTCATGGAATGCTTAGAAGTCATACAGCTTCGAAATTAGCATGCACTTGAATAACATGGAAACAGATGGTGATAATTTAGTGAGCACTGAGTGTATGCCCATTGTATAAAAATACAATGCTAGAGCTCTTGCAAAGCACGATTTGAAAAAAAATATTCCAAATTTTAATATACAGAATGGTTATAATTAAACTGACAATACTCAGAGTGATGTAGAGAAGTTTCTACTTGACGTATCACAGCGAAAAGTGGTGGATACGTTAATAAGAACATGAGGTAGGTAATTTGCGAATAAAAAAATTAGTTAGTTTTAGTGCCACCAGGGAGCGTGGTGCGCTAAAAACATGGTAGAACATGCTAATTTCTCGTGACATTGCAGCCAATCACAAATGAGAGTCGCATGAGGTACATTATAAAATGTGATGTCTTTCCTGTAATGGCTAGAAGGAACCATGGGTATTTGCAAGAAGGACCGAGCTTTGCTTGTGAAACTCTTTTACCAAATCGGCAGTAATGCCGCCGCTGCATTAAGCGAATATCGTCGTCTGAAAGATATGGAAAGGACCTTCGTCGCTAAGTGGACTGAAGAAAGTGATACAGAAATTCGAAGAAATAGGCGAGTTGGGTGTGGCTCCTTTGTAGAGGCCGGCGGCTTGTTGCAGAAAGCAATGTGGAAGACGTCGCACTTACCGTTGTAGAAATCCAGTCGCAATCTGAGCTAACCGTAGTAGGTGCGAGACAGGTATCCCGGCAACTGCAACTTCAGTGGTCAACTGTCCGTAAAATTATACGGTCCATCCTGAAATGGTATCCTTATAAAATTCATAGGTTGCAGCAGCTGCAAACACATGATCCTGAACAGCACACCGACTTTGCTTTGCGACCTCTGGTGAGGATGTATCTCGACGACATGTGACCTTCGAAAGTCTTATTAACCGATGAGGCGCACCTTTCCCCAAATAGAGCAGTGATTACACAAAACTGCCGAATATGGGGACTTACACATCTGCATGCTGTGTATGATGTGCCCCTACACTCCGACTATGTAACTGTATGGTGCAGGTTTACCGCAAACTTTATAATCGGACCATTTTTCGTTGAGGAGCGTCGATCAGTGAATGGATCGCGTTAGAAAGATCTTCTCTGCCGCAAGATTATTCCGGCTTTGTAAGAAAGAAATTGCTTGGGTTTAACTCCCTAACTTTCATGCAGGATGGGGCGGCATCCCATATTGCACGTACGGCAACGTAATTGTTGCGTACCACATTTGGTGAGGACAGAATAATTTCTTGAACGTTTTCCAATGCTTCGCCACCACGTTCCCCCGACCTAAACCCATGCGATTTTTGGTTATGTGGTTATTTGAACAGTGGAGTTTACCAAAGCAATGTTGATTAGCTAGCTAAACTGAAGGCAAGAGTAACACAGCATGTTACAGTCATTCCCGCTGACGTGTTTCAAGCAACTGTGGACCATGCCGTATTACCTTTCCAGCATATTTTGCATATTTGAAAAACTGGTAACATTCAGAGTATTGAGTTATTTAAATAAAATAAATTTCTTTTCGTTAAATCAATTTGGCTTCACTGAGGGTAAGGGCACTGATCATGCACTTTTATCATTTACTAATTTTATTTATAAATCAATTGACCAAGGAAATTTAACTCTATCAGTTTTTCTTGATCTTGAAAAAGCGTTTGACACTGTAACACATTCATTGCTTTTGAAAAAACTAGAGTATTTGGGTATGAGAGGGATTGCTCTAGAATGGTTTATCGGTTACTTAATAAATAGAATTCAATTAGTTAAATTAAAAAACTCCCTCAGCAATCCTAAACAAACTAAATGTAGCATTCCGCAGGGCTCTGTTCTTGGACCCCTATTGTTTAATATTTATATAAATGACCTCTGTGAAATGAACTTTAATTGTAACATTGTGACCTTTGCATATGACAATGCATTAACGTTTAGTAACCAAACTAATACAGATTTATTGTCCAATGTCAATAATGTTCTTGAGAAAGTTAATGTGTGGTTCGAAAAGAATAAACTCTCAATTAATAAGAATAAAGCCAAATTTGTTTTCTATAAGTTGAAAAATAACCAAAATGTTGCAAATACTTTTGTCATTAAACTGCATTCACCGCAATGCTATAAACATATTGATTGCCGTTTTGATGACATAGAACAGGTTAAGAACATTAAATATTTTGGTATTTTCATAGATAATAATCTAAAACGGAAGAAACATATTGACTACATCACAGGTAAATCCGCTACAAAGTACTCAAGTTACACCACTTGAAATATAAAGTTAATCTTAATATGCTGGGAACATTGTACTTCTCATGGATAGAAGCTGCATTTCAATACGGTATAGTTTGTTGGGATGGAACTTATGTCACAGTTTTTAAACCTCTGGTGTCTCTGCAAAACATAATTATTAAATTAACTGCAAAAACTAACACTGATATTTTAAGCAATTTCAGTCGTTATTCTATGCTAAAATTTCTACCAATTAGACATATATTTGATTTTAGAGTGATGATATTTTTTAAGCAAAATTGCTTTAATTTGCACATTCAGCCGGATTTTTACAACTTCAGAGAAAAAGTTCCAAAATACTCAGTTCCTTTGACCAAAAAAGAAATTGCTCATAAGCATTATTCGTATATCGCACCTAAAATCTTCAATCACTTGACTCTTGAAATTTAAGGTGAAAATAAATTTAATATGTTTAAGCATAATTTAAAAAGCTATCTCCTTTGTTTGGAAGATGTTGCACCTATGTTAAATAATCAAGTATAAAGTAAAAATTCATTGTACATATATCGGAAAAATGGCACGTATTGTTTATCTTTGTAGTGAGTAAGTCGTTATTGATTTTTGTATTAATTTCCTTTAGTGATCCAGACAAACCATGTGGTTTTTGGGTTCATTCATATTTTTCTGTGTTATATATTGTATATGACGATGAAATAAAACCGATTGATTGATCTGAATCAGTATTCTCTGTGAAGATCTCTCTTATTTATTAGCGAGTATATGTCCGCAGAAAGAATGACTTTGCTGAAATTTATTTCCGCCGTGCTTAAATGTTCTGAAAAGAATGGAATCATGGCACTCGGTATCTCTAGAATATATAATATTTAATATTTACAACACTTTACATCACAAAGAGAACTACAGGAAATGGATGCAGCCTTACTGCACTGCCCCGCTACAACACTCCTTGATCCTGGAGTACTGACTCACGAGACGTCTTCGTAAGACTTGTTCGTTCCCTGTGGTCCTTCCTGAAGTCCTAATGACTCAAGGAGGAGGAGGGCGTCTTCAGATCAGGCCGATGAGCAGTCCTGTTCTTTTTTGTCCTCTTTACATTCCTGGCCAACTGCTTGGCCTGAATGGGGCAGCAGTCCGCTGCAGAGGTTGCAGCGGAATCCTGTCACATTCAGAGTAAGCCTGCAGCACAAGGGGCCTCAGGGACAGGGAGGGGCAGATGGCATCACCACAGGACAGGGCCAAGGAACAAGGAACGACAGGGGCCAAGGAAGCAGGGGCAGCAGAATGTGCGTGTGCTTCAATCACAGGCAACTCCGCTGACGCTATCTCCATGGCAGCAGCAGGGGTTTCGCGACGCCTCGTGGCAGCAACAAAGCTGACCGAGGGGTCAAAGTGATTCCTGCTGCACACGGATTTCTACGCCTTTATGTCTTTTTATGAATAAGGAAATTTATAGAAGGTAGTCCTTACCTTCAATGAATTCTTCTTACCTGAGAACGTTTTCTTGCACTTCTGCCGGAAACCAGTGAAGTCTCACACCAAGGTCCCATCTCAGTGCCTGAAGTGCCAATGCTTCAGGCACATTACTAAAAATTTGAGAGGTTCGGTGCGGTGTAAGCGCTGCAGTGGGCCTCATTCCCATAAGCAGTGCAAGCAGACTTGGCCCCCTATATGTGCTTTTGTTTTTAATAAAAAAACGAATTTTGAGAAGAGGAAAAGAACTTTTTTTAAATCTAATGTATGAGATATTGTTTTTACGCTGGATGTCCAAACAAATCTGTAATCAACTCCATTTTACTAACGATTATATACATGCCAGCTTTGTGTAACTTTATATATGTTTAGATATTTTGGAAGATAAATTTCGCTTCAGCATATACAGGGTGGTTATAATTAAGCTGACAATATTAAGAAAGATGTAGAGAAAGATCTACTCGACGAATCACAGCGAAAAGTGGTGGACACTTTAATAAAAGCATGGGGTAAATAATTTGCGAATAAAAAAAAAATCAGTTAGTGTTAGTGCCACCAGGCGGCATGGGTGCGCTAAAATGAAGATATACCAATTTACACAAACATAACCTTTATTTTATAAATTAAGATTCTCAATATGTGAATCATTCGTATGAACAATATGCTGGAAACGTAATATGGCATGGTTCACAGTTGCTTGAAACATGTCAGGGGGAATGGCTGCAACATGCTGTGTTATTCTTGCCTTCAGTTCAGAGAGCTATTTAACATTGCCTTAGTAAACTGGCTTTTCAAATAACCCCATAACCAAAAACCGCATGGGTTTAGGTAGGGGGAGTGTGGTGGCCAAACATTGGAAAATGTTCAAGAAATTATTCTGTCGTCATCAAATGTGACCACATCCTTGCATGTCATTTATGTGTAACAATTGCGCAACAATTGGTCGCAACAATTGCGTTGCCGTACGTGCAATATGGGATGACGCCCCATCCTGCATGAAAGTTAGGGAGTCTAAGCAATTTCTTTCTTACAAAACGGGAATAATCTTGCGCAGATAAGATCTTTGTAGCTTGGTACATTCACCGACTGACGCACGGGTCTTGAGGCGTGATCTCCTCAATAAAAAATAGTCCGATTATAAAGTTTGCGGTGATCCCACACCATAGAGTTACATAATCGGAGAGTAGGGGCACGTCATGCACAGCATGGGAATGTGTAGGTCCCCATATTCGGCAGGTGCGCGTATTTTGTGCTCCATGTAGGGAACAATGCGCCTCATTGGTCCATAAGATTTTCGAAGGTCACAGGTCGTCGAGCTGCATCCTCGCCAGAAATTGCAAAACGACGTCATTGTACAGTTGGTCATATGGTTGCAGCTGCTACGTCCTATGAATTTTATTAGAATACCAAATCAGGATGGACTGTATATATTTACGGACATTTGACCAGGGAAGTTGCATTGCCAGGATACCTCTCTCGCATTAACTACGGGTAGCTCCGATTGCGACTGGATTTCTGCAACGGTAAGTGCGACGTCTTCCACATTGCTTTCTGCAACAGACCGCTAGCCTCTACCTGGAGCCACACCCATCTCGACTTTTTCTTTGAATTTCTGTATCATATTCTTCAGTCCATTTGACCACAAAGGTCCTTTCCTTATGTCTTTCTGACGACGATATTCGAGTAATGCAACGACCACGTTACTGCCGTTTTGGCAAAAGAGTTTCACTAGCAAAGTTGGGTCCTTCTTGCAGATACCCATGGTTCCTTCTAGCCATTACAGGGAAAACATCACATTTTATAGTGTGCCTCACACGTTCTACCACATTTTTAGCGCCCCCTCGCCAACTGGTGGAAATAACACTAACTATTTTTTTATTCGCGAAATCTCTACTCCATGTTCTTATTAAGGTATCCACCACTTTTCGCTGTGATCCGTCTAGTAGATCCTTCTCTACATCGCTCTGAGTACTGTAAGTTTAATTATAACCACCCTGTATATTAAAATTTGGAATAATGTTTTTTAAATCGTGCTTTACAAGACTCTAGCATTGCATTTTTTATACAATGGAGATACACTCAGTGCTTATTAAATTATCACTATCTCTCTCCATGTTATACAAGTGCATGCTAATTTCGAAGCTGTATGACTTCTAAGCATTCTATGAGAAAATGTCACTGAAGATCAATTAAATAACTAAATCAAATCTATCTATATCTCTATTTTCGAAAATGTTCGCTTTGTACTAAAGAGTTGTGGACTTTTAAGAGAACAAAAATGGAGACTAATATCGAAAAATTATTTACATTAACTTTTCAAATACATAATATATATATATCTGTTGCATTAAATGGTGTGAAGTAATACTTGTTATTCAAATTATAAATAACTTCTCAGTTAAATTCAAACGTTAGGCTTTGCTAGTGCTAAATATTCAAAATTCTATAACTCTTAAAATCCTAAGGGAATATTTTTGAAAAATAGAGTTTTGGATATATTTGATTGAGATTTTAATTTATCCTCCGTTACAAAGCTTCGAAGTTAGCTTACACATAAATGACATGGAAGGATGTGGTCATAATTTAGTGACTACTGTGTGTATGTGGAAGTCGTTTATCTGTAGGCAGAACAGATGTCCGTCGCGGAGAATATTGAATATTATTCAAATTCCCCTTAATTAACAAAAATAACTAATAATCATCAACTGATATCACAAACTAATGTATAAAATGAGCAAATTAAATTTAGAAGAGAAAATAGCAACTTATACTACTCCTTCTGACCGCAGAAATGAACCTAAAATTTATACTTTTCAAATCCCTTTTAAACCACTTAAATGTGTAGCAAAAACATACGGGTAGATATACAGTAGGGTTTAAAAGTATTCATCATAATACAGGAAACAGTGGGTCTTCGTAAACGCGTTTACACACGCATGCGCGTTGCCTACGACACTTCAACTAGCGCGTGACATTGTAAATCTCCTCAATATGGCTCAGTTCATGTGTATTTATTACATTTATGTTACCATGCGCCTATGGCGTTAGCAATCCATGCCGGTGTAAATTGGCTTTAACAGAAAAATTATTTAAATATAAAATCATTTAAAAAGATACAAAATCACTTAAAACTAGACCCATATTTAATTACCCTCCAGTCTTACAACTTTTATTCGATGGCTGTCCAGGCCCGGTGTGTCAAGGCTCCTAATCTGCAGGAAGCGTTGAGATTTCTCTTCGCTAAACTCTCAAGATATCCTCGGTCATAAAGGGAACACGATGGTGTTTGAAACACCACCGTCCTTCGCATGAGACGTTAAGTCGTGCACCGGCTTCTAGAGAACCATAACGTGTGCAATTTAACCCTTTAATTACGATACTGGTCGAAAACGGTCAGAAGGAATAAATAAGGAAGGGTTCAAGCAATGCAATCAAGCCGGAAAAAGGAAAAGGGGAGTAGGGGCAAGAGACTGGACTTCCACTAGAGATAATGTTTTCACTACGGTTCATAAATTGTTAAACGTTTTCTTTAAAAAATGCGTGAAAAATATCGAAGTTTAATAATTTTTTGCCATCCGCATATTCCAAACGTCAGTTAGGGGGTCCCGAAAGTTGAATTAGAGGATGGGCAGACTCAAACGTTTGAGATACAGGGTCCGCAGAATAAAAAATCTGAGTTAGGGGGTCCACATACTCAAACGTTTGAGTTGGAGTGTGCGCAGACTCGAAAGTTTGAGTTAGAGTGTCCGCAGACTCGAAAAGTCTAAGTTAGGGATCCCGTAGTCTCGAATGTTTTAGAGGATCCGCAGACTCGAAACATTCAGAGTAAGGAGATATGCAGTCTCGAAAGTTTTGAGTTACAGTGCCCGGAGTCTCAGAAGTTTGAGTTAGAGGATCCGCAGACTCGAAAAGTCAGTTAGGTGGTCCGCAAAGTCAAAATATTGTGAGTAAGGGTATCTGCAGCCTCGAAAGTTTGTGTTATAGTGCCCGCAGTCTCGGAAGTTTGAGATAGACGGTCCGCAGACTAGATAAGTTTAAGAACCACTGATATAAACCATTCGAAATAGGTATTCAAGCATAATAAATATGCTCTAATTCAGTCATTAAAATTTTGAAAATTTCAAGGAAAATTTCGAATTCATTAGACATATTTTCTCTTGAAACTCAATTCATCTTAGCTCGTTTAAAAATCAATAAGTTAATTTCCCCGTAATTAAAGAAATCCTCAAAATTTTAATTTCGAAATGAAAGAAATTCAGTCCATTGGTAGTCAATTTCAAAATAAAAATCACTTAAATGGAAAGATTATTACTTGATAAATTCATATACCTTTTAGTGAAATGGGAACCTTTGGTCTTCAACGTTCATGAGATTTATTAGGAAATGTAATGAGATAATGTTCGGTTGTCAAATTGTGTTAACAATTGGAAAAGAAAAACAAAGTTGTTTCTGCATTCAGTTATGAGTTCGGCATCTAGTATTTTTTTAAACTTTCTAATCTGGCGATGTCATCAGTGTTTATGATTATAACATTGTAATTAATTTAGACAGAAACGTTATTTCAGTGAGTTTAATAAAGTGCCATTACAATGCAAAAAGTAAGTACATTTTTTCCGAATTCTTTGTTAACAAAAAATACAAATGTTAAAGATTATCTTCATTATTTGATATGTTGTTATTAGAAAATTACACATGAGGAAATTGAAAATTTTAGCTGACCATTTCATCTCTTGCAATGTTAGCTTACTGCTCAAAATCTTCTGATCTCAAATACCCAATGTATTTTCCTCTTAATGTTTCGGGCTCGTCGCATATCATCCCAGATAATTTCGACGTCTCTTTGATTTTTCACAATCCATTTCATGTCAGCGTCACACTTCAGGGGATTTCCTACGAAGAAATGATTGTAACAAAAATTCTAGAGATTTCGTTTGTCATACAGGGTTCCATTTCCACTTAAAAATATAATAAAAATGTATTTTGTTTCTCTAGCTCCTAAAGTTTGCGATAGACTTAGATATACACTGCACGACATTGAAATTGCCACACCTAGAAGGACTGAGGGGATAGGGGTGAAATGTAGCACACACATAGCAATATATATTGGCATACCATGATTTAATTTACATTATTTACAGCTGTTGGAAGATGAGATAATGCAGCACAATGTGACTGCCTAAGTAGGTGGTTGCACCGTCGTGAACGGCAATACAGGCAGCAATACGACGTGGCATGGAGTCATATAGTCGACGGATATGCTCTTGAGGAATTGCACACCAAGCTGCGTTGATTTGCTACAATAATTCTTCGAGATTTCGTGCAGGCCACTGAGAGGATTGCACACGTCGTCCAATGTGGTCTCACAGAATTTCTATTGGGGATAAATCTGGAGATCGTGCTGACCATGGCAATACTTGAACATATTGCAAACACTGTCTGGAGACCCTAGCAGTTTGTAGACAGGCGTTATCATATTGGAAAATGGGCTGCTGCATGTCTCCCAAGAACAGTAACTAAATTAGCTACAGAACCATGCTAACGTATCATGCAGCTGTCAATGATCTCGTGATGCAGAGAAGAGGTTACGTGATGCCGTATCCAATAGCACTCCATACCATGATGCCTGGGTGACGGGCAGTGTACTGGTCACGAAGAAAAGCTGGATCTATCCTCTCGCAGATGTTGTTGCCGTAGAGACACTTGTCCTCTGGCCAGGTTGTCGTCATAGATTGTCAGCACCCAGACAGAAATGGAATTCATCACTAAACACAAGAGTGTTCCATTCGTGGCCCCAGTTCTCACCAAGCAAGACGATCGCTCAGATAGTTTGCAGTCAATGCCAGTCGATGTAACGGTTAACTAGAGTGTAGGTGTGCCTCATGCAACCTTCAGTTTACCATTCGGGTCGTTATGCGGGCGTCCGTGGCTGCTGACACAGCAGTGTAATATCGCCTGAAGTACGCTGTGGTGACGAACGAGCATGTAGAACAACGCGCCTATCAATCCGTGCTGACGTCTGTCGGATGGCATCACTCCCTCTGCGACACACTCTAGAACCTTCATTTCGCCAGTATTGCCAACAGCGTCCAACAGTTCGTGCATCCCGATGAACATGGGGAGAGACATGACGTGTAGTCCATTCAATTTCACATAGGCCTATAATTCTTTCTCTCTGAAAAGTATCCAAAAGTCGATAAACCTGCCGACGGCGTGTACCAGGCATTTCCGGCCTTCACTGTAGAATTTCCAAGTGGGACCACCTAATCTCAACCGTTCGCACGACTTCCACCTGCCAAAACACAATACCATCCCTGTTCCTTCTCGCACCTTTTATCTCTTCAGCGAACCACGTCATTGGCTTCGGATTATTATTATTTGCATATCTCAACTGCACACACCCACCCTTCTATTTTCATGTTTGTACATGTCCTTCTGGATGGGGCACTTTCAATATCGAGCAGTGTAAATGTAGAAAATGAAATCAGTTCAGTTCGAAATTCAAATTTACTGATTACATTTTCAAAAATATTCTATATACAATTATTTTACATGAAAAAAAAAATCCCACTCAATCGGAACTTGTCGGTGGGAATGTATATGAATTTGATAGATATGATCTAGATTGCATCCATATCATTACATATAATGAAGGAGAAAAAAAGAATAAATAAAAAAAGTAAACAATAAGTAGATAAACTTTTGCGATTAAAAAGATCACTTTTTAATCAACGCTTCAAATAAATTTACTTTAACATCAGAAATTTTTCTTAAATTAACGATATCCTAGGAAGCATTTCAGTTATGTAAGGAATTTGATATTCTTTAAAATTTCGAACGTAATTATTATAAACATTTAGTTGTTTTAAAAAAAAAAACATTAACCTTCTTCTTTAGTAAAATAGGGGCGGGGGTGGCTCAGTCGGTAGAGCGTCAGGCTCGTAATCTGCAGTTCCCAGGTTCGAGTCCCAGCTGGGTCAGCGTTGAGATTTATCTCTGCAAAACTCCCCGCCCTATCCACGGTCAGTAAGGAACACCGATGGGCTTGGAAAGGCCTCCGTCCGTCGGATAGGACGTTAAGCCATGGTAGTACCGTGTGCGGGAGAGCCATACCATGTGCATGTTAAAGATCACGCTGGATGGCCTTGACGAGAGGCTACCATCTGTCTTCCAACAGACGCTCCAGTGTCCCCTCCCCCAACCTTCTCTGAGCCTTCGGTGTCCTTGTGACCTGGCCATTTAGCCCATGGTGTGCAAAAAAGCGCCGCTCAGAGGTAAAACAACCTAATGTTAAAGAACACGCTGGATGGCCTTGACGAGAGTCTACCATCTGTCTCCCAACAGCTGTTCCAGTGGGTCCCCTTCCCCCAACCTTCTCTGAGATCTCGGAGTCCATGTGACCTGGCCATTTAGCCCATGGTGTGCAAAAAAGGACGCCGCTCAGAGGTAAAACGACCCAACACAAAGCTTTAGTAAAATTATCGTGGCAAATATTTTGTTTATAGTTCGTTTTAAAAACAAAATAAATATATTTAGAATTCGAAAATTTGAATATCATTTTTTCACACTTCATGTTTCATTGAATTACTCTTTCAAATGCTTATAACATTTAAAATATGATTGTGCATTAAATATATATAAATCAGATATAACGTGCAAAAAATTCAACACATTGTGTATTTGCCAAGAGATAAAAACAACGTGTGTGTAACCATATGTTTCAAATCTTATTACTTGTTTTCGAAACCTGGAAGAGCATAAGTTGTCCACACTGAGAATTTATTTTTTTATTCATTATTCTTTTCTTTTACCATTCTTCTCGTTGCTTATATTTCAGTGAAATCACCACTGAAATGCTTAGAGCTAGGAACATTTATGTTTTCACATGGCTGACTGAATTTTTTTATGATGAAGGCATTGTTCCTACGGATTTTACTATAGCTAGCATTATCCATATTGTTTTCTTTTAAAAAAAAGGTAATCTTAGTTTTTATTGTAATTTTAGGGGAACTAGTCTACTTTTTTTTCAGGTAAAATTCTTCGCATAATATGCTAAAAAGATTTAATAATGTGGTTGATGGACAACTGCGTGATGGTGGATTCAGAAGTGGCAGGGAATGTATTGATCAAATATTTTTCCTTAGAGAGATTCTTGAGAATTGTTTAGAGTTTCAGAAACTTGTGGTTGCTACCTTCGTACATTTCAATTGAAGTTTTTTTTTGGGAGATGAGGTTTAAACTAATTTGTGAATTAGTTTAAATGAATTAGGATGAAATGAGGTGTGTGTGCATGAGATGAAAAATGATGTGTTTTGTTAAGTTATCATACACTTATTGGATACAGCAGAATCAAACTTTTATCTAAGAAAGTCCAAAGTATTAATTCTGTTATCAAAGAAGAATATTGAGTTTTATCCAAAAGTGAATAAATTCCTTATCATAGAAAAATATTAATACTTTTAATCAAAGTCCAAAGTAATTAGTTTGCTACAAGAATATTAAAACTTTTATCTAAGCAACGTTCAAGTAATAATTTTGCTATTAAACAATACTATTAAAGCTTTTATCTAATAAAAGTCCAAAGTAATAATTCTGTTATCAATCCGAAATTTTGTGAAGTGTATGATAATTTAATATAGAAGAATATTAAAATTTTAATCTAATCAGAGTTCAAGTAATAATTTTTCTACAAGAATATTAAAAAGTTATCTAACGAAAGTCCAGGTAATAATACCCTTTCTAGCTTTACACTTAAAGCCTTACAATTAAATGTATTTAAATCATACTTACCTTAGATTGGGACTCTATACAGAAAGGGGGAACTCAAACTGACTTCGAATCGCTTGAGATCTTTCTTAAATACTCAACCGAAATTTAAAACCCAAACTGAATAAATTTCTTATCATAGAAGAATATTAAACTTTACATCTAATCAAAGTTCAAGTAATAATTTTGCTATAAGAATATCAAAACTTTTATAAATGTCCACGTAATAATTCGCTTTCCAGCTTTACAATTAAATCTATTTAAATCGTACTTACCTTAGATTGGGACTCGAAAGTCAAAGTGACTTCGAGTCGCTTGAGACCTTCTTATATACTCCACAGAACCAAAACTGAATCTTGAATTTTGGTTTTTGGTTAAAAATAATTCGGTTTGATAGCAAAGTCGAAGTAATAATTTTGCTATAAAAACCAAAATGTTTATCCAAAACCAACATTCAAGATTCAGTAGCAAAGTCCTAGTTAAATATTTAAGAAGAGTCTAAAGTGATTCCAAGTCACTTTAACTTTCCCCTCTTGAAGAGTAAGTAGTTTATGTTTCTGACATGTATTTTTGTATGTTTATTTCAAAGTTGCTTAGTTGCTAATAGAGTGTTATTGTTATATTTATCACTGATGTTATACCAGGAATACCACATATTGCTACCGATCAGTGCTATCTCGTATTCACCATTGAGTGTAATCAGCGTTTCATAATTAATTTCCAAATCTTCGGGGTTGTATGTCGTAATAGTAGAGGAATTCATAGTTATGAGTACCATCTTTATTAATATAGTGTAGTACTATGTAGTACTCATCTGCTAGTTGTTATCAACAGTTCATTCCTGTCGTTAGGAGTTTGTTCAAACCGATACAATACATCATATGGCCTTATGTTATTATTCCTTCGTTGAATGTAATAGATACAATAATAACCGCATTTTACAGAGTAATTTGTGGGCGGGGGTGGCTCAGTCGGTAGCGCGCCAGGCTCGTAATCTGTAGTTCCCAGGTTCGAGTCCCAGCTGGGTCAGCGTTGAGATTTATCTCCGCAAAACTCCCCCGCCCTGCCCACGGTCAGTAGGGGACACCGATGGGCTTGGAAAGGCCGCCGTCCGTCGGATGGGACGTTAAGCCGTGGCCCCGTGTGCGGGAGAGCCATACCCTGTGCACGTTAAAGAACACGCTGGATGGCCTTGACGGGAGGCTACCATCTGTCTCCCAACAGCTGTTCCAGTGGGTCCCCTACCCCAACCTTCTCTGAGCCTTCGGGGTCCATGTGACCTGGCCATTTAGCCCATGGTGTGCAAAAAAGTGCCGCTCAGAGGTAAAACAACCCAACCCAACCCAGAGTAATTTGCTTGAAAATGCGAAGAGTTATACACGATTGGCTAAGAAGATGTAAGTATCTGTGGAGGGAAAATCTTCCGCTGTGTTTTCTGTTTGTTTGTGGGTTGACAGCCCCAAGTGAATAGATTCACAGGATATATTTATCAGCTGGTGGATAATCCTGAGCAGAGGTCATCGCAGGCACCTGAACTCTTTGCTTCTATTGGCATCGTCAAATTCTACATTGGAGGAAGTCTTCTAGTGTAGATGGCTTCAGCCTTTAGTAGTGGGGGAACGGGTGTTTGCCCCATGTCTGCGATTAGGGGGCTGTTTGATATTGTCGGCATTCCTTCTCTCAATAAACATAGTTTCTTTAAACATCTCACTAACCAATTTCTCTCCATAGGTAGTTGGAATGTGAGGACTCTGCACAGAGCTTTTTCTCTTGATGTCCTCACACAAGAAGTCCGCCATTATAATTTAGATATTCTCGGCTTGCAAGAGACCAGATGGACAGATAAAGGTCAGATTCTTAAAAATAATCTTAAATTTCTCTTTTCAGGGAGGGACGACAATAAGCATCACCAAGGGGTGGGTCTGCTTCTCAGCAGACACGCTAGTGATGCTTTTCTAGGATATGACTTCATTAATGAAAGGTTTCATACAGCAAAATGTCAGACAAACGTTAAAGACTTGAATGTTATCTGCTGCTATGCCCCCATTGAGGATGCCGATGAGTGTGAGAGGGATAGGTTTTACGAAAAACTTTAGGATATTTTGAATTCTGCCAAGAAAGGAGATATTACCCTTGTTCTAGGTGACTTCAATGCGAAAGTTGGTACTAACTCTGACCTTTGGGGAGGAGTAATAGGCCCTTTTGGTATTGGTAGCTGCAATGGTAATGGGCAACGTTTCTTACAGGTAAGTAAACTTAATGGATTCAGAATAACTAACACTTCTAACAAACACCGCGACATACATAAATACACATAGGTTTCACACAATGGGCTGCATAAGAATATGATTGATTATATATTAATTAACAGCAAATGGGCTAGTTCTCTGAGGAATACCAGGTCATATAGGGGAGCTGAAATTGGATCTGACCATTACCTTGTTAAAAGTGTCTGGAACTTAAACTTAAAACGTGTTGCGCTAGGGTTAACCTTACCTTTAATACTGATGTTCTGAAAGACCCAGGTATATCTAAAGCTTACCATGTTAGGTTACTTATTCCTTATGATAGTCATGGTTTGCTTACTACTGAAGTTGAAGAAGGATTTTAAGCAGAGATTTTGGAAACTAACACTACTCTTTTAGGGCAAAAGGAGCAGAGGAAGCAAAATTATTTGAATGATAAGGAACTTCAACTTATTTCAGAAAGAAAAAACTGCAGGAATGTCCTTAATCAGTACCCTAGTAGTCCTAATAGAGAGGATTATAGAGAGCCTAATAAACATGTAAAGGATCAGTTAGCTGCTGATAAGAATCTTTGGCTTGATGGCTTGGCTGACAAAACCGAGGAAGCAATTAGGCAGCACAACAACAGAGAGCTGTACCAGATAGTTAATGTTTTGTGTGGCAGAATACAGATATACAGGGATTGAAGGATAAACAAGGTAAGATTATAGAAGGTGAGGATTCTGTCATGGCTAGGTGTACTGAGCATTTCAGTAATGTTCTAAAAAATGTAGTTAGTTGTACTCCCATTGTTTGCAATGGTGATAGATGCATTGGTGGCTTTAATGTTGGACCTATAACACAATCTGAAGCTATTTTGGCTGTTTCTAAACTTAAACTACATAAATCCCCAGGGGTAGATGAAATTACTACTGAAATGCTTAGAGCTGGGAATGTTTCGGTTACCACTTGGATGACTGAAATTTTGAATATCTTTTACGATAAACACATGGTTGCTAAAGATTTTACCAGAGCTATTATTATCCCTATTTCTAAAAAAGGTGATCGCAGTTCTTGTGATAACTATAGGGGTATTAGCCTACTCTCTGTTCCAGGTAAAGTTCTTTCCATGATTGTGCTTAACAGAATTAGAATCTGGTTGACAGTCAATTGCGTGATGAGTGATGTGGATTCAGAAGTGGTAGGGGATGTGTTGATCACATATTTTCATTTAGGCAGATTCTTGAGAAATGTTTAGAATTTCAGAAACATTTGGTTGCTAGCTTTGTTGATTTCAAAAAGGCTTTCGATTCTGTTGATCGCCATAAATTGTGGATGATTGTGAGATCATATGGTATACCAGACAAGTTAGTTATCATAATTAAAGCTCTCTATAATAACACTGAGTCGTTTGTGAGATTTGGTAAGTCTTGTAGCAATTGGTTTCGCATTACTTCTGGTGTTCGACAAGGGTGAATTTTGTCTCCTTTTCGCTTTAGTTTGGTTATGGATTATGTTATGCAAAATTCACTTCAAGGGAAAGATTTTGGCATTAAATGGGCTGGAGATACGAATATTTCTGATTTAGATTATGCTGATGATTTAGCCCATTCGGCAAATGATGTTGATGAGATGAACTCTTTCATTCGAGCTGTTAATGAGACTGGTAGTAGAGTAGGTTTGGTTATAAACAGAGAGAAAACTAAAGTGATGAAAATTGGTCAGGCAGGCTGTGATTCAGTTAATCTGAATCGTTGCAGTCTTGAGAAGGTGTCACAGTTTAATTTTCTTGACAGCTATGTAATAGATAATGGTGATGTGCGGCAAGAGATTAACAGACGGACAGAGATTGCTGCCGGGACTTTTAAGAATCTGTTGAGAGTGTGGAGAAATAGGCGTATACACCTAAAGACTAAAATTAGACTCTATAATAGTTTGGTTCCGTCTAGGATTAGTTATGGTAGTGAAACGTGGACACGTTGTAAACAAGATAACAGGAAACTAGGTGCTTTTGATTCCAGATGCTTACGCAGTATCTTGGGCATTAAGTGGTTCAACTTTGTAACTAATGATGAGGTTAGGCAAAAGAGTTTGCAACCTCCTTTAAGCAGCATATGGTGCAGAGAGAGACTCCGTTGGTTTGGCCATGTTGCCCGTGTGGATAATTATAGATTGGCGAATAGGGTTATGAACAGTGTGCCTAAAGGCTTCAGAAAGAGTGGGTGACCTAGGATACGGTGGGCAGACAATGTCAAACACGGCCTTATTAGTGTTGGTGTGCTGTGGCCAGATGCAGCAGATGTAGCTCAGGACAGACTTGCTTGTAGAACTAAATTTCACAGTCTAGTTGGACCTCCGTAGACCATGGCTGCTTGAGAATGATGATGATGATGATATATTTCACAGAATCTTGTTAAAAAACCCTTACAACTTTTACTTTTAAAAGACGGCAGTAATTCTTACTATTGTTGGATTAAAAATATTAGTAGGTTTACAGCATACCTTTCAAGACATAATGGTAAATCCTATCCCTGCCTATAGTGTCTTCATAATTTCACTCGTGACGACTTATTGAACAATCACATAGATAATTGCAAATCAAATATTTTACAAACTATCAAGTTTCCCGAAGCAAACAGTAAGAATTCCATACAATTAAAAACGGTTTGAAACACCCATATGTGATTTATGCAGACTTCGAAAGCTTTTCGAAATGTAGAAGAATTGAGATTGATCCATGTAGGGTGCGAACTAAGTAATTAGTACCGTCAGGATTTGCATATATTATAGTTGGACCTGAAGGTAAACTGATGAAAACCAGAATGTACAGAGGGAAAAATGTAACAGAACAATTTTTGAATGAAATGATCGAAGCCGAAACTTTGATCAATGATTTGAAGAAAAGAAATATCAAGATGAGTGATTTTGATTGGCAAAATTTTACTGGAGCAAAATATTGTAATATTTGTGGGAAAATTCTAGGAACTGATAGAGTAAGGGACCACGATCACTTAACTGGAAAATACAGAGGTGCTGTTCACAACAAATGTAATCTTCAATATAAATTCTCACTTGGAACACCAGTGTTGTTTCATAATCTCAAAGGAATTCATGGACACTTTATAGTAAAAGATTTGTAGAAATTTAAAGATAAGAAGAAAATTTCTTGTATTCCTCAAACGACAGAAAAATATACATGCATTAAATTCGGTCAAATTAAATTTATTAATTCATTCATGTTCCTCAGTTCTTCACTGGATTCACTGTCAAAAAATGTGGAAAATTTCTACATCCTAAGTAATTACTGCAAGACAACATAATCTGAACGACTCACAGAAAGAACTTTTGAAAAGCAAAGGAAGTTTTCCATATGAGTACTTGCAACAGAGTGCTCAGTTTTTGCAAACGTCACTTCCATCCAAAGGATATTTTCGAAACAATGAACAATACGAAAGAGCTCAAATTTTGTGGAAAGCCTTTTCTATTGTTACCTTCGGGGAACATCACGATCTGTACATGATCACTGATATATTACTGCTAGTTTGAAAGTATGTATTACTGCTAGTTTAGTTCCTATGCTGCCTGTTTAAAAATCACAGAAATTGAGCTGGAGCTTATAAAAGGTGATATGTATTTTTTCATAGAAAGAGCTCTGCGAGGAGGAATATTTTTAGTGTCTAAGAGAATTGCACAGGCCAACAATCCTTTAGTAGATCCATATGAGAGAAGTAAACCACAAAACTAAATCATGTACTTCGATGCAACAATTTTTACGGCTGGGCAATGTCTCAATTTTTCGAACTGGTAGTTCCAAATGGGTAACTGATATTGACCTGTTTAATATTCCAGCGACAACAGAAAGGGTTATTTCTTCGAAGTTGATCTAGAATATCCGGGCATATCTACACGATTTACACAATGATTTCCCCTTGGCTCCTGAAAATTTGAAACTCTCTAAAAGTAATGTATCATTCTTGATTCCAAATCTGTTCGACAAGCAAAATTATGTCGTTCACTATAGATTACTTAAACTCTATGTGAAACTGGCATTGACGGTGAAACAAGTGCATAGAATCTTGGAATTTGATCAAAAACCATGGCTGAAACTTTACATAGATTTTAATACAACAAAATGAATTAATGCCATAAAAAATCTTGAAAAGACTTTTTCAAACTGATGAACAATGCTATATATGGCAAATGTTTAGAAAATAAGAGAAAGAGAATAAAATGCCACATTGTGAATACTGAAGAAAAGCTTAAAAAAATTAATTGCAAATCCTAGGTACGTTTCTTGTGTTCAACTTGCAGAAAATTTCGTAATTCTCTATATGAAAAAGCAAAATATTATATTAGATAAACCATATTACATTGGTGTAACGATTTTGGAGTTGACTAAATTACACATATATAATTACTTCTACAATTTTCTGAAACCAAACTTCAATGCAGAATTTTTATATACAGATACTGATTCCTTCTGCGATGACATACAGACAGATGACATATATCAGAAATTTAATTCAGACTGCTTTGATTTCTTAAATTACTCCACAAATCATGCATTATACAGGGAATCAAATAAAACTGTTCCAGGAAAATTTAAAGACGAATTAAAAGGTCTTCCAATCAAAGAGGTTGTTGCGTTACGTCCAAAATTGCACACTGTAATCGCTCCAATTCTCAGAAAAGCAACTAATGGAATAATAAACGAATTTAGTCACGAAGATTATCGTCAAAGTCTACTTGATGGAAAAATCCGATATACGCAACAAACAGAATTGCGATCGGAGTAACAGGATATACATAATTAAAAAAATTGCTTTATCCCAAGAATACTCAAAACGACATGTCATCAATGGGATTGAAACATATGCTTTTGGAAACTATCGAATATCAGATATGTATGTTAAATAAGGCGATACTATTTGCAAAACATTGAACTGAAAACAAATGTAAAAAAATAAGCGAATTTTAATTACACGAAAAACTAAGCGAATTAATTAAATTAGTGATATTAATTAATTTCACTAGTGAAACATTGAAAATTTTCTCTTAAACAATAATCTTTTTCTGAATAAATTTTAGTATTTAATGTGAAACTTTTTTTATTAATTGGGTTTCAAGAATTGTTTCCTACATCTTTTACCAACTTATCATTTCATTCATCAGTTAACCTCAGCTGTGTTTTTTCGATAACATCCTGCACTTCGTCTCGTGTGTAACCTTTGACCAGATTACGAAAGTGAAGATGAAGCCACCAGATCGAGATAATGTGTGCTCACGATCTTTCAAATTCTCGATAGAATATTTCTGAAGAGGACATAATAGATATGTATGGTGTATAAAAGAGAAATTTAGCCATTAGAAAAAAAATAATAATTAAGAAAAGTGAAAAATAATGATAATGATTTATTCGGACAAAAGTCATTAGAAATTACAAAAGAGTGAAAACTTTCCAAAACAATACAGTTTTCTAATAGATGGCATTGTAAATACTCACATTTGGTAAGATTTTGTACAGAATACAGAGAGTAAAATAATTACATTTGACCAGGATTCGTAGAAAAAAACAGATTGTGGAGACTGATTTGCCGATGACCTCTGTTTGAAGGTTGCATGGAAATGTATTTGTGAGTGATGCCAGAGTTAAAAATATTTTATATGTATAAGATAGGTAATCCATCATCATCATCATCGTCATCATCATCATCATCATCATCATCATCATCATCATCATCATCATCATCATCATCATCATCATCATCATCATCATCATCATCATCATCATCATCATCATCAAGCAGCCGTGGGCTACGGAGGTCCAACCAGACCGTGCAATTTAGTTCTCCAAGCAAGTCTATCCTGAGCTACATCTACTGCATCTGGCCACTGCTCACCAATTCTAACAAGGGGTGTTTGACATTTTTTGCCCACCGCATCCTAGGTCTCCCCTTCTTTCTGAGGCCTTTAGGCACACTGTTCATAACCGTATTCGCCAATCTGTAATTATTCATACGGGCAACATGGCCAAACCAACGGAGTCTCACTCTGCACAATATGCTGCTTAAAGGATGTTGCAAACTGCTTTGCCTAACCTCATCATTAGTTACAAAGTTGAACCACCTAATGCCCAAGATACTGCGTAAGCATCTGGAATCAAAAGCATCTAGTTTCCTGTTATCTTGTTTACAAAATGTCCAAGTTTCACTACCATAACTAACCCTAGAAAGAACCAAACTATTATACAGTCTAATTTTAGTCTTTAGGTGTATACGCCTATTTCTCCACACTCTCCATAGGTTCTTAAAAGTCCCGGCAGCAATCCCTATTCGTCTGTTAATCTCATGCCGCACATCACCATTATCTGTTACATAGCTCCCAAGATTAATTAAACTGTGACACCTGCTCAAGACTGCAACCATTCAGATTAACTGAATCACAGCCTGCCTGACCAATTTTCATCACTTTAGTTTTCTCTCTGTTTATAACCAAACCTACTCTACTACCAGTCACATCAACAGCTCGAATGAAAGAGTTCATCACATCAACATCATTTGCCAAAAGGGCTAAATCATCAGCATAATCTAAATCAGACATTTTCGTATCTCCAGCCCATTTAAGGCCAAAATCTTTCCCTTGAAGTGAATTTTGCATAACATAATCAATAACCAAGCTAAAGAGAAAAGGAGACAAAATGCACCCTTGTCGAACACCAGAAGTAATGCTAAACCAATTGCTACAAGCCTTACCAACTCTCACACACGACTCGGTGTTATTATAGAGAGCTTTCATTATGTTAACTAACTTGTCTGGTATACCATATGATCTCACAATCAACCACAAATTATGACGATCAACAGAGTCGAAAGCCTTTTTGAAATCAACAAAGCTAGCAACCAAAGGTTTCTGAAACTATAAACATTTCTCAAGAATCTGCCTAAGTGAAAATATCTGATCCACACATCCCCTTCCACTTCTGAATCCACATTGCTCATCACGCAATTGACTGTCAACCAGATTCTTAATTCTATTAAGCACAATCATGGAAAGAACTTTACCTGGAACAGAGAGTAGGCTGATACCCCTATAGTTATCACAAGAACTGCGATCACCTTTTTTGAAAATAGGGATAACAATAGCTCTGGTAAAATCCTTAGGAACCATACCTTTATCATAAAAGATATTCAGAATTTCAGTCATCCAAGTGGTAACCGAAACATTCCCAGTTCTAAGCATTTCCGTAGTAATTTCATCTACCCCTGGGGATTTATGAAGTTTAAGTTTAGAAACAGCCAAAATAACTTCAGATTGTGTTATAGCGCCAACACTAAAGTCACCAATGCATCTATCATCATTGCAAGCAATGGGAGTAGAACTAACTACATTGTTTAGAACGTCACTGAAATGCTCAGCCCACCTAGCCATGACAGAATCCTCCCCTTCAATAACCTTACCTTGTTTATCCTTCAATCCTTGTATGCCTGTCCGTTTTCTACCACACAAAACATTAACTATCTGGTACAGCTCTCTGCTGTTGTGCTGTCTAACTGCTTCCTCGGCTTTGTCAGCCAAACCATCAAGCCAAAGATTCTTATCAGCAGCTAACTGATCCTTTTCAAGTTTTTTAAGGTCTCTGTAATGCTTTCTATTAGGACTAGTAGGGTATTGATTAAGGGCATTCCTCCAGTTCTTTCTTTCCGAAATAAGCTCAAG
The DNA here is from genome assembly GCA_038380435.1 of Ryuthela nishihirai. Lineage (NCBI taxonomy): Eukaryota > Metazoa > Arthropoda > Arachnida > Araneae > Heptathelidae > Ryuthela > Ryuthela nishihirai. The sequence continues at coordinate 75,105,913 of JAWZYU010000006.1, forward strand.
TGCCTTATCACTCAGATAATTTTGTCTCTTCTGCTCCTTTTTTCCTAAAAGAGTACTGTTAGTGTCCAAAAAAGCCTGTTTAAAATGATCCCATTCTTTCTCAACTTCAGTAGTAAGCACACCATGACTGTCATAATGAATAAGTAACCTATCATGGTAAGCTTTGGCTATAACTGGATCTTTCAGAGCTTCAGTATTAAAAGTAAAATTTTTAACCCAAGCACACTTTTTAAGTTTAAGTTTCAACACACTTTTAAAAAGGTAATGGTCAGATCCAATTTCAGCTCCCCTATATGCCCTGGTATTCCTAACAGAACTAGCCCATTTGCTGTTGATTAATATGTAATCAATCATATTCTTATGCAGCCCATCAGGTGAAACCCATGTGTACTTATGTATGTCGCGGTGTTTGTAATATGTGTTAGTTATTCTGAATCCATTGAGTTTACTTACCTGTACGAGACGTTGCCCATTGCCATTGCAGCTACCAATACCAAAAGGGCCTATTACTCCTCCCCAAAGGTCAGAGTCAGTACCAACTTTGGCATTGAAGTCACCAAGAACAAGGGTAATATCTCCTTTCTTGACAGAATTCAAAATATCCTGAAGTTGTTCATAAAACCTATCCTTCTCATCCTCATCGGCATCCTCAGTGGGGGCATAACAGCAGATAACATTCAGTAATTTAACGCTTGTCTGAAACGCTTGTCTGAAATTTAACGCTTGTCTGAAATTTTAACGCTTGTCTGAAAACGCTTGTCTGAAATTTTAACGCTTGTCTGAAATTTTAACGCTTGTCTGAAAACGCTTGTCTGAAATTAAATTAATTTGTTCTTTAACGCTTGTCTGAAATTTTGCTGTAAGAAACCTTTCATTTATGCACTCATATCCTAGAAAAGCATCGCTAGCGTGTCTGCTGAGAAGCAGACCCACGCCTTGGTGATGCTTATTGTCGTCCCTCCCTGAAAAGAGAAATTTAAGATTATTTTTAAGAATCTGACCTTTATCTGTCCATCTGGTCTCTTGCAAGCCGAGAATATCTAAATTATAACGGTGGAATTCTTGTGTGAGGACATCAAGAGAAAAAGCTCTGTGCAGAGTCCTCACATTCCAACTACCTATGGAGAGAAAATGATTAGTAGATGTTTAAAGAAACTATGTTTATTGAGAGAGGGAATGCCGACAATATCAAACAGCCCCCTAATCGCAGACATGGGGCAAAGACCCGTTCCCCCACCACTAAAGGCTGAAGCCATCTACACTGGAAGACTTCCTCCAATGTAGAATTTGACGATGCCAATAGAAGCAAAGAGTTCAGGTGCCTGCGATGACTTCTGCTCAGGATTATCCACCAGCTGATAAACATATCCTGTGAATCTATTCACTTGGGGCTGTCAACCCACAAACAAACAGAAAACACAGCGGAAGATTTTCCCTCCACAGAAGCCCACCAGTGCAGCAAAATCAGGATCCATAATCAAGCTCAGAGCCATATATCTGTCCAGTCCAGTTGGTTTATATGGTCAGCACCAGGACCCTGTGTGGTTGACCACTCCTCAGCAGGGTACAAAAAAAAGAAAAGTAGCCATAGTTGTCCAGATCAGTAGGCCACACTAATCTGGCAGCCCTACCCTTCCGTTCACTTCCACAAGAGAGTATCTCTTTTAAAAGTTACTAACGGTCCGCACCACGAGAAGGCGGGGTCGGACATTAGGTGCTAGGCCTGGCCGGTTCTATGCATCATCACAGGGAATTGGTGCATAGCTCTCCTTCCAGTGACTACCTAGCTACCATTTACAGACCCTATATAGTATAAACTTAATTTATTCATATTTGATATTTGTAATGTGCTTCAATAAGCATTAAGAAGAATGGTTAAAAAATTAAATTAATGATAAAAAAAAAGGAAATTGCAAAGAGACATCTTATGCCCATTCAGGTTTCGAAAACAAGTAATAAGATTTGAAATATTTGGTAACACACACACATTGTTTTTGTTTCTTAGAAAATACACAATGTTTCAAATTTTTTGCAAATTATATCTGATTCAATATTTAATGACAAATCATATTTGAAAACTTATAAGAATTTGAAAGAGTCACTCTATCGAACACAAAGAGTTAAAAAAAGAAAAATCAATTTAAATTCTTAATATAAATATATATTGTCTTTAAAACGAAATAAACTGATGTCATTTTCCACTATTAATATCAAAATTTATCGGACATTTTAGGAGATAGAAAAACATAATGTCTTTTTATTACATTTTTATTTGGAAATGTAACCAGGAATACAAACCAACTCTCTAGAATTTTTATAGCACTCATTTCTTCGTAGATAATCTTCTGAAATGGGACGCTGACATGAAATATATTCTAAAAATTACACAAATGGGGAAATTATCCGGAATAAAATGCGCAGATCCAGAAAGATTACGAACATATGACTTTCGTGTTTTAAGATCAGAAGATTTTGTATTGGAAGCTAACATTGCAAGAGATAAAGTGAACAATTGAGTTTTTCTATTTCTTCTTGTGTAATATTCTAATAACAAGATATTATCATAATGGAGACATTCTTTAACATTTGCAATTTTTCATAACAAAAATTTTAAAAAAGGTATTCAAATTTTTGCATTAAAATCGCACTTTATTAATGGTGCTGAAATAACGTTTGTGTCTAAATTAATTATAATATTACAACCATACACATTAACAATATCGCCAGATTATTAGGAAGTTTAAAAACATACTATACGAAGAATTCATAACTGAATGCAGAAATCGCTTTGTTTCTTAATTGCCTTTCCTTGTCAAATGAGTTGCAGGCCAAACGCTGAACGAAATACAGGGATATTGAAGTGAAGTGTAAATATCTTTGGAGCCAGTATGCGCTTTTACAACTCATCTCAAGGTGCAAAAGAAACTCCAAATGTTAATACAATTTGACAACCGAACGTTATCTCATTACATTTCCTGATAATTCAGCTCTTAAAAGTCATTCTAGCGCTGAATGCCGAACACCAAAGGTTCTCATTTCACTGAAAGGTATGTTAATTTATCAAATAATTAATCTTTCCTTTTAAGTGACACCAGAAACTTTTATTTTAAAATTTGTTACCAATGGGCTAAATATAACACGTTGATTTCGAAGTTCAAATTTATGATTTTTTTTAATTACGGGGGAAAGTAATTTATTGTTTTTAAAGGAACTAAGATGAATTGAGTTTCAAGGAGAAACATGTCTGGTGAATTCGAAATCTTCCGTGACATTTTGAAAATTTTAAAGGCTAAATTAAAGCTCATTTATTATGCTTGAATTCCTCTTTTGAATGAATTCCCTAACTAAAATTTTCGAGTCTGCGGACCCTTCATGTCTAATTTTCGAGACTGTGGACCACTGTCAGACATTTTGAATCTTAGGACTCCCAACTTAACTTTTCTAGTCTAAGAATCCTCCTAAAAGATACTTTTCAATTCAGCTGATATCCTAACAACACATTGTCCACTTAAAACACTCTCACTCCTCCTCATTTAAATAATCTGCATATGTACGTAAAATAAATTCAAATAAAATATTCAACATTTTGATGATTGTACCTGTTTACAAAATGTTCTTACCTGTTAGAGTGGAATTTTTACCTCAGTCCTTTAATGACATTTCTTTGTAACATACAAGGAAAGCAAAAATAATCTCACGGATCCGTAAGGTTCCGCGGACCACACTTCGAGAACCACTGGTTTATATTATCGACTAGCAGATTTATTCCGAAGAAAACTGAAGACGCAACAGTATAAAACCTTGAGGAATACTATTGGCAAGATTAAACAGTTTTAAGGTTTCAAAGATAATTTTCTTAAAAGTAAATTTGTCCATTAGATAAATATTAAATAACTACATGGACTATAGAAAAAGCTAACCTACAATCATTAGAGCGGAAAATATGTACATTGTTTCATAACAGATTAGGTATTTAAAATGAACTGTTGGGATAACTGAGAAACAAGTAGTAAAGGTGACATCAAAAATTTTTATTTTACAATTTGTTAAAATAGGATAAATATAACACTTATTTCTAAATTTGCATTTTTGAAGGATTTTTTTTAATTGGGGGGAATGTAATTTGTGTTTTTAAAGCAACCAAGTTGAAATCAGTTTCAAAGGAAAACGTTTTTACCGAATTCGAAATTTTCGTAATATTTTAAAATTTTCAAAGCTGAATTAAATTTTTTTCATTCTGATGTAATTCCCGTTTTTGAATGTATTATGATATCGACTAGGAGCCCCGGCTTTGCTCGGATCTTTAATTGAATTTGATTCAATTTTTCGAAATGTGAAGCAAATGATGCTATTAACAGTCGCAAACATACATCTTCCATTCAACTCTTTACGATCGATCTGGATGAAATTTTCCATAAGAGAAGTTACTTCTCATAGGAAGATAAGAGGGAAATACTTCGAGATATATTAGATCCTTCAGAAGTTAAGTTAGGTTGTTTTACCTCTGAGTAGACACTTTTGCATACAATGGGCTAAATTGCCAGATCATAAATATCCCAAGGGCTCAGAGAAGGTTGGGAGACGGAAACCAGTCGACAAATTTAGGAGACAGATGGAAGCTTCGTGTCAAGGAAGACCAGCGTGTTTCTTAAGATTTTTCGTTAACAAACCGCCACAAAGTGCAGAGAGGAGGTAGTAAAGGGGAAGAAATAGCATTCCTTGGATGAGTCCAGGACCGCATCTGGGGAGGGGGGGTTAAGAACCCCCCCCCCCTTTTTTTTTTTTCAGAATGCTAGTAAGGGTAATGGTGGCCATAACATCATGAAACTTGAGTATTTTTCACGCATTTTGTAAAGATAATATTTAACAACTTCTAAACGGTAGTGAAAATGGGGTCTGGTGTAATACGTTTTTGGCCAATATGGTATGAAAGACTAAAGTACACACGTCATGGCTCTCTAGAACACGGTGCCATAATTTAATTATCTACCCGTATTTTTTTACTTCCCTTTTTTTTCACAATTTAGCCCATTGTGCGCAAAAAAGTGTCGCTCAGAGGTATAAATAACACAACTCAATCATTCCAAACTGTAAGCCAATGGTAAAACTAGTCTTCCAATTACTTCAAACGCTGAGGCGGAGATGGCCCTGTTGGTATCGCGCCAGACTAATAATCTGCACTTCGCAGGTTCGATTCCCATTTGGGTCAGCTTTGATATGGGCAGGTCACAAGGACTCCGAAGGCTCACTGAACTTTCAGAGGAGAGGACCCAATGGACAACTTTTGTGAGACAGATGGTAGCATCCCGTCCAGCGAGTTTTTAGAGAACAAGCTAGATAGCCTTGACAGGGACTATCAGCTAGCTCCTAACAGCTGTCCTGTGGTTCCCCCAACCTTTTTTGAGCCCTCGGAGTCCTTGTGACCTGGCCATTTAGTCCATTGTGTACAAAAAAACTGCAGCCCAGTGCCAAAAGTTCTGCCCTTTGTTCTGTCAAAGTATTAAAGTACTTTCGCTTAAATAGCAATGAAATTCCTAAATGCATGCTGACATTTTTGCAACTAATTGTATTACCGAAAATCTCGAAAAACTTAAATAAATTATCTAGAATTCACATCAACGCAACATCAAAAACCTTTTCAGCCTGAATAAGCAAAAAATAATCGCTTTAAGTTCATATAAAAATACAATTTTTAGAGAGAAAAACGTTTCACTAAGAGTTGAACGAGTAAACAACTGTAGCTGAAGAATGTTAGTTTTCAAACCTGTTTTCGGAAACTGTTCAAAATCATCTCTTTAGTACTTTAACAGATTATATCTAAACTTTTAATTAAAGTCATCCGTCTTCATTGAGCTCAAAAATTCTACACGAGATAAAATATTTTTACTTTTACTCAACAAATGCTTAATAGAATAAATATCAAAGGATGCTCTTTGGATTACTCTTGCTGAAGAATCGCCCCCCTAAAAAATAAATTAATTTACTCGCAAATTTGATGAATATAAAAACAAAACCTCCTCATTTGCAAGCACATACAACATCTTGCGTCTCCTAAATCATATTTACACAGGAACTGGTTGTTTTTTGCAAGTTGCACGACTCCACTACTTTGCATAACAATGATTACCATGGCAACCATAACCCCCAAGTGTGATTTCGAACACGCCTTCAGTGTATTTTTGCTTTTCGTGTAGAACTGCCTTCCGCATCTTTTGAATCTGAGAGACGAACCGATTTTTCCAAAACCAATTGTGACCAGATCCCACTGTGCTTGAATACCTGCTCATTCTAAGGAATGATTGTCGTCGAGATGACTTTCATCTCGAGACATCCATTCACTGATATTCCAAAAGGGAGGAACAACAATCGAGTCACGAGGAATAATTCATTCTCCCGTGGATGTTATGCCGAACTTAGAGCAAATAAAGGATGTGATGCCGAACTTAAAGCAAATAAAGGATGTGATGCCGAACTTAAAGCAAATAAAGGATGTGATGCCGAACTTAAAGCAAATAAAGGATGTGATGCTATGGATCTGGTTTCATGGGATGCTTTTGTTGGTAGTGCGCTAATCATAAGGGACGACGCTCATGCAAATTCTGAATAAGTCAAGCGTTGTGTTCCTTTCTCCGAAAGAAGAAGAATATTCAACTATCTAGATGCAAGTACAAGAAACGGAAATATGTTTATCACATAAAAAAAAAACACGCTTTGTTAGGAGAATGGGATATGCTTGCTCTAACACTGATGTGGATAATACATTTTATTGAAGTTAACATAAAAAGCATACAAGCATGATAGAAATTATTTCGGTCTCTAGCTTTTTCGAGCACAGATCTTTTCGGGCTCGGTCGAAGTGGCACTGATCATTTCGGGCTCGGGTATTGTCGAACTCAAAGTGTCACAGATCATTAATGGCTCAAAATAATTAAAATTTCAAATATTTCTGTACCTGTAGTAAAAAATAATAAAAAATAATTCATTATAATTTCAACCATTTAAAAAGTCTTTAGCTATTAAAAATATGAATCATGCATCTTTATTATTTTTTATGCATTCTCTATGTTTAATAAAAGAATGGCTCTTTTTTCGTTTGTAATGATGTTATCCGTGAACTTTCAGTTTCTTCTAGTATATTTCGAACACTTTTCGTCCCAAATGTCATCAATGTTTTAATTTTTTTCACCAAATGATGAAAATTATTAATATGCAAGTAAAGAAAAAGAGGATAGCGACATGAATGTCTATTTGTCTTATGAACCCTTAGAAAACAATTTTTTTTTCACAATTGGATTCAACAATGGACAGAACGATTTAGGTTCGAGCGGACTAGGGCCCAACAATTGTCCAAATAGCTCAGACTGAGGACCAAAAATTGTTCAAATAATTGGAACTCTGGCAAAACAATTGTTCAAATGATTCGTGTTCGGGCACTACAAATGTTCAAATGGTTCAGGCTCAACAATTGTCCAACACTGGTCGGCATTTGTCTAAATGGTTCGAGCTCGAACAATCGCCTAAATCGTTTGGGCTAAACAATTATCCAAAGGGTTCTGGCTAAACAGTTGTCAAAATAATTAGGGCTCAACAGTTGTCTAGATGATTCGGTAATATGATAAGGATGAGCTCGAGAATATCTATATGCCACATTGCTGCAAGAAATGTTTAGTCTTTGATGGTGTAGTGGTTATCATAACTGGCATATTTGTGAAAGAAATAGGTTCGAATCCCACTCAGGATAAAACCCGATTTTCACAGATAATTACTGTAAACAGATATTTTTTTTTAATATTAAATACATCTTGCTTATTTTATTGCATTAAATTCATTAATAGGAATTTGCTGTACATATTTTACCTGTATGCCAATTATTTCTTCTAGTAGGGGCGGGGGGGCTCAGTCTGTAGCGCTCCAGGTTCGTAATCTGCAGTTTCCAGTTTAGAATCCCAGATGGCCAGCGTTGAGATTTATATCCACAAAACTCCACGCCCAGCGCTTGGCTAGTAGGAGCCAACGATGGGCCTGGAAAACCGCCATCCGTCGGATGGAAAATTTTGGGAGAACCATACATACCCTGTGCACGTCAAAGAACACGCTGGATGGCTTTGACGGGAGACGACCATTTGTCTCCAAGAGCTGTTCCAGTGGGTCCCTTTCCCAACCATCTGCGAGCCCTCTTGGTCCTTGTGACATCGCCATTTAGTCCATTGTGTGCAAAAAAGTGTCCTAAGTGGTAAAAAAAACACCCAAAAAACTGTTGATCGTACACTTGATTTTTTGGATTGTTGTACGTTTTAGGAAAGTTTTGCTTCATTTTGGAAATTGACTCTTCTGTTATCGCACTGTTCAGGCTTGATATGACCTATGATGCTTTGAACAGGCCTGCTATTTAGCATTCAGATACATTAATAACTAGACCAAGAAAAAAATAGCTAATATCATCCAGAAACAAATAACTGGTTCTCAAGAAAAAAAAAATTAATCGACCCATTTTTGTTTTTCCTCTCTGCAAAAAGTGAAATGTAGTTTGAAAGGAACGTTGAAGTGTAGAGCAAATATCACTCGCTTTCACTGATAACATATTTCACGAGTTTCGTTCGCTTAGGAAACATCAGACTGAGCCATTTCATTTGGTCACGGTCATGCACAGAAGATTCTTGGGATCTGCATTTGTATTAAAAGTAAGGATGAATTCATATTTCCTTTTAAGTGTTTTGTATATTTTTTTATTTTAAACGATATGTGTTTAATGATCAGAAAGTTGGGTTGTTTTTCCTCTCAGCGACACTTTTTTTGCACACTATGGGCTAAATGGCCAGGTCACAAGGACGCCGAAGGCTCAAAGAAGGTTGGGGCAAGGGGAACCACTGGACAACTGATAGGCGACAGATGGTAGTCTCTATTCAAGGCCATCCACGAATTCTTTAACGTGCACAAAGTATGGATCTTCCTTACACGGGACAGTGGGTGGCTCAATCAGCATTTCCCAGGTTCGAGTCCCAGCGGGGTCAGCGTCGAGATTTATCTGCGCAAAAACTCCGCCTTACCCATGGTCAGTTTTTTTGTTGATCATATGGTTATATCAGCGCCGTATTTAGGAATAACAATTGATCAAAATCTGAATTGGAGGCCACACGTTCAAAAGTTAATCAAAAATCTTCGAGCAATGTTGTGTAAAGTGTATTATTTAAAAATAATCGTGAATCTCCAAATGTTGGTTAAATTTTTTATTCTTGGATTCATTCTGCAAAGTATTATGGGCTACTATGCTATGGTGATATTTATAGGTCAATCCTGCAACTATTGACTGCCCTCCAAAACAAAATTTTTAAAAGATATCCAATGGAAGTATTTATCAAAATGGAAATAACACACGTGAAAATTTAAAATGGTGCACTTTAGTCACTTGTATGTTTATAAATTAAGATTTATGTTCATAAGCATAGTCATTTTTTAATTAAAAGTAGATAATTATAATTTTCCTTTTGGATGGCAGAAAGTATGTAGTTCCACTTGTAAAAACGTAAATATTACATAAATTTATTTTATATTTAACACCTAAAATATTTAATCTGTTAGCTAGTGAGCTTCGAAAATGTATTGGTGGAGTATTTATGTTTTAGAAAATGTTAAAGTTATCTCTCACATATATTCGACTCGGACTTTATGTTTATTTTTGCAGGATAAAAATTATAATTAAAATTTTTATCGTTGTACCTTCCTCTACTGTATTGTAGTAAACTTGATTTCTTTTTTTATTTTGTTTTTAAATGAAACACTCATTTTTATATTTGAAAAAAATGTGAGATTAATAGAGTTTGTCACAATCTACCTTGTGTGGATCATTAGGTTGGAATATGTGAAAAATAAGTTGAACATTCTTTTCTTTTTTCTTTTGGGGGGTGGCTCAGTCGGTAGCGCGCCAGGATCGTAAACTGTAGTTCCCAGGATCCAGTTCCAGCTGGGTCAGTATTGAGATTAATCACAGGAAAACTCCCCGCCCTTCTCACGGTTAGTAGGGGACACCGATCAGCTTCGAAAGGCCGCCATCGGTAGGATGGACCGTTAAGCCGTGACCTGTGTTCGTGAGAGCCATACCCTGTGCACGTTAAAGAACACGCTGGATGCCTTGACGGGAGGCTACCATCTGTCTCCCAACAGCTGTTCCAGTGGGTCCCCTCTCTCAACCTACTCTGAGTCTTAGGGGTCCTTGCGATCTGGCCATTTAACACATGGTGTGCAAAAAAATGCAGCTCAGAGGTAAAACAACCCAACTCTTTTTCTGTTATTTCATGTAATGCTAACTATGAGACCTAGATAAGCGAATGTTTTGGGTTGTTTATATTACATTAAATGAATAGTTTAATGTGTTAAAATAAAGTGTTTCGATTAATTGATTGCTTGTGTGCAAAAAAAAGTGCCGCTCAGAGGTAAAAACTCAATTGGCTCCTTCATTCTTGAACCTTCTTCCACTATATTGAAATAATACTATATTTATTCATGATCATCCTCATCTCACAAAACACAGATGTAGAGAGATTTTATACATTTGACAGGCAAAGCTAATAGCTTATCTGCAGGAAATGTTGATGAGCATTATCTGCAGGAAATGTTGATGAGCATTATCTGCAGGAAATGTTGATGAGCATACATAAGTGAACATAGTAAAAAAAAGAACATTAAAGTCACATAGATACAGGTTTTCTAAGGATTTCAGATTAACAGACATTCTTTAAATAGTTTTTAAATGAGTTTTGTTTTTTACTTTGTTCGTGGCTTTTCTTATCCCATCGGTCTTCCCTACTGGCCAAGGCCAGGGTGGGTAGTTTTGCGGAGATAAATTTGAACTCTGGCCAGGCCGGACCCGAACCTGGGAAACGCAGATTACGAGCCTGGTGAACTGCCGACTGAAATTTTAGCTGCAATATTGATGATACATGAATAATTATTGTATTCGTAACTTCACTCATTAGCAAACGACACGACCCAACTCTACGCACTCCTTAACTTGCGACTAGACTTAAAGTACTGATTTATTACTAATCTCCCTGAAGAAATATTGAGGAGTGATGTGGATGTGTTGGATTGTGTAATTCCTGCTGATGCCGACCTTTCTATTGAGTTCGATTACCTCTGAGCGTCTCTTTTATTGCACACAATGGTCTAAATGGTTAGGTCACAAAGAACCCGAAAACCTCAAAGAAGGTTGGAAAAAGGACGGATTGGAACAGTTGTTACGATACAGATGGTAGCCTCCCATCAAGTCGTACACTGTGTTCTTTAATGTGCACAGAATTTGTCTCTCTCGGATACGGGTCCACGGCTTAGTGTCCCATCCGACGGACAACGGTCTTTCACACCCATTCGTGTTATCTACTGACCGAGGGCAGGGATGGGAATTTTTTGGAAATAAATATCAACGCTGACCCAGCTGGGACTCGAACCTGTAAACGGCATTTTGATGAGCAATAATAAATATACCTAAAAGAAATATTCATGAACCGTAACAAATTACTAAAATTGTCATCTTCGCAAGAACAAACCACAAATTTAATTATAATATTATATTTTTGGGTCCTGATCGCTAACATTAACGGGGTTGGTTTCTGAACCCCTGAGCTACAATATTTTTTCACACAAAAAGTTAAAATGGCCAGGTCAAAAGTATTCCGAGAAGGGGACCCACTGGAACAGTTGTTAGGAGACAGAAGATAACCTCCCGTCAATGGCATCAAGCATGTTGTTTAACGTGCACAGGGTATTGTTCCTTCGACCACGGGCCCCACGGCGTAGTGTACCGTCAGACGGACGACCGCCTTTCCACGACCAACTGTGTCCCTTGCTGATCTAGGGAAGGAAGTTTTGCAGAGAGAAATCTTAACGCTGAGGCAGCTGGGACTCGATCCTGCAGATTACGAGCCTGGCGCGCTACCGACTGAGCCAGTCCTCCTCTGACGTTTCTATTGGTGAATTTAATGACTCTTGTGGGTTACTGGCTGTTCTATCTCTTAGCGGCACATTCTCTTTAATACAGCAGACTAAGCTGCCAGGTGATGAAAGAATACTAAGGGATCAGAGAAGCTTGAGAAATAGAATACACTGTTAGGTTACAAAGACAAGCCCTCGATGTGCCATCCAGCGTGTTCTTTAAAGCATTGGCATAGCTAGAATCTAACATAAGGGAGACAACCGTAGTCATCAGGGCTACTAAACTATGAGGTCTTCAGAGAGTTAATCTAGAGTTCACCTAGGCCAGTGGATCGGGGTGGCTCAGTCGGTAGCGCACCAGGCTCGTAATCTGAACTTCCGATGTTTGAGCCCCAATGGGTTAGCATTGAGATTTATCTCCCCAAATTTCCTCGCGCTGCCCAAGGTCTGTAGGGGACACCGATGGACTTAGAAAGGCTGCCGTCCGTCGGTTCTTACGTAAAGGCTTGGCCCGTGTGCGGGAGAGCCATACTCTGTGCACGTTAACGAACACGCTTGATGGCCTTGACGAAAGGCTACCATCTGTCTCCCAACAGCTGTTCCAGTGGGTCCCCTCCTTCAACCATCCCTGAGACTTCGGGTTCCATGTGACCTGGCCATTTAACACATGATGTGCAAAAAAGTGCCGCTCAGAGGTAAAACAACCCAACCCTTTTTTTGCTATTTCATGTAATGCTAACTATGACACCTAGATAAGCGAATGCTTTCAGGTTTTTTATATTTGCATTAAATGTATAGTTCAATGTATTACAAAAAAAGTGTTTCGATTGATTGATTGCGTGTGTGCAAAAAAAGTGCCGCTCAGAGGTAAAACAACTCAATTGGCTCCTTCATTGTTGAACCTTCTTCCACTATATTGAAATAATAACATATTTATTCATGATCATCGTGATCTGACAAAACACAGATGTAGAGAGATTTTATACGCTTGACCCGCAAAGCTAATAGCTTATCTGAAGGAAATATCGATGAGCATTAGTTTTCATACATAAGTGAACATAGCAAAAAAAAACAAACATAAAAGTCACACAGATTCAGGTTTTCTCAGGATTTCAGATTAACAGACATTCTTTAAATAGTTTTTAAATTAGTTTTGTTTTTTACTTTGTTCACGGCTTTCTTAATCCATCGGTGTTCCCTACTGGCCAAGGCCAGTGTGGGTAGTTTTGCGGAGATAAATTTCAACTTTGGCCAGGCGGGACTGGAATCTTGGAAATGCAGATTACGAGTCTGGTGAACTGCCAACTGAAATCGCGGCCTCTAATGCTTTTCTTGGGGTGAGATTTTTAGCAGAAATATTGATGATACATGAATAACTCTTGTATTCGCAACTTCACTTATTAGTAAACGATACGACCCAACTGTACGCACTCCTTAACTTGCGACTAGACTTAAAGCACTGGTTTATTACTAATCTTGCTGAAGAAATATTGAGGAGTGATGTGGAGGGATTGGATTGCGAAATTCCTGCTGACGCCGAAATTTCTATTGTGTTGGATTACCTCTGAGCGACCATTTTATTGCACACAATGGTCTAAATCATTAGGTCACAAGGAACCCGAAAAACTCAGAGAAGGTTGGGAAAAAGGACCCACTGGGACAGTTGTTAGGAGACAGATGGTAGCCTCCCACCAAGTCCATACAGTGTGTTGTTTAATGTGCACAGAATTTGTGTATCTCGCACACGGGTCCACGGTTTAATGTCCCATCCGACGGACGGCGGTCTTTCACACTCAATTGGTGTTCCCTACTGACCGAGGGCAGTGCTGGGAATTTTTTGGAAATAAATATCAACGCTGACCCAGCTGGGACACGAACCTGTTAACGCAGATTAAGATCCTGGCGCTTTACCGATTGAGCCACCGCCAACCCTCTTCTTACCAAATAAAAATTTGTCAGGGCGAATTCAGTTACTAATATCCATTTTGATGAGCAATAATAAATATACCTAAAAGAAATATTCATGAACCGTAACAAATTACTAAAATTGTCATCTTCGCAAGAACATATCACAAATTTAATTATAATATTATTTATTTAGGTCCTGATCGCGACCATTAACGGTGTTGGTTTGTGAACCCCTGAGCGACAATTTTTTTGCACACAAAAGGCTAAAATGGCCAGGTCAAAAGAACTCGGAGAAAGTTGGGGAGGGGACGCAATGGAACAGTTGTTAGGAGACAGAGGTTAGGATGTTGTTTAACATGCACAGGGTATGGTTCCTTCGCCCACGGGCCCACGGCTTAGTGTACCGTCACTCGGACGACCTCCTTTCCACGACCAAAGGTGTCCGCTACTGATTTAGGGAAGGAATTTTTGCAGAGAGAAATCTTAACCCCTGAGGCAGCTGGGACTCGATCCTGCAGATTACGAGCCTGGCGCGCTACCGACTGAGCCAGTCCTCCTCTGACGTTTCTATTGGTGAATTTAATGACTCTTGTGGGTTAATGGCTGTTCTATCTCTTAGTGGCACATTCTTTTTAATACAGCAGGTTAGGCGGCCAGGTGATGAAAGAATACTAAGGGATCAGAGAAGCTTGAGAAATAGAATACACTGTTATGATACAAAGCAAGCTCTCGGTGAGCCGTCCAGCGTGTTTTTTAAAACATTGGCATAGCTAGAACCTAACATAAGGGAGACAACCGTAGTCATCAGGGCTACTAAACTATGAGGTCTTGAGAGAGTTAATCTAGAGTTCACCTAGGCCAGTGGGTCGGGGGTGGCTCAGTCGGTAGCGCAGCAGGCTCGTTATCTTTACTTCCCATGTTCGAGTCCCAATGGGTTAGCATTGAGATTTATCTCCCCAAATTTCCTCGCCCTGCCCACGGTCAGTAGGGGACACCGATGGACTTAGAAAGGCCGCCGTGCGTCGGTTGTTACGTTAAGGCTTGGCGCCGTGTGCGGGAGAGCCATACCCTGTGCACGTTAACGAACACCCTGGATGGCCTTGACGAAAGGCCACCATCTGTCTCCCAACAGCTGTTCCAGTGGGTCCCCTCCCCCAACCTTCCCTGAGCCTTCGGATTCCATGTGACCTGGCCATTTAACCCATGGTGTGCAAAAAAGTGCCGCACAGAGGTAAAAAAACCCAACTCTTTTTCTGTTATTTCATGTAATGCTAACTATGACACCTAGATAAACGAATGCTTTTAGGTTGTTTATATTGCATTAAATGTATAGTTTAATATGTTAGAAATAAAGTGTTTCGATTGATTGATTGCGTGTGTGCAAAAAAAATTGCCGCTCAGAGGTAAAACAACTCAATTGGCTCCTTCATTGTTGAACCTTCTTCCACTGTATTGAAATAATAATATATTTATTCTTGATCATCGTCATCTCACAAAACACAGATGTAGAGAGATTTTATACATTTGACACGCAAAGCTAATAGCTTATCTGAAGGAAATATCGATGAGCATTAGTTTTCATACATAAGTGAACATAGCAAAAAAAACACATAAAAGTCACATAGATTTAGGTTTTCTCAGGATTTCAGATTAACAGACATTCTTTAAATAGTTTTTAAATGAGTTTTGTTTTTTACTTTGTTCACGGCTTTCTTAATCCATCGGTGTTCCCTACTGGCCAAGGCCAGGGTGGGTAGTTTTGCGGAGATAAATTTCAACTTTGCCAGGCGGGACTGGAACCTTGGAAATGCAGATTACGAGTCTGGTGAACTGCCAACTGAAATCGCTGCCTCTAATGCTTTTCTTGGGGTGAGATTTTAGCAGAAATATTGATGATACATTAATAATTCTTGTATTCGGAACTTCACTCATTAGTAAACGACATTACCCAACTGTACGCACTCCTTAACTTGCGACTAGGCTTGAAGCATTGATTTATTACTAATCTCCCTGAAGAAATATTGAGGAGTGATGTGGAGGGGTTGGAATGAGAAATTCCTGCTGACGCCGAAATTTCTATTGTGTTGGATTACCTCTGAGCGACCCTTTTATTGCACACAATGGTCTAAATCATTAGGTCACAAGAATCCCGAAAAACTCAGAGAAGGTTGGGAAAAAGGACCCACTGGGACAGTCGTTAGGATACAGATTGTAGCCTCCCACCAAGTCCATACAGTGTGTTGTTTAATGTGCACAGAATTTGTCTCTCTCGCACACGGGTCCACGGTTTAGTGTCGCATCCGACTGACGTCGGTATTTCACACCCATCGGTGTTCCCTACTGACCGAGGGCGGGATGGGAATTTTTTGGAAATAAATATCAACGCTGACCCTGCTGGTACTCGAACCTGTAAACTGTAGATTAAGATCCTGGCACTTTACCGATTGTGCCACCGCCAACCCATATCTTACCAAATAAAAATTAGTCAGGCCGAATTCAGTTAGTAATATCCATTTTGATGAGCAATAATAATTATACCTAAAAGAAATATTTATGAAACGTAAAAAATTACTATCATTGTCATCTTCGCAAGAAGAAACCACAAACTTAATTATAATATTATTTATTTGGGTCCTGATCGCAAATATTAACGGGGTTGGTTTGTGAACCCCTGAGCGACAGTTTGTTTGCACACAAAAGGCTAAAATGGCCAGGTCAAAAGAACTCCGAGAAGGTTGTGGAGGGGACCCAATGGAACAGTTGTTAGGAGACAGAGGGTAGCCTCCCGTCAAGGGTATTAAGCATTTTGTTTAACGTTTACAGAGTATGGTTCCTTCTCCCACGGTCCCACGGCTTAGTGTACCGTCCGACGGACGACCGCCTTTCCACGCCCAACGGTGTCTCCTACTGACCGAGGGAAGGAAGTTTTGCAGAGAGAAATCTTAACGCTGACGCAGCTGGGACTCGATCCTGCAGATTACGAGCGTGGCGCGCTACCGACTGAGCCAGTCCTCCTTTGATGTTTCTATTGGTGAATTTAATGACTCTTGTGGGCTAATGACTGTTCTATCTCTTAGCGGCACATTCTTTTTAATACAGCAGGCAAAGCGGCCAGGTGATGAAAGAATCCTAAGTGATTAGAGTAGTTTGAGAAATAGAATACACTGTTAGGATACAAAGGCAAGCCCTCGGTGGGCCATCTAGCGTGTTCTTTAAAGCATTGGCATAGCTAGATTCTAACATAAGGGAGACACCCGTAGTCATCAGGACTACTAAACTATGAGGTCTGTCATGCCCCGGGCAGGGGTGGCTCAGTCAGTAGCGCGTCAGGCTCGTAATCTGTAGTTCCCAGGTTCGAGTCCCAGCTGAGTCAGCGTTGAGATTTATCTCCGCAAAATTCCTAGCCCTGCCCACGGTCAGTAGGGGACACCGATGGGCTTGGAAAGGCCGCCGTCCGTCGGATGGGATGTTAAGCCGTGGCCCCGTGTGCGGGAGAGCCATACCCTGTGCACGTTAAAGAACACGCTGGATGGCCTTTACGGGAGGCTACCATCTGTCTCCCAACAGCTGTTCCAGTGGGTCTCCTCCCCCAACCTTCTCTGAGCCTTCGGGGTCCATGTGACCTGGCCATTTAGCCCATGGTGTGCAAAAAAGTGCCGCTCAGAGGTAAAACAACTCAACCCAACTGTCATGCCCACATAATTTTATTACGTGGCCAAGACTTTATAGGCTTCGGGACGACATGAGATAAAGCTCGATTTTAAATAGTAACATTTTCGACTGCCTCCATTTTTGTGTCCAGTTCTACGAAGAAGAACTCGGCAGCAGGCTCCGTACTTTCCAGATTAAGCCTGGAACCTCAGATGGCAGTCTTACTACGTGACATACCTGGTAAACAACGTTGGCGGAGGGGAGCTGAGATTCGCACCTCGGCTACTCTGGCCAATCCCGTACAGCCATGCATGAACGGAGGTGATCTCCACAAGGGGGACTAGCGAAAAAGGAAGAAGGAATTTTGGCGAAAACAATTCAGTCTATTCTTCTCGTCCGGAGTTTGTGGTCGGTAGCAATGGTCCTCTCCAGCGAGCAGAATCCTGACGTGTGAACAGTAGATGTGCGGGGGAAGCGCTAAGCAGCCTCGGCTCCCAGGAACTTGGAGCGCAGCAGCCCAGTAATCGCCTTCCCGAGGGACACCTGATTTGCCGAGGTAAGGGGGTACTGTACTGTAATGGAACTGGCTCCGCTTTTCTTTAGCATTTGAATGTATTCCTGTGAACGGCCATCACGGCAACTAGAGTAAAACTGTCTTAACTGTTAGGGACTGTCAGAGTCACGAGCAAGTAGCTCTTCATTATGGACTGTTGGTCAAAATACTTGTATGTTCCCTTAATTGAAAGGGGCCATGCTAGAGACATTGTTGAATCTGCCCCAAAAGTGGGAACTGCATATGTGTAGAATGTTTGAAGGTAATTTTGTTAATAAATTTGCATTTTATTGTTAACTGAAAAATTATCTCAGTTCTCATTATTGTATATGTCTGTTAGCTTGATTGTGTGTCCAGGAATTTGTTTTGATTGTTACAGCAAGGAACGCATCACGGCCTGAAAGTTGTGCCGCCCGAAATATATACAAGGGGGGGGGGGGTCACAATAAATTGGTTCCCTTGACCAGGATTACCAAACTTGTGGGTTATTGCAGATTAAAATTCGAGAAAAAAATTTGAAAAAAAAAATATTATAGATTTGGAAAATTGAAATGTTCGTATTAAGGAAAGTGAAAAATTTTATTAGCGAGGAGTGTGTATTATGTTTTAGCTAGGATTTGCAAGAACATCTGTTAAAACAATACCTTTTTCTGATCTGATATTTTTGTGAAATTGCACATTATATGCTAGTTTGTAAGAGTAGATTAGGCCCAGGATTAGCATGTATGTGGAGATTTAGAGAATCAACTAGAGACTGCTGCATTTGAATTTTATTCTAGCAAGGAGTGATTATTTTCATGTATGGCATTTCTGTGACCTACCCACCTGCACTTTTGGAGGATTCCAATAAACACATACACCAGAACAACGCTCAGTACTCGGGGAATCGTGGGACAAGTGAGTAGAAACACTAACCAATGTAATTAGGATGTACCAGGTTGTCTTTTTCTTTGATAAATACGGCAGATAAACTGATTCATGTGTTATTGAATATTATATGTATACTACATGTTTAGGATCATCTTAGTGAGATAAAAGGAGTTGTGATGACACGGTGATCGACTGATTAATAATTAAGTGATTGTATTGAAGTAAGAATTAAGGTATCGATGAACACAGCTTTTAGAGAGACTTGTAGAGAATAATTATTCTTTGATAAAGGTTTAGTGAAGCATAGTACAGCGCATAAGAAATAAGTAGTTTTTTTATAAGAGATTAAGAATACTGTATTATCATATTAAGTTGCGTATCTGTTAGCATTGGCTTTGGGAAATTAGAGACATGGCCTCTACACCTATTTACAACGTTGCGATCAACTCTGACGCTTACCCCCACCATGAGGACCCCCGAAACACACTGGATAGGAACGCAGAACAATGCACGAAGGATTGGTTTAACGTTAGGGAAGCCTACAGTGATCTTCCACGTAGCGATCAACTCTGGCGCACACCTCCAATAGGAGAACCGTCAGAATCCGCCTAAGAGGAGCACTAGGCGGCACAAGAATCAATGTTGGGAGTGTGGAAAACGCGACCATTTGGCTGGTGACTGCCCCACCAAGAATGAGTATTTAACCTATTATGAATATGACGACCCTGAGAGCCACATACGGCAGTACCCCCTTTACCCACAACAATACACAAGGAATTATCAGGAACGTGGGGAGTCTAACCAATTAGCTAGACATTGTCCCACCAGAAGGAGCCCCCCAAGGAAACGTTTCTATTACGATAGTTCAGAACCCCGTTCACTAGCTCACCCTCACCGAAAACAGGCCCCTCTAGCAGCAAACATGGAAAGAATAGCTATCCTGCAGTTCACAAAATTGGGAAATTGCCTTATAGCTCACCCGAACCAACAGTGTACCCCACGCTTAACCGGATTAGGCATTCCTTTTTGTTTAAAATATTAGAAGCAGAATTAGGACCATCCCCCTTGTGTTGGAGTCATGTGGACGATCTTGATATCGAACGATTAGCGGGCAAAGTTTTTGTCCTTATCGAGTTGGAAAAAGATGAAGAACTAGTCCGTAGAATAGAAATTATATTCCATATAAGCGGACTTGGGAAAAAAATCCAGGAGATTTTAAGGAAAAGAAGTTTGGCTCGGAAGAGTAAATCAAAGGGACAGGTAAGAGAACAGGAACAGAATTCGGCTGACGAAACGTCCGAACCTGACAGGATTAGACAATCTGCCCTGTACAAAATATTAGAAACCGAACTTGGTCCCCCTCCCATATGCTGGAAAGATGTGAAGGGAATGGACGTCCGAATTCTAATGGAAAATGTCCTGGCCCCATTCTGCCTCGAAGAGAGCAAGGAATACGGTAAAGAAATAGGAACCCTATTCGATATAAATGGGCTCCTCGATAGAATAGCAGATATATTAACGGAGGAGAGGTTAACGAAGGACGGTACGCAAGAGGGACAAGAAGAGAATCAGGAGAATCGAACCCTCATGGAACAGCCAGCGCAGGATGAAGTGCAGTTTGCGATACTCACACCAAACAAAGGCGAAATTGACCCCCACAGGGATAGCCATAGCATCGAAACCCCGCCTACGAATGAAATTTCAAGCGCACACGAGAATCAAACCCCTACTCGGCACCTGCCACAGGGTGAAGAATGCCCCCCGGAGTTCCCCACAACTAGCGAGGAGGCCTCTGGCTCACTGGAGAGGAATAGCAGGCGGACAGAAGAGCACCAGGTTAAGGAAAATTTGGAGATACGGAAAACAGAGAATTTTGAGGCACCGAGAAAGGGAGAAATTGTCGAGGTGAACGTATTGAGTGAGCAGATTGAGATGCCCAACAGTAGTGAAACTGATGAGGTACAAGACAGTAACAGCAAGAATTGGGAAACCGAGAGGTTGGCTCCATCTATTGAAACTGGAAAGAATTTTGAAACGTCCCCCGAAACGGAGGAGCGATTGCCCCAAGCAGTGAATAGAGAATGGGAGGTGCAGCGTGTTAATAAGAGTTTGGAAACTATTAATGAGAGTTTCGAAACCCACTGGAAGATGGAAGAGTTGGTCCCATCTAATGAAATTAGTAAGAATTGTGACACGTTCGATGAGCTGGAGAAGAGATTGCCCTGATCAGCAAACAGGGACTGGGAATTACAAAGGGTTAATGAGAGTTTTGAGATATCCGGTCCGAAATTAGATGCTCCCACGGAAATACAGAGTGAGAATTTGGATACTTTCGAAGGGCAAGAGGATTTTATTTGGAAGAGAGCAAGCGAGCGCTTTAAGAGTCAGGCTAGAAATACAGAAATGGAAAAGCCAAGCAAACGGGGGAAGAGCAAGAGTTATCGCACTCGAGACAGAAATGGGAATTTTTATGCAGAGTTAAAGATAGGAAATTTTAACGCCCTAAGAGATAGAACCATTGAGAAGTTGGCCCCACCTACCGAAGTTAGAAACTGGAAGAAAAGCGTAGAAATTGAGGATGTCGTGACATCTAGGGGTGACGGGAGATTGGATATGCCTGAAAAGAATAATTTTGTTTCACGCAAGAGAGTCGGAAAAAGTTGCTATCCGCACAGAGGCATTAAGAGCTGTTGCGCGCATGGGTATGGCGAAAGCAATGAACCGGACAGAGATAGCGAAAAGTTCTCTATACACGGAGACAGTGAGAGATGCAAGGATGAGGCCCTGCCAAAAAAATTTCAGAAACATAAAGGAGAGGACGACGACTGGGATTTCTACCCACGGGTAACCCCGAACCGCGCCGTAGACCCGCAGCGCCAATAACGCCTCATCCTGACACGCAAAGGTCCAACCCCTCCTGCACCGAGCACAGCGAGCTGTCAATCAACGGAGGGAGCAGCTGCCATTACCGCAGCGCCTCCTACGAGCAAAACGCCGACCGGCAGAGCAGCGCTTCCCCGCTTTGCGTTGCGATAGCAACCAGTGAAGGCAAGCGCCGAGTCAACTCAAAGAGTGACCCACCAGACAGCGGCCCTGCCTGGGAGCCAAGAAGAGCGAAGGTGACGTCATCTCGGCATTGTATCTACCCTAAATGGTAGCTAGGTAGTCACTGGAAGGAGAGCTATGCACCAATCCCCTGTGATGATGCATAGAACCGGCCAGGCCTAGCACCTAATGTCCGATTTTTTTTTGGTTGTTTATGATAAGATGATTGAGATTAAATTATGCATAAATGCCATTAAGTAAGCAAGATGTTTGGTTTGAAATTGATTAATGTATAAATACCATTAAATAAGCAAAGTATTTGGATTGAGGTTAATTCATAGAGTGATGCAATTAAGTGAGCAAAGTATTTGGATTGTTCTGGCTGAACCCCTCCCCCCCACCTTTTTTTTTGTTGTTATATTGTGATCGAGCTAAATTGGAGTTCGCTGAATAGCTTGTGAACCAAGTATCTATTCCATAATGAAAAATTGTATGATGTGGATCGCGCAGTATTATGTGAAGCACACAAAATGTTTTATAAGCCATTAAGTGCCGTGAGATAAAAAAAAAATGAGATTTTTCCTTTTTGTGGACTGCCGTACACATAGTCATTTTAAGAATGTGTCTTGCCGGCTAGGGGGCGGGGGTGGTTCAGTCAGTAGCACTCCAGGCTCGTAATCTGTAGTTCCCAGGTTCGAGTCCCAGCTGGGTGAGCGTTGTGATTTATCTCCGCAAAATTCCCTGCCCTGCCCACGGTGAATAGGGGACACCGATGTGCTTGGAAAGGCTACCGTCCGTCGGATGGGACGTTAATCCGTGGCCCCGTGTGCGGGAGAGCCATACCCTGTGCACGGTAAAGAAGACACTGGATGGCCTTGACGGGAGGCTACCATCTGTCTCCCAACAGCTGTTCCAGTGGGTCCCCTCCCCCAACCTTCTCTGAGCCTTCGGGGTCCATGTGACCTGGCCATTTAGCCCATGGTGTGCAAAAAAGTGCCGCTCAGAGGTAAAACTACCCAACTACCCTAACTACCCAACAGCTGTTCCAGTGGATCCCCTCCCCCAAACTTCTCTGAGCCTACGGGGTCCACGTGATCTGGCCATTTATCCCACGGT
This sequence comes from Ryuthela nishihirai, assembly GCA_038380435.1. Taxonomy (NCBI): domain Eukaryota; kingdom Metazoa; phylum Arthropoda; class Arachnida; order Araneae; family Heptathelidae; genus Ryuthela; species Ryuthela nishihirai. Next base: position 75,128,984 of record JAWZYU010000006.1, read on the forward strand.
GTGCAAAAAAGTGACGCTCAGAGGTAAAACAACCCAACCCAACCCTTACCGGCTATCGGCCTCGCAGTAGGAAAACAGGCAGGCCTAAGTGTTAAATTGTACAGGCTAAATTCAGGCAGTACTGAAGTCTTCTGGAATATATAGATGAAAAAATATGATTCAACCAGTGTTTTAGAATAATATAGAAGTGATGTCCGTTTTATCTATCTATTTTGTTAACTCCATGATACATTGTAATATTGTAAGTCTATGAGTATGTGGCCTGAGCAGGTAAAGGTAATTGTGAATGCTCGTGAGTGCTAGTGACAGAATAAACTGTATGTTGTAGATTGTCGATATGTGGAAAAGCCAGATTTCTGACCCCCCCCCCTCCTAGTTTCTCTTTGTTTTCGTGTGCTGCTGAGCCGGAGACATCACCCAAGAAGAGGACCAACAAGAAGCCACAATCAACTCCACTGGACCTCGGCGAACGCGGCAGATTTCGGAGCACCTGTGAACAAGTGCAGTGCGCGTATGATGTCCGGCCCACAGGTCCGAATCGGGACTTCACCTTCTCGGAGGAACTTTTTCCTCCAACTTACGACTGTGAACTTTCCACTCCAACTTGAATCCAGAAGTACTGTGAGTTTTGTTTAGCTCATCCCTGCTATTGGTGCGTTGCGTGTGATGTCCTTATCTCTAGACCCCCCCCCCCCCATCGATAGCCCATGAAGGGGCATGAGGACTCTTTCGCTCCATCAAGCCAAGGGACTTAGCAGACCTCTGTCTATCTTTTCCCCCTCGGAAAGAAAGGTATGTGATGCCCGCGTAATTTTATAACGTGGCCAAGACTTTATAGGCTTCGGGACGACATGAGATTAAGCTCCATTTTAAATAGTAACATTTTCGACTGCCTCCATTTTTGTGTCCAGTTCAACGAAGAAGAACTCGGCCGCAGACCCCGAACTTTCCAGATTGAGCCTGGAACCCCAGATGGCAGTGTTGCCATCTGGGGTTCCAGGTTCAAGGTGTGACCTCCAGGTGTGACCTCCACAAGGGGGACTAACGAAAAAGGAAGAAGGAATTTTGGCGAAAACAATTCAGTCTATTCTTCTCGTCCGGACGGTGTGGTCGGTATCAATGGTCCTCTCCAGCGAGCAGAATCCTGACGTGTGAACAGTAGATGTGCGGGTGAAGCGCTAAGCAGCCTCGGCTCCCAGGAACTTGGAGCGCAGCAGCCCAGTAATCGCCTCCCTGAGGGACACCTGATTTGCCGAGATAAGGGGGTACTGTACTGTATTGGAACTGGCTCCGCTATTCTTTTGCATTTGAATGCATTTCTGTGAACGGCCATCACGGCAACTAGAGTAAAACTGTCTTAACTGTTAGGGACTGTCAGAGTCACGAGCAAGTAGCTCTTCATTATGGACTGTTGATCAAAATACTTGTATGTTCCCTTAATTGAAAGGGGCCATGCTAGAGACATTGTTGAATCTGTCCCAAAAGTGGGAACTGCATATGTGTAGAATGTTTGAAGGTAATTTTGTTAATAAATGTGTATTTTATTGTTAATTGAAAAATCATCTCAGTTCTCATTATTATTCTTGAAAGTTTTGCCGCCCTAAAAATATACAAGGGGGGTAACAACTAAATTTGTTGTAATTTGTAATTGTAATTTGTTTGTTGTAATTGTAATTTTTCAGTTAACAATAAAATACAAATTTATTAACAAAATTTTCTTCAAACATTCTACACATATGAAGTTCCCGCTTTTGGGACAGATTCAACAATGTCTCTAGCATGGCCCCTTTCAATTAAGGGAACTTACAAGTATTTTGATCAACAGTCCATAATGAAGAGCTACTTGCTCGTGACTCTGACAGTCCCTAACAGTTAAGACAGTTTTACTCTAGTTGCCGTGATGGCCGTTCACAGGAATACATTCAAATGCTAAAGAAAAGCGGAGCCAGTTCCATTACAGTACAGTACCCCCTTTCCTCGGAAAATCAGGTGTCCCTCGGGAAGGCGATTACTGGGCTGCTGCGCTCCAAGTTCCTGGGAGCCGAGGCTGCTTAGCGCTTCCCCCGCACATCTACTGTTCACACGTCAGGATTCTGCTCGCTGGAGAGGACCATTGCTACCGACCACAAACTCCGGACGAGAAGAATAGACTGAATTGTTTTCGCCAAAATTCCTTCTTCCTTTTTCGCTAGTCCCCCTTGTGGAGATCACCTCCGTTCATGCATGGCTGTACGGGATTGGCCAGAGTAGCCGAGGTGCGAATCTCAGCTCCCCTCCGCCAACGTTGTTTACCAGGTATGTCACGTAGTAAGACTGCCATCTGAGGTTCCAGGCTCAATCTGGAAAGTATGGAGCCTGCTGCCGAGTTCTTCTTCATAGAACTGGACACTAAAATGGAGGCAGTCGAAAATGTTACTATTTAAAATCGAGCTTTATCTCATGTCGTCCCGAAGCCTATAAAGTCTTGGCCACATTATAAAATTACGCGGGCATCACATACCTTTCTTTCCGAGGGGGAAAAGATAGACAGAGGTCTGCTAAGTCCCTTGGCTTGATGGAGTGAAAGAGTCCTCATGCCCCTTCATGGGCTATCGATGGGGGGGGGGTCTAAAGATAAGGACGTCACACGCAACGCACCAATAGCAGGGATGAGCTAAACAAAACTCACAGTACTTCTGGATTCAAGTTGGAGTGGAAAGTTCACAGTCGTAAGTTGGAGGAAAAAGTTCCTCCGAGAAGGTGAAGTCCCGATTCGGACCTGTGGGCCGGACGTCATACGCGCACTGCACTTGTTCACAGGTGCTCCGAAATCTGCCGCGTTCGCCGAGGTCCAGTGGAGTTGATTGTGGCTTCTTGTTGGTCCTCTTCTTGGGTGATGTCTCCGGCTCAGCAGCACACGAAAACAAAGAGAAACTAGGAGGGGGGGGGGTCAGAAATCTGGCTTTTCCACATATCGACAATCTACAACACACAGTTTATTCTGTCACTAGCCGTCACGTGCCCTCACAATTATCTTTACCTGCTCAGGCCACATACTCATAGACTTACAATATTGCAATGTATCATGGAGTTAACAAAATAGATAGATAAAACGGACATCACTTCTATATTATTCTAAAACACTGGTTGAATCATATTTTTTCATCTATATATTCCAGAAGACTTCAATACTGCTGAATTTAGCCTGTACAATTCAACACTTCGGCCTTCCTGTTTTCCTACTGCGAGGCCGATAGCCGGTGAGGGTTGGGTTGGGTTGTTTTACCTCTGAGCGTCACTTTTTTGCACACCATGGGCTAAATGGCCAGATCACATGGACCCCGTAGACTCAGAGAAGTTTGGGGGAGGGGATCCACTGGAACAGCTGTTGGGAGACAGATGGTAGTCTCCCATCAAGGCCATCCAGCGTGTTCTTTAACGTGCACATGGTATGGCTCTCCCGCACATGGGGCCACGGATTAACGTCAGTAGTATTGTCCCACTAATAGGAATCCCCCTTTGCACAGTGCTTTCCCCCTATGACGTCACCGACCGGAAATTGACCTGTGGTGGTCCACGTTGCCTTCTGAACTCTGGCCCCTATGTTTCAATCAAGAGGAAATTGACTCTGGTGTCGCAACTGTCGTGGCATTAATAATTCGTAATTAATAATTCATAATTAAAAATTCCTCCCCCTTTTAACCCCTGGCGCTATCTGGTGCCTATGAGGAACACTATTTTCCTGAAAAAACCTTATTTTAACTCTAATTTTAAGCCCCCCTTCTCGAATAGTCTCGATTTTTCTTTATTTCAACCCAATGGTTAATTTTACCCCCCTTTATTACCCCCCAATGGTTGACTTATATTTTAAACCCTCCGCTTGCAGACCCCCTGGTTGACCTATATTTTAAACCCCCCTTCTCGATATTTCTTGATTTCAGACCCCCTGGTTGACCCACCTATATTTTTAGCTCCCCTTCTCGAATAGTCTCGATTTTTCTTGATTAGACCCCACCCATATTTTAAGCCCTCTTCATAGACCCCCTGGTTGACCTATATTTTAAGCCCCCTTCTCGATTTTTCTTGATTTCAGACCCCCTGGTTGACCCACCTATATTTTAAGCTCCCCTTCTCGAATAGTCTCGATTTTTCTTGATTAGACCCACCCATATTTTAAGCCCTCTACATAAACCCCCTGGTTGACCTATATTTTAAGCCCCCTTCTCGATTTTTCTTGATTTCAGACCCCCTGCTTGACCCACCTATATTTTAAGCTCTCCTTCTCGAATACTCTCGAGGTTTCTTTATTTCAGACCCCCCAATGGTTGACTTATATTTTAAACCCACCACTTGCAAACCCCCTGGTTGACCTATATTTTAAGTCCTACCTATATTTTAAGCCATGGATTTTGCAAACCACCTGGTTGACCTATATTTTAACCCCCCCCTTCTGGAATAGTCTCGATTTTTCTTGATTAGACCCCACCCATATTTTAAGCTCTCTTCGTAGACCCCCCCCCTGGTTCACCTATATTTTAACCCCCCCTTCTCGAATAGTCTCGATTTTTCTTGATTTCAGACCCCCTGGTTGACCTATATTTTAACCCCCCCCTTCTCGATTTTTCTTGATTAGACCTCACGCATATTTTAAGCCCTCTTCATAGACCCCACCCCCTGGTTGACCTATATTTTAACCCCCCCTTCTCGAATAGTCTCGATTTTTCTTTATTTCAGACCCCCCAATGGCTGACCTATATTTTAAACCCTCCACTTGCAGACCCCCTGGTCGACCTATATTTTAAGCCCTACCTATATTTCAAGCCCCCTCCTTCCCTCGGAACGGCTGATGCAGGCCTCAGAATAATTGCACAGAAAAGGATGATACAAGTCGTAATTGTAAAAACACCTCCAAAAAGACCCCCTGGTTGACCTATATTTTAAGCCCTACCTATATTTTAAGCCCCCTCCTTCCCTCGGAACGGCTGATGCAGGCCTCAGAATAATTGCACAGAAAAGGATGATACCAGTCTTAATTGTAAAAACATCTCCATAAAGACCCCCTGGTCGACCTATATTTTAAGCCCTACCTATATTTTAAGCCCCCTCCTTCCCTCGGAACGACTGATGCAGGCCTCAGAATAATTGCACAGAAGAGGATGATACAAGTCTTAATTGTAAAAACATCTCCATAAAGACCCCCTGGTTGACCTATATTTTAAGCCCTACCTATATTTTAAGCCCCCTCCTTCCCTCGGAACGGCTGATGCAGGCCTCAGAATAATTGCACAGAAAAGGATGATAGAAGTCTTAATTGTAAAAACACCTCCAAAAAGACCCCCTGATCGACCTATATTTTAAGCCCTACCTATATTTTAAGCCCTCTCCTTCCCTCGGAACAGCTGATGCTGGCCTCAGAATAATTGCACAGAAAAGGATGATACAAGTCTCAATTGTAAAAACATCTCCAAAAAGACCCCCTGGTTGACCTATATTTTAAGCCCTACCTATATTTTAAGCCCCTCCTTCCCTCGGATTACAAGTCTCAGAATAATTCCACAGAAAAGGATGACACAAGTCTCAATTGTAAAAATCAACTCTCAAAGTTGTATTCTTATTAATTAAAACCCTTTCTATTAAAAGTTACCTCTATTAAAAATCTTTTGGTATTCATTTTGCCAGGACTGCTAAACGATTCCCTTTTATTAAAACTCCTTCGGTATTTATTTTTTCCAACCCCGTTAATCGATCCCCTAGTAAATAAAAACAGTAATTAAAAAATGGGGTCTAATTTAAAAAGCTTACTAGTAAATTAAACTCACCTTTATTAAAAATCACTTCAAAGTCGGAATAAAACGTTGTAAATCAGTTTACTCTAGATGCGTTTAATCGGAAAAAAAAATCATTCCATTGCTAAGCGTGATTCGGTAACTCCACATTAATTTTGGGAAAAAGTCTCATCGGATCCAAGGTCCACGTATTTTACTAGAAGTAGAAGGACACAGTAACTGTTCCACAGAAAATTAATAAAATCTGGTTTAAATTATTCGTAGGACTTGTATATAAGATCTACCTTGCAATAGACGTTCAGCATCGTGCTTTATTGTGTTTGCATTTGACGCTGATAAGGTTTAAAAATAGATGCTGTCAACAGCAACAACCATGTTGTTTCCTAGAACCCACATCACGCGATATGGTGCAATCCTTTATCTGCGGGGAGGTCAAGAGGGTGAGTGTCCAGCTTCCGGTCCGTGTTATGTTGCAACTGTCCACGTTGTCTTCTCAGATTGAACTTTGACCCCTGTGTCGCAATCGACTGGAAATTGACCCGTGTTGGTCCACGTTGCCTTCTCAGATTGGACTTTGACCCCTATGTCGCAACCGACCATATTTTAAGTCCTCTTCATAGACCCCACTGGTTGACCTATATTTTAAATCCCCTTCTCGAATTTTCTTGTTTTTCCCCTGTTTAACCCATATTTTAAGCCCTCCCCTCTTCATAGAACGCCATGTTGATCAACCTATATTTTAAGCCCTCCCCTCTTTAAACCAAATCAGTTTTTGCGCATTTAATCGGCGTCATCCAACGTCCATGCTATTTTTAGTACGTCTCCTGTATTTAAAAAAAAAATTTGCTTTCGTCGCCGTATTTGAACTCGCTACCTCAGTGCCGATAGTGAAGCGTCATCGCCAGGGCGGGGAGTTTTGCGGAGATAAACCTCTACTCTGGCCCTGCTATCCGCTCGACAATATTTGCTACTGATAAAACGATTTCCTTCATTAAAAATAGAAACTTATTAAATAATGGGGTATCACTGGGAAAACACTGGGAAGAACAAAACTGATTTCGTGCTAAAACATCTCCAGATTTCAGCTTACTTGAAAAACTATTGTTAGAAATGAACCAGTGACTTGAATCACTCAACTTCCATAAAGAATACACAATTATGGTACAGTGTCGGGAAGAAATATGTTTCAACGAAATTCAATTGCATGTATTACGATCAGAAAAATAATTTAGTGGACAAAGTTTAAAATAGTTATTAAATGGTACCTTACAGTGCAAGTGCGCTTCAGGCGAAAAGCCTCCCCTTCGAACACTGCACCCCGTTTTTACGAAGTAACTGTATCACAAGTCTTCCTACATCATCCCTAAACAGAGAATCGTATTCAGTGTGCAAGAAGATCAAGACCTCATTTGAAGGAGCACATAGTGGATACTGTACTCCATAGTGAAATGAACATTGGCCTCTTGCGGGACCTAGTTTTATCCCTACTCCAAGAGAATTACTAATGAAAACGTGCTATTGTTAATGTATGTAATTCCGACAAAAAATGTTTTGTCTGTTTTAGCCACTTTGTATCCTGCAACAGGAAACACTGAACACCTTAACAACTATATACATTTAGAAGAAAACATATCAGGTCTAATTTTCACTTTAACAATAAATCAAATATCTAAATTCGAAAAAATTAACATTTCTACGAGAAAGAGATGTTCTCACTCTACATCACACAGATTTAAAGCGCACGCAAATCTCCTACTGTTATTAGACGATGAAAAGCAGCATTATTGTTCCATTAAGAATTTGTTTCTATGAAATTCAAAGGGAGAATGCTGTTTTCCATATTATAGGGTATGCAATTAATACCGATTCCTTGCAGATGGGTGTCCTTTAGGTTATGAAATAGTCTTATTAGAACGCTTAAAATTGAGATGACACACATTAGCTCCTCGGAGAAGCGCTAGGGGGTAGAAGACTATACCCGTCTAATGAAAATATTCATTCGACATAAAAAAAAAACCTACGCCAATATCGCGTACACTCACGTGCTCCTCTTAGCTGATGTGTTTGGTGGCAGATACTGACCCCTGCTATGTTTACACAGCTCCTGCCTTCATACCTGAAGATGACAAATACTAGAGTTGATAACCTACAATGTACCTTTTTGGAAGGCATACGAGGAGGAATTTCGGTGATATGCAGACAACAAGCATTTAGAATGAAAAACTGATTGCAAGTTTGCTTTACTGTCATACAAACCTGAAAAGAGATGAAATGGGTAGTACTTTATCCATGATACACCATGTGACTAGGTCGTTAAATCAAATTACATGCATAAACGAAAATTAGAAAAACAACGAAATGGTTGCTAAATTCAATGAGAATCACTAAAATGTAAAGAGTGTTGGAATATCTGTAAATGTACACACATTTCAGTGGATAGGTGAATATTTTCACAATTCTTTGGAAGTGGAAGGCACAATAACTGTAAAACATACTGTGACGAGAGAGAAAGTATAAAACTGTAGTGGGATGGTTGTAAAAAATCGCTTCAAAACAGAAAATTACAATGCAAATACTGAAAGATAGAAAAAAAACGACTATTCGACGGTTATTCCAAGCCGCTATCTCACGCTGTTTTCAGATTTCCTGGTTCTATAGTTCCCTGGTACGTAGCGCATAAGTGTGGGTGTAGTTGGCTATTTTTCGTTGCAAACACAAGTTGTTTTCACTATTAGTTATTTTTCCTGCATGAGAATACACATTTCTATACTACATTGCGTACACACGGATGGACGAATATCACAAAATACTTTGCATATAGAAAACATCAGCAAAGAACCACAGAAGTTTGGAAATTTAAAATCTGAAAACTCAGTGTTAATAAGAAAACAACAATATTTTCAGCATTTCCATGAAAAGTTAAGTCCCAGAATCGATCCACTAGACCTGACTTTGCATTCTCTGACTTGAATCACCAATAAAACGTAATGTAAGCTCTCTCGTCGGTTATCCCAAGCTGCTATCTCATATCAGAGTTTCTGGTCCCCTCGGTACGTTTGAATAAGCGCATAAGTGTGGGTGAAAATGGCTATTTTTCGCTGCAAACACAAGTTTTTCGACAAAGATAGGGTGTTTCACTACAATCTAACATGGGATTTCATGTGTGTTTAGTTATTTTTCCTGCATGAGAATATTTCTAATCTATCTCATAGACAGCAGGTTAGTTACTTCGGATCTAACAAAGCCAAGGTTTGAGATCCATAGTAAGACATGAACGTCTGTGTTGTTTTCCTACCAAGATCCCGACATCCTCTCACCCCCTTCTACTGGGTCGTATGAAAAAATCCTGTAACTGTTGCGACAATTAGCTGCGTGAAGGCGTATTTATTTTTAAAACAAAGACACGCTAATTTCGGACTTGCTAGCTAGAGAACAATATAATAACTTGCTAAAGTTTGATTTTAACGATCAGATAGTGTATGCATCACCACTGTTTTAGTTCATACTAATATCTTCTAAATTTTAAAGGAAATAATGTCTCATTATAAGCGATTTCATACAAAGAGATACGCACTCTATGTTCCACATTTAAATCTATAGAGATAACTTTTTAATCCTTTTCTGTGCAATTATTCTGAGGCCTGCATCAGCCGTTCCGAGGGCTTAAAATATAGGTAGGGCTTAAAATATATGTCGACCAGGGGGTCTTTTTGGAGATGCTTTTACAATTGAGACTTGTATCATCCTTTTCTGTGCAATTATTCTGAGGCCTGCATCAGCCGTTCCGAGGGAAGGAGGGGGCTTAAAATATAGGTCGACCAGGGGGTCTTTTTGGAGATTTTTTACAATTGAGACTTGTATCATCCTTTTCTGTACAATTATTCTGAGGCCTGCATCAGCCGTTCCGAGGGAAGGAGGGGGCTTAAAATATAGGTAGGACTTAAAATATAGGTCGACCAGGGGGTCTTTTTGGAGGTGTTTTTACAATTGAGACTTGTATCATCCTTTTCTGTGAAATTATTCTGAGGCCTGCATCAGCCGTTCCGAGGGAAGGAGGGGGATTAAAATATAGGTAGTGCTTAAAATATAGGTCGACCAGGGGGTCTGCAAGTGGAGGGTTTAAAATATAGGTCAGCCACTGGGGGGTCTGAAATAAAGAAAAATCGAGACTATTCGAGAAGGGGGGGGTTAAAATATAGGTCAACCAGGGGGTGGGGTCTTTGAAGAGGGCTTAAAATATGAGTGGGGTCTAATGAAGAAACATCGAGACTATTCGAGAAGGGGGGGTTAAAATATAGGTCAACCAGGGGGTGGGGTCTTTGAAGAGGGCTTAAAATATGGGTGGGGTCTAATGAAGAAAAATCGAGACTATTCGAGAAGGAGGGGGGGGGGGTAAAATATAGGTCAACCAGGTGGTTTGCAAAATCCATGGCTTAAAATATAGGTAGGGCTTAAAATATAGGTCAACCAGGGGGTTTGCAAGTGGAGGGTTTAAAATATAAGTCAACCATTGGGGGGTCTGAAATAAAGAAAAATCGAGACTATTCGAGAAGGGGAGCTTAAAATATAGGTGGGTCAAGCAGGGGGTCTGAAATGAAGAAAAATCGAGAAGGAGGGCTTAAAATATAGGTCAACCAGGGGGTCTATGAAGAGGGCTTAAAATATGGGTGGGGTCTAATCAAGAAAAATCGAGACTATTCGAGAAGGGGAGATTAAAATATAGGTGGGTCAACCAGGGGGTCTGAAATCAAGAAAAATCGAGAAGGGGCTTAAAATATAGGTCAACCAGGGGGTCTATGAAGAGGGCTTAAAATATGGGTGGGGTCTAATCAAGAAAAATCGAGACTATTCGAGAAGGGGAGCTTAAAATATAGGTGGGTCAACCAGGGGGTCTGAAATCAAGAAAAATCGAGAAGGGGGGCTTAAAATATAAGTCAACCATTGGTGGGTCTGAAATAAAGAAAAATCGAGACTATTCGAGAAGGAGGGCTTAAATTAGAGTTAAAATAAGGTTTTTTTCAGGAAAATAGTGTTCCTCATAGGCACCAGATAGCGCCAGGGTTAAAAGGGAGAGGAATTTTTAATTATGAATTATTAATGCTACGACAGTTGCGACACCAGAGTCAATTTCCTGTTGATTGCAACATAGGGGCCAGAGTTCAGAAGGCAACGTGGACCAACACAGGTTAATTTCCGGTCGGTGACGTCATAGGGGGAAAGCACTGTGCAAAGGGGGATTCCTATGGTGGGACAATACTACTAACGTCCCTTCCGACGGACGGTGGCCTTTCCAAGTCCATCGGTGTTCCCTACTGACCGTGGGCAGGGCAGGGAATTTTGCGTAGATAAATCTCAAAGCTGACCCAGTTGGGACTCCAACCTGGGAACTACATATTACGAGCCTGGAGCGCTACTGACTGAGCCACCCACGCCCCCTAGCCGGCAAGACACATTCACTTAAAATGACTATGTGTACGGCAGTCCACAAAAAGGAAAAATCTCACTTTTTTTTTTATCTCACGGCACGTAATGGCTTATAAAACGTTTTGAGTGCTTCACATAATACTGCGCGATCCACATCATACAATTTTTCATTATGGAATAGATACTTGGTTCACAAGCTATTCAGCGAACTCCAATTTAGCTCGATCACAATATAAGAACAAAAAAAAAAGTGGAGGGAGGGGGGTTCAGCCAGAACAATCCAAATACTTTGCTTATTTAATGGTATTTATACATTAATCAATTTCAATCCAAACATCTTGCTTACTTAATGGCATTTATCCATAATTTAATCTCAATCAACTGATCATAAAGAACAAAAAAAAGTGCACATTTCTATTTCATAGTACAGGGCTATAACAAAAAAAATGAAAAATGCATGTAATTCAGCCCGCTTCCCAAATTTGGGTCCCCTGAAGGGGTGTGTAGTGTCCCCGGGAGACGGATAAACATGGGGGAGGGAAGGACGCCCATCCGTCCAATGGCTCTCGCGCAGTGATCGCTTTCTGAGCGCTGGCGGGCTCCACTGTCGGGTTCAGCTGGGGTCTAATCGACTAGTGATGCGGAAGAGCCTGCCGGTGAGAAGTCAATCAAATGGTGGTTCTATGGCGTTCGTTAGGGTAGATACAATGCCGAGATGACGTCACCTTCGCTCTTCTTGGCTCCTAGGCAGGGCCGCTGTCTGGTGGGTGACTCGTTGAGTTGACTCGGCGCTTGCCTTCACTGGTTGCTATAACAACGCAAAGCGGGGAAGCGCTGCTCTGTCGGTCGGCGATTTGCTCGTAGGAGGCGCTGCGGTAATGGAAGCTGCTCCCTCCGTTGATTGACAGCTCGCTGTGCTCGGTGCAGGAGTGGTGTTCGACCTTTGCGTGTCAGGATGAAGCGTTCTTGGCGCTGCGGGTCTACGGCGCGGTTCGGGGTGACCCGTGGGTAGAAATCCCAGTCGTCGTCCTCTCCTTTATGTTTCTCAAAATTTTTTGGCAGGGCCTCATCCTTGCATCTCTCACTGTCTCCGTGTATAGAGAACTTTTCGCTATCTCTGTCCGGTTCATTGCTTTCGCCATACCCATGCGCGCAACAGCTCCTAATGCCTCTGTGCGGATAGCAACTTTTTCCGACTCTCTTGCGTGAAACAAAATTATTCTTTTCAGACATATCCAATCTCCCGTCACCCCTAGGTGTCACGACATCCTCAATTTCTACGCTTTTCTCCCAGTTTCTAACTTCGGTAGGTGGGACCAACTTCTCAATGGTTCTATCTCTTAGGGCGTTAAAATTTCCTATCTTTAACTCTGCATAAAAATTCCCATTTCTGTCTCGAGTGCGATAACTCTTGCTCTTCCCCCGTTTGCTTGGCTTTTCCATTTCTGTGTTTCTAGCCTGACTCTTAAAGCGCTCGCTTGCTCTCTTCCAACTAAAATCCTTTGGCTCTTCGAAAGTATCCAAATTCTCACTCTGTATTTCCGTGGGAGCATCTAATTTCTGACCGGGTATCTCAAAACTCTCATTAACCCTTTGTAATTCCTATCCCTTTTGCTGATGAGGGCAATCTCTTCTCCAGCTCATCGAACGTGTCACAATTCTTACTAATTTCATTAGATGGGACCAACTCTTCCATCTTCCAGTGGGTTTCGAAACTCTCATTAATAGTTTCCAAACTCTTGTTAACACGCTGCACCTCCCATTCTCTATTCACTGCTGGGGGCAATCGCTCCTCCGTTTCGGGGGACGTTTCAAAATTCTTTCCAGTTTCAATAGATGGGGTCAACCTCTCGGTTTCCCAATTCTTGCTGTTACTGTCTTGTACCTCATCAGTTTCACTACTGTTGGGCATCTCAATCTGCTCACTCAATACGTTCACCTCGACAATTTCTCCCTTTCTCGGTGCCTCAAAATTCTCTGTTTTCCGTATCTCCAAATTTTCCTTAGCCTGGTGCTCTTCTGTCCGCCTGCTATTCCTCTCCAGTGAGCCAGAGGCCTCCTCGCTAGTTGTGGGGAATTCCGGGGGGCATTCTTCACCCTGTGGCTGGTGCCGAGTAGGGGTTTGATTCTCGTCTGCGCTTGAAATTTCATTCGTAGGCGGGGTTTCGATGCTATGGCTATCCCTGTGGGGGTCAATTTCGCCTTTGTTTGGTGTGAGTATCGCAAACTGCACTTCATCCTGCGCTGGCTGTTCCATGAGGGTTCGATTCTCCTGATTCTCTTCTTGTCCCTCTTGCGTACCGTCCTTCGTTAACCTCTCCTCCGTTAATATATCTGCTATTCTATCGAGGAGCCCATTTATATCGAATAGGGTTCCTATTTCTTTACCGTATTCCTTGTTCTCTTCGAGGCAGAATGGGGCCAGGACATTTTCCATTAGAATTCGGACGTCCATTCCCTTCACATCTTTCCAGCATATGGGAGGGGGACCAAGTTCGGTTTCTAATATTTTGTACAGGGCAGATTGCCTAATCCTGTCAGGTTCGGACGTTTCCTCAGCCGAATTCTGTTCCTGTTCTCTTGCCTGTCCGTTTGATTTACTCTTCCGAGCCAAACTTCTTTTCCTTAAAATCTCCTGGATTGTTCTCCTAAGTCCGCTTAAATCGAATATAATTTCTATTCTACGGACTAGTTCTTATCTTTTTCCAACTCGATTAAATTTTTTTGTTTTTTCATGTAATGCTAACTATGACACCTAGATAAGCGAATGCTTTTAGGTTGTTTATATTGCATTAAATGTATAGTTTAATGTGTTACAAATAAAGTGTTTTGATTGATTGCTTGTGTGCAAAAAAAAACTGCCGCTCAGAGGTAAAACAACTCAATTGGCTCCTTCATTGTTGTACCTTCTTCCACTACATTATAATAATAATATATTTATTCATGATCATCGTGATCTCACAAAACACAGATGTAGAGAGATTTTATACATTTGACAGGAAAAGCTAATAGCTTATCTGCAGGAAATATTGATGAGCATTAGTTTTCATATATAAGTGAACATAGTAAAAGAAGAACATAAAAGTCCCACAGATTCAGGTTTTCTCAGGATTTCAGATTAACAGACCTTCTTTAAATTGTTTTTAAACGAGTTTCATTTTTTATTTTGTTCGCGGCTTTTCTTAACCCATCCGTATTCCCTACTAGCCAAGGCCAGGGTGGGTAGTTTTGCGGAGATAAATTTCAACTCTGGCCAGGCGGGACTCAAATCTGGGAAATGCAGATTACGTGCTTGGTGAACTGCTGACTGAAATCCCGGTCTCTAATGCTTTTCTTCTGGGGAGATTTTAGCAGAAATATTGATGACACATGAAAAATTGTTGTATTCGCAATTTCACTCATTAGTAATCGACACGACCCAACTATACGCCCTCCTTGACTTGCCACTAGACTTAAAGCACTGATTTATTATTAATCCCTCTGAAGAAATATTGAGGAGTGATGTTGAGGGGTTGGATTGAGAAATTCCTGCTGACGCCGATGTTTCTATTGAGTTGGATTACCTGTGAGCGTCCCGTTTATTGCACACAATGGTCTAAATGGTTAGGTCACAATGAACACGAAAAACTCAGAGAAGGTTGGAAAAAGGACCCAATTTTACAGTTGTTAGGAGACAGATGGTAGCCTGCCATCAAGTCCATACAATGTGTTCTTTAATGTGCACAGAATTTGTCTCTCTCGTACACGGGTCCACGGCTTAGTGGCCCATCCGACGAACGGCGGTCTTTCACAACCAACTGGTGTTCCCTACTGACCGAGGGCAGGGCTGGGAATTTTTTGGAAATAAATATCAACGCTGACCCAGCTGGGACTCGAACCTGTAAACTGCAGATTTAGATCCTGGCGCTTTACCGATTGAGCCACCGCAAACTTTGTTCTTACCAAACAAAAATTAGTCAGGCCGAATTCAGTTATTAATTTCCATTTTAATGAGCAATAATAAATATACCTAAAACAAATATTCATGAACCGTAAAAAATTACTAAAATTGTCATCTTCGCAAGAACAAACAACAAACATAATTATAATATTATCTATTTGGGTCCTGATCGCGAACATTAACGGGGTTGGTTTGTGAACCACTGAGCGACAATTTTTCTGCACACAAAAGTCTAAAATGGACAGGTCAAAAGAACTCCGAGAAGGTTGGGGAGGGGACCCAATGGAACAGTTGTTAGGAGACAGAGGGTAGCCTCCCGTCAAGGGTATTAAGCATTTTGTTTAACGTTTACAGAGTATGGTTCCTTCTCCCACGGTCCCACGGCTTAGTGTACCGTCCGACGGACGACCGCCTTTCCACGCCCAACGGTGTCCCCTACTGACCGAGGGAAGGAAGTTTAGCAGAGAGAAATCTTAACGCTGACGCAGCTGGGACTCGATCCTGCAGATTACGAGTCTGGCGCGCTACCGACTGAGCCAGTCCTCCTCTGACGTTTCTATTGGTAAATTTAATGTCTCTTGTGGGTTAATGGCTGTTCTATCTCTTAGCGGCACATTCTATTTATATATCAGGTTAAGCGGCCAGGTGATGAAAGAATCCTAATGGATCAGAGAAGCTTGAGAAATAGAATACAATGTTAGGATACAAAGACCAGCCCTCGGTGGGTCATCCAGCGTGTTCTTTAAAGCATTGGCATAGCTAGATTCTAACATCACGGAGACACCAGTAGTCATCAGGGCTATTAAACTATGAGGTCTCCAGAGAGTTAATCTGGAGTTCACCTAGGCCAGTGGGTCGCGGGTGGCTCAGTCGGTAGCGCAGCAGGCTCGTTACCTTTACTTCCCATGTTCGAATCCCAATGGGTTAGCATTGAGATTTATCTCCCCAAATTTCCTCGCCCTGTCCACGGTCAGTAGGGGACACCGATGGACTTAGAAAGGCCGCCGTGCGTCGGTTCTTACGTTAAGGCTTGGCGCCGTGTGCGGAAGAGCCATACCCTGTGCACATTAACGAACACCCTGGATGGCCTTGACGAAAGGCTACCATCTGTCTCCCAACAGCTGTTCCAGTGGGTCCCCTCCCCCAACCTTCCCTGAGCCTTCGGGTTCCATGTGACCTGGCCATTTAACCCATGGTGTGCAAAAAATTGCCGCACAGAGGTAAAACAACCCAAATCTTTTTCTGTTATTTCATGTAATGCTAACTATAACACCTAGATAAGCGAATGCTTTTAGATTGTTTATATTGCATTAATGTATAGTTTAATGTGTTACAAATATAGTGTTTCGATTGATTAATTACTTGTGTGCAAAAAAAGTGTCGCTCAGAGGTAAAACAACTCAATTGGCTCCTTCATTGTTGTACCTTCTTCCACTACATTATAATAATAATATATTTATTCATGATCATCGTGATCTCACAAAACACAGATGTAGAGAGATTTTATACATTTGACACGCAAAGCTAATGGCTTATCTGCAGGAAATATTGATGAGCATTAGTTTTCATACATACGTGAACATAGTAAAAGAAGAACATAAAAGTCACATAGATTCAGGTTTTCTCAGGATTTCAGATTAACAAACCTTTTTTAAATTGTTTTTAAACGAGTTTACTTTTTTACCTTGTTCGCGGCTTTTCTTAACCCATCCGTATTCCCTACTGGCCAAGGCCAGGGTGGGTAGTTTTGCGGAGATAAATTTCAACTCTGGCCAGGCGGGACTCAAATCTGGGAAATGCAGATTACGTGCTTGGTGAACTGCTGACTGAAATCCCGGTCTCTAATGCTTTTCTTCTGGGGAGATTTTAGCAGAAATATTGATGACACATGAAAAATTGTTGTATTCGCAATTTCACTCATTAGTAATCGACACGACCCAACTATACGCCCTCCTTGACTTGCGACTAGACTTAAAGCACTGATTTATTAATAATACTCCTGAAGAAATATTGAGGAGTGATGTGCAGGGGTTGGATTGAGAAATTCCTGCTGACGCCGAAGTTTCTATTGAGTTGGATACCTGTGAGCGTCCCTTTTATTGCACACAATGGTCTAAATGGTTAGGTTACAATGAACACGAAAAACTCAGAGAATGTTGGGAAAAAGGACACACTGGGACAGTTGTTAGGAGACAGATGGTAGCCTTCCATCAAATCCATGCAGAGTGTTCTTTAATATGCACAGAATTTGTCTCTCTCGTACATGGGTCCACGGCTTAATGTCTCACCCGACGAACGGCGGTCTTTCACACCCATTGGTGTTCCCTACTGACTAAGGGCAGGGCTGGGAATTATTTGAAAATAAATATCAACGCTGACCCATCTGTGACTCGAACCTGTAAACTGGAGTTTAAGATCCTGGCGCTTTACCGATTGAGCCACGCCACCGCCAACCCTCTTCTTACTAAATGAAAATTAGAAGGCCGAATTCAGTTATTAATATCCATTTTGATGAGCAATAATAAATATACCTAAAAGAAATATTCATGAACCGTAAGAAATTACTAAAAATGTCATCTTCGCAAGGACAAACCACAAACATAATTATAATATTATATTTTTGGGTCCCGATCGCGAACATTAACGGGTTTGGTTTGTGAACCACTGAGCGACAATTTTTTTGCACACAAAAGACTAAAATGGCCAGGTCAAAAGAATTCCGAGAAGGTTGGGGAGGGGACCCAATGGAACAGTTGTTAGGAGACAGAGGTTAGCCTCCCGTCAAGGGTATCAAGCATGTTGTTTAACGTGCACAGAGTATGGTTCCGTCGCCCAGGTCCCACGGTTAGTGTACCGTCCGACGGACGACCGCCTTTCCACGCCCAACGGTGTCCCCTACTGACCGAGGGAAGGAAGTTTTGCAGAGAGAAATCTTAACGCTGACGCAGCTGGGACTCGATCCTGCAGATTACGAGCGTGGCGCGCTACCGACTGAGTCGGTCCTCCTCTGACATTTCTATTGGTGAATTTAATGACTCTTGTGGGTTAATGGCTGTTCTATCTCTTAGCGGCACATTCTTTTTAATACATCAGGTTAAGCGGCCAGGTGATGAAAGAATCCTAAGGGATCAGAGAAGCTTGAGGAATAGAATACACTGTTAGGATACAAAGAGATGTACTCGGTGGGCCATCTAGCGTGTTCTTTAAAGCATTGGCATAGGTAGACTCTAACATTAGGGAATCACCCGTAGTCATCAGGGCTACTAAACTATGAGGTCTCCAGAGTGTTAATCTAGAGTTCACCTAGGCCAGTGGGTCGGGGATGGCTCAGTCGGTAGCGTACCAAGCTCGTTATCTGTACTTCCCATGTTCGAGTCCCAATGGGTTAGCATTGAGATTTATCTCCCCAAATTTCCTCGCCCTGCCCACGGTCAGTAGGGGATACCGATGGACTTAAAAAGGCTGCCTTCCGTCGGTTGTTACGTTAAGGCTTGGCCCCGTGTGCGGGAGAGCCGTGCCTGTTAACGAACACGCTGAATGGCCTTGACGAAAGGCTACCACTTGTCTCCCAACAGCTGTTCCAGTGGGTCACCTCCCCCAACCTTCCCTGAGCCTTCGGGTTCCATGTGATCTGGCTATTTAGCCCATGGTGTGCAAAAAAGTGCCGCTCACAGGTAAAACAACAACCCAACCCATTTAGCCCATGGTGTACAAAAAAGTGCCGCTCAGAGGTAAAACAACCCTACGTAGGCCAGTGGTTACCATTTGGTGGTTAGTGAACTCCTAAGTGTCCGGGATGTTGGTCCAAGATGATAATTTGTCTAATATGTTACAAATATATTTTTCCTTTGTGACAACAAGCATGTACATGTTTGAAACATTTTAGGTTTGCTTTGCAACGATTCAAAAAAATTTGCGCAATAGAGAAATTTAATATGAAATACTTCAAATAATTTTTTTATAATTGAAGTTTTGTAATTTTATATTAGACTCCAAAATTTGAGGTTTCAAAATTATAGGTAGTAAAATTTAATATTTTTTAATTATAATTGTATAATGTAAATTTTAATTTGGAGATTTTTTCTGTCATTGCCCTGGGGGTTCATAAAAAAATTTTTTGATTGAAAGGGGTTCGTTAGTTGGGTTGCTTCACCTCTGAGTGGCACATTTTTGCACACTATGTTCTAAACGGCCAGGTCACATGGACCCCGAATGCTCAGAGGAGGTTGGGGGAGGGGACCCACTGGAAAAACTGTTGGGAGACAGATGGTAGCCTCACGTCAAGGCCATCCAGTGTATTCTTTAACGTGCACAGAGTATGGTTCTCTCTTCGACGGAGTCGCGGCTTAACGTCCCATCCGACTGAAGGCGGCCTTTCCAAGCCCATCGGTGTCCCCTACTGACCGTGGGCAGGGCGGGGAATTTTGCGGAGATACACAAAAATTGACTTCATAAGTTAATTAAAACTTAGTAATAAGTATTGTATCAAAGTGTTTGTAAAATAAGCTTGTATTTTAGAACTTTGTGTCAAGATTTCTTTCACTATTCTTCAGTTTTGTATAAGTTTTTTAAGACTGGCATTGCTGTTGTGAAATATTCAAACTTCCATAACTCATTAAATAATGAACGAATATTGTTGAAAATCGAGATATTGATATATTTGATTGAGATCTTTATCTGCAATTACATTTTAAAAACCAATAAACTTATTTTAGAAGTTATAGAGCTTTGATGCTTCCCATTGACTTAACGTAGGGAATTTTCTTAATTCATGGGAACCAGTGTAGATGGTAGCCTCCCATCAAGCGTGTTCTTTAACGTGTATAGGATAATGCTTTCCCACACACGGGGACAAGTTTTGACGTCTCATCTGACGGACGGCGACCTTTCGAAAACTATCGGTTTTCCCTGCTGATCCAGGCAAGGCGAGCAATTTTGACCAAATCTCAACGCTGACCAAGCTGGGATTCGAACCTGAAAACTACAAATTACGAACTGGCGCGCTAGCTACTTAACCACCACAACTAGCGTTAGATTGGGTTGTTTCACCTCTGAGCGGCACTTTTTTGCATACCATGGGCTAAATGGCCAGGTCACATGGACCCCGAAGGCTCAGAGAAGGTTGGGGGAGGTGACCCACTGGAACAACTGCTGGGAGACAGATGGTAGCCTCCCGTCAAATCCATCCAGCGTGTTCTTTAATGTGCACAGAGTATGGCTCTCCCGTAGACGGGGCCACGGCTTAACATCCCATCTGACGGACGACGGTCTTTCCAAACTCATCGGTGTCCGCTACTGACCGTGGGCAGGGCGGGGAGTTTTGCGGAGATAAGTCCCAACGCTGACCCAGCTTGGACTGGAAGTTGGGAACTGCAGATTACGAGTCTGGCGCGTTACCGACTGAGCCACCCCCGCCCCAGAAGTTCGTGGAAGAAATAACATTGGGAACCACTGATCCAGGCAGTTTGGAAATATACATATATTTAATTAAATTGAAAACCAAGATCCAACTGAATTCTCAGTCCAAATTCCTGAAACTCCAAAACAATAAAATACACCATTTCTTGAACAGACTGACCCTTATTTTCATACTGGTTCTTCTAACGTTTTTTCATCACACTTGGAGCGGGGGTGACTCAGTTGGTAACGCGCCAGACCCGTAACTGCAGTTACCACGTTCGAGTCTCAGCTGGACCAGCTTTGATATTTATCTCCACAAAAGTCCCTGCTCTGCCCTAGGTCAGTAGGGGACACCGATGGGCTTGTAAAGGCCGCCGTCCTTCGGATGGGATGTTAAGTCGTGGCCCCGTGATCGGGAGAGCTATAACCTGTGCACGTTAAACAACACTCTGGATGACCTTGAAGGGAGGTTACCATCTGTCTCCCGACAGTTGTTCCTGTGGGTACACTCCCCAACTTATGGGATGCTTGTGACCTGGCCATTTATCCCGTTGTGTGCAAAAAAAGTGCCGCTCAGAGAAGATAGGTAGTTTTCAATTTTATAACAACAGACAGCCGTATGACACTATTTTTCCGTGTAACAGGCTTTACGTTCCATCCGATGAAAAACCCGCAGATTCGGAGCCTGCAGCAGTACTAACTGAGAAAACTCCCACGCCCAGTGAGTTCATGGCTTGAAATTCTATTGCTCAATGTAACACTTTAACTTATGTTCATTTTAAAATTTTAACGTCTACAAAAGAAGTTTGTAAAGTTTCTGAGGCTGAACTCATATTTCGTGCGATTCTCGTGATTTGCGTTGGATTGTTTTTTAACTCTGAGCGGCACTTTTTTGCACACCATGGGTTAAATGGCCAGGTCACAAGGATCTCGAAGGTTCAGAGAAAGTTGGGGGAGGGGACCCAATGGAACAGCTGTTGGGAGACAGATGGTATCTTCCCATCAAAGACATCCAGGTGTCCTTTAACGATGTTTTACGTCTTAGCGGCACTTTTTTCCACACCATGGTCTCCTTTAACGTTGTTTTACGTCTTATGGCACTTTTTTCCACACCATGGTCTTTTTTCCACACCATGGTCACCAATGGTCAGGCATAAGGCTCAGAGAAGGTTGGGGGAGGGGCCCACTGGAACAGCTGTTGGGAGACAGATGGTAGCCTCCCGTCAAGGCCATCAAGCGTGTTCTTTAACGTGCACAGCGTATGGCTCTCTCGCATACGTGCTCCCCCATCCGACGGATGGCAGCATTTCCAAGTCCTTCGGTGTCCGATACAGACCGTGGGCAGGGCGGGGAGTTTTGTGAAATTAATTATCAACCTTTACCCAGTTGGGACTCGAACCTGGGAAATGCAGATTGGGATCCTGGTGCGCTACTACTGAGCCACCCACGCCCCATAGTTTAGGAGAACTGTAATACAATTTGAAGGAATTTACACACACACTGCAGGAATACAAGTCATAGATAAGTTCAGCAAGATGTTGCTTATTGTGAAAATTTCTTAATTTATTGTCGAGAGAGAAGAATATTTTTTTTAGTTCATTGCAATTGAGTTCTTGGATAAGCTTTGATCGTTTGTCTTCAGATTGTTTTTTTAGAGAGAACAACTCTTTGATTTGTTTTGTTGCAGATAATATTTTTGTATTGGTATTGCTTTTTAATTTTCGAAGTGCATTAAATTCATCAATATATTCATATGATATTTTTACGGTGATTGTAACAATTATTTATAAATCTGCATATCTAAACTTTTCTTTATCCTCTTCCTTATGAGGAATGCTGGAGAGCCATACCCTGTGCACGTTAAGAACACATTGAACGGCCTTGACGGAAGGCTACCATTAGTCTCCGAAGAGCTCTTCCAGTGAGTCCCCTCCCTCCATCATCTCTTAGCCTTCGGGGTCCTCGTGACCTGGCCATTTAGACTATTGTGTGCAAAAAAGTGCCCTTCAGAGGTAAAACAATCCAGCTGGGCCAACATTGAGATTTATCTCCGCAAAACTCCCTCACCTCGGTCAGTAGGGGACTCCGATGGGTTTGAAAAGGTTGCCGTCCATCGAATGCGACATTAAACCGTGGTCCCTTGTACAGGTTGGATTGTTTTATCTGTGAGCGGCACTTTTTTGCACACCATGGGATAAATGGCCAGGTCATATGGACTTCGAAGGCTCACAGAAGGTTCGGGGAGGGGACACAGTGGAACAGCTGTTGGGAGACAAATGGTAACCTCCTGTCAAGGCCATCCAGTGTGTTCTTTAAAATGCACAGGGTATGACTCTCCCGCACACGGGGCCACCGCTTAACGTCCCATCCGACCGACGGCGTCATTTCCAAGCCCATCGGTGTCCCCTACTGACCGTGGGCAGGGCGGGGAATTTTCCGGAGATAAATCTCAACGCTGACCCAGCAGGGACTCGAACCTGGGAACTACCGATGAAGAGCCTGGCACGCTACCGACTGAGAACCCCAAACCACCCTTGTACGGGAGAGCCGTACCTTCTGCACGTTAAAGAACGCTGGATATCCTTAAAGAGAGGCTACCCATCTTCCCCTAATAGCTGTCAAGTGGATTCCATCCGTCAACTTTCTCTGAACCCTCGGGTCTTTGTGACCTGGCCATTTAGCCCATTTCGTGCAAAAAATACCACCCAGAAGTAAAACAACCAACCTTCATCATTAGTGCATCGCATCTTTTCGCAACTAGAATTCAAATAATAATATGGAACTTTGAAAATTTAAGTATTTTATAATGCAATCCTCTATTTATAATGCAATCCTCTATTTATGTTATATTTTTTAAAATATTAAGAGTAGGAAGAAATCGATAATATCTTTTATAATATCCGTTATAGTGCTTGATATTCATCCTATTTGTTCATTTTATCCTCATCTTTACATGATTATTGTACCAAATTTAGCAAGTTTCAACATTCTACACCATTCTTCAAAGCACTGTTAACATCCTACAGATGAAAAGGGTTAAAGTGAAATAAATAAGGGGGTTATCATATACATTTTGATTGGCATCTTCACTGAGATCTATGTATATCATATTATGTTGTTATTACTTTGTTTCTGCGTTAAATATTACAATAACCGGGATGAGCTGACGCTCTTGAATAATTTACATTATAAAAAAGGACATTTATATCAAAATAAAGTGAAAAAAAATCAGAAAGAACTATTAACAACAAGAATTCTCTTCATTCTGTTTAAAATATTATCATTTTACATAATTACTTTGTAATAACTTTAATTCATTATATTTTTTTCTTTTCTTTTCAGATAAGTTGAAGAAAATATGGCCATATTTAAAAAATAATACTCTTTGGAAATACTATTACTGCTGGAAATTTTGAAATATATTTGGACACATTTAGAATTCTGAGGACAGTTTGTTGCTTAAGACTATTAGTGAAGTTCTTCTGAAGCTAAAGTTTCAATTTATTTATCTTCAAGCTTTTCGGAATAAGAATGTAAAGTTCAATAGATAGAAATCGAATTTGAAATGGCTTTGATTACTTCCGCCAAATATTTCGGATTTTTCTTAATTTATTTAAAGTGCACCCAGTTCATTCATTCTCAATGTCCTTCAATCCATGACATTCCGCAATGTGAGTGCTATTATTCTAATAGTTTTGGGTGCAAACATCTTCACTCTTTCAGTCAACTATTTCTCATTGCCTCTAAACTCTACGGTCGCGAATGGGACGAATTAGATATACATAACTCCAAGTTGAGATTTTGGCCGTCGAGCATTTTCAGCAATATAACGATTGATGAGATCTATTTGGATGAGTGCGAAATATTGACTTTTGAGGAAGAGGATTTTTCACAGGGATTGGAAGGATCGTTTAAGGGACTGGTTGCCACAAAAACCAACCTGATCGAAAATGGCGAATGGAAGTTAATTATACGATCTCTGAAAACTTTAACTGAGTTGACTATAAAGAACATTGATATACCGGAACTGACGCAATCACTTTCATACGGATTGCCAGAAAGATTGAAGTATGTAAAATTTAGTCATTGTGAGATACGAGAATTGGAAGGCATATTCTTTACACCATTGATAAACCTAGAGCACTTAAATCTTAGTTTCAACAAAATTACGAACTTGCCACAGGAGATAAATACACTGCCACAGCTGACAAAATTAGAATTATCGTAAGTTTTTAGTTTTATTAAATTAAGTTTGAACACAATGAACACTGCTTGGTAACCTTACATCAGTGAAGGCTGGTAGTGGCTCAGTCGGTAGCACGTCAGAGTCGTAATCTGCAGTTCCAAGGTTTGAATCCCAACTGGGTCAGCGTTGAGATTTATTTCCCAAAACTCCCCGCCCCGGTCCGTAGGCGACACCGATGGGCTTGAAAAAACTTCAGTCAGTCGAATAAAACTTTAAGCAGTAGCCCTGTGTTCGGAAGATCATATGTAGAGTTGTTTTAGCTCTGGGCAGCAAGTTTTTTGCACAGAATAGCCTAAATGACCAGGTCGTAATGACCCTGAAAGTGTTCAGAGAAGGTTATGTGAGGGGGCCCATTGGACAGCTGTTGGGAGAGAGATGTTAGCATTCTGTCAAGTTCCTCAAGCGTGTTCTTTAACGTGCATAGTGTATGGCTCTCTCCCGCATAGGGACCATGGCTGAAGGTTTCTTTCCACGCAGGACGGTCTTTTAAAGCCCATCGACGTCTCTCTAATCGCATCCCATCTAAGCACATCTAAAGACCATCGAAACCCCTCTAATCGCATCCCATCTAAGCCAATTTAAAGCCTCTCACAGTCCCTCTAATCGCATCTCATCTAAGCCAATATAAAGCCCATCGGAGTCCCTCTAATCGCATCTCATCTAAGCTAATCTAAATCCCATCGGAGTCCCTCTAATCGCATCTCATCTAAGCCAATCTAAATCCCATCGGAGTCCCTCTAATCGCATCCCTTCTAAGCCAATCTGAAGCCCGTCGGAGTCCCTCTAATCGCATCCTATCTAAGCCAATCTAAAGCCCATTGGCATCCCTCTAATCACATCCCATTTACGCTAATCTAAAGCCCATCAGAGTCCCTCTAATCGCATCCCATCTAAGCCAATCTAAAGCGTATCGGAGTCCCTCTAATCACATATCATATAAGACAATCTAAATCCCATCTGAGTCCCTGTAATCTCATCTCATCTAACCAATCTAAATCCCATCGGAGTCCCTCTAATCGCATCCCCTTTAAGCCAATCTGAAATCTTTCGGAGTCCCTTTAATCGCATCCAATCTAATCCAATCAAAAGCCCATCGGATTCCCTCTAATCGCATCCCACCTAAGTTGATCTAAAGCCCATCGGAACCCATCTAATCGCATCCCATCTAAGCCAATCTAAAGCCCATCGGAGTCCCTCTAATCGCATCTCATCTAAGCCAATCTAAATCACATTGGAGTCCCTCTAATAGAATCCCCTCTAAGCCAATCTGAAGTCTATCGTAGTCCCTCTAAACGCATCTCATCTAAGCCAATCTAAAGCCCATCGGAGTCCCTCTATTCGCATCCCATCTAAGGCAATCTAAAGCCAATCGGATTTCCACTAATCGCATTCCATCTAATCTGTTCTAAAGCCCATCGGAATCCCTCTAATCGCATCTCATCTATGCCAATCTAAGCCAATCTAAAGCCCTCGCAGTCCATCTAATCTCATCTCATCTAAGCCAATCTAAATATCATCGGAGTCCCTCTATTCGCATCCCATCTAAGCCAATCTGAAACCCAATCTGAGTCCATCTAATCACATTCCAGCTAAGCCAATCTAAAGCCCATCGGAGTCCCTGTAATTGCATCTCATCTAAGTCAATCTAAATCCCATCAGTGTTCCTCTAATCGCATCACATCTAAACCAATCTAAAGCCCATCGGAGTGCCTCTAATCGCATCACATCTAAGCCAATCTAAATCCTTCGGAGTCCCTCTAATCGAATCTCATCTAAGCCAATCTAAGCCAATCTGAAGACCTCACAGTCCATCTAATCGCATCTCATCTAAGCCAATCTAAATACCATTGGATTCCCTCTAATCGCATTCCCTGAAAGCCAATCTGAAGCCCATCGGAGTCCATCTAATCGCATTCCCTGTTAGCCAGTCTTATCGCATCCCCTGTTAGCCAATCAAAAACGCATCGGAGTCCTTTTATCTCATCACATCTAAGCCAATCTAAAGCCTATCAGAATCCCTCTAATCGCATCTCATCTAAGCCAATCTAAGCCAATCTAAAGACCTCACAGTTCATCTAATCTCATCTCATCAGAGCCAATCTAAATACCATCGGAATCCCTCTAATCGCATCCCCTGTAAGACAATCTGAAGCCCATAGGAGTCCCTCTAATCGCATCCCATCTAAGTCAATCTAAAGCCCATCGGAGTCCCTCTTATCGCATCCCATCTAAGCCAATCTAAAGCCCATCGGAGTCCCTGTAATCGTATCTCATCTAAGCCAATCTAAAGCCCATCGGAGTCCCACTAATCGCATCCCATCTAAGCCAATCTGAAGCCCATCGGAGTCCCACTAATCGCATCCCATCTAAGCCAATCTGAAGCCCATCGGAATCCCTATTATCGCATCCCATCTAAGCCAATCTAAATCCCATCAGATCCCTCTAATCGCATCCCCTGTAAGCCAATCTAAAGCCCATTGGAGTTCCTCTAATCGCACCCTATCTAAGCCAATCTTAAACCCATCGGAGTCCCTCTAATCGCATCCCATTTAAGTCAATCTAAAGCCCATTGGAGTCCCTCTTATCGCATCCCATCTAAGCCAATCTAAATCCCATCGGAACCCCTCTAATCGCATCTCATCTAAACCAATCTAAATCCCATCAGAGTCCCTCTAATCACATCCCGTCTAAGCCACTCTGAAGCCCATCGGTTTCCGTCTAATCGCATCCCATCTAAGCCAATCTAAAGCCCATCGGAGTCCCTCTTATCGCATCCCATCTAAGGCAATCTAAAGTACATCGGAATCCCTCTAATCGCATCTCATCTAAGCCACTCTAAGCCAATCTAAAGCCCTCACAGTCCATCTAATCGCATCTCATCTATGCCAATCTAAATCCCATCAGAGTCCCTCTAATCGCATCCCCTGTAAGCCAATCTAAAGCCCTTCGGAGTCCCTCTAATCGCATCCCATCTAAGCCAATCTGAAGCCCAATCGAAGTCCATCTAATCGCCTCCTATCTAAACCAATCTAAAGCCCCTCACAATCTCTCTAATCGCATCTCATCTAATCCAATCTAAATACCATCGGAGTCCCTCTAATCGCATCTCATCTAATCCAATCTAAATACCATCGGAGTCCCTCTAATCGCATCCCCTGTAATCCAATCTGAAGCCCATCGGAGTCCATCTAATTGCATCCCATCTAAGCCAATCTGAAGCCCATTGGAATCCTTAAAGCGCATCCTATATAAGCCAATCTAAAGCCCATTGGAATCCCTCTTATCCCATCCCATTTACTCCAATCTAAAATCCATCGTAGTCCCTCTAATCCCATCCAATTTACGTCAATCTAAATCCCATCGGATTCCCTCTAATCGCATCCAGTGTAAGCCAATCTGAAGCCCATCGGAGTCCCACGAATCGCATCCCATCTAAGCCAATCTAAATCCCATCAGAGTCCCTCTAATCGCATCCCATGTAAGCCTATCTAAAGCCCATGGACTGTGATGGAGCTGTGATGGACTGTGAGGGCTTTAGATTGGCTTATCTAAGCCAATCTAAAGCTTTAGATTGGCTTATCTAAGCCAATCTAAATCCCATCGGAGTCCCTCTAATCGCATCCCATTTACACCAATCTGAATCCCATCGGAGATTATAGATATATTAGATGGTTAAATCGTAATAAAATCTATTTAAATGTGAAAAAACAAAACTGATGATTATTCATTCACCAGGGTTTCATATTTATCAAAACCTGTTTATCAAAACTCATAAAATAAATTGCAGAAAAAAGGATGCTTCAAATTATTAATCATTATGTAGTTGCCCACTTGTTGAGGAAGTAAATAAAATAAGCTACTTAGGAATCATTTTTGATGAATATTTTAGGTGGAATGTCCATATATCCCACATATGTGAAAGCTTGAGAATATCGGCGAAAAAAATTCAAAATTGAAATACGTATTAAATATGGAAACCTGTGTAATATTTTAAAAAGCAATACGCGAATCTATTTTAAATTATGGAATAATTGTGCATGGAACAACTAACTTAACTAACATAAATAAAATAGAAAAACTGCAGTCTATAATAGCTAAAAATATTATTCCGTTTCATTTGCAAAAAAATTATAAAACTTCTACCGATAAATTAAAATTTTTAAATCTTTTATCCTACAGCAATTTATATGAATATAATGTAATAATTAAAAATTTATTTGACGAAATTACCAACTAAATATTCAACATAACAAAAATACAAGACTTCAAAACCAAAGTTATTACAAATTGCCAAATTTTCGAAATAATTACGGGAAACATACCTCCGAATATCAAGTACCACTTATATTTAATGCTATTCCAAAAGAATTACTAAATATAGATTCTTTTAGAAGACTTAAAATGGAATTAAAAATTATTTGGTATTTTCTAGTTAGCTGTTTTTTGTGTTGTGTTTTCTGAATTTATTTGATGTACACTATTATTGTGGCTGAATGACCTATGTTTAATATAATTTATTCATTTACCGGCAGATAAGCTATTTAGCTTTGCGGGTCAAATTGTAAATGTATTTGTATTCTTTACTCTTATGAATAGAAATTATATTCTATTCTAAAAAAAAAACACGCTGGATGGCCCACCGAGGGCTTGTCTTTGTATCCTAACAGTGTATTCTATTTCGCAAGCTTCTCTGATCCCTTAGGTTTCTTTCATCACCTGGCCGCTAAGCCTGCTGTATTAAAAAGAATGTGCCGCTAAGAGATAGAACAACCATTAACTCACAAGAGTCATTAAATTCACCAATAGAAACGCCAGGGGAGGAGTGGCTCAGTCGGTGGCGCCACGCTCGTTATCTTCAGGATCGAGTCCCAACTGCGTCAGCGTTAAGATTTCTCTCTGCAAAAGTTCCTTCCCTCGGTCAGTAGGAGACACCGTTAGACGTGGAAAGGCGGTCGTCCGTCGGACGGTACACTAAGCCGTGGGACCGTGGGCGAAGGAACCATACATAACCTGTGCACGTTAAACAACATGCTTGATGCCCTTGACTGGAGGCTACCCTCTGTCTCCTAACAACTCTTCCAGTGGGTCCCTTCCCGAACCGTCTCGGAATACATTTGACCTGGACATTTTAGCCTTTTGCGTGCAAAAAAATTGTCGCTCAGGGGTTCACAAACAACCCCGTTAGTGTTCGCGATCAGGACCCAAATAGATAATATTATAATTATGTTTGTTGTTTGTTCTTGCGAAGATGACAATGTTAGCAATTTGTTACGGTTAATGAATATGTCTTTTAGGTATATTTATTATTGCTCATCAAAATGAATATTAGTAACTGAATTCGGCCTGACTAATTTTTGTTTGGTAAGAACAGCGTTTGCGGTGGCTCAATCGGTGAAGCGCCAGGAACTTAATCTGCAGATTACAGGCTCGAGTCCCAGCTCGGTCAGCGTTGATATTTATTTCCAAAAAATTCCCAGCCGTGCCCTCGGTCAGTAGGGAACACCAATGGGTGTAAAAGACCGCCGTCCGTCGGATGGGACACTAAGCCGTGGATCCGTGTGCGAGATAGACACATTCTTTGCACATTAAACAACACACTGTATGGACTTGATGGCAGGCTACCATCTGTCTCCTAACAACTGTCCCAGTGGGTCCTTTTTCCCAACCTTCTCTGAGTTTTTCGGGTTTCTTCTGACCTAACGATTTAGACCATTGTGTGCAATAAAAGGGACGCTCAGAGGTAATCCACTCAATAGAAAGGTCGGCGTCAGCAGGAATATCTCAATCCAACCCCTCCACATCACTCCTCTATATTTCTTCAGGGAGGGATTAGTAATAAATCAGTGCTTTAAGTCTAGTGGCAAGTTAAGGAGTGCGTACAGTGTGGTCGTGTCGTTTACTAATGAGTGAAGTTGCGAATACAAGAATTATTCATGTATCATCAATATTTCTGCTAAAAGCTCACCCCAAGAAAAGCATTAGAGAACGGGATTTCAGTCGGCAGTTCACCAGGCTCGTAATCTGCATTTCGAAGGTTCGAGTCCCGCCTGGCCAAAGTTGAAATTTATCTCCGCAAAACTACCCACCCTGGAATTGGCCAGTAGGGAACACCGATGGGTTGAGAAAAGCCGCGAACAAAGTAAAAAGAAAACTCGTTTAGAAACAATTTAAAGAAGGTCTGTTAATCTGAAATCCTGAGAAAACCTGAATCTGTGTGACTTTTATGTTCTTTTTTTACTATGTTCAGGTGTGTATGAAAACTAATGCTCATCAATTTTTCCTGCAGATAAGCTATTAGCTTTGCGTGTGAAATGTACAAAATCTCTCTAAATCCGTGTTTTGTGAGATGACGATGTTGATGAATAAATATTATTATATACAATATATAGGGGAAGAAGGTACAACAATGAAGGGTCCAATTGAGTTGTTTTACCTCTGAGCGACACGTTTTTGCGCACAAGCAATCAATCAATCGAAACACTTTATTTGTAACATATTAAACTATACATTTAATGCAATATAAACAACCTAAAAGCATTCGCTTGTCTAGGTGTAATAGTTAGCATTACAGGAAATAAAGAAAAAAGGTTTGGGTTGTTTTACTTCTGAGCGGCACTTTTTTGCACATCATAGGTTAAATGGCTAGGTCACATGGAACCCGAAGGTTCAGTCAATAATAACTAAAAATATTATTCCGTCTCATTTTTAAAAATTTTATAAAACTTCCACCGATAGTTTAAAATTTTTAAATTTTTTATCCTACAGCAATTTATACAAATATAATGTAATAATTAAAAATGTTTTTGACGAAACTTACAAACTAAAAATTCAACATAACAAAAATACAAGACTTCAAAACCAAGGTTATTACAAATTGCCAAATTTTCGAAATAATTACGGGAAACATACCTCCGAATATCAAGTACCACTTATATTTAATGCTATTCCAAAAGAATTACTAAATATAGATTCTTTTAGAAGACTTAAAATGGAATTAAAAAATTATTTGTTATTTTCTAGTTAGCTGTTTTTTGTGTTGTGTTTTCTGAATTTATTTGATGTACACTATTTTTGTGGCTGAATGATCTATGTTTAATATAATTTATTCATTTTCCTTCAGATAAGCTATTTAGCTTTGCGGGTCAAATTGTAAATGTATTTCTATTCTTTACTCTTATCAATAAAAATGATATATTCTTCAAAAAAAAAAAGCCCATCGGCATCCCGCTAATCGCAGCCCATTTACGCCAACTAAAGCCCGTCGGAGTCCCTCTAATCGCATATCATCTAAGCCAATTTAATTCCCATAGAAGTCCCTCTAATCGCATCCCATTTAAGCCAATCTGAAGCCCATCGGAGTCCCGCTAATCGCATCCGATCTAAGTCAATCTGAAGCCCATCGGCGTCCCTCTAATCGCATCCCATTTCCGCCAATCTAAAGCCCATCGGATTCCCTCTAATCGCATATCATCTAAGCCAATTTAATTCCCATCGGAGTCCCTCTAATTGCATCCCATGTAAGCCAATCTGAACTACATCGGAGTCCCGCTAATCGCATCCGATCTAAGTCAATCTGAAGCTCATCGGAGTTCCTCTAATCGCATCCCATCTAAACCAATCTATAGCCCTTCTGTGTCCCTCTAAACGCACCCTATCTAAGCCAATCTAAAGACCTTCGGAGTCACTCTAATTGCATTTCATCTAAGCCAATCTAAAGCCCATCGGAACCCATCTACTCGCATTCCATTTGAGCCAATCTAATGCCCATCTGAATCCCTCTAATCGCATCCCATCTAAGCCAATCTGAAGCCGAATCGGAGTCCATCTAATCGCTTCCTATCTAAACCAATCTAAAGCCCATCGGAGTCCCTCTAATCGCATCCCATTTACGCCAATCTAAAAAGCCCATCGGTGTCCCTCTATTCACATCTCATCTAAGCCAATCTAAACCACATCGGAGTCCCTCTAATCGCATCCCCTGTAAGCTAATCTGAAGCCCATCGGAGTCCCTCTAATCGCATCCCATCTAAACCAATCTAAAGCCCATCGGAGTCCCGCTAATCGCATCCGATCTAAGTCAATCTGAAGCCCATCGGCGTCCTTCTAATCGCATCCCATTTCCGCCAATCTAAAGCCCATCGGATTCCCTCTAATCGCATATCATCTAAGCCAATTTAATTCCCATCGGAGTCCCTCTAATCGCATCCCATGTAAGCCAATCTGAAGCCCATCGGAGTCCCTCTAATCGCATCACATCAGTGTTAATCTAAAGCCCATCGGAACCCATCAAATCTCATCTCATCTAAGCCAATCTAAACCACATCGGAGTCCCTCTAATCGCATCCCCTGTAAGCCAAACTGAAGCCCATCGGAGTCCCTATAATCGCATCCTCTGTAAGCCAATCTGAAGCCCATCGGAGTTCCTCTAGTAGCATCCTATCTAAGCCAATCTAAAGCCCATCGGCGTCCCTCTAATCGCATCCCATTTACGCCAATCTAAAACCTATCGTAGTCCCTCTAAATGCATCCCGTCAAAGCCAATCTAAAGCCCATCGGAGTCCCTCTAATCGCATTCCATCTAAGCCAATCTGAAGCCAATCGGAGTTCGTCTAATCGCAACCCATCTAAGCCAAGTTAATGCCCATCTGAGTCCCTCTAATCCCATCCCATCTAAGCTAATGTGAAGCCCAATCGGAGTCCATCTAATCGCCTCCTATCTAAACTAATCTAAAGCCCATCAGAGTTCCTCTAATCGCATTCCATCTAAGTCAATCAAAGCACATCGGAGTCCTTCTAATGTCATCCCATCGAAATAAATTTAAAGCCCATCGGATGCTTTCTAATCCCATCCCATCTAAGCTAATCTGAAGCCCAATCGGAGTCGATCTAATCGCCTCCTATCTAAGCCAATCTAAATACCATCGGAGTCCCTCTAATCGCATCCCCTGTAAGCCAATCTGAAGCCGATCGGAGTCCACCTAATCGCATCCCATCTAAACCAATCTGAAGCCCATCGGAGTCCCTCTAATCGCATCCCCTGTAAGCCAATCTGAAACCCATCGGAGTTCCTCTAATCGCACCCCATCTAAGCCAAGCTAATGCCCAAAAGAATCCATCTAATCGCATCCCATCTAAGTAAATCTAAACCCCATCGGAGTCCCTCTAATCGCATTCCATCTAAGTCAAACTGAAGCACATCGGAGTCCCTCTAATCGCATTCCATCTTGGCCAATCTAAAGTCCATCGGAGTCCCTCTAAATGCATCCATTCTAAAACAATCTGAAGCAAATCTGAGTTCCTCTAATCACACCCCAACTAAGCCAATTTAATGCCCATCTGAGTCCCTCTAATCGCATCCCATCTAAACCAATCTAAAGCCCATCGGAGTCCCACTAATCGCATCCCATCTATGCCAACATGAGCCATTCTAATGCACCTCATAGTTTCTCTAATCGCATCTCATCGAAGCCAATCTAAATCCCATCAGAGTCCCTCTAATCACAGGGGTAGGGGTGGCTCAGTCAGTAGCGCACCAGGCTCCTAATCTGTAGTTCCCAGGTTCGAGTCCCAGCTGGGTCAGCGTTGAAATTTATCTCCGCAAAATTCCCCACCCTGCCCACGGTCAGTAGAGAACACTGATGGGCTTGGAAAGGCTGCCATCCGTCGGATGAGACGTTAAGCCGTGGTTCCGTGTGCGGGAGAGTCATACACTGTGCACGTTAAAGAACACGCTGGATGGCATTGACAGGAGGCTACCATCTGTCTTCCAACAGCTGTTCCAGTGGGTCCCCTCCCCCAACCTTCTCTGAGCCTTCGGGGTCCATGTGACCTGACCATTTAGTCCATGTTGTGCAAAAAAGTGCCGCTCAGAGGTAAAACAACCCAACCCAACCTCTAATCGCATCCCTTGTAAACGTAATCTCGGTAAGCCGATTCGCAGGGTTCGAATCTGAAGCCCATCAAAGTCCCTCTAATCGCATCCCATCTAAGCCAATCTAAAGCCCATCGGAGTCCCTCTAATCACATCCCATCTAAGTTAATCTAAAACCCATCGGAACCCATCAATTCGCATCCCTTCTAAGCCAATCTAAAGCCCATCGGAGTCCCTCTAATCGCATCCCCTGTAAGCCAATCTGAAGCCCATCGGAGTCCCTCTAATCGCATCCTATCTAAGCCAATCTAAATCCTATCTGAATTCTTCTAATCGCATCCCCTGTAAGCCAATCTAAATCCCATTGGAGTCCCTCTAATCGCATTTCTGTAAGCCAAACAGAAGCCCATCGGTGTTCTTCTAGTAGCATCCTATCTAAGCCAATCTAAAGCCCATCGGCGTCCCTCTAATCGCATCCCATTTACGCCAATCTAAAACCTATCGTAGTCCGTCTAAACGCATTCCACCTAAGTCAATCTAAAGCACTTCGGAGTCCTTCTAATCGCATCCCATATAAGCCAATCTGAAGCCAATCGGAGTTCGTCTAATCGCACCCCATCTAAGCCAAGCTAATACCCATCTGAGTCCCTCTAATCGCATCCCATCTAAGCTAATCTGAAGTCCAATCGGAGTCCCTCTAATCGTCTCCTATCTAATCTAAAGCCCATCGGAGTCCCTCTAATCACCTCCTACCTAAACTAATCTAAAGCACATCGGAGTCCCTCTAATCTCATCCCATCGAAATAAATTTAAAGCCCATCGGATGCTTTCTAATCGCATTCCATCTATGCCATTTTAAGCCAATCTAAAGCATTTCATACTCACTCTAATCGCATTTCATCTAATCCAATCTAAATACCAATGGAGTCCCTCTAATCGCATACCATCTAAATCTCTCATCGCATCCATCTAATCGCATCCCATCTAAGTCAAACTGAAGCCCATCGGACTCCTTAAATCGTATCCCATCTAAGCCAGTCTAAAGCCCATTGGAGTCCCACTAATCGCATCCGATCTAAGCCAATCTGAAGCCCATCAGCGTCGGTATCCCAATCTAAAGCCCATCGGAGTCCCTGTAATCTCATCCCTCGTAAGCCAATCAGAAGAACATCGGAGTTCCTCTAATCGCATGCTATCTAAGCCAATCTGAAGCCCATCGGAGTTCCTCTAATCGCACCCCATCTAAGCCAAGCTAATGCCCATCTGAGTCCCTCTAATCGCATCCCATCTAAGCTAAATTGTAGCCCAATCGGAGTCCATCTAATCGCCTCCTATCTAAACTAATCTAAAGCCCATCGGAGTCCCTCTAATCGCATCAAACATGTGCCAATCTAAGTCAATCTAAAACCCCTCACAGTTCCTCTAATCGCATCTCATCTAAGCCAATCTAAATCCATCTGAGTCCCTCTAATCGCATCCCCTGTAGGCCAATCTGAAGCCGATCGGAGTCCACCTAATCACATCCCATCTAAACCAATCTGAAGCCCATCGGAGTCTCTCTAATCGCATCCCCTGTAAGCCAATCTGAAACCCATCGGAGTTCCTCTAATCGCACCCCATCTAAGCCAAGCTAATGCCCATCGGAATCCATCTAATCACATCCCATCTAAACTAATCTAAAGCCCATCGGAGTTCCTCTAATAGCATCCTATCTAAGCCAATCTAAAGCCCATCGGAGTCCCTCTAATCGCATTCCATCTAAGCCAATATAAATACCATCGGAGTCTCTCTAATCGCATCAATTCTAAGCCAATCTGAAGCAAATCGGAGTCCCACTAATCTCATCCCATCTATGCCAATCTGAGCCAATCTAAAGCACCTCATAGTTTCTCTAACCGCATTTCATCGAAGCCAATCTAAATCCCATCAGAGTCCTTCTAATCGCAGGGGCGGGGGTGGCTCAATCAGTAGCGCACCAGGCTCCTAATCTGTAGTTCCCAGTTTCGAGTCCCAGCTAGGTCAGCGTTGAAATTTATCTCCGCAAAATTCCCCACCCTGCCCATGGTCAGTAGGGGATACTGATGGGCTTGGAAAGGCTGCCCTCCATCGGATGAGACGTTAAGCCGTGGCTCCGTGTGCGGGAGAGTCATACCCTGTGCACGTTAAAGAACACGCTGGATGGCATTGACAGCAGGCTACCATCTGTCTTCCAACAGCTGTTCCAGTGGGTCCCCTCCCCCAACCTTCTCTGAGCCTTCGGGGTCCATGTGATCTGGCCATGTAGCCCATGGTGTGCAAAAAAAGTGCCGCTCAGAGGTAAAACAACCCAACCTTTAATCGCATCCCTTGTAAGCCAACCTGAAGCCCATCGGAGTCAGTCTAATCGTATACCATCTAAGCCAATCTAAAGCCCATCGGAGTCCCTCTAATCCCATCTAAGTTAATCTAAAGCCCATCGGAACCCATCAAATCGCATCCCTTCTAAGCCAATCTAAAGCCCATTGGAGTCCATCTAATCGCATTTCTGTAAGCCAATCAGAAGCCCATCGGTGTTCTTCTAGTAGCATCCTATCTAAGCCAATCTAAAGCCCATCAGCGTCCCTCTAATCGCATCCCATTTACGCCAATCTAAAACCTATCGTAGTCCCTCTAAACGCATTCCATCTAAGTCAATCTAAAGCACATCGGAGTCTCTCTAATTGCATCCCATCTAAGCCAATCTGAAGCCAATCGGAGTTCCTCTAATCGCACCCCATCTAAGCGAAGCTAAAACCCATCTGAGTCCCTCTTATCGCATCCCATCTAAGCTAATCTAAAGCCCAATCGGAGTCCCTCTCATCGCCTCCTATGTAAACTAATCTAAAGCCCATCGGAGTCCCTCTAATCGCCTCCTATCTAAACTAATCTATAGCCCATCGGAGTCCCTCTAATCGCATCCCATCTAAGTTAATCTAAAGCCCATCGGAACCCATCAAATCGCATCCCTTCTAAGCCAATCTAAAGCACATCCGAGTCCCTCTAATCGCATCCCATTTACGCCAATCTAAAACCTATCGTAGTCCCTCTAAACGCATTTCATCTAAGTCAATCTAAAGCACATCGGAGTCTCTCTAATCGCATCCCATCTATGCCAGACTAATACCCATCTGAGTCCCTCTAATTGCATCCGATCTAAGCTAATCTGAAGCCCATCGGAGTCCCTCTAATCGCATCCCATCTATGCCAGACTAATGAACATCTGAGTCATTCTAATCTCATCCCATCGAAACAAATTTAAAGCCCATCGTAGTCTTTCTAATCGCATCCCATCTATGCCATTCTAAGCCAATCTAAAGCATCTCATAGTCCCTTTAATCGCATCTCATCTAAGCCAATATAAATACCATTGGAGTCCCTCTAATCGCTTCCAATCTAAATCTCTAATCGCATCCCATCTAAGCCAGTCTGCAGCCCATCGGAGTCGTTAAATCGTATCCCATCTAAGACAGTCTAAATCCCATCGGAGTCCCTCTTATCACATCCCATTTACGCCAATCTAAAGCCCATTGGAGTCCCTCTAATCGCATCCCATGTAAGCCAATCTGAAGCCCTTCAGATTGGCTTACATGGATTAATCATGTAAGCCTTCAGAGTCCCACTAGTCCCATCCTATCTAAGCCAATCTAAAGCCCATCGGCGTCCCTCTAATCGCATCCCAATATAAAGCCCATCGGAGTCCCTATAATCGCATCCCTTGTAAGCCAATCAGAAGCCCATCGGAGTCCCTCTAATCGCATCCTATCTAAGCCAATCTAAAGCCCATCGGAGTCCCTCTAATCGCATCCCAATATAAAGCCCATCGGAGTCCCTATAATCGCATCCCTTGTAAGCCAATCAGAAG
Organism: Ryuthela nishihirai; assembly: GCA_038380435.1. NCBI lineage: Eukaryota > Metazoa > Arthropoda > Arachnida > Araneae > Heptathelidae > Ryuthela > Ryuthela nishihirai. The sequence continues at coordinate 75,167,510 of JAWZYU010000006.1, forward strand.
CCCATCGGAGTCCCTCTAATCCCATCGTATCTAAGCCAATCTATAGCCCATCGAGTTCCTCTAATCGCATCCTATCTAAGCCAATCTAAAGCCCATCGGAGTCCCTCTAATCGAATCCCATCTAAGCCAATCTAAAGCCCATCGGAGTCCCTCTAATCGAATCCCATCTAAGCCAATCTAAAGCCCATGGGAGTCCCTCTAATCGTATTCCATCTAAGCCAACCTAATGTCCATCGGAGTCCGCCTAATCGCATCCCATCTAAGCTAATCTGAAGCCCAATCGGAGTAAATCTAATCGCCTTCTATCTCAACTAATCTAAAGCCCATCGGAGTCCCTCTAATCGCATCCCATCTAAGCCAATCTAAGTCAATCTAAAGTCCCTCACAGTCCCTCTAATCGCATCTCATCTGAGCCAATCTAAATCCCATCTGAGTCCCTCTAATCGCATCCCCTGTAAGCCAATCTGAAGCCGATCGGAGTCCACCTAATCGCATCCCATCTAAACCATTCGGAAGCCCATAGTAGTCCCTCTAATCGCATCCCCTGTAGAGCCAATCTGAAACCCATCGGAGTTCCTCTCATCGCACCCCATCTAAGCCAAGCTAATGCCCATCGGAGTCCATTTAATCCCATCCCATCTAAACCAATCTAAAGCCCATCGGAGTCCCTCTAATCGCATCACATCTAAGCTAATCTAAATCCCATCGGAGTTCTTTAATCCAATCCCCTGCAAGCCAATCTGAAGCCGATCGGAGTCCACCTAATCGCATCCCATGTAAGCCAATCTAAAGCCCATCGGAGTCCCTCTAATCGCATCCCATGTAAGTTAATCTAAAGCACATCGGATCCCATCAAATCGCATTCCATCTAAGCCAATCTAAAGCCCATCAGAGTTCCTCTAATAGCATCCTATCTAAGCCAATCTAAAGCCCATCGGCGTCCCTCTAATCGAATCCCATCTACGTCAATCTAAAACCCATGGGAGTCCCTCTAATCGCATTCCATCTAAGCCCACCTAATGTCCATCGGAGTCCGCCTAATCGCATCCCATCTAAGCTAATCTGAAGCCCAATCGGAGTCCATCTAATCGCCTTCTATCTCAACTAATCTAAAGCCCATCGGAGCCCCTCTAATCGCATCTCATCTAAGCAAATCTAAGTCAATCTAAAGCCCCTCACAGTCCCTCTAATCGCATCTCATCTGAGCCAATCTAAATCCCATCTGAGTCCCTCTAATCGCATCCCCTGTAAGCCATTCTGAAGCCGATCGGAGTCCACCTAATCGCATCCCATCTAAACCAATCTGAAGCCCATAGTAGTCCCTCTAATCGCATCCCCTGTAGAGCCAATCTGAAACCCATCGGAGTTCCTCTAATCGCACCCCATCTAAGCCAAGCTAATGCCCATCGGAGTCCATTTAATCACATCCCATCTAAACCAATCTAAAGCCCATCGGAGTCCCTCTAATCGCATCCCATCTAAGCCAATCTAAAGCCTATCATAGTCCCTCTAATCGCATCCCCCGTAGAGCCAATCTGAAACCCATCGGAGTTCTTTAATCGCATCCCCTGCAAGCCAATCTGAAGCCGATCGAAGTCCACCTAATCGCATCCCATGTAAGCCAATCTGAAGCACATCGAAGTCCCTCTAATAGCATCCCGTCTAAGCGAATATACAGCCCATCGGAGTCCCTCTAATCGCATCCCATGTAAGTTAATCTAAAGCCCATCGGATCCCATCAAATCGCATTCCATCTAAGCCAATCTAAAGCCCATCGGAGTTCCTCTAATAGCATCCTATCTAGGCCAATCTAAAGCCCATCGGCGTCCCTCTAATCGCATCCCATTTACGCCAATCTAAATCCTATCGTAGTCCCTCTAATCGCTTCCCCTCTAAGCCAATCTAAAGCCCATCTGAGTCCCTCTAATCGTATTCCATCTAAGTCAAACTAAAGCACATTGGAATCCCACTAATCGCATTCCATCTAAGCCAATCTAAAGCCCATCGGAGTCCCTCTAATCGCATTCCATCTAAGTCAAACTAAAGCACATCGGAGTCCCTCTAATCGCACCCCAACTAAGCCAATTTAATGCCCATCTGAATCCCTCTAATCTCCTCCCATCTAAGCCAATATGAAGCCCAATCGGAGTCCATCTAGTTGCATATCATCTAAGCCAATCTAAATCCCATCGGAGTTCCTCTAATCGCATCCCATGTAAGCCAATCTGAAGCCCATCGGAGTCCCACTAATCGTATCAGATCTAAGCAAATATAAAGCCCATCGGCGTCCCTCTAATCGCATCCCATCTAAGCCAATCTAAAGCCCCTCACAGTCCCTCTAATCACATCTCTTTTAAGCCAATCTAAATACCATCGGAGTCCGCCTAGTCGCATTCCATGTAAGCCAATCTGAAGCCCATCAGAGTCCATCTAATCGCATCCCATCTAAGCCAATCTGAAGCCCATCGGGGTCCTTAAATCGCATACTATCTAAGCTAATCTAAATCTCATCGGATTTGCCGTAATCGCATCCTCTGTAAGCCAATCTGAAGCCCATCGAATTTCCTCTAATCGCATCCTATCTAAGCCAATCTAAAGCCCATCGGCGTCACTCTAATCGCATCCCGTTTACGCCAATCTAAAGTCTATTGGAATCCCTCTAATCGCATTCCATCTAAGCTGATCTGAAGCCCATCGGAGTCCCTCTAATCGCATATCATCTAAGCCAATCTAAATCGCATCGGAGTCCCTCTAATCGCATTCCATGTAAGTCAATCTGAAACCCATCAGAGTCCCTCTAATCGCATCCCCTATAAGCCAATCTAAACCCATTGGAGTCACTCTAATCGCATCCTATCTAAGCCCATCTAAAACCCATCGCCGTCCTCCTAATCGCATCCCATTTACCCCTATCTAAAGCCAATCGGAGTCCCTCGAATCCCATCATATCTAAGCCAATCTAAATCCATCGGAGTCCCTCGAATCGCGTCCTCTCTAAGCCAATCTGAAGCCCAATCGGAGTCCATCTAATCGCATCTTGTGTAAGCCAATCTAAAGCGCATCGGAGTCCCTCTAATTGCATCCTATCTAAGGCAATCTAAAGCCCATCGGAGTCCCTCTAATTGCATCCTATCTAAGCCAATCTGAAACCCATCGGAGTTCTTCTAATCGTACCCCGTGTAAGCGAATCTGATACCCATCTGAGTCCCTCTAATCGCATCCCATCTAAGCCAATCTGAAGCCCATTCTGAGTCCATCTAATGGCATCCTATTTAAACCAATCTAAAGCCCATCGGAGTCCCTCTAATCGCATGCCATCTAAGCCAATCTGAAACCCATCGGATTCCCTCTAATCGCATCCCATCTCAGCCAATCTGATACCCATCTGAGTCCCTCTAATAGCATCCCATCTAAGGCAATCTGAAGCCTAATCGCGTACCATCTAATCGCATCCTATGTAAACCAATCTAAAGCCAATCGGATTCCTTCTAATCGCATGTCATCTAAGCCAATCTGAAGCCCATCGGAGTTTCTCTAATCGCATCCCATCTAAGCCAATCTGAAGCTCAATCGGAATCTATCTAATCGCATCCTATCTAAACCAATATGAAGCCCATCGGAGTTCCTCTAATCTCATCCCATCTAATCCAATCTGAAGCCCATCGGAGTCCCTCTAATCGCATTTCATCTAAGCCAATCTGAAGCCCATCGTAGTCCCTCTAATCGCATCCCATCTAAGCTGATCTGAAGCCCATCGGAGTCCCTCTAATCGCATCCCATCTAAGCCAATCTGAAGCACATCGGAGTCCCTCTACTCCCATCCCATCTAAGCCAATCTGAAGCCCATCGGAGTTCCTCTAATCGCATCCCATCTAAGACAATATGAAGCCCATTGGAGTCTCTCTAATCGCAACCCATCTAAGCCAATCTAATGCCCACCTGAGTCCCCCTAATCGCACCCCATCTACGCCAATTTGAAGCCCATCGGAATCTCTCTAATCGCATCCCTCGTAAGCCAATCTGAAGCCCAATCGGAGTCCATCTAGTCGCATCCTATCTAAACCATTCTAAAGCCCATCGGATTCCCTCTAATCGCATCGAATCTAAGCCAATCTGAAGCCCATCGGAGTCCCTGTTATCGCATGCCATCTAAGCCAATCTGAAGCCCATCGGAGTTCCTCTAATCCAACCCCGTCTAAGCCAATCTAATGCCCATCTGAGTCCCTCTATTCGCATCCCATCTAAGCCAATCTAAAGCCCATCGGAGTCCCTCTAATCGCATCTCATCTAAAACAATCTAAAGCCCATTGGAGTCCATCTAATAGCGTCTCGCGGAGTTTGTGGTTTGTTTTACCTCTGAGCGGCACTTTTTTGCACACCATGGGATAAATGGCCAGGTCACATGGACCCCGAAGGCTCATGAAAGGTTGGGAGAGGGGACCCACTGGAACAGCTGTTGGGAGACAGATGGTAGCCTCCCATCAAGGCCATCCAGCGTGTTCTTTAACGTCCACAGTATATGGCTCTTCCGCCCACGGATCCGCGACTTAACGTCCCATCCCACGGGCGGCGGCCTTTCCAAACCCATCGGTGTCCGCTCCTGACTGTGGGCATGTCCTGGAGTTTTGCGGAGATAAATCTCAACGCTGACCCAGCTGTGACTCAAAGCTGGGAACTGCAGATTACGAGCGTGGCGTGCTACAGACTGAGACACCCCCGCCCCAGAGGAAATGGGTATCGTAACCTTCTCAGCAGTATTCAACTACCGCTACATTTTGTTTAACACCCAGAACAAGAAAGAAAGAGCAGACGAATTAAAATGTACCTGAAAAGCAAATATTTAGGCTCAGAAATCAACATGAAATAAAAAAGGACGTTATAACAAAATGCTTAAATGCAGTATTTAAAACAATTGGAAAAAAAGTGTAAAAATTTTCAATTATTAGAGAAGACCAAAATTAAATTAAATATAAAATTCAAGAAAAAAAAATCGAAGTTAAATATCAGTTCCAGAATGCGATTTTTGAATAGGAGTTTCAAAAAAATGCGAAAATAATATGGTGTTGACACACCATGTTATTTTAACACCATAATATGGTGTTAAATAAGAAAATTATGCTAAAAAATTGTATAATACTCTGCAGCAGTTTATGTAGGCGGACGTGACTCAGTCGGTAGCGCTCCAGGCTTACAAAATGCAGTTTTTAGGTTCGAGTCCTAGGTGAGCTAATGTTGAGATTTATCTCCCCACCCTGCCCTCGGTCAATAGGGGACACCAATGGGCTTGGAAAGCCCACTGTCCATCGGATGGGATGTAAAGCCATGGCTCGTGTGCGGGAGAGCCATACCCTGTGCAAGTTAAAGAATACACTGGATGACCTTGACAGGAGGTTACCATCTGTCTCCAAACAGCCGCCCAGTGGGTCCCCTGCACCTCCCAATCTTCATTTAGCCCACTGTGGGCAAAAAAGCGCTGCTCAGAGGTAAAACAACCCAACCAATTTATGGTGAAAGCTACACTGCATCGAATTTTCATTGAACCTGCAGTCGGTCAAAAAAAATCTGAACCGTACTGTTGATTACAGAATTCAGAAAAAAAATCTGCAACGATTTTTTTAGAACTTAGTGATCTGGCAACCTTCCTCTCGAAACTGAATAAGCTAAATATTCGGATGACTCCCTCAAAAGATTTCTCCCCAGAACATTCCACCTCTCCCGAAATTAAATAGTAAATTAACAAAATTCTCGCCTACACTTTCTATCTCCCGCTACTACGTTTACTAAATTCTCGGGAACATTGAGTCCTATACAATTTCACCCAAACTGAGTTTTTACGACTGAATAATTGACTCCTGAATTTTTTATCTTTTTTTTTTGTAACATTTGAAATAAACGTATAAAACATGTGTTTGATTTACATTTTCCTATAAATACGGGGAGGGGGTGGCTCAGTCGATAGCGCGCCAGACTCGTAATCTGTAGTTCCAAGGTTCGATTCCCAGCTGGGTCAGCGTTGTGATTTATCTCCGCAAAATTCCCCCTCCCCGAACACGGTCAGTAGGGGACACCGATGGGCTTGGAAAGGCCGCCGTCCGTCGGATGGGACGTTAAGCTATGGCGCCATGTACGGGAGAACATGTGCGGAACCTGTGCGGGAGAACCACGTACGGGAGAGACCCTGTGCACGTTAAAGAACACGCAGCATGGCTTTGACGGGAGGCTACCATCTATCTCCCTACAGCTGTTCGAGTGGGTCCCCTCCCCCAACCTTCTCTGAGCCTTCGGGGTCTTTGAGATATGGCCATTTAGCCCATGGTGTGCAAAAAAGTGCCCCTCAGAGGTAAAACAATCCAACCTATAAATACTTATCGTGTCAAAAATATTTTTTTCTTTCAAAGTAGTTTATATTGTTCTGAAATACATATTTATGGAAAAAAAAAGGTTTTGGAAAAGTTTCTCTTTATTTACAGGGATAATTATATTCTGCAGCTGCCAGAGAATATGATGATTTCTTTTCCAAATTTAATTAGCTTGGATTTAGAACAAAACAACATAAGTATCTTGCCAAAAAACACGTGGAATGGTGTCTTCGCAAAAGTTTCCGGAGTTTATTTGCAAGGTAAGATTAGTCATTTATTATACAACATACTAAATATGTTGGTTGGTTGTTTCAGGTTTTATGGTGCTTTAGCAAGTACAGTTATAATGCGCCAAACGAGGTACAAAATATCTAACCCTCATCCGTAGTTAAAATTCACTGCAGTAGAAAAGTAAAATAGAAAACCAAAGGAGTTAAATAATATAACAATAAACACCAACCTAGGTAGGGGCGGGAGTGTCTCAGTCGGTAGCGCGTCAGGCTCGTAATCTGTAGTTTCCAGGTTCGAGTCCCAGCTGGGTCAACGTTGAGATTTATCTCCACAAAACTCACCGCCCTGCCCACGGTCAATAGGGGACACCGATGGGCTTGGAAAGGGCGTGGTCCGTATGATGGGACGTTAAGCCGTGTCTCCATGTGCAGGAGAGCCATATCCTATGCATGTTAAAGATCACGCTGAATGGCCTTGACGGGAGGCTTCCATCTGTCTCCCAACAGCTGTTCCAGTGGGTCCCCTCCCCCAAACTTCTCTGAGCCTTCGGAGTCCTTGTGACCTGGCCATTTAGCTCATGGTGTGCAAAAAGTGCCGCTCAGAGGTAAAACTACCCAACCAACCTAAGTGTGAAAGCCCAGGACGAACGGAATATAAATAACAAAGTACTTGGTTTGTTTTACCTCTGAGCGGCACTTTTTTGCACAAAATGGACTAAATGTACAGGTCACAAGGACCTCGAAGGCTCAGAGAATGTTGGAGGAGGGGACCCTCTTGAACAGCTGTTGGGAGACAGATAATAATCTCCCGTCAAGGCCATCCAGGGTATTCTTTAACGTGCACAGATACCGTGTGCAGCAGAGAGACATCTGTGTGCCTGTTAAACAAATTGCTGGATGGTCTTGACGGAGGAGTACCATCTGTTTCCTAACAACTATTCCAATGGGTCCCTTCCCTCCAACTTTCTCTGAGACTTAAGATCCTTGTGACCTGGGCTTCCTTTGGATGGTACGTTAAGCTGTGACCCGATGCACCTGGCGTCGTGGGTTGCTCAGTCGATAGCGCGCCAGGCTCCTAATCTGCAGTTCCCAGGTTCGAGTCCCAGCTGGGACACCGCTTAGATATGTCTCCGCAAAACTCTTCCCCCTCCCCTGCTCAGAGTAAGTATGGGATACCAAAGGTGTTGGAAAGGCCGCCGTCTGTCGGATGGGACGTTAAGCCGTGGTACCCTGCATGGGAGTGTCATATCCTGAGCACGTTAAAGGACACGCTGGATGGCCTTGAGAGGAGTCTACCATCTCTCTCCAAACAGCTGTTCCAGTGGGTCCCCTCCCCAAACCTTTTCTGAGTTAGTCTTCGGGGTCCTTGTGACTTGGCCGTTTGGCCCATTATGTGCAAAAATGTCCCGCTCAGAGGTAAAATTCATTTGATCCTATAAATCAGACCGTCCACACCAAACCTCAGTGAAGATACGATAGAAAAAAAAGAAAGCAATTTCCATAAAGGGTAGCAAGAAACATTTTCTACTTGGAAACGAAAGTATGCAATAGTAATGAGTAATGAAATGGAGAACAAACTTTCTTTTCAGTAATCAAGAAAACGTCTCGATTAAGAAGCTAAAATATACATCTTTAATGAGAATTTATGACTTTGGAAAATAGATCAGTTATGTACCTAAAATACGTTTGATCAAAAAAATTGGAATTTCCCTTTCAAAGATTTTTTAAAAAAATTTTACTTTTTACGACGAGTGTTTGTTTTTGTTTTTCTTCGGAGCGGCACTTTATTCACACAATTGGCTAAATAGCGAGGTTACAAGGGCCCCAAGATTTCAAAGAAGTTTGAGGAAGGGGTTAGCTAGACTGGAGAGCTGTTGTAGACAGATGGTAGCCAGCCTTCCGTCAGCGCCATCTAGTACTTTAACATGCACAGGGTATGGTCCAATCGCACACGTAGCAATGATTTAACGCCTCATCCGACTGACGGCTGCATTTCGGAGCAATGTTATCCAACTCCCCAACGTGGTTTGTTAGTATGTACATCCTACGTTTAGTGAGCGGACTTGGGGGAGGCAGTCAGTCAGGTAGAGTGGCAGAATTCTTGTAATCTGAAGTTCCTAGGTTCGAGTCCTACAGGGGCCATCGTTAAGATTTATCAGCGCAAAACTCCCCAGAGAAAAGCGTCATAGTGAGCTTGGAAATGCTGCCGTCTATCGGATAGTCATGGCTCCATGTGCGGAAGTGCCATACCCTATGCACGAGAATGGCTCTCCCGTGTAATCTGTCTAATTCTGGCAGTTTCTGTAAAAATTGATAATCCGCAGTTTCCAGGTTCGAGTCCCATCTGGCTCAGCGTTGGGATTTATCTGTGCAAAACTCCTCACTCTGTCCTCGGTCGGTAAGGGGACACCGATGGGCTTGGAAAGACCTCCGTCCATTGGATGTGACGTAAAGCCGTGGTTCCGTGTGCGTGAGAGCATACCCTGTCCCCTTTAAACAACACACTGGTTGGCCTTAACAGGAGGCTACTATCTCTCTCGTAACAACTGTCCAGTGGCCCCTTCCTCCAACCACCTCTTAACCCTTGAGGTCCTTGTGATCTGCCCATTTAGCCCATAGTGTGCGAAAGGTAAATCCCTAAATATTTTAGATGCAAATTTCCATTCCAGGTAAGCAACAGTACTTTTTTACCATGGTAACCTGGTGTTTTAGCCTACAGTGAACTTCCTAACAGACCAGGTTACCATGGAAACTAATTAGCCCTGCTATTAGAACAAGAAATATTATAAAAGTTCAACGGAAACTTATTTTGTAGGGAATTTTTATGACCCATCCTACAAGTCGTTAAACGAAGAATCGTTAAACGCGGACTTCTTTGTATATTGATGATTAGTTTTACTAGGCGTAATTACTTTTGAAATGAGACTGCGGGATGAGCCTGGTTTAGACAGAGAGCTACACATTGCGGGCGTTAAAATCAAACTGTGCTTTTGGAAAGAAGACACTCATTGGAGAAAAACTGTTTACAAATCGATCTGTTCCTTTCACAATCTCCGCAGAGCCACCTTGATAGAACCAGTCATGGACATCTCGCTGATAGAAGTCAAATTTAAAGTGTTATTAAAGTTTTATGTGTAAGAATCTTACCGGTAAATTTTTTATTACATATTTAAGAAAAAGTTAATTAACGTCGAAATTTTCAATACTGTTTCGAAAACGTTAAGATACATATTTTCATTTAGCACTATTTGAACTAAATAGTAGTTAATTAAATTGCCATATTATTCTGATACGACTGCAGCCATGGGCTACGGAGTTCAACAAGATTGTAATTTTCCTTTCCATACGTATCTCTCCTGAGTTACAGCTGCTGAATTTGGCCACTATAGGCCAATTCTATCAAGATACTGTTTAACACTGTCTACCTATTGCAACTTATGTCTTTCCCTTTTCCTGAAGGCTTTAGGCAAACTGTTCATATTCCTATTTGCCAATATGCAGCTATGAATACAGGAAACATGGTGAAACCAACGCAGTCTCTCTCTGCATCAAAGGTTGCTCAAAGGAGGTTCATATTTCCTTTTTCTAACCTCATCACTACTTACAAAGTCAAACTACGAAACCCCAATATAATGCGTAAGCATTTAGAATCAAAGAAATCAAGTTTCTTGATATCCTACTTGCAAAGTGTCCATGTTTCACTACCATATTAAAAAGAATCAAACAATTATACAGTTAACTTTAGTCTTTAGGTGTATACGTCAATTTTTCCAGACTCTTCATAGATTCCTGTTCTTTTATTTACTTCAGACCACACATCATCAGTACCTGTTAAACAGCTCCCAAGATAATTAAACTGAGACACTTGCTCAAGGGTGGAAATATTTAGATTAACTGAATCACAACATGCCATGAACCTTCTTTGAGCAACGTTTTATGCAGAGAGAGACTGCGTTGGTTTCATCACATTACCATGCCAGTTTTCATCACATTACTTTTCTCTCTGTTTATCACCATTTATTACCAGTCTCATCAACAGTGTAAAATCATCTGCATGATCTAAATCAGAAACTTTGAAATCTCTAGACCATTTAAGGCGAAAATCTTTCCCTTCCAAAGCATTTCGCATGGCATAATCAATAAACAAACTAAACAGAAAAGAGACAAAATGCACTCTTGTATATCTCCACTAGCAATGCTAAACCAATCGCTACAAGCCTTTACAACTCTTACACACGACTCAGTGTTACTTCAGAGAACTTTCATTATGCTATCCTGTCAGGTATTCCATGGGATCTTACGATCAACCGCTAATTTTGACGATCAACAAAAGTCTTTTTGAAATGTACGAAGGTAGCAACCACAATTTCTGAAACTCTAAACATTTCTCAAGAATCTGTCTAAGGAAAAATATTTGATCAATACATTCCCTGCCACTTCTGAATCCACCATCACGCAGTTGTCCATCAACCAAATTCTTAAATTTTTTAGCATAATTATGAGACGAATTTTTCCTGGAACAGAAAGTAGACCAATTCCACTATAATTACCATGAGAACTAATAATAAAGAGAGAACTAATAACCATGAGAACTAATTAATAAAGAACTAATATGTTTTTTTAATATGACTTAGTTGTTTTTTAAAAAAATACTAGCTATAGTAAAATCTCTACGAACAATGCCTTCATCATAAAAAATTCAGTCAGCCATGTGAAAACATAAATGTTCCCAGCTCTAAGCATTTCAGTGGTGATTTCACTGGAAAATAAGTTGAATTGATGAATGGTAAAAGAAAATAATAATGAATAAAAAATTATATTCTCAGTATGGACAACTTATAATGTTCCAGGTTTCGAAAACAAGTAATAAGATTAGAAACCGGTGGATACACACACGTTGTTTTTATATCTTAGCAAATACACAATGTTTTGAATTTTTTGCACACCTATATCTGATTTAAATTACTATATCTATTTAATCACACTCATACACAGTTGTATCAGAATAATATGACCACCTCCCATAGTATTTGTATGGTTTTGGTAGGTGGTCATATCATTGTGATACGACTGTGTATCTCAAATTTTATAAGCATTTGAAATTGTCATTCTATAAAACATAAAGAGTGAAAAAATAACATTAGAATTTTCGATATCAAAAATATATTTATTTTTTTTAAACGGTCTATAAACAAAATATTTGACACGACATGTTTACTAAAAAAGAAGGCTATGGTTTGTTTTTTAAAAGAAAAAATATTTTGAAATAGTTACTGACGAAATTTTGGAGAATATCAAATTCCTTACACAATTGACATGCTTCCTAGGGAAATAGTTAATTTAAGTAAAATTTCTGATGATAAAGTAAATTTATTTCAAACGTTGATGAAAAAGCGATCTTTTTAATTGCAAAAGATTATCTTCTTATTGCTTTACTTTTTTTATTTATTCTTTTATTTCTATTTCATTATATGTAACGATAATGATGTAATCTAGATCATATCTGTCAAATTCACATACATTCCCACCGATAAGTTCCGATTTAGTGGGATTTTTTTCATGTAAAATAATTATATAGAGAATACTTTTGAAAACGAAATCAATAAATTTGAATTTCAAATTAACCTGATTTCATTTTCTACGTTTACACTACACGACATTGAAAGTGCCCCATGTGATGTCCTCCCTTCTCCGATCTATGGAGACTGAGCCAGATGTGATGACCGGTATCTCGTATCTAGGGAGACTGAGCCAGATGTGATGTACTCCCTATTCGGAATGCGATGGGACTATGCCAAATGTCGTGGCCGCTGGAGGACGATGAAATTGCACCTTAATAAACTTCATCCTAACTTCGGTGAAAAGAGAGGATCGCGAGTTTTTAGGCCCGTGGCACTTTAAGCCTCTAACTCGCTGTGTTGAATGTTGAATAAAAATAGTCCATTTATTAACTGTGCGAGTTGGGTTGCGTTGTTTTACCTCCGAGAGGCACTTTTTGCACACCATGGACTAAACGGCCAGGTCATAAGAACACCAAGAATTCTGAGAAGGTTGGGGAATGGGACCCACTGGACAGCTCTTGGGAGACAGATGATAACCTCCCGTCAAGGCCATCCAGCATGTTCTTTAATGTGCAAAGAGTATGGCTTTCCTGCACACGGAGTCAAGGCTTAGTGTCCCATCCGATGGATGGCGGCATTTCCAAGCCCAGCGGTGTCCCCTACTGACTGTCTGCAAGGCAGGGAATTTTGTGGAGATAAATCTCAATGCTGACCCATCTGGGACTCGAACCTGGTGCGCTACCAACTGAGCCACCCCCGCCCTAACTACAAGAAAGTTAGATAGAGACGACACAGTTAATTTACACTTTATACACTCAAGTATTGGGGATACGCTTAACTCTGTGAGCCTTTGCTGCCTTGCTGCTGCAAACGTTAACAATGAGGTGTAGAATCGCACACTATGCAAGTTCTCACTTTACAGACCTCAAACTCGGCGAAAGGATAATCAACTTCTGCCTACACTGTGGTTCACTCTGAATCCACAAAACTGTTAACAGATTCACACAAGAATCTCGATTCCCCTTGGAATCGTACCCTCTCCTTCAGGGTTTCTTTCGAGTAAGAGCTGCGTCCTTTTGACGTGTGTCGGAACGACCTTATTCATTCGACAGCTATGCACAAAGTGATGCTTCAATCTTCTCACCCTGTCCTCGTGCATGGACCTAGTGCCCCAGGCTAGTCATTTACGCACATAAAAGATTCTGGAGCTGATCTCCATGCAAGCAGCCAGCTTCAGATCCGAAAACAACATCCTATGAGTGACGCACATCCCCACTAGCACTCAAGAACACACTTAATACATGAGACATCTACAATCATAAAAATACAATAAAAATACATAAAAAAATAAAGGTACACTACACACCACCCAGAAGGACATGTCATACAAAATGCAAATTGAAGGGCGGGTGTGCGCACTTGAGATATGCAAATGATGATAATCCAGAGCCAATGACGTGGGACGCTCAAGAGATAAAAGGTGCGAGAAGGAAAAGGGATGGATTGTGTTTATGCAGGTGGAAGTCGTGTAAACTGTTGTGATTTGGTGGTTCCACTTGGAAATTGTACAGTGAAGGCCGAAAATGCCTGGTACACGCAGTCGGCAGGTTTATCGCCCTTCGGATGCTTTTGAGACTGGAAGAATTATAGGCCTATGTGAAGTTGCATGGACTAAACGTCATGTCGCTGCTCATGTTCATCGGGATGCACGAACTGTTGGACGCTGTTTGCAACACTGGTGAAATGAAGGTTCTAGCATGTTTTGCAGAGGGAGTGGTGCCATCCGACAGACGTCATCACGACTTCATAGGCGCATTGTTCAATATGCTCGTTAGTCACCACAGAGCACTGCAGGCGATATAACACGGGCTGCGTCAGCAGCCATGGACGTCCCCATAATGACCCGAATGGTAAACTGAAGGTTGCATGAGGCACACCTGCACCCTAGGCAACTGATATGTCAACTGGCAACCAGAAGAACGCTGCGAACCATCGCAGCGTTCTTCTGGCTTGGAGCGAACTGGGGTCATGAATCGAACTGTGTTGTGTTTAGTAATGAATACCTTTCCTCTCTGGGTGCTGACGATCTACGGGTCTGTCTATTGCGAAAACCTGGCGAGTGGACGGATTCAGCTTTTGTTCATTACCAGAAAACTGCTCGTCAGCAAGCCATAATGGTATTTTGTGCTATTGGATATGAGAGCAGACCACCTCTTGTCTGCGTCACGGGAACACTGACAGCTGCACGATACGTTAGCACGGTTCTGTAGCCCATTTCGTTACCGTTTCTGGGAGGCATGCAGCATCCCATTTTAAACCATGACAACACACGTATACACACTGCTAGGGTCTCCAAACGATGTTTGCAACATGTTCAAGGATTGCCATGGCCAGCACGATCTCCAGATTTATTCCCAACAGAAAATCTGTTGGACCACATAGAACTCTCACCAGCCGGGACGGAATCTCGTTGAATTATCGGAGCAAGTCAACGCTGCTTGGTGTAAAATTCCTCAGGATCATATCCGTCGACTATATGACTCCATGCCACGTCGTATTGCTGCCTGTATTGCTGTTCACGACGGTTCAACCACCTACTGAGGCAGTTACATTGTGCTGCATTATCTCATCTTCTAACCGCTGTAAATGATGTAAATTAAATCATTGTATGCCAATATATATTGCTATGTGTGTGATACATTTCACCCCTATCCCCTCAGTCCTTCTAGGTGTGGCAATTTCAATGTATTGCAGTGTATATCTAAGTCTATCGCAAACATTAGGAGCTAGAGAAACAAAATATATTTTTATTATATTTTTAATTCGAAATGGAACCCTGTATGACAAACGAAATCTCTAGAATTTTTGTTAAAATAATTTCTTCGCAGATAATCCCCTGAAGTGTGACGCTGACATGAAATGGATTGTGGATATCGAAGAGACGTCGAAATTATCTGGGATGACATGCGACGAACCCGAAAGATTAAGAGGATAAAAAATTATTGATTTAATAACAGATGATTTTGAGCAGTAAGCTAACATTGCAAGAGATAGAATGGTCAGCTAAAGTTTTCAATATCCTCGTGTGTAATTTTCTAATAACAACATATCAAAATAATGAAGATAATCTTTAAGATTTGTAATTTTCGTTAACAGAAAATTCGGAAAAATGTACTTACTTTTTGCCTTAAAATCGCACTTTATTAAACTCACTGAAATAATATTTCTGTCTAAATTATTTACAATATTATAATCATAAACACTGATGACATCGCCAGGTTAGAAAGTTTAAAAAAATACTAGATGTCGAACTCATAACTGAATGCAGAAACAACTTTGCTTTTTAATTGACTTTCGTTGTCAAATGAGTTGCAAACCAAACGCTGAAAGAATACACGAATATTGGAGTGAAGTGTAATTAACTTTGATGTCAGTATGCACTTCTGCAACTCATGTCAAGTGCAAAGGGAACTCCAATTGTTAGTACAATTTGACAACCGAACATTATCTCATTACATTTCCTGATAAATCTCCTGAACGTTGAAGACCAAAGGTTCCCATTTCACTAAAAGATATATGAATTTATCAAGTAATAATCTTTCCTTTTAAGTGATTTTTATTTTGAAATTGGCTACCAATGGACTGAATTTCTTTCATTTCGAAATTAAAAATTTGAAGTTTTTTTAATTACGGAAAAATTAACTTATTAATTTTTAAACGAGCTAAGATGAATTGAGTTTCAAGAGAAAATATGTCTAATGAATTCGAAATTTTCCTTGACATTTTCATAATTTTAAAGGCTGAATTAAAACTTATTTATTATTGGTTCAATACCTGTTTCGAATGGTTTATATCAGTAATTCTTAAACTTCTGGAGTCCGCGGACTTCTAGATCAAACTTCTGAGACTGCGGGTACTATAACTCAAACTTTCGAAATCTTTTTACTCAGAATGTTTCGAATCTAAGGACCACCTAACTGACCTTTGGAGTCTGCGGACCCTCTAAAACTTTCGAGGCTGCGGGCTCCCTAACTTAGACTTTTCGAGTCTGCCGACCCTCTGTCTCAAAATTTCGAATCTGCGGACCCCTAACTCAGACTTTTCGAGTCTGCGGACCCTCTAACTCAAACCTTTGAGTCTGTTCAACCTCTAACTGAAACTTTCGAGACTAGGGGCCCCCTAACTGACGTTTTGAATCTGTGGATGGCAAAAAATTATTAAACTTGGGCATTTATCAGGCAGTTTTTAAAGAAAATGTTTAGCAACTTCTGAACCTTACTGAAAACGTTGTCTCTGGTGGAAGTACAGTCTCTTGCCCTTCCTAACCTTTATAATTTTTCGGTTGAATTGCATTGCTTGCACCCCCCCCCCCCTTCCCTTATTTTTGTGACCGTTTTCGGCAAGTGTGGTAATCAAAGTTTTAAAGTGCACACGTTATGGTGTTCTAGAACACTATGCCACGACTTAATATCTCATACGAAGGACGTCGGACTTTCCAAACTCATTGGTGTTTCCTTTGTGACCTAGGACATCTTGGGAGTTTAAGGAAGATAAATCTCAACGCTTCCTGCATATTAGGAGCCTTGAAACACCGGGCATGGACAACCATCGAAGAAAAGTAGGAAGGCAGGATGATAATTAAATATGGGGTGAAGTTTTAAGTGACTCTATTTCTCAAATGACTTTATATTTAAATAATACCTCTGTTAAGACCAATTTATACCCTTATGAATTGCTAACGCCAGTGTTCTACTGACATAGGCATATGGTAATATAAATGTAATGAATACACATGAACTGAGTCACGCATGCTTGAGGAGATTTGCTATGTCACCTGCTTCGGCGCTAGTTGAACTGTCGTAAACAATGCGCATGCGTGTGGAAACTCGTTTACGAAGACCCAGTTTTTCCTCTATTATGGTGGATGCTTTTAAACCCTGTTGTAACCCCCGTATGCTTTTGCTTCACATTTAAGTGGCTTAAAAGGGATTTGAAAAGTATAAATTTTATGTTCATTTCTTTAGTCCGAAAGAGTAGTATAAGTTGCTATTTTGTCTTCTAAATCAAATTTGTTAATTTTATGCTTTAGTTTGTGATATCAGTTGATGATTATTAGTTATTATTATTAATTGAGCGGAATTTGAATAATATTCAATACTCTACGTGACGGACTTCTGTTCTGCTTACAGATAAACGACTTCCACATACACACAGTAGTCACTAAATTATGACCACCTCCCTCCTTGTCATATATGTGTAAGCTAACTTCTAAGCTCTATAACTTCTAAACTAAGCGTTTGTTGACAAAATGTGACGGAAGATGAATTAAAAATCTAAATGAAATCTATTCAAATCTCGATGATAACACTTTCTATCATTTTTGTTTTCGTCGTGCATCTTAGATATCTTAGATCTAAGATGCACAACGGTCTTAGATATGCGCGCTTTAATAATGGCCCACAAATTTTCAATGGGGTTTAGATCGGGTGAATTTCCTGGCCACTCCAATACCTTCAAATGTTGCTGGGTAAAGAAGCTCTTAGCAAGCTTAGAATTGTGGCATGGGGTCGGATCCTGTTGAAATATCCCTTCGCCGTTAGGAAACAGCTTCTGCAGTGTTGGGACCATTTTTGTCTCCAGAACGCTTATGTACTTTTTGGTGTCCATCATTCCTTCAATGGGGTAAAGCGTCTGTGGTCCGGAGGCTGTGAAATATCCCCAAAACATGACCTTGGGTTGGTGTTTGGTTACGAAAAAGTTTAGACTTGCAGCAGTTTAGACTCTGCAGCAGAAGAGACTTAGCGTTCCTCCGATTTTCCCAACTAATTTCCACAGTACTGTATAATACGATTACCTACCATACTATACATATGGTAGGTGGTCTTATTTTTCTGATACGACTGTATATATATATATATATATATTCCCATAATATTTAAAGAGTTATGGAAGTTTGAATATTTAGCAGTAGCAATGCCTAATGTTAGAATTTAACTGAGAAGTTAATTATAATTTGAATAACAAGTATTATTTCACACCATTTAATGCAACTGATGTATACATCGTCCTACAGTACTGCGCAAATTAGTTGAGACATTAGAAAAATGCAGTAACAAAGACACAACTAAAATATTTATTTGTTTAATAGTGTACATAGTTAATAGTGAATGTGACCCCCCTTAGGTTTAACACACATCTCCTTCACTTCAGGATCGTGGTACCACACTTTCATGACACTTTCTATCATTTTCGTTTTCGTCGTGCATCTTAGATATCTTAGATCTAAGATGCACAACGGTCTTAGATATGCGCGCTTTAATAATGGCCCACAAATTTTCAATGGGGTTTAGATCGGGTGAATTTCCTGGCCACTCCAATACCTTCAAATGTTGCTGGGTAAAGAAGCTCTTAGCAAGCTTAGAATTGTGGCATGGAGTCGGATCCTGTTGAAATATCCCTTCGCCGTTAGGAAACAGCTTCTGCAGTGTTGGGACCATTTTTGTCTCCAGAACGCTTATGTACTTTTTGGTGTCCATCATTCCTTCAATGGGGTAAAGCGTCTGTGGTCCGGAGGCTGTGAAATATCCCCAAAACATGACCTTGGGTTGGTGTTTGGTTACGAAAAAGTTTAGACTTGCAGCAGTTTAGACTCTGCAGCAGAAGAGACTTAGCGTTCCTCCGATTTTCCCAACTAATTTCCACAGTACTGTATAATACGATTACCTACCATACTATACATATGGTAGGTGGTCTTATTTTTCTGATACGACTGTATATATATATAGATATTTGAAAGGTTAAGGTAAATAATTTTTCGATATTAGACTTGCATTGTTGCTGTTAAATATTCAAAGTCCATAACTCTTTAGTACAAAGCGAACATTTTTGAAAATAGAGGTATAGATAGTTTTGATTTAGTTATTTAATTGATTTTCAGTGACATTTTCTTATAAAATGCTTAGAAGTCATATAGCTTCGAAGTTAGCATACACTTGTATAACTTGGAAAGAGAGTGTGATAATTTAGTGAGCACTGAGTGTATGCCCATTGCATAAAAATACAATGCTAGAGCTCTTGCAAAGCACGATTTTAAAAAAATACTAAGTTTTAATATTTTAATGTACAGAGTGGTTATAATTAAACTGACAATACTCAGAGTGATGTAGAGAAGGATCTACTTGACGGATTACAGCGAAAAGTGGTGGATACGTTAATAAGAACATGCGGTAGAGTTTGTGAATAAAAAATTAGTTAGTTTTAGTGCCACCAGGGAGCGTGGCGCGCTAAAAACGTGGTAGAACATGCTAATTTCTCGTGACATTGCAGCCAATCACAAATGAGAGTCGCATGACGCACATTATAAAATGTGATGTCTTTCCTGTAATGGCTAGAAGGAACCATGGGTATCTGCAAGAAGGACCGAGCTTTGCTTGTGAAACTCTTTTACCAAAACAGTAGTATTACCGCCGCTGCATTAAGAGAATATCGTCGTCTGAAAGACATGGAAAGGACCTTTGTCGCTAAATGGACTGAAGAATGTGATTCAGAATTTCGAAGAAACAAGCGATTTGGGTGTGGCTCCAGGTAGAGGCTAGTGGCCTGTTGCAGAAAGCAATGTGGAAGACGTCGCACTTACCGTTGCAGAAATCCAGTCGCAATCGGAGCTACCCGTAGTTGGTGCGAGACAGGTATCCCGACAACTGCAACTTCCGTGGTCAATTGTCCGTAAAATTATATGGTCCATCCTGAAATGGTATCCTTATAAAATTCATAGGTTGCAGCAACTGCAAACACATGATCCTGAACAGCACACCGACTTTGCTTTGCGACCTCTGGTGAGGATGTATGTCGACGACATGTGACCTTCGAAAGTCTTATTAACCGATGAGGCGCACCTTTCCCCAAATGGAGCAGTGAATACCCAAAACTGCCGAATATGGGGACTTACACATCTGCATGATGTGTATGTTGTGCCCCTACACTCCGACTATGTAACTGTATGGTGCGGGTTTACCGCAAACTTTATAATCGAACCATTTTTCGTTTAGGAGCGTCGATTAGTGAATGGACCGCGTTAGAAAGATCTTCTCTGCCGCAAGATTATTCCGGCATTGTAAGAAAGAAATTGCTTAGACTCCCTAACTTTCATGCAGGATGGGGTGGCATCCCATATTGCACGCACGGCAACGTAATTGTTGCGTGCCACATTTGGTGAGGACAGAATAATTTCTTGAAAGTTTTCCAATGCTTGGCCACCACGTTTCCCCGACCTAAACCCATGCGATTTTTGGTTATGTGGTTATTTGAAAAGTCGAGTTTACCAAAGCAATGTTGAATAACTAGCTGAACTGAAGGCAAGAATAACACAGCATGTTGCAGTCATTCCCGCTGACATGTTTCAAGCAACTGTGGACCATGCCGTATTACCTTTCCAGAATATTTTGCATATTTGAAAAACTGGTAAAATTCAGAGTATTGAGTTATTTAAATAAAATAAATTTCTTTTCGTTAAATCAGTTTGGCGTCACTGAGGGTAAGGGCACTGATCAAGCGCTTTATCATTTACTAATTTTATTTATAAATCAATTGACCAAGGAAATTTAACTCTATCAGTTTTTCTTGATCTTGAAAAAGCTTTTGACACCGTAACACATTCATTGTTTTTGAAAAAACTAGAGTATTTGGGTATGAGAGGGATTGCTCTAGAATGGTTTATCGGTTACTTAACAAATAGAACTCAATTAGTTAAATTAAAAAACTGCCTCAGCAATCCTAAACAAGCTAAATGTAGCAATCCGCAGGGCTCTGTTCTTGGCCCCCTGTTGTTTAATATTTATATAAATGACCTCTGTGAAATAAACTTTAATTGTAACATTGCGACCTTTGCAGATGACAATGCATTAACGTTTAGTAACCAAACTAATACAGATTTATTGTCCAATGTCAATAATGTTCTTGAGAAAGTTAATGTGTGGTTCCAAAAGAAAAAACTCTCAATTAATAAGAATAAAGAGTAAATTTGTTTTCTACAAGTTGAAAAATAACCAAAATGTTGCAAAAACGTTTGTCATTAAACTGCATTCACCGCAATGCTATAAACATATTGATTGCCGTTGTGATGACATAGAACAGGTTAAGAGCATTAAATATTTAGGTATTTTCATAGATAATAATCTAAAACGGAAGAAACATATTGACTACATCACAGGAAAAGCACGCTACAAAGTACTCAAGTTACACCACTTGAAATATAAAGTTAATCTTAATATGCTGCGAACATTGTACTTCTCATGGATACAAGATGCATTTCAATACGGTATACTTTGTTGGGGTGGAACTTATGTCATGGTTTTTAAACCTCTGGTATCTCTGCAAAATATAGTTATTAAATTAATTGCAAAAACTAACACTGATATTTCAAGCAATTTCAGTCGTTATTCTATGCTAAAATTTCTACCAATTAGACATATATGTGATTTTAGAGTGATGATATTTTTTAAGCAAAATTGCTTTAATTTTCACATTCAGCCGGATTTTTACAACTTCAGAGAGAAAGTTCCAAAATACTCAGTTTCTTTGACCAAAAAAGCAATTGCTCATAAGCATTATTCGTATATCGCACCTAAAATCATCAATCAGTTGCCTCTTGAAATTTAAGGTGAAAAACATTTAATATGTTTAAGCAGAATTTAAAAAGCTTTCTCTTTTGTTTGGAAGATGTTGCACCTATGTTAAATAATCAAGTATAAAGGAAAAATGACACGTATTGTTTGTAATCTTTGTAGTGAGTAAGTCGTTATTGATTTTTGTATTCATTTCCTTTAGTGATCCAGACAAACCATGTGGTTTTTGGGTTCATTCATATTTTTCTATGTTACAAATTGTATATGACGATGAAATAAAACCGATTGATTGATTGATTGATCTGAATCAGTATTCTCTGTGAAGATCTCTCTTATTTATTAGCGAGAGCATGTCCGCAGAAAGAAAGCCTTTGCTAAAACTTATTTCCGCCGTGCTTAAATGTTCTGAAAAGAATGGAATCAAGGCACTCGGTATCTCTAGGATATATAATATCTAATATTTTCAACATTTTACATCACAAAGAGAACTACAGGAAATGGATGCAGCCTTACTGCACTGCCCCGCTACAACACTCCTTGATCCTTGAGTATTGACTCGCAAGACTTCTTCGTAAGACTTGTTTGTTCCCTGTTGTCCTTCCTGAAGTCCTGAGGAGTCAAGGTGGAGGAGGGCGTCTTCAGATCAGGCCGATGAGCAGTCCTGTTCTTTCTTGTCCTCTTTACATTCCTGGCCAACTGCTTGGCCTGAATGGGACAGGAATCCGCTGCAGAGGTTGCAGCGGAATCCTCCCATTCAGGCCAAGCCTGCAGCACAAGGGGCCTCAGGGACAGGGAGGGGCAGATGGCATCACCACAGGAAGGGTAACGACAGGGGCCAAGGAAGCAGGGGCAGAAGAAGGTGCCTGTGCTTCAATCACAGGCAACTCTGCTGACGCTATCTCCATGGCAGCAGCAGGGGTTGCGCGACTCCTCGTGGCAGCAGCAAAGCTGACCGAGGGGTCAAAGTGATGCCTGCTGCACACGGATTTCTATGTCTTTATGTCTTTTTAGTAATAGGGAAATTTATAGAAGGTAGTCTTTACCTTCAATGAATTATTCTTACTGAGAACGTTTTCTTGCGCTTCTGCCGGAAAACAGGAAGTCTCACACCAAGGCCCTACCTCAGTGCCTGAAGTGCCAATGTTTCAGGCACATTACGAAAAATTTGAGAGGTTCGGTGCGGTGTAAGCGCTGCAGTGGGCCTCATTCACATAAGCAGTGCAAGCAGACCGGGCCCCCTATAAGTGCTAACTATGGTGGACCTAATGCCGCCACTTTCTCTGGGTGCTGCGCCAGGAAGCATGCCTGCAAGAAGAAAAGGGAAGCCCTTGGTCCTATCCACTCTTTATACAGAAACAAGCTTTGGAAGGTTCCTTTTCCGAGCTCCGTGGGGACACTCTGTGGGACGTCTGTTACCCATTCCGCCTAAGAAGTCCGTCTGCAGCAGATGTCGCTTTGACCACACAGTGGCTTTGCTGCTGTCACGAGGGGTCATGTGACCCCTGCTGATACCATGGAGATAGCGTCAGTGGAGATGCCTGTGCTTGAAGCACAGGCACTTCCTGCTGCCCTGCTTCCCTGGCCACTGTCGTTACCCTTCCTGTGGTGATGCCATCTGCCCCTCACTGTCCCTGAGTCCCCTTTTGCTGCAGGTGCCTCCATGGTACAGGATTCGGCTGCAACCTCTGCAGTGGACTCCTGTCCCATTCAGGCCAAGCAACTGTCCAGGAATGTAAAGAGCACAAGAAAGAGCAGGATTGCTCTTTGGCCTGATCTCAAGAAGCCCTCCTCCTCCTTTGCACTTTAGGAAGGACCACAGGGACACGGTCCTCCTGCCCACCATTCTCTCTCTACTTGTGGATGTCATCAAAAGAGTAACTTCAGCCCTTCCTGAGGAATTTCGTCCTCTAACCTTAATAATCCTCAACCAGTTAGCCTCCCTCATATCGCATTTTGTGGACTGCTAAACACTCTGTGTTGATTAGCTTTTCTCCAACTTTCCTTATTACCATCCCGACTATGAGCATGGCCAACGGAGTGTATAACATCCATTCTATCCTTCAGTGGAACTGCAGGGGCTTCAGGAGCAAGGCTGCTGACGTCTGAAACTACATCAACATCATTACAGTTTCCATCCCTACTCTCTGTGAGGCCAACTTCCCT
Source organism: Ryuthela nishihirai (assembly GCA_038380435.1). Lineage (NCBI taxonomy): Eukaryota > Metazoa > Arthropoda > Arachnida > Araneae > Heptathelidae > Ryuthela > Ryuthela nishihirai. The sequence continues at coordinate 75,191,446 of JAWZYU010000006.1, forward strand.
GATCACTATGTGTTCAATCCCTATATTTTGCACACGAACAAGAGTCATCCGCTCTCCCACAATGCGGCAATTCTTGTGTACAAGAATGTCACGCATCATGCTATTGATCTCACTTTCACTAATGCGAGCAGCGATTTCGTAACATGACACATCCGGCTGAACAGCCATGATATCACCCTGATATCCTGCTACATCCGGCCTTCTACCCCCTTTCCTGTATCCACCATACAAGATATTCTATCACAGTGGCCTCAGCCTTGAATTCTCTGTGGGGACCTTCCTGTGGGGGCCCACAGCCCACCCTGGGGGGAAAAATCAGTGATCAGCGAAGGGATGATATCGAGAATCTCATCTTGCAACACAATCTCTTTATCGCCAAGGATGGCGCACCCACGTTCTACAGACTTCCGAGTACTTACAGCTCCATTGACCTGACCCTCTGTTCTTCCAGCATTGGTCAAAGCCTCAGTTGCTCAGTTGACCCTGATACCTGGGGCAGTAACCACTTCCCGCTACACATATCCTTGCTTCCCAAAGGACGTGCAGCTCCGAGAAGAACCTCGAAGCTTACCACCTGGCTGCTCTTTCAGCATATCTCGTCTGAGGGATAGCAGGCTTGACAGGTTGACAGGCTTATCGATGGAAAAGCCAAACGAAGAGTCCCCACCCTGGAGCCGAGTCAACTTGAATCTATATATCCATTTTTGTGGCTAACCAGGGAACAGATTAAATTTAGGTTTTGACCGATGGATGAACCATCCTTCTATAGAATTGTTCGCCACAGGTAGCCGTCGATGAGCTGTGTCCTTGTGGCACTGTCTTGCCCTGGCTTAGGTAGTGGTGTTCATGGCATTATCCCCGTAGATGGTGTGCAGCGATATGCTGTGGTACATCTGGGACTTGCCTTTATTTAATGTTAATATTAATGCCTCCCTTTCCATGAGGACTTTTTTTACATTCCATTAACACTAAATACCATTCCTAAAAAAAATCTTTATAGTTTCCTTTTGTTTTTAATAAAAAAACGAATTTCGAGAAAAGAAAAAGAACTTTTTTTTAAATCTAATGTATGAGGTATTGTTTTTACGCTGGATGTCCAAACAAATCTGTAATCAACACCAGTTTACTAACGATTATATACATGCCAGCTTTGTGTAACTTTATATATGTTTAGATATTTTGGAAGATAAATTTCTCTTCAGCATATACAGGGTGGTTATAACTAAGCTGACAATATTAAGAAAGATGTAGAAAAGGATCTATTCGACGGATCACAGCGAAAAGTGGTGGACACTTTAATAAAAGCACGGGGTAAATAATTTGCGAATAAAAAAAAATCAGTTAGTGTTAGTGCCACCAAGCGGCATGGGTGCGCTAAAATGAAGAATTATCAATTTACACAAACATAACCTTTATTTTATAAATTAAGTTTGTCAATATGTAAATCATTCGTATTAAAAATATGCTGGAAACGTAATATGGCATGGTCCACCGTTTCTTGAAACATGTCAGGGGGAATGGCTGCAACATGCTGTGTTATTCTTGCCTTCAGTTCAGAGAGCTATTTAACATTACCTTAGTGAACTGGCTTTTCAAATAACCCCATAACCAAAAACCGCATGGGATTAGGTAGGGGAGTGTGGTGGCCAAGCATTGGAAAACGTTCAAGAAATTCTTCTGTCTTCACCAAATGTGACCACATCCTTTTTTTTTTAAAGAATATAATTTTTATTCATAAGAGTAAAGAGTACAAATATATTTACAGTTTGACCTGCAAAGCTAAATAGCTTATCTGCAGGAAAATGAATGAATTATATTAAACATAGGTCATTCAGCCACAAAAATGGTGTACATCAAATAAATCCCCAAAACACAACACATAATGATCAGCTAACTAGAATATACCAAATAATTTTTTAATTCCATTTTAAGTCTTCTAAAAGAATCTATATTTAGTAATTCTTTTGGAATACCATTAAATATAAGTGGTACTTGATATTCGGAGGTATGTTTCCCGTAATTATTTCGATGTCATTTTCGATGTCATGTCTTCCATGTCATTTATGTATAACAATTGCGCAACAATTGGTCGCAACAATTGCGTTGCCGTACGTGCAATATGGGATGACGCCCCATTCTGCATGAAAATTAGAAAGTCTAAGCAATTTCTTTCTTACAAAACGGGAATAATCTTGCGCAGAGAAGATCTTTGTAGCTTGGTCCATTCATCGATTGTCGCACGAGTCTTGAGCCGTGAACTCCTCAACGAAAAATAGTCCGATTATAAAGTTTGCGGTGATCCCACACCATAAAGTTACATAATCGGAGTGTAAGGGCACATCATGCACAGCATGGGAATGTGTAGGTTCCCATATTCGGCAGTTGCGCGTATTTTGTGCTTCATGTAGGGAATAATGCGCGTCATTCGTCCATAAGATTTTCGAAGGCCACAGGTCGTCGAGCTGCATCCTCGCCAGAAATTGCAAAACGAAGTCAGTGTAATGTTGGTCACATGGTTGCAGCTGCTACGCCCTATGAATTTTATAAGAATACAATTTCAGGATGGACTGTATATACTTACGGACAGTTGACCATGGAAGTTGCAGTTGACAGGATACCTGTCTCGCACTAACTACGGGTAGCTCCGATTGCGACTGGATTTCTGCAACGGTAAGTGCGACATCTTCCACATTGCTTTCTGCAACAGGCCACTAGCCTCTACCTGGAGCCACACCCAACTCTCCTTTTTTTCGAATTTCTGTATCATATTCTTCAGTCCATTTAGCCACAAAGGTCCTTTCCTTATGTCTTTCAGACGACGATATTCGCGTAATGCAGCGCCGCGTTACTGCCATTTTGGCAAAAGAGATTCACTAGCAAAGTTGGGTCCTTCTTGCAAATATTCATGGTTCCTTCTAGCGATTACAGGGAAGACATCACATTTTATAGTGTGCCTCATGCGACTCTCACGTGTGATTGGCTGCAATGTCACGAGAAATTAGCAGGTTCTACCATATTTTAAGCGCCCCCTCGCCAACTGGTTGAAATAACACTAACTAATTTTTTTATTCGTGAAATCTCTACTCCATGTTCTTATTAAGGTATCCACCACTTTTCGCTGTGATCCGTCTAGTAGATCCTTCTCTACATCGCTGTCAGTGTAATTATAACCACCCTGTATTTTAAAAATTGGAATAACGTTTTTTAAATCGTACTTTACAAGAGCTCTAGCATTGCATTTTTATACAATGGACATACACTCCGTGCTCACTAAATTATCACTATCTCTCTCCATGTTATTCAAGTGCATGCTAATTTCGAAGCTGTATGACTTCTAAGCATTCTATGAGAAAATGTCACTGAAAATCAATTAAATAACTAAATCAAATCTATCTATATCTCTATTTGCAAAAATGTTCATTTGTACTAAAGAGTTGTGGACTTTTCAGAGAGCAAAAATGGAGACTAATATCGAAACATTATTTACATTAACTTTTCAAATGCATAATATATATATCTGTTGCATTAAATGGTGTGAAATAATACTTCTTATTCAAATTATAAATAACTTCTCAGTTAAATTCAAACGTTAGGCTTTGCTAGTGCTAAATATTCAAAATTCCTTAACTCTTAAAATCCTAAGGGAATATTTTTGAAAAATAGACTTTTGGATATATTTGATTGAGATTTTAATTTATCCTCCGTTACAAAGCTTCTAAGTTAGCTTACACATAAATGACATGGAAGGATGTGGTCATAATTTAGTGACTACTGTGTGTATGTGGAAGTCGTTTATCTGTAGTCAGAACAGATGTCCGTCGCGTAGAATATTGAATATTATTCAAATTCCGCTTAAATAATAAAAATAACTAATAACCATCAACTAATATCACACACTGATGTATAAAATGAGCAAATTAAATTTAGAAGAGAAAATAGCAACTTATACTACTCCTTCTGACTGCAGAAATGAACCTAAAATTTATACTTTTCAAATCCCTTTTAAACCACTTAAATGTGTAGGAAAAACATACCAGTAGATATACAACAGAGTTTAAGAGTATCCACCATAATAGAGGAAACACTGGGTCTTCGTAAACGCGTTTTCACACGCATGCGCGTTGCCTACGACACTTCAACTAGCGCCGAAGCAGATGACATTGTAAATCTCCTCAATATGACTCAGTTCATGTGTATTTATTGCATTTATGTTACCATGCGCCTATGTAGTAGAACATTGGCGTTAGCAATCCATGCCGGTGTAAATTGGCCTTAACAGGAAAATTATTTAAATATAAAATCATTTAGAAAGATATAAAATCACTTAAAACTTGACCCATATTTAATTACCCTCCAGTCTTACAACTTTTGTTCGATGGCTGTCCAGGCCCGGTGTGTGAAGGCTCTTAATCTGCAGGAAACGTTGAGATTTCTCTTCGCTAAACTCTCAAGATGTCCTCGGTCATAAAGGGAACACCGATGGGGTTTGAAACACCACCGTCCTTCGCATGAGACGTTAAGTCGTGTCACCGAGTTCTAGAGAGCCATAGCGTGTGCACGTTAACCCTTTAATTACGACACTGGCCGAAAACGGTCAGAAGGAAAAAATAAGGAAGGGGGCAAGCAATGCAATCGAGCCGGAAAAAGATAAAGGGGAGTAGGGTCAACAGACTGGACTTCCACTAGAGACAATGTTTTCACTACGGTTCAGAAATTTTTAAACGTTTTCTTTAAAAAATGCGTGAAAAATATCCAAGTTTAATAATTTTTTGCCATCCTCAGATTCAAAACGTCAGTTAGGGGGTGTCTAGTCTCGAAAGTTGAATTAGAGGCTGGGAAGACTCAAACGTTTGAGATGCAGGGTCCGCAGACTCAAAAAGTCTGAGTCAGAGGGTCCACAGACTCAAACGTTTGAGTTGGAGGGTGCGCAGACTCGAAAGTTTGAGTTAGAGGGTCCGCAGACTCGAAAAGTCTAAGTTAGGGAGCCCGCAGTCTCGAATGTTTTAGAGGATCTGCAGACTCGAAACAATCTGATTAAGGAGATCTGCAGTCTCGAAAGTTTGATTATAGTGCCCGGAGTCTCAGAAGTTTGAGTTAGAGGGTCCGAAGACTCGAAAAGTCAGTTAGATGGTCCGCAAAGTCGAAATATTCTGAGTAAGGGTATCTGCAGCCTCGAAAGTTTTTGTTATAGTACCCGCAATCTCGGAAGTTTGAGCTAGAGGGTTCGCGGACTCGAGAAGTTTAAGAACCACTGATATAAACCATTCGAAATAGGTATTCAAACATAATAAATAAGCTCTAATTCAGTCATTAAAATTTTGAAAATTCCAAGTAAGATTTCGAATTCATTAGACATTTTTCCACTTAAAACTCAATTCATATTAGTTTCCTTCAAAAATAATAAATTACTTTCCCCCGTAATTAAAAATTCCTCAAAAATTTAAATTTCGAAATCAACGTGTTATATTTAGGCCATAGGTAACAAATTTCAAAATAAAATTTTCTGATGTCACTTAAATGGAAAGAATAATTACTTGATAAATTCACATACCTTTCAGTGAAATGGGAACCTTTGGTCTTCAACGTTCAGGAGATTTATCAGGAAATGTAATGAGATCATGTTCGGTTGTCAAAATGTGTTAACAATTGGAGTTCCCTTTGCAATTGACATGAGTTACAGAAGTGCATACTGACATCAAAGTTAATTACACTTCACTCCAATATTCGTGTGTTCTTTCAGCGTTTGGTTTGCAACTCATTTGACAACGAAATTCAATTAAAAAACGAAGTTGTTTGTGCATTCTTCGGCATCTAGTATTTTTTAAGTTCGGCATTTTTTTTAAGTTCGGCATCTAGTATTTTTTTAAACTTTCTAATCTAGCGATGTCATCAGTGTTTATGATTATAATATTCTAATTAATTGAGACAGAAACGTTATTTCAGTGAGTTTAATAAAGTGCGATTTTAATGCAAAAAGTAAGTACATTTTTCCGAATTCTTTGTTAACAAAAATTGCAAATGTTTAGGATTATCTTCATTATTTGATATGTTGTTATTAGAAAATTACACACGAGGATATTGAAAACTTTAGCTGACCATTTCACCTCTTGCAATGTTAGCTTACTGCTCAAAATCAACTGATCTTAAATACTTAATGTATTCTCTTCTTAATCTTTCGGGCTCGTCGCATTGCATCCCAGTTAATTTCCACTTATCTTTGATTTGCACAATCCATTTCATGTCAGCGTCACACTTCAGGGGATTATCTGCGAAGAAATGATTTTAACAAAAATTCTAGAGATTTCGTTTGTCATACAGCGTTCCATTTCGAATTAAAAATATAATAAAAATGTATTTTATTTCTCTAGCTCCTAAAGTTTACGATAGATTTAGATATACACTGCACGACATTGAAATTGCCACACCTAGAAGGACTGAGGGGATGGGGTGAAATGTAGCACACACATAGCAATATATATTGGCATACCATGATTTAATTTACATCATTTACAGCGGTTAGAAGATGAGATAATGCAGCACAATGTGACAGCCTCAGTAGGTGGTTGCACCGTCGGGAACGGCAATACAGGCAGCAATACGACGTGGCATGGAGTCAAATAGTCGACGGTTATGGTCCTGAGGAATTGTACACCAAGCTGATTTGACTTGCTCCCATAATTCAACGAGATTCCTTGCCGGTTTGTGACAGTTCTCCTATGTGTACCACAGATTTTCTATTGGGTATAAATCTGGAGATCGTGCTGGCCATGGCAATGCTTGAACATGTTGCAAACATCGTCTGGAGACCTTAGAAGTGTGTATACGTGTGTTGTCATGCTGGAAAATGGGATGCTGCATGCCTCCCAGAAACGGTAATGAAATGGGCTACAGAACCGTGCTAATGTATCGTGCAGCTGTCAGTGTTCCCGTGACGCAGACATGAGGTGATCTCCTCTCATATCCAATAGCACAAAATACCATTATGGCTTGCTGACGAGCGGTGTTCTGGTAATGAACGAAAGCTGAATCCGTCCTCTCGCCAGGTTTTCGCAATAGACAGACCCGTAGATCGTCAGCACCCAGAGAGAAAAGGGAGTCATCACTAAATACAACACTGTTCGATTCGTGACTCCAGTTCGCACCAAGCCAGACCAACGCTGCGATGGTTCGCAGAGTTCGTCTGGTTGCCAGTTGACATAAAAGTTGCCTAGAGTGCGTGTGTGCCTCATGCAACCTTCGGTTTACCATTCGGGTCATTATGGGGACGTTCATGGCTGCTGACACAGCCCGTGTTATATCGCCTGCAGTGTCCTGTGGTGACAAACGAGCATATCGAACAATGCGCCTATGATGTCGTGATGACGTCTGTTGGATGGCACCACTCCCTCTGCGACACATGCTAAAACCTTCATTTCGCCAGTGTTGCAAACAGCGTCCAACAGTTCGCGCATCCTGATGAACATGGGGCAGCGACATGATGTTTAATCCATCCAACTTCACACAGGCCTATAATTCTTCCACTCTCAAAAGCATCCGAAGGGCGATAAACCTGTCGACTGCATGTACCAGGCATTTTCGGCCTTCACTGTACAATTTCTAAATGGAACCACCAAATCTCAACAGTTTACACGACTTCCACCTGCCTAAACACAATCCATCCCTTTTCCTTCTCGCACCTTTTATCTCTTGAGCGACCCACGTCATTGGCCCTGGATTTCATTATTTTCATTTGCATATCTCAAGATAATGATAATAATCGCCGTAAATGACTAGCCTGGGGCGAGAGGTCCGTGCACGAGAACAGGGTGAGGAGATTGAGGCATCAGTTTGTGCATAGCTGTCGAATGAAGAAGGTCGTTTCGACACACGTCAAAAGGACGCCGCGCTTACTCGAAAGAAACCCTGAAGGAGAGGGTGCGATTCCAAGGGGAATCGAGATTCTTGTGTGAATCTGTTAACAGTTTGGTGGATTCAGAGTGAACCCCAGTGTTGGCATAAGTTGATTATCCTTTCGCCGAGTTTGAGGTCTGTAAAGTGAGAACTTGCAGAGTGTGCGATTCTCGACCTCATTGTTAACGTTTGCAGCAGCAAGGCAGCAAAGGCTCACAGAGTTCAGCGTATCCCCAACACTTGAGTGTATAAAGTGTAAATAAACTGTGTCACCCCTATCTAACTCTCGTGTAGTTAAGGGCGGGGTGGCTCAGTTGGTAGCGCACCAGGCTCGTAATCTGTAGTTCCCAGGTTCGAGTCCCAGCTGGGTCAGCATTGAGATTCATCTCCACAAAATTACCGCCTTGCTGACAATCAGTAGGGAACACCGCTGGACTTGGAAAGGCCGTATTCCATCGGATGGGACACTAAGCCTTGACTCCGTGTGCAGGAGAGCCATAACCTGTGCACATTAAAGAACATGCTGGATGGCCTTGACGGGAGGCTACCATCTGTCTCCCAAGAGCTGTCCAGTGGGTCCCATTCCCAAACCTTCTCAGAACTCTTGGGGTTCTTATGACCTGGCCCTTTAGTCCATGGTGTGCAAAAAAGTGCCGCTCGGAGGTAAGACAACCCAACCCAACTCGTGCAGTTAATTAATGGACTATTTTTATTCAACGTTCAACACAGCGAGTCAGAGGTATAAAGTGCCACGGGCCTAAAAACCCGCGAACCTGTCTTTTCACCGAAGTGAGGATGAAGTTTATTAAGGTGCAATTTCATCGTCTTCCGGCGGCCACGACATTTGGCCCAGTCCCATCGCATTCCGAATAGGGAGTGCATCACATCTGGCTCAGTCTCCCTAGATACGAGATACCGGTCATCACATCTGGCTCAGTCTCCATAGATCGGAGAAGGGAGGACATCACATGGGGCACTTTCAATGTCGTGTAGTGTAAACGTAGAAAATGAAATCAGGTTAGTTTGAAATTCAAATTTATTGATTTCGTTTTCAAAAGTGTTCTCTATATAATTATTTTACATTAAAAAAATTTCACTAAATCGGAACATATCGGTGGGTATGTATGTGAATTTGACAGATATGATCTAGATTACATCATTATCGTTACATATAATGAAATAGAAAAAAAAGAATAAAAAAAAAAGTAAAGCAATAAGAAGATAATCTTTTGCAATTAAAAAGATCGCTTTTTCATCAACGTTTCAAATAAATTTACTTTAACATCAGAAATTTTACTTAAATTAACTATTTCCCTAGGAAGCATGTCAATTATGTAAGAAATTTGATATTCTTCAGAATTTCGTCAGTATTTTTTTAAAATATTTTTTGTTTTAAAAAACAAACCATAGCCTTCTTTATAAGTAAACTTATCGTGGCAAATATTTTGTTTATAGCCCGTTTTAAAATATATATATATATTTTTGATATCGAAAATTCTAATACCATTTTTTCACTCTTTATGTTTTATAGAATGACAATTTCAAATGCTTATAAGATTTCAGATACACAGTCGTATCACAATAATGTGACCACCTACCAAAACCATACAAATACTATGGGAGGTGGTCATATTATTCTGATACAACTGTGTATGATTGTGATTAAATATATTTAAATCAGATATAATGTGCAAAAAATTCAAAACATTGTTATTTGCTAAGAGATAAAAACAACCTGTGTGTAAGCACATGTTTCAAATTTTATTACTTGTTTTCGAAACCTGGAACAGCATAAGTTGCCCATACTAAGAATTTAAGTTTTTATTCATTATTATTTTCTTTTACCATTCTTCTCGTTGCTTATTTTTCAGTGAAATCACCACTGAAATGCTTAGAGCTGGGAACATTTATGTTTCCACATGGCTGACTGAATTTTTTTATGATGAAGGCATTGTTCGTAGAGATTTTACTATAGCTGGTATTTGTTAAAAAACAACTAAGTCATATTAAAAAAAAATATTATATTAATTTTTATGGTAATTATAGGGGAACTGGTCTACTTTTGGTTACAGAAAAAATTCTTATCATAATTATGCTAAAAAGGTTTAAGAATGTGGTTGATGGACAACTGCGTTATGGTGGATTCAGAAGTGGCAGGGAATGTATTGATCAAATATTTTTCCTTAGAGAGATTCTTGAGAAATGTTTAGAGTTTCAGAAACTTGTGGTTGCTACCTTCGTACTTTTCAAAAAGACTTTTGTTGATCGTCGAAATCAGCGATTGATCGTAATATCCCATGGAATACCTGACAAGATAGCATAATGAAAGTTCTCTGAAGTAACACTGAGTCGTGTGTAAGAGTTGTTAAGGCTTATAGCAATTGGTTTAGCATTGCTAGTGGAGAAAGACAAGCGTGCATTTTGTCTCCTTTTCTCTTTAGTTTGTTTATTGATTATGCCATGCGAAATTCTTTGCAAGGGAAAGATTTTCGCCTTAAATGGTCTAGAGATTTCAAAATTTCTGATTTATATTATGCAGATGATTTTACCCTGTTGATGAGACTGGTAATAAATGGTGATAAAAGAGGGAAAAGTAGTGTGATTAAAACTGGTCAGCCATGTTGTGATTCAGTTAATCTAAATATTTCCACTCTTGAGCAAGTGTGTCAGTTTAAATATCTTGGGAGCTGTTTAACAGGTACTGATGATGTATGGTCTGAAATAAATAGAAGAACAGAAATCTATGAAGAGTCTGGAAAAATTGACGTATACACCTAAAGACTAAAGTTAACTGTATAAATGTTTGATTCTTTTTAATATGGTAGTGAAACATGTACCCTTTGCAAGTAGGATATCAAGAAACTTGATTTCTTTGATTCTAGATGCTTACGCAGTGTATTGGGGTTTCGTAGTTTGACTTTGTAAGTAGTGATGAGGTTAGAAAAAGGAAATATGAACCTCCTTTGAGCAAGTTTTATGCAGAGAGAGACTGCGTTGGTTTCACCATGTTTCCTGTATTCATAGCTGCATATTGGCAAATAGGAATATGAACAATTTGCCTAAAGCCTTCAGGAAAAGGGACAGACCTAAGATGCGATAGGTAGACAGTGTTAAACAGTATCTTGATAGAATTGGCCTACAGTGGCCAAATTCAGCAGCTGTGACTCAGGAGAGATACGTAAGGAGAGGAAAATTACAATCTTGTAGAACTCCGTAGCCCATGGCTGCAGTCGTATCAGAATAATATGGCAATTTAATTAACTACTATTTAGTTCAAATAGTGCTAAATGAAAATTGTATCTTAACGTTTTCGAAACAGTATTGAAAATTTCCACGTTAATAAACTTTTTCTTAAATATGTAATAAAAAATTACCGGTAAGATTCTTATACATAAAACTTTAATTTTGACTTCTTCTACCAGCGAGATGTCCATGACTGGTTCTATCAAGGTGGCTGTGCGGAGATTGTGTAATGAACAGATCGATTTGTAAACAGTTTTTCTCCAATGAGAGTCTTCTTTCCAAAAGCACAATTTGATTTTAACGCCCGCAATATGTAGCTCTCTGTCTAAACCAGGCTCATCCCGCAGTCTCATTTCAAAGTAATTACGCCTAGTAAAACTAATCATCAATATACAAAGAAGGCCGCGTTTTACGATTCTTCGTTTAATGACTTGTAGGATGGGTCAGAATTCCCAAAAAAATAAGTTTCCTTCGAACTTTTATAATGTTTCTTGTTCTAACAGCAAAGCTAATTAGTTTCCATGGTAACCTGGTCTGTTAGGAAGTTCACTGTAGGCTAAAACACCAGGTTACCATGGTAAAAATATACTGTTGCTTACCTGGAATGGAAATTTGCATCTAAAATATTTAGGGATTTACCTTTTGCACACTATGGGCTAAATGGGCAGGTCACAAGGACCTCAAGGGTTAAGAGCTGATTGGAGGAAGGGGCCACTGGACAGTTGTTACGAGAGAGATAGTAGTTTCTTGTTAAGGCCAACCAGTGTGTTGTTTAAAGGGGACAGGGTATGCTCTCACGCACACGGAACCACGGCTTGACGTCACATCCAATGGACGGAGGCCTTTCCAAGCCCATCGGTGTCCCCTTACCGACCGAGAACAGAGTGGTGAGATTTGTACAGATAAATCTCAACGCTGAGCCAGATGGGACTCGAACCTGGAAACTGCAGATTATCAATCTTTACAGAAACTTCCAGATTTAGACAGATTACACGGAAGAGCCATTCTCGTGCATAGGGTATGGCACTCCCGCACACGGAACCATGGCTATCCGACCGATGGCAGTCTTTCCAAGCTCAACTATGACGCTTTTCTCTAGGCATGTTTGGGGTGATAAATCTCAACGATGGCCCCTGTGGGACTCGAACCTGGGAGCTTCAGATTACAAGAATTCTGCCATGCTACCTGACTGACTGCCTCCCCCAAGTCCGCCCACTAAACGAACTAACAAACCACGTTGGGGAGTTGGATAAAATTGCTCCGAAATGCAGCCGTCCGTCGGATGAGGCGTTAAATCATGGCAACGTGTGCGATTGAACCATATCCTGTGCATGTTAAAGAACTAGATGGCGTTGACGGAAGGCTGGCTACCGTCTATCTACTAACAGATCTCTAGTCTAGCTAATCCCGTCCTCAACCTTCTTTGAAATCTTGGGGTCCTTGTAACCTCGCCATTTAGCCAATTGTGTGAATAAAGTGCCGCTCCGAAGAAAAACAAAAACAAACACTCGTCGTAAAAAGTCAAATTTTTTAAAAAATTTTTGAAAGTGAATTCCAATTTTTTGATCAAAATTTTAGGTACATAACTGAACTATTTTCCGAAGTCATAAATTCTCATTAAAGATGTATATTTTAGCTTCTTAATCGAGACGTTTTCTTGATTTCTGAAAAGAAAGTTTGTTCTCCATTTCATTACTCATTACTATTGCATACTTTCGTTTCCAAGTAGAAAATGTTTCTTGCTACCCTTTATGGAAATTGCTTCCTTTTTTTTCTATCGTATCTTCACTGAGGTTTGGTTTGGACGGTCTGATTTATAGGATGAAATGAATTTTACCTCTGAGCGGGACATTTTTGCACATAATGGGCCAAACGGCCAAGTCACAAGGACCCCGAAGACTAACTCAGAAAAGTTTGTGGGAGGGGACCCACTGGAACAGCTGTTTGGAGAGAGATGGTAGCCTCCTCTCAAGGCCATCCAGCGTATCATTTAACGTGCACAGGATATGACACTCCCATGCACTGTACCACGGACGGCGGTCCGACAGACGGCGGCCTTTCCAACACCTTTGGTATCCCTTACTTACTTTGAGCGGGGGTGGGGGAGGAGTTTTGCGGAGACAAATCTAAGCTGTGTCCCAGCTGGGACTCAAACCTGGGAACTGCAGATTAGGAGCCTGGCGCGCTACCGACTGAGCAACCCACGACGCCATGCGCATCGGGTCACAGCTTAACGTACCATCCGAAGGAAGTCCAGGTCAAAAGGTTCTTAAGTCTCAGAGAAAATTGGAGTGAGGGGACACATTGGAATAGCTGTTAGGAAAGAGATGGTACTCCTCCGTTAAGACCATCCAGCAATTTGTTTAACAGGCACACAGTATGTCTCTCTGCTGCACACGGTATTTGTGCACGTTAAAGAACACGATGGATGGCCTTCACGGGAGATTATTATCTGTCTCCCAACAGCTGTTCCAGTGGGTCCCCTCCCCCAACCTTCTCTGAGCCTTCGGGGTCCATGTGATCTGGCCATTTAGCCCATGGTGTGCAAAAAAGTGCCGCTCAGAGGTAAAACAACCCATCCCAACCTTAAGAATCAGAAGGGCCCCAGAATACAAGATTGAAAAATTCTACATTAGAAACATTAAATAATGTCTACACGTAAGAAAGACCAAAAAGTGAAAACAGTGTCGATTTTTTAAAAATATACTTAAAAAATAGCCTAATTGATTAGTTGAAAATATTGAATAGCTTACCTTCCAAATTGACTGTGGCAACCTTTTCAAAGATATTTTTCCAGACATTTTCCGGCAAATGTTCCATCTCGTTGTTTTGCAGAATCAGGGAGTTAAGTTTCGGGAAAATTTGCATCACATTTCCCGGTAGTTGTAGAATTTCATTTTCCCTACAAGTATTACTTGTCATTGGTATCAAACATTGTTCATTAACATGTAAAATAATTTCAATCTAATATATTGAAACGAAATGTGAACATACAACAACGGAATCGTGGTTGTTTTACTACGAGGTACGTGAGATACAGCACATAGTGTGTAGAGAATAAACACAGTTAATTTTTATCTCGTTATCAAATAAAACGAGAAAATAATTTCGCTTTTGTCGTCTGTCTGCCCGTCTGTCTTTGCAAAACTCCCCGACATGCCCACGGTCAGGAGGGGCCACCGATGGGCCTGGAAAGGCCGCCGTTCGTCGGATGGGACGTTAAGCCGCTGCCCCGTGTGCGGAAGAGCCATACACTGTGCACTTGGTGGCCTTGGATGGCCTTGACGGGAGGCTACCATCTGTCTCCCAACAGCTGTTCTAGTGGGTCCCCTCTCCCAACCTTTGTGAGCCTTCGGGGTCCATGTGACCTGGCCATTTATCCCATGGTGTACAAAAAAGTGCCGCTCAGAGGTAAAACAACCCAATCCTTTTCCTCTTATTACTCACACCTCAATATGGTCATACCTTACACATGTGGGGCGGCAGTAGCTCATTCGGTAGCGCGCCAGTAGCTCATTCGGTAGCGCGCCAGACTCATAATCTGTTGTTCCCAGGTTTGAGTCCCAACTAGGCCAGCACTAAGATTTACCTCCACAAAATTCCGCGAGACGCTATTAGATGGACTCCGATGGGCTTTAGATTGGCTTAGATGGGATGATATTAGAGGGACTCCGATGGGCTTTAGATTGGTTTAGATGAGATGCTAATAGTGGGACTCCGATGGACATTAGATTGTCTTAGATGGGATGCGATTAGAGGGACTCCGATGGGCTTCAGATTGGCTTAGATAGGATGCGATTAGAGGGTCTCCGATGGACTTTTGATTGGTTTAGATAGGATGCGATTAGTTCGCCTCCGACTGGGCTTCAGATTTGCTTAGATGGGATGCGATTAGAGGGACTCCGATGGGATTTAGATTGCTTTAGATAGGATGCAATTAGAGGGACTAGATGGGCTTCAGATTGGCTTAGATGGGATGCGACTAGAGGGATTCCGATGGGCTTCAGATTGGCTTAGATGGGATGCGATTAGAGGGACTACGATGGGCTTCAGATTGGCTTAGATTTAATGCGATTAGAGGGATTCCGATGGGCTTCAGATTGGCTTAGATGGGATGCGATTAGAGGGACTCTGATGGGCTTTAGATTGGTTTAGATAGTATGCGATTAGAGGGACTAGATGGGCTTCAGATTGGCTTAGATGGGATGCGATTAGAGGGACTACGATGGGCTTCAGATTGGCTTAGATGGGATGCGATTAGAGGGACTCCGATGGGCTTCAGATTGGCTTAGATTGGATGCGATTAGAGGGATTCAGATGGGCTTCAGACTGGCTTAGATGAGATTCGATTAGAGGGACTCCGATGGGATTTAGATTGGCTTAGATGAGATGCGATTAGAGGGACTCCGATGGACTTCAGATTGGCTTAGACAGGATTCGATTAGAGGGACGCCGATGGGCTTGGAAAGACCGTCGTGCGTCGAAAGAAACCTTCAGCCATGGTCCCTATGCGGGAGAGAGCCATACACTATGCACGTTAAAGAACACGCTTGATGAACTTTACAGAATGCTACCATCTCTCTCCCAACAGCTGTCCAATGGCCCCCCTCGCATAACCTTCTTTGAACACTTTCAGGGTCATTACGACCTGGTCATTTAGGCTATTCTGTGCAAAAAAGTTGCTACTCAGAGCTAAAATAACCCTACATATGATCTGCCGAACACAGGGCTACTGCTTAAAGTTTTATTCGACTGAGTGAAGTTTTTTCAAGCCCACCTGGCGGGGAGTTTTGGGAATAAATCTAAATAACGCTGACCCAGTTGGGATTCAAACCTTGGAACTGCAGATTACGACTCTGACGTGCTACCGACTGAGCTACTCCCAGTCCCCACTGATGTAAGGTCACCAAGCAGTGTTCACTGTGTTCAACCTTAATTTAATAAAACTAAAAACTTACCCTAAATTTAATATTGTCAGCTGTGGCAGTGTATTTATCTCCTGACGCAAGTTCGTAATTCTGTTCCGCACAAGATTTAAGCGCTCTATGTTTCTCAATGGCGAAAAGAATATGCCTTCCAATTCTCGTATCTCACAATCTATAAAACTTAATTCCTTCAGTCCTTCTGGCAATCCGTATGAAAGTGACTGCGTCAGTTTCGGTACATCAATGTTCTGTATACTCAAGTTAGTTAAAGTTTTCAGCAATCGTATATTTAACTTCCATTCGCCATTTTCGATCAGGTTGGTTTTTGTGGCAACCAATTCCTTAAACGATCCTTCCGATCCCTGTGAATAATCCTCTTTTTCAAAAGTCAATATTTCGCACTTATCCAAATAGATCTTATCA
The DNA here is from genome assembly GCA_038380435.1 of Ryuthela nishihirai. Taxonomy (NCBI): domain Eukaryota; kingdom Metazoa; phylum Arthropoda; class Arachnida; order Araneae; family Heptathelidae; genus Ryuthela; species Ryuthela nishihirai. Next base: position 75,207,927 of record JAWZYU010000006.1, read on the forward strand.
ATCTTTATATTGCTGAAAATGCTCGACGGCCAAAATCTCAACTTGGAGCTACGTATAACTAATTCGAACAATTCGCGACCGTAGAGCTTAGAGGCAATGAGAAATAGTTGACTAAAAGAGTGAAGACGATTGCACGCAAAACGTTTATTATTAGAGCACTTACATTGCGGAATGTCATGGACTGTAGAACATTGAGCATGAATGAATTGGGTGCACTTTAAATAAATTAAGAAATATCCAAAATATTTGGCGGAAGTAATCAAAGCCATTTCAAATTCGATTTCTGCTTATTGAACTTTCCATTCTTATTCGGAAAAGCTTGAAAATAAATAAATTGCAACTTTAGCTTCAGAAGAACTTCACTAATAGTCTTAAGGAACAAACTGTCCCCAGAATTCTAAATGTGTCCAAATATATTTCAAAATTTCCAGCAGTAATAGTATTTCCAAAGAGTATTATTTTTTAAATTTGACCACTTTTTCTTCAACTTATCTGAAAAGAAAAGAAATAAATATAATGAATTAAACTTATTACAAAGTAATTATATAAAATGATAATATTTTAAACAGAATGAAGAGAATTCTTGTTGTTAATAGTTTTTTCTGATTTTTTTTCACTTTATTTTGATATAAATGTCCTTTTTTTATAATGTAAATTATTCAAGAGCGTCAGCTCATCCCGGTTATTGTAATATTTAACGCAGAAAAAAAGTAATAACAACATAATATGATATACATAGATCTCAGTGAAGATGCCAATCAAAATGTATATGATAACCCCCTTATTTTTTTCACTTTAACCCTTTTCGTCTGTAGGATGTTAAACAGTACTTTGAAAAATGGTGTAGAATGTTGATACTTGCTAAATTTGGTACAATAATCATGTGAAGATGATGGATAAGATGAACAAATAGGATGAATATCAAGCACTATAACGGAGAATATAAAAGATATTTTCGATTTCTTCCTCCTCTTAGTGTATTAAAAAATATAGCAAAATAGAGGATTGCATTATTAAATACATAAATTTCCAAAGTTCTATATTATTATTTGAATTCTAGTTGCGAAAAGATGCGATGCACGAATGATGAAGGTTGGGTTGTTTTACTTCTGGGTGACATTTTTTGCACGAAATGGGCTAAATGGCCAGGTCACAAGGACCCCGAGGGTTCAGAGAAAGTTGACGGAGGGAACCCACTTGACAGCTGTTAGGGGGAAGATGGTAGCCTCCCTTCAAGGATATCCAGCGTTCTTTAACGTGCAGAAGGTATGGCTCTCCCGTACAAGGGTGGATTTGGGTGCTCAGTCGGTAGCGTGCCAGGCTCTTTATCGGTAGTTCCCAGGTTCGAGTCCCAGCTGGGTCAGCGTTGGGATTTATCTCCGCAAAATTTCCACGCCCTGCCCACGGTCAGTAGGGGACACCGATGGGCTTGGAAAGGCCGCCGTCGGTTGGATCGGACGTTAAGCCGTGGCCCCTTGTGCGGGAGAGCCATACCCTGTGCATTTTAAAGAACACACTGGATGGCCTTGACAGGAGGTTACCATTTGTCTCCCAACAGCTGTTCCAGTGTGTCCCCTCCCCGAACCTTCTGTGAGCCTTCGAAGTCAATATGACCTGACCATTTATCCCATGGTGTGCAAAAAAGTGCCGCTCACAGATAAAACAATCCATCCCGTACAAGGGACCACGGTTTAATGTCCCATTCGATGGACGGCGATCCTTTCAAACCCATCGGAGTCCCCTACTGACCGAGGTGAGGGAGTTTTGCGGAGATAAATCTCAATGTTGGCCCAGCTGGTTTGTTTTACCTCTGAGCGGCACTTTTTTGCACACAATAGTCTAAATGGCCAGGTCACGAGGACTCCGAAGGCTCAGAGAAGATGGAGGGTGGGGACTCACTGGAAGAGCTATTCGGAGACTAATGGTAGTCTGCGTCAAGGTCGTTCAATGTGTTCTTAACGTGCATAGGGTATGGCTCTCCAGCATTCCTCATAAGGAAGAAGATAAAGAAAGGTTTAGATATGCAGATTTATAAATAATTGTTATAATCACCGTAAAAAATATTGTATGAATATATTGAAGAATTTAATGCACTTCGAAAATTAAAAAGCAATACCAATACAAAAATAATATCTGCAACAAAACAAATCAAAGAGTTGTTCTCTCTAAAAAACATTCTGAAGACAAACGATCAAAGCTTATCCAAGAACTCAATTGCAATGAACTGAAAAAAGAATTCTTTTCTCTCTCGCCAATAAATTAAGAAATTTTCACAATAAGCAACATCTTCCTGAACTTATCTATGACTTGTATTCTTCCAGTGTGTGTGTAAATTCCTTCAAACTGTATTATAGTTCTCCTAAACTATGGGGCGGGGGTGGCTCAGTCCGTAGCGCACCAGGATCCTAATCTGCATTTCCCAGGTTCGAGTACCTCCTGGGTAAACGTTGATATTTATCTCCTCCGCAAAACTCCCCGCCCTCCCCACGGTCAGCAGGGGACACCGATGGGCTTGGAAAGACCACCTCCCGTCGAATGGGACGTTAAGCCTTGTCCCCATGTTCGGGAGAGCCTTACCCTTTTCAGGTTAAAAGACACACTAGATGGCATTGACGGGAGGCAACCATCTGTCTCCTAACAGGTGTTCCAGTGGGTTCCCAAACTTTACTGAGCCTTCGGGGTCCTTGAGACCTGGCCATATAGCCCATGATGTGCAAAAAAATGCCTCTAAGAGGTAAAACAACCAACTCCTAATCTATTTTTGCAAATAAAAAGAAATAACCCCTCAAGCAGCTGCTTGCCACAAAGGTCTGACATCAAGCTGCTTAAAAACTATCATCTAGCTAGGCCACTATTAAAAACATCTGAAAAAATTTATAGCTGAAGCGGCGGGAATCGAACCCTCAAACATACATGCTAGAGTGCTCTACCATTTAAACCACGCATCAGACGCTAAAATCATCCGGAATAAGACCTATAAATTTTTCACCGCGATGTGCGTACCTGGCGCCATCTATGTACTTCAGGAGAGACCACTTTTCCAATTGTTGCTAATGATTTAGATGTTAATGAGGAGGTCAGTCATGCTTAAACGTTATTATGAGAAATCTCTCCATGATAAATGCACGGATTACCTGTAGAAATAGACTTAAACCAGCTCTGTCCAACATTTTTGTGGCCCGCGAACAAAATTAAGTTTTTGTTTGAAATTTTCAATAAATATCTGTATTCCATCTTATAATTATTCGTCAACTTATATTACTTTACTTGATATGCATTCTTCAGCTTACTCATTCTATTTGCAAATATCATTGCATTATTTCAGCTTACTCACTCTATTCTTATTGCCCAACAACTACGGCCACAATGCTCCCATTAAATTTATAAAATATTTGATAAGATTTAGAAAATTTATATTGTTTTTTTATTACATATTATTTTTCGTATAAATAGGAAAATGTTTTGAGGTGACATGAACTGACTTTTCAATTATCTATCCTGTCCTATTCTTTTCTTTGGCCCTCGAAATAAAACATTTTACGCCCGCGAAAAAGAAAAAATGGCCCGCGGTCTTAGAGAAGTTGGATAGCACTGACTTAAACTATTACTAAAAATAATGTGATGAAAATTATTGCTCGCAATATTCTTGAGGAGGTAAATCGGCACCCGATATTCCTATATTCGAATTCAGTGAATGATTGCACCATCCACACGATATAGGTTTATTTTCTACTTTTTAGGGCCATATTGGAAGATAGGTAGTTTTCAATTTTTGAATTCGTTTATATTTTTGTTTTGTTAATAAATAATCATCATCATTACGTTATTGGTTTAATAAGAAGTTCTTATTCAGGCTTTCCCAGTACAATTTTGGAAAAACAAAAAATTCAGAATTTCCATTCAACAAAATAAGATTCTTGAAATACATTTTTTTAATGTTTTCTTTTTTTTTTATTATATATATATATTTCTTTTTTTCTTTTTTTTTGTTTCATTTGTTTTATTTGTTTTATTTCTTTTTTTTCTATTATTATTATTATTATTATTATTATTATTATTATTATTATTATTATTATTATTTTATTTATAATTTTAGAATATATATATATATATGTATTTTTATTATTTTTTAATAATTTATTCCATAAAGGTGTTGAAAAGAGGAAGTTTAGTATTAATTGATAAATTTTGATTTTTGTATCATAAATCGGAAAGTTTAATAAATTTTGTATTCTAATTTCTTGTATTCCCAATTTTTCTAAATCTGTAATTAAAAGGTCCCTTTGTTTAGTCTATAAGGTACAGGTTAATAAAATATGGTTAGTGTTTTCTGGGAGGTTACAGTTTAAAGAGTTTGATAATAAAGCATGGCGAGTCAATTTTTTATAGCTTATGACACTCCCCGCATTACAAGCTTCATTTGGCATAAAAATTATTAAGTTTTCCCATCGTGTTCCAAAGATGTAGTGGAACAACTTTTTTGTCAAATCCACAAACTAACAAATGTCAAAGAGAAAAGCAATAGGAAGCTACTTAAAGGAATATTTAAAAAAAAAATTTAAAACCCTCAAGCAGATGCTTGCCACAGAGGTCTGACAGGAGCCTTTCAGTTTCTATGCCACAGTAAAGGCTCTGAGAGGATGGCGACCGCGATGTGCGTACCTGGCGCCATCTATGTACTTCAGGAGAGACCACTTTTCCAATTGTTGCTAATGATTTAGATGTTAATGAGGAGGTCAGTCATGCTTAAACGTTATTATGAGAAATCTCTCCATGATAAATGCACGGATTACCTGTAGAAATAGACTTAAACCAGCTCTGTCCAACATTTTTGTGGCCCGCGAACAAAATTAAGTTTTTGTTTGAAATTTTCAATAAATATCTGTATTCCATCTTATAATTATTCGTCAACTTATATTACTTTACTTGATATGCATTCTTCAGCTTACTCATTCTATTTGCAAATATCATTGCATTATTTCAGCTTACTCACTCTATTCTTATTGCCCAACAACTACGGCCACAATGCTCCCATTAAATTTATAAAATATTTGATAAGATTTAGAAAATTTATATTGTTTTTTTATTGCATATTATTTTTCGTATAAATAGGAAAATGTTTTGAGGTGACATGAACTGACTTTTCAATTATCTATCCTGTCCTATTCTTTTCTTTGGCCCTCGAAATAAAACATTTTACGCCCGCGAAAAAGAAAAAATGGCCCGCGGTCTTAGAGAAGTTGGATAGCACTGACTTAAACTATTACTAAAAATAATGTGATGAAAATTATTGCTCGCAATCTTCTTGAGGAGGTAAATCGGCACCCGATATTCCAATATTCGAATTCAGTGAATGATTGCACCATCCACACGATATAGGTTTATTTTCTATTTTTTAGGGCCATATTGGAAGATAGGTAGTTTTCAATTTTTGAATTCGTTTATATTTTTGTTTTGTTAATAAATAATCATCATCATTACGTTATTGGTTTAATAAGAAGTTCTTATTCAAGCTTTCCCAGTACAATTTTGGAAAAACAAAAAATTCAGAATTTCCATTCAACAAAATAAGATTCTTGAAATACATTTTTTTAATGTTTTCTTTTTTTTTTATTATATATATATATATTTCTTTTTTTCTTTTTTTTTTGTTTTATTTGTTTTATTTGTTTTATTTCTTTTTTTTCTATTATTATTATTATTATTATTATTATTTTATTTATAATTTTAGAATATATATATATATGTATTTTTATTATTTTTTAATAATTTATTCCATAAAGGTGTTGAAAAGAGGAAGTTTAGTATTAATTGATAAATTTTGATTTTTGTATCATAAATCGGAAAGTTTAATAAATTTTGTATTCTAATTTCTTGTATGCCCAATTTTTCTAAATCTGTAATTAAAAGGTCCCTTTGTTTAGTCTATAAGGTACAGGTTAATAAAATATGGTTAGTGTTTTCTGGGAGGTTACAGTTTAAAGAGTTTGATAATAAAGCATGGCGAGTCAATTTTTTATAGCTTATGACACTCCCCGCATTACAAGCTTCATTTGGCATAAAAATTATTAAGTTTTCCCATCGTGTTCCAAAGATGTAGTGGAACAACTTTTTTGTCAAATCCACAAACTAACAAATGTCAAAGAGAAAAGCAATAGGAAGCTACTTAAAAGAATATTTAAAAAAAAATTTTAAAACCCTCAAGCAGATGCTTGCCACAGAGGTCTGACAGGAGCCTTTCAGTTTCTATGCCACAGTAAAGGCTCTGAGAGGATGGCAGGACCTCAGCAATAAACCCCCACAAACATCTATGCCTTACCCGGGGCTCGAACTCAGGTCCCTTAGATCAGTAGCCAAGCACGGTAACTACTCGGCCACGGTATAAATAAGGAAAGTAAAAATATAAATAACTTAAATTGAATTTTAATGAGATTTCTAACACAATACTTTCTTCAGTTTTTATTATTATTTTAGATTCTTTAACCTCTAATCGGCCCTTTTCATGCAAGATATTATTCCAAAAGCTACCAGAAGATTGGGGATTTCATCGACAGCTGCTAGGAGAAGGAACTCTCTTCTCAAGGCCTTCGAGCGTGCAAAACTTGTGGCTCTCTTGTACCCTGAGCCATGGCTTTACGTTCCATTCGACAGACGCTTTCTCATCGAGAAAAGAAAAGTGGCTCTGAAAATTCTGAACTCAAGGACAATTGGGACTCGAACATGGGAACTGCAGATCATGCTAGAGGGCGTGGGTAGCTCAGTCGGTAGCGCGCCAGGCTAGTAATAAATTGCTCCCAGGTTCGAGTTCCAGTTGGGTCAGCGTTGACATTTAATTCCGCAAAACTCCCCGCCCTGCCCACGGTCAGTAAGGGACACCGAAAGACTTGGAAATGCTTGTGGAAACCGAAAGACTTGGACACCGAAAGACTTGGAAAGGGTAAGGGACACGGAAAGACTTGGAAAGCGGTGGTTCCGTGTGCGGGAGAGCCATACGCTGTGGACGTTAAAGAACACGCTTGATGGCCTTGACGGGAGGCTACCATCTGTCTCCCAACAGCTGTTACAGTGGGTCTCCTCCCCCAACCTTCTCCGAGATTTCGGGATTCTTGTGACCTGACCATTTAGCCTATGGTGTGGAAAAAATGACCGCTAAGAGGTAAAACAACGTTAAAGGACACCTGGATGTCCTTGACCGGAAGATTCCATCTGTCTCCCAACAGCTGTTCCATTGGGTCCCCTCCCCAACCTTCTCTGAACCTTCGGGATCCTTTTGACCTGACCATTTAGCCCATGGTGTGGAAAAAAGGGCCGCTAAGAGGTAAAACAACGTTAAAGAACACCTGGATGTCCTTGACGGGAAGATTCCATCTGTCTCCCAACAGCTGTTCCATTGGGTCCCCTCCCCCAACCTTGTCTGAACCTTTGGGATCCTTGTGACCTGGCCATTTAGCCCATGGTGTGCAAAAAAAGTGCCGCTCAGGGTTAAAAACAATCCAACGCAGATCATGAGAATCGCACGAAATACGAGTTCAGCCTCAGAAACTTTACAAACTTCTTCTGTAGACGTTAAAATTTTAAAATGAACATAAGTTAAAGTGTTACATTGAGCAACAGAATTTCAAGCCATGAACTCACTGGGCGTGGGAGTTTTCTCAGTTAGTACCGCTGCAAGCTCCGAATCTGCGGGTTTTTCATCGGATGGAACGTAAAGCCTGTTACACGGAAAAATAGTGTCATACGTCTGTGGGTTGTTATAAAATTGAAAACTACCTATCTTCTCTGAGCGGCACTTTTTTTGCCCACAACGGGCTAAATGGCCAGGTCACAAGCATCCCGTAAATTGGGGAGTGTACACACAGGAACAACTGTCGGGAGACAGATGGTAGCCTCCCTTCAAGGTCATCCAGAGTGTTGTTTAACGTGCACAGGTTATAGCTCTCCCGATCACGGGGGCCACGACTTAACATCCCATCCGAAGGACGGTGGCCTTTACAAGCCCATCGGTGTCCCCTACTGACCGAGGGCAGAGCAGGGACTTTTGTGGAGATAAATATCAAAGCTGGTCCAGCTGAGACTCGAACGTGGTAACTGCAGTTACGGGTCTGGCGCGTTACCAACTGAGTCACCCTCGTTCCAAGTGTAATGAAAAAACGTTAGAGGAACCAGTATGAAAATAAGGGTCAGTCTGTTCAAGAAATGGTGTATTTTATTGTTTTAGAGTTTCAGGGATTTGGACTGAGAATTCAGTTGGATCTTGGTTTTTCAATTTAATTAAATATATGTATATTTTCCAAAAACACACTGCCTAGATCAGTGGTTCCCAACGTTATTTCTTCCACGAACTCCTGGGGCGGGGGTGGCTCAGTCGGTAACCCGCCAGACTCGTAATCTGCAGTTGCCAACTTCGAGTCCCAGCTGTGTAAGCGTTGGGATTTATCTCCGCAGAACTCCACGCCCTACCCACGGTCAGTAGGGGACACCGATGAGTTTGGAAAGACCGCCGTCCGTCAGATGGGATGTTAAGCCGTGGCTCCGTCTACGGGAGAGCCATACTCTGTGCACATTAAACAACACGTTGGATGGCCTTGACGGGAGGCTACCATCTGTCTCCCAGCAGTTGTTCCAGTGGGTCCCCTCCCCCAACCTTCTCTGAGCCTTCGGGGTCCATGTGACCTGGCCATTTAGCCCATGGTGTGCAAAAAAGTGCCGCTCAGAGGTGAAACAACCCAATCTAATGCTAGTTGGGGTGGTTAAGTAGCTAGCGCGCCAGCTCGTAATTTCTAGTTTACAAGTTCGAATCCCAGCTGGGTCAGCGTTGAGATTTATCTGAGCAAAATTGTTCGCCTTGCCCAGATCAGCAGGGAAAACCGATAGTCTTCGAAAGGTCGCCGTCCGTCGGATGAGACGTCAAAACTCGTCCCCGTGTGTGGGAGTGCATTATCCTATGCACGTTAAAGAACACGCTTGATGGGAGGCTACTAGCTACACTGGTTCCCATGAATTAAGGAAATTCCTTACGTTAAGTCAATGGGAAGCTAACGTCAAAGCTGTATAAGTTCTAAAATAAGTTTATTGGTTTTTAAAATGTGATTGCAGATAAAGATCTCAATCAAATATATTAATATCTCGATTTTCAACAATATTCGTTCATTATTTAATGAGTTATGAAAGTTTAAATATTTAACAACAGCAATGTCAGTCTTAAAAAACTTATACAAAACTGAGAATAGTGAAAGAATTCTTTAAATAAAGTTCTAAAATACAAACTTATTTCATCAAACACTTTGATACAATACTTATTACTAAGTTTTAATTAACTTATGAAGTCAATTTTTGTGTATCTCCGCAAAATTCCCCGTCCTGCCCACGGTCAGTAGGAGACACCGATGGGCTTGGAAAGGCCGCCTTCCGTCGGATGGGAGTTAAGACACGACCCCGTCTACGAGAGAGCCATACTCTGTGCACGTTAAAGAACACACTGGATGGCCTTGACGGGAAGCTACCATCCGTCTCCCAACAATATTTCCAGTGGGTCCCCTCCCTCAACCTCCCCGAGCCTTCGGGGTCCATGTGACCTGGCCATTTAGAACATGGTGTGCAAAAATGTGCCGCTCAGAGGTGAAATAACCCAACTAGCGAACCCCTTTCAATAAAAAAAAATGTGTTACGAACTCCCAGGGCAATGACAGAAAAAATCTCCAAAATAAAATTTACATTATACAATTATAATTCAAAATTTTAAATTTTACACCCTATAATTTTGAAACCTCAAATATTTGGAGTTTAATATAAAATTATAAAACTTTAATTATAAAATAAATTATTTGAAGGATTTCATATTAAATTTCTTTATTGCACAAATTTTTTGAATCGTTGCAAAGCAAACCTAAAATGTTTCAAACATGTACATGCTTGTTGTCACAAAGGAAAAATATATTTGTAACATATTAGAAAAATCATCATCTTGGACCATCATCCCGAACTCCTAGGAGTTCACGAACCTCCAAATGGTAACCACTGGCCTAGGTTGGGTTGTTTTACCTCTGAGCGGCACTTTTTTGCACACTATGGGCTAAATGGCCAGGTCACAAGGACCCCGAAGGCTCAGGGAAGATTGGGGGAGGGGACCCACTAGACCAGCTGTTGGGAGACAGATGGTAGCCTCCCGTCAAGGCCATCCAGCGTGTTCTTTAACGTGCACAGGGTATGTCTCTCCCGCACACGGGGCCACGGCTTAACGTCCCATCCGACGGAAGGCGGCCTTCCAAGCCCATCGGTGTCCCCTACTGACCGAGGGCAGGGCGGGGAATTTGGCGGAGATAAATCTCAACGCTGACCCAGCTGGGACTCGAACCTGGGAACTGCAGATTATGAACCTGGCGCGCTACAGACTGAGTCACCCCCCCTCCCACCCACGCTCCTACTGGAATAAATAAATTCCATACAGGTAAAATATGTACAGCAAATACCGATTAATGAATTTAATGCAATAAAATAAGCAAGATATATTTAATATTTAAAAAAAATAAATATCTGTTTACAGTAATTAGCTGTGAAAATCGGGTTTTATCGTGAGTGGTATTCGAACCTACATCTATCAGAAATATGCCAGTTATGATAACCACTACACCATCAAAGAGTACCCATTTATTTCAGCAATGTAACATATAGACATTCTTGAGCTCATCTCTATCATATTACCGAATCATCTGGACAACTGTTGAGCCCTAATTATTTTGACAACTGTTAAGCCCGCACCCTTTGGATAATTGTTTAGCCGAAACGATTTAGGTGATTGTTCGAGCTCGAACCATTTAGACAATTGCCATTCAGTGTGGACCACTGTTGGACAATTGTCGAGCCTGAACCACTTGGACATTTGTAGTGCTCGAGCACGAATCATTTGAACAATTGTTTTGCCAGAGCTCCAATTATTTGAACAATTTTTGGTTCTCTTTCTGAGCTATTTGGACAATTGTTGAGCCCTAGTCTGCTCGAGCCTATATCGTTCTGTCCATTGTTGAATCCAATTGTGAAAAAAAAAATGTTTTCAAAGGGTTCATAAGACAAATAGACATTCATGTCGCTATCCTTTTTTTTTACTTGCATATTAATAATTTTGCTCATTTGGTGAAAAAAATTAAAACATTGATGACATTTGGCACGAAAAGTGTTCGAAATATACTAGAAGAAACTGAAAGTTCATGGATAACATCATTACAAATGAAAAAAGAGCCTTTTTTTATTAAACATAGAGAATGCATAAAAAATAATAAAGACGGATGAAACATATTTTTAATAGCTAAAGACTTTTAAATGGTTGAAATTATAATGATTTTTTTTTATTATTTTTTACTACAGGTGCAGAAATATTTGAAATTTCAATTATTTTGAGCCATTAATGGTCTGTGACACTTTGAGCTCGACAATACCCGAGCCCGAAATGATCAGTGCCACTTTTAGTTCGACCGAGCCCGAAAAGGTCTGTGCTCGAAAAAACCCGATCCCAAACTCATTTCTATCATGCTTGTATGTCATTTTATGTTAACTTCAATAAAATGTTTTATCCACATCAGTGTTAGAGCAAGCGTTTTCCATCCTCCCAACAAAGAGTGTTTTTTTATCTGATAAACATATTTCCGTTTCTTGTACTTGCTTCTATATGGGTGAATATTCTTCTTTTTTCGGAGAAAAAAACACAACGCGTGACTTCTTCAGAACTTTTCATGAGCGTCGTCCCTTATGATTAGCGCACTACCAACAAAAGCATCCCTTGAATCCAGATCCATAGCATCACATCCTTTATTTGCTTTAAGTTCGGCATAACATCCACGGGAGAATGAATTATTCCTCGTGACTCGATTGTTGTTCCTCCCTTTTGGAATATCAGTGAATGGATGTCTCGAGATGAAAGTCATCTCGACGACAATCATCCCTTAGAATGAGCAGGTATTCAAGCACAGTGGGATCTGGTCACAATTCGTTTTGGAAAAATCGGTTCGTCTCTCAGATTCAAAAGATGTGGAAGGCAGTTCTACACGAAAAAATCGAAATCGCAGTTGGGGGTTAAGTGCAAACGGTTATGGTTGCCATGGTAATTATTGTTATGCAAAGTAGTGGAGTCGTGCAACTTGCAAAAAACAACCAGTTCCTGTGTAAATATGATTTAGGAGACGAAAGATGTTGTACGTGCTTGTAAATGAGGATGTTTTGTTTTTGGATTCATCATTACCACATTTGCGAGTAAATTAATTTATTTTTAGGGGGGCGATTCTTCAGCAAGAGTAATCCCAAGAGCATCCTTTGATATTTATTCTATTAAGCATTTGTTGAGTAAAAGTAAAAATATTTTACCTCGTGTGGAACTTTTGAGCTCAATGAAGACGGCAGACTTTAATTAAAAGTTTAGATATAATCTGTTAAAGTACTAAGAGATGATTTTGAACAGAGTTTCCGAAAACAGGTTTGAAAATAACATTCTTCAGCTGCAGTTGTTTACTCGTTCAACTCTTCAAAAACGGGAATTACATTAGAATGAAAAAGATTTAATTCAGCTTTGAAAATTTTAAAATATCACGAAAATTTCGAATTCGGAAAAATGTTTTCCTTTGAAACTGATTTCAACTTGGTTGCTTTAAAAACACAAATTACATTCCCCCCAATTAAAAAAAATCCTTCAAAAATGCAAATTTAGAAATAAGTGTTATATTTATCCTATTTTAAAAAATTGCAAAATAAAAATTTTTGATGTCACCATTACTACTTGTTTCTCAGTTATCCCAACAGTTCATTTTAAGTACCTAATCTGTTATGAAACAATGCACATATTTTCCGCTCTAATGATTGTAGGGTAGCTTTTTCTATAGTCCATGTAGTTATTTAATATTTATCTAATGGACAAATTTACTTTTGTTTAAGAAAATTATCTTTGAAACCTTAAAACTGTTTAATCTTGCCAATAGTATTCCTCAAGGTTTTATACTGTTGCATCTTCAGCTTTCTTCGGAATAAATCTCATAGTCGATAATAAACCAGTGGTTCTCGAAGTATGGTCCGCGGAACCCTACGGATCCGTGAGATTATTTTTGCTTTCCTTGTATGTTACGGGGCGGGGGTGTCTCAGTCGGTAGCGCTCCAGGCTCGTAATCTGTAGTTCCCAGGATCGAGTCCCAGCTGGGTCAGCGTTGAGATTTTTCTCCGCAAAATTCCCCGCCCTGCCCACGGTCAGTAGGGGACACCGATGGGATTGGAAAGGCTGCCGTCCGTCGGATGGGACGTTAAGCCGTGGCCCCGTGTGTGGGAGAGCCATACCCTGTGCACGTTAAAGAACACACTGGATTGCCTTGACGGGAGGCTACCATCTGTCTCCCAACAGCTGTTCCAGTGGGTCCCCTCCCCCAACCTTCTCTGAGCCTTCGGGGTCCATGTGACCTGGCCATTTAGCCCATGGTGTGCAAAAAAGTGCCGCTCAGGGGTAAAACAACCCAACCCTTGTATGTTACAAAAAATTGTCATTAAAGGACTGAGGTAAAAATTCCACTCTAACAGGTAAGAACATTTTGTAAACAGGTATAATCATTAAAATGTTGAATATTTTATTTGAATTTATTTTACGTACTTATGCAGATTATTTAAATGAGGAGGAATGAGAGTTTTTTAAGTGGGCAATGTGTTGTTAGGATATTCGCTGAATTGAAAAGTATCTTTTAGGAGGATTCTTAGACTACAAAAGTTAAGTTGGGAGTCCTAAGATTCAAAATGTCTGAGTCTCGAAGAAATTCAAATGTCCACAGTCTCGAAACTTAGACTTGAATGGTCCGCAGACTCGAAAATGTTTAGTTAGGGAATCCATTCAAAACAGGAATTCAAGCATAATAAATGAGCTTTAATTTAGCCTTTAAAATTTTCAAAATGTCACGGAAGATTTCGAATTCACCAGTCATGTTTCCCCTTAAAACTCAATTTATCTTAGTTCCTTTAAAAACAATAAATTACTTTCCCCCGTAATTAAAAAAAAATCATAAATTTGAACTTCGAAATCAACGTGTTATATTTAGCCCATTAGTAACAAATTTTAAAATAAAAATTTCTAGTGTCACTTAAAAGGAAAGATTAATTACTTGATAAATTAACATACCTTTCAGTGAAATGAGAACCTTTGGTGTTCGGCGTTCAGCACTAGAATGACTTTTAAGAGCTGAATTATCAGGAAATATAATGAGATAACGTTCGGTTATCAAATTTTATTAACATTTGGAGTTTCCTTTGCACTTGACATGGGTTGTAAAAGCGCATACTGGCTCCAAAGATATTTACACTTCACTTCAATATCCCTGTATTTCGTTCAGCGTTTGGCCTGCAACTCATTTGACAAGGAAAGGCAATTAAGAAACAAAGCGATTTCTGCTTTCAGGTATGAATTCTTCGTATAGTATGTTTTTAAACTTCCTAATAATCTGGCGATATCGTTAATGTGTATGGTTGTAATATTATAATTAATTTAGATACAAACGTTAATTCAGTACCATTAATAAAGTGCGATTTTAATGCAAAAATTTGAATCCTTTTTTTGAAATCTTTGTTAAGAAAAATTGCAAATGTCAAAGAATGTCTTTATTATGTTAATATCTTGTTATTAGAATATTACACATGAAGAAATTGAAAAACTTAGTTGTCCATTTCATTTCTTCCAATGTTATTTTCCAATTCAAAATCTTCTGATCTTAAAACACGAAAGTCATTTTTTCGTAATCTTTCTGGATCTGCGCATTTCATTCCGGATAATTTCCTCATTTCTAGAATTTTCAGAATATATTTCATGTCAGCGTAACCTTTCAGAAGATTATCTACGAACAAATGAGTGTTACAAAAATTCTAGACAGTTGGTTTGTCCTCCGTGGTTACGTTTCCAAACAAAAATATAATAAAAAGACATTATGTTTTTCTAGCTACTAAAATGTACGATAGATTTAGATATTAATAGTGGAAAATGACATCAGTTTAGTTCGTTTTAAAGACAATATATATATATTTTTATATTAAACATTTGAATAAATTTCCTTCTTTAACTCTTTATGTTCGATTGTGTGATTCTTTCAAATGCTTATAAGTTTTCAATAATTTTTTGTCATTAATTCAGATATAATTTGCAAAAAATTTGAAACGTTGTGTATTTGCTAAGAGATAAAAACAGCGTCTGTTACCAAATATTTCAAATCTTATTACTTGTTTTCGAAACCTGAATGGTCATAAGTATTCTCTTTGCAATTTCCTTTTTTTTATCATTAATTTAATTTTTTAACCATTCTTATTAATGTTATTGAAGCACATTACAAATATCAAATATGAATAAATTAGGTTTTTAGTATATAGATTACCTGCCTTATACATATAAAATATTTTTAACTCTGGCATCACTCACAAATACATTTCCATGCAAACTTCAAACAGAGGTCATCGGAAAATCATTCTCCACAAACTGTCTTTTTCTGCGAATCCCTCAAATGTAATTATTTTACACTCTCTGCATTCTGTACAAAATCTTACCAAATGTGAGTATTTAAAATGCCATCTATTAGAAAACTGTATTGCTTTTGGAACGTTTTCACTCTTTTGTAATTTCTAATGACATTTGTCCGAATAAATCATTATCATTATTTTTCACTTTCGTTCAATATTATTATTTTTTCTCATGGCTAAATTTCTCTTCTAAACACCATACATATCTATTATGTAATATGATTTTAAAGGATCAAATAAAAATAATTAATTTAAATAATTGTATTAAAAAAAAGGCATTATAGAATTAGATATCGTCTCTGGCAAACATGGTATGTTCTTTTTCAAAGAATATAAAGTTTAACTTTTACGACTTTTCCAACTTCTAAGAGTTCAAATTCGAAATAACAGATGATTCGGAAAATGCAGATAGCATTATTTCAATTATACTTAGAAAATAGCAAAACAGTGCCTGGTTCAGAAGTGGCTCCTTTGGTAGGGATAGCCATACCCTATGGATATTAAAGAACACGCTTGATGGCTTTGAGGGACGTTTACCGTGTCTCTGAAAAGCTTTCCAGAGGGTCTCTTTCCCTTAAACTTCTCTGAGCATTCGGGGTCCTTGTGACATATTCATTTAAGGCCATTGTGGGAAAATAATATACCGCTGAGAGGTTAAACAACCCATCACAACCCATTCTTGACTCCGTGAGAGCCATACTCTGTGCACTTTAAAGAACACGCTGAACAGTCTTGACGGGAGGCTATCATCTGTTTCTTAACAACTGTTCAGTGGGTGCTCTGTCTATTTAACCCAATGTGTGCACAAAATAATCGATCAGAAAAAAAACCACAATCCTCTTTCTGATTATTTTTTTCTAGTAGTTATCCCAATGTTCTATTTATTTTCTAATCTTCATCAGATTTCTATGCTGGGTTGAGTTCTGTTCTTTTGCCCACAACACCCTAAATATTCAGGTCGCAAAGACTCCAAAAGTTTCAGACATGGTCGGGGGAAAGGAAAACCCACTGGACACCTGTTTGGAGACATATGTTACACTCCCGTGAAAGCTATCCAGTATGTTCTTTAATATCCACTGGGTATGGCTCTCCCTACCCAAAGGGGCCACGTCTGAACGTCACAGCGTTTTGCTATTTTCTAAGTATTAATGAAATAATGTTTTCTGAATCATCTATTATTTCGAATTTCAACTCTTAGAAGTGTAAAAGTTGTAAAACTGAAATATTTTATTGTCTTTGAAAAAAGAACATCACCTATTTGCCAGAGGCACACGGAGTCAAGGCTTAACATCTCGTCCTACAGGTGACAGCTCTCCCATAAATTTCCTCAGATTCAGTGGCAATTCGGAGAGATTCTGAGCATGAGCATACGCAGTCTTCGACATTTCTCACAAATCGTAGGTTGACATTTAATTCATTGATAGGTCAATTTTAATGGTGAATTTTCAACTGCCTATATTCGTAGCCTCCCCAAGTTCTTCCTATCATTTACTCCACTGAAAAGATCATCTCCGTGATTATTAATTTCAGTACGTAATATCAAACGGATGGTTTGAAGCAGGCTCTACCCTAAAAAAGGGGGTGGAAACGAACCAAAAAATGGTAAACAGGACAAGAGATTTATTCAGTAGTTAACCAGTATTAACTATTTTAACCAACATGATGTATATGGGTATAGAGAAAAATTCAGGAGGTCATGGGATTCAGACCTCACCAGGGTCAAGGCAATTTTTCCTCTTCACCAGCGCTGTCCAACTAGCGACCCGCACAAGAATAATTGTGGCCCGAGAACAAAATCAAGTTTTTACTTGAAATCTTAAATAAATATCTGTAATCCATCTTATAATTTTTTTGTCAACTTATATTACTTTACTTGATTGCAATCATCATCATCATCATCATCATCATCATCATCATCATCATCATCATCATCATCATCATCATCATCATCATCATCATCATCATCATCATCACCATCATCATCACCACCACCACCACCACCACCACCACCACCACCATCATCATCATCATCATCATCATCATCATCATCATCATCATCATCATCATCATCATCAAGCAGCCATGGGCTACGGAGGTCCAACGAGACTGTGCAGTTTAATTCTCCAAGCATATCTCCCCTGAGCTACATCTGCTGCATCCGGCCACTGCACACCAATTCTAACAAGGTCCTGTTTGACATTGTCTGCCCACCGCATCCTAGGTCTCCCCCTCTTTCTGAGGCCTTTAGGCACACTGTTCATAACCCTATTCGCCAATCTATAATTATTCATACGGGAAACATGGCCAAACCAACGGAGTCTCTCTCTGCACAATATGCTGCTTAAAGGAGGTTGCAAACTCCTTTGCCTAACCTCATCATTAGTTACAAAGTTGAACCACCTAATGCCCAAGATACGGCGTAAGCATTTGGAATCAAAAGCATCTAGTTTCCTGTTATCTTGTTTACAAAGCGTCCAAGTTTCACTATCATAACTAACCCTAGAAAGAACCAAACTATTATACAGTGTAATTTTAGTCCTTAGGTGCGTACGCCTATTTCTCCACACTCCCCATATATTCTTCAAAGTCCCGGCAGCAATCCCTATTCGTCTGTTAATCTCATGCCGTACATCACCATTATCTGTTACATAGCTCCCAAGATAATAAAATAATGACACCTGCTCAAGACTGCAACCATTCAGATTAACTGAATCACAGCCTGCCTGACCAATTTTCATCACTTTAGTTTTCTCTCTGTTTATAACCAAACCTACTCTACTACCAGTCTCATCAACAGCTGGAATGAAAGAGTTCATCTCATCAACATCATTTGCCAAAAAAGCTAAATCATCAGCATAATCTAAATCAGAAATTTTCGTATCTCTAGTCCATGTAAGGCCAAAATCTTTCCCTTGAAGTGAATTTCGAATAACATAATCAATAACCAAGCTAAAGAGAAAAGGAGATAAAATGCACTCTTGTCGAACAAAAGAAGTAATGCTAAACCAATTGCTACAAGCCTTACCAACTCTCACACACGACTCAGTGTTATTACAGAGAGCTTTCATTATGTTAACTAACTTGTCTGGTATACCATATGATCTCACAATCAACCACAAATTATGACGATCAACAGAGTCGAAAGCCTTTTTGAAATCAACAAAGCTAGCAACCAAAGGTTTCTGAAACTCTAAACATTTCTCAAGAATCTGCCTAAGTGAAAATATCTGATCCACACATCCCCTACCACTTCTGAATCCACATTGCTCATCACGCAATTGACTGTCAACCAGATTCTTGATTCTATTAAGCACAATCATGGAAAGAACTTTATCTGGAACAGAGAGTAGGCTGATACCCCTATAGTTATCACAAGAACTGCAATCACCTTTTTTGAAAATAGGGATAACAATAGCTCTGGTAAAATCCTTAGGAACCATGCCTTTATCATAAAAGATATTCAGAATTTCAGTCGTCAAAGTGGTAACCAAAACATTCCCAGCTCTAAGCATCTCGGTAGTAATTTCATCTACCCCTGGGGATTTATGAAGTTTAAGTTTAGAAACAGCCAAAAATAACTTCAGATTGTGTTATAGGGCCAACATTAAAGCCACCAATGCATCTATCATCATTGCAAACAATGGGAGTAAAACTAACTACATTGTTTAGAACATCACTGAAATGCTCAGCCCCCTAGCCATGACAGAATCCTCCCCTTCTATAACCTTACCTTGTTTATCCTTCAATCCTTATATACCTGTCCGTTTTCTTCCACACAAAACATTAACTATCTGGTACAGCTCTCTGCTGTTGTGCTGTCTAAATGCTTCCTCGGCTTTGTCAGCCAAACCATCAAACCAAAGATTCTTATCAGCAGCTAACTGATCTTTTACACGTTTATTAAATTCTCTGTAATGCTTTCTATTAGGACTAGTAGGGTAAGACCTTAAGGACATTCCTGCAGTTCTTTCTTTCCGAAATAAGCTCAAGAGCCTTATCACTCAGATAATTCT
The DNA here is from genome assembly GCA_038380435.1 of Ryuthela nishihirai. Lineage (NCBI taxonomy): Eukaryota > Metazoa > Arthropoda > Arachnida > Araneae > Heptathelidae > Ryuthela > Ryuthela nishihirai. Next base: position 75,227,459 of record JAWZYU010000006.1, read on the forward strand.
GTCTCTTCTGCTCCTTTTTTTTTATAAGAGTACTGTTAGTGTCCAAAAAAGCCTGTTTAAAATGATCCCATTCTTCTTCAACATCAGTAGTAAGCAAACCATGACTGTCATAATGACTAAGTAACCTATCATGGTAAGCTTTGGCTATAACTGGATCTTTCAGAGCTTCAGTATTAAAATTAAATTTTTTAACCCTAGCACAACACTTTTTAAGTTTAAGTTGCAACACACTTTTAACAAGGTAATGGTCAGATTCAATTTCAGCTCCACTTTATGCCCTGGTATTCCTAACAGAACTAGCCCATTTGCTCTTAATTAATATGTAATCAATCATATTCTTATGCAGCCCATCAGGTGAAACCCATGTGTACTTATGTATGTCGCGGTGTTTGTAATAAGTAAATAATAATAAAGTTATTCTGAATCCATTGAGTTTACTTACCTGTAGGAGACGTTGCCCATTGCCATTGCAGCTACCAATACCAAAAGGGCCTATTACTCCTCCCCAAAGGTCAGAGTCAGTACCAACTTTGGCATTGAAGTCACCAACAACAAGGGTAATATCTCCTTTCTTGACAGAATTCAAAATATCCTGAAGTTGTTCATAAAAGCTATCCTTCTCATCCTCATCGGCATCCTCAGTGGGGGCATACCAGCAGATAACATTCAAGTCTTTAACGCTTGTCTGAAATTTTGCTGTAAGAAACCTTTCATTAATGCACTCATATCCTAGAAGAGCATCGCTAGCGTGTCTGCTGAGAAGCAGACCCACGCCTTGGTGATGCTTATTGTCGTCCCTCCCTGAAAAGAGAAATTTAAGATTATTTTTAAGAATCTGTCCTTTATCTGTCCATCTGGTCTCTTGCAAGCCGAGAATATCTAAATTATAACGGTGGAATTCTTGTGTGAGGACATCAAGAGAAAAAGCTCTGTGCAGAGTCCTCACATTCCAACTACCTATGGAGAGAAAATGGTTAGTAGGATGTTTAAAGAAACTATGTTTATTGAGAGAGGGAATGCCGACAATATCAAACAGCCCCCTAATCGCAGACATGGGACAAAGACCCGTTCCCCCACTACTAAAGGCTGAAGCCATCTACACTGGAAGACTTCCTCCAATGTAGAATTTGACGATGCCAATAGAAGAAAAGAGTTCAGGTGCCTGCGATGACTTCTGCTCAGGATTATCCACCAGCTGATAAACATATCCTGTGAATCTATTCACTTGGGGCTGTCAACCCACAAACAAACAGAAAACACAGCGGAAGATTTTCCCTCCACAGAAGCCCACCAGTGCAGCAAACTCAGGATCAATAATCAAGTTCAGAGCCATATATCTGTCCAGTCCAGTGGGTTTATATGGTCAGCACCAGGACCCTGTGTGGTTGACCACTCCTCAGCATGGTGGAAAAAAAAGTAGCCATAGTTGTCCAGATCAGTAGGCCACACTAATCTGGCAGCTCTCCCCTTCCGTTCACTTCCACAAGAGAGTTCCTCATTCTATAAAGTTTACAAAACATTCTTAAGCCGATCGGCAAACTTCTGAAACCTTTTAAGAGCGGTGCGGCGTCATCAAAGAAATCTTTTTATGAAGCTGCAGTAATAAGAAGCATCTAACAACAACACGAATCACTCTCACTGCGCATGCATTTGGCGGGATATTTTGCCAGACAAAACTAATCGCTAAAGATCGTTTTGATCCCGCTGTGGATATTTGGTGATATTAGAATAGGATCGGATAGTTCCTATCGGACCCTATTCATTATTGTTGGCCTGCGAAATATATACAAAAGAAAAAAATGGCACGTGGTCTTTGATAAGTTGGACAGCACTGCTCTACATCCTTTTACATCCTGCTACTTTAAATACTGGTTAAATACTCAGTTAATCAATGATAAACAGTGAATTCATTTGTCTAATGGAAAAGAGAGACTGTTTTTCCATTGAAATGAAACATTTTAACTTTCGTTCATCTAAATTTAGAGAAATATGAACGAGTTTCATAACCTTTGTCCTCCGTTACCCTATTTAGCACTATCGAAGGGGGAGTCATGACCCCTTTGCCCCCCCCCCCCGTCCCTTCTCCTCTACTTCAGGCCCTGGTTTAAATGAGTTTTTAGAAACGAAACTAAAAGAACTCTTTCTGTTTATATCGTAGGACTTGATGTGCTGCCTACGGACCTAATTTTCATGTCACAAGGATCCCTAACCCAAGTCAACCTATATGAGACCGAGCCCGGACTGTTATCAAAAGAAAGGAGAGAAAAAGGAAATGAAATTGACATATTTAGAAATTTCAACTGATTTAATTATTTACTATTCAGTTTAAATAGAGTGAAACGCATAAGTTTATTAAAACAATATTGAAATTTTTAAAATTAATTAATCTTTTTTTAATATACAGGGTGTCCGTGAATTCATGGCCCAAACGTGAGGGGATGGTAATATACACCGAACCCACCAATATTCGACATAGAATATGCGGCCGCAAACGCAGTGAGGAGTCGGAAATGAAGGACAGACACAGTGGTTTCCAGAGTGACATTTATTGGAGATCATTACAACAAATGCTCAAACGTCCGCCCACCAACGTTGATACAAACGGCACAACGGCGGAGTAGTGATTGGCGTACCTGCTCGTAAACACCGGGCTTGTCACGCACATCGGCAGCTGCGACGGACAGTCCGGCTACCAGATCCTTCGCGGACTGCACGGGCGTCTCGTACACGACACTCTTCAAATGTCCCCACAGAAAGAAATCGATAGAAGAAAGATCTCCATCTCGTGTCCGGTCGACGCTGAGAGTGCTGGGGTTTGGCCTATCCAGTGCTTTTAAGCCGTGCCGCCTCGTCTACGCCCCCTACCGTCACCGGGCAGTGTTTGCGGCCGCTTATTCTATGACGAATATGGTGGGTTCGGTGTGTACTACCATCTCCTCACGTTTGGGCCATGAATTCAGGGACACCTGTATAATAATAGTAGCCGGTAATATTCTTAGAGATAAAATTTTAATAATGGCACATTCAGTTAATTTTTATTTTTTCTGCTAGTACCACCCACTCTACTCCTCTCTACTACTACTATAAGTTCACCCTGGTCTTATCAGGTGGCGCGGCGGAGGTTCCGAAAGGTTAAGGATTTGGGTACTTTTACTCTGAGTGGCACTTTTTTTGCACACAATGGGAGAAATGGCCAGGTCACAAGAACCTCGAGGGCTCAGTAAAGGTTGAGGGAGGGTACGCACTGGAACAACTCATCGCTCAAAACACGAAAGTACGTATCTCAGATATCCTAACTTTACAGGAGAGCGATTTGAAGATTTCGAATATGTTTCATCTCATGGCTTGCGTTGTTTTTTGAAGTTACACCAATGTACTTGACGTTATTGTATAAGAAACTGTATGTAGTTTAGAGTGTGTATTGATTCATAATTATCGATATTAAAATAAAGGGTGATATTCACCATTAAATCAGTTACGTCACTTCGTTTTTTTTCCGTAGTGTCTTGTTGACCTGTATCCGTGAGTTACGTTTGTAATTTAGAAGGGCTGATTTGTGATTAACTATCAATTCTATTTTGATTTGTGATTAACTATCGATTCTATTTTGATTTGTGATTAACTATCGATTTTATTTTGATTTGTGATTAACTATCGATTTTATTTTGATTTGTGATTAACTATCGATTTTATTTTGATTTGTGATTAACTATCGATTTTATTTTGATTTGTGATTAACTATCGATTTTATTTTGATTTGTGATTAACTATCGATTTTATTTTGATTTGTGATTAACTATCGATTTTATTTTGATTTGTGATTAACTATCGATTTTATTTTGATTTGTGATTTACTATCGATTTTGTGCATTTTTTCCAGTAAAGTTACACATTTTAAGTGAAGCAAAGTTGTAATTGTTGTACCTAAATAATGATAGGTTAGACATTTCAATGAGAAAAAAACCCATAAATAATATTATGTTGTAATGCAATTAAATATTATTATCAAAACATGTTACAACTTCAAGTTATATAACCTTGCATATTTTTAACTATTATAAGAAATAAGCATTAATATTCAAAGTAAATTTAATAAGGAAGTTCTTTTAAAAATTGAACGTTTTCAGGTAATCGTATCACTGGTATTTCTCCTGGAAACAGCACCATGAGGTCATTACACTGATCAAGAGATATTTTGGGGTTTGATGATTTAACTTCGATCAGGGGTTCCCAACATGGGGTACGCAGTAAAATATTTTTGGGGTACGCCGTGAGAGCTCAAAATTCGCTAGATCTAGTAACAAAATGGCTAAATTCGCATTATTATAATATAACTATAGTTTTATCTATCTATATAAGGGGTACGCCAGTTACGTACACATTTCCAGGGGGTACGTGAGGCATAAAAGGTGAGAACCGCTGACCTAGATGATACCGTTTCTGGAGAAATAGTCGTTATTACGATAATACTATGATATTTTGGAAGTAGATTACCAATGAAATTAAGTTATAATATTATATAATACAGTATAGTTTCTTAGTTTGTTTTTTTTTTGTTAAGATATTCGCATAGCTGTCCCGTGACTGAGTGGTTAATGCATCTGGCTGCTGATCAAAGAGACTTGGGTTCCAGCCCCTGATATGGCATGGATATTTGTGTTGTTTTTCTGCTGAGGTTCCGCCATTCTAACAGACCTTCAACTATGGCGTATTAAACTGGCATACTCCTGTCAGACCTCTGTGGCAAGCAGCTGCTTGAGGGGATATTTATTTATTCCAGCATGTTCTTCCAGTAAAAGGCTTTCCATAGTCATCTTATCTTACTGTCAATATGCGAAGTTTTTTTTACAGAACTTTGAAATACAAGAAGTCCTCTGATATAAGCACAATGTAATAGTTCGTTTTCTATTTTTCTAAAGTTTGGTTTACTTCTGAGTGGCATTTTTTTTGCACACAATGGATTAAAAGTCTAGGTCACAAGGACCCCGAAGGCTCAGAGGGTGTTGGAGGAGGAGACCCACTGGAAGAGCTGTTAGGAGACAGAGGGTAGACTCCCGTCAAGGCCGTCCAGTGTGTTCTTTAACGTACACAGGGTACAGCTTTCCTGCACACGGGGCCACGGCTTAACGTCCCATCAGACGGACGGCTGTCTTTCCAAGTCCATTAAGACGGTCGGCTGTCTTCCCCTACTGACCATGGGCAGTTTTCCGGAGATAAATCTCAACGCTAACCCAGCTGGGACTCGAACCAGGGAACTACAGATTACGTGCCTGGCGCGCTACCGACTGAGTCACCCCCGCCCCAACGTTACACGTACACTACATTAGAATTCACGAAATTCCTCGACAAACTAAACATTAGAAGGGGGTCTTTGATCACTAAGTAATAAGATGAATTTCAATGGACGAGTATTTAATTGTAATTAATAACTATTAATAAATTATATAACCCCCTAACCATTCTCCTCCTTAAAAAAAAACTAGGAGAAATCTAGCTCAGTCAGAAGCGCGCATTGCCCGTAAATCTGCAGTCCCAGCTGGGTGAGCGTTGAGATATATTTCCACAAAACTCTCCACCCTGCCCACGGTCAGTAGGGGATACCGATGGGCTTGAAAAAGCCGACGCCCGTGGGATGGGATGTTAAGCCGTGGTCCCGTGTGCGGGAGAGCCATACCTTGCGCTCGTTAAACAACAATCTGAATTGCCTTGACGGGAGATTACCATCTGTCTACAAACAGCTATTCCAGTTCAGTACAAACAGCTACAAACAGCATTCCCGATGGGCTTGGAAAGGCCGCCGTCCGTCGGATGGGACGTTAAGCCGTGGCTCCGCGTGTGGGAGAGTCATACCCTGTGCATATTAAAGAACACACTGGATGGCCTTGACTGGAGGCTACTATCTGTCTCCCAACAGCTGTTCCCGTGGGTCCCCTCCACCAACCTTCTCTGAGCCTTTGGGATCCTTGTGACCAGGCCATTTAGCCCATTGTGTGCAAAAAAGTGCCGCTCAGAGGTAAAACAACCCAACCCCGTGGTTACCCTTCCTCAATCTTCTCTGAGCCTTTGGGGTCCTTGCCACCTGGTCATTTAGCCCATTGTGTGCAAAAATGTTGCGCTCAGAGGTAAAACAATCCGTCCCATCTAATCAGTGCTATTCCTTTCTCATCACTATGTGCAGTTTGTGGCAGTTTGTTAGTGAAAAGGGTTAAAAAACACGCTGGATGACCTTGACAAAGGAGGCTTCCATCTCTCTCCTAACACATGTCGAGTGGTTTCCGCTCCCCAAACTTCTCTGTGCCCTTCTGATATTTATGACATGGCAGTTTATCCGTTCTGTTTTAGGAGGTGTTGGACTGAGAGATATCTGACCAATGGTATGTCATCAGAAGTGATCGGAAACTTGTCTGACCAATGATGTATTGTCAGAAGTCCGAAGGTCACTGATAAAACTTCTCTGTGAATCATTGGTAAGCCACTGGTAAACTAGTTTCCCAGTCACTCAAACGCTGTAGTGGGGGTGGCTCACTTGGTAGCGTGACAGACTGGTAATCTGCAGTGTCCAGGTTCGAGTTCCATCTGGACCAACGTTGAGATCCCCTCGGTCACTATAGGATACCGATTGGCTTAGAAAAGTCTCCGTCCGTCAGATGCGACGTTAATCCGTGGTCAATGTGTGAGAGAGCAATACACTGTGCATCTTAGAGAACATGTTGGATGGGGTTGAATACATCTTTCCCTACCACCTTTCTTTCTAACAGCTGTCCAGTGGGGCCCCTCTCCCCAACCATTTCTGAGCCCTCGGGTCCTTGTGACCTGGCCATTTCCCTCATAGTCTGGAGGAAAATTGCAGATCAGTGGTAAAACAACCCAACCCACTTCAAACGGTAAGTCCTATCAAAGTATTAAAGAACTTTCACTTAAATAGAAATGTTTGTATATGTATGCTAATATATTGCAATCGATTTTATTATCAGAAATGCTTGTAAACTTAAATAAATTCTCTACAATTGTCATCAACGCAATTTCAAAAGCTTTTCAGCCTTGAATAAACGGAAAATAATTGTTTCAATTTCATTTAAAAATACAATTTTTAGAGTGAAACATTTCGTTAAGACTTGAGCGAGGAAACAACTGCAGCTGAAGAATGTTATTTTCAAACCTGTTTTCGGAAACTCTTAGTACTTTAGCAGACTAAATCTAAATTTTAATTAAAGGATGCCGTCTTGATTGAGCCCAAAAGATCCGCACCAGACAAAATATTTTTACTTTTACTCGACAAAAGCTCAATAGAGGAACTACCAAAGGCTACTCTTTCGGTTACTATTGCTGAAGATTCCCCCCCCCCCCTCGAAATTAATTTTCTCGCCGCTGTGGTGATGATGAATCCAAAAATAAAACATCGTCATTTACCACCACGTGAAACATCGGGCGTTTCATAATAGCATTTACACAGGAACTGGTTGTTTGTTCTTTGCAAGTTGCACGACTCCACTGCTTTGCATAACAATGATTACCATGGCAACCATAACCGTTTACACTTACACCCCAGCTGCATTTCCAACACGCCTTCAGTGTATTGTTGCTTTTCACGCAGATCTGCATTGCGCATCTTTTGAATCTGAGAGACGAATCGAATTTTCCAAAACGAATTGTGATCAGATCCCACTGTGCTTGAATACCTGTTAATTCCAAGCGATGATCGTTGTCGTGATGACTTTGGTCTCGAGACATCCATTCACTAATATTCAAAATGGGACGACAATAATCGAATCAAGAGGAAGAATTCATTCTCCCGTGTATGTTATGCCGAACTTAAAGCAAATAAAGGATGTGATGCTATGGATCTGGATTCAAGGGATGCTTTTGTTGGTAGTGGTCTAATCATAAGGAACAACGCGCATGAAAAGTTCTGAATAAGTCAAGCGTTGTGTGTCCTTTCTGGTAAAGGATAATAATATTCACCTATCTAGGAGCAAGTACAGTCGCTCAAAAAAGTATCCGAACACTATGGCTGATTACAGAATTCAGAAAAAATATCTGACCACGATATTTATAGAAATTAGTGATCTGGCAACCTTTGTGTACGTACACGAAGGTTGCCAGATCACTAATTTCTGAAAAAAATTGGTTGGCAGATATTTTTTCTGAATTCTGTAATCAGCCATAGTGTTCGGATACTTTTTTGAGCGACTGTACAAGAAACGGAAATATGTTGATCAGAATTCTTGCATTCAAGTAAAAGGATAAAAAACTGTTTGATGGGAGGATGGAAATGGGTTATGCTTGCTTAACTGTGATGTGGATAATACATTTTGTTGAAATCAAAATAAAATAATGTACATGTATAATAGAGATGAGTTCAGGCTCGAGCTTTGTCGAGCTCAAAGTGGCATAGACAATTTCGGGATCAAAGTAATTGAAATTTCAAATATTTTGTTTTAAATGTGAAAAAAAAATAGAAATGAAAAAATGTTTCGTTATAATTTCCACCACCTAAAAAGTCTTTAGCAATTTAAAATAAGTACCATGCGTCTTTTGATAATTTTTTTAGGCATTTACTATGTTTAATAAATGAATGGCTCATTTTTCGTTTATAATTATGGTACCCATGAACTTTCAGTTTCTTCCAGTATATTTCGAATATCATTCGTTCCAAATACCATTAATGTTTAATTTGTCACCAAATGATGAAAATTATTAATATTCAAATAAGATAAATGATTAGAGACAATGCATTTCTGTTTATATGTACATTTTATGATATATTTTACGTCGAATTGGATTCAACAATTATCCGAATGATTCAGGTTCGGCGGACTAGGGCTCAGCAATTGTCCAAATAGCTCGGGCTGCCAATCATCAATTATCCAAACGATTCAGGTTCAGCGGACTAGGGCTCAGCAATTGTCCAAATAGCTCGGGCTGGCAATCAGCAATTATCCAAATGATTCAAGTTCGGCGGACTAGGGCTCAGCAATTGTCCAAATAATTCGGGCTGGCAATCAGCAATTATCCAAAAAATTCAGGTTCAGCGGACTAGGGCTCAGCAATTGTCCAAATAGCTCGGGCTGACAATCAGCAATTGTCCAAATAGCTTGGGCTGACAATCAGCAATTATCCAAATGATTCAGCGGACTAGGGCTCACCAATTGTCCACATAGCTCGGGCTGGCAATCAGCAATTATCCAAATGATTCAGGTTCAGCGGACTAGGGCTCAGCAATTGTCCAAATAGCTCGGGCTGACAATGAGCAATTATCCAAATGATTCATGTTCGGCGGACTAGGGCTCAGCAATTGTCCAAATAGCTCGGGCTGCCAATCAGCAATTATCCAAATGATTCAGGTTCAGCGGACTAAGGCTCAGCAATTTTCCAAATAGCTTGAGCTGGCAATCAGCAATTATCCAAATGATTCATGTTCGGCGGACAAGGGCTCAGCAATTGTCCAAATAGATTTGGCTGGCAATCAGCAATTATCCAAATGATTCAGGTTCAGCGGACTAGGGCTCAGCAATTGTCCAAATAGCTTGGGCTGACAATCAGCATTATTCAAATGATTCAGATTCAGCGGACTAGGGCTCAGCAATTGTCCAAACAGCTCGGGCTGACAATCAGCAATTATCCAAATGATTCAGGTTCAGCGGACGAGGGCTCACCAATTGTCCACACAGCTCGGGCTGGCAATCAGCAATTATCCAAATGATTCAGGTTCAGCGGACTGGGGCTCAGCAATTGTCCAAATAGCTCGGCTGGCAAACAGCAATTATCCAAATGATTCAGGTTCAGCGGCCTAGGGCTCAGCAATTGTCCAAATAGCTTGGGCTGACAATGAGCAATTATCCAAATGATTCATGTTCGGCGGACTAGGGCTCAGCAATTGTCCAAATAGCTCGGGCTGGCAATCAGCAATTATCCAAATGATTCACGTTCAGCGGACTAGGGCTCAGCAATTGTCCAAATAGCTTGGGCTGGCAATCAGCAATTATCCAAATGATTCATGTTCGGCGGACTAGGGCTCAGCAATTGTCCAAATAGCTTGGGCTGGCAATCAGCAATTATCCAAATGATTCAGGTTCACCAGACTAGGGCTCAGCAATTGCCAAATAGCTTGCGCTGGCAATCAGCATTATTCAAATGATTCAGATTCAGCGACAAGGGCTCAGCAATTGTCCAAACAGCTCGGGCTGACAATCAGCAATTATGCAAATGATTCAGGTTCGGCGGACTAGGGCTCAGCAATTGTCCAAATAGCTCGGGCTGACAGTCAGCAATTATACAAATGATTCAGGTTCAGCGGACTAGGGCTCAGCAATTGTCCAAATAGCTCGGGCTGGCAATCAGCATTACTCAAATGATTCAGATTCAGCGGACTAGGGCTCAGCAATTGTCCAAATAGATCGGGCTGACAATCAGTAATTATCCAAATGATTCAGGTTCAGCGGACTAGGGCTCAGCAATTGTCCAAATAGCTTGGGCTGGCAATCAGCAATTATCCAAATGATTCATGTTCGGCGGACTAGGGCTCAGCAATTGTCCAAATAGTTTGGGCTGGCAATCAGCAATTATCCAAACGATTCATGTTCGGCGGACAAGGGCTCAGCAATTGTCCAAATAGCTTTGGATGGCAATCAGCAATTATCCAAATGATTCAGGTTCAGCGGACTAGGGCTCAGCAATTGTCCAAATAGCTTGGGCTGGCAATCAGCATTATTCAAATGATTCAGGTTCAGCGGACTAGGGCTCAGCAATTGTCCAAATAGCTCGGGCTGGCAATCAGCAATTATCCAAATGATTCAGGTTCAGCGGACGAGGGCTCACCAATTGTCCACACAGCTCGGGCTGGCAATCAGCAATTATCCAAATGATTCAGGTTCAGCGGACTGGGGCTCAGCAATTGTCCAAATAGCTCGGCTGGCAAACAGCAATTATCCAAATGATTCAGGTTCAGCGGCCTAGGGCTCAGCAATTGTCCAAATAGCTTGGGCTGACAATGAGCAATTATCCAAATGATTCATGTTCGGCGGACTAGGGCTCAGCAATTGTCCAAATAGCTCGGGCTGGCAATCAGCAATTATCCAAATGATTCACGTTCAGCGGACTAGGGCTCAGCAATTGTCCAAATAGCTTGGGCTGGCAATCAGCAATTATCCAAATGATTCATGTTCGGCGGACTAGGGCTCAGCAATTGTCCAAATAGCTTGGGCTGGCAATCAGCAATTATCCAAATGATTCAGGTTCACCAGACTAGGGCTCAGCAATTGCCAAATAGCTTGCGCTGGCAATCAGCATTATTCAAATGATTCAGATTCAGCGGACAAGGGCTCAGCAATTGTCCAAACAGCTCGGGCTGACAATCAGCAATTATGCAAATGATTCAGGTTCGGCGGACTAGGGCTCAGCAATTGTCCAAATAGCTCGGGCTGACAGTCAGCAATTATACAAATGATTCAGGTTCAGCGGACTAGGGCTCAGCAATTGTCCAAATAGCTCGGGCTGGCAATCAGCATTACTCAAATGATTCAGATTCAGCGGACTAGGGCTCAGCAATTGTCCAAATAGATCGGGCTGACAATCAGTAATTATCCAAATGATTCAGGTTCAGCGGACTAGGGCTCAGCAATTGTCCAAATAGCTTGGGCTGGCAATCAGCAATTATAAAAATGATTCATTTTCGGCGGACTAGGGCTCAGCAATTGTCCAAATAGCTCGGGCTGACAATCAGCAATTATCCAAATGATTCAGGTTCAGCGGACTAGGGCTCAGCAATTGTCCAAATAGCTCGGACTGGCAATCAGCATTACCCAAATGATTCAGATTCAGCGGACTAGGGCTCAGCAATTGTCCAAATAGATCGGGCTGACAATCAATAATTATCCAAATGATTCAGATTCAGCGGACTAGGGCTCAGCAATTGTCCAAATAGCTTTGGCTGGCAATCAGCAATTATCCAAATGATTCATGTTCGGCGGTCTAGGGCTCAGCAATTGTCCAAATAGCTTGGGCTGGCAATCAGCAATTATCCAAATTATTCAGGTTCAGCGGACTAGGGCTCAGCAATTGTCCAAATAGCTTGGGCTGGCAATCAGCAATTATCCAAATGATTCATGTTCGGCGGTCTAGGGCTCAGCAATTGTCCAAATAGCTTGGGCTGGCAATCAGCAATTATCCAAATGATTCAGGTTCAGCGGACTAGGGCTCAGCAATTGTCCAAATAGCTTGGGCTGGCAATCAGCATTATCCAAATGATTCACATTCAGTGGACTAGGGCTCAGCAATTGTCCAAATAACTCGAGCTGGCAATCAGCAATTATCCAAATTTTTCAGCTTCAGCGGACTAGGTCTCAGCAATTGTCCAAATAGCTTGGGCTGGCAATCAGCAATTATCCAAATGATTCATGTTCGGCGGACTAGGGCTCAGCAATTGTCCAAATAGTTTGGGCTGGCAATCAGCAATTATCCAAACGATTCATGTTCGGCGGACAAGGGCTCAGCAATTGTCCAAATAGCTTTGGATGGCAATCAGCAATTATCCAAATGATTCAGGTTCAGCGGACTAGGGCTCAGCAATTGTCCAAATAGCTTGGGCTGGCAATCAGCATTATTCAAATGATTCAGGTTCAGCGGACTAGGGCTCAGCAATTGTCCAAATAGCTCGGGCTGGCAATCAGCAATTATACCAATGATTCAGGTTCGGCGGACGAGGGCTCAGCAATTGTCCAAATAGCTCGGGCTGACAATCAGCAATTTTCCAAATTATTCCGGTTCAGCGGACTAGTGCTCAGCAATTGTGCAAATAGCTCGGTCTGACAATCAGCAATTATCCCAAATGATTCAGGTTCAGCGGACTAGGGCTCAGCAATTGTCCAAATAGCTCTGGCTGACAATCATCAATTATCCAAATGATTCAGGTTCAGCGGACTAGGGCTCAGCAATTGTCCAAATAGCTCGGGCTGACAATCAGCAATAATACGAATGATTCAGGTTCGGCGGACGAGGGCTCAGCAATTGTCCAAATAGCTCGGGCTGACAATCATCAATTATCCAAATGATTCAGGTTCAGCGGACTAGGTCTCAGCAATTGTCCAAATTGCTCTGGCTGACAATCATCAATTATCCAAATGATTCAGGTTCAGCGGACTAGGGCTCAGCAATTGTCCAAATAGCTCGGGCTGACAATCAGCAATTATACGAATGATTCAGGTTCGGCGGACGAGGGCTCAGCAATTGTCCAAATAGCTCGGGCTGACAATCAGCAATTATACGAATGATTCAGGTTCGGCGGACGAGGGCTCAGCAATTGTCCAAATAGCTCGGGCTGACAATCATCAATTATCCAAATGATTCAGGTTCAGCGGACTAGGTCTCAGCAATTGTCCAAATAGCTCTGGCTGACAATCATCAATTATCCAAATGATTCAGGTTCAGCGGACTAGGGCTCAGCAATTGTCCAAATAGCTCGGGCTGACAATCATCAATTATCCAAATGATTCAGGTTCAGCGAACCAGGGCTCAGCAATTGTCCAAATAGCTTGGGCTGACAATCATCAATTATCCAAATGATTCAGGTTCAGCGGACTAGGGCTCAGCAATTGTCCAAATAGCTCGGTCTGACAATCAGCAATTATCCCAAATGATTCAGGTTCAGCGGACTAGGGCTCAGCAATTGTCCAAATAGCTCTGGCTGACAATCATTAATTATCCAAATGATTCAGGTTCAGCGGACTAGGGATCAGCAATTGTCCAAATAGCTCGGTCTGACAATCAGCAATTATCACAAATGATTCAGGTTCAGCGGACTAGGGCTCAGCAATTGTCTAAATAGCTCGGGCTGACAATCAACAATTATCCGAATGATTCAGGTTCGGCGGACTAGGGCTCATCAATTGTCCAAATAGCTCGGGCTGGCAATCAGCAATTTTCCAAATAGCTTGGGCTGACAATCAGCAATTGTCCAAATAGCTTGGGCTGACAATCAGCAATTATCCAAATGATTCAGGTTCAGCGGACTAGGGCTCACCAATTGTCCACATAGCTCGGGCTGGCAATCAGCAATTATCCAAATGATTCAGGTTCAGCGGACTAGGGATCAGCAATTGTCCAAATAGCTCGGGCTGGCAATCAGCAATTATCCAAATGATTCAGGTTCAGCGGCCTAGGGCTCAGCAATTGTCCAAATAGCTCGGGCTGACAATCAGAAATTATCCAAATTATTCATGTTCAGCTGACTAGGGCTCAGCAATTGTCCAAATAGCTCGGGCTGACAATCAGCAATTATCCAAATGATACAGGTTCAGCGGATGTCCAAATAGATCGGGCTGACAATCAGCAATTATCGAAATGATTCAGGTTCAGCGGACTAGGGCTCAGCAATTGTCCAAATAGCTCGGGCTGACAATCAGCAATTATCCAAATGATTCAGGTTCAGCGGAGTAGGGCTCAGCAATTGTTCAAATAGCTTGGGCTGGCAATCAGAAATTATCCGAATGATTCAGGTTCACCGGACTAGTGCTCAGCAATTGTTCGAATAACAGCCTGGGGCTCAGCAATTCTCTAAATAGCTCGGGCTCAAAAGTTATCCAATTAGCTCGGGCTCAAAAGTTTTTCAATTAGCTCGGGCTCAAAAGTTATCCAATTAGCTCGGGCTCAAAAGTTATCCAATTAGTTCGGGCTCAAATGTTATCCAATTAGTTCGGACTCAAAAGTTATCCAATAAGCTCGGGCTCAAAAGTTATCCAATTAGCTCGGGCTCAAAAGTTATCCAATTAGCTCGGGCTCAACAGTTGCCCAAAGGCCTCGATCTCAATAGTTGTCGAATTGTTCGTGTACATAATAGAGATGAGGTCGGGAATATGCAGG